>OZ026519.1:4788170-7188170 GCA_964019695.1 Loripinus fragilis | reverse complement strand
AGACACTCTATCAGAAAACGGATGCAGAAGTCTCTCTATCAGACAGCGGATGCAGGAGACACTCTATCAGCCAGTGGATGCAGGAGTCTCTCCGTCAGACAGCGGATGCAGGAGACACTCTATCAGACAGCGGATGCAGGAGTCCCTCTGTCAGACAGTGGATGCAGGAGACACTCTATCAGACAGCGGATGCAGGAGACACTCTATCAGCCAGCGGATGCAGGAGTCTCTCTATCAGACAGCGGATGCAGGAGACACTCTATCAGCCAGTGGATGCAGGAGTCTTTCTATCAGACAGCGGATGTAGGAGACACTCTATCAGACAGCGGATGCAGAAGTCTCTCTATCAGACAGCTGATGCAGAAAACTCTCTTTCAGACAGCGGACGCAGGAGTGTCTCTATCAGACAGCGGATGCAGGAGGCACTCTATCAGACAGCAGATGCAGAAGTCTATCAGACAGCGGATGCAGGAGACACTCTATCAGACAGCGGATGCAGAAGTCTCTCTATCAGACAGCGGATGCAGGAGACACTCTATCAGACAGCGTATGCAGAAGTCTATCTATCAGACAGCGGATGCAGAAATCTCTCTTTCAGACAGCAGATGCAGGAGTCTCTCTATCAGACAGCGGATGCAGGAGGCACTCTATCAGACAGCAGATGCAGAAGTCTCTCTATCAGACAGCGGATGCAGGAGACACTCTATCAGACAGCGGATGCAGAAGTCTCTCTATCAGACAGCGGATGCAGGAGACACTCTATTAGACAGCGGATGCAGAAGTCTCTCTATCAGACACCGATGCAGGAGACACTCTACTAGACAGTGGATGCAGGAGAAACTCTATCAGACAGCGGATGCAGGAGACTTTCTATCAGACTGCGGATGCAGGAGACACTCTATCAGCCAACGGATGCAGGAGTATCTCTATAAGACAGCGGATGCAGGAGACACTCTAACAGCCAGCGTATGCAGGAGTCTCTCTATCAGACAGGGGATGCAGGAGTCTCTCAATCAGACAGCGGATGCAGGAGACACTCTATCAGACAGCGGATGCAGAAGTCTCTCTATCAGACAGCGGATGCAGGAGACACTCTATCAGATGCAGCCGCTGTCTGATAGAGTGTCTTCTGCATCCGCTGTCTGATAGAGAGACTTCTGCATCCGCTGTTTGATAGAGAGACTTCTGTATCCGCTGTCTGATAGAGTGTCTCCTGCATCCGCTGTCTGATAGAGAGACTACTGCATCCGCTGTCTGATATAGAGACTTCTGCATCTGCTGTCTGATAGAGAGACTCCTGCATCCGTGTCTGATAGAGAGACTTCTGCATCCGCTGTCTGATAGAATGTCTCCTGCATCCGCTGTCTGATAGAGAGACTTCTGCATTCGCTGTTTGATTGAGTGTCTGATAGAGTGGATGCAGGAGACACTCTATCAGATAGACTTCTGCATCCGCTGTTTGATAAAGAGACTTCTGTATCCGCTGTCTGATAGAGTGTCTCCTGCATCCGCTGTCTGATAGAGAGACTACTGCATCCGCTGTCTGATAGAGTATTAACTGCATCCGCTGTTTGATAGAGTGTCTCCTGCATCGGTGTCTGATAGAGAGACTTCTGCATCCGCTGTCTGATAGAATGTCTCCTGCATCCTCTGTCTGATAGAGAGACTTCTGCATTCGCTGTTTGATTGAGTGTCTGATAGAGTGGATGCAGGAGACACTCTATCAGATAGCGGATGCAGGAGACACTCTATAAGACAGCAGATGCAGGAGACACTCTATCACACAGTGGATGCAGAGGTCTCTCTATCAGACAGCAGATGCAGGAGGCACTCTATCAGAAAACGGATGGATGCAGAAGTCTCTATATCAGACAGCGGATGCAGTAGACACTCTATCAGCCAGTGGATGCAGGAGTCTCTCCGTCAGACAGCGGATGTAGGAGACACTCTATCAGACAGCTGATGCAGGAGTCCCTCTGTCAGACAGTGGATGCAGGAGACACTCTATCAGACTGCGGATGCAGGAGACACTCTATCAGCCAGGGGATGCAGGAGTCTCTCTATCAGACAGCGGATGCAGGAGACACTCTATCAGCCAGTGGATGCAGAAGTCTCTCTATCAGACAGCAGATGCAGGAGACACTCTATCAGAAAACCGATGCAGAAGTCTCTCTATCAGACAGCGGATGCAGGAGACACTCTATCATCCAGTGGATGCAGGAGTCTCTCTATCAGACAGTGGATGCAGGAGGCACTCTATCAGACAGCGGATGAAGGAGACACTCTATCAGCCAGCAGATGCAGGAGTCTCTCTATCAGACAGCGGATGCAGGAGACACTCTATCAGACTAAGGATGCAGGAGTCTCTCCGTCAGACAGTGGATGCAGGAGACACTCTATCAGACAGCGGGTGCAGAAGTCTCCCTATCAGACAGCGGATGTAGGAGACACTCTTTCAGACAGCGGATGCAGAAGTCTCCCTATCAGACAGCTGAGGCAGGAGACACTCTATCAGACAGCGGATGCAGAAGTCTCTCTATCAGACAGCGGATGCAGGAGACACTCTATCAGACAGCGGATGCAGGAGAAACTCTTACAGACAGCGGTTGCAGGAGTCTCTCTTTCAGACAGCGGATGCAGGAGACACTCTTTCAGACAGCGGATGCAGAAGTCTATCAGACAGCGGATGCAGGAGTCTCTCAATCGGACAGCGGATGCAGGAGACACTCTATCAGACAGCGGATGCAGAAATCTCTCTTTCAGAGAACGGATGTAGGAGACACTCTATCAGACAGCGGATGCAGGAGAAACTCTATCAGACAGCGGATGCTGGAGACACTCTATCCGACTGCGGATGCAGGAGACACTCTATCAGCCAGCGGATGCAGGAGTCTCTCTATCAGACAGCGGATGCATAGGACACTATATCAGCCAGCGGATGCAGTAGTCTCTCTATCAGACAGCGGATGCAGGAGACACTCTATCAGACAGCAGATGCAGAAGTCTCTCTATCAGACAGCGGATGCTAGAGTCTCTCCATCAGACAGCGGATGCAGGAGAAACTCTATCAGACAGCGGATGCAGAAGTCTTTCTAGCAGACAGCGGATGCAGGAGAAACTCTATCAGACAGCGGATGCAGAAGTCTCTCTATCAGCACTGTCTGATAGAGTGTCTTCTGCATCCGCTGTCTGATAGAGAGACTTCTGCATCCGCTGTTTGATAGAGAGACTTCTGCATCCGCTGTCTGATAGAGTGTCTCCCGCATCCGCTGTCTGATAGAGAGACTCCTACATCCGCTGTCTGATAGAGAGACTTCTGCATCCGCTGTCTGATAGAGAGACTCCTGCCTCCACTGTATGATAGAGATACTTCTGCATCCACTGTCTGATAGAGAGACTCCTGCATCCGCTGTCTGATAGAGTATTTCCTGCATCCGCTGTCTGATAGAGTGTCTCCTGCATCGGTGTCTGATAGAGAGACTTCTGCATCTGCTGTCTGATAGAATGTCTCCTGCATCCGCTGTCTGATAGAGAGACTTCTGCATTCGCTGTTTGATTAAGTGTCTGATAGAGTGGATGCAGGAGACACTCTATCAGATAGCGGATGCAGGAGACACTCTATAAGACAGCAGATGCAGGAGACACTCTATCACACAGTGGATGCAGAGGTCTCCCTACAAGACAGCAGATGCAGGAGACACTCTATCAGAAAACGGATGCAGAAGTCTCTCTATCAGACAGCGGATGCAGGAGACACTCTATCAGCCAGTGGATGCAGGAGTCTCTCCGTCAGACAGCGGATGCAGGAGACACTCTATCAGACAGCGGATGCAGGAGTCCCTCTGTCAGACAGTGGATGCAGGAGACACTCTATCAGATAGCGGATGCAGGAGTCCCTCTGTCAGAAAGTGGATGCAGGAGACACTCTGTTAGATTGCGGATGCAGGAGACACTCTATCAGCCAGCGGATGCAGGAGTCTCTCTATCAGACAGCGGATGCAGGAGACACTCTATCAGCCAGTGGATGCAGAAGTCTCTCTTTCAGACAGCAGATGCAGGAGACACTCTATCAGAAAACGGATGCAGAAGTCTCTCTATCAGACAGCGGATGCAGGAGACACTCTATCATCCAGTGGATGCAGGAGTCTCTCTATCAGACAGCGGATGCAGGAGACACTCTATCAGACAGCGGATGAAGGAGACACTCTATCAGCCAGCGGATGCAGGAGTCTCTCCATCGGACAGCGGATGCAGGAGACACTCAATCATACAGCGGATGCAGAAGTCCCTCTATCAGACAGCGGATGCAGGAGACACTCTATCAGACTAAGGATGCAGAAGTCTCTCCGTTAGACAGTGGATGCAGGAGACACTCTATCAGACAGCGGGTGCAGAAGTCTCTCTATCAGACAGCGGATGAAGGAGACACTCTTTCAGACAGTGGATGCAGAAGTCTCCCTATCAGACAGCTGAGGTAGGAGACACTCTATCAGACAGCGGATGCAGAAGTCTCTCTATCAGACAGCGGATGCAGGAGAAACTCTATCAGACAGCGGATGCAGGAGAAACTTACAGACAGCGGATGCAGGAGTCTCTCTATCAGACAGCCGATGCAGGAGACACTCTTTCAGACAGCGGATGCAGAAGTCTATCAGACAGCGGATGCAGGAGTCTCTCAATCGGACAGCGGATGCAGGAGACACTATCAGACAGCGGATGCAGAAGTCTCTCTTTCAGAGAGGGGATGTAGGAGACACTCTATCAGACAGTGGATGCAGGGGAAACTCAATCAGACAGCGGATGCTGGAGACACTCTATCCGACTGCGGATGCAGGAGACACTCTATCAGCCAGCGGATGCAGGAGTCTCTCTATCAGACAGCGGATGCATAGGACACTATATCAGCCAGCGGATGCAGTAGTCTCTCTATCAGACAGCGGATGCAGGAGACACTCTATCAGACAGCAGATGCAGAAGTCTCTCTATCAGACAGCGGATGCTAGAGTCTCTCCATCAGACAGCGGATGCAGGAGAAACTCTATCAGACAGCAGATGCAGAAGTCTTTCTATCAGACAGCGGATGCAGGAGAAACTCTATCAGACAGCGGATGCAGAAGTCTCTCTATCAGACAGCGGAGGCAGGCGGCACTCTATCAGAAAGCGGATACAGGAGACACTCTATCAGCAACCGGATGCAGGAGTCTCTCTATAAGACAGCGGATGCAGGAGACACTCTAACAGCCAGCGTATGCAGGAGTCTCTCTATCAGACAGCGGATGCAGGAGTCTCTCAATCAGACAGCCGATGCAGGAGACACTCTATCAGACAGCGGATGCAGATGCAGAAGTCTCTCTATCAGACAGCGGATGCAGGAGACACTCTATCAGATGCAGCCGCTGTCTGATAGAGTGTCTTCTGCATCTGCTGTCTGATAGAGAGACTTCTGCATCCGCTGTTTGATAGAGAAACTTCTGCATCCGCTGTCTGATAGAGTGTCTCCCGCATCCGCTGTCTGATAGAGAGACTCCTGCATCCGCTGTCTGATAGAGAGACTTCTGCATCCGCAATCTGATAGAGAGACTCCTGCCTCCACTGTCTGATAGAGATACTTCTGCATCCACTGTCTGATATAGAGACTCCTGCATCCGCTGTCTGATAGAGTATTTCCTGCATCCGCTGTCTGATAGAGTGTCTCCTGCATCGGTGTCTGATAGAAAAACTTCTGCATCTGCTGTCTGATAGAATGTCTCCTGCATCCACTGTCTGATAGAGTATTTCCTGCATCCGCTGTCTGATAGAGTGTCTCCTGCATCGGTGTCTGATAGAGAAACTTCTGCATCTGCTGTCTGATAGAATGTCTCCTGCATCCGCTGTCTGATAGAGAGACTTCTGCATTCGCCGTTTGATTAAGTGTCTGATAGAGTGGATGCAGGAGACACTCTATCAGATAGCGGATGCAGGAGACACTCTATAAGACAGCAGATGCAGGAGACACTCTATCACACAGTGGATGCAGAGGTCTCTCTATCAGACAGCAGATGCAGGAGACACTCTATCAGAAAACGGATGCAGAAGTCTCTCTATCAGACAGCGAATGCAGGAGTCTTTCTATCAGACAGTGGATGTAGGAGACACTCTATCAGACAGCGGATGCAGAAGTCTCTCTATCAGACAGCTTATGCAGAAAACTCTCTTTCAGACAGCGGACGCAGGAGTGTCTCTATCAGACAGCGGATGCAGGAGGCACTCTATCAGACAGCAGATGCAGAAGTCTCTCTATCAGACAGCGGATGCAGGAGACACTCTATCAGACAGCGGATGCAGAAGTCTCTCTATCAGACAGGGGATGCAGGAGACACTCTATCAGACAGCGTATGCAGAAGTCTATCTATCAGACAGCGGATGCAGAAATCTCTCTATCAGACAGCGGATGCAGAAGTCTCTCTATCAGACAACCGATGCAGGAGACACTCTATTAGACAGCGGATGCAGAAGTCTCTTTATCAGACACCGATGCAGGAGACACTGTACTAGACAGTGGATGCAGGAGAAACTCTATCAGACAGCGGATGCAGGAGACTTTCTATCAGACTGCAGATGCAGGAGACACTCTATTAGCCAACGGATGCAGGAGTATCTCTATAAGACAGCTGATGCAGGAGACACTCTAACAGCCAGCGTATGCAGGAGTCTCTCTATCAGACAGGGGATGCAGGAGTCTCTCAATCAGACAGCGGATGCAGGAGACACTCTATCAGACAGCGGATGCAGAAGTCTCTCTATCAGACAGCGGATGCAGGAGACACTCTATCAGATGCAGCCGCTGTCTGATAGAGTGTCTTCTGCATCCGCTGTCTGATAGAGAGACTTCTGCATCTGCTGTTTGATATAGAGACTTCTGCCTCCGCTGTCTGATAGAGAGACTCCTGCATCGGTGTCTGATAGAGAGACTTCTGCACCCGCTGTCTGATAGAATGTCTCCTGCATCCGCTGTCTGATAGAGAGACTTCTGCATTCGCTGTTTGATTGAGTGTCTGATAGAGTGGATGCAGGAGACACTCTATCAGATAGACTTCTGCATCCGCTGTTTGATAAAGAGACTTCTGTATCCGCTGTCTGATAGAGTGTCTCCTGCATCCGCTGTCTGATAGAGAGACTACTGCATCCGCTGTCTGATAGAGTATTTACTGCATCCGCTGTTTGATAGAGTGTCTCCTGCATCGGTGTCTGATAGAGAGACTTCTGCATCCGCTGTCTGATAGAATGTCTCCTGCATCCGCTGTCTGATAGAGAGACTTCTGCATTCGCTGTTTGATTGAGTGTCTGATAGAGTGGATGCAGGAGACACTCTATCAGATAGCGGATGCAGGAGACACTCTATAAGACAGCAGATGCAGGAGACACTCTATCACACAGTGGATGCAGAGGTCTCTCTATCAGACAGCAGATGCAGGAGGCACTCTATCAGAAAACGGATGGATGCAGAAGTCTCTCTATCAGACAGCGGATGCAGGAGACACTCTATCAGCCAGTGGATGCAGGAGTCTCTCCGTCAGACAGCGGATGCAGGAGACACTCTATCAGACAGCTGATGCAGGAGTCCCTCTGTCACACAGTGGATGCAGGAGACACTCTATCAGACTGCAAATGCAGGAGACACTCTATCAGCCAGCGGATGCAGAAGTCTCTCTATCAGACAGCGGATGCAGGAGACACTCTATCAGCCAGTGGATGCAGAAGTCTCTCTATCAGACAGCAGATGCAGGAGAGACTCTATCAGAAAACGGATGCAGAAGTCTCTCTATCAGACAGCGGATGCAGGAGACACTCTATCATCCAGTGGATGCAGGAGTCTCTCTATCAGACAGCGGATGCAGGAGACACTCTATCAGACAGCAGATGAAGGAGACACTCTATCAGCCAGCAGATGCAGAAGTCTCTCTATCAGACAGCGGATGCAGGAGACACTCTATCAGACTAAGGATGCAGGAGTCTCTCCGTCAGACAGTGGATGCAGGAGACACTCTATCAGACAGCGGGTGCAGAAGTCTCCCTATCAGACAGCGGATGTAGGAGACACTCTTTCAGACAGCGGATGCAGAAGTCTCCCTATCAGACAGCTGAGGCAGGAGACACTCTATCAGACAGCGGATGCAGAAGTCTCTCTATCAGACAGCGGATGCAGGAGACACTCTATCAGACAGCGGATGCAGGAGAAACTCTTACAGACAGCGGATGCAGGAGTCTCTCTATCAGACAGCGGATGCAGGAGACACTCTTTCAGACAGCGGATGCAGAAGTCTATCAGACAGCGGATGCAGGAGTCTCTCAATCGGACAGCGGATGCAGGAGACACTCTATCAGACAGCGGATGCAGAAGTCTCTCTTTCAGAGAGCGGATGTAGGAGACACTCTATCAGACAGCGGATGCAGGAGAAACTCTATCAGACAGCGGATGCTGGAGACACTCTATCCGACTGCGGATGCAGGAGACACTCTATCAGTCAGCGGATGCAGGAGTCTCTCTATCAGACAGCGGATGCATAGGAAACTATATCAGCCAGCGGATGCAGTAGTCTCTCTATCAGACAGCGGATGCAGGAGACACTCTATCAGACAGCAGATGCAGAAGTCTCTCTATCAGACAGCGGATGCTAGAGTCTCTCCATCAGACAGCGGATGCAGGAGAAACTCTATCAGACAGCGGATGCAGAAGTCTTTCTATCAGACAGCGGATGCAGGAGAAACTCTATCAGACAGCGGATACAGAAGTCTCTCTATCAGCACTGTCTGATAGAGTGTCATCTGCATCCGCTGTCTGATAGAGAGACTTCTGCATCCGCTGTTTGATAGAGAGACTTCTGCATCCGCTGTCTGATAGAGTGTCTCCCGCATCCGCTGTCTGATAGAGAGACTCCTGCATCCGCTGTCTGATAGAGAGACTTCTGCATCCGCTGTCTGATAGAGAGACTCCTGCCTCCATTGTCTGATAGAGATACTTCTGCATTCACTGTCTGATAGAGAGACTCCTGCATCCGCTGTCTGAGAGAGTATTTCCTGCATCCGCTGTCTGATAGAGTGTCTCCTGCACCGGTGTCTGATAGAGAGACTTCTGCATCTGCTGTCTGAAAGAATGTCTCCTGCATCCGCTGTCTGATAGAGAGACTTCTGCATTCGCTGTTTGATTAAGTGTCTGATAGAGTGGATGCAGGAGACACTCTATCAGATAGCGGATGCAGGAGACACTCTATAAGACAGCAGATGCAGGAGACACTCTATCACACAGTGGATGCAGAGGTCTCCCTACTAGACAGCAGATGCAGGAGACACTCTATCAGAAAACGGATGCAGAAGTCTCTCTATCAGACAGCGGATGCAGGAGACACTATCAGCCAGTGGATGCAGGAGTCTTTCCGTCAGACAGCGGATGCAGGAGACACTCTATCAGACAGCGGATGCAGGAGTCCCTCTGTAAGACAGTGGATGCAGGAGACACTCTATCAGACTGCGGATGCAGGAGACACTCTATCAGCCAGCGGATGCAGGAGTCTATCAGACAGCGGATGCAGGAGACACTCTATCAGCCAGTGGATGCAGAAGTCTCTCTATCAGACAGCAGATGCAGGAGACACTCTATCAGAAAACGGATGCAGAAGTCTCTCTATCAGACAGCGGATGCAGGAGACACTCTTTCAGACAGCGGATGCAGAAGTCTATCAGACAGCGGATGCAGGAGACACTCAATCATACAGCAGATGCAGAAGTCCCTCTATCAGACAGCGGATGCAGGAGACACTCTATCAGACAGCGGATGCAGGAGTCCCTCTGTCAGACACCGATGCAGGAGACACTCTACTAGACAGTGGATGCAGGAGAAATTCTATCAGACAGCGGATGCAGGAGACTTTCTATCAGACTGCGGATGCAGGAGACAGTCTATCAGCCAACGGATGCAGGAGTATCTCTATAAGACAGCGGATGCAGGAGACACTCTAACAGCCAGCGTATGCAGGAGTCTCTCTATCAGACAGGGGATGCAGGAGTCTCTCAATCAGACAGCGGATGCAGGAGACACTCTATCAGACAGCGGATGCAGAAGTCTCTCTATCAGACAGCGGATGCAGGAGACACTCTATCAGATGCAGCCGCTGTCTGATAGAGTGTCTTCTGCATCCGCTGTCTGATAGAGAGACTTCTGCATCCGCTGTTAGATAGAGAGACTTCTGCATCCGCTGTCTGATAGAGTGTCTCCTGCATCCGCTGTCTGATAGAGAGACTTCTGCATCCGCTGTCTGATAGAGAGACTTCTGCATCCGATGTCTGATAGAGAGACTCCTGCCTCAACTGTCTGATAGAGATACTTCTGCATCCACTGTCTGATAGAGAGACTCCTGCATCCGCTGTCTGATAGAGTATTTACTGCATCCGCTGTTTGATAGAGTGTCTCCTGCATCGGTGTCTCATAGAGAGACTTCTGCATCCGCTGTCTGATAGAATGTCTCCTGCATCCGCTGTCTGATAGAGAGACTTCTGCATTTGCTGTTTGATTGAGTGTCTGATAGAGTGGATGCAGGAGACACTCTATCAGATAGCGGATGCAGGAGACACTCTATAAGACAGCAGATGCAGGAGACACTCTATCACACAGTGGATGCAGAGGTCTCTCTATCAGACAGCAGATGCAGGAGGCACTCTATCAGAAAACGGATGGATGCAGAAGTCTCTCCATCAGACAGCGGATGCAGGAGACACTCTATCAGCCAGTGGATGCAGGAGTCTCTCCGTCAGACAGCGGATGCAGGAGACACTCTATCAGACAGCGGATGCAGGAGTCCCTCTGTCAGAAAGTGGATGCAGGAGACACTCTATCAGACTGCGGATGCAGGAGACACTCTATCAGCCAGCGGATGCAGGAGTCTCTCTATCAGACAGCGGATGCAGGAGACACTCTATCAGCCAGTGGATGCAGAAGTCTCTCTTTCAGACAGCAGATGCAGGAGACACTCTATCAGAAAACGGATGCAGAAGTCTCTCTATCAGACAGCGGATGCAGGTGCCACTCTATCATCCAGTGGATGCAGGAGTCTCTCTATCAGGCAGCGGATGCAGGAGACACTCTATCAGACAGCGGATGAAGGAGACACTCTATCAGCCAGCGGATGCAGGAGTCTCTCCATCGGACAGCGGATGCAGGAGACACTCAATCATACAGCGGATGCAGAAGTCCCTCTATCAGACAGCGGATGCAGGAGACACTCTATCAGACTAAGGATGCAGGAGTCTCTCTGTCAGACAGTGGATGCAGGAGACACTCTATCAGACAGCGGGTGCAGAAGTCTCTCTATCAGACAGCGGATGTAGGAGACACTCTTTCAGACAGCGGATGCAGAAGTCTCCCTATCAGACAGCTGAGGCAGGAGACACTCTATCAGACAGCGGATGCAGAAGTCTCTCTATCAGACAGCGGATGCAGGAGACACTCTATCAGACAGCGGATGCAGGAGAAACTCTTACAGACAGCGGATGCAGGAGTCTCTCTATCAGACAGCGGATGCAGGAGACACTCTTTCAGACAGCGGATGCAGAAGTCTATCAGACAGCGGATGCAGGAGTCTCTCAATCGGACAGCGGATGCAGGAGACACTATCAGACAGCGGATGCAGAAGTCTCTTATGCAGAAGTCTCTCTTTCAGAGAGCGGATGTAGGAGACACTCCATCAGACAGTGGATGCAGGGGAAACTCAATCAGACAGCGGATGCTGGAGACACTCTATCCGACTGCGGATGCAGGAGACACTCTATCAGCCAGCGGATGCATGAGTCTCTCTATCAGACAGCGGATGCATAGGACACTATATCAGCCAGCGGATGCAGTAGTCTCTCTATCAGACAGCGGATGCAGGAGACACTCTATCAGACAGCAGATGCAGAAGTCTCTCTATCAGACAGCGGATGCTAGAGTCTCTCCATCAGACAGCGGATGCAGGAGAAACTCTATCAGACAGCGGATGCAGAAGTCTTTCTATCAGACAGCGGATGCAGGAGAAACTCTATCAGACAGCGGATGCAGAAGTCTCTCTTTCAGACAGCGGAGGCAGGCGACACTCTATCAGACAGCGGATACAGGAGACACTCTATCAGCAACCGGATGCAGGAGTCTCTCTATAAGACAGCGGATGCAGGAGACACTCTAACATCCAGCGTATGCAGGAGTCTCTCTATCAGACAGCGGATGCAGGAGTCTCTCAATCAGACAGCCGATGCAGGAGACACTCTATCAGACAGCGGATGCAGATGCAGAAGTCTCTCTATCAGACAGCGGATGCAGGAGACACTCTATCAGATGCAGCCGCTGTCTGATAGAGTGTCTTCTGCATCCGCTGTCTGATAGAGAGACTTCTGCATCCGCTGTTTGATAGAGAGACTTCTGCATCCGCTGTCTGATAGAGTGTATCCCGCATCCGCTGTCTGATAGAGAGACTCCTGCATCCGCTGTCTGATAGAGAGACTTCTGCATCCGCTGTCTGATAGAGAGACTCCTGCCTCCACTGTCTGATAGAGATACTTCTGCATCCACTGTCTGATAGAGAGACTCCTGCATCCGCTGTCTGATAGAGTATTTCCTGCATCCGCTGTCTGATAGAGTGTCTCCTGCATCGGTGTCTGATAGAGAAACTTCTGCATCTGCTGTCTGATAGAATGTCTCCTGCATCCGCTGTCTGATAGAGAGACTTCTGCATTCGCTGTTTGATTAAGTGTCTGATAGAGTGGATGCAGGAGACACTCTGTCAGAGAGCCGATGCAGGAGACACTCTATAAGACAGCAGATGCAGGAGACACTCTATCACACAGTGGATGCAGAGGTCTCTCTATCAGACAGCAGATGCAGGAGACACTCTATCAGAAAACGGATGCAGAAGTCTCTCTATCAGACAGCGAATGCAGGAGTCTTTCTATCAGACAGCGGATGTAGGAGACACTCTATCAGACAGCGGATGCAGAAGTCTCTCTATCAGACAGCTGATGCAGAAAACTCTCTTTCAGACAGCGGACGCAGGAGTGTCTCTATCAGACAGCGGATGCAGGAGGCACTCTATCAGACAGCAGATGCAGAAGTCTCTCTATCAGACAGCGGATGCAGGAGACACTCTATCAGACAGCGGATGCAGAAGTCTCTCTATCAGACAGGGGATGCAGGAGACACTCTATCAGACAGCGTATGCAGAAGTCTATCTATCAGACAGCGGATGCAGAAATCTCTCTTTCAGACAGCGGACGCAGGAGTCTCTCTATCAGACAGCGGATGCAGGAGGCACTCTATCAGACAGCAGATGCAGAAGTCTCTCTATCAGACAGCGGATGCAGGAGACACTCTATCAGACAGCGGATGCAGAAGTCTCTCTATCAGACACCGATGCAGGAGACACTGTACTAGACAGTGGATGCAGGAGAAACTCTATCAGACAGCGGATGCAGGAGACTTTCTATCAGACTGCGGATGCAGGAGACACTCTATCAGCCAAGGGATGCAGGAGTATCTCTATAAGACAGCGGATGCAGGAGACACTCTAACAGCCAGCGTATACAGGAGTCTCTCTATCAGACAGGGGATGCAGGAGTCTCTCAATCAGACAGCGGATGCAGGAGACACTCTATCAGACAGCGGATGCAGAAGTCTCTCTATCAGACAGCGGATGCAGGAGACACTCTATCAGATGCAGCCGCTGTCTAATAGAGTGTCTTCTGCATCCGCTGTCTGATAGAGAGACTTCTGCATCCGATGTTTGGTAGAGAGACTTCTGTATCCGCTGTCTGATAGAGTGTCTCCTGCATCCGCTGTCTGATAGAGAGACTACTGCATCCGCTGTCTGATAGAGAGACTTCTGCATCCGCTGTCTGATAGAGAGACTCCTGCATCGGTGTCTGATAGAGAGACTTCTGCATCCGCTGTCTGATAGAATGTCTCCTGCATCCGCTGTCTGATAGAGAGACTTCTGCATTCGCTGTTTGATTGAGTGTCTGATAGAGTGGATGCAGGAGACACTCTATCAGATAGACTTCTGCATCCGCTGTTTGATAGAGAGACTTCTGTATCCGCTGTCTGATAGAGTGTCTCCTGCATCCGCTGTCTGATAGAGAGACTACTGCATCCGCTGTCTGATAGAGTATTTACTGCATCCGCTGTTTGATAGAGTGTCTCCTGCATCGGTGTCTGATAGAGAGACTTCTGCATCCGCTGTCTGATAGAATGTCTCCTGCATTCGCTGTCTGATAGAGAGACTTCTGCATTCGCTGTTTGATTGAGTGCCTGATAGAGTGGATGCAGGAGACACTCTATCAGATAGCGGATGCAGGAGACACTCTATAAGACAGCAGATGCAGGAGACATTCTATCACACAGTGGATGCAGAGGTCTCTCTATCAGACAGCAGATGCAGGAGGCACTCTATCAGAAAACGGATGGATGCAGAAGTCTCTCTATCAGACAGCGGATGCAGGAGACACTCTATCAGCCAGTGGATGCAGGAGTCTCTCAGTCAGACAGCGGATGCAGGAGACACTCTATCAGACAGCGGATGCAGGAGTCCCTCTGTCAGACAGTGGATGCAGGAGACACTCTATCAGACTGCGGATGCAGGAGACACTCTATCAGCCAGCGGATGCAGGAGTCTCTCTATCAGACAGCGGATGCAGGAGACACTCTATCAGCCAGTGGATGCAGAAGTCTCTCTATCAGACAGCAGATGCAGGAGACACTCTATCAGAAAACGGATGCAGAAGTCTCTCTATCAGACAGCGGATGCAGGAGACACTCTATCATCCAGTGGATGCAGGAGTCTCTCTATCAGACAGCGGATGCAGGAGACACTCTATCAGACAGCGGATGAAGGAGACACTCTATCAGCCAGCAGATGCAGTAGTCTCTCCGTCAGACAGTGGATGCAGGAGACACTCTATCAGACAGCGGGTGCAGAAGTCTCCCTATCAGACAGCGGATGTAGGAGACACTCTTTCAGACAGCGGATGCAGAAGTCTCCCTATCAGACAGCTGAGGCAGGAGACACTCTATCAGACAGCGGATGCAGAAGTCTCTCTATCAGACAGCGGATGCAGGAGACACTCTATCAGACAGCAGATGCAGGAGAAACTCTTACAGACAGCGGATGCAGGAGTCTCTCTATCAGACAGCGGATGCAGGAGACACTCTTTCAGACAGCGGATGCAGAAGTCTATCAGACAGCGGATGCAGGAGTCTCTCAATCGGACAGTGGATGCAGGAGTCACTCCATCAGACAGCGGATGCAGAAGTCTCTCTTCTAGAGAGCAGATGTAGGAGACACTCTATCAGACAGCGGATGCAGGAGAAACTCTATCAGACAGCGGATGCTGGAGACACTCTATCCGACTGCGGATGCAGGAGACACTCTATCAGCCAGCGGATGCAGGAGTCTCTCTATCAGACAGCGGATGCATTGGACACTATATCAGCCAGCGGATGCAGTAGTCTCTCTATCAGACAGCAGATGCAGGAGACACTCTATCAGACAGCAGATGCAGAAGTCTCTCTATCAGACAGCGGATTCTAGAGTCTCTCCATCAGACAGCGGATGCAGGAGAAACTCTATCAGACAGCGGATGCAGAAGTCTTTCTATCAGACAGCGGATGCAGGAGAAACTCTATCAGACAGCGGATGCAGAAGTCTCTCTATCAGCACTGTCTGATAGAGTGTCTTCTGCACCCGCTGTCTGATAGAGAGACTTCTGCATCCGCTGTTTGATAGAGAGACTTCTGCATCCGCTGTCTGATAGAGTGTCTCCCGCATCCGCTGTCTGATAGAGAGACTCCTGCATCCGCTGTCTGATAGAGAGACTTCTGCATCCGCTGTCTGATAGAGAGACTCCTGCCTCCACTGTCTGATAGAGATACTTCTGCATCCACTGTCTGATAGAGAGACTCCTGCATCCGCTGTCTGATAGAGTATTTCCTGCATCGGCTGTCTGATAGAGTGTCTCCTGCATCGGTGTCTGATAGAGAGACTTCTGCATCTGCTGTCTGATAGAATGTCTCCTGCATCCGCTGTCTGATAGAGAGACTTCTGCATTCGCTGTTTGATTAAGTGTCTGATAGAGTGGATGCAGGAGACACTCTATCAGATAGCGGATGCAGGAGACACTCTATAAGACAGCAGATGCAGGAGACACTCTATCACACAGTGGATGCAGAGGTCTCCCTATCAGACAGCAGATGCAGGAGACACTCTATCAGAAAACGGATGCAGAAGTCTCTCTATCAGACAGCGGATGCAGGAGACACTCTATCAGCCAGTGGATGCAGGAGTCTCTCCGTCAGACAGCGGATGCAGGAGACACTCTATCAGACAGCGGATGCAGGAGTCCCTCTGTCAGACAGTGGATGCAGGAGACACTCTATCAGACTGCGGATGCAGGAGACACTCTATCAGCCAGCGGATGCAGGAGTCTATCAGACAGCGGATGCAGGAGACACTCTATCAGCCAGTGGATGCAGAAGTCCCTCTATCAGACAGCAGATGCAGGAGACACTCTATCAGAAAACGGATGCAGAAGTCTCTCTATCAGACAGCGGATGCAGGAGACACTCTTTCAGACAGCGGATGCAGAAGTCTATCAGACAGCGGATGCAGGAGACACTTAATCATACAGCGGATGCAGAAGTCCCTCTATCAGACAGCGGATGCAGGAGACACTCTATCAGACTAAGGATGCAGGAGTCTCTCCGTCAGACAGCGGATGCAGAAGTCTCTCTATCAGACAGCGGATGCAGCAGACACTCTATCAGACAGCGGATGCAGAAGTCCCTCGATAAGACAGCGGTTGTAGGAATCTCTCAATCAGACAGCGGATGCAGGAGACACTTTATCAGACAGCGGGTGCAGAAGTCTATCAGACAGCGGATGTAGGAGACACTTTTTCAGACAGCGGATGCAGAAGTCTCCTTATCAGACAGCTGAGGCAGGAGACACTCTATCAGACAGCAGATGCAGAAGTCTCTCTATCAGACAGCGGATGCAGGAGACACTCTATCAGACAGCGGATGCAGGAGACACTCTTACAGACAGCGGATGCAGGAGTCTCTCTATCAGACAGCGGATGCAGGAGACACTCTTTCAGACAGCGGATGCAGAAGTCTCTCTATCAGACAGCGGATGCAGGAGTCTCTCAATCGGACAGCGGATGCAGGAGACACTCTATCAGACAGCGGATGCAGAAGTCTCTCTTTCAGAGAGCGGATGTAGGAGACACTCTATCAGACAGCAGATGCAGGAGAAACTCTATCAGACAGCGGATGCTTGAAACACTCTATCCGACTGCAGATGCAGGAGACACTCTATCAGCCAGCGGATGCAGGAGTCTCTCTATCAGACAGCGGATGTATAGGACACTATATCAGCCAGCAGATGCAGTAGTCTCTCTATCAGACAGCGGATGCAGGAGAAACTCTATCAGACAGCAGATGCAGAAGTCTCTCTATCAGACAGCGGATGCTAGAGTCTCTTCATCAGATAGCGGATGCAGGAGGAAGTCTATCAGACAGCGGATGCAGAAGTCTTTCTATCAGACAGCGGATGCAGGAGAAACTCTATCAGACAGCGGATGCAGAAGTCTCTCTATCAGACAGCAGAGGCAGGAGACACTCTATCAGACAGCAGATACAGGAGACACTCTATCAGCCAACGGAAACAGAAGTCTCTCTATCAGACAGCGGATGCAGGAGACACTCTATCAGACAGCGGATACAGGAGTCTCTCTATCAGACAACGGATGCAGGAGACACTCTATCAGACCACAGATGCAGGAGTCTCTTTATCAGACAGTGGATGCAGGAGACACTCTATCAGACAGCGGATGCAGGAGACACTCTATCAGACAGCGGATACAGGAGTCTCTCTATCAGGCAGCGGACGCAGAAGTCTCTCTATTAGACAGCGGATGCAGGAGTCTCTCTATCAGACAGCGGATGCAGGAGACACTCTATCAGACAGCGGATGCAGAAGTCTCTCTATCAGACAGCGGATGCAGGAGACACTCTATCAGCCAGTGGATGCAGGAGTCTTTCTACCAGACAGCGGATGTAGGAGACACTCTATCAGACAGCGGATGCAGAAGTCTCTCTATCAGACAGCTGATGCAGAAAACTCTCTTTCAGACAGCGGACGCAGGAGTGTCTCTATCAGACAGCGGATGCAGGAGGCACTCTATCAGACAGCAGATGCAGAAGTCTCTCTATCAGACAGCGGATGCAGGAGACACTCTATCAGACAGCGGATGCAGAAGTCTCTCTATCAGACAGCGGATGCAGGAGACACTCTATCAGACAGCGTATGCAGAAGTCCATCTATCAGACAGCGGATGCAGAAATCTCTCTTTCAGACAGCGGACGCAGGAGTCTCTCTATCAGACAGCGGATGCAGGAGGCACTCTATCAGACAGCAGATACAGAAGTCTCTCTATCAGACAGCGGATGCAGGAGACACTCTATCAGACAGCGGATGCAGAAGTCTCTCTATCAGACAGCGGATGCAGGAGACACTCTATTAGACAGCGGATGCAGAAGTCTCTCTATCAGACACCGATGCAGGAGACACTCTACTAGACAGTGGATGCAGGAGAAACTCTATCAGACAGCGGATGCAGGAGACACTTTATCAGCCAATGGATGCAGGAGTATCTCTATAAGACAGCGGATGCAGGAGACACTCTAACAGCCAGCGTATGCAGGAGTCTCTCTATCAGACAGGGGATGCAGGAGTCTCTCAATCAGACAGCGGATGCAGGAGACACTCTATCAGACAGCGGATGCAGAAGTCTCTCTATCAGACAGCGGATGCAGGAGACACTCTATCAGATGCAGCTGCTTTCTGATAGAGTGTCTTCTGCATCCGCTGTCTGATAGAGAGACTTCTGCATCCGCTGTTTGATAGAGAGACTTCTGCATCCGCTATCTGATAGAGTGTCTCCTGCATCCGCTGTCTGATAGATAGACTTCTGCATCCGCTGTCTGATAGAGAGACTTCTGCATCCGCTGTCTGATAGAGAGACTCCTGCCTCCACTGTCTGATAGAGAAACTTCTGCATCCACTGTCTGTTAGAGAGACTCCTGCATCCGCTGTCTGATAGAGTATTTACTGCATCCGCTGTTTGATAGAGTGTCTCCTGCATCGGTGTCTGATAGAGAGACTTCTGCATCCGCTGTCTGATAGAGTGTCTCCTGCATCCGCTGTCTGATAGAGAGACTCCTGTTTCCGTTGGCTGATAGAGTGTCTCCTGTATCTGCTGTCTGATAGAGTGTCTTCTGCCTCCGCTGTCTGATAGAGAGACTTCTGCATGCGCTGTCTGATAGAATGTCTCCTGCATCCGCTGTCTGATAGAGAGACTTCTGCATTCGCTGTTTGATTGAGTGTCTGATAGAGTGGATGCAGGAGTCACTCTATCAGATAGCGGATGCAGGAGACACTCTATAAGACAGCAGATGATGGAGACACTCTATCACACAGTGGATGCAGAGGTCTCTCTATCAGACAGCAGATGCAGGAGGCACTCTATCAGAAAACGGATGGATGCAGAAGTCTCTCTATCAGACAGCGGATGCAGGAGACACTCTATCAGCCAGTGGATGCAGGAGTCTCTCCGTCAGACAGCGGATGCAGGAGGCACTCTATCAGACAGCGGATGCAGGAGTCCCTCTGTCAGACAGTGGATGCAGGAGACACTCTATCAGACTGCGGATGCAGGAGACACTCTATCAGCCAGCGGATGCAGGAGTCTCTCTATCAGACAGCGGATGCAGGAGACACTCTATTAGCCAGTGGATGCAGAAGTCTCTCCGTCAGACAGCTGATGCAGGAGACACTCTATCAGCCAGCGGATGCAGGAGTCTCTCTATCAGACAGCGGATGCATAGGACACTATATCAGCCAGCAGATGCAGTAGTCTCTCTATCAGACAGCGGATGCAGGAGACACTCTATCAGACAGCAGATGCAGAAGTCTCTCTATCAGACAGCGGATGCTAGAGTCTCTCCATCAGACAGCGGATGCAGGAGGAAGTCTATCAGACAGCGGATGCAGAAGTCTTTCTAATAGACAGCGGATGCAGGAGAAACTCTATCAGACAGCGGATGCAGAAGTCTCTCTATCAGACAGCGGAGGCAGAAGACACTCTATCAGACAGCAGATACAGGAGACACTCTATAAGCCAACGGAAACAGGAGTCTCTCTATCAGACAGCGGATGCAGGAGACACTCTATCAGACAGCGGATACAGGAGTCTCTCTATCAGACAACGGATGCAGGAGACACTCTATCAGACAGCAGATGCAGGAGTCTCTTTATCAGACAGTGGATGCAGGAGACACTCTATCAGACAGCGGATGCAGGAGACACTCTATCAGACAGCGGATACAGGAGTCTCTCTATCAGGCAGCGGACGCAGAAGTCTCTCTATTAGACAGCCGATGCAGGAGTCTCTCTATCAGACAGCGGATGCAGGAGACACTCTATCAGACAGCGGATGCAGAAGTCTCTCTATCAGACAGCGGATACAGGAGACACTCTATCAGCCAGTGGATGCAGGAGTCTTTCTACCAGACAGCGGATGTAGGAGACACTCTATCAGACAGCGGATGCAGAAGTCTCTCTATCAGACAGCTGATGCAGAAAACTCTCTTTCAGACAGCAGACGCAGGAGTGTCTCTATCAGACAGCGGATGCAGGAGGCACTCTATCAGACAGCAGATGCAGAAGTCTCTCTATCAGACAGCGGATGCAAGAGACACTCTATCAGACAGCAGATGCAGAAGTCTCTCTATCAGACAGCGGATGCAGGGGACACTCTATCGGACAGTGTATGCAGAAGTCCATCTATCAGACAGCGGATGCAGAAATCTCTCTTTCAGACAGCGGACGCAGGAGTCTCTCTATCAGACAGCGGATGCAGGAGGCACTCTATCAGACAGCAGATGCAGAAGTCTCTCTATCAGACAGCGGATGCAGGAGACACTCTATCAGACAGCGGATGCAGAAGTCTCTCTATCAGACACCGATGCAGGAGACACTCTACTAGACAGTGGATGCAGGAGAAACTCTATCAGACAGCGGATGCAGGAGACTTTCTATCAGACTGCGGATGCAGGAGACACTTTATCAGCCAACGGATGCAGGAGTATCTCTATAAGACAGCGGATGCAGGAGAAACTCTAACAGCCAGCGTATGCAGGAGTCTCTCTATCAGACAGGGGATGCAGGAGTCTCTCAATCAGACAGCGGATGCAGGAGACACTCTATCAGACAGCGGATGCAGAAGTCTCTCTATCAGACAGCGGATGCAGGAGACACTCTATCAGATGCAGCCGCTGTCTGATAGAGTGTCTTCTGCATCCGCTGTCTGATAGAGAGACTTCTGCATCCGCTGTTTGATAGAGAGACTTCTGCATCCACTGTCTGATAGAGTGTCTCCTGCATCCGCTGTCTGATAGAGAGACTTCTGCATCCGCTGTCTGATAGAGAGACTTCTGCATCCGCTGTCTGATAGAGAGACTCCTGCCTCCACTGTCTGATAGAGAAACTTCTGCATCCACTGTCTATTAGAGAGACTCCTGCATCCGCTGTCTGATAGAGTATTTACTGCATCCGCTGTTTGATAGAGTGTCTCCTGCATCGGAGTCTGATAGAGAGACTTCTGCATCCGCTGTCTGATAGAATGTCTCCTGCATCCGCTGTCTGATAGAGAGACTTCTGCATTCGCTGTTTGATTGAGTGTCTGATAGAGTGGATGCAGGAGACACTCTATCAGATAGCGGATGCAGGAGACACTCTATAAGACAGCAGATGCAGGAGACACTCTATCACACAGTGGATGCAGAGGTCTCTCTATCAGACAGCAGATGCAGGAGGCACTCTATCAGAAAACGGATGGATGCAGAAGTCTCTCTATCAGACAGCGGATGCAGGAGACACTCTATCAGCCAGTGGATGCAGGAGTCTCTCCGTCAGACAGCGGATGCAGGAGGCACTCTATCAGACAGCGGATGCAGGAGTCCCTCTGTCAGACAGTGGATGCAGGAGACACTCTATCAGACTGCGGATGCAGGAGAAACTCTATCAGCCAGCGGATGCAGGAGTCTCTCTATCAGACAGCGGATGCAGGAGACACTCTATTAGCCAGTGGATGCAGAAGTCTCTCTTTCAGACAGCAGATGCAGGAGACACTCTATCAGAAAACGGATGTAGAAGTCTCTCTATCAGACAGCGGATGCAGGAGACACTCTATCATCCAGTGGATGCAGGAGTCTCTCTATCAGACAGCGGATGCAGGAGACACTCTATTAGACAGCGGATGAAGGAGACACTCTATCAGCCAGCGGATGCAGGAGTCTCGTTTTCGGACAGCGGATGCAGGAGACACTCAATCATACAGCGGATGCAGAAGTCCCTCTATCAGACAGCGGATGCAGGAGACACTCTATCAGACTAAGGATGCAGGAGTCTCTCTGTCAGACAGTGGATGCAGGAGACACTCTATCAGACAGCGGGTGCAGAAGTCTCTCTATCAGACAGCGGATATAGGAGACACTCTTTCAGACAGCGGATGCAGAAGTCTCCCTATCAGACAGCTGAGGCAGGAGACACTCTATCAGACAGCAGATGCAGAAGTCTCTCTATCAGACAGCGGATGCAGGAGACACTATCAGACAGCGGATGCAGGAGAAACTCTTACAGACAGCGGATGCAGGAGTCTCTCTATCAGACAGCGGATGCAGGAGACACTCTTTCAGACAGCGGATGCAGGAGTCTCTCTATCAGACAGCGGATGCAGGAGACACTCTTTCAGACAGCGGATGCAGATCTATCAGACAGCGGATGCAGGAGTCTCTCAATCGGACAGCAGATGCAGGAGACACTATCAGACAGCGGATGCAGAAGTCTCTCTTTCAGAGAGCGGATGTCGGAGACACTCTATCAGACAGTGGATGCAGGGGAAACTCAATCAGACAGCGGATGCTGGAGACACTCTATCCGACTGCGGATGCAGGAGACACTCTATCAGCCAGCGGATGCAGGAGTCTCTCTATCAGACAGCGGATGCATAGGACACTATATCAGCCAGCGGATGCAGTAGCCTCTCTATCAGACAGCGGATGCAGGAGACACTCTATCAGACAGCAGATGCAGAAGTCTCTCTATCAGACAGCGGATGCTAGAGTCTCTCCATCAGACAGCGGATGCAGGAGAAACTCTATCAGACAGCGGATGCAGAAGTCTTTCTATCAGACAGCGGATGCAGGAGAAACTCTATCAGACAGCGGATGCAGAAGTCTCTCTATCAGACAGCGGAGGCAGGAGACACTCTATCAGACAGCGGATACAGGAGACACTCTATCAGCAACTGAATGCAGGAGTCTCTATAAGACAGCGGATGCAGGAGACACTCTAACAGCCAGCGTATGCAGGAGTCTCTCTATCAGACAGCGGATGCAGGAGTCTCTCAATCAGACAGCCGATGCAGGAGACACTCTATCAGACAGCGGATGCAGATGCAAAAGTCTCTCTATCAGACAGCAGATGCAGGAGACACTCTATCACATGCAGCCGCTGTCTGATAGAGTGTCTTCTGTATCCGCTGTCTGATAGAGAGACTTCTGCATCCGCTGTTTGATAGAGAGACTTCTGCATCGGCTGTCTGATAGAGTGTCTCCCGCATCCGCTGTCTGATAGAGAGACTCCTGCATCCGCTGTCTGATAGAGAGACTTCTGCATCCGCTGTCTGATAGAGAGACTCCTGCCTCCACTGTCTGATAGAGATACTTCTGCATCCACTGTCTGATAGAGAGACTCCTGCATCCGCTGTCTGATAGAGTATTTCCTGCATCCTCTGTCTGATAGAGTGTCTCCTGCATCGGTGTCTGATAGAGCAACTTCTGCATCTGCAGTCTGATAGAATGTCTCCTGCATCCGCTGTCTGATAGAGAGACTTCTGCATTCGCTGTTTGATTAAGTGTCTGATAGAGTGGATGCAGGAGACACTCTATCAGATAGCGGATGCAGGAGACACTCTATAAGACAGCAGATGCAGGAGACACTCTATCACACAGTGGATGCAGAGGTCTCTCTATCAGACAGCAGATGCAGGAGACACTCTATCAGAAAACGGATGCAGAAGTCTCTCTATCAGACAGCGGATGCAGGAGTCATTCTATCAGACAGCGGATGTAGGAGACACTCTATCAGACAGCGGATGCAGAAGTCTCTCTATCAGACAGCTGATGCAGAAAACTCTCTTTCAGACAGCGGACGCAGGAGTGTCTCTATCAGACAGCTGATGCAGGAGGCACTCTATCAGACAGCAGATGCAGAAGTCTCTCTATCAGACAGCGGATGCAGGAGACACTCTATCAGACAGCGGATGCAGAAGTCTCTCTATCAGACAGGGGATGCAGGAGACACTCTATCAGACAGCGGATGCATGAGACACTCTATCAGACAGCGGATGCAGAAGTCTCTCTATCAGACAACGGATGCAGGAGACACTCTATTAGACAGCGGATGCAGAAGTCTCTCTATCAGACACCGATGCAGGAGACACTGTACTAGACAGTGGATGCAGGAGAAACTCTATCAGACAGCGGATGCAGGAGACTTTCTATCAGACTGCGGATGCAGGAGACACTCTATCAGCCAACAGATGCAGGAGTATCTCTATAAGACAGCGGATGCAGGAGACACTCTAACAGCCAGCGTATGCAGGAGTCTCTCTATCAGACAGGGGATGCAGGAGTCTCTCAATCAGACAGCGGATGCAGGAGACACTCTATCAGACAGCGGATGCAGAAGTCTCTCTATCAGACAGCGGATGCAGGAGACACTTTATCAGACTAAGGATGCAGGAGTCTCTCCGTCAGACAGTGGATGCAGGAGACACTCTATCAGACAGCGGGTGCAGAAGTCTCCCTATCAGACAGCGGATGTAGGAGACACTCTTTCAGACAGCGGATGCAGAAGTCTCCCTATCAGACAGCTGAGGCAGGAGACACTCTATCAGACAGCGGATGCAGAAGTCTCTCTATCAGACAGCAGATGCAGGAGACACTCTATCAGACAGCGGATGCAGGAGAAACTCTTACAGACAGCGGATGCAGGAGTCTCTCTATCAGACAGCGGATGCAGGAGACACTCTTTCAGACAGCGGATGCAGAAGTCTATCAGACAGCGGATGCAGGAGTCTCTCAATCGGACAGCGGATGCAGGAGACACTCTATCAGACAGCGGATGCAGAAGTCTCTCTTTCAGAGAGCGGATGTAGGAGACACTCTATCAGACAGCGGATGCTGGAGACACTCTATCCGACTGCGGATGCAGGAGACACTCTATCAGCCAGCGGATGCAGGAGTCTCTCTATCAGACAGCGGATGCATAGGACACTATATCAGCCAGCGGATGCAGTAGTCTCTCTATCAGACAGCGGATGCAGGAGACACTCTATCAGACAGCAGATGCAGAAGTCTCTCTATCAGACAGCGGATGCTAGAGTCTCTCCATCAGACAGCGGATGCAGGAGAAACTCTATCAGACAGCGGATGCAGAAGTCTTTCTATCAGACAGCGGATGCAGGAGAAACTCAATCAGACAGCGGATGCAGAAGTCTCTCTATCAGCACTGTCTGATAGAGTGTCTTCTGCATCCGCTGTCTGATAGAGAGACTTCTGCATCCGCTGTTTGATAGAGAGACTTCTGCATCTGCTGTCTGATAGAATGTCTCCTGCATCCTCTGTCTGATAGAGTGTCTCCTGCATCGGTGTCTGATAGAGCAACTTCTGCATCTGCTGTCTGATAGAATGTCTCCTGCATCCGCTGTCTGAAAGAGAGACTTCTGCATTCGCTGTTTGATTAAGTGTCTGATAGAGTGGATGCAGGAGACACTCTATCAGATAGCGGATGCAGGATACACTCTATAAGACAGCAGATGCAGGAGACACTCTATCACACAGTGGATGCAGAGGTCTCTCTATCAGACAGCAGATGCAGGAGACACTCTATCAGAAAACGGATGCAGAAGTCTCTCTATCAGACAGCCGATGCAGGAGTCTTTCTATCAGACAGCGGATGTAGGAGACACTCTATCAGACAGCGGATGCAGAAGTCTCTCTATCAGACAGCTGATGCAGAAAACTCTCTTTCAGACAGCGGACGCAGGAGTGTCTCTATCAGACAGCGGATGCAGGAGGCACTCTATCAGACAGCAGATGCAGAAGTCTCTCTATCAGACAGCGGATGCAGGAGACACTCTATCAGACAGCGGATGCAGAAGTCTCTCTATCAGACAGGGGATGCAGGAGACACTCTATCAGACAGCGGATGCATGAGACACTCTATCAGGCAGCGGATGCAGAAGTCTCTCTATCAGACAACGGATGCAGGAGACACTCTATTAGACAGCGGATGCAGAAGTCTCTCTATCAGACACCGATGCAGGAGACACTGTACTAGACAGTGGATGCAGGAGAAACTCTATCAGACAGCGGATGCAGGAGACTTTCTATCAGACTGCGGATGCAGGAGACACTCTATCAGCCAACAGATGCAGGAGTATCTCTATAAGACAGCGGATGCAGGAGACACTCTAACAGCCAGCGTATGCAGGAGTCTCTCTATCAGACAGGGGATGCAGGGGTCTCTCAATCAGACAGCGGATGCAGGAGACACTCTATCAGACAGCGGATGCAGAAGTCTCTCTATCAGACAGCGGATGCAGGAGACACTTTATCAGACTAAGGATGCAGGAGTCTCTTCGTCAGACAGTGGATGCAGGAGACACTCTATCAGACAGCGGGTGCAGAAGTCTCCCTATCAGACAGCGGATGTAGGAGACACTCTTTCAGACAGCGGATGCAGAAGTCTCCCTATCAGACAGCTGAGGCAGGAGACACTCTATCAGACAGCGGATGCAGAAGTCTCTCTATCAGACAGCAGATGCAGGAGACACTCTATCAGACAGCGGATGCAGGAGAAACTCTTACAGACAGCGGATGCAGGAGTCTCTCTATCAGACAGCGGATGCAGGAGACACTCTTTCAGACAGCGGATGCAGAAGTCTATCAGACAGTGGATGCAGGAGTCTCTCAATCGGACAGCGGATGCAGGAGACACTCTATCAGACAGCGGATGCAGAAGTCTCTCTTTCAGAGAGCGGATGTAGGAGACACTCTATCAGACAGCGGATGCAGGAGAAACTCTATCAGACAGCGGATGCTGGAGACACTCTATCCGACTGCGGATGCAGGAGACACTCTATCAGCCAGCGGATGCAGGAGTCTCTCTATCAGACAGCGGATGCATAGGACACTATATCAGCCAGCGGATGCAGTAGTCTCTCTATCAGACAGCGGTTGCAGGAGACACTCTATCAGACAGCAGATGCAGAAGTCTCTCTATCAGACAGCGGATGCTAGAGTCTCTCCATCAGACAGCGGATGCAGGAGAAACTCTATCAGACAGCGGATGCAGAAGTCTTTCTATCAGACAGCGGATGCAGGAGAAACTCAATCAGACAGCGGATGCAGAAGTCTCTCTATCAGCACTGTCTGATAGAGTGTCTTCTGCATCCGCTGTCTGATAGAGAGACTTCTGCATCCGCTGTTTGATAGAGAGACTTCTGCATCCGCTGTCTGATAGAGTGTCTCCCGCATCGGCTGTCTGATAGAGAGACTCCTGCATCCGCTGTCTGATAGAGAGACTTCTGCGTCCGCTGTCTGATAGAGAGACTCCTGCCTCCACTGTCTGATAGAGATACTTCTGCATCCACTGTCTGATAGAGAGACTCCTGCATCCGCTGTCTGATAGAGTATTTCCTGCATCCGCTGTCTGATAGAGTGTCTCCTGCATCGGTGTCTGATAGAGAGACTTCTGCATCTGCTGTCCGATAGAATGTCTCCTGCATCCGCTGTCTGATAGAGAGACTTCTGCATTCGCTGTTTGATTAAGTGTCTGATAGAGTGGATGCAGGAGACACTCTATCAGATAGCGGATGCAGGAGACACTCTATAAGACAGTAGATGCAGGAGACACTCTATCACACAGTGGATGCAGAGGTCTCCCTATCAGACAGCAGATGCATGGTCACTCTATCAGAAAACGGATGCAGAAGTCTCTCTATCAGACAGCGGATGCAGGAGACACTCTATCAGCCAGTGGATGCAGGAGTCTCTCCGTCAGACAGCGGATGCAGGAGACACTCTATCAGACAGCGGATGCAGGAGTCCCTCTGTCAGACAGTGGATGCAGGAGACACTCTATCAGACTGCGGATACAGGAGACACTCTATCAGCCAGCGGTTGCAGGAGTCTATCAGACAGCGGATGCAGGAGACACTCTATCAGCCAGTGGATGCAGAAGTCTCTCTATCAGACAGCAGATGCAGGAGACACTCTATCAGAAAACGGATGCAGAAGTCTCTCTATCAGACAGCGGATGCAGGAGACACTCTTTCAGACAGCGGATGCAGAAGTCTATAAGACAGCGGATGCAGGAGACACTCAATTATACAGCGGATGCAGAAGTCCCTCTATCAGACAGCGGATGCAGGAGACACTCTATCAGACTAAGGATGCAGGAGTCTCTCCGTCAGACAGCGGATGCAGGAGACACTCTATCAGACAGCAGATGCAGAAGTCTCTCTATCAGACAGCGGATGCAGCAGACACTCTATCAGACAGCGGATGCAGAAGTCCCTCGGTCAGACAGCGGTTGTAGGAATCTCTCAATCAGACAGCGGATGCAGGAGACACTTTATCAGACAGCGGGTGCAGAAGTCTATCAGACAGCGGATGTAGGAGACACTTTTTCAGACAGCGGATGCAGAAGTCTCCCTATCAGACAGCTGAGGCAGGCGACACTCTATCAGACAGCGGATGCAGAAGTCTCTCTATCAGACAGCGGATGCAGGAGACACTCTATCAGACAGCGGATGCAGGAGACACTCTTACAGACAGCCGATGCAGGAGTCTCTCTATCAGACAGCTGATGCAGGAGACACTCTTTCAGACAGCGGATGCAGAAGTCTCTCTATCAGACAGCGGATGCAGGAGTCTCTCAATCGGACAGCGGATGCAGGAGACACTCTATCAGACAGCGGATGCAGAAGTCTCTCTTTCAGAGAGCGGATGCAGGAGTCTCTCTATCAGACAGCGGATGCATAGGACACTATATCAGCCAGCGGATGCAGTAGTCTCTTTATCAGACAGCGGATGCAGGAGACACTCTATCAGACAGCAGATGCAGAAGTCTCTCTATCAGACAGCGGATGCTAGAGTCTCTCCATCAGACAGGGGAGGCAGGAGAAAGTCTATCAGACAGCGGATGCAGAAGTCTTTCTATCAGACAGCGGATGCAGGAGAAACTCTATCAGACAGCGGATGCAGAAGTCTCTCTATCAGACAGCAGAGGCAGGAGACACTCTATCAGACAGCATATAACAGGAGACACTCTATCAGCCAACTGAAACAGGAGTCTCTCTATCAGACAGCGGATGCAGGAGACACTCTATCAGACAGCGGATACAGGAGTCTCTCTATCAGACAACGGATGCAGGAGACACTCTATCAGACAGCAGATGCAGGAGTCTCTTTATCAGACAGTAGATGCAGGAGACACTCTATCAGACAGCGGATGCAGGAGACACTCTATCAGACAGCGGATACAGGAGTCTCTCTATCAGGCAGCGGACGCAGAAGTCTCTCTATTAGACAGCGGATGCAGGAGTCTCTCTATCAGACAGCGGATGCAGGAGACACTCTATCAGACAGCGGATGCAGAAGTCTCTCTATCAGACAGCGGATGCAGGAGACACTCTATCAGACAGCGGATGCAGAAGTCTCTTTATTAGACAGCGGATGCAGGAGACACTCTATCAGACAGTGGATGCAGAAGTCTCTCTATCAGACAGCGGATGCAGGAGACACTCATATCAGACAGCGGATGCAGGAGACACTCTATGAGACAGCGGATGCAGAAGTCTCTCTGTCAGACAGCGGATGCAGGAGTCTCTCAATCAGACAGCGGATGCAGAAGACACTCCATCAGACAGCGGATGCAGAAGTCTCTCTATCAGACAGCGGATGCAAAAGACACTCTATCAGACAGCGGATGCAGAGGTCTCTCTATCAGACAGCGGATGCAGGAGACACTCTATCAGACAGCGGATGCAGAGGTCTCTCTGTCAGACAGCGGATGCAGGAGTCTCTCAATCTGACAGCGGATGCAGAAGACACTCCATCAGACAGCGATTGCAGAAGTCTCTCTATCATACAGCGGATGCAGGAGACACTCTATCAGACAGCTGATGCAGAGGTCTCTCTATCAGACAGCGGATGCAGAAGTCCCTCGGTCAGACAGCGGATGTAGGAATCTCTCAATCAATCAGCGGAGTGGATGCAGGAATTGAGCCTCTTGCAGGAGACTCTAGCAGACACAGAAAATTAGCGGACAGTGGATGCAGGAATTGAGCCTCTTGCAGGAGACTCTTAACAGACAGCAGACACAGAAAATTAGCGGACAGTGGATGCAGGAATTGAGCCTCTTGCAGGAGACTCTTACAGACAGCAGACACTGAAAATTAGCGGACAGTGGATGCAGGAATTGTGCCTCTTGCAGGAGACTCTAACAGACACAGAAAATTAGCGGACAGTGGATGCAGGAATAGAGCCCCTTGCAGGAGACTAACAGACAGCAGACACAGAAATTTGGCGGACAGTGGATGCAGGAATTGTCAATTGGCATGAGCAAATAGAGGCATGAGCAAATAGTGCATACCCAGACCAGACAATTCCAGGAGGAGCTGTCTGATCATTGTTTACACTATTTCCCATTTAAAGACTATTTCACACACCTCATTATGCCTGAGTAAATAATGTAAACACTAATCGGACTGTTCCTTTAGGAGTAATCCGAACAGTGTTTAGTCTATTTGTACAAACATAACAAAGCGCTACAAAGGTAGTGTTAAAATGGCAAATAGTAAAACACAGATCAGATTTTCCTTCAGGAGTCGTCTGATCTGGATTATCTTTTTGCCATATCATTACTACCTTTAAACTCTGTATCAGACAGCGAATGCAATAGATGGCAGTTTTCCTGAGCATATAGTGCTTACTTAGATTCGACCTTTCCATCAAGAACATTCTGACCATTGTTTACACTATTTGCCATATAAACCCTAACTTTCACACAACTCATCATGTTTGAGCAAATAGTGTAAACATTGATCAGACCATTCATTTAGGAGGGGTCTGATCTGGGTTTGCATTTATTTGCATAAGCATAATAAGGTGCTTATCTGGTAGTATTAAAATGGCCATAGTGAAAACACTGATCATACTATCCATCAGGAACGGTCCAATCTGCGTTAACTATTTGCTCAGGCACTATAAGGCGTTTAGAAGGTATTGTTAAAATGGTAAATATTGTAAACACAGAGGAGACTTACTTAAAAGAGCAGTCTGATCAGTGTTTATACTCTTTGCCACCTCAAGGGAAACCTTTTACACACCTTACCTTGCCCACCTTACCTTGCTGGAGAAGAATAGTGTAAAAACAGATCAGACTGTTCCTTCAGGAGTGGTCTGATCTGTGTTATTCTATTTCCTCAGACACGATAATTTGTTTTCAAAGGTAATGTTGAAGTGGCAAATAGTGACAACACAGATCAGATTTTCCTTCAGGGGCTGTCTGATCTGGGTTATCTTTTTGACATATCATCACAACCTTTAAACTGTGTATCAGACAGCGAATGCATTAGATAGCAATTTTCCTGAGCAAATAGTGCTAACTTCGATAAGACCATTCCATCAAGAGCATTCTGACCATTGTTTACACTATTTGCCATATAAAGACTATCTTTCACACAACTCATGTTTGAGCAAATAATGAAAACATTGATCAGACCATTCCTTTAGGAGGGGTCTGATCTGGGTTTGCATTTATTTGCATAGGCATAATAAGGTGCTTATCTGGTAGTATTAAAATGGCCAATAGTGAAAACGCTGATCAAACAATCCATCAGGAACAGTCCCATCTGGGTTTACTATTTGCTCAGGCACTATAAGGTGTTTCGATGGTATTGTTGAAATGGCAAATATTTTAAACACAGAGGAGACTTACTTAAAGAGCAGTCTGACCAGTGTTTATACTCTTTGCCACCTCAATAAAACCCTTTACACACCTTATCTTGCCCACATTACCTTGCCTAAGAAGAAAAGTGTAAAAACATATCAGACTGTTCCTTCAGGAGTGGTCTGAACTGTGTTATTCTATTTCCTCAGGTAAGATAAGTTGTTTTAAAAGGTAATGTTAAGGTGGCAAATAGTGACAGCACAGATCAGACTTTCCTTCAGAAAAGTCTGATCTGGATTATCTTTTTGCCATATCATCACTACCTTTAAACTCTGTATTAGACAGCGAATGCAATAGATAGCAATTTTCCTGAGCATATAGTGCTAACTTAGATAAGACCATTCCATCAAGAGCATTCTGACCATTGTTTACACTATTTGCCATATAAAGACTATCTTTCACACAACTCATCATGTTTGAGCAAATAATGAAAACATTGATCAGACCATTCCTTTAGGAGGGGTCTGATCTGGGTTAACTATTTGCTCAGGCACTATAAGGTGTTTAGAAGGTATTGTTAAAATGGCAAATATTGTAAACACAGAGGAGACTTACTTAAAAGAGTAGTCTGATCAGTGTTTATACTCTTAGCCACCTCAAGGGAAACCTTTTACACACCTTACCTTGCCCACCTTACCTTGCCCGAGAAGAATAGTGTACAAACAGATCAGACTGTACCTTCAGGAGTGGTCTGATCTGTGTTATTCTATTTCCTCAGACAGGATAAGTTGTTTTCAAAGGTCATGTTATGTTGGCAAATAGTGACAACACAGATCAGATTTTCCTTTGGGAGCTGTCTGTTCTGGGTTATCTTTTTGCCATATCATCACAACCTTTAAACTCTGTATCAGACAGCGAATGCATAAGATTGCAATTTTCCTGAGCATATAGCGCTAACTTAGATCAGACAATTCCATCAAGAGCATTCTGACCATTGTTTACACTATTTGCCATATAAAGACTATCTTTCACACAACTCATCATGTTTGAGCAAATAATGAAAACATTGATCAGACCATTCCTTTAGGAGGGGTCTGATCTGGGTTTGCATTTATTTGCATAGGCATAATAAGGTGCTTATCTGGTAGTATTAAAATGGCCAACAGTGAAAACACTGATCAAACTATCCATCAGGAACAGTCCTATCTGGGTTTACTATTTGCTAAGGCACTATAAGGTGTTTCAATGGTATTGTTGAAATGGCAAATATTTTAAACACAGAGGAGACTTACTTAAAGAGCAGACTGATCAGTGTTTATACTCTTTGCCAACCTAATAAAAACCTTTTACACATCTATCTGGCCCACATTACCTTGCCTAAGAAGAATAGTGTAAAAACAGATCAGACTGTTCCTTCAGGAGTGGTCTGAACTGTGTTATTCTATTTCCTAAGGTAAGATAAGTTGTTTTAAAAGGTAATGTTAAGGTGGCAAATAGTGACAGCACAGATCAGACTTTCCTTCAGAAAAGTCTGATCTGGATTATTTTTTTGCCATATCATCACTACCTTTAAACTGTGTATTAGACAGCGAATGCAATAGATGGCAATTTTCCTGAGCATATAGTGCTAACTTAGATCAGACAATTCCATCAAGAGCATTCTGACCATTGTTTACACTATTTGCCATATAAAGACTATCTTTCTCACAGCTCATCATGTTTGAGCAAATAATGTAAACATTGATCAGACCATTCCTTAAGGAGGGGTCTGATCTGGGTTTGCATTTATTTGCATAAGCATAATAAGGTGCTTATCTGGTAGTATTAAAATGGCCAATAGTGAAAACACTGATCATACTATCCATCAGGAACGGTCCAATCTGCGTTAACTATTTGCTAAGGCACTATAAGGTGTTTAGAAGGTATTGTTAAAATGGCAAATATTGTAAACACAGAGGAGATTTACTTAAAAGAGCAGTCTGATCAGTGTTTATACTCTTTGCCACCTCAAGGGAAACCTTTTACACACCTTACCTTGCCCACCTTACCTTGCCGGAGAAGAATAGTGTAAAAACATATCAGACTGTTCATTCAGGAGTGGTCTGATCTGTGTTATTCTATTTCCTCAGACAGGATAAGTTGTTTTCAAAGGTCATGTTATGGTGGCAAATAGTGACAACACAGATCAGACTTTCCTTTGGGAGCTGTCTGTTCTGGGTTATCTTTTTGCCATATCATCACAACCTTTAAACTCTGTATCAGACAGCGAATGCATTAGATTGCAATTTTCCTGAGCATATAGTGCTAACTTAGATAAGACCATTCCATCAAGAGCATTCTGACCATTGTTTACACTATTTGCCATATAAAGACTATCTTTCACACAACTCATCATGTTTGAGCAAATAATGAAAACATTGATCAGACCATTCCTTTAGGAGGGGTCTGATCTGGGTTTGCATTTATTTGCATAGGCATAATAAGGTGCTTATCTGGTAGTATTAAAATGGCCAATAGTGAAAACACTGATCAAACAATCCATCAGGAACAGTCCCATCTGGGTTTACTATTTGCTCAGGCACCATAAGGTGTTTCGATGGTATTGTTGAAACGGCAAATATTTTAAACACAGAGGAGACTTACTTAAAGAGCAGTCTGACCAGTGCTTATACTCTTTGCCACCTCAAGGGAAACCTTTTACACACCTTACCTTGCCGGAGAAGAATAGTGTAAAATCAGATCAGACTGTTCCTTCAGGAGTGGTCTGATCTGTGTTATTCTATTTCATCAGACAGGTTAAGTTGTTTTCAAAGGTCATGTTATGGTGGCAAATAGTGACAACACAGATCAGACTTTCCTTTGGGAGCTGTCTGTTCTGGGTTATTTTTTTGCCATATCATCACAACCTTTAAGCTCTGTATCAGACAGCGAATGCATTAGATTGCAATTTTCCTGAGCATATAGTGCTAACTTAGATCAGACCATTCCATCAAGAGCATTCTGACCATTGTTTACACTATTTGCCATATAAAGACTATCTTTCACACAACTCATCATGTTTGAGCAAATAATGAAAACATTGATCAGACCATTCCTTTAGGAGGGGTCTGATCTGGGTTTGCATTTATTTGCATAGGCATAATAAGGTGCTTATCTGGTCGTATTAAAATGGCCTATATTGAAAACCCTGATCATACTATCCATCAGGAACAGTCCCATCTGGGTTTACTATTTGCTCAGGCACTATAAGGTATTTCGATGGTATTGTTGAAATGGCAAATATTTTAAACACAGAGGAGACTTACTTAAAAGAGCACTCTGATCAGTGTTTATACTCTTTGCCACCTCAAGGGAAACCTTTTACACACCTTATCTTGCCCACCTTACCTTGCCGGAGAAGAATAGTGTAAAAACAGATCAGACTGTTCCTTCAGGAGTGGTCTGAACTGTGTTATTCTATTTCCTCAGGTAAGATAAGTTGTTATCAGAGGTAATGTTAAGGTGGCAAATAGTGATAACACAGATCAGATTTTCCTTCAGGAGCCGTCTGATCTGGATTATCTTTTTGCCATATTATCACTAACTTTAAAATCTTTAAATCAGATTTAGAAGAGAAAATCAAATTTAAAGATGCTTTTCTTGAGATTAAACAGTCAAGAGCAGTACCCTAACCGCATATATGGTCAGTCTAATATGTTCATGGCTGCACCTTCTACTCATGAATATTTCCACATAGCAGTACACTAGAACAATATATTGTGGAGTAGATATATTAATCCAATATACATGTCTATTATGGTCATACCCAATATGTAAACTGCACGGTCATGTACTTAGTTGACATCTAACTTGGCTTCAGGTTATTGCTCTGTAACTGTTGCCTCTGAATTTGAAGGACTTCTACCTGACTTGTAAACCTAAGCCCTGCTGTATTAATGATACAAGCAGCTCTGCCACAGAGGCACTGGGCAGCCCACCTATTTCTATGGCCCCAGTGAGCGGGCGCAAAAAGGGAATAAAGGAATAACATTACATAAAGCTAATTCAAAAATGTATATCCCCTTCCTCTTATTTTTGACTTTTAATTCAAGATATCATGGTAAAAGGTTTAAAAGGAGTGAATTAATATGACGAAATTATATTTAAATAAATCTTTTCACTATTCCCTTACCTTATACACAATGGAAGTCCAAGAAAAAATGTGAAGTTTCAGAAATAATTACAGAATCCATACTGCCTGCCTATATGGTAGTCAGATTAGGGTTACACTTTCCCATTGGTATCCTGGGTCTGGTGTGGTGCCTGATTGTATCAATTCCTGATATTTGCCCTCTTTCTTACTTTTATACACATTGCCAATATATAGTTACAGCATATTAAGACCAATGGCTTTGAGGAAATGCCCACAAACTGTTATCCAGACCCTTGAAATAGAAAACTAACCCCTTAAAATCAGAGAAGGAAGATAAAAGCATTTTAAGATGCCCATTTGGCAGTTTTAAGGGGTACTCATTTTGCTATTTCTGAATTACTGCACTAGCAACCCTAATTCACAGTCACAGCATAATATGACTACTGGCAGTGAGTAGCCATCAACAAACTGCTTACCAGACCCTTGTATTTAAAAAATATTTAAATTAGACTTAGAAGAGAAAAGCAAATTTAAAGATGCTTTTCTTGAGATTAAACAGTCAGGAGCAGTACCCTTACCGCATATATGGTCAGCCTAATATGTTCATGGCTGTACCTTCTACTCATGAGTATTTCCACATAGCAGTACACTAGAACAATATATTGTGGAGTAGATATATTATCCAATATGCATGTCTATTATGGTCATACCCAATATGTAAACTGCACGGTCATGTACTTAGTTGACATCTAACTTGGCTTCAGGTTATTGCTCTGTAACTGTTGCCTCTGAATTTGAAGGACTTCTACCTGACTTGTAACCTAAGCCCTGCTGTATTAATGATACAAGCAGCTCTGCCACAGAGGCACTAGGCAGCCCACCTATTTCTATGGCCCAAGTGAGCGGGGGCAAAAAGGGAATAAAGGAATAACATTACATAAAGCTAATTCAAATATGTATATCCCCTTCCTCTTATTTTTGACTTTTAATTCAAGATATCATGGTAAAAGGTTTAAAAGGAGTGAATTAATATGACGAAATTATATTTAAATAAATCTTTTCACTATTCCCTTACCTTATACACAATGGAAGTCCAAGAAAAAATGTGAAGTTTCAGAAAAAATTACAGAATCCATACTGCCTGTCTATATGGTAGTCAGATTAGGGTTACACTTTCCCATTGGTATCCTGGGTCTGGTGTGGTGCCTGATTGTATCAATTCCTGATATTTGCCCTCTTTCTTACTTTTATACACATTGCCAATATAGTTACAGCATATTAAGACCAATGGCTTTGAGGAAATGCCCTCAAACTGTTATCCAGACCCTTGAAATAGAAAACTAACCCCTTAAAATCAGAGAAGGAAGAGAAAAGCATTTTTAGATGCCCATTTGGCAGTTTTAAGGGGTACTTATTTTACTATTTCTGAATTACTGCACTAGCAACCCTAATTCACAGTCACAGCATAATATGACTACTGGCAGTGAGTAGTCATCAACAAACTGCTTACCAGACCCTTGTATTTAAAAAATATTTAAATTAGACGTTGAAGAGAAAAGCAAATTTAAAGATGCTCTTCTTGAGATTAAACAGTCAGGAGCAGTACCCTTACCGCATATATGGTCAGCCTAATATGTTCATGGCTGTACCTTCTACTCATGAATATTTCCACATAGCAGTACACTAGAACAATATATTGTGGAGTAGATATATTAATCCAGTATGCATGTCTATTGTGGTCATACCCAATATGTAAACTGCACGGTCATTTACTCAGTTGACATCTAACTTGGCTTCAGGTTATTGCTCTGTAACTGTTGCCTCTGAATTTGAAGGACTTCTACCTGACTTGTAAACCTAAGCCCTGCTGTATTCATGATACAAACAGCTCTGCCACAGAGGCACTAGGCAGCCCACCTATTTCTATGGCCCCAGTGAGCGGGGGCAAAAAGGGAATAAAGGAACAACATTACATAAAGCTAATTCAAAAATGTATATCCCCTTCCTCTTATTTTTGACTTTTTATTCAAGATATCATGGTATAAGGTTTAAAAGGAGTGAATTAATATGACAAAATTATATTTAAATAAATCTTTTCACTATTCCCTTACCTTATTCACAATGGAAGTCAAAGAAAAAATATGAAGTTTCAGAAATAATTACAGAGTCCATACTGCCTGCCTATATGGTAGTCAGATTAGGTTTACACTTTCCCATTGGTATCCTGGGTCTGGTGTGGTGCCTGATTGTATCAATTCCTGATATTTGCCCTCTTTCTTACTTTTATACACATTGCCAATATATAGTTACAGCATATTAAGACCAATGTCTTTGAAGAAATGCCCACAAACTGTTATCCAGACCCTTGAAATAGAAAACTAACCCCTTAAAATCAGAGAAGGAAGAGAAAAGCATTTTAAGATGCCCATTGGGCAGTTTTTTGGGGTAAACATTTTGCTATTTCTGAATTACTGCACCAGCTACTCTTATTCACAGTCACAGCATAATATGACTACTGGCATTGAGTAGTCATCAACTAACTGCTAACTAGACCCTTGTAATTAAAAAAATATTTAAATTAGACTTAGAAGAGAAAAGCAAATTTAAAGATGCTCTTCTTGAGATTAAACAGTCAAGAGCAGTACCCTTACCGCATAGATGGTCAGTCTAATCTGTTCATGGCTGCATCTTCTACTCATGAATATTTCCACATAGCAGTACACTAGAAATATATATTGTGGAGTAGATATATTAATCCAGTATGCATGTCTATTGTGGTCATACCCAATATGTAAACTGCACGGTCATTTACTCAGTTGACATCTAACTTGCTTCAGGTTATTGCTCTGTAACTGTTGCCTCTGAATTTGAAGGACTTCTACCTGACTTGTAAACCTAAGCCCTGCTGTATTCATGATACAAACAGCTCTGCCACAGAGGCACTAGGCAGCCCACCTATTTCTATGGCCCCAGTGAGCAGGGGCACTAAGGGAATAAAGGAACAACATTACATAAAGCTAATTCAAAAATATATATCCCCTTCCTCTTATTTTTGACTTTTAATTCAAGATATCGGGAGCGCAGTGGCTCAGTGGTAGAGTGCTTGACTCGAGACTGAAGGGCCGCGGGTTCAAGCCTCACCGGCGTCACTGCGTTGTGGTCATTGAGCAAGACACATTTATCCTAGCTTTGTACTGGTTCAACCCAGGAAGGACCGTCCCTATATAACTGAAAGATTGTTGATGGGACGTAAAGAATCAGATCAAACAAAAAATTCAAGATATCATGGTATAAGGTTTAAAAGGAGTGAATTAATATGACAAAATTATATTTAAATAAATCTTATCACTATTCCCTTACCTTATTCACAATGGAAGTCCAAGAAAAAATGTGAAGTTTCAGAAATAATTAAAAGAGTCCATACTGCCTGCCTATATGGTAGTCAGATTAGGTTTACACTTTCCCATTGGTATCCTGGGTCTGGTGTGGTGCTTGATTGTATCAATTCCTGATATTTGCCCTCTTTCTTACTTTTATACACATTGCCATAATAAAGTAACAGCATATTAAGACCAATGGCTTTGAGGAAATGCCCACAAACTGTTATCCAGACCCTTGAAATAGACAACTAACCCCTTAAAATCAGAGAAGGAAGAGAAAAGCATTTTAAGATGCCCATTTGGCAGTTTTAAGGGGTACTCATTTTGCTATTTCTGAATTACTGCACTAGCAACCCTAATAAACAGTCACAGCATAATATGACTACTGGCATTGAGTAGTCATCAACAAACTGCTTACCAGACCCTTGTATTTAAAAATATTTTAAATCAGACTTAGAAGAGAAAAGCAAATTTAAAGATGCTTTTCTGGAGATTAAACAGTCAAGAGCAGTACCCTTACCGCATATATGGTCAGTCTAATCTGTTCATGGCTGCACCTTCTACTCATGAATATTTCCACATAGCAGTACACTAGAACAATATATTGTGGAGTAGATATATTAATCCAGTATGCATGTCTATTATGGTCATACCCAATATGTAAACTGCTCAGTCATTTACTCAGTTGACATCTAACTTGGCTTCAGGTTATTGCTCTGTAACTGTTGCCTCTGAATTTGAAGGACTTCTACCTGACTTGTAAACCCAAGCCCTGCTGTATTCATGATACAAACAGCTCTGCCACAGAGGCACTAGGCAGCCCACCTATTTCTATGGCCCCAGTGAGCGGGGGCAAGAAGGGAATAAAGGAACAACACAGCATAAAGCTAATTCAAAAATGTTTATCCCCTTCCTCATTTTTTTGACTTTTAATTCAAGATATTCATGGTTTTAATCATGGAATAAAGGAAGACCCTATGTTAAAACTAATTCAAAAATGTATGTTGCCTGTCTCTTGGTTTTGTTTTATTAATTTTATTAATATTTCACGCTATAAGGTTATCGAAGGGATTTTTTACTGACCGTTCCAAGGGCACTGGTTCTTTTGTGGATCATTTTTGTTAATTGTGTTTCTTGTTTGTCCTGTTTTCATGTCTTTTCATTGTTGCCTTGTGGTCACCTGCTGGGAAAGGGGCTGACCTCTTCGCTCTCTTGTATATGATTTTATTGTGTTTTTGTTACTTTCCCAATTGGTGTCCTGGGTCAGGTGTGGTGCTTGATTGTATTGATTCCTGATCCTCCATTGGTTGGATTTTTTCCTTTGGTTTACAAGGATATAGTCAACAGAAAAATTATTAACATGGCTTGGTACCAATAACAATCAATAGGTACTCTAGTGCAACTAAGCTATCCAGGTGGAATCTGGATCTAATCCACTAATGCACTCAGAATGGATCAAATTCTATCATATTGTGACCTTCTGAGTACAAAAGGGTAAAGTGATATCACAAAATGACTGCACACATTTACTAAATGCCACAGTATGAAAACCAGAAGCTTATCTTTCCAGGACAAGTCTTCAAATATAAGATCACCATAGGAAATGTAACAAGCACATTAATTATGACTGTCCAGGAATATTTTTATCCGAAGAGGATTGGTATGAACTTTTAAGAAACAGCTTGAGAAATGACAGTAATTGTATTTGTATTTCAATTAATATGGCAGAATAGATCTTGCTGGAGCTCATTCATTGAAAGATCAAATATACTTCCATAATTTTGAATCAAAAAACATCCAGTGAATTGACATATATTGGTTCACCAGAGGAACTGTAACAAGTACAGTAATTATTACTGATCAGGAACAGTTGTGCCCAAAGAAAATGCTAGGCCAATAATTGGTATGATGAACCAGAACTCAAATAGAATTGGTTGAGAAATGACAGAAATTAAATATACATAAGGAAGAAGGATTCTCAATAAAATGGTAGAACAGATCTGGCTGGGACACATTGAAAGTCCAAAAGATACTTCATGTGTGCAAACTGTGTCCAGGGAAGTGGCAAATATTGGTTCATCCAAGGCATTACTAGTGGCTTTTTAGGAACGTTTTTGGCCCCCAAAAATTGATGAACCAAGAGTTGCAATGAAAATGAATTCACAATAAAAGGCAGAAATAGATCTTGCTGGAACACAGTGAAAGACAAAAATATTTTCCACAACCATGAAACTGGAAAATAAAAGCTGTCAAATAGGGGTTCACCAGAGGAACTATATCCAGTGCATTTATTATGACTGTTCATGAAAATGTTTGCCCAAAGTAAATGATGGACCAAGTATTGACATAATGAACTAGAATTTGATATAAAGTGGAGCGGAAATGACAGCCATTGTACTTGTACACAAGAAAGATAGAGCCTTTTTAATAAGGCTGAATAGATCTTAGTTGAACCCAGTGAAAGCCCAAAATAAACACCAATATACCTGAACGTGTGAACCTGTAAATATCAAATGAGCTATTGTCCAATGATTCATCGGAAGAGCTGTAACCAGTAAATTTTATGTTCTGCTCACAATGCATATGCTTTGAACCAAAAATTGGCATGATGAAACTGATTGTTCCAAGATAATGATTATCTTGTGCATCCATTTTGTTACTCATGTTTGACAATTGTCTTTAATTTAATGTCTTGTTTGTTCCCTGCAGTCTTGTGATCACCTTGTGATAAAAAGGGCTGACTTCTTGTCTCTCTTGTGGGTGTTGCTTCTCTGTGTTTTTTGTCATTTTCTCATATGGTGTCTTGGATCTGTTGGGGTACTTGATTGTGTCTATTCCTGATTTTTGCCTTCTTTAGTTTTTTTAATGAAATGAGATGAGGAATAACAGTCATTGTATTTATTTAAAAAGAAGATTGGGTCTCAATTAAAAAGGTGAATATATAATCAGACGAGAACACTATCAGGTTAAGAGTTAAAGAATGGCCATTTCATACTCAGGAACCAAAATTCCTACAAATTGGCAACTTAATCCGCTTCTCTTAAAATAAATACACCAAAGGGATGAACCTTTTGAATATTATTTCAATATACTGTAACCTTTCATTTTTAACACAGATGAGGCAAATGTACAAACAAGTATTTTCCTTAAATGAAACAAAACTGTGGGAATGTATCAGAAACTTTATCAGACCAAGAAGATAACTTATGTGAGAAAACTGAATATGTGATACAAGACAAAAGGAAATCAAGTCCGACAAAATTACCTTTACAGCCTAGAAGAAGAATATGCAAATTATATCTTTTTATATAATGCTACTAAATAAGCAATTATCTTCATTCAAGAAAGCACAGATCTTGATTCTTAAAAAGGACTGCAATATTGTACCAGAGCCTCCAGAAGACCAAAACGAGTAAATAGAAATTAAAATTAAGTGCAAATGGAAATTGAGCCTTACAACAAATATCCTTAACATCCTGGTTGAAGCATATGCAGAATGGCAGGTATCTTGTTGATTGGAACTACTGAAAAGAGCTAATATATCTTCCTTTAAGCTTGCCCACAAATTCAAAAGTTCTTCAAAGATTATCTCTAAGGCCTTACTCTAATAAATGTGCATGTTGCATTTATGATATCACTGAAATATTTGCATTTTTCAAGAACAACCCATCAATAAAATAAGGATTGTTACAAAATTTTGACAGCACATCCCTCAAGTTGTGTTTTCATGAATTGATTTATCTGCGATTTCTGCAATCTAAATTCAGTATGTGAATGATAAGTATAAATTCATCAAATACTCATGTTGCTGATAATCAAGAACAAGGTAAATACACAGCAATACTTAAAAAATGGCTTTTTGAGATGTAATAGCAAAATATTTTTAATTACTTATAAACAACCTTTAACTTATCTTGAAAACAAATATGCAATTTAAGAAATGAATATACCTATAATTTAAAAGAAAATTGAAAATCATTTTGAATTGAAATATCCGGAAAAAATATGCATGAGACAGACAGGTAAAATTTATTTTTGAAAAATTATAAGAAAAACTTGGATCCCTCAGAAATATAAGTCACAAATATTTAATAAAGCAAACAGTGACTCTGCTTTACCTGTGATTCCTGCAATCTTAGTTCAAGTAAGTAGAGCAAGATACTTTTATAATTATAAAATAGTCATAATTTAAACTTCAATAGAATATAAAAAAATGCAGCTCACTCTAATTCAATGAGTCTGGAAAAAAAGATGGAAAGTGCAAAGCCCCAAAGCCCCCGCATTGGGGTCTCGGTGGTCATTTACCTTGTCCTTCTTAAGGAAAACATTTTAAAAAAAAATAATAATAAAAAAAGGCAGCTAGAAAATATTATCATGTATTAGGTCTCTTTGACCCAATTCCTATGCAAATGAGAAACTTGATGAATTGATTTGGTGCAGAAGTGGTCATTTTTCATTTTTCCACTGGGGCATGAAAATCCATTCATAATTGCTCAACAACCGGAGAAATGTGTACGAAACAGGGTTTTTACCCCAAACCAGACAGTTGTTTCCTTGAATTAGATTGACACAAGGACGCAGGAAGAACTCACAGGTTCTCGTCTCAAACGATCTATAAAAGCTTAACAGAAAAAATAATTAACATGGCTTGGTGCCAATAACAATCAATAGGTACTCTAGTGCAACTAAGCTATCCAGGTGGAATCTGGATCTAAACCACTAATGCACTCAGAATGGATCAAATTCTATCATATTGTGACCTTCTGAGTACAAAAAGGGTAAAGTGATATCACAAAATGACTGCACACATTTACTAAATGCCACAGTATGAAATCCAGAAGCTTATCTTTCCAGGACGTAAAGAACTAACTTCCGTTGGTTCACCAGAGAAACTGCAACCAGTTTGTTATGTCTACAGTAGAGAGTGCGTCAAGAGTTAGCATTTTAAACATAAAATGGCAAGGAATGAGTTGAGAAATAAGTCATTGTATTTTAGGGATGATTGAATCAGAAATAAAACAGTACAAATATTATCTTTGATAATTAAGATCAGATGAAGAGTTTAACTAGTGAAGCCATTTTATATTCAGGTTCAAGAATTCCTGTATTTGTGAGAGATTGAATCTGAAATAAAACAATGAAAAGATAATAAGTGAAGCCATTTAATATTCAGAATAAAGAATTCCTGTATTTTTGTGGGAGAGTGAATCTGAAATAGAACAATGAAAAGACAATCTGTGGAAATCGCTATCAGATGAAGAGTTTAACAAGTGAAGCCATTTTATATTCAGAATAAAGAATTCCTGTATTTTTGTGGGAGGTTGAATCTGAATAAGAAAAATGAAAAGATAATCTGTGGAAATCACTATCAGATGAAGGATTTAACAAGTGAAGCCGTTTTATATTCAGAATCAAGAATTCCTGCGAAAATGATATCTTGATGGACTTCTCTTAACACAAAGACAAGAAATTAATCAAAAGTTTGATGAAGTTTTCAATGTACTCAAAACCTTTTAACCAAAAGTGTTCCAGTTAAAGTAGCAACTATTTTCATAGAAGAATTAAACATAAAAGGGCCTGGTATCTTTATTTATCTTGACAAATGGTAGGATTGTAACATAGCATCCAGACAACCAAAAACGGTACATAGAAACTACAATGTAGTGCATATCAAATGGAAATTGAGCCTGACAACAACAAATATCCTTAACATCCTGGTAGAAGGATATGCAGAATGGCAGGTATCTTGTTGATTGGAAACTATTGAAAAGAGCTAATATATCTTACTTTATGCTTGCCCACAGATTCAAAAGTTCTTCAAAGATTATCTCTAAGGCCTTACTCTAATAAATGTGCATGTTGCATTTATGATATCACTGAAATATCTGCATTTATCAAGAACAACCCATCAATAAAATAAGGATTGTTACAAAATTTTGACAGCACATCCCTCAAGTTGTGTTTTCATGAATTGATTTATCTGCGATTTCTGCAATCTAAATTCAGTATGTGAATGATAAATATAAATTCATCAAATACTCATGTTGCTGATAATCAAGAACAAGGTAAATACACAGCAATACTTAAAAAATGGTTTTTTGAGATGTAATAGCAAAATCTTTTTAATTACTTATAAACAACCTTTAACTTATCTTGAAAACAAATATGCAATTTAAGAAATGAATATACTTATAATTTAAAAGAAAATTGAAAATCATTTTGAATTGAAATATCAGGAAAAAGTATGCATGAGACAGACAGGTAAAATTTATTTTTGAGAAATTATAAGAAAAACTTTGATCCCTCAGAAATATAAGTCACAAATATTCAATAAAGCAAACAGTGACTCTGCTTTACCTGTCATTCCTGCAATCTTAGTTCAAGTAAGTAGAGCAAGATACTTTATAATTGTAAATTACTCATTATTTAAACTTCAATAGAATATAAAAAAAATGCAGCTCACTCTAATTCAATGAGTCTGGAAAAAAAGATGGAAAGTGCAAAGCCCCCAAGCCCCCGCATTGGGGTCTCAGTGGTCATTTACCTTGTCTTTCTTAAGGAAAACATTTAAAAAAAATAATAATAAAAAAGGCAGCTAGAAAATATTATCATGTATTAGGTCTCTTTGACCCAATTCCTATGCAAATGAGAAACTTGATGAATTGATTTGGTGCAGAAGTGGTCATTTTTCATTTTTCCACTGGGGCATGAAAATCCATTCATAATTGCTCAACAACCGGAGAAATGTGTACGAAACAGGGTTTTTACCCCAAACTAGACAGATGTTTCCTTGAATTAGATTGACACAAGGATGCAGGAAGAACTCACAGGTTCTCGTCTCAAACGATCTATAAAAGCTGTTGTGGATCTATAACAGAAAAAATAATTAACATGGCTTGGTGCCAATAACAATCAATAGGTACTCTAGTGCAACTAAGCTATCCAGGTGGAATCTGGATCTAATCCACTAATGCACTCAGAATGGATCAAATTCTATCATATTGTGACCTTCTGAGTACAAAAGGGTAAAGTGATATCACAAAATGACTGCACACATTTACTAAATGCCACAGTATGAAATCCAGAAGCTTATCTTTCCAGGACGTAAAGAACTAACTTCCGTTGGTTCACCAGAGAAATTGCAACCAGTTTGTTATGTCTACAGTAGAGAGTGCGTCAAGAGTTAGCATTTTAAACATAAAATGGCAAGGGATAAGTTGAGAAATAAGTCATTGTATTTTAGGGGTGATTGAATCTGAAATAAAACAGTACAAATATTATCTTTGATAATTAAGATCAGATGAAGAGTTTAACTAGTGAAGCCATTTTATATTCAGGTTCAAGAATTCCTGTATTTGTGAGAGATTGAATCTGAAATAAAACAATGAAAAGATAATAAGTGAAGCCATTTAATATTCAGAATAAAAAATTCCTGTATTTTTGTGGGAGATTGAATCTGAAATAGAACAATGAAAAGATAATCTGTGGAAATCACTATCAGATGAAGAGTTTAAATAGGGAAGCCATTTCATATTCAGAATAAAGAATTCCTGTATTTTTGTGGGAGGTTGAATCTGAATAAGAACAATGAAAAGATAATCTGTGGAAACCACTATCAGATGAAGAATTTAACAAGTGAAGCCGTTTTATATTCAGAATCAAGAATTCCTGCGAAAATGATATCTTGATGGACTTCTCTTAACATAAAGACAAGAAATTAATGAAAAGTTTGATGAAGTTTTCAATGTACTCAAAACCTTTTAATCAAAAGTGTTCCAGTTAATGTAGCAACTATTTTCATAGATGAATTAAACATAAATGGGCCTGATATCTTTATTTATCTTGACAAATGGTAGGATTGAAACATAGCATCCAGACAACCAAAAACAGTACAAAGAAACTACAATGTAGTGCATATTAAATGGAAATTGAGCCTGACAACAACAAATATCCTTAACATCCTGGTAGAAGGATATGCAGAATGGCAGGTATCTTGTTGATTGGAAACTATTGAAAAGAGCTAATATATCTTACTTTATGCTTGCCCACAGATTCAAAAGTTCTTCAAAGATTATCTCTAAGGCCTTACTCTAATAAATGTGCATGTTGCATTTATGATATCACTGAAATATCTGCATTTATCAAGAACAACCCATCAATAAAATAAGGATTGTTACAAAATTTTGACAGCACATCCCTCAAGTTGTGTTTTATGAATTGATTTATCTGCGATTTCTGCAATCTAAATTCAGTATGTGAATGATAAATATAAATTCATCAAATACTCATATTGCTGATAATCAAGAACAAGGTAAATACACAGCAATACTTAAAAAATGGTTTTTTGAGATGTAATAGCAAAATCTTTTTAATTACTTATAAACAACCTTTAACTTATCTTGAAAACAAATATGCAATTTAAGAAATGAATATACTTATAATTTAAAAGAAAATTGAAAATCATTTTGAATTGAAATATCAGGAAAAAGTATGCATGAGACAGACAGGTAAAATTTATTTTTGAGAAATTATAAGAAAAACTTTGATCCCTCAGAAATATAAGTCACAAATATTTAATAAAGCAAACAGTGACTCTGCTTTACCTGACATTCCTGCAATCTTAGTTCAAGTAAGTAGAGCAAGATATTTTTATAATTATAAAATACTCATTATTTAAACTTCAATAGAATATAAAAAATGCAGCTCACTCTAATTCAATGAGTCTGGAAAAAAAGATGGGAAGTGCAAAGCCCCCAAGCCCCCGCATTGGGGTCTCGGTGGTCATTTACCTTGTCCTTCTTAAGGAAAACATTTAAAAATAATAATAATAAAAAAGGCAGCTAGAAAACATTATCATGTATTAGGTCTCTTTGACCCAATTCCTATGCAAATGAGAAACTTGATGAATTGATTTGGTGCAGAAGTGGTCATTTTTCATTTTTCCACTGGGGCATGAAAATCCATTCATAATTGCTCAACAACCGGAGAAATGTGTACGAAACAGGGTTTTTACCCCAAACCAGACAGTTGTTTCCTTGAATTAGGTTGACACAAGGATGCAGGAAGAACTCACAGGTTCTCGTCTCAAACAATCTATAAAAGCTTAACAGAAAACATGGCTTGGTGCCAATAACAATCAATAGGTACTCTAGTGCAACTAAGCTATCCAGGTGGAATCTGGATCTAATCCACTAATGCACTCAGAATGGATCAAATTCTATCATATTGTGACCTTATGAGTACAAAAGGGTAAAGTGATATCACAAAATGACTGCACACATTTACTAAATGCCACAGTATGAAATCCAGAAGCTTATCTTTCCAGGACGTAAAGAACTAACTTCCGTTGGTTCATCAGAGAAACTGCAACCAGTTTGTTATGTCTACAGTAGAGAGTGGGTCAAGAGTTAGCATTTTAAACATAAAATGGCAAGGAATAAGTTGAGAAATAAGTCATTGTATTTTAGGGGTGATTGAATCTGAAATAAAACAGTACAAATATTATCTTTGATAATTAAGATCAGATGAAGAAGTTAACTAGTGAAGCCATTTTATATTCAGGTTCAAGAATTCCTGCATTTGTGAGAGATTGAATCTGCCATAAAACAATGAAAAGATAATAAGTGAAGCCATTTAATATTCAGAATAAAGAATTCCTGTATTCTTGTGGGAGATTGAATCTGAAATAGAACAATGAAAAGATAATCTGTGGAAATCACTATCAGATGAAGAGTTTAACAAGGGAAGCCATTTCATATTCAGAATAAAGAATTCCTGTATTTTTGTGGGAGGTTGAATCTGAATAAGAACAATGAAAAGATAATCTGTGGAAACCACAATCAGATGAAGAATTTAACAAGTGAAGCCGTTTTATATTCAGAATCAAGAATTCCTGCGAAAATGATATCTTGATGGACTTCTCTTAACACAAAGACAAGAAATTAATGAAAAGTTTGATGAAGTTTTCAATGTACTCAAAACCTTTTAACCAAAAGTGTTCCAGTTAAAGTAGCAACTATTTTCATAGAAGAATTAAACATAAATGGGCCTGATATCTTTATTTATCTTGACAAATGGTAGGATTGTAACATAGCATGCAGATAACCAAAAACAGTACATAGAAACTACAATGTAGTGCATATCAAATGGAAATTGAGCCTGACAACAACAAATATCCTTAACATCCTGGTAGAAGGATATGCAGAATGGCAGGTATCTTGTTGATTGGAAACTATTGAAAAGAGCTAATATATCTTACTTTATGCTTGCCCACAGATTCAAAAGTTCTTCAAAGATTATCTCTAAGGCCTTACTCTAATAAATGTGCATGTTGCATTTATGATATCACCAAAATATCTGCATTTATCAAGAACAACCCATCAATAAAATAAGGATTGTTACAAAATTTTGACAGCACATTCCTCAAGTTGTGTTTTCATGAATGGATTTATCTGCGATTTCTGCAATCTAAATTCAGTATGTGAATGATAAATATAAATTCATCAAATACTCATATTGCTGATAATCAAGAACAAGGTAAATACACAGCAATACTTAAAAAATGGCTTTTTGAGATGTAATAGCAAAATCTTTTTAATTACTTATAAACAACCTTTAACTTATCTTGAAAACAAATATGCAATTTAAGAAATGAATATACCTATAATTTAAAAGAAAATTGAAAATCATTTTGAATTGAAATATCAGGAAAAAGTATGCATGAGACAGACATGTAATATTTATTTTTGAAAAATTATAAGAAAAACTTTGATCCCTCAGAAATATAAGTCACAAATATTTAATAAAGCAAACAGTGACTCTGCTTTACCTGTCATTCCTGCAATCTTAGTTCAAGTAAGTTGAGCAAGACCTTTTTATAATTATAAAATACTCATTATTTAAACTTCAATAAAATTATAAAAAATGCAGCTCACTCTAATTCAATGAGTCTGGAAAAAAAGATGGAAAGTGCAAAGCCCCCAAGCCCCCGCATTGGGGTCTCGGTGGTCATTTACCTTGTCCTTCTTAAGGAAAACATTTAAAAAAAATAATAATAAAAAAGGCAGCTAGAAAATATTATCATGTATTAGGTCTCTTTGACCCAATTCCTATGCAAATGAGAAACTTGATGAATTGATTTGGTGCAGAAGTGGTCATTTTTCATTTTTCCACTGGGGCATGAAAATCCATTCATAATTGCTCAACAACCGGAGAAATGTGTACGAAACAGGGTTTTTACCCCAAACCAGACAGATGTTTCCTTGAATTAGATTGACACAAGGATGCAGGAAGAACTCACAGGTTCTCGTCTCAAATGATCTATAAAAGCTTAACAGAAAAAATAATTAACATGGCTTGGTGCTAATAACAATCAATAGGTACTCTAGTGCAACTAAGCTATCCAGGTGGAATCTGGATCTAATCCACTTATGCACTCAGAATGGATCAAATTCTATCATATTGTGACCTTCTGAGTACAAAAGGGTAAAGTGATATCACAAAATGACTGCACACATTTACTAAATGCCACAGTATGAAATCCAGAAGCTTATCTTTCCAGGACGTAAAGAACTAACTTCCGTTGGTTCATCAGAGAAACTGCAACCAGTTTGTTATGTCTACAGTAGAGAGTGGGTCAAGAGTTAGCATTTTAAACATGAAACGGCATGGAATAAGTTGAGAAATAAGTCATAGTATTTTAGGGGTGATTGAATCTGAAATAAAACAGTACAAATATTATCTTTGATAATTAAGATCAGATGAAGAGTTTAACTAGTGAAGCCATTTTATATTCAGGTTCAAGAATTCCTGTATTTGTGAGAGTTTAAATCTGAAATAAAACAATGAAAACATAATAAGTGAAGCCATTTAATATTCAGAATAAAGAATTCCTGTATTTTGTGGGAGATTGAATCTGAAATAGAACAATGAAAAGATAATCTGTGGAAATCACTATCAGATGAAGAGTTTAACAAGTGAAGCCATTTTATATTCAGAATAAAGAATTCCAGTATTTTTGTTAGAGGTTGAATCTGAATAAGAACAATGAAAAGATAATCTGTGGAAACCACTATCAGATGAAGAATTTAACAAGTGAAGCCGTTTTATATTCAGAATCAAGAATTCCTGCGAAAATGATATCTTGATGGACTTCTCTTAACATAAAGACAAGAAATTAATGAAAAGTTTGATGAAGTTTTCAATGTACTCAAAACCTTTTAACCAAAAGTGTTCCAGTTAATGTAGCAACTATTTTCATAGATGAATTAAACATAAATGGGCCGGATATCTTTATTTATCTTGACAAATGGTAGGATTGAAACATAGCATCCAGACAACCAAAAACAGTACAAAGAAACTACAATGTAGTGCATATCAAATGGAAATTGAGCCTGACAACAACAAATATCCTTAACATCCTGGTAGAAGGATATGCAGAATGGCAGGTATCTTGTTGATTGGAAACTATTGAAAAGAGCTAATATATCTTACTTTATGCTTGCCCACAGATTCAAAAGTTCTTCAAAGATTATCTCTAAGGCCTTACTCTAATAAATGTGCATGTTGCATTTATGATATCACTGAAATATCTGCATTTATCAAGAACAACCCATCAATAAAATAAGGATTGTTACAAAATTTTGACAGCACATCCCTCAAGTTGTGTTTTATGAATTGATTTATCTGCGATTTCTGCAATCTAAATTCAGTATGTGAATGATAAATATAAATTCATCAAATACTCATATTGCTGATAATCGAGAACAAGGTAAATACACAGCAATACTTAAAAAGTGGTTTTTTGAGATGTAATAGCAAAATCTTTTTAATTACTTATAAACAACCTTTAACTTATCTTGAAAACAAATATGCAATTTAAGAAATGAATATACTTATAATTTAAAAGAAAATTGAAAATCATTTTGAATTGAAATATCAGGAAAAAATATGCATGAGACAGACAGGTAAAATTTATTTTTGAAAAATTATAAGAAAAACTTGGATCCCTCAGAAATATAAGTCACAAATATTTAATAAAGCAAACAGTGACTCTGCTTTACCTGTCATTCCTGCAATCTTAGTTCAAGTAAGTAGAGCAAGATATTTTTATAATTATAAAATACTCATTATTTAAACTTCAATAGAATATAAAAAAATGCAGCTCACTCTAATTCAATGAGTCTGGAAAAAAAGATGGAAAGTGCAAAGCCCCCAAGCCCCCGCATTGGGGTCTCGGTGGTCATTTACATTGTCTTTCTTAAGGAAAACATTTAAAAAAAATAATAATAAAAAAGGCAGCTAGAAAATATTATCATGTATTAGGTCTCTTTGACCCAATTCCTATGCAAAGGAGAAACTTGATGAATTGATTTGGTGCAGAAGTGGTCATTTTTCATTTTTCCACTGGGGCATGAAAATCCATTCATAATTGCTCAACAACCGGAGAAATGTGTACGAAACAGGGTTTTTACCCCAAACCAGACAGATGTTTCCTTGAATTAGATTGACACAAGGATGCAAGAAGAACTCACAGGTTCTCGTCTCAAACGATCTATAAAAGCTGTTGTGGATCTATAACAGAAAAAATAATTAACATGGCTTGGTGCCAATAACAATCAATAGGTACTCTAGTGCAACTAAGCTATCCAGGTGGAATCTGGATCTAATCCACTAATGCACTCAGAATGGATCAAATTCTATCATATTGTGACCTTCTGAGTACAAAGGGGTAAAGTGATATCACAAAATGACTGCACACATTTACTAAATGCCACAGTATGAAATCCAGAAGCTTATCTTTCCAGGACGTAAAGAACTAACTTCCGTTGGTTCACCAGAGAAACTGCAACCAGTTTGTTATGTCTACAGTAGAGAGTGGGTCAAGAGTTAGCATTTTAAACATTAAATGGCAAGGAATAAGTTGAGAAATAAGTCATTGTATTTTAGGGGTGATTGAATCTGAAAAAAAACAGTACAAATATTATCTTTGATAATTAAGATCAGATGAAGAGTTCAACTAGTGAAGCCATTTTATATTCAGGTTCAAGAATTCCTGCATTTGTGAGAGATTGAATCTGAAATAAAACAATGAAAAGATAATAAGTGAAGCCATTTAATATTCGGAATAAAGAATTCCTGTATTTTTGTAGGAGATTGAATCTGAAATAGAACAATGAAAAGATAATCTGTGGAAATCACTATCAGATGAAGAGTTTAACAAGTGAAGCCATTTTATATTCAGAATAAAGAATTCCTGTTTTTTTGTGGGAGGTTGAATCTGAATAAGAACAATGAAAAGATAATCTGTGGAAATCACTATCAGATGAAGAATTTAACAAGTGAAGCCGTTTTATATTCAGAATCAAGAATTCCTGCAAAAATGATAGCTTGATGGACCACTCTTAACACAAAGACAAGAAATTAATGAAAAGTTTGATGAAGTTTTCAATGAACTCAAAACCTTTTAACCATAAGTGTTCCAGTTAATGTAGCATCTATTTTCATAGAAGAATTAAACATAAATGGGCCTGGTATCTTTATTTATCTTGACAAATGGTAGGATTGTAACATAGCATCCAGATAACCAAAAGCAGTACATAGAAACTACAATGTAGTGCATATCAAATGGAAATTGAGCCTGACAACAACAAATATCCTTAACATCCTGGTAGAAGGATATGCAGAATGGCAGGTATCTTGTTGATTGGAAACTATTGAAAAGAGCTAATATATCTTACTTTATGCTTGCCCACAGATTCAAAAGTTCTTCAAAGATTATCTCTAAGGCCTTGCTCTAATAAATGTGCATGTTGCATTTATGATATCACTGAAATATCTGCATTTATCAAGAACAACCCATCAATAAAATAAGGATTGTTACAAAATTTTGACAGCACATCCCTCAAGTTGTGTTTTCATGAATTGATTTATCTGCGATTTCTGCAATCTAAATTCAGTATGTGAATGATAAATATAAATTCATCAAATACTCATGTTGCTGATAATCGAGAACAAGGTAAATACACAGCAATACTTAAAAAATGTTTTTTTGAGATGTAATAGCAAAATCTTTTTAATTACTTATAAACAACCTTTAACTTATCTTGAAAACAAATATGCAATTTAAGAAATGAATATACCTATAATTTAAAAGAAAATTGAAAATCATTTTGAATTGAAATATCAGGAAAAAGTATGCATGAGACAGACAGGTAAAATTTATTTTTGAGAAATTATAAGAAAAACTTTGATCCCTCAGAAATATAAGTCACAAATATTTAATAAAGCAAACAGTGACTCTGCTTTACCTGTCATTCCTGCAATCTTAGTTCAAGTAAGTAGAGCAAGATACTTTATAATTGTAAATTACTCATTATTTAAACTTCAATAGATTATAAAAAAATGCAGCTCACTCTAATTCAATGAGTCTGGAAAAAAAGATGGAAAGTGCAAAGCCCCCAAGCCCCCGCATTGGGGTCTCGGTGGTCATTTACCTTGTCCTTCTTAAGGAAAACATTTAAAAAAAAAATAATAATAAAAAAGGCAGCTAGAATATATTATCATGTATTAAGTCTCTTTGACCCAATTCCTATGCAAATGAGAAACTTGATGAATTGATTTGGTGCAGAAGTTGTCATTTTTCATTTTTCCACTGGGGCATGAAAATCCATTCATAATTGCTCAACAACCGGAGAAATGTGTACGAAACAGGGTTTTTACCCCAAACCAGACAGTTGTTTCCTTGAATTAGGTTGACGCAAGGATGCAGGAAGAACTCACAGGTTCTCGTCTCAAACATCTATAAAAGCTTAACATAAAAAATAATTAACATGGCTTGGTGCCAAATACAATCAATAGGTACTCTAGTGCAACTAAGCTATCCAGGTGGAATCTGGATCTAGTCCACTTATGCACTCAGAATGGATCAAATTCTATCATATTGTGACCTTCTGAGTACAAAAGGGTAAAGTGATATCACAAAATGACTGCACACATTTACTAAATGCCACAGTATGAAATCCAGAAGCTTATCTTTCCAGGACGTAAAGAACTAACTTCCGTTGGTTCACCAGAGAAATTGCAACCAGTTTGTTATGTCTACAGTAGAGAGTGCGTCAAGAGTTAGCATTTTAAACATAAAATGGCAAGGGATAAGTTGAGAAATAAGTCATTGTATTTTAGGGGTGATTGAATCTGAAATAAAACAGTACAAATATTATCTTTGATAATTAAGATCAGATGAAGAGTTTAACTAGTGAAGCCATTTTATATTCAGGTTCAAGAATTCCTGTATTTGTGAGAGATTGAATCTGAAATAAAACAATGAAAAGATAATAAGTGAAGCCATTTAATATTCAGAATAAAAAATTCCTGTATTTTTGTGGGAGATTGAATCTGAAATAGAACAATGAAAAGATAATCTGTGGAAATCACTATCAGATGAAGAGTTTAAATAGGGAAGCCATTTCATATTCAGAATAAAGAATTCCTGTATTTTTGTGGGAGGTTGAATCTGAATAAGAACAATGAAAAGATAATCTGTGGAAACCACTATCAGATGAAGAATTTAACAAGTGAAGCCGTTTTATATTCAGAATCAAGAATTCCTGCGAAAATGATATCTTGATGGACTTCTCTTAACATAAAGACAAGAAATTAATGAAAAGTTTGATGAAGTTTTCAATGTACTCAAAACCTTTTAATCAAAAGTGTTCCAGTTAATGTAGCAACTATTTTCATAGATGAATTAAACATAAATGGGCCTGATATCTTTATTTATCTTGACAAATGGTAGGATTGAAACATAGCATCCAGACAACCAAAAACAGTACAAAGAAACTACAATGTAGTGCATATTAAATGGAAATTGAGCCTGACAACAACAAATATCCTTAACATCCTGGTAGAAGGATATGCAGAATGGCAGGTATCTTGTTGATTGGAAACTATTGAAAAGAGCTAATATATCTTACTTTATGCTTGCCCACAGATTCAAAAGTTCTTCAAAGATTATCTCTAAGGCCTTACTCTAATAAATGTGCATGTTGCATTTATGATATCACTGAAATATCTGCATTTATCAAGAACAACCCATCAATAAAATAAGGATTGTTACAAAATTTTGACAGCACATCCCTCAAGTTGTGTTTTATGAATTGATTTATCTGCGATTTCTGCAATCTAAATTCAGTATGTGAATGATAAATATAAATTCATCAAATACTCATATTGCTGATAATCAAGAACAAGGTAAATACACAGCAATACTTAAAAAATGGTTTTTTGAGATGTAATAGCAAAATCTTTTTAATTACTTATAAACAACCTTTAACTTATCTTGAAAACAAATATGCAATTTAAGAAATGAATATACTTATAATTTAAAAGAAAATTGAAAATCATTTTGAATTGAAATATCAGGAAAAAGTATGCATGAGACAGACAGGTAAAATTTATTTTTGAGAAATTATAAGAAAAACTTTGATCCCTCAGAAATATAAGTCACAAATATTTAATAAAGCAAACAGTGACTCTGCTTTACCTGACATTCCTGCAATCTTAGTTCAAGTAAGTAGAGCAAGATATTTTTATAATTATAAAATACTCATTATTTAAACTTCAATAGAATATAAAAAATGCAGCTCACTCTAATTCAATGAGTCTGGAAAAAAAGATGGGAAGTGCAAAGCCCCCAAGCCCCCGCATTGGGGTCTCGGTGGTCATTTACCTTGTCCTTCTTAAGGAAAACATTTAAAAATAATAATAATAAAAAAGGCAGCTAGAAAACATTATCATGTATTAGGTCTCTTTGACCCAATTCCTATGCAAATGAGAAACTTGATGAATTGATTTGGTGCAGAAGTGGTCATTTTTCATTTTTCCACTGGGGCATGAAAATCCATTCATAATTGCTCAACAACCGGAGAAATGTGTACGAAACAGGGTTTTTACCCCAAACCAGACAGTTGTTTCCTTGAATTAGGTTGACACAAGGATGCAGGAAGAACTCACAGGTTCTCGTCTCAAACAATCTATAAAAGCTTAACAGAAAACATGGCTTGGTGCCAATAACAATCAATAGGTACTCTAGTGCAACTAAGCTATCCAGGTGGAATCTGGATCTAATCCACTAATGCACTCAGAATGGATCAAATTCTATCATATTGTGACCTTATGAGTACAAAAGGGTAAAGTGATATCACAAAATGACTGCACACATTTACTAAATGCCACAGTATGAAATCCAGAAGCTTATCTTTCCAGGACGTAAAGAACTAACTTCCGTTGGTTCATCAGAGAAACTGCAACCAGTTTGTTATGTCTACAGTAGAGAGTGGGTCAAGAGTTAGCATTTTAAACATAAAATGGCAAGGAATAAGTTGAGAAATAAGTCATTGTATTTTAGGGGTGATTGAATCTGAAATAAAACAGTACAAATATTATCTTTGATAATTAAGATCAGATGAAGAAGTTAACTAGTGAAGCCATTTTATATTCAGGTTCAAGAATTCCTGCATTTGTGAGAGATTGAATCTGCCATAAAACAATGAAAAGATAATAAGTGAAGCCATTTAATATTCAGAATAAAGAATTCCTGTATTCTTGTGGGAGATTGAATCTGAAATAGAACAATGAAAAGATAATCTGTGGAAATCACTATCAGATGAAGAGTTTAACAAGGGAAGCCATTTCATATTCAGAATAAAGAATTCCTGTATTTTTGTGGGAGGTTGAATCTGAATAAGAACAATGAAAAGATAATCTGTGGAAACCACAATCAGATGAAGAATTTAACAAGTGAAGCCGTTTTATATTCAGAATCAAGAATTCCTGCGAAAATGATATCTTGATGGACTTCTCTTAACACAAAGACAAGAAATTAATGAAAAGTTTGATGAAGTTTTCAATGTACTCAAAACCTTTTAACCAAAAGTGTTCCAGTTAAAGTAGCAACTATTTTCATAGAAGAATTAAACATAAATGGGCCTGATATCTTTATTTATCTTGACAAATGGTAGGATTGTAACATAGCATGCAGATAACCAAAAACAGTACATAGAAACTACAATGTAGTGCATATCAAATGGAAATTGAGCCTGACAACAACAAATATCCTTAACATCCTGGTAGAAGGATATGCAGAATGGCAGGTATCTTGTTGATTGGAAACTATTGAAAAGAGCTAATATATCTTACTTTATGCTTGCCCACAGATTCAAAAGTTCTTCAAAGATTATCTCTAAGGCCTTACTCTAATAAATGTGCATGTTGCATTTATGATATCACCAAAATATCTGCATTTATCAAGAACAACCCATCAATAAAATAAGGATTGTTACAAAATTTTGACAGCACATTCCTCAAGTTGTGTTTTCATGAATGGATTTATCTGCGATTTCTGCAATCTAAATTCAGTATGTGAATGATAAATATAAATTCATCAAATACTCATATTGCTGATAATCAAGAACAAGGTAAATACACAGCAATACTTAAAAAATGGCTTTTTGAGATGTAATAGCAAAATCTTTTTAATTACTTATAAACAACCTTTAACTTATCTTGAAAACAAATATGCAATTTAAGAAATGAATATACCTATAATTTAAAAGAAAATTGAAAATCATTTTGAATTGAAATATCAGGAAAAAGTATGCATGAGACAGACATGTAATATTTATTTTTGAAAAATTATAAGAAAAACTTTGATCCCTCAGAAATATAAGTCACAAATATTTAATAAAGCAAACAGTGACTCTGCTTTACCTGTCATTCCTGCAATCTTAGTTCAAGTAAGTTGAGCAAGACCTTTTTATAATTATAAAATACTCATTATTTAAACTTCAATAAAATTATAAAAAATGCAGCTCACTCTAATTCAATGAGTCTGGAAAAAAAGATGGAAAGTGCAAAGCCCCCAAGCCCCCGCATTGGGGTCTCGGTGGTCATTTACCTTGTCCTTCTTAAGGAAAACATTTAAAAAAAATAATAATAAAAAAGGCAGCTAGAAAATATTATCATGTATTAGGTCTCTTTGACCCAATTCCTATGCAAATGAGAAACTTGATGAATTGATTTGGTGCAGAAGTGGTCATTTTTCATTTTTCCACTGGGGCATGAAAATCCATTCATAATTGCTCAACAACCGGAGAAATGTGTACGAAACAGGGTTTTTACCCCAAACCAGACAGATGTTTCCTTGAATTAGATTGACACAAGGATGCAGGAAGAACTCACAGGTTCTCGTCTCAAATGATCTATAAAAGCTTAACAGAAAAAATAATTAACATGGCTTGGTGCTAATAACAATCAATAGGTACTCTAGTGCAACTAAGCTATCCAGGTGGAATCTGGATCTAATCCACTTATGCACTCAGAATGGATCAAATTCTATCATATTGTGACCTTCTGAGTACAAAAGGGTAAAGTGATATCACAAAATGACTGCACACATTTACTAAATGCCACAGTATGAAATCCAGAAGCTTATCTTTCCAGGACGTAAAGAACTAACTTCCGTTGGTTCATCAGAGAAACTGCAACCAGTTTGTTATGTCTACAGTAGAGAGTGGGTCAAGAGTTAGCATTTTAAACATGAAACGGCATGGAATAAGTTGAGAAATAAGTCATAGTATTTTAGGGGTGATTGAATCTGAAATAAAACAGTACAAATATTATCTTTGATAATTAAGATCAGATGAAGAGTTTAACTAGTGAAGCCATTTTATATTCAGGTTCAAGAATTCCTGTATTTGTGAGAGTTTAAATCTGAAATAAAACAATGAAAACATAATAAGTGAAGCCATTTAATATTCAGAATAAAGAATTCCTGTATTTTGTGGGAGATTGAATCTGAAATAGAACAATGAAAAGATAATCTGTGGAAATCACTATCAGATGAAGAGTTTAACAAGTGAAGCCATTTTATATTCAGAATAAAGAATTCCAGTATTTTTGTTAGAGGTTGAATCTGAATAAGAACAATGAAAAGATAATCTGTGGAAACCACTATCAGATGAAGAATTTAACAAGTGAAGCCGTTTTATATTCAGAATCAAGAATTCCTGCGAAAATGATATCTTGATGGACTTCTCTTAACATAAAGACAAGAAATTAATGAAAAGTTTGATGAAGTTTTCAATGTACTCAAAACCTTTTAACCAAAAGTGTTCCAGTTAATGTAGCAACTATTTTCATAGATGAATTAAACATAAATGGGCCGGATATCTTTATTTATCTTGACAAATGGTAGGATTGAAACATAGCATCCAGACAACCAAAAACAGTACAAAGAAACTACAATGTAGTGCATATCAAATGGAAATTGAGCCTGACAACAACAAATATCCTTAACATCCTGGTAGAAGGATATGCAGAATGGCAGGTATCTTGTTGATTGGAAACTATTGAAAAGAGCTAATATATCTTACTTTATGCTTGCCCACAGATTCAAAAGTTCTTCAAAGATTATCTCTAAGGCCTTACTCTAATAAATGTGCATGTTGCATTTATGATATCACTGAAATATCTGCATTTATCAAGAACAACCCATCAATAAAATAAGGATTGTTACAAAATTTTGACAGCACATCCCTCAAGTTGTGTTTTATGAATTGATTTATCTGCGATTTCTGCAATCTAAATTCAGTATGTGAATGATAAATATAAATTCATCAAATACTCATATTGCTGATAATCAAGAACAAGGTAAATACACAGCAATACTTAAAAAGTGGTTTTTTGAGATGTAATAGCAAAATCTTTTTAATTACTTATAAACAACCTTTAACTTATCTTGAAAACAAATATGCAATTTAAGAAATGAATATACTTATAATTTAAAAGAAAATTGAAAATCATTTTGAATTGAAATATCAGGAAAAAATATGCATGAGACAGACAGGTAAAATTTATTTTTGAAAAATTATAAGAAAAACTTGGATCCCTCAGAAATATAAGTCACAAATATTTAATAAAGCAAACAGTGACTCTGCTTTACCTGTCATTCCTGCAATCTTAGTTCAAGTAAGTAGAGCAAGATATTTTTATAATTATAAAATACTCATTATTTAAACTTCAATAGAATATAAAAAAATGCAGCTCACTCTAATTCAATGAGTCTGGAAAAAAAGATGGAAAGTGCAAAGCCCCCAAGCCCCCGCATTGGGGTCTCGGTGGTCATTTACATTGTCTTTCTTAAGGAAAACATTTAAAAAAAATAATAATAAAAAAGGCAGCTAGAAAATATTATCATGTATTAGGTCTCTTTGACCCAATTCCTATGCAAAGGAGAAACTTGATGAATTGATTTGGTGCAGAAGTGGTCATTTTTCATTTTTCCACTGGGGCATGAAAATCCATTCATAATTGCTCAACAACCGGAGAAATGTGTACGAAACAGGGTTTTTACCCCAAACCAGACAGATGTTTCCTTGAATTAGATTGACACAAGGATGCAAGAAGAACTCACAGGTTCTCGTCTCAAACGATCTATAAAAGCTGTTGTGGATCTATAACAGAAAAAATAATTAACATGGCTTGGTGCCAATAACAATCAATAGGTACTCTAGTGCAACTAAGCTATCCAGGTGGAATCTGGATCTAATCCACTAATGCACTCAGAATGGATCAAATTCTATCATATTGTGACCTTCTGAGTACAAAGGGGTAAAGTGATATCACAAAATGACTGCACACATTTACTAAATGCCACAGTATGAAATCCAGAAGCTTATCTTTCCAGGACGTAAAGAACTAACTTCCGTTGGTTCACCAGAGAAACTGCAACCAGTTTGTTATGTCTACAGTAGAGAGTGGGTCAAGAGTTAGCATTTTAAACATTAAATGGCAAGGAATAAGTTGAGAAATAAGTCATTGTATTTTAGGGGTGATTGAATCTGAAAAAAAACAGTACAAATATTATCTTTGATAATTAAGATCAGATGAAGAGTTCAACTAGTGAAGCCATTTTATATTCAGGTTCAAGAATTCCTGCATTTGTGAGAGATTGAATCTGAAATAAAACAATGAAAAGATAATAAGTGAAGCCATTTAATATTCGGAATAAAGAATTCCTGTATTTTTGTAGGAGATTGAATCTGAAATAGAACAATGAAAAGATAATCTGTGGAAATCACTATCAGATGAAGAGTTTAACAAGTGAAGCCATTTTATATTCAGAATAAAGAATTCCTGTTTTTTTGTGGGAGGTTGAATCTGAATAAGAACAATGAAAAGATAATCTGTGGAAATCACTATCAGATGAAGAATTTAACAAGTGAAGCCGTTTTATATTCAGAATCAAGAATTCCTGCAAAAATGATAGCTTGATGGACCACTCTTAACACAAAGACAAGAAATTAATGAAAAGTTTGATGAAGTTTTCAATGAACTCAAAACCTTTTAACCATAAGTGTTCCAGTTAATGTAGCATCTATTTTCATAGAAGAATTAAACATAAATGGGCCTGGTATCTTTATTTATCTTGACAAATGGTAGGATTGTAACATAGCATCCAGATAACCAAAAGCAGTACATAGAAACTACAATGTAGTGCATATCAAATGGAAATTGAGCCTGACAACAACAAATATCCTTAACATCCTGGTAGAAGGATATGCAGAATGGCAGGTATCTTGTTGATTGGAAACTATTGAAAAGAGCTAATATATCTTACTTTATGCTTGCCCACAGATTCAAAAGTTCTTCAAAGATTATCTCTAAGGCCTTGCTCTAATAAATGTGCATGTTGCATTTATGATATCACTGAAATATCTGCATTTATCAAGAACAACCCATCAATAAAATAAGGATTGTTACAAAATTTTGACAGCACATCCCTCAAGTTGTGTTTTCATGAATTGATTTATCTGCGATTTCTGCAATCTAAATTCAGTATGTGAATGATAAATATAAATTCATCAAATACTCATGTTGCTGATAATCGAGAACAAGGTAAATACACAGCAATACTTAAAAAATGTTTTTTTGAGATGTAATAGCAAAATCTTTTTAATTACTTATAAACAACCTTTAACTTATCTTGAAAACAAATATGCAATTTAAGAAATGAATATACCTATAATTTAAAAGAAAATTGAAAATCATTTTGAATTGAAATATCAGGAAAAAGTATGCATGAGACAGACAGGTAAAATTTATTTTTGAGAAATTATAAGAAAAACTTTGATCCCTCAGAAATATAAGTCACAAATATTTAATAAAGCAAACAGTGACTCTGCTTTACCTGTCATTCCTGCAATCTTAGTTCAAGTAAGTAGAGCAAGATACTTTATAATTGTAAATTACTCATTATTTAAACTTCAATAGATTATAAAAAAATGCAGCTCACTCTAATTCAATGAGTCTGGAAAAAAAGATGGAAAGTGCAAAGCCCCCAAGCCCCCGCATTGGGGTCTCGGTGGTCATTTACCTTGTCCTTCTTAAGGAAAACATTTAAAAAAAAAATAATAATAAAAAAGGCAGCTAGAATATATTATCATGTATTAAGTCTCTTTGACCCAATTCCTATGCAAATGAGAAACTTGATGAATTGATTTGGTGCAGAAGTTGTCATTTTTCATTTTTCCACTGGGGCATGAAAATCCATTCATAATTGCTCAACAACCGGAGAAATGTGTACGAAACAGGGTTTTTACCCCAAACCAGACAGTTGTTTCCTTGAATTAGGTTGACGCAAGGATGCAGGAAGAACTCACAGGTTCTCGTCTCAAACATCTATAAAAGCTTAACATAAAAAATAATTAACATGGCTTGGTGCCAAATACAATCAATAGGTACTCTAGTGCAACTAAGCTATCCAGGTGGAATCTGGATCTAGTCCACTTATGCACTCAGAATGGATCAAATTCTATCATATTGTGACCTTCTGAGTACAAAAGGGTAAAGTGATATCACAAAATGACTGCACACATTTACTAGATGCCACAGTATGAAATCCAGAAGCTTATCTTTCCAGGACTTAAAGAACTAACTTCCGTTGGTTCACCAGAGAAACTGCAACCAGTTTGTTATGTCTACAGTAGAGAGTGGGTCAAGAGTTAGCATTTTAAACATAAAATGGCAAGGAATAAGTTGAGAAATAAGTCATTTTATTTAAGGGGTGATTGAATCTGAAATAAAACAGTACAAATATTATCTTTGATAATTAAGATCAGATGAAGAGTTTAACTATTGCAGCCATTTTACATTCAGGTTCAAGAATTCCTGTATTTGTGAGAGATTGAATCTGAAATAGAACAAAAAAAAGATAACAAGTGAAGCCATTTAATATTCAGAATAAAGAATTCCTGTATTTTTGTGGGAGATTGAATCTGAAATAGAACAATGAAAAGATAATCTGTGGAAATCACTATCAGATGAAGAGTTTAACAAGTGAAGCCATTTTATATTCAGAATAAAGAATTCCTGTATTTTTGTGGGAGATTGAATCTGAAATAGAGCAATGAAAAGATAATCTGTGGCAATCACTATCAGATGAAGAGTTTAACAAGGGAAGCCATTTTATATTCAGAATCAAGAGTTCCTGGAAAAATTATATCTTGATAGATTCCTCTCACCACAAAGACATGAAAGTGATGAATATTTTAGATGAAATTGATTTAAGTATAGCACTTACAATGATGACATAGCCGAGGACATTAGTCATGAAGAATATAACATGGACTAACAATAATACAAGTATAGTACTAACAATAATGACAGAGTAGAGGACATTTGGAATTAAGGAAACAGCATGGGCTAACAGTGATTTAAGTATAGCACTTACAATGATGACAGAGCCTAGGACATTTGCCATGAAGGGTGTAACATGGGCTAATAGTGTTTTAAGTATAGCACTTACAATGATGACAGAGCAGAGGACATTTGCCATGAAGGGTGTAACATGGGCTAACAGTGTTACATGTACAGCACTTGCTATGATGAAAGAGCAGAGAACATCTGTCATGAACGATACACAATGGGCTAACAGTGATTTAAGTATAGCACTTACAATGATGACAGAGCAGAGGACATCTGTCATGAAGGTTGTAACATGGGTTAACAGTGGCACAAGTACAGCACTTACAATGATGACAGAGCAGAGAACATTTGTCTGGAAGGGCGTCACATGGGCTAAAAGTGATACATGTACAACACTTACAATGAAGACAGAGCATAGGACATTTGTCATGAAGGGCCTAACATTGGCTTACAGCACTTACTATGAAGACAAGGCAGAGGACAATTGTCATAAAGGATGTAACATTAGCTTACAGTGTTAAATGTACAACACTTACAATGATGACAGAGCAGGGGACATCTGTCATGAAGGGTGTAACATGGGCTAACAGTGATAAATGTACAGCACTTACAATGATGATAGAGCAGGGGACATCTGTCATGAAGGGTGTAACATGGGCTAACAGTGGTACAAGTACAGCACTTACTATTTTGACAGAGCAGAGAACATCTGTCATGAAGGGTGTAACATGGATTAACATTGATACATGTATAGCACTTACAATGATGACAGAGCAGATGACATTTGTCATGAATGGTGTAACATGGGCTAACAGTGTACATGTACAGCACTTACAATGATGAAAGAGCAGAGAATATCTGTCATGAACGATACAACATGGTCTAACAGTGTTTTAAGTATAGTACTTGCTATGATGACAGAGCAGAGGACTATAGTTATGAAGGATGTAACATGTGCTAACAGTGATACAAGTACAGCACTTACAATGATGAAAGAGCAGAGGACATTTGTCATGAAGGGTGTAACATGGGCTAACAGTGATACAAGTACAGCACTTACAATGATGAAAGAGCAGAGGACATTTGCGATGAAGGGACGAACATGGGCTAACAGTGTTACATGTACAGCACTTACTATGTTGACAGAGCAGAGGACATTTGTTATGAAGGGTGTAACATGGGCTAACAGTGATACATGTACAGCACTTACAATGATGACAGAGCAGAGGACATTTGTCATGAAGGATGTAACATGGGCTAACAGTGATACAAGTACAGCACTTACAATGATGACAGAGCAGAGAACATCTGTCATGAATGATACACAATGGGCTAACAGTGTTTTAAGTATAGCACTTGCTATGATGACAGAGCAGAAGACATTAGTCATGAGGGATGTAACATGGGCTAACAGTGATACAAGTACAACACTAACAATGATAACAGAGCAGGGGACATCTGTCATGAAGGGCCTTACATGGGCTAACAGTGTTACAAGTACAGCACTTACAATGATGACAGAGCAGAGACATTTGTCATGAACGATACACAATGGGCTAACAGTGATTTAAATATAGCACTTACAATGATGACAGAGCAGAGAACATCTGTCATGAACGATACACAATGGGCTAACAGCGATACATGTACAGTACTTATAATGATGACAGAGCAGAGGACTATAGTCATGAAGGGTGTAACATGGGCTAACGGTGTTACAAGTTCAGCACTTACAATGATGACAGAGCAGATGACATTTGTCGTGAAGGATGTAACATGGGCTAACAGTGTTACAAGTACAGCACTTACAATGATGACAGAGCAGAGGACATCTGTAATGAAGGGTGTAACATGGGCTAACAGTGGTACAAGTACAACACTAACAATGATGACAGAGCATGGGACATCTGTCATGAAGGGCCTAACATGGGCTAACAGTGTTACAAGTACAACACTTACAATGATGACAGAGCAGGGGACATCTGTCATGAAGGGCCTAACAGTGTTAAATGTATAGCACTTACAATGATGATAGAGCAGGGGACATCTGTCATGAAGGGCCTAACAGTGTTAAATGTACAACATTTACAATGATGACAGAGCAGGGGACATCTGTCATGAAGGGCCTAACAGTGTTGAATGTACAACACTTACAATGATGATAGAGCAGGGGACATCTGTCATGAAGGGCCTAACAGTGTTAAATGTACAACACTTACAATGATGACAGAGCAGGGGACATCTGTCATGAAGGGCCTAACATGGGCTAACAGTGTTACAAGTACAGCACTTACAATGATGACAGAGCAGAGAACATCTGTCATGAAGGGTGTAACATGGGCTAACAGTGTTACATGTACAACACTTACAATGAGGACAGAGCAGAGCACATTTGTCAGGGAGGGCCTAGGATAAGCTAACAGTGATACGAGAACTACCTATATATGGCATAGTACGAATGTGCATGCCGATTAGCCCCTTTTTAGAACTGCCAGGTATAGGATAAGCCTCCCTTTTCTAAGAAAAAGTATATGACTGACCCAGTTTTTCGTCATTGATATATGAATGGTGCCGTTTTGTGACATCCCTGTTTGAATAAACTCATAATATTGCTCAGATATTCAGCTCAGAAACCAAAATTGTAATGTTTAATTGTAAACTTAGTTTACAGACAGCAAAGAGGGTATATAAAAATCAAAGAACGTTATATGGTTAGGTAAACATTCTGTTCAATCAAGTATTATGAATAGGTCATTTCTTTCGAAGACCAAGTATATGATTGGGGTAGGTTTTAAATACACCCCCTCCCCCCGTGGCTATCAAAGTACACACAGGCAGATTTATAAGGAAGATGACATTTGACAGGAAGGATGTACATGTAACATGCTCTAACCCCCCCCCCCCCCCCCTGGCTATCAAAGTACACACAGGCAGATTTATAAGGAAGATGACATTTGACATGAAGGCTCCCCCCATGGCTATCAAAGAACACACAGGCAGATTTATAAGGAAGATGACATTTGACATGAAGGCTCCCCCCGTGGCTATCAAAGTACACACAGGCAGATTTATATGGAAGATGACATTTGACATGAAGGCTCCCCCCGTGGCTATCAACACACAGGCATAAGGAAGATGACATTTGACATGAAGGATGATGCCCCCCCCCCCCCCCCCCCCCCCCCCCCCCCCCCCCCCCCCCCGTGGCTATCAAAGTACACACAGGCAGATTTATAAGGAAGATGACATTTGACATGAAGGCTCCCCCCGTGGCTATCAAAGTACACACAGGCAGATTTATAAGGAAGATGACATTTGACATGAAGGCTCCCCCCGTGGCTATCAAAGTACACACAGGCAGATTTATATGGAAGATGACATTTGACATGAAGGCTCCCCCCGTGGCTATCAAAGTACACACAGGCAGATTTACAAGGAAGATGACATTTGACATGAAGGCTCCCCCCGTGGCTATCAAAGTACACACAGGCAGATTTATAAGGAAGATGACATTTGACATGAAGGATGATGCCCCCCCCCCATGGCTATCAAAGTACACACAGGCAGATTTATAAGGAAGATGACATTTGACATGAAGGATGTACCTGTAACATGCTCTAACAGTGATACAGGTATATGATTGGGGTAGGTTTTAAATACACCCCCCTCCCTCCATGGCTATCAAAGTACACATAGGCAGATTTATAAGAAAGATGACATTTGACATGAAGGATGAAGCCCCCCCCCCCCCCCCCCCATGGCTATCAAAGTTCACACAGGCAGATTTATAAGGAAGATGACATTTGACATGAAGGATGATGCCCCCCCTATGGCTTTCAAAGTACACACAGGCAGATTTATAAGGAAGATGACATTTGACATGAAGGATGATGCCCCCCCCCCCCATGGCTATCAAAGTACACACAGGCAGATTTATAAGGAAGATGACATTTGACATGAAGGATGATGCCCCCCCCCCCATGGCTATCAAAGTACACACAGGCAGATTTATAAGGAAGATGACATTTGACATGAAGGATGTACCTGTAACATGCTCTAACAGTGATACAGGTATATGATTGGGGTAGGTTTTAAATACACCCCCCTCCCTCCATGGCTATCAAAGTACACATAGGCAGATTTATAAGAAAGATGACATTTGACATGAAGGATGAAGCCCCCCCCCCCATGGCTATCAAAGTACACACAGGCAGATTTATAAGGAAGATGACATTTGACATGAAGGATGATGCCCCCCCTATGGCTTTCAAAGTACACACAGGCAGATTTATAAGGAAGATGACATTTGACATGAAGGATGATGCCCCCCCCCATGGCTATCAAAGTACACACAGGCAGATTTATAAGGAAGATGACATTTGACATGAAGGATGATGCCCTCCCCCCGTGGCTATCAAAGTACACACAGGCAGATTTATAAGGAAGATGACATTTGACAGGAAGGATGTACATGTAACATGCTCTAACAGTGATACAGGTACAGCACTTACAATGATAAGATATTCACTGCCCTTGGCTACCAGATTCCTGCATGTGTGATGTCCCTTAATTTGGAATGCAACATGATTACATTATGAAAAAATTTAATTTTGGCCACACCATACACCCAGGGGAGTGAAGTGGCTCAGTGGTGAAGTGCTTGACTTAAGACCGAGAGGCCCCGGGTTTGAGCCTCACTGGCGTCACTGCGTTGTGGTCCTTGAGCAAGACACATTTATTCTAGCTTAGTACTGGTTCAACCCAGGAAGACCCGTCCCTATTTAACTGAAAGATTGTTGATGGGAAGTAAAGAATCAAATCAAACAAAACGCCACACACCCTAAGTACACTCAAGGGATCAGACGTAGGCCTTTGAACTAAAATCCCATTTGTTGTTCTGTTGTTGTTTACTTTTTGTTTATTGTCACCCCCATTGTGTGAGTCTGACAAATTGTTCTATGTTTTGGTGTACGTTACTTTATGTCCATTCTAGTATTGCAATCAACTTGACGGGGAAGAGAGAGCTGGTTACTTTGCTTAATTTGTCTTCCTGGTGTCTCGTGATAGGTTGAGCAGCTCTTCCTCACGGTGCCACGGGGTTGTCTGCGGTTTGTGATTGTGGTATTTCTTGATCATACTCGCTTACTATTTTTCTTTCAATTATGCAAAATTATGGTAAATAATATTGACAATTGACTTAGCTCTTGTGAAATTTTATATGCATCTATAGCCAGACACATTACTGACAGCACTACATGGCCCTGTTATAATCAAAACTATTCATCTTAGAGAGCAGACGTCGTTTCAACCGACAATTTTTCATAAACTAAGGGCAATAACTCCTTAAAGCACGGTGCGATATGGACCATTATTGAACTTGAAGAAAACATCATGGTACTTAACAATGTGACCAAGTTCCAAGAAAATTCTGATCAAAAGTATTCAACTTAGAGACCGGACATCGTTTCAAATGGTGAATTTTCATAAACAAAGGGCCATAACTACTGAAAGCATGGTGGGATATGGACCATAAGACATTATGGTACTAAACAATGTGACCAAGTTTTATAAAATTTGGATCAAAAGTATTTGACTTAGAGAGCGGACGTCGTTTGGACAGACGTACGTACGTACGCAAGGACAGGGGTAACACTTAATGCCCCGGCCATTGTCATGGCGGGGGCATAAAAATCAAGTTCTCACCTCGAAAATCTATTTTTGGCCTGAGTGATCTAGACTTGCAACCAGTTATGTATCCAAATCCAGCTAGTATTTTAGGAGGATATGTCATTTGAAGCAATTGTTGACAACGCACAATGCACAACGCATGATAGAAAAACGGCCGCGACAATTCAATAATCACAATAGTTCACTATGAGACAATGGCTCAGGAGAGCTTAAAAGCCAATATAGCTTTTGCATTTGCCAAAACTTAAGTCAAACTAGAAATGTGTCCATGGGACACGGATGCCTCCGCTATTGGCAAATTTGTATAAAAGGGGAAATGTCATTAACAAAGGACAATAACTAGGGAAGGCATGGTGTGATATGGGCCATTCTGAAACTTGAAGACATTATGGTAATTTATAATGTGACCAAGTTTCATAGAATTATAATCAAAACTATTCATCTTAGAGAGCAGATGTCGTTTCAACCAACAATTTTTCATAAACTAAGGGCAATAACTCCTTGAAGCATGGTGCGATATGGACCATTATCTAACTTGGAGAAGACATCATGGTACTAAACAATGTGACCAAGTTTCATAAAATTCTGATCAAAAGTATTCAACTAAGAGAGCGGACATCGTTTCAAATGGTGAATTTTCATAAACAAAGGGCCATAATTACTGAAAGCATGGTGCAATACAAACCATTATCGAACTTGAAGAAGACATCTTGGTACTTGACAATGTGACCAAGTTTCATAAAATTCTGATAAAAATATTCGACTTAGAGAGCGGACATCATTTCAAATGGTGAATTTTCATAAACAAAGGGCCATAACTGCTGAAAGCATGGTGCGATATGGACCATTATCGATCTTGAAGAGGAGATCATGGTACTAAACAATGTGACCAAGTTTCATAAAATTCTGATCAAAAGTAATCGACTTATCGTTGGACAGACGTATGGACATGCATACTAAAGTATGTACGTCCGTATGTACAGGCAGACAGATGGACAGGGGTAACACTTAATGCCCCGGCCATTGTTATGGCCGGGGCATAAAAAGGGCCATAACTTGGTCAAAATTTTGCTGATTATCTCAAATTTCCAACTTGACCTGTATTTTATAATACTTTACTATACTAAACAAAAGTGAAAACGCTACAGCTGAATTGTTTGCCATCTATATACAAAATTATGCAAACCAAGAATGCAAATGAAAGTGTATCTTAATGTTCAAATACTGGGTTATGCATAACAGTAAAAGTTTTACGGAAGTTGTCACCAGGAAACACATGAAAGCCATTTAAATGTGACAGGGGTCCAATGTTTCAGGTTGCAAATTTGAACAGAAATCTATCACAGTTTATGCCTTCAGAAATCCACTACCTACGAGATCCAACTGCACGAAATGGCAGCCTAGACATGTGACAACCAGAAATGTGAAGGACTTATCTCAAGTGTGTTTTGATCAGTCAGAAATAAATCTTAAAAAGGGGGTTTTCCATCAAATTGCCAAGTGTGTTTTGATCAGTCAGAAAAGCAATCTTAAAAAGCAGGTTTTCCATCAAATTGCCAAGTGTGTTTTGATCAGTCAGAAAAGCAATCTTAAAAAGCGGGTTTTCCATCAAATTGCCAAGTGTGTTTTGATCCGTCAGAAAAGCAATCTTAAAAAGCGGGTTTTACATCAAATTGCCAAGTTTGAAATTTTCGCACTGAAATCAAATTGATGCATCCCTTAATAAGTTATCAATTGGAAACAAACGGTGTGATGCTGTGATGTCAAAGACAACACTGGCCGAGTAATGATCCCTATGTGTGGACCATGGTTTGTAGGCAACACAAAAATTAAAGACCAGTGAACTTACTTTGTTCATTGGTCTGACATATATGGACAATATAAATCCAACAAGCAAATTCAGAGAAGTTATGTCCCCCACCAGGGCCATCACGCGTATTTAAAAGTGGTCTTGCTGAGGAAACCATCAAGTGCCAAAGGCACGGGAGGGTGGAGAGCACAAGAGGGCGGCTTCTTCTCCTCTCATTAAGGGGGTTCCGGGGCTCTCTCCCTCCCCTCTTTCCCCCCACTCTACCTCTGAGCAATTGCGCTCCCTTCTTTTGTGTTGTTGTCTCCTGATAATCTTTGCAAAAGGTTTTGACATAGAGTGTTGGGCTTGATCTGAATACAAGCTGTTTGAAACAATAATGTTATTCTTGAAAGAATTCCCCGAAACTTTTATTTTGAAAAAAAAAATCAGCATACATCAAAAACACATGCAAATTAGCCAACAGGCATTAAAGTAAGAGATTTTCTAGATTCTTGAAAATTCAGATACAGCATGCAACTTTGACCAGGTCTCAAGATAAAATTACATATTTGATTAGGGAGCACAGTGGCTCAGTGGTAGAGTGCTTGACTTGAGATTGAGGGGTTGTGGGTTTGAGCCTCACCCTTAGCACTGCATTGTGTCCTTGTGCAAGACACACTAATCCCTGATTAATAATGGTTCAACCCAGGAAGACCCATCCTGACATAACTGAAAAATTGTTGACTCTGGCATTAAGAATCAAATCAAACAAACATATTGACTAGAAATGTGTCCAGAGGACACAGATGCCCATGTTGTTGCAAAATTTTCATATTCTCACAAACAAAAGTCAAAAAGACATATTCTTATTAACAAAGAATAATAACTCTTGAAGTCAAAAGACAATATGGATCATCTTTGAACTTGAGCAAGAAATATTTGATTTTAAGAACTGTGTCTAAGTTTTATAAAGTGTCATTTGAAATTACTTGATAAAGAGATATAAACATTACAAATTATGGTAAAATTTAATGATCAAAGGGTAACAACTCATAAAGGAATATTGCAATACAGATTTTGTTTGAACTTACAAAAGATATTTTGGTACATAAAATTGTTAATAAGTTTTATACAATTCTGATCAAAAGTACTCAATTTAAAAACCATATAATAGAAATTGCCATATATTATAGACAATAAAAGACAATGTCTGTAATTAAACTTTTCATATTTCGGCTAAAACTAATAACTCCAAGTTATCCAGGTGAAACTCCAACTTATCAATTCTGACTCCATCTTTTTCCATGAATGGATTCTAAAACTCTTGTTTCAAAGTCCTAGTGAGAACTTTGAACATTGCTTGTCCTTTACACAGAGTTCATACAGGCAAGTTTGAGTAAAATTCAAGAACTTTCAAGGACTTCTTAAGATTATCCTACAGTTTTCAAGGTCTAAAAGTTTACAAAAAATCCTGATTTTAGAGTTAAAATTCTACTTCAGAAATGCTAGACTGAGATAATGGAGAAATTAGTACTATCAATTAGTAAAAAAATGTTGTGCCTTTATTTGGTGCAGCATTTAATAAAGGCACAACAGTTTTATTCTTATTTAGATCTCTATCAACAGTGTTAATTCCTACAGAAAATAGAAGAATTCAAGGACTTTTCAAGGCCTTTGAATGATGTTCCAGTCCTTTTCAAGGCATATTTAATTTTCAAGGACTTTTTGAGAAAGCCCTCTAAATTCAAGTACTTTTCAAGCCTGTGCGAACCCTGTTTACACCAAGCATTTTATTTTGTAAATTAATGATTATTTATTTTGATTTTAAAGATATGAATGCTACAACCAAAACTGAATGCTCTAAGTAGAGCATAAGATATTTATTCTGGATGCTTGATTGGGGACAGTTTGCCTGAAGTAGTTAAAAGTGCCGAAACTCAAGAAACATTCCATAAAAGATGTTTAAACTGGCTCTTGTATTATAAGAAAATGATCACTCAACCAGAATCTTTTAAATTCTAACTGTTATTTTTAAGTCATGTTTGTATATATTATATATTGTATAATTATATGTTCATTTTTCCTCTATCCATTTACTGTTTAAGCTATGTTTATTCTTTAACTTTCCAATGTTACAGTGTGGATCCTGATCAGCTAGCCGATATGGATTAACACTCATAAGAAATAGTCATAAGTAGGCAGTATCCTTAATTTCTTCTCCATAAAATTATCACTTGATACATTTTTGTCTTTTTGTTTGTTGTGTTGCTTTACGTCCCAAGTCATGGCAGGACGGTCAGTTCACCTAGCCACACTTTTTCCTGGGCAAGCTTGAACAAGCAGTTAACCAGTACTTCGTGCACATACTTTCGCTTGTAACTGACAACAACCCTTCTTGGATGATTCAGCGGAAGGGAGGAGAATGACCGTAGACATATAATTCATGATCAATCTCCACGAAAGTATGGGACTGGGCCGGGATTGAACTCGCGACCCTTGAATCTGCAGTCAGACTCGCATCTGTTGTCAGACACGTTACCGACTGCCCTAGTAGTGGCAGATACATTTTTGTCCAATTTACTGCTGAGATAGTTTACAAAACATATGATGACCTGTACGTAAATAATATAAAAAGTAAATCTTTTAACCCGTACCATGCTGAAATTGGATATATCCTATTTTGAAATCAGTATAAAACCGAGTCAGCTGGATCCTGAAGCAAACTGATCAGGTTGCATACTATTTTCTTCTCTTCATTTAATAATGCATTTAATTCTATTAAGTGGAACCCTGCAAGTTGGTTACATTTAAAGTGGGGAAGAGTGTAGTAAAGCATGGTAAAGGTTCAGCATTTGTTGCCTTGTTTGTATAAATTGACATGCTTAAAATTAATATTATACTGTTGCAACTCTAGTACCATCATATTCATTTCTGGACTATTTCTGCTACACTTGCCATTCTTACTGGTCTTTACTAAAACCTTTGCATTGTTTCGATAAAGGCTTAACAAACAAAAAAATTTTTTTAAAGATTTAAAATTAGAATATACTAGAAAAGAGCCCACGCAAGCGCGGAAATATTTCATGATTGTCAAGTTTATATAAAACAGCGAGTTTTAATTTTTCAATGTAAATGGCCTTAGGCCCAGGTGTAGATATGACCTTTACCATGAATACTCACTAAAGCTTCATTTACCTAATTAGTTGTCTGCATCTACAAACTTTCAGGTAGCAGACTGCATTGTTTCTAAAAAACATCAACTTTTTTCACTTTTTCCTATAGCAAAAACCTAAGTGACTCAAAAGTTGACCTTGCCGTAAAACAGATCAAGGTCATCCCAGGGTCATCATTTATATAAATTTTGTTGAGCTTTTGAGTCCTTGATGCGACATGCTAAGTTTCAAGATAATAGGATTTGTGGTTCTGGGGGAGAATTGGTTGATTTGATGCTTAACGTCCACGGTAAACAGCTAAGGTCATGTCGGGACGGTCAGTTAACCTAACCACACTATTCCTGGGCAGGCTTAGACCTCCTAAGCGGTTAACCAGTACTAAGTGCACATACTTTCGCCAGTAACTGACAACTGCCCTTCTTGAATCAGCGGAAGGAGAAACAAAAGTATGTGGCCAGACCGGGTTTCGAACCCAGGACCTCTGACTTATGAGTCAGGTGCCTACCGATTGCGCTACGCGGCCCGGCGTGGTTCTGGGGAAGAAGATTTTTGAAATTCTTTACCATAATAAATGTTCGCCATCTTGGTTATGTGACCTGTCCTGGGTATTTTTTTTTTCTGGAAAAATTGGGTCCTGGAACGTTTTTGGGGAAAATATTCAAGCCCTCTGAAGACTAAAGGCTTATTAACATGTAGCTTCGTTGAATCATTGAAATTGATTTGTCTGCTTCGCTGGAAAAAATGCCCTTTCTTTTTGTCTTTTCGAAAGTTCGGTTCAGTTTGAATTCTCCTAACGACGTTCCCCAAGTGGCTCAGCGGTACGTAACCATAGCCGCACACACTTGGCGCCGTGTGTCCGTCCAACTTTTCGAAAGACCATGTGCGTTGAGCTTTATTCTTCAATGGGCGAGTTCGATTGGCTACTCGTATTGACTATCGTTCTGGAAGAAAATGGGTCGTTTTGAGCCAGGGCCGTCGGGACTATGACCATTTAGTTCTTCATCCGTTTAGACATATGAGCAAAAATACAAAAATAAATCGTTATTTATGGGGAATGACCTACGTTCATGAGTCGGATTTTTGCATTAGAACCTGCTAAATTTGGTCTTGCTAAGCAGCGCGCCGATATAACGACGCAGAACCGAAACGACCGGATTAATTTAAAACGTGTATTCGAGTATACGATAATTTCACTCGAACGCACCCATTGTTGACATCGAAGTTTCTAGAAAAATACTTGGGAGAATTTAAAATGAAAGACGAATTCAATTCCCAAATTCTTTAAATCTACGTGAAACTAAAACACACGCTAACCGAAATTATCAATGATAGCAATATGCGAAAGAACCAGTATAGAAATTACGCTTGAAAATGCCACCAATTATGCAGTTTATGCGTTACTTCGTTTATTTAGTATTATAGATACTCGACAAAAAAGAAACGCACCACATAGAACTGTTCAACTCTCAGGAAGATCAAAAGGGATAGGCCAGTTTAGTTTATATCAGTGCAAAGGTAATGCTGTGTTACACATCTTTTGTAATCAGGCGTCAAAATGTGTTGCAGAAAATTGCTCATGAACCAAGTGGGGTTCAAATTGCAAAGTTACAGAAAATGAGCATTTTTTATAATGCTCTTATGCTGGATAAGTTCAAGCAATGGGACTAGTCTCAGTAGCTCAAAATGTACTCAGACACTTATTCTTTGCAAATTTTATCTTTAAATTCATCATACGCGATTATTGAAGACTAGGTAGCCCCTTCCTTGTGACTATATTTTGATAACAATTCCATACTGGAGATAAACCTTACAAAACATGTAAAGATTTCAACAGTGTTTTAATCAACTTAAGCGGCCCAACTGATGTAAATGGATTTTGGAATAGAAAAAAAATCAATAACCACATTTGGTTGTCTCACATAACGACAACCTATCTTTTTCATACTTAGCAAATGAAAAACATAGTTGGAATTCCATGTAGACAGTAGCATTGAATAAACACTTCAAAAACTTTTTTACCATATGCCTTGCTGTGTTTTGATCCCAAGACATGGAAGGTACAGATACTCATCTACCCCAAACTCCAGTTTTAGTCAGATTTTATCAGAAATGAATATTTCATGACAATTAACATTTTTGTATTAAAAGGAGAACTTAATGGGGAAAATCATAGTGGTGTGTTTCTATTTTTGTTGGGTATATAGCAGATAATTGCAAGAAGTTAGTTCACATATTCATTCTAAAGTATGGTTAGTTTGGTCATTTATTGGGTGCAGCTTATTCAGCATTTTGTGACTGTCATTATAGATGCAGCTAACCCTTTGCCTGCAATTGATGTCTGTCGATAACTGTTGCATACAGTTTTAGAACCAGATCAGGACTGACAAAATGTTGAGCCAGATCTTGATCCTAACTGTTTGACTCTCTAATGGTATTAATAAAGGATATCAAATTTACCCTTGTCCTGCTGAACCTAGATATATTCCCGTCTTTGAAATAGTAAGGAAACTGATCAGCTGACCATGCAGGATCCACTTTTGTGCATTCAGTTCATTGTCTAGCCAAAAATTAGCGTTAAGCTCTGGGATTGATTTGCTCAGTAGTAACAGGGTTTGACAATTTCAAATTTGATAGTTTGTGTAAACTTTTATTACAGATCATTTATTTTGAGGGCCTCATGGAAGATTAGTTGTTCTACTAAATGTTAATTGTCATCCTCTTTAAATAAAGACTTTACTTACTTACAGCCTAAATGATAAAAATTTTCAGGTCCTCATTTATTAAATAATTTAAAGAACCTTGCAGCATTTATGCCTTTCAAATAAATAAGCTTTAAATCATCATGTCAAATAGTCTATTATTTCATTTCGGAAATTGGTTTTTTGTTGGGAAAACATCAGATTTTACTGATTGACAGAACAAATCAACCTTTGGCTTTACCTATTTTTGACATACCTTTTGTCAACAAAACCTATTCCTGGCATATGTTTTGTTCATAATCACAATGCTGACACTTGATATCAGCATAACCTGATCCTGGCATACGCTTTTGTCAATAAAACCTATTCCTGGCATATGTTTTGTTCATAAATACTATGCTGGCCACTTGATATAGTTCAACATAACCAATTCCTGACATACGTTTTGTCAATCACTAAAACCTGGTGTTTTTGGAACTAAAAAATATGAAATAATAGCCTGTTTTTAATTTCAAAAATACTTCCTACAATGTATAGGGTAGAGAAAAAATCTCACATATTTTTCTCAAATCTCACTTTAATTTTTCTCAAATCTCACAGATTGACCACGTGAGATTATGGCATGTATGTAAAATTCTGATCCAAACTTTTCAACTTTGATAGCTGACGTAGGGACATACTGACAGATGTATGGACAGACTAACAGAGAAAGACGTACACACAAACAGATGGTTGGATAGAGGTAAGACTTAATGCCTCTGCTATTGTCATGGCAGGAGTGCAAGAATTAATTTTCTTATTCTCAACCAAAACATACTTTCTGAATACTCAAAAGTACAATATCTCAATGAGACAGTTCTTTATAACACCCGCTTTTTTCTTTAGAAAAAAAGGATATATTAATTTTGTACCAAAGTCCCTCCATTGTCTGTCTGCATGTCCATCCATCCATCTGTGCATCCATCCGTCACATTTCTTGCAAATGTATCTCCTCCAAAACCATTAGACCAAGCACCTTCAAACTTTGTACCTAGTTAGGTCACATGATGTAGAGGGTACTGGGCAATATTTCATGTGGTAAAGGTCAAATAATGTATTTTCTTGTAAATGCATCTCCTAGAATTAATTCTTAACCCACAAGTTTCTGCTGATAACTTTTGGAAACAGCTTGGGCCAAGAAAAGCCAGAAAAAGTGTCTGGCCTGACCTGGACACAAGCTCACAATCTGATGGTATGAATTCCTGAAAGAAATTTTTGAAAAGCTGATTTTGAAAAAATCTGCAGATGACAAAAAATTAGGCAAAATTACCCAGCATGCAAAGAGTTACCTCTATTTAATGTGCTGCAAATCTCTTGTTTAAAGCTGAAATTTCTTTTAGCTAGCCTGAAAGATTCCACACATCATTCATCTGAAAAAAAGGAAAGAGAAAAGTATATGAATGCCTTGCACAGAAACTGTTTTCAAAATGGGGTTACAAATGTTGTGATATACACTGAACAAGTTTTCCATTCAGCCTTTGAGGCTGTGATTGTGTGTGTAAGCATGTCACTGGAATTGTCATAAACAAAGGACAATAACTCCTGAAGGCATTATGCAATATGGGCCATTCTGGAACTTGAAGAAGACATTATGGTACTAAACAATGTGACAATGTTTCATTGAATTCTTATCGAAATTATTCATCTTAGAGAGCAGATGTCGTTTCAAAAGATGAATTTCACAAACTGAGGGCAATAACTCCTCAAAGCATATTGCGATATGGACCATTATCAAGCTTGAAGAAGACATTATAATATTAAACAATGTGACCACGTTTCATAAAATTCTAATCAAAACTATTCATCTTAGAGAGCAGAAATTGTTTGAAACGATGAATGTTCATAAACAAAGAGCCATAGCTCTTGAAAGCATCGTGCAGTATAGACAATAATCAATCTTGAAGAAGACATAATGGTACTAAACAATTTGACCAAGTTTCATCAAATTCTGATCAAAAGTATTTGACTTAGAGAGCGGACATCGTTTCAAATGGCGCATTTTCATAGACAAAGGGCCATAACTCATGAAGGCATGGTGCGATATGGACCATTGTTAAATGACTGGAGAGAATCCTGTCTCCTGATTGGCCCAATAAGTCTTCACAAATCTCTATGTCTACCTGGAAACTGGTTGAAACCAGTCCACAAGTTAATATTGCATGAAAACCAGCTTGAACTAGTTTCCAGAAGTTAATATTTTTGACACTTCTGCAATATTACCCTCTAGAGCGCTAAAAATAGCATGATGAGTGTGAAACTAGCATGTGCAGCATGAAATTGACATTATTTGCTGTTTCACCTCCCAACAGGTAAATTAAAGTCTTTCATGAATTTTTACAACAGTTTTGGTTTGTTTTGTTTGCTTATTTATCTTTGTTTGAATAAACAAACTTTAAAAACATTTTTATGATAATATTTTATATTCCCCATTAAGAGAATTAATATACATTTGAAAATACAAAATACTAAATTATAATATTTTAATAAAAGTTGCTAAAACTTGTGAGAAAGTCCTTAGATGTCTTAAATAGAAGGTTGAACATGTCTTTAACAACAAAAGTAAAAGTAACAAAATTTTCATTCTTAAATGAAGTCATATAACAAAACAGTTTTTGACTTCAATTTTGGTAGCAGCCTCGGTGAATTATCACTTTTTAGGGTAGATAAATCCTTATGTCTACCTCATTGAAGTCAATAATTGTATAATATTCCTCATTAAGAGAATTAATATACATTCGAAAATGCAAAATACTACACTATAATATTTTAATAACAGTTGCTAAAACTTGTGAGAAAGTCCTTAGATGTCTTAGATTGAAGGTTGAACATTTTTAGATGAAAAGTCATATAACAAAACAGTTTCGGTAGACATAAGGTTTTATCTACCCTTAGAAAAAATATTCAACCTGGCCTAGTGGCCTCGGTGAATTATCACTTTTTCGGGTAGATAAATCCTTATGTCTACCTCATTGAAGTCAATAATTGTATATTATCGAACTGGAAGAAGATATTATGGTACTAAACAATGTGACCAAGTTTCATAAAATTCTGATCAGAACTATTTGACTGAGAGAGCGGACGTCCTTGGGTGTGAAGTACGTACAAACGTACGGAAGGACAGACGGACCGACAGGGGTAACATTTAATGCCCCCGCCATTGTCTTAATAACATAATAAATCTGTGACCGTACACAGTCACATGTATAATACCCTGGCTATACAATGAACTAGATGTATACAGGTAGATGCAATACAAGTTCCAAACCCTGTTGTGATAAGAGTAAAGGTAGCCAATATATTATAAATGCATATACCCCGACATCCAATTTAGGTTACCTTGCACCCCCCCAGGACAATTTTTCATGGGTGCCAAAATGTTCATTGGGACCCCCTGGATGGGAAACGAAGGTGTCCTCAAAAAAATTTTGGTTTGGGCTATGTGAAATTGCATGGTTTCTATGCCAACCCATAGCGAATTTGAGAAGGGGGGTCTGCCTATAAAATTACTCATATCTCAGCTGTTACTTATCCTAGACTACTAAACTTAATACCAAATTAAAGCTTAGACATATGCCTATTATCCCCTTGTTGCATATGGAAATTATCTAATTTGCATATTCATAAATATTTATGAAAACATTAAAAATGTGTTTCACGAATGGGGGTATACGTACAAGATCAATAATATCTCAGCTGCTCTTAGTCGTAGAGTACTAAAATTTGTACTAAAATAAAGCTAAGACATAGGCCTTTAATTCCATGGTCAAATATGCAACGTACCTTATTTGCATAATTTGCATATTCATGAATATTAATAAAAACGCTAAAAAATAAGGGAAAATCATTACAAATATAAATAGGCTGATTTCATCCAAATATTGTCATTGTTGCATGTTTTAATATAATCAATGTTACAATTTGATAGGTCCAATCATCCAGTGGTCCTATATGAATATTATCTCATTTGAATATTCATGAAAATGCATGAAAACTTAAAAAAATGAGGGAAAATCAACTAAAACTTATAAGCCTAGGGGAGGGGTTAAGGTACGATTTATCCTGCACTCCTAGGGCCTTTTAAATTCATGCCAAATTGTTCAGTGGGACCCTCAGAATGTGAAATGAAGTTCTCCTCACAAGAAATTAGGTATGGGCTACGTGAAAATGCATGGTTTCCATGGCAACCCCTTATATGATTCTCGAGATTGGGGGGTAGGCCTACAAATTCAATCAAATCTAGGGTTCTACTTATCCTAGAGCACTAAAATTGGTGTCAAATTAAAGCTTAGACACATGTCTTTCTTTTGTGGTCAGATTTGTACATCATCGAATTTGCATATTTATGAATATTAATGAAAACCTACAAAAATGAAGTAAAATCATAAAAAAAAAACATAAATGAACATATTTCAGCACAAAAACATCATCAAACCACCATTGTTGCCAGTTTTTATATCCCCAGTGATTCAATTTGATAAGTTCTTTTATCCAGTGGTCCTATATGAAAATTATCTCATTTGCATATTCATGAATATTAATGAAAAGTTTTGTAATTAAAGAAAAAATCTTAGAAAAATTAAGGGATGTACATATAAAATGACTAATATTTCACCTACCATGTGTTCCAGTGTATCAAACCTAGTGCCAATTTAATGCTTAGACATTGTACTTTTACCATAAGGTATAATATGAAAAATATTCATCATGAATTTTCGTGAATTTTAATGTAAACAGAAGAAATGAAAAAAAAATTGCGGAAAAATCAAGGGGGTGCACTTCCAAAATTACTCATATCTCAGTAGTTAAGTGCCCAATAGTGCCAAACCTGATTTTAAGTCAATGCATAGACACAACATGTTTACCAAAATGATCCAATTCATAACACATCAAATTTAAATTCTCATGAATAATGATGAAAACATGAGAAATTAAGAGAAATTACAGGAAAATTATGGGGGTATAGCTACAAAGTGATTCATATCTTGGCTTCCAATTGCCCAATAGTAACAAGCTTGGTACCGTATCAAACAGCATAATCCTAAGTAAAATTGAGTAAAAGAAAAAAGTATAAAATTTATAACAGCTGAGATACGAGTAATTTTTGTAAGTACACTGCTATCAATTTGTATACATTTTTTTACTTGTATTTTTAAAGTTTTTATTAATATTGATATTAAACAAATTAGTTAATTCTTATATCTTCCCACTAGGTAAAACTGCTATGCATAGACTTAAATTAAGTATATTGTTTGTTACTCTAGGGCAATTAGCAGCTAAGATATTGGTTATTTTGTAGGTATACCCCATTCATTTTCGGCGTTTTTTCTCTTTATTCTAATGTTTATATTAATTTTCATGAATATGTAAATGCGACAACTGGCAAATATTACCATTGAGATAAAGGGCTGTATCATAGCAATAAGTTGGCACCTTGTTTGCTACGTTAGGGCTATAAGCTGCTGAGATATGAGTAATTTTGTAGGTATATCCCCTTCATTTTCAAATATTATTCTCAAAATGCTCATGGTTTCATCAATATTATATAAATATTACATTCCCTGATAGGGTGATAGTCGAAAATATCATCCCGAGTAATGTGATTATCAACCGAGGCGCAGCCGAGGTTGATAATCATATTCCGAGGGATGATATTTTCGTCTATCACTCAATCAGGGAATGTAATATTTATTTTATTATACCGAACATTAGATCTTTTATTTTCTACCGTCTGAGCCCTACCATGGTGAGGGGATTTTCAAAGGGAAAATAATGCACATTCTCTTATCTATATGCATGAACGAAAAAACATCTTTCACAAAAGTATTTCGTTTGGACAGTTTGAATGTTCGAACTGATCATGACGTTCGGTTAAACAAATTACGTCATAAAAAGCCGATGACGTCAAACTGGATACCAAGCAGCGTCATTTAAATGGGATACTGTACAAGATGCGGTTTTGTTGCAAAATAGAAAATTTCGGCAAATCTGCTCAAATTTGGTCTCAACGTGTTCCTCTCGTCCTAACTAAGAAAACGAGTACCCACACTTTATGTTTCTGAACATAAACAACGATGTTTTTGGGAGTTGAAAGTGGCCAAATCATGCCTCATGTCCGCCATTGCTGTTGAACGTCTCCTGACGTGAACGAACCGTACGCGCATCGGCGTTGCGCATCATAAGACCGCCCTGCTTTTTTTTATAATATCACCCGCTGCTATGGCAAACACGTGGCAGTATTCGCCGTCGCTGTAGCAGCGGGTGATATTATAAAATATCAGTCGTTCGTCTATGGAAGTTTTGTATGGGGAATTCACGTGAGGTATAATAATCATGAATATTATAATATTACCGTTTTAAAATTTGATGATTTGTTAAACATACTATTGTCTTAGCATTAGTTTAAAACCAATTTTGGTACTCTAGGGCACTTAGCAATTGAGATATTATTAAATTTGTAAGTACACCCCCCTGATTTTTCCGTGATTTTTCATTTGTTTCTTCTGTTTTAATTAAAATTCATAATTATTTATGTTAAATATTTTTCAAAGCTGAACTTAAGGTAAAAATATTATGTCTAAGCATTGACTTGGCACCAAGTTTTATACACTTGGAAGCATAGCTGCTGAGATATTGGTAATTTTATACATACACCCCTTAATTTTTCTGAGATTTTATCTCTCATTTCTAAAGTTTTCATTAATATTCATGAATATGGATATTAAATAATTTGCATATCTAACTACCAAATTAAACTGCTATGTCCAGGGATTAGTTTGGTATCATGTTAAGTAATCTAGGATGAGATGTTGTTAAGATATGAGTATTTTTGTACGTATACCCCCAATCTTTACAGTCGGCATAATGGGTTGCCATGGAAACCATGAAATTTCAAAAACCCAAATAACATTTATTTTTGAGGACAAAATTTTTTTACATTTAAGTGGTCCTATTGGACAAATTTATGCCCATAATAAAATGTCTGATGTGTTCAATTTAGGTCTGATTACCCCCATTGCATACTATAGTTTACCCATGCTTTTTTTCCATCATTTTAAGATTTCATTAATATTCATGAATATGCAAATGAGATAATTTTCATATAGGACCATGAGTTTGTTTGTTTGTTTGTTTGATTTGATTCTTTACGTCCACTCAACAATCTTTCAGTTATGCGGGACGGTTCTTCCTGGGTTTAACCAGTACTAAGCTAGGATAAATGTGTCTTGCTCAAGGACCACAACGCAGTGACGCCGGTGAGGCTCGAACCCGCTACCCTTCGGTCTCGAGTCAAGCACTCTACCACTGAGCCACTGCGCTCCCTATATAGGACCATGAGATAATTTTCATACAGGACACTTGATGAAAGAACTTATCAAATTGAATCACTGAGGATATAAAAACTGGCAACAATGGTGGTTTGGTGATGTTTTTGTGCTGAAATATGTTCATTTATGTTGTTTTTTTATGATTTTACTTCATATTGTAGGTTTTCATTAATATTCATATATATGCAAATTCGATGATTTACAAATCTGACCACAAGAAGAAAAACATGTGTCTAAGCTTTAATTTGACACCAATTTTAGTGCTCTAGGATAAGTAGAACCCTAGATATGATTGAATTTGTAGGCCTACCACCCAATCTCGAGAATCATATAAGCGGTTGCCATGGAAACCATGCATTTTCACGTAGCCCATACCTAATTTCTTGTGAGGAGAACTTCATTTCACATTCTGAGGGTCCCACTGAACAATTTGGCATGAATTTAAAAGGCCCTAGGAGTGCAGGATAGATCGTACCTTAACCCCTGCCCTAGGCTTATAGTTTTTACGTGATTTTCCCTCATTTTTTAAGTTTTCATGCATTTTCATGAATATTCAAATGAGATAATATTCATATAGGACCACTGGATGATTGGACCTATCAAATTGTAACATTGATTATATTAAAACATGCAACAATGACAATATTTGGATGAAATCAGCCTATTTATATTTGTAATGATTTTCCCTTATTTTTTAGCGTTTTTATTAATATTCATGAATATGCAAATTATGCAAATAAGGTACATTGCATATTTGACCATGGAATGAAAGGACTATGTTTTAGCTTTATTTCAGTACAAATTTTAGTACTCTACGACTAAAAGCAGCTGAGATATTATTGATCTTGTACGTATACCCCCATTCGTGAAACACATTTTTAATGTTTTCATAAATATTTATGAATATGCAAATTAGATAATTTCCATATGCAACAAGGGGATAATAGGCATATGTCTAAGCTTTAATTTGGTATTAAGTTTAGTAGTCTAGAATAAGTAACAGCTGAGATATGAGTAATTTTATAGGCAGACCCCCCTTCTCAAATTCGCTATGGGTTGGCATAGAAACTATGCAATTTCACATAGCCCAAAACAATTTTTTTTGAGGACACCTTCGTTTCCCATCCAGGGGGTCCCAATGAACAATTTAGCACCCATGAAAAATTGTCCTGGGGGGTGCAAGGTAACCTAAATTGGATGCCGGGGTAATAGCAAGGCCTCAAAGTCCCTTAATTGTTGTTGTAACAATTCAAACTAGAATGTGCAGTCGATGGGGCGCCATCGGGAATCCCCAGGCTAAAGTTTTTGACCCACTCAGCGCCCCCAATGCCACCCCAGCGACAGAATATTGCTGTACCTGGTAGAGTAGGTATGAATGAATGCTCTCTAGATTTGATTTTTTATTAGGGACAGCTAGATCTTTTGGTTTTCTGGTGGGCGAGGCGCTGTTTTTTTTCCAAAAGATAAAACTAGATTTTCTTAGACAAAATGAAAACATTCATTCTTGTAAGCATAGAAAGTGTTTTTATAATTGCTATTAGGCCCTATAAGTAGGTTTGACTTCAGTTTCAACAAGTAAACTAGAGGACCTGAAGGTCCTGAGGCGCTCACCTGATCTCCTTAATAATGTTAAAATAGGTCAAGGTCAAGTACAGCTTATAATGAAACAAATTTTGTTTAACCATATATGGTGGTTGCAGCCATTTTGGTCAAGTGACCTAAACAATATAATGAATAATCCATCAAACAGCCCAGTGATTTCTGAGAAAAAGATGTTTAGATATGTGTGTTGCGGTCCAAATGAGTGGCCTTTGATAAAAGGTCACAGGTCAGCTTGACAGTTGGTACTAAATATAAAACGAATGTCTCATTAGGTTTAACATTTCTCACAAGTATTATGATTTCGGCTTAAACATATATAGAAAAATGAACATTTATAAATGCATTAGGAATCAAATTTGACCTTGCCATAAAGTAGGTCAAAGTCAACCTAGATTCATCATTTGTGCAAAATTGGTAGGGCCATTATCCCCAATGCTACGTACCAAGTCCAAAAGCCAATAGCCTTTTGGTTCCAGAGAAGAAGATATTTAAAGAGTTTTTACCATATATGGGCGTGGTTGCCATCTTAGTCATATGACCATAACAATTTGTATAAATTTTGGCTAACCAATCATAAGGAGTTGTCATATGAAATTTGATTTCAATTGGCCAAGTGGTTTCTGAGAAAACTATGTTTTAATTTGTTGATGGGACTCCAATATGAGCAACCTTGGCTGAAAGGTCAAAGGTCAACCTTGACCTTTGAAACTTATAATTTATAGACACTAGATTGAACATATCAAGTGAGAATAATGACTTAGGCTTCCACAATATTCAAAAAATCAACTTTTCAAAAAAATTTCCATTTAAATGCATAAGGAAGCAAATTTGGCCTTGACATTAAGTAGGTCAAAGTCATCTTGGGATCATCATTTGAACAAACTTGGTAGGCCCCACATCCTCTATGCTACATTCCAAGTCTCAAGGTCACTGGCCTTCTGGTTCTGGAGAAGAAGAATTTTAAAGGGTTTTTTTACCATATATCATCTTGGTCACGTGACCTAAATTTTTTGTATATTTTTGGCTAAATCAAAAGGAGTCATCACATGAAATTTGAGTTCAATTGGGCCAATGATTTGTGAGAAAACTATGTTTTAATATATTGATCAGACTCCAATATGAGCGACCTAAGCTGGAAGGTCAAAGGTCAACCTTGACCTTTGGAACTTATTTATAGCCATTGTCTCATTAGGTTAAACATATCAAGTGAGAATAATGACTAAGGCCTTCAAAGTTTTCAAAAAAATCAACTTTTCAAAAAAATTACATTTAAATGCATTAGGAAGCAAAATTTGACCTTGACGTTAAGTAGGTCAAGGTCAACCTAGGATCATCATTTGAACAAACTTAGTAGGCCCCACATCTCTTATGCTACATACTAAGTCCCAAGGTCATCCAACTTCTGGTTCTGGAGAAGAAGATTTTTAAAGTTTTTTTACCATATATGGGCATGGCGGCCATCTTGGTCATGTGACCAGGACCATTTGAACAAACTTTTGTTCCGACGTCCTAAGGAGTCTCCATATGTAATTTGACTTTATTTGGCCAAGTGGTTTCAGAGGAGAATGTGTTTGAAAATGGTGACAGACGGACGACGGACGCCAGAGTGACTGGTATACTATTAGCTCACCCATGAGCCTTCCACTCAGGTGAGCTAATAATATCTGATCAACATTCATCAAAGTTTTAATAAAAATCATCTAATTACCTAGATAGAGAATTACATACCAGGTGCGTAGTTTGTCCTGTTATGATGTAGATTCCTACTTGCACTAGGGGGGTGCGGGGGCATGCTCCCCTTGAAAAAAATTGATAAAAATGGTGTAATCTGGTGCATTCTGAGTGTTCCAAAGTATGTTATTATCAACCTAAAAACCAACAATTTTTAGAATAATAAATCAACAACCCAAATTTTGTGCCATATTTTTCTCCAAGATCAATCCAGATGCCCATACTAGTATAAAAATAAATACTTTCACATTTTACAGAGGGTGGGGGTGGGGGTCTGGGGGGCAATAGCCCACAGAAGCCAAAGAAATGTAAATAAAAATGGAGGCTTTTCCTTTTTTACATCAAATATTACATACAAGGCACATTGATAGCCCTGTAATGATGTGAATTCAAATTTGTGCTAGGGAATTCGGGAGCATGCTCCCGCGGATTTTTTTTATTTAAAAAAGATATTGAGCGGAAACAAAATTTTGGCATAAATCAAGGGCCATAACTCTGGTACAAATGAGCGAAAAATAGCGTGTAACAATCCCAAGCTAGATCTTGTCAATATGAATGCATATATAAAATTTGAAGAAATTCTGTCCATTTGTTCTCAAAATATTGAGTGGAAACAAAATTTTGGCGTAAATCAAGGGCCATGACTCTGGTACAAATTTGAGAAAAAGACATGTAACAATCCCAAGCTAGATCATGTCAATATCAATGCACATACAAAATTTGGATAAATTCTATAAAAGATTTCTCAAAGTATTGAGCAGCAACGAAATTATGACGGACGGACAGATGAACGGACGGACGGAGAGACATCCCAAACCGGGCTATAATAAAACTGGATCACAGAAATTATCAGGGGTTTCCGACCATGCAAGACTCAAACCAATCTGCTAAGTTACAGAGATTATCAAGAATGCTGAAATTTTGTGTGTATCAAGTTTTTCAATTATATACTTTCCAGAGGGTAAACAATAAAGAGGCTGATCAGACTGCCAAGATGTGCAGGCTAGTCTTCACCTTTATTGTTGGCATGCTGCTACAGACATAACGTCCATATCTCTGTGACTGCTCTTTTCACACCTTCCCTAGGTCTACATGATTGATGTCACATGCAACAAGTGTAATTCTCAGGGCTGCCGTGACGTGACGTACAAATGGCACGTTTGAATAAAATCAGAAGTAAGCACAAATAAATATGTGCCAAAAAAGGACACGGTGGAAAGCATACTCAAAAAAGTGGTCCGGCCCGAATACCGGGGACCACGGAAGACAGCCTTGCTGAAGTCTGATGTCTATCTTCATTAAGTAAGCCAAGAATCAACTTTGGTGGCCTAATATAGCAATGTGAAATAGCTGTTGAGAATGACCTAAGGGTATCATTATGCCAGGGAAAGCTATTTTTGAAATTTGGAAAAAGAAAACAAAAAAAAATCATATGGCTTTGTTTTTGCCTGTGAAAGTACATGTTGCTGGACCAGGCTTCAAAATGCATTACCCCCTCTATTGCAGACCAAAATAAGTAAAGCCCCAGTTACACAGTCACAATTCCAGCCACGATTCACCATGACTCGTCCCGATTTGAACCAGATGGTAAAATCAAATGCGTCGGGATGGAAAAAAAGAAAAACTAGCATTAATACAGTGTCTCACGATGCTCCTACGGTGTCTGCACGATTAATCTACGGATCCTCTACATCTCATGATGGCAGCGCTACGTTTCACCACGGTGGAGCTACGAATGCTCAGGATGCCTCCACGATTCGAAACAGTGCTAGTACGATTCAAGCCGGTAGCGCTAGGGTAGCGTCACGACCTCCCATGAACATGCACGATTAAATGATTGTTTTTTGTTTTGTTTTTGTTGCTTTACGTCCCATGTCAACAGCTATGGTCATTGCGGGACGGTCAGTTCACTTAACCACACTTTTTCCTGGGCAGGCTTGAGCAAGCGGTTAACCAGTAGTTTGTGCATATACTTTCGCTTGTAACTGACAACAGCCCTTCTTGAATAAATCAGCCGAAGGGAGGAGAATGATCGTAGAAATTATTTCATGATCACTCTCCACAAAAGTATGGTACCGGGCCGGGATCGAACTCGCGACCCCTGGATCTGCAGTCAGACACGCATCTGTAGCCAGACACGTTACCGACTACGCTACGCGGCCCGGTATTTAGTGATTGTCATGCGACAGTCCTGGGGGGGGGGGGTACTCTCATACTCTCATTTTTTCTTCATACGTAGGCTCAGGCCCAGCATCTATCGTTCACCCAAAAAAATATCAGGAGTTTCAAGCACCCAAAAAAAAATTTGAAATTTTAGCAACTAAAATTATTCCCTATTCTGTACATTGACTTTATAAAAGATCCTAAAATGCATAGAAATGTCCCCTAAATATAGTCCAATATTGTGATGACCCCAAAAAGTATCCACAAAATCTTAATACCCAAAAATATTCCACAAAATCTTAATGCCCAAAAATATTCATTTTTCTGAAAACCCCAAAAAATATTGAAAATTTTGAACCCCAAAAAATGACCCGAGCCTGTATGAAAATATTAGAGTAAACCCCCTGGGGCGACAGTTTGCCAAATTATTACACCAAATATCATTATCTCTTCAACCTTTGATGAAGTCAGTCATGCCATCAAAAAGAAAAGCTGTGGCAATATCAAAATAGTCACCGAACCTACGGGCTAGGCTCAGTCCTGTCCCAAGTCCAGTGCCCTGTCTAGTGTATCAGATGACGTCCAGTTCAAGCTGCAAATTAGCAATTTGAAGTCTCTGGACATAATCCATGATGCGCTTCACTAAAATTGTCTTTTGAAAATGATTTTCAGCAATGTATCATTGCTCTGCTTTTATACCAGAATCTTGTGTCAGTGATAACCCGATTTGCTACGAACGCCCACGAATACTACCACGGTACCACTAGGAATGATCCCGATCCTGCTACGGTAGAGCTACGATTGAGGCCACGCCCACAATCCAACACGATTCACCCCGACGAGTTTAAACGGTTTAAACATGTCATAGCCTTGTCGTGGAGGTTCCCTAATCACCAGGATTCTTCATGAATCACCACGGTACTACTAGGACTGGCGCTGATGTCTCTATGGTGCTGCTACGACTCATTCAGATGCATCACAACCTAATAAATCGGGGTGAGTTGTAGCTCTACCATGGCCAAAATCATGAATATGTAACTGGGGCTTAAGATAACATATCCATAAGTCTGTTGACTAGGAGTTTTAGGCAGACCTGCTACAGTGGTAATCAGTTACCAAGAGGATCCAGGAAGTCCACACAGGGCTTTAGTTCAGAGTGCTTAAAGAAAATCTAATTTTCTTATTTCTCAACCAAAACATATGTTGTGGGTACTCAAAAGAACCGTCTCAATGAGACGGTTCTTTTGAGCTCCCAAAACATATGTTAAAACTGATGGGTAAGAAAATATTTACATTTTTACGCTGAACATTTTTGTTTATCTAAACCTGTGATTCCACATTAAAGAAATATGAACATACCTTAAAGAATGATGTTACCTCCAACATATAACTACCACAAACATTGTCAAATATAATTCAGCCGCAGCATGAGATTTTCAACAAATTAACATTTTGACATGTGTAGACTCGGACGAGCCTCTGCAGCCTCCATTTAAGTTTAGAAGCTCCAAATGGTGTTCAGCTAGTAGCTTAACAATCATAGAATACTCAAGCTACTAGCAAAGGCTCTGATCAGACTGCACGTATGCACAGGCTGATCTGAGGCTTTGCTGGTCGCCCCTAGCACTTTGTTGGAAATCTCATGCACTGGCTCAATTTATTTACCTTATTTCACATATCCTTTCATGACATATTTTCTTTCAAAACTCAAAGGTCAGCAAGCAGTTTAAAAATCTTCTCATAAAAAATCATGCATCTCTGAAAGCACTTGCATTGTACAGGATTAAATCTAAGCCTCAAGGCATTAGCTATTGCAAAGTACAGTTTAACCTTCGTCCTGCTGAACAAAACAACTATTTGCAAGTGGGGACATTTTTTGGTCATCTGCTGATTTTTTTTCAAAGTTAACAATTAAAACAATCATCAGGAATATCATCTGAGCCTCGATTAGTTTGGATCCAGATCAGGTCAGAAATTTTGTTAGGCCTGATGTGGATCCAAACTATTTGCAAATGTTGTCTGCAGACGACACTAGCAGACAAAAGATAATGTCCTCCAGTCCAGTCTCATAAAATCACAACAAACAGTGTGGATCCTGATCAGATAGCTTTTTTATGCACACAACTTTGAACAAGTTGAAGGGGCATATTGCTTTGGGCCTGTCCATTCGTCCGTCCGTCTGTGCGCTTGTTACAAAAATTAAGTAGCATATCAAAAAATAGTTAACCCGTATTTTTTTCAGTCCAAATTATCTCCCTTTGTGGAGTTATGCCCCTTTTAAAGGGTCGTTATCAAGATATCTCAAAAAGTATAACTGCTAGGAGCTTCAAACTTAGTCAGCAGATAGAAGATAATGAGTAGATTATAGTGCGACCAGGTAATGGACGTTGGACACTGCCATTCACTGTCAATTAAGACTGGTCTACAGTAAATTGGGTAAAACAGCATAGGGACGCTTTAATCGTGCAAAACAACTGAGCTGCAGACGACAAAAGCGACCAGCTTTATACGGTTAGTATGCCTGGTAAATGTTCGCAGAAATCTTAGTCTTTCTTGTTTACAGACACCTTGGCTCACTGGTCAGGGCCTTCTAGAACCTATGTGGATTTTAGTCAAGATCAGCGAGGCAGACTGGTCTATGTTAGAACGGCTGTTGCTGTTACATGTATCAAGAGTCAGGTTGCACAGGGTAATGAAGATCTGATTGCATGTAGCGTGCTTTTAACTGTAATTCCCTTTGGTATTGTATTTACTATATAGTCATATCTCAAGTAACCGTCTAAAACGCAAAGCTGCATACACTGGTACGGAGGTCGAAAATGTTTTATACATGATATACGGATATAAAGGGCATACATGTTATATAGGTTTAGTGATTACACATTATTGAACTAACCCAACAAACAGGCTGGAACGAATGACGCCTTCAAAAACTGTAGTTATTAATCGGCTTTTGGGTCTCTGTCTAGCCACGCCCACAACTGGTTCCTATCTCCGTTAGCATCGCATACCACATGGTGATACAGTGATCAAATAGCTGTATAATTCCTGTAGAGTCACCATTTATAGAGAGCTTGACTTGAGATAAAGGGGCCGTTGGTTTGAGTCTCTCTGGAGGCACCATATTGTTTCCTTGTGCAAGACATGTTATACTCTATTTAGTACTGGTTCAACCCAGGAAACGTCCCCACATAATTGAAAATTTCTTGACTGGCATGGACGGATCCAGAGGGGGGGACAGGTGGTCCTATTGATAGATCACAAAAAAATAGGTTTGCTTAGCAATACTGGTCCGGATCCCCTGAAAAATCACAAAGCTACTAGGCCAGAATTCAATGTTAGGCCATCATCGGGGCGCAAAACGCCATTTAAATGGCCTTTCGCTGGCTGGCCAATGATGGCCCACTTTTAGTGGTATTTTGATCATCTCTCCTCTCATCAACTTAAAAAAGAAACAAGAAATGTCACAGTCACGTGACGAATGCCCCCAAAGGAATTGGTCAAGCATAAGACAGATTTGAGGAAAGTTAGCAGTAATCTAGGAGATATGCTCCAGACACGATAAACCTAGAAATGAGCCCAGAAGTCAATGTCAAGGTCAAAGTGACCCAAAATGGTACGCACCACTCCGCCATCCCAAGAGGAATCAACACACCAAATTTGGGATTCCTACATCAAATAATATAGGAGATATTCTACAGTCACGATTATTCTAGAAACTAGGTCATAGGTCAAGATCACAGTGACCTAAAAATGGTGCGCTACACATCAGCATCTAAAGATGTATCCATACAGCAAATTTGGGATTCCCAAATAATATAAGAGATATGTTCTGGACACCATTATTCTACAAACTAGGTCAGAGGTCAAGGTCAAAGTGACCCAAAAATCGTATGTGACACTCCACCATCTAAAGTTGCATCCACCCACCAAATTTGGGATTCCTACCTTTAATAATATAAGAGATATGCTCTGGACATGATTTTTCTAAAAACTAGGCCAGAGGTCAAGGTCACAGTGACCTGTAAATGGTACAAGTCATTCCACCACCCCAAGATGCATTCACACACCAAATTTGGGATTCCTATCTCAAATAATAAAAGAGATATGCTCCTGACACAATTATTATTAAAACTAGGTCAGAGGTCAAGGTCACAGTGACCGAAAATGGTACAAGACACTTAACCATCCCAAGATGCATTCACACACACAGGGAAATCACTCAATGTCTGGCATCCATCATGTGTTTTTTGTGTGTTCTGATGCTTTACCTCCAAGTCAAGAGAAGATGCTTGAAAATGTTGAAAGAAGGATGGACCCCAGAGTCATTGGTATACTATTAGCTCACCCAGCTCAAGTGAGCTAAAACAGAAAACAATTAGAACATTTTGGCCACTATCTCCATCAAGTACCTCTTTCTTTAGAACTACAAAGACAAGATAAACTGATTGAACATAGCATTTGTTTTTATTGTTGTAACCGGCACATACACTTCAAATGCCTTTAATAAAATATTTCAACAGAATTTGTCAACACCTGTCATATAGCACAGAACCACTGCAGCTCTAATCTTTACACAGAACGCAATTTTAACCCATAAAGCGCCAATCGCAACAAAAGCCGTCTGCTTTTCTCGTCTGCTGAAGTGTTTAAGAAGCCTCTATGCAGTCTAGAGACAAGCACTTTTGAGGAACTCAGATCCGAGTTCATAAATTTCGCCTGTAATTGTGTTATCAACACTCTGAGATTGATTGTTTATTTAACTGGGTTCAGCATCTGATTTTAGAAATTACTCTGTCATAAGTTAGCTCCATGCATACAGCAAAACATAATATATTTATCATTGCCTTGTTTTTGTTGAATCCATTTTATCTATCAAAACCCAAACTAGACTGTTCCAGAAACTAACTTAATTTTAATAAGTTCCTACTGTATAAAAACAGCAAAGTATGTGACAAACAGACACATACATCAAAAGAGGTAAGTTTATTGACCCTTCATGTTGGGATTGAATCTTCCATCTACATGGGATATTACAGCAAACAACTTTAGCAGACAATATTTTCAGATGTGTTTTGCTGGCCCTTCAATGGATAACAGTGCAGACGCTGATCAAATGTCGCCAGATGTATCTTCACTGTTAAATGAAGTTTACTTGTATCCAAAGCTAATCACTGGCCTCAAGTTTTACATGTGTGGAGATACGACAAGCTTACAATTTTATCTAGGCTGTTTACTTTGAAAGCAAATCTGACAGAGTGTTGAAATATGTAATTTTACTCAGCAGTGATTGTTTTAAAGTACAGGGGCATCTTGTCTCTAGACTGTATGTCAAACAGTGTGGACCCAGATCAGACTGCTCCTATAGGAGTAGTCTGTTCTGGGTCCAAGCTGTTTGCTTCTATACTTAATTCTTCGGTAATGTAAGGCAATTATTTGCAGCAGACGACTTCAGCAGACAACATTTTCAGATGCATTTTTTTCTTGGCGCTTTAAGGGTTAGAGGAGAAAAAGAAACAAAAAGCTCCAGATAAGGAAAATCTTTTTTTTTTCTGGCTGTGAAAGGATGAAAGCAAATGCTGACCCCTCTCAGCAGCAAATGATTTCCCTTATGAATAGACCTTATTTGGAAGGTATTTATGGAAAGATAAATGTGTTTAGAGTTTGAACCCTTATAAGTGAATATCTTCTTCAACTTCTAGCATGTGTCAGACACTGAAGTTATGTACACTTAAGCCTGTGAAAAATAGTCACTAAAAAATAGACAAAACAAAGTTCTTAATAACAAATGGTAGCTTAATGAAGGTCAAAAGTATTGCAGAACACATATCTTTTATGAAAGAAAACTTGTGTGATTGTAGATTTCATTGTCGAAGATTGATGTTTTGGTTGAATAGTTTAAGATACCCACACGTGTTTAAGATACATCTATGTACATAAGATCAAACAAGGTATCTGGGCTAATCAGATTCATCTTCAATAATTCAAAATGCTTATTTTCCACGATACGGCAACAATAAGTCTACAGGTTTATAATTTTGGTGTGGAGAGTTTCACAGATGGGTGGATACGCGAACAATGCAACCTGACTAGCCAAGGACCTCGGACGGTTTCCTATTCAATCTGCCCAAATTTTGACAGCCTGAGGCTAGGATAATGCATAACTGACAACTATAGTTTTGAGCTTAAATCAAACCTTTACATTTAGTGCACCTAGCAAAACAAAAATATTTTGTTAATATTGCATACTCATGCCAGAACTCTAGGGTTTAGGGGGTGGGGGTATTTTTTGTGACCAAATTCTATTTCACAGAAAGTCAGAGTTTCGTCTAGTATTCACCTAAATACATGTAAATATTATGTTTGCGGCATATAACTCGAGACGAAAGTGATGTGTTTGCATAAAATTCGGGTTGAGAAGATTTCATTGTTTCATCAAAAGAAGTGTGCTGTCAATCACTTTTGACTATTACCTGTAATGTTTCAAGGCCAACCAGTACACTGAGGTGTATCATATCTGCATACTGTATATATCATAGTCTAGATAAACACATTTTTGAGCGTAAAATCGTTAATATTTTCTAACACATTAGATTTAACCTATAATTTGGTGCTTAAAAGAACCGTCTCATTGAGACAGTTCTTTTGAGTACCCAAAACACATGTTTTGGTTGTGAAATGAGACAATTAATTACTTTATAAGCACTCATAACTAAAGCCCTGATACATGCCATTGCAAATTGATATTTACCTACAGATTTGTACAAAATAAGTTTCTAATACATTTTTTTGAGCATTTTGACAGCTTACCCCCTCCCACCCCCCCACCCCGTGACCAATCATGCCGTTTTTATATGATGTGTGAAATGTAAAACTACAACTGTATGCAAAAGGATTAGTTTGGTCACAGGGGGGGGGGGGGGGGGGGATAAGCACTTCCGTAAAACTTTTTCTATTTTCTATATGTTGAATAGCAAAAACAGAGTTTTCAACCCATATTTTTCAATTGGTACTTGTCCAATGAGAAAACGGCTTTTGTGGATAAGTCGAGGGTTGAACCTACTATCTTTTTCATAGAAAAAATATCATTTTCTTTGAAACTTTTCTCTAGTCATTTTTATGGGCAATCCTTCATTAAGACTGTCCGAGGTCCTTTCAAAATGTATTTGTCCAGGGTTTGAACTTAGCTAAGAACCGGCCAAAGTCTCTTATCTGGATGGAGTATACCTGGTGAAAATGTAAAAAAAAATTTTTTTTTTTAGTTATTGACCTTTGAAAATATTAACATAGAAAGCTTGATATCTCAAAAACTATATTACAGTTAGGAGCTTCAAACTTGGACATTGGGAGCGCAGTGGCTCAGTGGTAGAGTGCTTGACTCGAGACCGAAGGGCCGCGGGTTAGAGCCTCACCGGCGTCACTGCGTTGTGGTCCTTGAGCAAGACACATTTATCCTAGCTTAGTACTGGTTCAACCCAGGAAGAACCGTCCTTATATAACTGAAAGATTGTTGATGGGACATAAAGAATCAAATCAAACAAACAAAACTTGGACAGCTGATAGAGGATACAGAGTAGATTACCTGGTGAAAATTTAAGAAAAAGTTATACATATTTTTTTTTACGTTATTTTTTGGGTTAATGCCCTTTGCAAATTTGGACAAACCCGACAAAAAAAGAAACACACCACTACGATTTTCCCATCAAGTTCTCCTTTTAATACGGAAATGTTACTCGTCATGAAATACTTATTTCTGATCACATCTTTCTAAAACTTGACTATGGCGTAGATGAGTATCTGCTCCTTCCCTGTGAAGGCACACAACTCACCAAGGCAAATGGTAAATGAGTTTTTGAAGCATTTATTCAATGCTATTGCCTACACGGAATTCTGAGTATGCTTTACACTTGTAAAGTGTAAAAACGATACGTTGTCGTTATGTGAGACAACCAATGTGTTTATTGATGCTTTTGTGATTCCCAAACCAATTTTTATCAGTTTAATTTGATTAAAACAATTGTGAAATCTTTGCATGTTTTGTTAGGTTTGTCTCCAGTATGGAATCGTTATCTAAAGGGCAGTCACTAGAAAGAGGCTAACTAGCGTAAATAATCGCGTATGATGAAATTAAAGATAGAATTTGCAAGGCATAGGTCTCTAGGTAAAAGTTCCCCTGCGAAATTTTGTTCTACAAATTGGAGGTGTTCTAGAACTGTTCTAGAACATTTAGAACTGTTCTAGAACTGTTCTAAACAGGTAAATATGTTCGTTCTAGAACTCATGTTCTACAACTGTTCTAGAACATTGTTATAGAACAAATCAAACACATTCTAGAACTGATTTCCATTCTATAAGCGTTCTTGAAATATTCTAGAACATTTTTAGAACAAATCAAGAACCAGTTAGTTCTACAAATGTTCTAATAGTATTCTATAACATTTTTAGAACTTTTCAAGAACAAAATAAGTTGACAGAAACTTCTAAAAAATGATTCAAATTAAGTTCTAGAACATTTGTCTTACTTTTTAGAACTAGTTAATTCTACAAATATACTAATAAATTCTAGAACATTTTTGGAATTTCTCAAGAACAGAAAGCATCAGGTAGCTCAGTTGATGGGCACTTCGGTTGCCTCTGGTTCTAGAGGTCCCAGGTTCAATCCCTGCTTGTGGTGAGGAAACTTTCTGTGTCCGAACACGCTTTCTCTGGTGTCATTTGCAGGGATGACACTATATAAGTGCATGGTCCTTTGGATCGGGACGTTAACTGAATGTCCCCTTTGAAGGAAAGGTCACCCCTTGTGCAGGTTAAAGAACCCTACGGTAATTCAGATATGGTTAATTACTTGTAGGCTTTCATCCAACAACTTGGAGTGTACAAAGTACACTTGCCGATAATACTCACAAGCGAGGGTCTGGCAGTATATAGAGAAAGAAAGAAAAAAAAGGGCAAAACAAGTAAAAGAAAAATCGAATTAAGTTCTAGAACTCATTTAGTACTTTTATAGAACCAGCAAGTTCTAGAATTGTTCTAAAAAGTTCTAGAACATTTTTAGAACATTTAAAGAGGAAACATGTCATAACCAGATGGATGATGGGAAAAACATGGCTGCAAGAATTGGAGGGAAAATGTGGAGGCTCTTCAAAAACATTTGTTTTGGAATTTCTAGATGGCAAACATGATAGTAGTTTTGCCTGAGACAGTGAGTAGACCTGAGAAACAGTTTCTCTAAGGTTTTAAATGTTGATTAATGGTGGGGTTGTTGTTTGTAAGTTTTTTTAGCAAATGCAAGACAATGTTTTGAAATGGGTGGGGTAATACAGGGTGGCATGTTACCACAATGAGAAGATGATCATGGCTTAATTACTATAAACAGAGGTTGAGCAGTTATCATCCAATAAGTTTTCCAAAAACTACAATGTTACAGTTTTGCAATAAATTTTATTTATTTTTCAATGCACTGATAATTCGGGAGAAATATTTTACTGAAATTTACTGAACCAGTAAGTTCTACAAAAGTTAAAAAATGTTCTAGAACATTTTTAGAACAGTTCTAGAACAAGCATGTCATTATTATTAATTTAACCAGATTGATGTTGGGAAAACATGGCTGCCATAATTGGAGGGATTATGAAGGCTCCCCAAAAAGCACTTGTGGCAGTTTCTAGATGGCAAATTGACAGTATTATAGTCTGGAACAGTGGGTAGGCTTGAGACACAATTTCTTAAGTTTTAATGTTAATTGTTGCTGTAGTTGCTGTTTCATGGTCAAATGCATGACAATGTTTTGAAATGGGTGGGGTAACAGGGTGGCAGTAACTAACAACATTTGGGCCAACTAAGGGCCCCTATTACAATTCTCCTCCAGTTGATGTTTAGTTATTTATTGTGTGATTACTTATTGGGGTTTTAAACCAATGTCAACAGTTTTCCAGATATAACAGGTAGCATTCGATGGAATCTTATTTCCAAACCCTATATGGGACATTTTTGGGGAGGTGTTCAACAACTGTTTTAAAAAAGTTCAGTTGTATTGGAACATTTGCAGAACAAACCACTAGAACATTCCTGAAATTGTTCTTAAACTATTCTAAAATGCTCTGAATAAATTCAGGGGCATTAATAGAAAGTTTTTATGACATGATTTTTGAAGAGTTGTTCTACAGTTTTTCCAGAAAATTTCTAAAGGTTTGTTCTAGATCAGTTCTAGAAGAAGCCAAGTTTTATTCTAGAACAGTTCTAGAACAAACCATTAGAACATTTCTGGAATTGTTCTGGAACCATTCTAAAAAAGTTCTAGAATGATTCAGACATTTATAGAACGTTAAATGAGACATTTTTAGGGGTGTTCTACAATTGTTCCAGAAAATTCTAAAGGTTTGTTCTAGATCAGTTCTAGAACAAACCAAGGTTAATTCTAGAACAGTTCTAGAACAAACCATTAGAACATTTCTGGAATAGTTCTGGAACCATTCTACAGATGTTCTAGAACTATTCTGAGACATTTATAGAACGTTAAATGGGACAGTTTTTAGGGTTGTTCTACAATTGTTCCAGAAAAATTCTAAAGGTTTGTTCTAGATCAGTTCTAGAACAAACCAAGGTTGATTCTAGAACAGTTCTAGAACAAACCACTAGAACATTTCTGGAATAGTTCTGGAACCATTCTACAGATGTTCTAGAACTATTCCGAGACATTTATAGAACGTTAAATGGGACATTTTATGAGGGGTGTTCTACAATTGTTCCATAAAAGTTCTAAAGATTTGTTCTAGAACTGTTCTAGAACAAACTTGATTTGTTCTAAAACTGTTCTAGGAAAAACTTTTAGAATTTTCTGGAACTTTTCTAGAACAAATCTTTTGACCTTGGCTAGAACATTTGTAGAACAAAAAATTGTCCCATTTAACGTTCTACATCTGTCCCATAAACGTTCTAGAACATATCTAGAACAGTTCTAGAACATAGTTCTAGAAAATTCTAGAACTCTTCTAGAATGGTTCTAGACCATTTCGCAGGGGTTGGTCTACTGAGACAATTCCATGTGATTGAATTTATCTAGCAAGAGAGCATTATAAAAGCGCTTATTTTCTGTGACTTTACAATTTAATGCCCACTTGGTTCGTGGCCAATTTTCTTTAAACACATTTTTGACGCCTAATTGCAAAAGATGTGAAATGCAGCAGTACTTGATATACCTTTGCGCTGATAAAAGCGAAACTTGCCTATCACTTGTGATCTTCCTGAGAGTTGAACAGTTCTACATGGTGCGTTTCTTTTTTGTCCGGTATAGAAAACTTGTAATGAAGATATCTTGAAAACCATCACAGCTAGTAGCCTCAGATTTAGTCAGCTGATAGAAGACCTGGCAAGATGATCCTTATGGACAGGCACAGTGTTTCATAAACATCTTCAGACACCATGCACTCAGGCTTCTGATCTCTGTGTGAACAATGTGACCCTTGGGTGGGGATATCTTTGACCCAGGTCAAGCTTGGTAAACCACAATAACAACAATATATTGCGATATTTTTTCGTACCAATATATTGTACCTTTTCAGACTCATATTGCAATATACCTGCATATCAGGTTTATCGTTACAGCTCTAAGTGCTAGGGCAGCGTCACGACCTCCCATCCATGAACGTGCACGATTTAGTGATTGTCATGTGACAGTCCGGGGGGGGGGGGGGGGGGGGGGGGGGGGGGGGGGGGGGGGGGGGGGGGGGGGGGTTATCGTTACAGCTCTAAGTGCTAGGGCAGCGTCACGACCTCCCATCCATGAACGTGCACGATTTAGTGATTGTCATGTGACAGTCCGGGGGGGGGGGGGGGGGGGGGGGGGGGGGGGGGTTTCTCTCATACTCTCATTTTTTCTTCATACGTAGGCTCAGGTCCAGCATCTACCGTTCACCCAAAAAAATATCAGGAGTTTCAAGCACCCCCCCAAAAAATTGAAATTCTAGCAACTAAAAAAATATTCCCTATTCTGTACCTTGACTTTATACACGGGTGGTAAACCTAGGAACTACCAAGAAATTGTGTTAACGTTATTTTGTTCCCAAGCCACATCCGGGACACGTCGTGGTAGTTTCCAGGCCGAAAATTGGACAAAGAAACGTTGGTGTCACTTCCATTTTTGTTTCATTTTACAACTAAGAACGAACAATGGTGATATCCGACAATGTGGTTCCGTGTAAATATGTCTCAGCGTCCCCTCTAGCCCAAAATTTTGTATGTAAAGTTATTTTCTTTCTTTAGATTCGTGTTTCCCCACTGAGCATCGAACCAACTTTCCCCAAAGTTCGAAGGATTTTAACCCATATCTGTCAAAATAAATGGAATTTGATATCATTTGACAATAGAAATGATTAAAAGACCCTGAATAAACATTCCTACACAGAAAAAAGATCTGAGCATTTACTCGTAAACGATTCATGCCCCGTTCGTCCTGTAAGGTAGTTTCCAGCTCATCGTGGTAGTTAAAATGCTATCATGGTAGTTTCCAAGACTTTGTAGGAATTTAGTAGCAGTTTGCATCAGCAGATGTTCACTATTCAGGGGCTACTTCATTTTTATAAAGACAGGGTGTGCGGGCTGAAACTTGAATACCCCTCTTAATTATACCAAGACCTTTTCAAACAACCTTTTGTCAGATAACAAATGTCGACTGCCTGAATTTTTCATTTCAGTGGGCTATTGAAATGATGAGAAGAATGAAAAGAAGGGATATTCACATATTTTGTTTTTGAATAAAAATGCTTTTTAATTGTCAAATAACATGCCCATTCATCGTCGCACTCACATGTATATAAAAAGTGTCTCAACCGGAGGATATTTCCCTTTTTTCTGAAGCGCAAGTACTAACGATACTTTGGGCCAGTAGTCTTAGCCTGCCATTTTATTTTAAAGTTGACTGAACAGCGAGTGGCGCAATTTTTACATCATTTTTTTGTCTGTTGCTTGGTCCATCACGGCTCAACTGATGACCATCTTTTGCTTTAGATTTCCTGGGGTGTTGTTTGGAAGTCCAGTGCATTATCTCCACTTGGCAAGCATCGCATTGAATCTCTTGAGTCATCAGCTTAGCTTATTCGTGGTGTTGAAATGTGATTTATTTGTTTACCGTGGTAATTAATTGACGAGTTAGAGGGTTATCATGTGAAACAAACAACCACTATAATGTTTTGTATCACTTCAGAAACGTATCCTACAAAGTCTTGGAAACTACGATAGCATTTTAACTACCACGATGAGCTGGAAACTACCACACAGGACGAACGGGGCATGATTCGTTTACGAGTAAATGCTCAGATCTTTTTTCTGTGTAGGAATGTTTATTCAGGGTCTTTTTATCATTTCCATCGTCAAACGATATCAAATTCCATTTGATTTGACAGATATGGGCTAAAATCCTTTGAACTTTGAAACTTTGAACTTCTATTTTTATACCAGAGTCTTGTGTCAGTGATAACCCGATTCGCTACAAACGCCCAGGAATGACCACGAATACTACCACGGTACCACTAGGAATGATCCTGATCCCGCTACGGTAGAGCTATGATTTAGGCCACGCCCACAATCCAACACAATTCACCCTGACAAGTTTAAACGGTTTAAACTTGTCGTAGCCTTGTCGTAGAGGTTCCCTAATCACCAGGATTCTTCACGAATCACCACGGTACTACTAGGACTGGCGCTGATGTCTCTATGGTGCTGCTACGTCTCATGCCGATGCATCACAACTTGAATCAACTACCATGGCCAAAATTATGAATGTGTAACTGGGGCTTAAGATAACATATCCATAAGTCCTTCGACTAGGAATTTTAGGCAGACCTGCTACATTGGTAATCAGTTACCAAGAGGATCCAGGAATTCCACATTTAAGAAATATGAACATACCTAACCTCCAACATATACGTGCTTAATTTCAAATATATATAGTACAGTGATATCAATGGCTGCCAAAAGACCTCCGAGGCTTTGTCCATTATGGTCTTCAACAAACTCTTTATATAATCCACAAAAACATATGTTAGTGTTTCAGCAGATACCCTGCAATATCAAAGTTTACTACGTTACCTTAAAATATAGGAATTCTAAAGTGATATTATTCTTTCATGTAGTTTTTAATTGAAGGCAAATGACTTGCAGTATAATTGTATCATTTAAAGACACCTATTTTTACAGTTTTAGGAGTAAAGATGGTGCTGTCTCTGTCACAGCTTTCAGAGAGATGGCCCATCATATTTGGCATGTTGGCAGGATGGGATTTGTTTCACATGAGACAAACCTAGTTTTTGGTGGGGGCATTTATTCTATCATATTCTTCTGTTCCTTTTCTCTTCCTCTGTGAGGAGCCCTGATATGACTGAATTTTTATTACTGGGATATTAAACCTTAAATTAATCAATCAATTCAAATAAATATTACAGCAATCTTAATTCAACGTAGCTTAGCATTTCAGGCTAAAGTTTTATTATTTATGACATTTTGGACAAATATAGACCCATATCAGATGTTTTATATCATAATATATGTTACCTTAAAATTGACAGAACATGGGAAGTGTCTTTATTCAGCTGTTACTTGAATTCTATCATATCCACTTTATTAAGAATTTAAAGCCTAATAACTTTGAACAAACCAATAAAAAAAAAGCTGTTATTTTAAAAAAGTTAAAAAAACATTATGTTTTGCAAAGATACAGTACAGCTCCGGTGGTTTTTCACAGACCCACCGAAGCAGGTGGGGCATGAAGTTGAGTGGGGAGGATTAAAATTTAATGACCACCGTTGATTTCCACCCGTTCCAGTGGATCCACCGCGTTCCCCTATCAAAAATATGTATGGTCGGGGTGGGGAACAGGTGAAATTATCGCGAGTCAAGTGATACTATCGCAGTGGAATCGCGTTGGTTCCGCGGTGGGTATGAAGGCGTGTCAGAAAGGGGCGGAGCTTAACTTAAACCATCTCATTCTTAAAAAAGATAATTCTAAAATTGTGTTAATTACTAAAAAAACATCATTATTTAGGTATATAATTGCAAAAACCCCCAATTGGTTTACTTCTAACAGTTTTGATAATTGCCCAATTAGTTTAGTTTGCTTAATAAGCGTTTAGTTTTGTTAATTAGCGAGAATAATTATGTCCACCTATGGACCCATAATTGAAAATAGGATACATGGTCCAATTAGCTAGTTAATTACGAACACGCCGTTGGCGACAGCGTGAAATAAAATGAAATGTTTAATTGGGTGCTTTGTCTTATTACCTCCTTTATTGGTGACATGATCAATAAGTTTATAAGATTCGTTGTTGTGTTTTCTAACTTTTTCACATGTAACCTCTCGCAATTTCCATCCTTAACCTTTGCTATAAAGTGCTTGATAAAAAAAAGTCTTGTTTCCTGCATACCTCGCAAAAATTCGAAAACCAAATGCCATTTTTGTTTTTACATCTATACATGTACGGTGGTTCCCTAGCAGGCCGACCATGACCCATTTTTTGTAGTGTATGCATTCTCTCCCATCATCAAAATTCCTAAACCTGATCCTGAAAAGTTTCAATATTCTGTCAACTGTAAATCATCGCAGAGTATTACTGTAGTCCTGAATGAAATTCCAACTGTTTGTACACACATGAATGAACAGCATTTGCACTCCCCGTGTATGGAAGGGATTATCCGACGAAATTCTTTGTGTCCAATTTAGTTTTTGTTTTTTAAGATTGCAATTTTATTTCTCAAATTATGTCATTGTATCATGTGAATTGCCTTTGGTCAACGGATGTTGCTTAAGAATTAAAAAATAGTACAAAGTAAACTATAAATAGCATCAACAACATTATAAAGTGGCATGAAACAAGCATTTGAAGCATTGAATATTGTCGGTAATACCGCGCTTCTTTCTATGCTATATATTTTGACGCCAGAGGGCGCGCTTTCATTTATAATTTATAGTATATCCCTTTTTCGGAACTCATCGATTAATTTCGGAAAACGGTGCCAGGAGTCATTTTGACTGAATGATTTATCCGAAAATTGTATCGATTCCTAATCTTTGCCCTCTTTCTTACTTTTTGCTTATTTTCAGATAAATATATCGAAAAATTCCAAGACTTGTTGGTTTCAATTTTTGTCCTCTTGTAAAACGTTTGTTATAGGATGCAAGATAAATTTCTTGCTAAAACATCCATGTAGAATCTCATAAATGTAAACTCATTTAAATAAACCTTAACAAAAATGAATATCAACGAAAACATTACAAAAATGAAAATGTCTTAAGTTTAAAGGGAAGCAACCTAGTGGAAATACAAGTTAAAATTTTAAGAAAAGATTAGAAATTAGCCCATTATACCAACTTTTAATAGTACAATATCTCATTATGTACAAGGTCTACACTGATGTATGTGGTATAAAATAACTATACGATGTTTGTCCACCTGTATGTAAGATAATTCACTCGCTAAAGCTTGTGGATTATCTCCAAATAAAGGCGGACACGATTACATATATGAATGATGAAAGGAGACTATTCCAGCAGCCATGATCAACCCGCCAGCGAAAGGACATAACGCCATTTAAATGGCGTTCACTGGCGGGCCGATGATGGCCCACTGAAAAAGGAATTTGGATTCTCTCTCTCCCCTCATCAACTGAAAAAAGTTGCCAGAGTTGGAGCCGTTTGACACCCCCTTACTGGATGCTCGCATGGAGGAGGTACCCACAACATATTTAGAAGACGGCTCGTATGCCATATATGAAACTAAACCTTTCTACATGTATAAAAAGGGAACTTCTTCTTAGCATTTATTTACATCCCAACACCAGGATCTGATATCATGAAATTTCCAACTTAGCACAATAGCGAGCGAAGAAGGCTGAGATGAGTCTGTGCACATGTGGAATCTCGATAGAGCCTTCTCACCGAATGGACGTCGATGAAAGCTCAGAATTTTGGCATCTAGACAAACTAAATATTGTAGATGGTTCATCCCTAAGATGAAGATGGTCATATACTATAAACAGTTATGACTTTAATTCAAACTGTTATGACTTAAATTCAAACTATTGACTATTTTAAGAAAAAATCCTGCATGCCCAGATCAAGCTTTTTTTCAGAGGGGTCCAACTCTGACAACTTTGTTTTTATAGTTGATGAGGAGAAAGAGGATCCAAATACCATAAAAAGTATGTCATCTTTGGCCCGCCAGCGAAGCGCCATTTAAATTGCCAGCAAAACGCCATTTAGGTGGATTAATGATGGCCGAACATCAAGAATGCTGGCTTGGAAGTTTTGTGATATCCAGGGGTGACCAGTATCGCTAAGGAGCCCTATAACTATCTGATCTTCCAGGGGGTTCAGACCCCTCTCCCCTACCCAATATCCCTCCTACGGATCCACCCATGCCTCCAACTATCGAGAATTGACCTGTTTCTGGAGCCTAATATTTAGCCAGCACAAGGGGTTTTGGAGGGTCTTAATGGGGTACCTCTAAAATCGCTAAGCAGTAAAATTTAGGCCCACAGATCGCTAATCAGTACAATTTAGGCCCAAAAATCAGCAATCAGTAAAATTTAGGACCAAAATCGCTAATCAGTGAAAAATGACCCCAAAATCAGTAATCAGCAAAAATTTGACAAAATCTGTAAAATATCTTAGAAGACATGCCATTTGGGGATAAAAACTATTTTTAAGACTACTGGATGCAAATGACAGTCTGATCTGGGTCCACACGATCTGCATGTATGCTTATATGCAGCAGATAACTTTAGCAGATATATTTGCTCCATGGTCACTAATAAATGACTAGCCGGCCACTTCTTACCTCCAACAGTTTACAAATGGATCTTTCCTTCTGGTTTGATGCAATTAACTTTGGATAGGCCACTGTATCATACCTTGGGGTGTCAGGTTATAGTTTTTAAAAGTAATGTTTGTTTTTTTTGTCTGAAGATCTTTTTTACTTAACAAACAGTATAGACCTTGATGAAATGCCACATAATGTGGCATTTCTTATGGGTCTTCACTGTTTATAAAAGTATCCATTTAGGGGTTTCTCGTATACAAAGGGTTAAATGCATTGCCAAATTATTAAAAGTATGTTACTGTCTCATGAACGTGCTTGAACGGTAGTTCGACTTATTTTTTCAGCACTGACGGCGAACTAAGCCACGAACTGACACATCAATCAATGGCTTCAGGGTTTAGTGATCTATGAATCAGAGAAACTTTCACCCAGTAGATCAGCCTGGATCTGTATCAACCCAGTCTGACCAGTTTTCGCTGTGTGCTCAATGGTACATGTATCGTCTATAAAGTTTCCATACTTCATATTAATTGATGGACCTTGAAGGGCAATCGGACAACTACGGATAGATTATTAAGACGGGTTACTGTAGAACGACATGGAATAATATTTTTTCCATCAAATTCGCTAACCGTTGAAACGCCCCATTCCACTATAAATTTTAAGGCCATTATTTGCTAATCAATAAACCCTATTGAAACCCTCATTTTGTACTTGTCGCATTTACAACCACCAAAGACACAGTCTCACCAGGCACAAAACTGTTCATTTGGTGTTGTTATTTCTTTTATTAATTATGTCTAACTTATTTTACAATGGATGGGGGGTGGGGCGGGGTCCAATTTGTCTATTTTTTAGGAAGCTAAAAAAATTATATGGGCCGGTTCATTTTTTCCTGGGGGTAGGGGTCCATTTGCTTATTCCTATGGAAACCTATACATCTTATGATTTTCCATGTCAGGAGTCTCTGTCGAGCCCATCCCTCTGGATGAAACTGTTTTTGTGGCTACTCCTTGGCTGTAACCAGTATTGGTCTGGGTTGGTTTATGTTTTTCATTTAATATCCCAGGAGCACCCGACTGCCAGGCTCAACTGGCATTCTTTCTGGGTTTTTTAAGCCTCTTGGAACACGCCGCCTTGGCTTAAAGTATGATCCGACAGACAAGGAAAACTATTCACTATAGTGTATTTGTGACGCTTCCTACCCCAAGAGTTGATATGAATCAATCCCAAGGCAGGCTGAGCCCCAGTCTTCTGCTATGATACTTTATTTATTTTAAGACTGGTAAATCGGGGCCCTTTGTTTCCCACTCATAAGAGTGGGTCCCTCAGGGGTCCGACTGCAAATACAAAATGACAGCAAACAGCATGTCAATATTATCACTCCTCGGCTCTGCGTCCGTGCGAGGGTTAACATAGCACAGCCACAGAGTCCAGGGGCGAACGCTCCAGTTCTTAAAAATTATGTTAAATACCTGTTGATGTTTAAGGAGGTTTTAGCTTAATGCATTGTTTCCAAATTGTTATTGTATATTTGAAGACAGCTGTACATATTTGATTTTGAGTGCGAAGATCTAAAGTTTTGTCATTATTTCCAGTTTGAAATAGGTTTGAATTTAGAATAATATTGGGTGTAATGTTTTGAAGTTCCAAAAGAAGGGCGGTACGTTCAGCATTATGAACTGTACAGGTTTCAAATATATGTTGAAGCGTATTGGGACCAAGCCAACAGTCTGCACATCTTGGGATACTGCGAAAACGACCGATTTTGTGGTAGTATTCGCCTGTTGGCAGAATTTTATGCAAATATTTGAAGATTATAAGTTTTTCATTTGATTTTTGAATTTTAGCATAATTGTTCCAAATTAGATCCCAGTTTGTTGATGGATATCTTAGGGTTATGGTTGGAGAGTTATTCATCTTATTAATTATTAAGGTATATATTAGCCTTAAATTTGGTATTTTCCATATATTATCATGAATTCTGTATTTTAATATGGTTGATTTAATGTGTTGATTTTCTTGAAAATTTTCAATATTATGTAGATATGTGTTGGCAGCATATGGTGCATGATAGAATTTTAAATTCAGGCCAAACCAATAAATATATAAATTTGCCCACAGCTGATCGAGATTGAGTTCTATCCTGGGTAAGGTTTGAATTATTATACTTTCTCGTTTGTGTAGGACCGAAGGCAATCCCAACCCTCCATGAAACATATCTTGAAATATTGTATTCCTTGATATTTTGTCATGACCAGACCATAAAAATTGAAATAGTAAAGTGTTAATTTGTTTTATGTAGTCTATTGGTAAATCAGTAAATATCATTGTATATTGAAGTAAACTGAATATATGTAGGTTTTGATAATTATTACTTTTTCAAAGAGATTAAAATAGCAAGTGTTCCATTTATTAATGACTTGTTTAATTTTTTTAATTTTGGGATCATGATTTTCTTTAATTTCATTTTTGCCAAATATAATTCCATAAACCATAATTTTGTCTTTAAAAAGAATTGCAGGGGTAATTTCTTTTAGATCTTCCCAGTTCCCAAATGTTAAATTTCTGTCTTATCTTGATTAATTTTTGAACCAGAATTTTTCCAAATAAATTTGTTTCTTCATTTAAGTATTTGTATGATTTTTTGTCTTTTATAATAACTATTGTATCATGTGCATGTTGTAAAGATTTTGTATTATTTTCATAATTGGGAAGGTCTATTCCTAAAATGTGAGGATTGGAATTTATTTTAAAAATCATGGGTTCAAGGCCCAGAGAATATAAGAACATAGATAGGGGGCATCCTTGTCTAACTGATCTTAAAATTTTAAAAATAGGTGTAAAAGTGCCATTTATTAGTATTTTGGACTCAATATTTGTATATAACATTTCAAACCATTTTATAAAATTAAGGGGGGGGGGGGTGGGTGGGGGGGGGGGGAAGTCAAATTTTTTAAAAACTATTTTAAGAAAATTATGCTAAATTCTATCAAAAGCTTTTTCCTGATCTAAGGCTATTATTGCACATTTTTAATCATTTTGTCTAATACAAGAAATTATAGATTTTAGGTTTAAGGCATTATTAATTATAGATTTATTGGGACCACAACTTTGAAAATTGTTCAAAATAGCTGAAATATTATTTTTAAGTCTCATTGTTAATTGCTAATCCAAATTGAGTAAAGATATAGGTCTCCAATTCTTTATCTCATCCGGACTTCCTTTATTTTTGAAAATTAGGGTAATAATGCCTTGTTTGAATTCTTTAGGTAAATTATCTTGTAGAAAACTATTATTATAAAGTTCCGTGAGAATTGGTACCAGTTGTGGCCTAAAAGCTTGATAAAATTCTGCAGTTATACCATCATTTCCAGGAGATTTATTTTTATTTAGTAATTTTATAACTGTGTCAACTTCTTTTTCTGTGATGTATTGTCCTATATTTTCTTTTTGAGTATTTGTTAATGTTGGGGGCTCAAAATTTTCTAAATATTTGTAAATGCTATTATCAGGAATATTTTGAGAAGAGTAGAGATTTTGGTAAAATTGTTGAATTTCATTTAAAATGTCATGTTTTTCAGTAAAATTTGTATTATTTGTTTTAATCCGAAAGAAAAATTTTGATGTGCCTTTATCAAATTCTTCTTCCCTATCTAGATCTTTACTTTTAGCATAAATATTGTTTAAAGTTTTATTTTTAACCCTGATTAAGTTTCCAGAAATTTCATATTTCTTTAAATCATTTTCTTTTTGATTAACATTTTCCATTAGTATCTCTGGAATATTTGAATTTTTTAAAAATTCTACAGCTATAGCTTCACTTTTCCGCAATTTTGATAAAAATGAGCCAAATTGTTTAGAAATCTTTTTGATTTTAGTTTTAAAATTTGACCAATTCTGATGGGGTGTTCCCAATGATTTCATTATATTATATTCATTAATTAAATTTTTAACTTCTTGTTGAAATGGGTTGTTTTCTAATAAAGTGTTGTTAAATTTCCAATAATAGTTACCCCATGATTTAAATTTGTCTAAATTTAAGTTCAAAAGAATTAATTTATGATCTGATATGCCATCCAAATGCTGAATTTCAGAATTTTTGAATGAAATGTTTGAGGCACATAGATTCTATCAATCCAACTTGCTTTATTTGTAAAATTTGTTGTGTTATAAAAAGATTTAAAAGTATCTATTAAGCCAAAATCTTGTAAATTAAAGGAATCTTTTATTTTACCATCATAGAAATTTAATCCTGATGCTCTATCATCATTAAATTCTACAAAGTTAAAATCCCCTAAAATTATTAACTTATGTTTTTTAATTTTAGATAAATAATTTTTTAAGTCCTTAAAAAACCCTAGTTTTTCAATTGTATTTTTTTGTACTGGAGCATAAACATTTATAATACTCACTGGCATCTCTGCCTCAATAGATATATGCATTACTCTATATTTTAGAGAATTAGAATTTATATCATGTTCTTTAATTTTAAAACCATGTAATCTTTTTCCCACAAAGATAGCTACTCCACAAAAATTCCTCATTGTATTTTTTGTAGAGTTTGTTTGTATAAAACTAAAAGACTTTGTCTGTTTTTCAATAAAATTTATGGTTTCTGAATTAATTTTATGTATTTCCTGCAGACAAAGAATATCTTAATCATTTTGTTTAAATATTTCAATTAATTTGTTTTTCTTACACTCTAACCCATTAATATTTTTTGTAGCTATCTTCATGATGAAAGTTTAAGGAAAATTTCTTTATTTTATGCATGTATGCAATTCTTGAGCCCTGATACTGATTGCACCATGGTGCACCCAGCACATAGGCTCCACAAATGCCTTTTATCATAGGCATAGGAGACAGTGGATCCTCCATAAGTAATGATACAAAAGTAAAAAATAAAACTTTGAAAAATAAACTATTGGTTGTTAGAAATAATGTAAACATCATTGCTGATAGAAAATGGCTGTCACTGCCCCAAGGAATAAGTGACAAACAATTTTCTATATGAAGGTGCTGCTGTCTCAGAAAGCATATAGCTTTTAATAAAACTTTTTGTGGCTAAAGCTTATAATAAGCACGCTACATTAAAATAATTTAACCTATTATATTATTTATAACTATGATTTTTTAAATATATATGAGTTGACTGAGATGACGCCTTTTATTCTCATTTCGAGTGAAATTTCTTTTTTTTCATATAGATAAACAGTCAATTTAGATGTAGAAAAATATACTTTATAAATGCATCAGCTCTACAACATGAAAAAATAGATATAAGATATACATTGTATATGTCAGCTTGAAAAATAAAGGGAGGTAAAGTTCGTCAAGACAAGTATGAATATATATATTGTGGTATCCTGACCCAGTAAATACATAAAATGAGCTATGACAAGATTTTTGTTTGTTTGATTTGATTCTTTACGTCCCATCAACAATCTTTCAGTTATAAAGGGACTGATCTTCCTGGGTTGAACCAGTTCTAAGCTAGGATTAATGTGGCTTGCTCAAGGACACAACACAGTGACTCTGGTGAGGCTCTAACCCGTGGCCCCTCGGTCTCGAGTCAAGCACTCTTCCATTGAGCCACTGCGCTCCCAGCTGTGACATGATATTTCCAACAATGTAATATGTGCGATCAGAGAGGCTCAGACCAGCCTGCGCAGTCTGGTCAGAGCCTTTGACAGCTGCTTGAATATTCACATGAACTGCCTAAGCTTAAAATGAGACTACACAGGCTCATCTGAGTCTATTCATGTCAAAATGCCACATTGTTGGAAATCACGTGTTGCGGCTCATATATTGTTGTGTCCAAGCTTGTCCGGAAGTGAGGCGGGAATGAATGAATGACCCAGTAATAGATCTACATATGTTGTTTGTGTCCGAGCTTGGCGGGACGGTACAAAGTTTTTCTCAAGCCTCACCGGTGTCACAGCATTGTGTCCTTGAGAAAGACACATTTATCTTTCAACCCAGGAAGACCCGTCTAAACGTAACTGAAAGATTGTTGACTGGGACGTAAAGAATCAAATCAAACAAAAAAAAAAATACATAGGGGTAATTTCTAGGTAAAAGAAATCATCCATAACACTGTTTGCAACGAGTGGTACTTGTTTGGGAAAAATTATTAATTTCCGATAATTCGGTGCGCCCTCTGGCGTCAAAAAACTTAGCATTTCACCTTTGTATTATGACAATCCAGCCCTGCCTCATGACAACCTAGTTCTGCCTATTTACAACCTAGTTCTGCCTTTTGAAAACCGAAAAATGACATAATCTGAATCTAAATACGAATGAAACGACTACTAAATGACAATTTGCATGATATAATGGCACAATTTACAAAGTAAAATGAGATTACCAACATACAAAAACAAACTTGTATGCATAGAATATCGGCGGAAATTTTATTCCATACACGTGCGGCATGTGCTTTTCTTTATAATCCAGGTTAAGTGAGTTTAAAGTGCTTGTGCACTGCAGCGGTAGCACGGTACGATGGATTTATAACAACTATTATTATAATTATTATTATCAGCCCCCCCCCCCCCCCCCCAAATTTTACATTGAAATAGTTTGCTTAACTGGCCCTATGTATTATTATTATTATTATTATCATATTGTGTTTTTGTTCTGTTGTTGTTGCTGTCGCTGCTATTGTCGTGGTGCTTTAATACTGACAGCTGTTATTATACAATATTTGGGAATCCAGCAGCATGATCTGGGAAGAGCATTAGCAGAAAAATGCTTTTTGTAATCGCATCAATGTTGGTGCTGGGGCGATGCTGTGACCGGGTGAAAACCAAGTTGAGGCAGCGCCCCTTCGACGTAGACTTAGTAAGCTGGAATGCTGTGCGACGTTTGAAATTTCTCTACCGCTGTGCTCTTCCCTGAGCAAATACCAGGCCCAAATTATGTCCCACAGTGTAAGCAAAATCTCTGCCCAAGCAGTACCAAGTACCATGATGTCAAACCATTGGTATGGAAAATGGCTATGCCATGCATGCAAGCGTGTGTATGGGTTTAGCCATTCTCAATGGCAATGTCTAAATAAAGCCTTCAAATAACAAATACTTCCATATATCCCGACACTGCCTATACCCAACCCCCCCCCCCCCCCCCCCCCCCCCCACACACACACCAAACCGTCTCTCTCTCTTATGCTATAATGTAACATTTACATATATCTTTTTGCTTTTGGAAATCGACGTCAATCATGTATTTCTGTTAAACATGTTTTGAAATGCTCTAATGCCATCTGCAGTTTGCCTGAGCTATATATATATATCAATAAAGTCTGTTGTATTGTATTGTATTGTAACAAAAACAAACGTTGTCAGAGTTGGACCCCCACTCTTTGACAAAACTTTCTAGATCATGCCAAGATCCGCGTATGACTGCGAAGCTGTATATAATTGCAACATGTGCGCACATGTCGTTTAGAAAAAAGAGTTTTATCAAGTGGGTAATTTGTTCAATGAATAAGAATCTATTAATAAACGTACATGATGTATACCGAACGCGCATCATGCAAAGAACGTCCTGGAAAAATGTTTTGGTTGCTGTAAGAGAAAACGCTTTACCGAATATAAAATATTTTATGCATATTTTATATTCAGGCACCTGTCCTGGGGGATTTAGCACAGACCAACCTGCGCATCTGCGCCGACAGATCAACGGATTTGTTATTCGCTTAATTTGATCCAAGGAAAATGTAAATTTTCTAGCTAGTCTCTCTAGCTGAGTAGGATAGATTAGATCTCACTTTGTAAAAAAAGCACTTACGACAGTTTTTAAGCCAATGCTGACTTCTTTGTCACGCTAATAAGCAGGAAAGCCAAGTATCCACGCACACTCACCAGTGCCTTCGCCAAGAATACTGAAATTTGAAGTAAAAAAAAGAAAAACAGGAAACTGGTATTTTTTAAGAGAAAATATATCCCCCATAGACCCCTTTTGCGCAGATGTGACGAAGAAAAGAAGGACAAAGCTACCTCCGCATCGTGTCCCAATGTCATCGCAAAGCACTTTTGGCTCAAATTAACACACGAGTTCAAAATGTCCCAATAAGATAGTCATGCAAATTTAGTCATGCAAAAAAGCGTCATTCGAACGCCAACGCTAACGTTCACAGAGAACATGCGCGGATCCAGAAAGTTTTTTTAGGAGGTCCAACTTAAACAGTTTGTTTTAGTTGGTAGGACCCAAATATTACTATAACCTAGCCATTATCGGCCCTTCTGTGAAAAGGCGTTTCGCTCACATGCTGATGGTGGCCCAACACTGACTTTTGGATTGGTAGCTTTGTGATTTTTCATGGGATCTGGTCCAGTATTACTATGAACCCCTTTATTTTTGTGATATTTCAGAGGGGGTCCGGACCCCATGTTCCCCCACCCCTCTGGATCCGCGCATGGAGAACCTTTGATACCAAAAACATACTTAAGACCACAGGCCTCCATTAAAAAAATACCATCATTAGGAACTTAGCTCTGAAAAACCAGTCTTCTGTTTTCGAACAACAAATTTGCAGATCAGCCTGCACATTCACACAGTCTGGTGAGCAGCTTTGTTGTTCGCTTTTGGGAGAGTATCATCCATGTATTTAAACTTAACATGTTCAGTCTTGAAGTGATCAGGGAGGTGTTTCGAAATGACCCTTATGCGACAAGCACGGATGTGAGAAAACAACTTGCGATCCATGGCACGGAAGTGAGTGTCGCTACTGTAAAGAAAGCTATTAAGACAGCCGGGTATGTGAACTCGGAGCCAAGATACTGTCAGTTAATTAGAAACGCCAATCAAGAGAAATGGGTGGATTTTTGTAATTCTCTTATTGAGGTGAATGATGCGCTTGACAATATAATATATACGGACGAGTGTAGTGTTCAGCTGCATAATAACAAAACGACATCATACAGACGGAAGGGAATGCTAACACCATATATGGGTAAACCAAAACACCCGCTCAAGGTCCATGTATGGGGTGGGATTAGCTGAAAAGGTCGGACTGAAATAATCATATTTGATGGGATAATGAATTCTGATTTTTTTGTGGAAGAAATTCTTAAGAACACTCTCCTTCCCTTTGTGAGAGAAACTTTCGGAGTGAACCACCGGTTTCAACAAGACAACGATCCAAAGCATCGCTCAAAATTATCACAGAAGTTTATGGAGGACAATTCTATCAACTGGTGGAAAGACTGGCCTTCAGGTATATCTAGAGCAAAACGCCCACGAGGTCCCTGTTTTGGTCAAAAACACATTTCCACAAAAAATGCAGCACAGCAGTAGCACATCAATATTAAATGTTGCCACAACACTTGTGCTAATCAGGTTGTGCTGATGTGCAGACTGATCAGCGCCAATATTGTGGACAGTTGCAATTATTTAAGACAAGCACCCATCCCCTACAAGCACCAACCCAGTAAATAGATGTATATAGGTGGCATGCGGCGCATTGTTTTGAAAACAAGGAAATGTAGAGCATGAAATTTAATTTGAATTTATAAATGTATATGTATTTTTTTTCAAAAAGCCTCTCAACAACGTACATGTATCGATTGAGATACGGCTACAGAGACGAGCCAAAAATCGAAATTTTGCTTGTTGCAACTTGGTACAAATGCATGTACTTTCCAGTAAGCATACACCAAAGGCACTGATCAGACTTTAGTTTAAACAATATTTTATTGAAGTATTCTACATTCATGCAATAAATACATTGTCAATGGATACAGGATTTGACAGTAAGCTAAAAGCTTATATGAAAGTCATTTCCTGTTTAAGGTATAATTTGTACAATATGTGTGAATAGCTTATAAAGCTTCAAAGAAACTCGCGCTAAGGAAGTTATAAAGTAATACATGCATGTTTCATTATAATGAAAAAAAAACAGAGAGAGAGAGAGAGAGAGAGAGAGAGAGAGAGAGAGAGAGGGGGGAAAGATAGAGAGAGAGAGAGCTGTTGACCGAGAACCTATCATGTGTATTTATCTACTTCTAGCAAGATGTATCTTTGGATTGTTTTACCGTGAATTGAGGATATCTTATCATGTTATATATAAGTGAAGTGGATAGCAATACAGTATGTCAATATAAATCAACTCAATGAACAAATCTTTTAGACTTTAATATGTAGTCCTGTACTTTAAGGAATAGAGCTTCATTTTCTTCATCAGTTGATCAGACTTTGCGAATGCGAAAGCTGGTCTGCTCCTTTGTTATCGCGATTTCTCGGCGCAAGAAAACCTGTCTTAGGTACGTAGTTTGCACATCTATGCAGTCTGATCAGCGGCAAATTGTTATTTGCTTATTGGAGATAATCATAACTTATCTTTATGCAAACAAAGTTTGAGCTTTTTGGTAGTCTCTGTAATTGAGTATGTTGGATTGAGTATGACCCTGATTAAATGGCGCCTTCCTGGAGCATAAGATATTTCAATTAGCGCATATCTCTGACCGCCTCACTTTATACTCTATATATAAGTGATCACCAAATGCGTAAGGGTGTGCAGGGGAGGATCCTAGGTTTTCCGGTAAGGGGGTTCATATGTTTAGAGCGGTGGAGGTTCGTTTGGCTGATTTTATATCATTTTCCTTAAATATCCACAAAAAAGAAATAATTTGGTCTCATTGAGGCCAAATTATTCCCTTTTCGTTGGATATTTAAAAAGGGGGGGCAGGGATGGGGTCCGAGCGAACCCCCTGAACTCCCTCTGAATCCGCCGCCACTGATGTGGTCGATTCTTATGTATTTATGACGACCACTGCATGGCCGTAATGAACCCAAAAAGTTTGTACTTTGGCAAATGGTGGAAATCCAGATGAAATGCTGCATAAAATTGTATTTAATCTGGGTCTTCACTATCTGCTAAGTCATAAATGAACTAAAGTATTTCAGGAATTGTTTGGCTGAAATGGTTTTGTGTCCCGCCATGAAAATGGCTTGAGCATTGAGCGTTACCCCCTTCCATCCGCACCTACGTAAGTCTGAACATCACACACAATGACGTCCGCTCTCTAAGTTGTATAGTTTTGATCAGAATTTTATGAAACTTTGTTACATTGAAATTTGTTTAGTACTTTTTGCAAGTTCGATGAATGTCCAAATCACACCATGCATTCAGTCCGCTTTCTAAGATGGATAGTTATGATCAGAATTGTTTGAAACTTGGTCACATGGTTTAGTGCCATTATGTCTCTCATGAATGGTCCATATTGCATCATGCCCTCAGCATTCAAGAAAAAACTATGAGAATTTTTGCAAAAGCGGGGGCAACGGTGTCCAATGGACCCATTTCTAGTTAATTGGTTTATTGCCGAAACGACCTGGATTCTATTTTTATACATGATTTATGTCTCTTTTTTCAAAATTTAATTTCTAGTTGTTGTTTTTTTTTCTATAGAAAGTTGTGATTTGAATCCAATAGAGATGGTATGGAATTAGCTTAAACGACATGTAGCAAAAGTGCAGCCTCACAACAAAGATGAACTAATTCAAAGTATTCATGAATTCTGGAACACAGTCCTGACGCCGGAATTATGTAGTAGATATATTGACCACATATTTAAGGTTGTTCCACTTGTTGTTAAAATGAAAGGGAAAGCCATGGGAGATATACCCAAGCGACTTTTTCGTATGTGCTCAGAGGGTAAAGACCTACCTTATTTTGTAAATCTTCTTGAAACAGATGACATTGAGAGGAAATTCAAAGCACTGACAGAAGGGGACAACGGTGAACCTGTGACCATCGCCGAATAAATTTGGAATGCAATGCCCCAAAGTTATAAAACTTTTTCATGCTCACGTCATTTCAATCTTATCATGCTCATATGTGATAAAATGCCAGCAATCCTTGGCATTTTAACATTAGCAAACAAAGCTGTAATTTACATATTAGTGAAATAGTGCATTTGAAATTTCATGCTCATGCCACGAGGTAATAAAACTTTTTCCATGCTCAACTCAGCTGAGCACGAAGTTTATCCTGCTCATAAATGTTTAATGCCAACATTTGTAGGCATTTTAACATTTATTAGCATGATAAATACTGCATCTGAGAGACTTAAACTTGGAAATTTCTTTATTTGTCGGTGTTTTAGTTTTTATGAGCAGTTGAGTATGAAAAATTTTATACATGTAGGGTTTTCAATATGCGATCTTTAAGCATAAGCTGTTTTTTATCAGCAGATGGGCAAACACTTCCCTTGCTTGGATGTCTATAGAGTAAGTCACATGGGTAAAAGTTTTCAGATTTTATCCTGAATTCAGGATTTTGAGGCTGACTTTCCAAAGAAAGTCAGCCTCAAAATGCTGAATTAGGAGATAATAATGGCTTCCCTGATTATTTTCAGATTATCTTAACACAATTAATCATTTTAACTTTAAATTATCCATTTTTGTAGCCAACCTGCAAGTTTTAAAAGTTAAATTTCAAAAGTTCTGGATTTTGGAAGTTTGGAACTTTCACCCATGTAGTCACGATTGGAGTTTTTTTTTAAATAAAGAATAATTTGTATTTTTTTTATTTAACAGTGAATTCATTGCGTATCAACATTTGCGGATCTTGAGGGGAGAGGTAGGGGGTCTGGACCCCCCCCCTCAAAAATCACAAGTTTCATCTGCCATCGCACAGGATAACGCAATTCCTGATGATGATATATTTGGGGACATACCCTCATCATACAGATTTTCTTTGGACCAACTGAGAGAGCTGCAAAAAGAGGCCACAGGACCTGGGAAACTTGCCCTCAGCTTAACAAGAAAGCTGTATCCAGAGCTGTTTGGACCGGGTCAGCTGAGATTGAAGTACAGCTATCATGGTGGGGGTGTTCGAGAGAACCCTCATGATCCTTAATTTCTGAATCAGTCCTGAATTAGTTTGAACCTTTCTGAAGCAAAGCTGGATTCATCTGAATCCATAGAATGCAGTCTGAATCAATATGAATCCAAATAAATGATTTCTAATTCTTTCTGAATCAGTTGGAATCATTCTAAATCATTTCTGAAATCTTATGAATCCAATTCAGTATTGATCCATTGTTGAATCAGAAGAATTCAGACAACTGAATAAGTCTGAATCACTCTACATTACAAAATAAAGTCTGAATCTATCTGAATAACATCTGAATCATTCAGAACTTTATTCTACCCATTTTTCCAACTCTGAATCTATCTGAATTCCATCTGAATCATTCAGAATGAGTGTAACCATTTTTCAAAGTCTAAATCTTTCTGAATTACACATCTGAATGTTTCAGACTTAAAGTCAGACTCCATCTGAATCACATCTTAATGATTTAGACTTAGTTTCTACCAATATTTAACATCTGAATCTATCTTAATTATATCTGAATGAGTCAGAATTATTTTCTACCAATATTTAAAGTTGGAACGGTATCTGATTAAGTATACAGATTTTAGTTTCTACTAAATTTAGTATGGGTCTATTATCGGAATCATTCAGCAAAAGATTTTTTCCTGAGTAATAAATTGATTGATTGATTGATTCGATTCTTTACGTCCCATCAACAATATTTCAGTTATAAAGGGACAGGTCTTCCTAGGTTGAACCAGTAGTAAGCTAGGATAAATGTGTCTTGCTCAAGGACCACAGCACAGTGACCCGGTCGAGGCTCTAACCCGGGGCCCTTCGGTCTTGAGTCAAGCACTCTACCACTGAGCCACTGCGCTCCCTACCTGAGTAATAAACTATCAATATAAACTTATTGGGTGTTTTTGGGGACGGATGCTGGCATCCGGACTCAATTTTAACACTTACAGTTTTTCAGTCACGTCGATTTTTCACCCTTGCCAGGCCATACATTAAATATATGCTACACTCCTTGCAAATTTTCAGACATATAAGTTGCATGGTTTCAATATTAACAATTTAATTAGATGCATGATAAAGAGTCGTAAAGATCCTGACTAGTTTGTTCCTGAGAAGCCAACTGATCCGGATCTACAATGTTTTCCAGAACGGGGTATATCCGGATTCCGCAGGATAAAGGCTTAATGCAAACCGAACAACTTTCTGGAAAATATTACGCGTTAAAAGTAGTTCTTTTTTTCGTTGTTTTTTTATTGTTTGTTATGCTTTGCAGTTTAGGAACTTCAGTTTGGGTATCGAAGCAATGATTTATTGCCAATTGCTAATTCAAATACAAATATATTTAAAAAATAATACCTTGCGCAGTAATATAATAATGATAGGCATATCGTAAAAGACATAGTGGACTTGCCATTGTAGTCTGCTTTCATTGACAACAAACAAACAAGTCGGCGTGTTTTTTTACGCGGCTATGTATGTAAATAATATAACATTCATATAAATCAAGAATTATCTCAGCTGACCCCAAAAAGTCGCTTAAATATTGGGGATTAAAAATTTTACTTGTATGATTTCATTCGAAGTTTTACTTTATGCCTATCCCGCCAAAACGGTCATGTGATATACACACTACACGTATATATAAATTATTTATACACAGCCAATCGCAACGCGATTTAGTACGTTTTATTTATATTTACAATCGGTCAGGCATTGATCAATTTTATGTTTTCGACAACGCTTAGAAAGTTGAAAATGTAAGAACAAATCTAAGTTTTCCCTTTAATTTCAACTAAGGAAACGATGATTAATTGTAAAAGAATAAATAACAGCTCAGACCCAGTAATGTAACATCTCGTTCTTTGTTTCCTATCGATGACGGATGTAGGTCATGATTAATAAGTATTGGCTTTTACTAAAGGAAGTGTGTATCAGTAAGCTAGGAGTACAGTAGCATAATCATTATTCGGGTTGCTATATAGACATCAAGGGGCGTTTACAAACAGTTTGCAATGTTCCATTGATGCCAGAAAATATATAATTGCATTGATTAGGTAGGCTACTGCGTTTGTGTTACAGGTTGTGCAATTTTCGACACAAAATGGGCCTCAACGAGACAAAAACCTGTCTTTGGGGCTTCTGAAAAAGCGAGTCTAAAAGCAGTCTCCTCATCTACAGAGGCTAGCTAGAAAATTGAAATTTCACTTGTAGCAATTCTAGAAATGATACTTCCCAAAAAGCAAATGAAAAAGGCGCTGATCAGTCTACGCTAATGCGCTGGCTAGTCTGCGCATTTGTTTTTCGCACCCCCCAAGACAGGCTTTCACGTTCCGAGGCCCAAATATTTCTTTTATCTCAATGTCAGTTTATAGGGTGTCGTGTGTGCGAAAAACATAAGCATAGAGCATTATGTTTCATACGACGAAAACAATAAATTGAAATTATCCTATTGTCTTTGATCCCTATTACCTGCTACCTGCCGCAAACAGACCAAGAAGGTCTTTTAACTATCGGTCTTTATAATAGATAAATTAAACCAAAAGTAATAACTGATCATTACTCTTTCATTCTACAATTTGACTCAGTTTCACAAAAGTTTCAGTTTATATTGTCAGAATGGTTCATATTTGTCACATTGGACCGTACATTTGAACACTTAAGTGCAGCTCAGTGGTTAGGCACTTGCCTCTGGTGCTAGAGGTCCCAGGTTCGATTCCCGCTCGCGGCGAGAAAAATTTCGGTGTCCGAACACGCTTTCTCTAGTGTCATTTGCAGGGATGACGCTAGATAAGTGCATCGTCCTTCGGATCGGGACGTTAACTGGATGTCCCCTGTGCAGGGAAAGTCACCCCCTGTGCAGGTTAAAGAACCCTACGGTAATTTCGATATGGTTACTTGTAGGCTTTCATCCTGCAACCCGGAGTGTACAATGTACACCTGCCGATAATGCTCGAAAGCGAGCGCCAGGCAGTATATAGAGAAAGAAAGAAAAAAGAAATTTGAAAATGCCATTGAGCGCTACCAAAACTATGCCCGGTTGTCCAGTCGACCCGCCAACCAAATGCCATAATGGAGTTTTGGTGACGGGCCGATGGTGGCCCACTTTTATATGTTTTCTGAGAATGTAGATTACGTACCGTTGTATAGAGATCATAGAACAGTAGCCAAAGCTCCTACGCATAATGAAAAGAAAGCTGGACAAACTGTTAACGTACTACGACATCTCTTTCAGCTGTAACATATGACAGCAAATAGGCACCGTGTTTAGAGAACAGATCTACCTACTCAAGAGGTGCAACTCATGACTTTAGATCAGTCTGCACATCGCCATAATAACATCATGACCACCAGATACTTTCAGGGGTGTTTAATAATAATAATAAAAACCTTTCTTCTAAATCCAGAAATACATAGTAGGTATTCAAAAAGAATCACCTCAATGCCATTGAGACGGTTCTTTTGAGCACCAACCCTCAACCCTAGCTGCTGCACTTGAATTACATATTGCACCATCCTCATGTATCAGTCCATTAAAAAGATATCTACTGCTCTATCATAAACTCGGTAAAACCATTAATGAGCCACTTAAACCGCCCCAGTATAACATGATATTTCATGCTATAGTTTTTCTTGTTAATATGGTTTTTAGCAGCGCCTACTGTTTTTTGTTGTTAATTTTTTTTTTCAATTTTAAAAAGTCTGATTTTTTTTGCTCCCTCCGCTCGCAAACGTACATATAGAGATCTTAATTCAAAGGTGCCAGATCGGGGGCGCCCTGCTAAAATCCTGTCATTTTATTGTAGCCTACCATTTCTTTCGGTTCCTTTTTCTGAATGACGTCTACTGGAGTCATCTGAGCACTATGTGTTAATGCTCACAACAATTGCCAATTTTATCATACGGTCAAGCATTGTGGCACCGGATCAGAGCAGTCTGAAGCCTGATACACACGATGAAACTTTTGTCTGCAACTTATGTATGCAACTTTTGTGTGTGCCATACACTACTGTACAGACGATGCAACTTCACATTACCTGTTGCTCTTTCCCGCTAAAAGTGTGCATACTTTTTCAACATGGTGCTTACTGAGCGAAAGTTGAAGAAATGACATCGAAGTTCATTTTACCCATTCATTTCAAAATTTTATGACTTTCCCTGTTGAAAAAATGAAGCTTTCTGATAAAGAATTAAACTGCATGAAAATGTGCCAGAAGGCACCAAAGTGCGCGGATTTTTCAATAAATCTTGGGGAAGCATGCCCCAGACCCCCTTACCCGCGCTTGGCACCTACAGAACTCGCATTCATGCATTCTGTGAATCAAAACACTCGCATTTACTCTCAAACTCGTTGCTACGACCCTGAGTATAGGTTGGAATTATTTTCGGTGTGTGAAAGTGTGCCAAGTTCATAATGACCCCCCACGCCCTAGCATGGCTTCGCGTCTTCTGCGCTCGCATGAAAATATTTCATGTTCTAAATATTGCCCCCCCCCCCCCACCCCCCCGCCCCAACATGGAATTCTGGATGCGCCCCTGCGGTTCTATCGCTACAGTGTCAAACATTTGGGATCCAGATCAGGCTCGACGTTTTGTTTGGTCTGATCTGGGTCCAACCTGTTAGCAAAGATTACTATTTTGCGGGCTTCACCACTGGTATCATACCGAATTCTTGGCAGCGGATATTGTTCGACTAGTCTTTTCGCGGAGAATAAATAAACTGAAATTGAAGGTAGGGGCTCTCATTTGAAATAGTTAAAACTTATTTACGAACACTTGTCAGGCGCGATTTAAGGCATATACATGTTCTTGAATAGTCACTCTAACATCACATCATGGCTAAGGCATTACAGTACTTAACCCTTAAAGCGCCAAGAAAAAAATGCATCTGAAAATGTCGTCTGCTGAAGTCGTCTGCTTCATATAATTGCCTAACATTACTGACGAATCAAGTATAGAAGCAAACAGCGTTGACCCAGAACAGATAGGAGCAGTCTGGTCTGGGTCCACACTTTCTGCCATAGATGCTTCTTAAACATTTCGGCAGACGAGATAAGCAGACGACTTTTGTTGCGAGTGGCGCTTTAAGGGTTAAATATGCGAGAAAAAATGCAAATAGATCATGAACGAGTCCTTGAAATCGGGACACTTTTGGATTGATTGACAATTACACATTTTTACAGAAATGGTTTCTATATTTTTGCGTTTTTGGTGAAACGATATTTACTTGTTTTTACCTGTATGTTAATGATTTGGCTTAAATAAGCGTCGATTGTTTATGAGAACGGGATTTCTGCCCCTACCCCTTCAACGGTTGCAAGTCTAAACCATGGAGGTGCGTGGAAAAATACTATAGCGTCCTCGGGGTTTTGTTATCTGGCCGCGGGGCAGGGCTTTTTAGAACCGTTTTCCACATATTAATTAAAGTGGCAAGAACTAATAATGGGCTCAAAGGCACTTGCATTTTGAAAGCCTGTAGTTTCTACCAGCAGGGACAGCTGATACTGGTTCTATTGCGAGTTTGATGCAAATCTGAACCACGGGTTGAGAGCATGCTCCTAATCTTACCGCGGATGTGACCATTGTTGGCGTTGTTCATGGCCGTGGGGTTCTGCAATATGCTTTCTTGTCCACGGAAATCCTAAAAATCAAAACGTCAGAATCATCTATGACAAAAGATAGGTAGCTGGTGTGCTGAAACGACTGGATCGAAACCCTGTTAGATCAGAATGTAGCCATTGGGTTTTCGCTTTTTTTATTTTTCTGTATGCTGATTTAGCACAATTATCTAGTTTCTACGGTAGTAGGATCGCCTGACCAAAGTGCTGAAGGTTGTGAGCAGCAAAATCTAGCTGTTTGTCTGTCTGTCCGTTAACCCGTCTGTCCATCTGTTGGTCAGCATTGGTTCTTCCTTCTTTTACTTATATGCTCGTTTAGCCTGCTTACATGTGTCTAGTAGCTCAGGTGGTTGGAGCGCCTGTCCAATGTTCTGAAGGCTGTGAGCAGCATAATCTAGCCATTTCTCTGTCTGTCCACTTTCCAATGGCTTTTTCTGTCTGTTTCGTTCTTTGCTCTTTTGACTTTTTTGTATGCCTGTTTTGCTAGATTATCTAGTATCTCAGGTGGTAATATTTTGGATACTTTCAAGTTTTCTAAATACCTAGGCTTGGCATTGGACCCAGCATCTACTCTTTACCCCCAAAATATAAGGAATATCAGGCATACCCAAAACATATTCGAACTTTAGCGACCCCAAAAACATTTTCCAAATCTGAACATTGACCTTAAAAAGCCCCAAATTGATAGAAATGACCCCCCAAAACGTACAAAAAATAAATCATAATTTCATCATATCTCCAAACATATTAATTTTTCTGATCTCCTGCCCCCCCCCCCCCCCCCCAACAAAAAATGTAATTCAAAATTTTGAATCTCCAAAAATGGACAGAACCTACTTATATATGATAATATCAGTGTGCCACCCCCCCCCCCCCCCCTCCCGCCAAAAAGCTGACCAGTGTTTTAGAGCAGTATGCAGCAAAATATAGCTGTCTGTCTGCTTGCCTTCACAGTCAGTCAATCAATCAGTCAGTCAGCCAGCCTGCCCAATCAACCGCTTCAATTTCTTAGTGTAGACAGAGCCTCTTTGTAAAAGTGTATTCTTGTCACAGAAGAGTATTTGCGTGTCCCAGGGGGCTTGGGAGGGGTGGGTAACTCTTTTTTTCTTCATACTAAGGGTCTGGCCCAGCATCTACCATTCACCCCCAAGAAATATCAGGAATTTCAAGGACCTCAAAAATATTTGAAATTTTAGCAACCCCCAAAGAATCCTTGACGTAAAGAAAAGACCCTAAAATGCATAGAAATTACACCTAAATATAGTCCAATTTTGTGGTGAACCCCCCCCCCCCCCCCCCCCCCCCACACTCCAGAAAAAATATCCATATATCTTCATATCCCCAAAAATATTCATTTCTCTGAGGCTAGAGGTCAAAATCTAGGACATCTTATTTTCTTTTTAGAATCATTTGGGTTTGAACAACAGTGGGGAGTTCAACAATTTGAGCGTTTGCGGGCACACTTTAATGATGGTACCTACGAGGGATGTTCGAAATGAATTGCTTATTGTCCTATATCTCAATATCCACGCGGGACACGATAAAAACCAATATATACCTATATAGGTTTATCTAAGGTCTACACAAAGGTGTATAAATGTACCAATAGACTTAATGTAAGACACAAAATTTGCCATATTAATACACGCAGTCATTGACCACTGTAATAAAAATAGTTGGTACATGTAGAAGAGTCAACCAGAAAGATGAAATAAGGGGTTACATCAAAGCTCGCTCAAGACTTGTCTGATCTTTGAAGCAGCTGATGATTGAAATTTCTACTACTTACGGACCTTCTTGTGTGTCTTATGACACAGTTAGGCGCTGGAAAAATAAAATTTAATCTGGCTTAGAGTCCATCAAAAATGCACCAAAATCAGGAAGGCGAAAATTTGCAGCTTGTAAAGAAATCGTTTCAAAAATGAAGGAAATCATTGAAGGAGGTGCCAGCTTTACAGTTTGTGATATTGCATGAAAAGTAGGCATGTCACTATCAACGGTTTACTTTATTTTGAAGAAACATTTAAAAGTCCAAAATACTTTTGCTAGATGGGTGCCACATCTGTTGACTGATGAGCAAAACAGACAACGGGTTTTAGTGGCCGAAAAGCTGCTTAAAATGTTTCAAACTTATGACAAAAAGCAGTTTGCCAATGTCGTCCAAGGTGATGAAAATCGGGTCTATTAATTTGAGCTGGTCAGAAACACACTGGTCAATGTAAAAGCACCGGTGGTTGCTACAACGAACTGGTGGTGGCTTTTTTCGGCACTGGTGGTGGCGTAAAATGGCGGAAAAGGTAAACAAAATCTATACCTGTTGACTTTATGATTTATTTATAAGCTTGCATTTATTTTATTTGTGATGACATCAGGCGCACAGACCGTCGGTAAGATTACAGTTTATGGCGCTGCCAAGCAATTGGTGATTTAATTCTTGGTTTGAACGGCAAATCCAACACAGTTCTGGAGTTTTGCCGTGACAGGTGCTTTTTTCTAGTGTAACTGCCTAAATTGAGTGAAATCTGCATGTCTAAGCGCAGCTGTTGTCATATTCCCATGAAATAACATTCAAAAAACGATAACTACTTTGTTTTTTTTTCTTGGTAAACTAGCAAATGTTTTATTGAGGAATTTTTATTACAACGCACTGGGAGCATTTTTTGACGCATTGATACAACGCACTGATGGTTGCACAGAATTCCTGTGGTTGATGGCGCAGACTCACCACATCATTCGCTGTTCACATAAACGTTGCAAAAATTGCCATTTCAACCAGGACATGATATTTCGATACTGAATAAAAGGCTCAGGCGAGCCGGTGCAAACGTGCATACTCCCAAGAGACTTTGCTGCAAGCACAAGAGATCTTGATATTTATTACATTGTCCATCGACTGCCTGCGCAAATGTGAGGACTCACCAGAGTATTCGCTGCTGGCGTGAATAGCACACAATTCGCCATTTAATGCAGCACAAGAGATTTTGTACAGTGACGAAGGCTAAGGTAAGCCTGTGCAAATGTGCAAACTCGCCAGATCCTTCGCTGCTCGCACAAAATGGCATTCAATCGCCATTTTAGTCACCACATGAGAATTTTAAACAAGGACGAAGGCTCAGACTAGACCAAGCAAATGTGGCCAAAGCCATCGCTGTTCGCATGAATGACACCCAAAAATAGTGAGTATCACAATCACAAATTGCAAACAAACCCATGGCACTGAGAGGAATAGCCACACAACAATCACGAGGCACCAGGAAGAAAAACTAAGCAAAGCAGCCAGCTCTCTCTCTTCCCCATCAAGATGATTGTAAAACAAGAATGGGCATAGAGTAACAAAATATAGAACAATTACAGAATCCTGTAATGGGAGTAACAATCAACAACGAATCAACAACAACAGAATCACCGCCTTAAAACAGACAGCAGCCTATTCCTCTGGGGTGCTAAAATTGCATTTTACTGGTAACAAATCTTCGCCCTAGAATCTGCTGTTGTTGAAGCACAAAAATTTTAAGCTCGCACGGAGGCTTATTAACTATTGTAATGTATCATAACGGACAAACAATCTCATTAAATTAAAAGTTTTGGGGCCAATCTGAAAAATAGGCGGAAACACTCTCAAAGTGCGAACAGGGCTAGCTCTGGAGCATCTCTGGTGAGGCTACACATTTGCAGAGTCACGCTTGAGCCTTCATCAGTGTACAAAAACAACAAAATCTATGCCTATTGACTGTATGATTTCTTTATAAGCTTGCTTTTATTTTACTTTTGATGACCCAATGCGCACAAACCGTCAGAAACATTGCAGTTTATGGCTCTGCCATGCAATTGGCGTTTTAATTCATGGTTTGACCGATAAATCCGACACAGTTGTGGAGTTTGACAGTGACAGGTGCTTTTTTTCTATTGTGACTGCCTAACTTCAGGAAATTCTGCATGTCTAAGCACAGCGGCAGCTATGTTATTATAGGCCCATGAAATAACATCCAAAAACGATTACTACTCTCTATTTTTTCTATGCAGAGAAGGCTCTGGCGAGTCTGTACATTTGCATAGGCTCACCTGAGTCTTCATCCTGGTACTGAAATATCATGTGCTGGCTCAAATAACGATTTATGTACCGTTTATAAGAACAGTGAATGCTGTGGTGAGGCTGCACCAGCAACCACAGGAATTCTGTGCAACCATCAGTGCGTTGTATCAATGCGTCAAAAAATGCTCCCAGTGCGTTGTAATAAAAATTACTCAATAAAACATTTGCTAGTTTACCAAGAAAAAAAAAACAAAGTAGTAATCGTTTTTTGGATGTTATTTCATGGGTATATGACAACAGCTGCGCTTAGACGAACAGATTTCACTCAATTTAGGCAGTTACACTAGAAAAAAACACCTGTCACGACAAAACTCCAGAACTTTGTTGGATTTGCAGTCCAAACCATGAATTAAATCACCAATTGCTTGGCAGAGCCATAAACTGCAATGTTACCGGTGGTCTGTGCACCAGGTGTCATCACAAATAAAATAAATGCAAGTTTATAAATAAATAATAAAGTCAACAGGTATAGATTTTTTCACCTTTTACGCCACCACCGGTGCTGTAAAATGCAACCACCAGCTCGTTGTAGCAACCACCGGTGCGTTTACATTGACCAGTGTGAGAAAGGTTAGCAATAAAATCTTGGCCACTAAACATAGCAGACGCCCAATAATTGTCAAACGGTCTTTAAGTGCAAGGAAGGTTCCGTATGCAATTTTCATCTCTGGTGAAGGAGTCGCAATAAAAGTGCTGGTGGAAAAGGGCAAAAACATCACTGGAAAGGACTACAAAGACATATAGTACTGGAGAAGCCTAAAACATATCAGAAACGACGCCCTGTCACTGGTTTTAAACATATCTGTCTTCTACATGGCAATGGCCCTGCTCATGCCTCTGAAATAGTTACAGTGTTTTTGAAGAAAGAAAAAGTAACTATTTTGCCTCACCTCCTGCATTCCCTAGATCTTGCCCCATGTGATTTCTTTATGTTTCCGAAATTGAAATAATTCCTTGCTGGGTGGAAATACCAGTTATTTTATAGAACCTTTTGTATTTGAAGAACATGTACTATTTCATTTTCTTACTTTCTGTGACTTTAGGCCTTCAGGTTCGTGACCAGATGTTCCACTCTTTTGAACAAAATGACTGCCAGAGCTCTAGCTAAGAAACTTCTTTTAAAAGAATTTCCTCCTGAACAACTGGCCCAAAAGCAAGTTAATTTCACAGAACTGTCCCCTATGGTGTCTTCTACCAATTTTGCACAAATGGTTCCACTCCACTGAACAATGGATCCGCAAAAGCTCATAAGAAATGCCTTTGAATGATTTCTCCTCCTGAACCAATGATCCAAAATTTACAATAATTTCACAAACTTGGCTCTAATGATGCACTCTACCAAAATTATACAATTGGTTTGGCTCTGCCATTAAGAGACTTCATTCAAGCTTGCACATAATGTCTATGGTGGCGATTAAGTAAAAGTAGGAAAAACATATACAAAAGTGGACAGAACTTTATCAAATCAGTTCTTGATTATCATTGATTTCTTTGAATAAGTGGGTGGATTTGTATTAGGTAAGATACTAGGAAACACTTTCCCTCATCCTCATAAGATCTTTAACCAACAGAAACCAAATGGAAATCTGAAGGAGAAAAAAAACATGCCACAGTATTAGGAAACAAATTACAACTGTTTAGTTTTGGTTGTGCCAAACAAAGTCAAGAGAAAATTGTTTACCGCTTACCTGCCTGAAGAGCTTTCACAAACATTTATTGAGGGATCATTTTAACACTCTATAATAAAAGCGTTTGAAAATAAAGTTTGATTATTCACTTCTTAAGTTAGCAATTATCATCTGGTTTCTAGCATTGTTCAATAATGGATTACATTTGATAAACTCTCCCCAAAAAAGGCTGTTTTTGTCCAATGAACAAATGCCAATGTCGTCAGAAAGATTGCTTTCCCATTTTGCTTTGTGGCAATATGTTTGACTCTACATCAGAGACGGGACTTCCAGTTTCCATTTGCAGGTTATAGAAAAGATATCTAACTAACAATCTCCCTATTTGAACGCTTCAATGCAGCTGTCCCCACCAGTACTCTCAGTGCTTTGATTTCTATGAGTTTTAACTTAAAATGTTGCATGTTATATATTTATTTACTTATATCAATATGAAACTGCATGGTTGGTTGAGAAATTGATATCTAACAGTAAAGGGGCAAGATGGGCTACTTCTTTTGGGGGTTATTTTAGGGTCTGATTTTTAAAGTACATGTACAGAATGAGAATATTTATTTTAGTTGGTAGAGAGAGAGAGAATGAGAGAGAGAGATTGATTTGTTTGTTTGTTTTGTTGCTTTACGTCCCAAGTCAACAGCTATGGTCATTGCGGGACGGTCAGTTCACCTAACCACACTTTTTCCTGGGCAGGCTTGAACAAACGGTTAACCAGTAATTTGTGCACATACTTTCGCTTGTAACTGACAACAACCCTTCTTGAATGAATCAGCGGAAGGAGGAGAATGACCGTAGAAATCATTTCATGATCAATCTCCACGAAAGTATGGGATCGGACCGGGATCGATGGATGGATGGATGGATGGATGGATTGATGGATAGATGGATGGAACAGAGAAAGAGAGAGGGGGATGGATGGATAGGTTGATGGATGGATGGATATGGAGATTGATGGATGAATGGATGGATAGATGGATAGCTCAATATGGAAAGATGGATAGATAGATAGATAGATAGATAGATAGATAGATAGATAGATAGATAGATAGATAGATAGATAGATAGATAGATAGATAGATAGATAGATAGATAGATAGATAGATAGATAGATAGATAGATAGATAGAGATGGATGGATGGATGGATGGAACAGAGAAAGAGAGAGGGGGATGGATGGATGGATAGATTGATGGATGGATCGATGAATGGATATAGATTGAAGGATGAATGGATGGATGGATGGATAGATAGATAGGGAAAGATAGATAGATAGATAGATAGATAGATAGATAGATAGATAGATAGATAGATAGATAGATAGATAGATAGATAGATAGATAGATAGACAGACAGACAGACAGACAGACAGACAGACAGACAGACAGACAGACAGACATATAGATAGGTATCAAACTGAAACATGTCTGTCTGAATCTTTCTGAATTATTGCTGAACTTTTCCGAATGATAAAGACCTGAATCGGTCTGAATGTGTCTGAATTATTCAGAAGGAAGTCATGTGATAAAATGGTGCATGCTCAGTGGATACTTCCTTTTTAAATGTAGTCTGCAGCAGAAAGCAAAGGTGACACACAGCAGAAATCAATATTTAGTAAGTTTTTACTTAATTTCAAGAAATATCAGTGAGGAAAGATGAATGAAGCATGTTCAGAAGGCATTAAGTATTAAGTTTCTGTTTGTATGTTTACATTTTGTTTATGTTATTCTTGCAACTCATCCCCATAGCTAGTTCAGTTACCCCACCCACTCCAAATTACTTATATAGTCCACTCAGTCTCTTTTGAAAGGCTATGTAGACAAGGATCAAACTACAAACTTAATGATTATATACAGTTTAGATGGTAGAAGTAATAACACATTGGGCATATTAAGTCTTAGGTGGGGCCAGTAGAGGGAGCCCATGAGGGAGGGGGTCGGTTGGTGCTGAAATATTCTGAATTCAAGCTGAATCTTTCTGAATTTAAGCTGAAAATTTCTGAATTCTGACTGAATTGTGCCTGAATATTGCCGAATCATGACCAAATATATCAGAATCATAGCTAAATATTTCTGAATCAAGCTGCACTTTTTCTGAATCATTACTAGATATGTCTGAATACTTCGTAATCATGTCTGAATGCTTCTGAGTATTTCTGATTCATGGCTAAATGCTTCAGAACCTTTTCTGAATTTTTCTGAACTACATCTGAATGCTTCTGAATCATTGCAGATAATATCTGAATCACAATGGATTTTCATAAATTGCTGATCTGAATCAATCTTGACATGGTCTGAATAATGGCTTAAAGGTCCGAAAAGCAGCAAAGATTCAGAAAAGGGGATAATGGAATAATTCAGACCAAATCAGAAATGTTTAAGCGAAATTTCAGAAGGAGATTCATACAGGTTCAGACATGAAATTTCCATGAGGGAAGGAACTCGACCCAGAGAGAAAGGCCGCGCTTGTCCGATATGTTCAGGCATTCTACCCTGCGACAAAGAAGACGAGTATTTGGAAGGATTCGGTGATCCCTAAGATAAATGAGGGTCTAAGGAGGCGAGAAGAGTCAGACAGGGTTCGAGGAAAAAAGAAAACATCGAAGGCATCCGCGGAGAATTCAGCGCCACGTCAGCAGACGCAAATCACAACCTTCAATTACACGGACCAGGACAATGCGTTGAATGCATCTCTTAGAGACATTCCTCAGCCATTTCAGCCATTGCATGAGCAAATCAATTTATCAAACATTCTTAATGAAATTTCATATGATATGACTGTTTCCGATTATTAGGCTTTGAGGTAAACACAGACACTAAATGCCTTAACAGAGGAAGAGTTTAAATTTTTTTAGGTTATAACATGTGACCCCTCAATATATACAATGGACCAAACATGTTACCCTTTATATGGCTAGTGGCTGAGATCATTTTCTTTAATTCTTTACGTCCCAGTCAACAATTTTTCAGTTATGTGGGGACTTGCCCTCCTGGGTTGAACCAGTACTAAGCAAGGATTAACATGTCTTGCTCGTGGACACGACATAGTGACGCCGGTGAGGCTCGCTTAAGTCTCCAGCCCTTTGGTCTCGAGTCAAGCGCTCTAGCACTTAGCTATCTAGTGACAAGACTTAACTTAATAGAAAATTTCTATTAAGTTAAGTTTTGTCCCTAGATTTAACTAAATAATAAGACCCAGTCTATCCATCTCTGTGTCAGCAATGTGAACAGTAATGGCTCCGGCGTGACTTCACATTTGCGCAGGCTCCTCTTAACATACACTGCACGCAATTACCAGAAAAAAAACTATGAAATTTCTCAATTCCATTTAGAATCTGTCCACAACTATTTTCTCCCAGGTGTGGGGGGGGGGGGGGGGGGGGGGGGGGGGGGTACTCTGATATTTTCATACATACGTAGGCTCGTCACAACACATACGGGAAATCATAATGTCAGTGAAAACGCTCTGCAGGTGTGACTTATCCCGAATAGCAGTCTGATCAGGGTTAACAGTTTTATAACAGGCTTGATCCTATTTTTTTTAAAGAAGTGGGCTTTTGTCCATCCTGCCTAATTTAGCAGTGGGCTTTTGATTGGTTGGTTTTGTTGCTTTACGTCCCAAGTCAACAGCTATGGTCATTGCGGGACGGTCAGTTCACCTAACCACACCTTTTCCTGGGCAGGCTTGATCAAGCGCTTAACCAGTAATTTGTGCACATACTTTCGCTTGTAACTGACAACAACCCTTCTTGAATGAATCAGCGGAAGGGAGGAGAATGACCGTAGAAATTATTTCATGATCAATCTCCACGAAAGTATGGAACCGGGCCAGGATCGAACTCGCGACCCCTGGATCTGCAGTCAGACACGCATACAGTGGGCTTTTGTCCATTTCCGTAGTAAACTACTTGTGACATTGTTAGTGATTATCCTCTTTTCAGAAATTTAATTAACAAAGACATCGATCAGTATGCACAGATGCCCAGGCTGGTCGGTGCGTTGTTATTCAATCATGCTATTAAGATTGAAGATACAAAAAATTTGTGAACTACAACATGACCTTGTTATATTCAGATCTGTGTGATAAAGGGAATGCACTATACTCGAAGTTGAGAAACTTTTCTGAGCGACTTCAGAATCTGTTTGGCACTTCTAGAAAGCCCAAAATTTCAGTGGCTATAGAAGTTGCTACCATGCAATACCCTTACCTAACTTGGAAGTTTGTGAATGTATCCTTTATGTTCAAGCACATTCACTCAATGAACCAGACAAATAGGGGGCGGGGCGGGTACTCTCATATTTTCTTCATAAGTAGGCTCGGGCCCAGCATCTACTGTTCACCCCCAAAAAAATATTGGGAATTTCAAGCACCCCAAAAAAATATTTGAAATTTTAGCAACCCCAAAAAATATCCCCATTCTGTCCCTTGACCTTAAGAAAAGACCCCAAAAATGCATAGAAATGACCCCTAGATATAATCCAATTTTGTGATGACCCCCAAAAAACATCCAAAAAATCTTCATACCCAAAAAATTATTCATTTTTCAGAAAAACCCCAAAAATATTGAAATTCAAATTTTTGAACCTGGGTGTTAAAGCCATTGACATATGAAGAAAATCATTAATTTTTATAGTTTGGGTCAAATTGTAAAATGAAGAGCATGAACAATTACCCAATAGACATGTATATAAATTGTAAATATTTGCTTTTGTTTCCACCATTGTTATGCTAATTAATTGACATGATGAAATTCAACGTTTTACAAACAACTTTGGTCCAGATCAGGCCCACCAAAACCGTTTGTCTGATCAGGATCTATAAATTGTTTGAACACTGATCATATTCTTCAACAATTTTTCGGAAAAATTGATTTTGAAAAAAAAAATGAAATATAGAGCAGACAATGAAAGAGCATTAAAAATACCCAGTAGACATGTATATACGAGCCATGACATGTCATTTCTAACAATGTTGCATTTTGACAAGTGTAGACTCAGACAAGCCTGTGCAGTCTCCTTTTAAGCCTAGAAACTCCAAATGATGTTCAGCCAGTAGCTTAACACTCATAAAACATTCCAGCGGCTAGCAAAGGCTCTGATCAGTCTGCGCATATGCGCAGGCTGATCTGAGGCTTTGCTGGCCGCACGTACCACATTGTTGGAAATCTCATGATAATTATTTGTTTTTGTTTCCAACATTGTTTTGCTATAAAATTGACATGTTCAAATTGCATATTTTGCAAATAGTTTGAACCCTGATCAGGCCCGACGTTTTGATCGGGCCCGACAAAACATTGGGCCTGATCAGGGTCAAAATGATGGTACCTGTATGCTTGAAAAAATTTTGTCTGATAAAGTTGATTTGAAGAAAAAAAATCAGCGACAAGCAAGCATGAAAATTACACAGACGCTATTGAAATAGTGTTGAATAAACTACATGTATATACTGTATAAAAATCGTCTTCTTTTTTTATAAAGCATGCAGTGGTAGAGTGCTTGACTCGATACCGCAGGGCCACGGGTTAGAGCTTCACCGGCATCACTGCGTTGTGTCCTTGAGCAAGACACATTAATCCTGGCTTATGACTGGTTCAACCAAGGAAGACCCATCCCGATATAACAGATATTTTGTTGATTGGAACGTAATGAATCACATCAAACAAAAAATCTATTACACTGGCATGTTGAAGTTCTCAGTACATTCTGCAAAATTTCTTTTAATCATACAGTTTGAAACAGTTTAGATTCAATTTAGACATGGCAATTATGTTTTGCTGGTCCTTATCTGAACCTATACTCCTTCGAAAAGCAGCTGCAATATCTAGTCGTAGTGGGCCTGCGTTGTGACGTCCAAATCCACACAATTTCAGTCAAATCATTAAATGTCCAGGGTTGAACCAGTACCAAAGCTAATCAATGCCGTCCTTTCTATGTCCAATGAAAGATTCCCCTACCCGACTTACTCACACACGTGCATACAGGGAGCGCAGTGGCTCAGTGGTAGAGTGATTGAATCGAGATCGAGGGGCCGCAGGTTCGAGCCTCACTGCATCAAGTGCTGTGTTGTGTCCTTGAACAAGAAAATTAATCGTAGCTTATAGAACTGGTCAGAACTGGTTCAACCCAGGAAGACCGGTCCCTTTATAACTGAAAGATTGTTGATGGGATGTAAAGAATCAATAAAACAAACAAAAAACACGTGCACACACATTTCTCGGTGCACCAGCTCACGGAGCAAAAAAAAAAGCTATCCCATGTGCTGTTTCATTTGTCCGGGAAAATCATTAAACCCGGGACATATTTTGGCCAGTTAATAGCATATGATGGGGGACTCTGTTATTAAATCTAGCCTGAACCCTTGTCTACAGACTGATCCATCGAACTGGCTCCTCTTTAACCCTTTTCATGCTTGCAAGTGCGGTAATTTCACATAAAAATGTACACCAGATTAGCGACAATCGACGAATGTGGATAAAAATAGCTAGAAACAATGTTTCCGAGTGACATGAGATTTCCAACAATGTGGTATGTGCAACCAGCAGTCGCTAGTTGCTGTGTTAAGCTACTGACTGAATATTATATGGAATTTCTAAGCTTTAAATGGGGCAGCACAGGCTGATCTGAGTCTACACTTGTGAAAATGCCACATTGTTGGTCACAGCTCATTTATCGTCAGTCGGGCGACAAATGGCAATCGAAAACTCTTTTTCTAACTTTTGGGATCAACTTTCGTCGATAGAATTAATGTTTTGCCAAAAATGGGCTCCTTTAGATGTTAAGTGCAGTTAGTCACGTACACTTTCACTTTTATACACATGTACATGTTTAAACGATCCAACTCGGTTCATACCGGGCCGCGTAGCGCAGTCGGTAACGTGTCTGGCTACAGATGCGTGTCTGACTGCAATTCGATCCCGGCCCGGTCCCATACTTTCGTGGAGATTGATCATGAAATAATTTCTACGGTCATTCTCCTCCCTTCCGCTGATTCATTCAAGAAGGGTTGTTGTCAGTTACAAGCGAAAGTATGTGCACAAATTACTGGTTAAAGCTGCATACTCTGCAACTTTGAACATTTTCCAAAAAAAAATCTTTTCTTTTTAAATCATTTGTAAAAATAGAATTAAGTTATGTTTTCACAATAAATATGTCCAGTACAGCTGAAAACTGCATGGAAAAGTGAATTATCTTATAAAAACAGGTGTTTTTCCTCTTGTAAGTAATTATTTGCATCCCTCCAATAATTCTAGACAGTTGATTTTTAACATAAAGGCTCTTGTTTTGATCATGATAATTTGTTAAGATTTACAAAAATGGTTAAATCTTTACATGATTTTGAGTATTTTACTGTATTCTTGAAAAATGGAAACTTTACTTCAAAAATTAAAAGATCAAAAGTTACAGACTATGCAGCTTTAACTGCCCAGGAAAAAGTGTGGTTAGGTGAACTGACCATCCCGCAATGACCATAGCTGTTGACTTGGGACGTAAAGCAACAAAAACAAACAAACCAACTTGGTTCATTCATCAAAGTGAAATCAAAACAAGCCGGTGGTGTTCCAGCTTTAAGACTACGTACATTACCCTTTGTAGATCAATGGATTTTTCTGTGTTAATATTGTGACTGAACCTCGACGCGAGAAACCTGGTCCTGAGTTTATAAAACTTTTGCCATGCTCAACTCAGCTGAGCACCGAATGTAAAGTGCTCATAAATGTTAAAATGCCAACTGCTGGCATTTTGACATTTATTAGCATGATAAACACATCATCTGAGAGTTTGAAAGAAATATAAATCTTCATTTTTCAGTTTTCATGAGCATATGAAATTTCCTGCTCAGTAGAGTTGAGCATGAAAAAAGTTGTATAACCTCGGGGCCTTTCTTATTGGATTTGCGAACAACACAGGCGCAAATCCATGCAGATCACTATACGCATTCGTGCAGTCTGATCAGCGCCTTTGTTATTCGCTGATTGGAATAGATATGCTACAAGCGTAATTGTAGGCTGATTTTGACATAACCATTAAGGAAACCCCGTAGACCAATTATGAGAAGGTCCATAAGAATTTCCTTCTTTAACTTTGCTAACAGTGCAGACCCTTGTGGGGGCTATTTAATTTAATCTGGGCCATCATTGTCCGTAAAAGTACACGTTTACGGGTTCAGTCTACAAGGGTGATGAGATTTCATTCACATTTACGGATTAGATTTAGTGACGAGTTTACGCTCGAAATTTTGGATTACTGAATATCTTAACCAATCATTTTATGGTAGGAAATTTGCACTTATTCCCTCATCTAGTCCATGTGAATGTGAGAACAAGAGACATGCGCGGATCAAGAAAGTTTTGTCAGAGGGGGTACAGCTCGCAATCGAAACGTCAATTAGATGGTGCCGATGACGGCCCAACTTTGAAAGCTTTGGTCTAGATCAGGACCCACAGAAGTTTTGCCCTGATCAAGATTCACACTGTTTGACACACCAAATGTTTTTTGTTGTTTTTTTTTTCACTTAAGCTACACCAAATAAAATTTTTGAAAAAATAGGGAGGGCGGGAGCTTCGTTTTTTTTTTGTAATTTATTATTTATTTATTTTTCTGATTGCTTAAAAGTACAAAACAGTGCTGGAAGAAACATTTACTACCTTGAAATTTAATCTTTTATAAAGAAATAAAAAATGGGGTGGACGGTTGTTCAAAAGGGTGGGTTGGGATGGTAATCTAAAAGATATTTGGTGCGGCCTTAGTTACTTCTGATTTAAATCTGAAAGCCACCATAACCTAAAAATGCGCGGATGCAGAAAACTTTACCAGAGGTGGGTTTTTTTCATGAGAGAAGAGAGGATCCTAATTACCATTAAAAGTGGGCCTTCATCGGTCCTCCTGCGAGACGCGTTTCGTTGGTTTCGCTGGCGGGCCCATGATGCCCCAACATAAATTCTGGCAGCTTAATTTGTGATTTTCCAGGGATCCAGACCAACATTGCTAAGAAACTTTGTATTTTTTTCAGGGGGTGGGGATCCGCGTATGTGTTTAACTGTTGATTAAATTTGAATAGATTAAATCTTGTAATTAGCTGTCAACGTCAGGGATTGTGTGAAATACACACAAATTGACACATAATCGTTCGTCACTCACGTGTCAGATTCTGTGAAATAAGCAAAACTCGCAGTCTGGTATGAAAATATATTTATTTATCACCACAAACACAAACCAAAGCGAAAAAGGAAAAGAAATTAAAGGAAATTCAATGTATTTACTTTTACATGAACAGGTCTTAATTAACAGCTGTCAATCATTCTGACGTCACACGCTGTGAGGGCAGACATAAATTTAAATAAGGTTCTTTTTTTTCTAGGGAAAGATATGTTGTTGATATTAAGAACTGTCTCACTGATACACTGATAAGGGTTTTTCGTTTACGCTTTTTTTACAAAATATGGAAAGCAATTAAGTAATTATAAATTATTATGGAAAACATCCTTTCAACTCATTCATAATTTATTAAGCCTGATCATGTCTATATTTTGTCCTGAAACTGTTGTCTGTTTTATAATATATCCAATTGCACTTGATCATATGGAAACTCACACTATGAACTCTGATTAGGCTGTCCCCAAATTACCATAAAGTAGCAGTCTGATCATGTCCCATAATGTTTACACAAAACCATATAAATGCACATTGCAAAAAGATGAAATTGCAACATTACGACCAAAAACAGCCAAGCCATGCACATTCGTCTATTTGGTTAGTTGCTTAATGTCCAGGGCTTAATGCTGTGGACATTGAAGGATGGCTATTTATCCTAATCACAATTCCATCCCCCCTTTGCAGTCTTACTTTAAGAATTTAAAGACTATAAGTATCCTCCAGAAATTGATAACTGTCCTGCTGAAATCAATGATAAGCAGAGTATGTAAAACAAAAGGTTTAATAACCATCTCATTTAAAAGATAATAGTAAAGTTTGGAAATCAAAAACACAAACTCCAAAAGGCTGGACTGTACACACTGCCGGTTGTACAATAATAACAGGCAGGCAAAATGTATGCTTTGTCTCCTATCAGGGTGCATTATTAAAACAAACCAGTACTAAATGAATTCATGTTGAATAAACACTTTTTTGTTTTATATTTACTTCAAAGCATGAAATATTAACGATATCAAGACTATTTGTTGTTTGGAAAAACAAATTGGTACAAAAATATAGCAATAATCATTTCAACTAAATGTGTTAATGATGGCAAGTGCCCGTTCAATACAGACAGCCAAGATCACAAGCACCCGTTCATTTTACTGCCAAGTGCCCGTTCACATGGTGTAAAAAAAGTGGCATGACAAATCGTTACATATTATTCCAGTTAACACTCTTTAAGCAACTTTTATTCAAGAATAAACATGATATGTAATTTTAAGTCGGTAAATAGCTATTCATAGCTAATGTTATACTGTTTTGTATTTCCGACTATATAAATAAAATTTGTATTGTATTGTATTGTAAAGAAGGTAGATAAATAAGAAGAACATACAAACTTTATTTTTATGCTATATTTCATTCCAACTTTACAAAGTGATCACATTGAAACGAAGCATCAATGGATTGATCAGTGTCATTATTTTAAAGAGAACGATGACAAATATCAGTTTTAATATTACCTATTTACAGGATAATTATCTGGGAACTTACGTGAGTATGAATGAATTCATGACAGATACACAAATGGTCGCTGTGTTGACATATTTATGCACCCTGTGTTTTCGTTTGAGAGCGAGTGACTGAACCTCCAATGTACAACGTCGCAAGTGCCGTATTTTGCCGTTCACTCGCAACTGTCCGGTCACTTCCGCTCCCTGGGTGTGTGGTTAGGATGACGTAAAAAAGATAATGATAGAGCAATTTTGAAATTTGACCCCCAATGTCACACTTTGGATGCATTTTTATTGAAATCACCCATATGCGATACACTCCTCTCAAACTTTTTTCATGGACACCTGCACCCTCCAGCCTGCACCAAACCAATTATAAGCAAATAATTTATAGCAGTGTGGATCCTGATCAGATGGCTTTTGGTATACAAAAAGAGATATATCTGGGTTACACAAGGCTTAATTGCTATCATTATTACTGAAGCGTGTTCATCGTTAAAATTAAATTATCATATAATTCTCGGGACCGCACTTCCGGATTAGCAATGGTCGTCAAGGGCTGCCTAATGTGAAAACCAATTCCATCGATATTTTGATTTTTTGCGTTTCCCTCCAGATAACCTTCAACAATAGCAAAATCCTACTTTGTAGTAGGATGCAACAATCATAACACTATGAAAGACAAGAAAATACAGGGTTTTAGCTTCCCAAATAATAATGACAAACACTCAGAAATACTGATATGTATCACGCATAGAAAATAAAGCATGCACGATTATCTGAATAATAATAATAATAATAACTCAAAATTCTGTCATATGATGATAGATAGATAGATAGATAGATAGATAGATAGATAGATAGATAGATAGATAGGTAGGTAGGTAGGTAGGTAGGTAGGTAGGTAGGTAGGTAGGTAGGTAGGGGCAGGCAGGCAGGCAGGCAGGCAGGCAGGCAGGCAGGCAGGCAGGCAGTCAGTCAGTCACAGACAGACAGACAGACAGACAGACAGACAGACTGACAGATATCATGTCCCATCTCAGCTGCAGATATGACTACAAACCATATCATGTTACATCTCAGCAGACTGCCCTCTGTAGAAATACTCACAAACTGGTGCATCATGCTTGCAAAGTTTAAACTTGTTATATCACTAAAGTGTCAAACAGTTTGGACCTCGATCATGCCAGACATTTTCAGACCAGACAGAATGTCAGGCTTGATCTTGTTCCAAACTGTTTGAAAAGGTTACCAGCAGATGACAATGTCATGTAAAGGTTTAACGCAAAGTTAAAATACATCGGTTCCAACTTCAACTTGTCATAGCCTCTAAAGTGTCAAACAGTTTGGACCCCTATCAGGTCCGGACAGAATGTCGGGCTTGATCTGGGTCCAAATTGTTTGAAAGAGTTATCAGCAGATGACAATGTCTTGTAAAGGTTTAACACAGTTAAAATACATCTGTTCAACTTCAACTTGTCATAACCTCTAAAGTGTCAAACAGTTTGTATCCCTATCAGGTCCGGACAGAATGTCGAGCCTGATCTGGGTCCAACTTGTTTGAAAGGGTTATCAGCAGATGTTAATGTCATGTAAAGGTTTAAACGCAAAGTTAAAATACATCGGTTCAACTTCAACTTGTCATAGCCTCTAAAGTGTCGAACAGTCTGGACCCCTATCAGCTCCGGACAGAATGTCAGGCCTGATCTGGGTCCAAATTGTTTGAAAGGGTTATCAGCAGATGACAATGTCATGTCATGCGTGGATCCAGAAAGTTTTGTCAGAGGGGGTCCAAATTTGATAAAGGTTTTTTTTAGGTGTAAGGGGATATAGGACCCAAATAGCTATAAATGGGCCATCATCCGCCCGCCAGCGAATCACCATTTAAATGGCGTTTTGCTGGCTGGCCGATGATGGCCCACATTAAATGCTGACTTGGTAGCTTTGTGATTTTTCATCGGATCCGGACCAGTATTGAAAGGAAATTCTATATTTTTGTGATTTTTCAGGGGGGGGGTGGGGGGGGTCCAGACCCCCTGTCCCCCCCTCTGGATCCGCTCATGCATGTAAAGGTTTAATGCAAAAATAAAATACATCGGTTCAACTTGTCATAACCTATAAAGTGTCAAACAGTTTAGACCCTGATCAGGCCTGAACAGAATGTTGGGCCTGATCTGGGTCCAAACTGTTTGCAAGGTTATCAGCAGATGGCATGTCAGGTAAAGTTTTAATGCAAAAGGTTAAATACAATGAAATAAACCATTGGCATTCTGTAAAATAAGAGGAGGACTTCTAAAAAGAACTAAAAAAAAACATTGTCAGAGATTTTTTATGACAGATGGACCTGGACCCCCCCTTACCCCACCCCCCCCCCCCCCCTGACGAATCCTGGATCCGTGCATGCCTTGATACAAATCTTGAGCTTTTGTTGCTTCATCTTTGCTGGAATGCCCTATTATATTTGCTGGGGACTTTTCTTGAAAAGAATAGCGCTTATGAAAGGCTGTATATTGTACCAATTAAAGGTGTTGAGTGTCAAACTTAGAGGTGTGATGTGTCCGAATTCAGATTCAAAATAGTCGTTTATCTATCTGGAATTTGATAATATCTCAAAGTATATGGAATTTCAAGACCGTTTTAATGTGTTAAAGCTCCTAAGACATTCATTTCTTTCAGGTCTAAATAATCGCAAACCGATGGCCGTTCACCCCACCCACACCCGAGATTTTTTTCAATAAATTGTGAAAAATCGGTGCTATTATAATCAAAATAATCGTGGTGGGACAAAAGACAATGTTTTCCCTTAGAAATCGGCGCAGACTGGTGAAAAAATCGAAGAATTTGAATAAATATGGCCCATTTTTCATCATTTTCCCGTTACCCGTGATGTTAAAATTCACCGTTCACATCACCACGGTACATTTGTTTACCTGTGTCGCTAAGGCTGTGACGTCATAGCGGTCCCGAGAATAATAAACAACTTGTTACCCCTGTGGTCACACAAGTGAAAAACGGTGGGAATGTTCAATAGGCGAAATTACATTCTTAGCGAAATTAGCTTACTCCACTATACAGAGTCTGATTACTAACAATATACTTGCCGTATTCTAAAGTGTCTGTAACAAGCTCAGATGGATCACCTCTGATCCAAATCTTTCCAGTGGTTTAGAAATTATTTGAAGCAAACTGTCCACGCTCAGATGATAAAATGCTAGTCAGCTTTGAGATATCCAGAACGATACATGTATGATAGACAACTCATGATTTACAAGTAGACCTGCAACAGCAGTCTTGCTCACACAAAGTTGCATAGACATGCATTAACATAGAAATTTTATTTTGTGTCGAATATTATACAATATGTACATGATGCATTATCTAGCCTATATAAATACACAAACAAAGGATTTTTCTCCAATAGTATTCTGTTCTGCTATATCCTCAGGCATTTAAACTTTTCAAATAAATTACTCACAGAATTTAAGTATAATACCTATGATCTAAATATACTTTGGCTTAAAGAATAACCTCTTCTTCTTCTTTATCTTTATTTCCTCCATAAGAAGATTTACAAGATATAGTTACAGGTATAACATAATAAAGTACAATAACGTATAAACATATGTATAGTACGCTGCGAGCGCTACATATAGGAAATGAATTTGTGAATGAATATGTACATTTGTTGTATGTTCTTCAGTACAAAATCAATTGCATTTGCTTAATGTCATTAAGAATGCATTTGCTCTTGTATTGAATCTATCTGTACTTATGTATCTCGAGTTTAGTCCACATCTCAATGTTTTGCTCTTATATATAATCTGTACCTTAGTTAAAACAATATTTATTTCATAACTCAATACATTTGCATACACAAAGTCACAGTATAAAATTGTAGTTTTTAACAGGATTTGAAAACAAGCAATTATGCTTTTTTAAATCATCTCCTGTGATACAATTACATTTTATGAATGGAGTTAGTGACATTACCTTCCTGAGACCGTTAAGTACTCAGGATAAACATATTTGTTGCATAGTTATAGGTGCAAAGAAAGATAAGAGAGAAGGAAGGAAAGAAAGAAGGAAGAGAGGGAAGGAAGGAAGTTTAAAAGAAAGTACTACATATTATAAGCTGTAAGAATGGACATTGTCGTGTTCTAAGATTTCACAAAGTCATAGTTAATCGAGAAATTGCTTCGATTATCTTTAAGCAAATCATTGTCAACTCCTTCAAAAACATCTATCAAATATATGCCTACATTTATAAGTCACTAGAACATTTACAAAATATACAAATATCTACACGAAGCTTAAAAAAAAGGCCCCTGTCGTTGAGGTCTGTTCGTTTACGGATATGCAGAGGCCTAAGAATTGAACACTCACTGCAGTCCATTTTTGTACGGTTTCCTATGTATTCTAAAGCTGGGTCCACACTGTACCCGTGCCTTTTCCCTGATTTTGCGGTCATTTTTAGCCTAAAATATCACGCATTCGGACCCTGACCTGATCACACCGGGTAGGCGGCAATCGAAAACGTTGATACCATCGACGAACGTAGATTAAAAATCTCCAGAAACAGAGTTTTCGATCATAGTGCAATCGAAAACACTGTTTCTAGCAAATTTCGATCCGCATTCGTCGACTGTCAAGAGCGTTTTCGATTGCCACCTACCAGGTGTGCTGATACAGTGTGTTTTTTTCGAGCAATGATGGCGGACAATTTAAACACGTCAGCAGGTTCTTTTATGTCTTATTTCGAAGTTCATACTCAGCTATGCTTTAGGAGATAAATTATTTTAGGATTTTAGCGTCTTGATAAAACAAATGATTGTTAGATTTGCGTAGATTAGCTTCAAGCTGCGTGAACACGTGGTGTGCTCACCATTTGAATCGAGGGCATATATTATATAAAAAACAAAAACAAAAAAAAAAAAACTATCGAAACATACTGATCAGCTTCTCTTGCATAAGAGAGTGTGGTATTCAAGATAGCAAAGTGGTGTTTGTGATGCTTTTGTCTATAATGAATATTTACTTACGAGGTAACACAACGTTTTAGTATAATGCATTAAAATATTTCTTCACTATTTCTTGCAGCCTAATGAATAGCAACAACATTGCCCAGCTAGTGAAAACCCACTTTACTAATTGTCCTCTGACAGGAGAAGTTTCATTTGGCTCTCATGATATTGGCTGGATAGAACCAGGCAGTATTTGGGTTGTTTTCGACTAGAGATTGCCCCTGAGATACCAAAAGTTACCAAGACCTGGTAAAAAAATCGAGAAAAGTCAGAAGCCACTGAACGGGTATTTTGAGAGCTAAAGGCATGCTTTTATGATGAAAAATATCCTAAATTTTGAATGGGTAGTCCGAGTGAGGTAGATCTGGGCTTTTGACAAATATTCGGTACAGCCCCATAACACAGTATGTGTGGAGCTACCTAGCAGGATATCTGTTCTGCCTAAACCTGAAACGATCTCTCTCTCTCTCTCTCTCTCTCTCTCTCTCTCTCTCTCTCAACTTAAAAGCAAATCAGATGATTTTATGTTTATATTTCAAAATAAATTTGTGATGATGATTTGGCACAATTTCAAGCATTGTTGCTTAATCGTCAAACAATTTGTAGCTACATTGTTTGTTACAATCAATGTGAAACAAGTAGTCAAAGTGTCAGGTATGGGTAAAATTTGTCTCAAAACTTGGTTACCCTTTTCTTCTTTATTAATAGGGTAGAGGCGTGACTTCAATAGACTGTCATTATAGCATTTAAGAATACAGTTGAACCTCGATGACTTAGAAGTTCACTGATAGGTTCATGTGCACCAAAAGTCTACACACTATCTTAGGTTTATCAGTCTAACACTTAAGGCAAGTTAACCATTTGCATGCTTGCCAAAGAACACACAAAGAAGAGGGATAAATGAAAACCCAAACCAATATTTAGGCCCACAACGTAGCTATGAACGAACAACTGAAATTATTGAAAAATATCTGCAGTCTTACATTGCCCTATGTCTAGTTTGTGTTTAAGTAAAGGTTTAAAATTCAACATAAATAAAATATAGACCTATAACCATGCAATGTAGCAAACAGTAAAGAATCCATACAAGAAGTTTTAAGTGAATAACTGAATTTGTGAATTATGTTACTGTGACTTATGTTGCTTCAATCACAAAAATCAGAAGAATTGCCAAGATACATATCCTGCCTCACAAAATATTTGTTGTTGTTTTACAATAGCGATAATAATAATATAATAAAATACAAGTATATGCAAAGTATTTTATCAAAACCAATAGTGAATCTCTGGAATGTCTGTGGGGTTATTCATTACGATTTTTGGAATGAACGTGATTGAAAGTAGTAACGTAGATCAATAACTGATAACGTAATTTACATTTTACATAAATTTGTCTCAGTCCAATCCTGAGGTCAAATGCAACAAAATAATTCTGATCTATATATTCTGTCTTGTTTTTCAGTTGTTGTAATCATTATTTTAAATCATTTTTAATCAATGGGCCTGGCTGCTTTTACTGGGAGTTTATTAATTAATTATATACAGCCTTTGAAAATAGCCACCCTCTCTTTGACATCCCAGTTCATTCTACAGAAGTATGTACAGCAAAGTTATAATGTTCTTCTGAGTTGATATACTTATAACTTGCTTAGTTAAATGAAAAATAAACCTGTATATTTAAATTCATACCCCATAAAATTAAACACAATTCAGCAAACATACTGTGCAAATTACATAACCTAGAAATGTCTCGCTATTTTTCTGGGTTAGATTAATAATTTTGTGCATACTAAAAGCTTTCTGTTTTGTGTATACAAATGTATATGAATAGACGCTTGTTGAAATTAGATGGTCCAACATTAGTATTCTTGGCTAGTAGATAACAACAAGTTTTCAACTATACAGAATTCAAAGTATTGTTCTATTTCTATATTTTGAAGCAACCTTAATTAATATCAAATACAATGGCTCACTTCTAAATTGCAAAGGGGTTCGTTAATAATTTAAGCAGCAAACTTGAACCTGACATTTTACAGAGAAATATTTGTTCATGCACATCTAAGAAAATAGGAGTCCTAGGCATGTGAATTACGTTACCCACATTTTGTCACAATGCACAATGCTCTTTACACAAAATGTCAATTTACTGTTAATAGACCCCCCCCCCCTCAAAATGGTTCTTATAATTTATAAACTTCTTCTTACCATTGTCTTCTGGTCTTCTGGTTATTTCTTTAACTATGGATGGAAACATTCAAAACAGATATTTGGTGCTGGAAGATTGCATATAAGCCTTCAGTGGCTTAGGCTATTGTCAATTCTAAGGCAGTGGTTCCATTGTTAATTTGTTGTTCATTGTTGCTCCTATTGTGGGGTTCTGTGTTTGCTCTATGTTATGTTATGCATTGTTTTGTGTCCTTTCTAGTTTTGCAATCATCTTTAAGAGAGAGAGAGAGAGAGAGAGAGAGAGAGCGAGAGAGAGCTATTAGCTCCACTTTGTTTGCCTTCTTTGTGTCTTGTGATTGTTATGTGGCTCTTTCTCATGAAGCTTTGGGTTTGTCTGCGGTGTGTGATTATGGTATTTCCTGGTCATACTCGCTTGTATTTTTGCATTTATAATATAATTACAATTGAATTGTATGCTACTTTCATAAAAAAACCTTCTTTGGCTATGCCGAGAAGCTAAAATATGTCAAAAATGTTATGTGATGAGCTTTCTGACAAATAATATGTCAAAGAAGAAGTATAAGTTACAGAACCCCTTAAAGTTTCCCCTCATTTAAGAAATTTGGGTATGTACACGTTAACTTATCATAGTAAGGTAATTAATTCACGTTTAAATTCAGTGGTGTTCTACTGAAGCTGAAAAAAAATACCTGGTTGTACATATTTTTGCACACAAAAAACTACCCAACCAATGAAACTTTGTATAGGAAATAACAGAAAATGAAAATCTAAGTAAAAACAATTATTGTATAAAGCATGGGTAAAAAGCTGCGTGCATTAAGGGGCAAATTTGGCCCACTCTGGAGCCAAAACTGAATGTTGCCTTTCATCAATTTCATCAAATTGGTTTATTAGAAGAATCACCCAAATGTAAAATTCTGGCATTATTTCTAGCTTTACCATAGCTATGGTAACAAAAGTGGGCAACAAAATATGCTTAATAGAGAATTTTCCATTTTAGGCCAAATTTAAGGCTTTTTGAGACCATTTTTTTTTAAAGAATTAGATATCAGCACAAGCGATTACCAAAAATCGTTTTAATATGTTGTGTGTAGTGATAATTCTCATCATCTGTTAAAATATCGTTTTGGTATTTGCTTGTGCTCTGTGTTAATTTCTCTGCCAAATATCTCAAAATTTTCTCCAAATGGTCATTTCCCAATTTTCAGCCTTTTTTGGTGGTCATCTTTGTTACCATAGCAATGGTAAAATTCGAATCAATACCAGAGTTTTACACTAGGGCTGTTTTTCTAATAAATTAACAAGAAGAAGCTAGTGAAAAGCAACTTTTAAGTTTTTGGCCTCATAGGGTGGAGGGAAACCCTTTTAATGCACGTAGCCCTTTAAACGTTAGAACGTCTTAACTGATCAGTGTGTGCGTTCAAAGATTCAAATAAGTCATTGAAAAGATAAAAAAATAACTTTCAATACTCAGAACACCTATACAGTTTTTTACGCAGAATAGTAATTTATGTGCTCGTAATACCCGTCTAGTATTTCTCGAAACTACTGAGCTGTTCTGCACGCGGTTTTGGGACTTTCGGTTTGTGTAAAGTGGTCAAAGAAAGTGTTTTATTCATAATTTTTGTAAGGTATCCTACATCAGCTGTTGTTTTATTCTTAGTATAGTAAAGTAGTCGTATATGTTCAAAGTATTTGAGCGAAAATGCACTTCTGAGGGTGTCTTTACACTATTAAAAGTTGATAAAGTAAATGCAAACTACGTGAGCAGAGCCACTAGTTGACACTTCTTTCTAAATTATTACGGTCGGCCGTGGCCGGCCGTATATATAAACTTTGTGCTAAAAATACATCAAATTCAGGTTTTGACCGAACCTTTATGCCGTGCTCAGGCTAGTTTTTATGCGCTGCCGAACAACGAGCGGGGTACCAAATATCGTGGGTTAACCTACAGCGCGAGGCAGAACTGTCCGTGAATCTGTAGGCAAACTCGTTTTCGAATTTGACCTGTTAGCATAGCCGTCGTGCGGTCCATTGAAACACCCATAACCACCCAAAACCAACCCCACCAAAGCATCACCGTACATATAATGCGCTAAATTTCTTTTCTGGAAACCTACGGCCTCGAAATACCCAAACCTACCCAAAACACCCCAAACCACCCCAAACACCACCAAACCATCACAGTACATATAATGCGCTTTTCTTTTTTGCAAACCTACGGCCTTGAAATACCCCAAACCACCCCAAAACACCCCAAACACCACAAAACCATTACCGTACATATAAATGCGCGAAATTTTTTTTAGGACACTCACCGCGGCTTCTTCGTGGGGGTAGGGGCACGTGCCCCCAGCCTCCCCCAGTCCGGCACTGGCATTGTGCAATAATACATACAGTGATAGGGCTAAACGACCGCCAGCTTTTTTGAAAAGCTAATACTTGTGTTGTACATACCAGTCGATTGGACGAAAATTGCATGCATAAACAATATCTAGACAATGACAGAGCAAAACGTGTAATCAACTTGGTCAACTTGGCCCTATGTAAGAATAAAAGTTAATAAATCGACAGAATATCTTGTGTCCCCTTCCGACATTTTGTTTGCTAAAAAAAAAAATGTATATTAGCGTAAAATATAGGAAGCGTTTTTGAAAATTGGCGGACATCTAAAAGTAATTGCGATATCTCCACGTCAATTCCGACCGGCGACATAAGGTCACCGTTGGTTTATGAGCAGCAAGTTGATCTATCTTGTAGACGAGGGTCATCCAGCACCATCAGGCGCATTCGGACTGTCAACGGCATCTCCAAGAGAGTCGCGGCTTATTGTAGGCGTGTGTGTGTGGTGTTGGTAAAGGGTGTATCTTCCTTTACCAGTCTTGGCGGGGGCTTCATTTTGTGCTGACATACACAAGGTTCTGGATGGGGGGGGGGGGGGTCTGGTATTTACTAATCATTAACAATTTAGCCCATTATTCATCTCATTAAAATTTTGGGTTATTCATTAAAATAAGACAAATTATTCATTAAAAGTAAGAAAGATGGCAAAGAAATCTGATTGTTTACTATTCATTATTTTTTTCTTCAATTCATTAAAAAAAAATAGGTTATTCATTACATTTTAGGGCAATCAACATTCCGTGCGATAATTAGGAAAAAATAGCGCACGAGATTTTGATATTTATCAATTAGCGAGCAATGTAGGCCTTAGCTTATGCCAGTCTGTGCATATTGTGCATGTACGCGCATCGAGCCTGTGTGTGTCAACTCTGCGGGCCCATCAGGCTATCACAAGTTCTCTCTTCCAGTCCAGCACCATTCTAATGTTGAATTTGTTCCTAAAATATCATCTACAGTTTTCCCATTCCATCCTATTCACAGAGGGACAGGTGTCAGTTACTGACACAATGCGTGTCGGACTGCAGATCCTGGGATCCTGAGTTTGATCCCGGCCTGGTCGCATACTTGGAGATTGATCATGAAATAATTACTATTGTCATTCTTCTCCCTTCCGCCGATTGTTGAGGCTTGTATAGGGGCCGGGTACCAAATATCCCATATCGCTTGAAGTAAACAGGCAAGTATTTTACAGATCAAGAAATACCACAATCACAAACTGCAGACAAACCCACGGCTCCGTGAAGAAGAGCCACACAACAATCACGAGACACCAGGAAGACAACTTAAGCAAAGCAACCAACCCATCAGGATGATTGCTAAACTAGAATGGACGTAAAGTAACGCACAACAAAACATATAAAAAATTACAGAATCCAATAATGGGAGTAACAATTCAACAACGAATCAACAACAACAGAACCACCGCCTTAGAACAGACAACAGCCTAAGCCACTGATGGGAGCCACTGGTGGGATTAAAATGCATTTTACTGGTACCAAATCTTCGCCCTAGATTCTGATGTTGTTGAAGTACAAAAACGTTAAGCTCGCATGGAGGCTTCCTAACTATTGCATGATATCCAAGTTACCATTTTATAACGTTCGATAATCTTTTTATAACGATCACTAATATTAGGTTTTCCAACAATTCTTTCGAATTCATATACCAAATCACCATAAAATATAGGTTCTGATATGCCCTGTTGCAGAAGAGTTTTTAACCCAATGTTGTATTTAACAATTAACTCTGAGTGTCTGTGGTAGAATTTAAAAAATGATTTTCGAATTTTATGATATTTATAACCTTGTTTTTATAACTTATGTAGCAGTCAAAAATAGGTTTATGTTATTGAAGTAATCAACATTATAACACACCCTTGCAAAACAAATAAGCTGCGATAAATATACATCATAAAAAGGGGAGCGAGGAACATCTCAATCAAGAAATGGAAAATTAACTATTTCAAGAGTAAAATCATCCCATTTATAAAAACAATGCCATTTGATATGGACTAATTCAAGTCCAAAAACGGGGCTTCAGTATCGGAAGAATTCGCCTTATTTAACTGAAGTTCAGTGAGTTATATCTGCCTTACCATTTGTTCAAAATAAGACTTGTCAATATTAAGTCATCTAAATATCTGGAGGTGGAGTAATATCAGTTTGATTATTGTCTGACAGAGACAGCATGCAGTCTCTCTCATAACAAAACAAAAACGAATCTGCAACATGGGAGCACCAACTGGAATACCTACAATTTGTCAATATAAATTCGAACCAAATTTTATAAATATATTGTACAAAAGATAATGGAGAGAATCATACATTTTTTGGCATGACCACAACTTATATCGTTTTGTTGTTCAGAAGTAAAAAAACATTCTTCTTATTACAAGTCAAATAAAGTAAGCCCTATCAGTTATTTTTTTGTTCAATTAATTCCGTTAGTTATTCTTTGATTATATTGTGGGGAAACGTAGTATGTAGACAAACCAGATGCTAGAAAACCTTTAGATTTTAATTTATTAAGAATTTCACACGAATTTTTAAGAGACTAAATTAATTTTTACCATTTCTTTCATAAACAGTTGTACAATATTTTATAACATGGTTTTAATCACAGTGAGGCAAGAAGTCAAAAGTATAGTATACAACTGTATAAACCCTGCCAACATGTGCCTGGGTCTGAATTGGTCACTCGTTGTCATTAACTCATAAAGAGAAAATAAAAAAAATCTCATAAACCATTAGGTTAACTGCTCATGTGAGCGATTTAGACCAATTGAGTTTCTTGCTACTGTGTGGCACATTTCTTTACGTTTACTGTTTGCGCTAGTGGTATAATTGAGCCGTGGCATTAGATTTCCAGCAATGTGGCATTTTGACAAGTGTAGACTCAGACGAGCCTGTGCAGCCTCCTTTTAAGCTTAGAAACTCCAAATGATGTTCAGTCAGTAGCTTAATACTCATAGTATATTCAAGCGACTAGCAAAGGTTCTGATCAGACCGCGCGTATGTGCAGCAATTCTCACGCCCCCTATGTTTAAGCAGTATTCTACTTTCCGTTGTATGGGGAGAAGTTACCAACTCCCACGCGGCACAACGACAGCTGTTGCTACAGCAAAATCATCTGGAAAAACGGACCATTCAAAAGCCACAAGTCATAAGTCACAAATCGCAAGTCACATGCCAAAATTCCAAAGTTAAAGGATATTAGATACTTTACAATTCTTTCGTCAGGGGCGGGCCGGGTGGGGTGGCAAACTGGACCGTTAGCTTCAGAAGAGAACCAGAAGAGAGGCACACTTAAATACGCAACTTTTCTCCAATTAAGTCTAAGATACTCCGAATGGATATCAGTGACAACATTTCTCGCTTCTTGGAGCCACCCTACCACTCGCCTTGTACCCAGGGATCTCAGGTTCGATATCCAGCTTCTCCAGTCTGTAAGGTGTGACTTTAAGCCGTGGCTCCATCTTCATATGACCTCGGCTGTTGTTGGAACAAAAAGCAACGAACTAGGGTTTACAGTTGCTATGTGGTAGAGTGTTTGACTCGAGACCGAGGGTTTGCAGATTCGAGCCTCATCGGCCTTAATGTGTTGTGTCCTTGAGCAAGACACATTATACTTGCTTAGTACTGGTATGCATCAGGAAGACCCGGACGGACATAACTGAAACATTGTTGGCTGCGACCAAACAAACAAGCAAACATCACCCTCTCTCCGCAAACTTCTTTCTTTCTTTCGAATTTATTTTCCTTCTGTACAGAAGCACCTCTTGCGTTAACAGGAGTTTAAAATAATGTATGGTTAAAAGTCTTGTTAAAACTTCATTTTAAAACTGAACGTCAAACTAGATAAAAGTCTATGTACATTGGGTTAGCCTTTGTGGGCAGCCACTTTCACCGACCCTTCTATATTTTCCAGTTGTAGTTTTCTAACATGGATTTTGTGAAAACAGTTTCTTGATAATCGTTCTATTTCATCTTCTGTTCCTTGAAGAGCAGGCAACGCCTTAACCAATGTTTTAGAACACACCAGGACTTTAAGGATAACTGACCAGTCTTTTGCGTAACTATACCAGGTTTCTAAATTTGTTTTTCTGACAACAATGTCCTTTAATAACTGTAGGCCTACTGTGTATTTTCTAATTTCGAAATAGGCCGGGCATCGAGCCAACACATGCAGCAGGTCTTCAACCTCCAATCGACAATGGCGGCATACCGGATCTACTGTTCCACCACTGAATGAATTCTTGTTTTTTTTGCAGTAAGTAGGTCCCTGTTAGAATTCTGGCCTTTGTGATCCCTTTTCTCACGTCCGATACTGTCGAGTTGAGACTGCGCCACACTAGATGTGTTGAACCGATCCTTAAGTTATCAACTGGGAGATATTTAAGACTTTTCTTGGTTTTAATTTCACTAACAAGTTGCTTTGACCAGAATTTGTTAACTGCTTTCACATATGTATGTTTCCACTGTAGTTTAATATATGAGCTACATAGGAGCTTACTTAAGGATGGGAGTTCATATTTTTCCAGAATTTTACTTGTAATGTTGAAGAAGCTGCTTTTAACATTAAAATATAGCAAGAAGTGAGCAAAGCGCACATACCCCCGGCGGTAGCCATCAGAGGTTGTAACACTTTCAGAGAAAAGACAAAATTGTCAAAGATTTCATAATCCTAAATCAAGTAGTTTCTGAGAAAACTTTGATGAAAAATGTCCATATGTGTTATATAAGAGTGACTGAAGGAAAAATTTGAAAAAAAGAAGGCAAAATGAGGATTAGCACCTTAGTTTTCATTTACACAATACACTTCTCCTACCTGAAAGTACACAAATAATTTCATAATCCTAAATCAAGTAGTTGCTGAGAAAACTCTGACAAAAAATGTCCATATGTGTTATATAGGAGTGACAGAAGGAAAAACTGAAAAAGAAGCCAAAATGAGCTTTAGCATCTTTATTTTCATTTACACAATACACTTAGCCTACTTGAAGGTGTACACTAAATTTGAAAACACTGGCTCCAATAGGAGCCGAGAGATCTGCGACAGAAATTTTCATTGGAGAGAAAGAAAAATGAATAAATAAAGAGACTGATTAGCAATATGTGGCTGTTCTTTTGTTACACAATACAACTAATCACTATCAAGCTTTGTACCAAGTTTCAGAATCCTAACTTAAGTAGTTGCTGAGAAATCTTTGACAGAAAAAATGTCTATATGTATTATATAAGAGTGAAAGAATGAAAAAATGAAAATTTGAAAAAAGAAGGCAAAATGAGGATAAGCATCTAAATTTCCATTTACACAGTACATTTTGCCTTCCTGAAGGTGTACACAAAATTTGAAAACAATGGCTCCAATAGGAGCTGAGAAATCTGTGACAGAAATTTCCATTGGAGAGAAAGAAAAATGAACAAATAAAGGGACTGATAAGCAATATGTGGCTGTTCTTTTGTTACACAATACACCTCATCACTATCAAGCTTTGTACCAAATTTCAGAATTCTAACCCAAGTAGTTGCTGAGAAATCTTTGACGAAAGTTTTTTCCATTGGAGAGAAAGAAAAATGAACAAATAAAGGGACTGATAAGCAATATGTGGCTGTTCTTTTGTTACACAATACAACTCATCACTATCAAGCCTTGTACCAAATTTCAGAATCCTAACCCAAGTAGTTGCTGAGAAATCTTTGACGAAAAAAAAAGTTTACAGACAAACAGACAAACACACAAACATAATTACAGAAAAGGCAAAAACTATATACCCCCTATATACTTCGTACCGGGGGTATAATGAACAGGCAAGTTGTCTCTGAACTAGACCCTTGAGACACTCGTTGTCACTGGTTATAACACTCTTTAGTAAGCTCAAACGCCTCTTATGTAGTTCCGCCTCCAAATGTAAAGCTCCGAGGAGCATATACACTGCAGCACATGCTGTACGTTGCGGTAAAGACTGTATATTGCGTAATGTTTGTTAATTGGTCCACCTGACCCTGCGTGAGACTTAATACGTCAAGACCGTAAAGTAGACGCGGTAACACGTATGCTCTATAGATGACATAGGAGGTCTGCGGGCTAAGGCCATTCGCACCATGTAGTCCAGTATTCATGAGGGAATATCAAGTTCTTCTAGCCAATTTCACTCCATCGTTATTCCTTTTTCCCTGCTCTAGTTATTCAGAGATGTACGGCACTGTCAGAAAGTTTCAGTTGGTTGTCTCAAAGAGACCACTCTAAATTTTCATCAAGTTTGTATATGGAAATGTCAATCACACAGGATTTTGTTGGATGAATTTGGTATCTGTTTTTCTTAGAGTAATTAAGGGCTTCGTATAACATAAGTTGGAGTTCATCTGGTGAAAGCGCTAGCAGGGCGATATCATCGGCACATGTCGGGCATCCAATATATACCGTACCAATACGAAGGCCAAGCCTTTTTGACTTAAGTATTCTTAACAGCTCGTCGATATAAACCTTGTAGAAACCTGTTGATAATATTCTTCCCTGTCCCACACCTTGGTTTATTGGGAAACTGTCGCTTAAGCCATCCAGAAGCTTCACTCTTGATGAAATATCACTATATAAGTCCCGAATCACTAGCCAAGATGTGTCATGAATATTGGTCTGAACCAGTTTGTCGAGCAGGATGGCATGGTGAACTACTAGCAGGAAAGTGAGATAAATGCTAAAGGAGAAGGTACTATTTCTCTGGCATTGATGAAAGGTGTGAGTGCTAGCTGCGTGAAAAACACCATTTTATTTCACTTCAATGTGTGTCGTAACAAAAAGTCTACGCAAACGTGAAGATGCGCCGACGGTTTACCTAGCCGTCGCGTGGATGCAACTAAGTGCTGAGACCCTCCCAGGGGTTTAGAAAACAGGCATTTATTTCAGAGAAATGGAAACAAAAGCCACATTTTGAAGAGAACGGGGAACCAAGACAAAATGGGAAACAGGGAACATTCATGTTTTGGGGAACAGGGGAACAAGTCAATTTATTTCAGGGGAACAGGTATCCCCCTGGGAGGGCCTCATATATAAAACATTTGACCCGACAGAAAGGGGTATGTGTTCGATCCTGATGCGACAAATAAATTAACGCCAATATCAACGTTTATTTCAGAGTTTTGATGGGCTCGATTAAACCAAAGAAGATTATTTTGCGCTGACAAATACCCCTTTCTATTATCATATCTGGTCCTTTGCATGTGCGGATCCAGAGGGGGACAGGGGGTCCGGCCCCCCCCCCTGGAAAATTACAAAAATATAGGGTTCCTTAGCAATACTGGTCCAGATCCCCTTAAAATCACAATGCTACCAATCCAGCATTCAATGTTGGGCCATCATCGGCCTGCCAAGCGAAACACCATTTAAATTATGGCGTTTCGCTGGCGGGCCGTTGATGGTCCGCTAATAGTGGTTTGGATCATTTCTCTCCTCATCAATTTAGAAAATAAAAATAAAACGTTATTAAAGTTGGACCCCTCTGACAAAACTTTCTGGATCCGCGCTGATCATTTGGCTGTGATTGGAGTTGTCAGACTTAGGCCTACTATACAAAAGGTAAAACCTAGAACTGTACACCTGTACTCTAAAGCAAATTGGGAAGGTATGAGGCAGGGCATGCAGGAGTTTCAGGCTACATTTCTTGCAACCTGCTAAGGAAAGTCCACCGAACAGCTCTGGCAAGAGTTTATGGGAGAGACTGAAACCCTCATTGGTAGGTATGTACCAACCAAAACACTAAGAGGCAGAAAGAACTTGCCTTGGATTACACAGGAAATAAGGAGAAAAATGAACAGGCGAGACAACCTCTATCATATACAGAAAACTACAGGTAAGGACAGCCACCGCCAACTTTTCAAAAAGGTGAAGTATGAAGTAGATTGCATGACCAAAACATCATACAATGCATATCTCCACAGCCTTGTTGGCATCACTGACAAAACACCTGACATAGATAGCTCCCGCCCAAATACCAAAAAACTCTTCTCCTTCCTCAAAAACTGCAGGCAAGATTCCCAAGGCAGTTCACCCCTCAAAAAGGATGAACAACTGTGCACCGATAATGTCCAGAAGGCAAATCTCCTTAACTGCCAATTTCAATTGGTGTTCACCCCTAAGTCCCCACTTACACTTAAACAGCTCTGCCAGCAGAAAGTTCAGGACCTCCAAGAATCAGGTCACTATAACCCAGATAATGTCCCTCCTGAAGCTAGGAATAAGTACACATGCATGACAGACATAACCATATCAGTAAATGGCATCACAAAATTGTTGCAAGGTCTCAAACCAGACAAAGCACCGGGTCCCGACCGCATCAGACCCCTATTTCTACAAAAGCTCCACTCTGAGGTCGCTCCCATCCTACATGTGATCTTCTCTAAGTCTCTCCAGGAGGGTACCTTGCCCTCTGACTGGTTAAAGGCCAATGTTTCACCCATCTACAAGAAAGGAGACAAAACATGCCCAGCCAACTACAGGCCTATCTCCCTCACATGCATCCTATGTAAGCTACTAGAACACATAGTGACCTCAAATGTAGTGAAACACTTGGACAAACACAAGATCCTCTATGACCTCCAACATGGCTTCCGTGCCAAGAGGTCATGTGAAACACAGCTAACTATGCTCATTGAGGAAATACAACAAAACCTGTCAGACGGCAAACAGACAGATGTCATCTTGCTGGACTTCAGCAAAGCATTTGACAAGGTGAGTCATGAGAAGCTAATCCACAAACTTCATGGTTACGGTATCCGAGGCGAAACCTTGTCTTGGATTAAGGCTTTCCTTAATGGTAGGTCACAGACTGTGGTCCTTGAGGGGGATTGTTCTGAGGAGGTACCAGTTACATCAGGTGTTCATCAAGGATCTGTCCTTGGACCAATCCTCTTCCTGGTTTATATTAATGACCTGCCTGAAAAGGTTAAGTCCCAGGTAAGGCTTTTCGCTGACGATACAGCTGCGTACCTAGCCATCACAAAGCCTGCTGAGTCAAAGCAACTCCAAGATGACCTTGATACCCTCCAGGAATGGGAATTAGACTGGAATATGGAGTTTAATCCAGGTAAGTGCCAGGTCATTCGTATTACAAGATCGAGATCACCAATCCCGACCCAGTATTCTTTACACGGCCAGACCCTTGAGGTTGTGGCCTCTGCCAGGTACCTGGGTGTGGACATTGCGAATGACCTGTCCTGGAAGCCCCATATCAGCAGAATAACAAATAACGCCAACAAGTCCCTTGGCTTTCTGAGAAAAAACCTGAAGGCTAAAAACCCTGAACTTAGAGAGTTAACCTACAAAGCTATAGTCCGTCCCCAGCTGGAATACGCTGCTCCAGTCTGGGACCCGTACATACAAGAAGACATCCAAAGGATTGAGATGGTCCAGAGACGGGCGGCTCGATGGGTCCTGAGTGATTACTCACCTTACTCCAGTGTCTCAGACATGCTGGGAAGACTAGGCTGGCGCACCCTGGAACAGCGGCGTGCTGACTCACGACTGGTCCTGTTCTATAAGATAGTGCATGGCCTAGTTGCCATTCCACTCCCAACATATGTCATACCCCTCAATCGGTATTCTCGGACAACTCATCCACTGGCTTTTAGACAACTCTATGCTAGGACTGACTATTATAAATACTCGTTTTTCCCCTTGGCAGTGGTACAGTGGAACAATCTTTCGGCCCGTACCGCAACCCTGACAAACCTTGATAGCTTCAAACTTGCTATCTGTCAGGAGTGCCACTTCAGACCATAAATGTATACACCACTGTTTTTATCCTCACTTTTTCCTTGTTTCTACTGTTTAATACACTAACACTATGCACTTTTATTCTGTTCTCCCTATCAGCTTTATTTTTAACTCTTACTTTTATCGCATGTTGCGGGGAACCCGGCACGTAATACTCATATGAGGGTGTATGCCGTATGAAGAGATAGCATGCTTTGTAAATCAAGATCAGGATAGTTTAGTACTGGTAGCAGAAATGAAGCAGAAATTGAGAGCTGACCTGTAGTGTGTCAGCTTAATTACCAAGTATACCAAGTAAGTAAGTAAGTAAGTATACCAAGTATAGGTACTGGTGACACGCCAAAACTGACAACCCAGCAGGCACACAACGTTGACTCGACATTGATTCAATGTTAATTCAACAAACTGGGTCCGAGCTGACAACCATTCCCGAGAAAGGGGACTCATTGAAGGACCTACCTTCTTATCCTATGAGTTCCAACAAGTGTTGATCCAGTGGGACTGGAAGGTGTTGCGCTGTTGTTGTTGTTTTTTCTTTGTTTTTCTTTTCTTTTTTCCTCTTTTTTTCTCTCAGTGGGGTAGTCTCCGTTTTTTTGTTATTTTTTTACCTGGTAGCAGCGGTGCACAGGGCCTCGCTCTCACCCCAACAGCAAAATAAGTGTTGACAGCGATGATTCAGATCAGACAAGTCAACGCAGTGGTTTTATGGTTTTCCTATCATGACTATCATGAAGCACATGAATAAGTAGGTCCCTTTTCCCATAGCTTTCATCGATCGTACTCACTATAAATATTCGGCAGCACGTGCTTTTCTTTCAGAATAGATTCGTATTCTAAGGTAGGTGAACGCTTTCTCCTGTTTTAAGGCATGAAAACTGTGTGTGCGAACAGAAAAGGCTCTGGCAAGACCGTGCTTTTGCGCAGGCTCGTCTGATCCGTTGCTGCTCGCATTAATAAATTCATTTTGATTGCAAGTGCGGATCCAGAGGGGGGGGGGGGGGCAGGGGGGTCCGGACCCCCCTGGGAAATCACAAGTTATATGGGTTTCTATCGGGAATAAGCAATTGGACCCCCCCTGGAAAAAGTTGGACCCCCCCCCCCCCTGGAAAATGTTGGACCCCCTCTTGAACCCTTGAAAAATGAAAGATTCTTTAAAATTGACCATTTGAATTTGGTAAATAAGCTGAGGACGAAAAAAAAAACAAAAAAAAAAACGTCAGAGCTTTTTTGTCAGACTGACCTGGACCCCCCCCTAACGAAAATTCCTGGATCCACGCATGGATTGCGACTTCAGATCCGTACAACACAGCATGGCTGGCAAGTTTCTATATAAGATCTTATATGGATGGGCATCAATGAAAGTTCTCTTGGAGAACAACAAATTTCTCGGGAGTGCAGCACGTGTTGGCTTAGTGGAAGGGTTCTTGTCTCAAGACAGAGGGGTTTTGGATTCGAGTCTCATTGGCGTCGCTGTGTTGAGTCCTTGAGCAAGACACATTAATCCTTGCTTAGTGGTGCTACTCAGGAAGACTAGTCTCGACAATAAGTTGACTAGGACGTAAAGAATCAAAGCAAACTGAAATATCTAAACAACTAGGGGAGACCAGGGCTAGTTCGGCCTCGGGGCATGTTCGGCATGTGGCTATATTTAGCATGTAAAATAAGATATGGGGCTGGGAAACATATTTGGAAATTACTTGTGACAAGTTTATCTACATGAGTACACAATGGTTGCATTGTTGAAGGGTACATTGATTTTGTACCAGAAAACTTGTTTTCTTGCATGATTAGTAAATTTCTCAAAGTAATTTCTAAAGATGTGTTAAGATTCTGATTTAAATTCTATATTTTTATAACCAAAGGATATTGTGCTTCGATATAAAACATTGTTAATTTCTTCTCCATCTTAAAGGAGCTGTCACATGATATTTGGAAATAGTCTGTCAGGGGCTAGTTCGGCCACTAGTTTGGCCCAAAGCCAAACTTGCCCCACACTTTAAAAAATATTTGCCATTGTATTTTAGGCCACCTATTTTGTAAAGGGTGTTCCTATCATGGATCCTAAATACCCCCATGTTCATATTTAAAGTAATAGCCTAAATAATGACTGAAATGATTACGTTTCTTTCATCGAACATTTCAGATCCCCATTTTTTCATTGAAGTCAAAAGTAAAAAAAACCTGTCTAAGACATGTAATGCAAACTTTTTCCTTTCTGTTTATTATCCCACGCTTTTTTAAAAAAGGGAAGGGGATATTGTTATCGCCTCCCTCCGTCTGTCTGTCCATCCAATCGTTATGCTATCTCCTAAACCATTGGGTTGCTTAGGGGACAAAAATCAAATTCCATCCTGCTGTCTGTCCGTTATGCGATCTCTTCCTAAACCGTTAGACAAAATTCAACCAAATTTGGAGTGTGAGCTACTCACATAAATGGGGCGTGCAACGGCAAAAAAAATTTTGGCCCCACCCCCTGGTGACCTTGGGATGAGGTCAAAGGTCAAATATCATTAAATTTCGGTTACCATGTCAATTTCAAAGATTTTTTATACCAAACTTTGCGTGTGTTCTCACAAATGAAAGATACAAAACATATCAGACGGAATTTTAATTCTGTTGCCTGAGTCATGCCCCAGGGGTGGGACTTTGGGGCACTGAAGGTGCCCAAGGGGTCAAAAAAAATTTTTTCAAACATGGTCATGTAGCATATCAAATCGATGGGGATGACAAGCAGAACAGAGTGCAAGTAACATTTTCATCCTAGGGTCAAACTTGTGACCTTGGGGCGAGGTCAAAAGGTCAAATATCATTAACATGTCAATTTCAAAGATTTTTATACCAAACTTTGTGTGTGTTCTCACAAATAAAAGATAGGAAACATATTGAACAGAATTTTCATTCTGTTGCCAGGGTCATGCCCGGAGGTGGGACTTCAGGTGCTGGGAGGAGTAAAAAAATTTAGCGTGGGGATTTGCAATGGCCCCCCATCGACTGCGCACTCTACTAGTTAGTATCTATGCATATGTAATTTGCCATGTGTCCTTTTATTAAATGACCTTCAAAAGAATTAGTTTCTTTCAGAGAGTAAAGGATATTGTTATAAATCTCAGGTGTTGATATAGCAGTGCATCTCCTGTCATTTGTGTTCTTTGTGTTGTGTATGACCTGACCGGGTTGGCATAAAACCCGGGTTTTATCATAAAGCCCAACCCGGCGGGTTTCACAGGTTTATGAGGGCAGGTTTTTGGGGTTTTATGTGGGTTTTTTTAAATCTGAAAATTTTTCATTAAATTAATTATAACCCCCATAACCTACTGCTACCTAACAGTTTTTCTGTGAAAACAGTGCTGACCCAGATCAGACTGCTAAAAGAGAAACAGTTTGATCAGGTTTAAAGCTAAGCAGTTTGCATTTTCGTCTGTATCTTTTGATGGCATTACTTTGTGGTCAAATTTAAGCCTGATTACAAAAAACTTAGGGTATCCCAAAATTTAGAAAAATAACAGTATGTACATTTGTAGTAGAGCAAACATTTAGTACCTTTGGGGCAGTAATTGAGCAATTATCCTTGGCTATAGAAATTATGGTCAAATGCAGTCATGCTTTAAACTGGTCCTATTATAACAAGAGTGAATAGATTTTAATGCAGTTATTTTGGGAAATTTGTTTAAGGCTTAAATGAAATGTATGTGTGGTTCCTGTTGGCCTACCTACCCTAATTTTTTAACCCTACCCTAAACATTCAAATGGTCTTTGGAGAAAAAAGTACCTAAAATGGGCACTTTTTCAGATTGTGTCACTATTTTCTTTGTAAATGTTATAACAAAATAATTTCCCTACCTACCTACCCTAAATTTGTTTGTATGCAACAGGAACCACACATATATTTCATTTAGGCCTAATTCACTTATTCACACACTTCAGAATAGAATTATAGTTACGTTAAATTTTAAATCTTCATTTACTGCCAAAATGGTCAAGCAAAAAGACCATTTTGTGGGATGTTTTGATATTATTGAAGTCGAAGATAATTTTCAGGGAAAAGATGACATTGATTGGTAGACTTTGATAAATATGACTATATAGAATCATTTATACACTTTTATACGTCATCAGACAGAAATCTGAGAATTTATTTGACCAAAAATTCATAAAACCCGCATATTGCCCAAAGTGGGTAATATGACCTTATTGCCCAACCCGGGTTTTATGGGAAGGGTTTACCTGGACGGGTAATATCATGACAACCCTGGTATACCAAATACTAAATATCTCATCACAGGTTTATTATTTGATGATAGTTTTATTGCCATTGGATGAAAAAAAAAGAAGATTTTTTATCATAATTTATAAATGCTCATATGAAGGTTTGGACCAGCACATGAATTTTTGGTACTTATCACATACATGTACTAGGCCAAAAACGAAATGCCGCATATAAAACATATATAGTGGTCTTTCACCAATCTCTTGCAAACATTTTGTCACAGTTTGAGCACTGATTCTTGGATTATGAGTTCCTGGGGTTGTCCTAGCTGTCGACTGTCACAGGGCAAAATTGATTGAACAGTTGAGACCTACGGTTTATCCATCTTGACATCACATCATTGCACGGTGACGTCCTGAACGCACACAGTCTGACATTGTCCCCATTTGCCAGAAACGTTTCTTAAGACGTTCAATCGTCCTTGCAATGGCATCGAAATTGTTGGGCTATCACCAATGGCGTCACATTAGCTTGTAACATTCCAATCTCCCCTTAGCGTTCAACAGGTGTCCATCTTGGCATCCTAAAGAAGCAATGTGTAATCTCTGATTTTAAAGTTTTAAATTGTTTTCAAGCAAATTGGATATTCGACTAGAGATTTCAGTTGTTAGTACATGTGTAAATCTAAATAAAACTAGTAAGCACATGAAAAACTGGAAAATAAAAAATCAGCCAGTACACTGGTTTGGGTTCACTGCCAGTGACCGAGCTCAATAAAACAATGGGAATAATTTGTCGCAGGAATAGTATGGAAACATAGATGCCAGATAAAATTTTGAAACTCTCATTTAACACGCAATAATTTTAATCTTTATATGTGGCCTAGTATGAGCCAATGCTGACACTGTGGGGCTAAATTCTGATCTTAATCTACATCTAGTCTTAAATTGAGCTACACATTTGCGTGACAGGCTGGACTGAGCCTTCATTGTGTCACACTGCCATAAGTACCAAAATCAAACGTCCTGGCTCCCACGAAAATAATCCCTGTGGCTCAGTGGATTTATTCTTTAGTCTTAAATTTGCATTAAATCAAGCCAAACTAGACACAATGTCGATACAAAGAAATGATAGCCATATATGGATAGGTATGACGGTTGCCATATGATAAGCTATACATCATGTATATGTTTTTATGGCTTGCTCAATGAATAATTTATCTTACTTAGCTACAAAATGCTCACTATTATGTTTCATCTTAATTTAGCTGTATACAGTGATGAAATATCTAGCATATATAAAACATGTATAAATTAAGCAAACAAATATAAGCATTGGAGAGATAAACAATAACATTAAACCTTTTGAAAAATATTTTGACCCTTAAAATAAGCAGTTCTTTAAATGCTGTTAAAAATTAAGTAAGTATGATCAGGAAATACCACAATCACACACTGCAGACCAACCCACGGCACTGTGAGGAAGAGCCACTGAACCTTAACAGTAACAAGACATAAGAAAGACAATAAAAGCAAAGCAACCAGTTCTCTCTTCCTCGTCAAGATGGTTGCAAAACTATAAAGGACACAAGGTAATACATACCAAACAAAGTTCAACACAGAACCCCCACAAACAGTGCTAGGTACATAAAACAATAAATCAACAACAACAGAACCACTGCCTTAGAGCGACTGGCAGCCTAAGCCCCCCCACAGTGGCAGCCGAAGCCACTGGGGTGGGGTGGGGGGGGCTTAAATGCATTTTACTGCCGCCAAATCTTTGCCCTAGATTCTGTTGTTGTTAAAACACAAAAATTGTGAAGCTCACATGGAGGCTTCCTAACTAATGCAATGCATCATGATAGAGAAACATCTAATCAAATTAACACACTATGATGAAACAAAGAAAAGGGCTCATGACTCCTATCCTAGATATTCAGAGCTGAAGGAAACCTTAAGTTGAGCTACATCTATGGTGTTTTCAAGTAATAATGTGCATTGAGTTCAAGGAGCGCAGTAGCTCAGTGGTAGAGTGCTTGACTCAAGACAGAGGGGCCGCGGGTTCGAGCCTCACTGGCGTCACTGCGTTGTGGTCCTTGAGCAAGATGCATTTATCCCAGCTTAGTACTGGTACAACCCAGGAAGGCTCGTCCCTGTTTAACTGAAAGATTGTTGATGGGACGTAAAGAATCAAATCAAACAAACAAACAAACCTTATACAAAGCTCAGGCCCCAAGGTTATAAAACTTTTTTCATACTCAACTCAGCTGAGCACGAAATTTATCCTGCTCATAAATGTTAAAATGCCTACAATTGTTGGCATTTAAACATTTATTAGCATGATAAATACAACACCTGAGAGACTTAAAGCAAGAAACTTCTTTATTTGCCGGTATTTTAGTTTTTATGAGCAGTTGAAATTTCATGCTCAGTTGAGTTGAGCATGAAAAAAGTTTTATAACCTCGGGGCCAGGGCAGTGGACTTCCATATTATAGCATGAGTATATCTTGTGCAAAGAAAAGTGATCAATGTGTTTAGTTTCATGTTTTGAATGCTTTAATAAAATATGCCCTAGATAGAAATGGAGAGCAAACCACATGTACATGCAACTCGAAACTAATCTGCAGTAATATAACCCTTATTTGGTTAACCAAGACAACAGAAACATGAAACAACTTATTTCCTAAAACATGGCTGAGTATGAACATCAAAATAAGACATAAAAGCTTTGAATATTATACTTCTACCACAACCTCTAAGTAATGACCCTCGATTCATTCAATGCATTTACTGTTATAGTCACGCCTCAAAGCATTTTGTGGAAGTATACCTTTATTTGGAGCAGCTACACCATGCATGTTTAGTTTGTCCGCCAATTTTTGGAGAAAATATTGCATAAGGTCAGGGTCCTATAGTGTGTTATATATACTCTTATTATTGGGATTGCCTATTTTACATCTAGGATATAGTTATATTGTACTACTACACTACTACATTTAACTTTTTACCGGCTCGTTTTTTTTTGATAAACAAAAAAGTTACAACTGATGCAAAAGTTGTTTTGAGAAGCATTTGCTTTGTTGATACATATTGTTGTTTACTGTGTACATGCCCATTGTCTATGTGTTTCAGATGGCAGTTCGCAATATACTTCCAAGATTATGCAAACCCTTGACCGAGGCCAGGTATGTTGATAATATACACTGCATGCTGGGTAATATTTCAAGCTTTTGTCATCTGCTGATTTTTTTTTCAAGTTAAACTTCCAAATACTCTTTTCCAAATGCTATCACAGTATTAAACTGATTGGATCCAAATCAAGACCAACCTTTATTTGGTCCTGAACTTGGTCCAAGCTGTTTGCAAAGATAATCAGCAGAAGACAAGTCTACACTTGCAAGGAAATAGTAATGTTTCGAATTTATTGATTACAGAAATCCTTAAAAGACCACATCAACTTTGTAGCAGATAGCTATTAATACCTGCTTTTTCGTTAGAAAAATAGGGTATATTAATTTCGTACCAAAGTTGGTCCGTTGTCTGTCCGTGTGTCACGTTTCTTGTAATTGTATATTCTCCTAACTTTGGACGTAGCAATTTCAACCTTGTACATGCATAGATCACATGATGTAGAGGGTACTTATGACGTTTCATGTGACCTTGACCCCAGGCCAAGGTCAAAGGTCAAATAATGTATTTTCTTGTAAACGCATCTCCTCATAAACTTTTTGAAGTAGCAACTTCAAATTTTACATGTGCATAGGTCACATGATGTTGAGGGTACTAGGCAACACTTCTTGTGACCTTGACCTTGGAGCCAAGGTCAAATAATGTATTTTCTTGTAAATGCATCTTCTCCTAAACCATTGGACATAGCAAGGTGCATAGGTCACATGATGTGGATGGTACTTGGCAACATTTTGTGTGACCTTGACTTCAAGGTCATATAATGTACTTTCTTGTAAATCCATCTTCTCCTATACTATTGGACGTAGTAACTTCAACTTTTGCAGGTGCATAGGTCATGAGTTGGAGAGTACTGGACAACATTTTGTGTGACCACTAGGTCAAGGTCATAATACATATTTTCTTGTAAATGCATCTCCTCCTTAACCATTGGACATAGCAACTTCAAACTTCACAGGTGCATAGGTCACATTATGTAGAAGGTACTGAGCTACATTTTGTGTGACCTTGACACCAAGGTAAAGGTTATAGGTAAAAAAGTGGGTATTTGCAATGGTGTACCATCGACTGCTGCTCTATTTCAAAATATTTTGAATACACATATTTCAAAAACAAATAAGACTTGGTATTGTATGTAAATCAATTGGTTTCTGGCAGATTATTCTCATGAAATGTAGAATCTTTTCTAAAAATTCAAAGATTACATAGAATTTTTTCATCTGCTTCTTTTTGACATTCTTACATTACTGTACATATATAGCTTTATGGAAAATTCCATTGGTCTGAAAAGGGTTAATATCTACACATCACTGCCTGGTAAAGTGAATCCATTTTCAAACATAGAAATCCATTGCATGACTATCCCTGATTTTCAATTCTCTTTCTTTGGCAGTTGTTTTTTAAAATTCACCAGCCGTTGGGGCAGGCATGTCCTAAAAAAGAAGCCAAGAATTTGATTGGTCAAAAAGTATGGCCACCAGGGGCCTACTAAGCTTGTCCTATGTACTTGTAGAAGAAACATTTATTTATTTTTTGTCATGTATATCTTTATTTAGAATAGCATTAATTTTACACATCACAAACATAATACCTATTGAAACATCATATTCAACACTGCCCAACAAAAGTTTTGCACAAGTAATAAAGATGAATTTATATGTGAGCAAGTTATTTCGTCATGAAATATCTGATGAAAAAAGGCCGTCTCAATAGTCTAAGAGGGTTTAAACCAAACGATGAGTCTCAGGGAACCACTAACGTCGTTTTTCTAATGGCGTTTGCAAGTCTAAAGCATTCAGACCTGGACGCGATTTTAAAATCTGTGCAAAACTTCCATTGAGCCATATATAACATCACTACACACAATATCATTTGAGCCAGTGCATGAGATTTCCAACAATGTGGTATGTGTGACCAGCAAAGCTTCAGATCAGCCTGCACATACGCGCAGTCTGATCAGAGCCTTTGCTAGTTGCTTGAATATTCTATGAGTGTTAAGCTACTGCATGAACGTAATTTGGAGTTTCTAAGCTTAAAAAGAGGCTGCAGAGGCTCGTCTGAGTCTTCACCTGTCCAAATGCCACATTGTTGGAAATCACATGTCACGGCTCATTTAAGGACTATAGATCTATGGTAGCTGAACAGGTTGAAGTTTTAGTCCCATTGTTTTCCTGTGACGAGTTAATTGCAAGTGTTGGAATTCTTTAATGCAACTCCTGTTTCTATTCTTGTATATTTTCAGGATGTATGAGGAGTGTAGCTGTTGTGGAGGGATTGTGAGGATGAGACAGCAGAAACTGACTTGCCGGGAGTGTGGCCTCTTGTTTCATCGAACTTGCAGTTGTAAGTATTTTCTTTTCTCTTTCCACTTTGCATTCTCAGCTAATGTAGACGGTAAAAAGAGTTGACAAGCACATTTAGGCCAGTACATTCGATTTTATTAGAATCTCTATCATGAGTGTGAGGGTAGGATAGAAAGGTCCATCCCTAGGACCACTGTCAAGAGGCTTGTCGAGTGATGACCGTGATCCCAAGGGACTGATTTTTCTATCCAATCCTCACACAAATGATTCTTTTTTTGCTCGCCATTAAATACCACTTTTTCATATATATACTGCTCAAAAAAAGATAAGGGTCAAACAATTATTTACGAATTAATATTCCCCATTTAATACTATAGTAGCAAAATAACGTTTATAACAATTTCATCGGTCAAACATTGCTTTAGTTAAGATGTTTAAGCAAACAATTAACAATCAAAAGTGAATAAACCGCAATATCTGAAACACACATCCTTTTCATAGAGATGGGCGGGGTAATGTCTTTTTGAAATTTATACCTGGGAAGCATTCTTACTCATTTTGGTCAGTTCTAATATCGTGTGTGGCCTCCACGAGCATCAATAACTTCAGTACAGCGTGTCCAAAAGCTCAGCACTAGTGTTTGTATGTCTTTACGAGGGATTCGTACCCACTCCTCTAGAAGAGCATTTGCAAGCTGCTGGGCTGTTTGCGGTTGTGCCAAACGTGCATTTATTCGTCTCTGGAGAGCGTCCCAGGCATGCTCGATTGGGTTGAGGTCAGGTGAGCGTGAAGGCCAATCCAAACGTTCGATACCCTCATCCTCAAGATAATCATTAACCACACGAGCCCTATGGGGACGTGCATTATCATCCATTAAAACAAAGTTATCACCGACTGCCCCTGCAAATGGTCGAACATAGACATCTAGAATTTCGTCTCTATAGCGTACGCCCGTCAGTTTCCCATTTTGGATGACATAGAGATCGGTGACTCCATCAAATGAAATGCCACCCCATACCATAACAGATGGACCATACCCATCGGTCATGTTCAGCAACACAACAGTTAACAAAACGTTCGTTCTTCCTTCGCCAGACACACCTGCGTCCATCACTATTATCAACGCAGAATCTTGACTCATCGGTCAAAAGGATTTTCCTCAAACTACCCAATGGCACGTCTTCATACTGTGCTTCAAATTGACGCCTTGCAGTTCTGTGATCACGTGTCAATGGGGGTCTCACGGCTGGTCTCCGAGCATGAATACCGTTGTCATGAAGACGATTTCTGATTGTCTGTTCACAAATAGTGATACCAGTTGCATGTAGGAATTGCTGGTTTAGAGTTCTTGCCGTGTCAAACCTCTGACGTCGAGACATGGTAACAATATACCGGTCATCCACCGCTGACGTCTTTCTTGGGCGGCCACTTTTTGGTCGTTCTTCAACACTTCCGGTGTCAAGAAAACGCTGCCATATTCTCTGAACAACAGATTGCGTGACGCCAAACTGAGCGGCTGCATAACGTTGGGTTGCTCCAGCCTGAAGCATACCTAACATTCTCTCCATGTCCCTAACAGACAAATGTCTTCGATTTGGCATTTTTGTACACAAATGACTTCTGGTACCACAAATAAGCAAAGCACAGCGAAAATTGGCTCAAAAATCCAGAAATGCAACTCTCTAATCAAGTGACTTCCACACAATAATTATTCGTAAAACTCGTGTAGGCAATATGAACACTGTTTACCCGTGCTATACGTGCGTTCATGCAAGAATAAACACAGTGGTCAGTTACCCCATGAATCAATGTATGTTAATATAGTTCAAACTTTAAAGAAAATCATTTCACAAAAAACAGTTTTACGAAAATCTGTTTGACCCTTAACATATTTTGAGCAGTATATTTCAAAAGAGGCTCCCATGGCAATACACCGAGATGGGACATAACATGATGGCAATACACCGAGACACGACATAACATGATGGCATCACATTCATATAACACTGACCGAGATGAGACATAACATGATGGCATCACATTCACATGACACTGACTGAGACACGACATAACATAATGACATCACATTCACATGACACTGACTGAGACAGGACATAACATGATGGCATCACATTCACTTAACACTGACCGAGATGAGACATAACATAATGGCATCACATTCACATGACACTGACTGAGACTTGACATAACATGATGGCATCACATTCACATGACACTGACCGAGATGAGACATAACATAATGACATCACATTCACATGACACTGACTGAGACACGACATAACATAATGACATCACATTCACATGACACTGACTGAGACACGACATAACATGATGGCATCACATTCACATGACACTGACTGAGACACGACATAACATGATGGCATCACATTCACTTAACACTGACTGAGACATGACATAACATAATGACATCACATTCACATGACACTGACTGAGACAGGACATAACATGATGGCATCACATTCACTTAACACTGACCGAGATGAGACATAACATAATGGCATCACATTCACATGACACTGACTGAGACACAACATAACATGATGGCATCACATTCACATGACACTGACCGAGATGAGACATAACATAATGACATCACATTCACATGACACTGACTGAGACACGACATAACATAATGACATCACATTCACATGACACTGACTGAGACACAACATAACATGATGGCATCACATTCACATGACACTGACTGAGACACGACATAACATGATGGCATCACATTCACTTAACACTGACTGAGACACGACATAACATAATGACATCACATTCACATGACACTGACTGAGACACGACATAACATAATGACATCACATTCACATGACACTGACTGAGACATGACATAACATGATGGCATCACATTCACATGACACTGACTGAGACACGACATAACATGATGGCATCACATTCACTTAACACTGACTGAGACACGACATAACATAATGACATCACATTCACATGACACTGACTGAGACAGGACATAACATAATGACATCACATTCACATGACACTGACTGAGACACAACATAACATGATGGCATCACATTCACATGACACTGACTGAGACACGACATAACATAATGACATCACATTCACATGACACTGACTGAGACAAGACATAACATGATGGCATCACATTCACATGACACTGACTGAGACACGACATAACATAATGGCATCACATTCACATGACACTGACTGAGACAAGACATAACATGATGGCATCACATTCACATGACACTGACTGAGACACGACATAACATAATGACATCACATTCACATGACACTGACTGAGACAAGACATAACATGATGGCATCACATTCATATAACACTGACTGAGATGAGACATAACATGATGGCATCACATTCATATAACACTGACTGAGATGAGACATAACATGATGGCATCACATTCACATGACACTGACTGAGACACGACATAACATAATGACATCACATTCACATGACACTGACTGAGACAAGACATAACATGATGGCATCACATTCATATAACACTGACTGAGATGAGACATAACATGATGGCATCACATTCACATGACACTGACTGAGACAGGACATAACATGATGGCATCACATTCATATAACACTGACTGAGATGAGACAATACATGATGGCATCACATTCACATGACACTGACCGAGATGAGACATAACATGATTGCATCACATTCATATAACACTGACTGAGATGCGACATAACATAATGGCATTAATTCATATAACGCTGACTGAGATGAGACATAACATGATGGCATCACATTCATATGACACTGATCGAGATGAGACATAACATGATGGCATCACATTCATATAACGCTGACTGAGATGAGACATAACATAATGGCATCATATTCATATAACACTGACTGAGATGAGACATAACATGATGGCATTACATTCATATAACACTGATCGAGATGAGACATAACATGATGGCATTACATTCATATAACACTGATCGAGATGAGACATAACATGATGGCATTACATTCATATAACACTGACTGAGATGAGACATAACATGATGGCATCACATTCATATAACACTGACTGAGATGAGACATAACATGATGGCATCACATTCATATAACACTGACTGAGATGAGACATAACATGATGGCATCACATTCATTTAACAGTGACTGAGATGAGACATAACATAATCCCGGCCCAGTCACATACTTTCGTGGAGATTGATCATGAAATTAGTTCTACGGTCATTCTCCTCCCTTCCACTGAATCATTCAAAAAGGGTTGTTGTCAGTTACAGGTGAAAGTATGTGCACAAAGTACTGGTTAACCGCTTGTTCAAACTTGCCCAGGAAAAAAGTGTGGTTAGATGAATAGAATCCATCATTAGTGTTCAATGGGGACAGGAAAATCCCAATCTGAGGGCCAACAGTTCCAGTGGGGAACAATGCTTGTAGAGTTTCGGTGTTGACGATTACTATTAAAAAGCAAGAATGAGCAGGACTGTAGGTTTTAAGCTTTTTTTCCACGCTCAAGTTCAACTGAGTTTGAAATTACTGCTCATTACAACTTAAATACAAAAAAATAAAAACTTCCTGCTTTCAAACTTCCCAGACATTATATACTTATCATGCAAATAAAAATTAACATTTTAACCTAAATACAAGCCTGATAAAGAGCTTTGTGCATTATTAAGGGGCTATTTTGGCCCCGAAATGAATATTGTTTTAACCTATTTCCTTTGATTAATTTATTGGAAGAATAACTGTAGCGTAAAATTCTGGCATTTATTTAAATTCTTCCATTGCTATGGTAACAAAAATGGCCGACAAAATATGCTTAAAATAGAGAAATTGCAATTTTGTGCTAAATTAATGGCTTTTGGAGACTGATCTTTTAAGAATTAGATATCAGCGCAAGGGAATAAAAAAAAATCTTTTAATATATTGTGTGCCATAATAATTCTCATCATCTGTGAAAATATCTTTTGAGTGTTTGCTTGTGCTCTATGTTAATTTCTCTGTCAAATGTCTTAAATTTGCTCCAAAGTGGTCACTTTCCTATTTTCAGCCTATTTTGGTGGCCTTTTTTGTTACCATAACAACGGTAAAAGTCTAATAAATAACAGACTTTTACACTTGGGCTATTGTTCTAATAAACTAATAAAAACATACTAGTGAAAAGCTTTTTTCATTTTTTGGCCTCATAGGGGGGCCAAAATAGCGTCTTAATGCACATACCCCTTTCATCCTCGGTTCAGTTGAGTCTGAAAAAAGTTTGATTTCGGGTCCAGGTCTCCGGTTATAATTTCCCCCAAATATTTTATCATTTTTCTTAGATCATTTTATCTAAGCAAACAGTGCAGACCCTGGTCAAAAGCAGCATATAAGTGGCATTTCACCTGGGTCTTCCCTGTTTGCCAAAATATCTGTTTAAGGGTTTAATAATTATTTTACCATTTATATACCTATGCTTTTAAGAAAGCAAAAGGGATATTGTTATCACCTCCATCTGTCAGCCTGTACATCTGTCAACCCATCTGTCAGTTTTTGGTATGGAGTTACTCTCGTGAATTGGGTGTGCAACAGCAATTTTTTTTTCTGAAGGTCAAATAAATTTCAATAACCAAGTCAAATTGCTTGTTTCTAAGAAAGGCCAAGTTTATGTTCAAAGTGTATCACAATCTTACTCCCACATATATAGGTGAAAACTATAACTTGCGTAGTAACTTTAACATATTGGTAAACCTCAGATCTGCATCAACAAGGTGTTTTGTGCCTCCAAAACCAAGAACAGAATGTTTTAAGCAGAGCATGAGATATTCTGGATGCTTGATTTGGAACAGCTTGCCTGAAGTAATTAAAAATGCCCAAACTCAAGAAACATTCCATAAAAGATTTTAAACTGGCTCTTGAATTAAGTTTGGCCGATAAGAAAATGATCACTCAGCAAAAATCCTTTTAAAATGCTAAACTATTCATTTTAAGTACATGTTTGTAGTTGGTATATATATTTTTAGTGAATATTTTTGTTCATTTCTCTTTTATCCATTTATTATTTTACCTATGTTAATTCTTGTACCTTATGGTGTGGATCCTGATCAGCTGGCCTCTCAGAAGCTAGCTGATCTGGATCTACACTCGTAGGGAATAGTCATAATTAGGCAGTATCCTAAGTTTCTTCTCCTGATGTGTTTTTGTTGAATTTTATGCGGAGAAAATTTACAAAAATAAAATTACAAAAATATGATGACCAGTAAATAATGTAAAATAATGTAAATCATTTGGCCCATACCATGCTGTACCTGGGTATAACCCGTTTGGAAAACAGTATAGATCCGAATCAGCTGGATCCTGAAACCAGCTGATCAGGATGTATATTGTTTTCTACTCTGCTTGTAAATGCATACTTATAAGTGGAACCTTGCAAGTTGGTTAGATATACACTGCTGAAGTTACTCTTTGCCTGCAATTGTTGTCTGCTGATAACCTTTGCAAACAGTTTTGGAACCAGATCAGGACCGACAAAATATTGGGCCAGATCTTAATCCAATCTGTTTGACTCTCGGAGAACTGTATAGTAAATTAATTTTTTAAAAAAAGACAGCAGATGACCAAAATATAAAAAAATTCCAGCAAGCAGAATAAAATAGAAATGGATGCTTGTCAAGATAAATACGTTACTATAATATAAAAAATGCACTTGTGTAAATATCAAATTAACCCTTGTCCTGTTGAACCTAGATATATCCGGTTTTTAGAAACACTAACAGTGTGGATACTGATCAGCTGATCAGGATCCACAGTTTTGCATTCAGTTTACGGTCTTGCCAAAATTTAGCTATATTTGCACAGCAGTACAGGGTTAAACAATTTAATTAAATCTATTTTGATAGTTTGTGTAGAATTGTTGTTTTTTATATGTGTACATATAATTTATTTTGTGGGCCTCATGGAAGATTAGTTGTTACTACTAAATGTTGTCACCCTCTTTAAATAAAGACTTTACTTGCTTACTTACTTACTTAATTTCAAAGATTTATACCAAACTTTGTGTGTCATCTTACAAATAAGATATAAAACATGTCAAATAGGATTTTAGTTCTGACGCCTGGGTCATGCCGCCTGGGCCATGCCGTAGGGGCTAATTTTTTTTAATATGACCATGTAGCATTTCAAATTGACAGGGATGATGAGTAGAACAAAATGCAAGTTTTGGACATGATGAGCTTTTTAGGAAGAATATGTAGGTGTTATTTAGAAATAAATTTCAGTTTTTGAAATATAAATGTATCATGAAGTAATCATGATGGGATCAGTTCAAAATCTGTGATCTCAAACAACTAAGTAGTTATTATAACCTAATGGATTATTTTGTCAAATGTTTGACTATTTGTTACCCATTTCTTTCAGCGATGAGACAAGAGGACTTCCGGCTCCTTAAGCGGGGTAAGTTATGAATTTCTTTAACCAGTTGTAGCCCAGGCACAAAATCAAAACTCTTATTGTCATCTACTTTTCTTCATATACAAATAAAATACCAGGCCACATGCGCAGTCGGTAACATGTCTGGCAACAGATGCGAGTCTAACTGCAGATCCAGGGGTCGCGAGTTCGATCCCGGCCCGATACCATACTTTCGTGGAGATTGATCATGAAATAATTTCTACAGTCATTCTCCTCCCTTCCGCTGAATCATTCAAGAAGGGTTGTTGTCAGTTACAAGTGAAAGTATGTGCACGAAGTACTGGTTAACTGCTTGTTCAAGCTTGCCCAGGAAAAAGTGTGGTTAGGTGAACTGACCGTCCCGCCATGACCATAGCTGTTGACTTGGGACGTAAAGCAACAAAACAAACAAAAATTCATATACAAATATTGCATGGGTCCAGATAAGGATAGTTTGTGGACATTAAATTGCATTTACTTCCTTACCCATCAAATTAAACATGTGTTTTTGGTGCCCAAAAGAACTGTCTCATTGAGACGGTTCTTTTGAGTACCCACAACATATGTTTTGGTTGAGTAATAAGAAAAATAATTTTCCAGTACACACTCTTATCTAGAGGCCTACTATTGGAATCTGGTATTTTGACAGTAAATTCATATTGGTGAGTTTCATCTAAGTCTGTGCAGTTTGTAGAGTTAAAAGCAAATCTTCAGAAACAGAAATCACAACCCTTCTCATTCTGATGGATTTTCCCAAACATAGTGAAACAATACATATGGGATAAACCATCTTGTGTTTTAAAGGTCTTGTGAATCTTCAAAAACATTTTGAAAACTCTTCATTATTTAAATGACAGTGATGAGATAACCAAAATGCTGAAAACCCTATCTTAAAATTCCAACCTAGTCAAAAGTTATGCAAGTTTTAAATTTATGTAAATTAGCATATAAGCCCCGCCCACATTATTGTTTCGAGATGATTTTTTCAAAATGTCATATTTTATGTAGTGTGATTTCTAAGCAATTAAAAAGAGCACAATTATGCTTTTATATGCAAATGTTTTATTTTATCATATTGAATCATTTTCAGCAAACAAAATATTAAATAATGTTATAATAAATGAACTATTTTAAATTTAATATTTCAAAAAGCTCAAATGACGTCACTTGAGCCTCTCGCATATTTTCATCTAATTAAATTTTGTAACCTTTATAACTTAGTAACTATTTTGAATTTTTTGATGAGGCTTTCGACATTCTGTTTCTCTCATTCCTTGCTTTTCAATCAATAGGAGTTTTAAAAAAGTTTTTTCGAAGGTTCACAAGACCTTTAAGGGGCCACACAGAGAAATTTCCAAATTTTGATGTAATAATAACGTTTCTAAAGATTGCTTTTATCTTAGCAAACAGATAAAACTCTGAAATGCCGCCAGATGCAGCATTTCATCTGGGTCTATACTTTTTGCCAAAGTACCTGTTTATCTGTATTTAGAATAAAAGGTGTCTTGTATCCTGGGTCAGGTGTGGTACTTGATTGTATCGTTTCCTGATCTTTGCAACCTTACTTACTTTGATTATCAGAGTTGTTTTGTCTGTGCTGCGTGGCGGCCCTAAAAAGTCTCCCCGCACTTTCATTTAATGCTCTTATTTTTCCAATCCTCAGGATTGTGTGTACAATCTCCTTCCATTATTCCTGTCCCTGGATATCCTCTATGTCTTGTATCCTGGGTCAGGTGTGGTACTTGATTGTATCGTTTCCTGATCTTTGCAACCTTACTTACTTTGATTATCAGAGTTGTTTTGTCTGTGCTGCGTGGCGGCCCTAAAAAGTCTCCCCGCACTTTCATTTAATGCTCTTATTTTTCCAATCCTCAGGATTGTGTGTACAATCTCCTTCCATTATTCCTGTCCCTGGATATCCTCTATGTCTTGTATCCTGGGTCAGGTGTGGTACTTGATTGTATCGTTTCCTGATCTTTGCAACCTTACTTACTTTAATATATATTTGTACACTTTAGGCATTTACTGAAGTACAGTTGGAAATGTTAGGAGAAACAATTTCCGTATATGACAAAATCTTGGTTTTCACATCAAAACTGTTAACGTAAATGAAAAGAATCGCACATTTCATTGAATTAAACTTGTGGTGAATAAATGATATAATGCACAGCAGAGCCTCGCATTATATCTAGTTGCTGGTTTGAGCCTCGAAGACTACACTCACCATGTTGTGTCCTTGAGCAAAACTCTTTAGCACTCTAGTTCAACATAGGAAGACTTGTCCCCATATGACTGAAAACTTGTTGAGTGGGAGGTAAAGAATTAAACCAAACAAACAAAAAGATCCTTTCTGTGTCTTTTGGATCTATTCAACAGGGAATCTTTATTAATTGACTTTGCTTGTTTGTTGTGTATCATTCTAGAATATAGTAGTTTAAAGCATTGTTTTCACCAAATATAGATGCTTAAAGAATGTGCTACAGTAAATGTTCTAAAATTTTAAACATTTTCTCTTTGTGTTTTCAAATGAAATGTTGGTTTTCAGGGTGTGAATTTACAAAATGCTTGTCAGAATAGGAAAGAGGGAAGACCCTAATCAGACTGCTACTTAAGAAGCAGTCTGATCATGGTCTGAGCTGTTTGTCTTGGCTGTTTTTCAGGCATTCATTGTTCTAATTTTAGACTAGATTGCAAATGTGCAGTTTTGTAGTGATCAAATTTCAAAAAGATTAGGTTGCAAGCAAAGTTATAGGTTGCCCAAGCTCTTTAGGATTATGTTAACATTGACTTGTTTATAAAAAACTTAGTCATGCAGTATTCAAAACATTTGAGGGGCACTGCATGACTATCAAAAGTTGCCTAGAAATATAGAAAGCTATTTGTTGTTAGTTTCCAAACTCAGTAAGAAAAGCGGCCTCGTCGCCACCAGTAGAAAATCCATTCTGCATGTTTCAATGGTTTAATCCATTGTGCAGAGGGTTTGAATCTATCCAATGATTGTGTCTGTTTTAATTACTTTGTTTTTTTTCATCATTTTCATTTTATGGTATTTTTGTACACAGCTTTTGATCATGTTTACACATTGGTTTTAACATTTATGCCAAGTGTCTCTTACATGGAACATAATTAAGCAAACACAGAAAGTAATCCCGCAGAACATGTCCTCACACCAGGGTCTTCATTGCTTACTATCTTATAGCAGTATTTGGCAACCAAAATGATTTTGGATAATGATTTATTCGTCAAATTATAGTATATTATAAATAGCAGAATGAAATTGGGAAAAAATAGTTTTTCAAACCCAAAGCCTCCCACAAACTATGAAAGAAGCATATCCACTGTGCCATGAATATCCTGTTGCCATTGTGTGCATATTTCATGGCGGATCCAGAAAGTTTTGTCAGAGGGGGTCCAACTCTGACAACTTTTGTTTTAGTTGATGGAGGGAGAGAGGTTCCTAATACCACTAAAAGTGGGGCATCATCTGCCTGCCAGCAAACTGCCATTTAAATGAGGTTTCCCTTGCAGACCGATACTGGCCCAACATTGAGTGCTGTTTTGGTAGCTTTGTTAATTTCCAGGGGTTCCAGACCAGTATTGCTATGGAGCCCTGTAGCTTTGTGGTTTTCTTAGGGTGAGTGGGGTCAGAACCCCTACCCTCCTTGTATCCATCACATACTACATCCTAAATATATAATAAGATGCAAGTATGTTTCTAAAAATAGTAAGATTGAGGGGCTGCAGGTAGGCATTGTCTGCTAGCAGCTACTCTTGTCATCTATGGATAACCTTTGTAATAATGAGGACCACAGTGGCTCAGTAGTAGTGTTTGACTCAAGATTGAGGGGTTGCAGGTTGGAGCTTCACCCCATGGCTTAACACTGTCTGCTAGCAGCTACTTTTATCAGCTATGGATAACCTTTGTAATAATGAAGAGCACATTGACTCAGTGGTAGAGTGCTTGACTCAAGATTGAGGGGTTGCAGGTAGGCATTGTCTACTAGCAACTACTTTTATCATCTATGGATAACCTTTGGAATAATGAGGAGCACATTGACTCAGTGGTAAAGTGCTTGACTCAAGATTGAGGGGTTACAGGTTGAAGCCTCACCCCAGGCTTAACTCTTTCTGTTAGCAGCTACTTTTGTCATCTATGGATAACATTTGTAATAATTAGGACCACAGTGGTTCAGTAGTAGAGTGCTTGACTCAAGATTGAGGGGTTGCAGGTAGGCATTGTCTGCTAGCAGCTACTTTTATCATCTATGGATAATCTTCGTAATAATGAAGAGCACATTGACTCAGTGGTAGAGTGCTTGACTCAAGATTGAGGGGTTGCAGGTAGGCATATTCCGCTAGCAGCTACTTTTATCATCTATGGATAATCTTCGTAATAATGAAGAGCTCATTGACTCAGTGGTAGAGTGCTTGACTCAAGATTGAGGGGTTGCAGGTTGGCATTGTCTACTAGCAACTACTTTTGTCATCTTAGGATAACCTTTGTAATAATTAGGACCACATTGACTCAGTGGTAGATTTCTTGACTCAAAATTGAGGGGTTGCAGGTTGGAGCTTCACCCTAGGCTTAACTCTGTCTGCTAGCAGCTACTTTTGTCATCTAAGGATAACCTTTGTAATAATTAGGACCACAGTGGCTCAGTAGTAGAGTGCTTGACTCAAGATTGAGGGGTTGCAGGTTGGCATCTGCTAGCAGCTACTTTTGCCATCTAAGGATAACCTTTGTAATAATGAGGAGCACATTGACTCAGTGGTAGAGTGCTTGACTCAAGATTGAGGGGTTGCAGTATGGAGCTTCATCCCAGGCATTGCATTGTGTCAATGGGCAAGACACTTTATACCGGGCAGCACGTAGCGCAGTCGGTAACGTGTCTGGCTACAGATGTGTGTCTGACTTCTGATCCAGGGGTCACGAGTTCGATCCCAGTCCGGTCCCATACTTTCATAGGATTGATCATGAAATAATTTCTACAGTTATTACTCTCCCTTCATCTGAATGATTCAAGAAGGGTTTTTGTCAATTACAAGCGAAAGTATGTGCACGAAGTACTGGTGAAACGCTTGTTCAAGCATGCCCAGTAAAATGTTTAGGTGAACTGGCGGTCCCACCATGACCATAGCTGTTTACATGGGACGTAAAGCAACAAACAGGACACTTTATCCTCTGCTTAGTACTGGTTCAACCCAGGAAGACCCGTCCCTATATAACTGAAAGATTGTTGATGGGACATAAAGAATCAAATCAAAACAAACACAAAGTACTGGTTCAACACTGGAAGACACATCCTGACATAATATAAAAACATTTGAATGGTATGCAGAAAACTTTGCAAACAGTTAAATGATCTCTATTTAGGACTGATAGAATGTCAGATTCAAACTGTTTGACACTCGGATTGTGTTTCTGAAATATTTTTAGCTCACCTGAGCCGAAGGCTAATGGGTGAGCTAAGCAGTATACCAATTACTCTGGTGTCCGTCCGGCGTCCGTTCATCGTCCGTCCGTCAACATTTTCTAACATCTTCTCTGAAACCACTGTGCCAATTAAACTCAAGTTTCATATGAATCTTCCTTAGGATGCCGGAACAAATGTTTGTTCAAATGGTCCTGGTCACATGACCAAGATGGCTGCCATGCCCATATAGGGTAAAAACCTTTTAAAAATCTCCTCCAGAACCAGAAGGCAGATGACCTTTGGACTTGGTATGTAGCTTTGGGGATGTGAGGCCTACCAAGTTTGTTCAAATGATGAACCTAGGTTGACCTTGACCTACTTTACGTCAAGGTTAAAGGGGTACGTGCTTTAAGGGGCTATTTTGGCCCCCTCTAGAGCCCAAAAATGAAAGTTGCTTTTTACCAATTTCATCTTATTGGTTTATTAGAGGAATAGCCCAAGTGTAAAATTCTGGCATTTATTTTACTTTTACCGGTTGCTATGGTAACCAAAATGGCCGACTAAATAGGCTTAAAATAGAGAAATTGCCATTTTTTTAAAAATTAAGGCCTCCTCACACATAGACGAAAACCACCCAGCGTCATCATGCACATACTGACAAATAGGACTTCAGCCCGATTTGTTATCATTCGTAAATGTACGTAATGTTGTTCGTCAGAAAATTTTAAGCATGTTTAAAAATTTGTGACGAATAAATGTTCGTCACAGTTATTCGTAACGATTCGCTTTAATACGTTTATCAATCGTAAGTCTCTGTATAGCGTTTGTCATCATATGTTAGAGATCCCAGCTGCGTGCAAATTTGTATATCTTGGTCGGCTAATTTGCATATCTAGCGAAAGATGACGATCAACAGACACATCCTTGTGATGTTTTGCGACTGTAACTAACATCTGCGCATTGAAGCGATTTGAATCTGACGCGTGAAAGCGAATTATAACGTTCGGAAAACACTTACATACCAATCAATACATACATGCATTGTACATGTAACTACAAAAAACGAATCAATGTGAATTGAAGCATTCCTACGATGTTTTTGATCCAATGCCACTTTATAGTTGATGAGGGGAGATAACTATAAGCGGGACATCATAGGCCCGCCAGCGAAATGCCATTTGATAGCCCAGCTTTGAATACGCGCTCCAGGTAGCCATTGTGAATTTTAGGGGTTCCAGGTCGCCCTATAGCGTTGTGATTTTACAAGGGGTGGGGACTGGATCCGCGTATGTTAAACACCCTCAGATTATTTGTGTCTATTGCATTTCTCTGTCTATCTGTCTGTCTGTCGAAGTCTCTACATGTATTTGTCTTTCTGTCTCTCCCTCTCTCTAAGCATATGTGGTGTAGTCCCAGCAGACCAGGGTTCACTAGCTCGATACCAGGCATTTCAAGTCCAGTTCCCGATAAATGTGAATGATTCATATTTAGGTTCAATCAATTATTCATATTACATTTGAATTTCATAATTTTGCTGTCATAAATGCAACCACAATGCCAAAATGAAAGAGGCAAGGGGGTAAAATAAACTTTTCCAAGACGCATACTTTTGACGTGTTACTGTAGCTTTGCGATTGGACAATTCAATTTTAAAGAACCAGTCTGAAAGACAGGCTATTAAATTATTTTTTAAAGTTCAAATTAGACCGGATAACCCTTCAAGTAACACAATTTAGAGTGGCATTTAAACGCCCATACCCCTTTATGTGAACGTTACAGTGCTTTCAATAGAATTTCCCATAAGAAAATGTTTGCCATTTTTCTTCCAAACTGATGGGAATTTTTATCAGATAATCTTGTCACGTACTCAGGGCAGAAGTCGAAACAAATCGCTGGTAAAAAATTTCAAATGTCATCTGGGATCAAGCTTTTAGCAGGGACTAAAGTTTACTATTGTTTTAATTCAAAGGGAGATAATTTCAATGTGAACCAACTTTAAGATGCTGCCAAAAATTAACTTTACATCAGAGACAAAATGTCTTGCAGTATTTTTAATGGGCAATTGATGGCCCTTAAAAAAAACATGTTCAAATCCTAGGTTTACTTTGGATTTTGTTAGGAAAGGCTAATTTTGTGCTTTTAATGAAAGCACAGATAACTCGAAAGAAGATTAATTGACCTAAGTTGTTTTTCGTGAATTATGTTAGGGCAGGTACCAGCAACTCATTGTAATACTTAATTTGGTTAAAATAAAAAACAGTAAAGATATATATATGGTAGTTCAAGGTGTAAAGTTACTTTTGGTTTTAAGTATATATTGTGTGCCATGATAATTCTCAACATCAGTTAATTTTTTTTTTTTTGGTATTTTTGTTACCATGGCAACCGTAAAAGTCGAATCAATACCAGACCTTTACACTTTGGCTTTTGTCCTAATAAACTAATAAGAAGAAACTTGTAAAGAACAACTTTTATTTTTTGACCTCATAGGGGGGCCAAAATAGCCTCTTAATGCACGTACCCCTTTGCTTCCTAATGCATTTAAATGAGAAAAGTTTTGAAATGTTGATTTTTTGAAAACTGTTGAAGTCATCATTCTTACTTCACATGTTTAACCTAATGTGACAATGGCTATAAACAAGTTCCAAAGCCAAGGTAGCTCATATTGGAGTCACATCAATATATTAAAAGCTAGTTTTCTCAGAAACCATTTGGCAAATTGAACTTAATTTATATATGAAGACTCCTTACGACAAGTTGGCCAAAATTTATACAAATTGTTCTGGTCACATGACCAAGATGGCCAACATGCCCATATATTGTAAAAACGCTTTAACAAAATCTTCTTAAGAATCAGAAGGCCCATGACCTTGAAACTTGGTATGTAGCATTTGCGATGTGGGGCCTCATAAGTTTGTTCAAATGATGATCCTAGGTTGACATTGACCTACTTTATGTCAAGGTCAAATTTGCTTCCTAAAGCATTAAATTTGGATTTTTTTAAAGTTGATTTTTTGAAAACTGTTGAAGCCAAAGTCATTATTCTCACTTGATATTTTAACCGAATGTGACAATGGCTATAAATAAGTTCCAAAGGTCAAGGTTGACCTTTCAGCCAAGGTCTCTCATATTGGAGTTCCATCAATATATTAAAACAGTTTTCTCAGAAAACACATGGCCAATTGAACTCAAATTTCATATGGAGACTTATAAGTTTAGAGGAGTAAAATTTATAACAAAATATAATGGTCACATGACCAAGATGGCCGCCATGCCCATATAAGGTAAAAACCCTTTAAAAATCTCCTTCTCTGGAACCAAAAGACCAATGGCCTTGGGACTTGGTTTGTAACATTGGCGATGTGGGCCCTACAAGGTTTGAACAAATGATGAATATTGGTTGACCTTGACCTTTTTTACGGCAATGCTAGTTTGATTCCTAATGCATTTATATTGGAAAAATCTTAAAATGTTCATGTTTCTATAGCTGTTTAAGTGGAAATTATAATACTTGCATGAAATGTTAAACCTAATGAGACAGCACCAAAGGTCAAATTGACCTTTCATCCAAGGCCACTCATTTTGGACTGCCACATACATTTCTCAGAAAACACTGGGCTGTTTGAACTTAAATTTCATATAGAGTATAATACTATTCAGTAGAAAAAAAACACAATAAAAATATGACATTTATTTTAGGTCACTTGCCGAAAATGGCCACCATGCCCATATATGGTAAAATAAAAAGTTTAAATAATAAGCCTAAGTTGACCTTGACGTTATTAAGGATATCAGGTGAGCGCTTCAGGTCCTCTAGTTCAAAAGTGTTATTTGGAATAGTCAGCAGCATGAAAAATTCCACAGCTGGCAGAGTTAAGCTTACATCACTGTTTACTTGTCTCCATCTTTCACCTTTGTTTGTTAATTTATTTCAGGGGATGGCCTTGAAGGGTGGTTGTGTCAAGTTTGCTCCCAGGGTAGGTTTTATTTTTTCAATATTACAACATTATCATAAGTCTAGATAAAAACATCTTTGAACATAAAATTGTGAATATTTTCTTAACCATCATTTTAACTGTTTTAACATTTGGTGTGGGTGCTCAAAAGAATCATCTCATTGAGATAGCTATTTTGAGTACCCACAGCATATGTTTTGGTTGAGAAATAAGAAAATGAAATTTTGTTTATGCACTCTTATCTAATTGCCTTATTATTGATATTTGTGAACATCATAAGACTGTGCTAATGTTTTGTCTTACATGTGTCACCGCGGCTAGCCTATGCAATCACATAGTCTCTTGACATATTTGATAATTTCTATAATTACAAACACTTAGGGGATTACTGTATTCAAAATTTTCATTTGGGGAGGTATATCGTCCGATATACGGCCGGAAATTTAGTTTTACGGTGACACGCTAGCAGAGCAGTAAAACGTGACTTTCGAACGTATATCCGACAATATACCTCCCCAAATGAAAATTTTGAATACAGTTATCCCCATTCTAATGCACTTCTGCAGTTCCGTATCGAAATGGAGCGTTGCAAGCCGCATAAAGCCGTACGTCATCCAACGAAATGTGACGTAATTAATGACGTTAAATTATTTCAGACAGTATATTGCAGGATATACTGTCGCAAATTTTTGACGTTATCCAATCAAACGTCGCGTTACAAAAAGAAAGTGCATTAGAATTCTGTTTAAAACTACCAAACCTGGATATATTTTCTTAAGAATACTTTATGTCCAGATTAGCTGTTAGCTGAAGAATATCTTGAGTCAGCTAAGCAGAGCATCAATTTTATGATTTATCATATGATTGTATGCTGATTATTGACAGAACAGGATAACACAATCACTTTGCCTGCTTAGGATGATGTTAGTTGTTACAATTCAAAAAAGTTTGGATCCAGATCGGGTCTAAAGAATAGTCTGGCTTAACCTGTATCCAAATGGTTTGATACAATGATCATATTCTTCAAAGAATATTTGGAAAAACAAATTTTGAAAAGAAATCCTGTAAAATTATGCAAGATGCTAAGAACAGTTGAGCCTAACAGACAATCCTATCTTAAGTATACAGCACATTGGTTCCATCCTTGAACCGTACCAACAATCCTGTCTTAAGTATACATCACATTGGCTCAATCCTTGAACCTTACCACATTCCTATCTTAAGTATACAGCACATTGGTTCTATCCTTGAACCTTACCAACAATCCTAGCCTAAGTATAACAGCACATTGGTTCTATCCTTGAACCTTACGAACAATCCTATCTTAAGTATACAGCACATTTGTTCCATCCTTGAACCTTACGAACAATCCTATCTTAAGTATACAGCGCATTGGTTCTATCCTTAAACCTTACCAACAATCCTATCCTAAGTATACAGCACATTTGTTCCATCCTTGAACCTTACCAACAATCCTATCTTAAGTATACAGCGCATTGGTTCCGTCCTTGAACCTTACCAACAATCCTATCTTAAGTATACAGCACATTGGTTCCATCCTTGAACCTTACCAACAATCCTGTCTTAAGTATACAGCACATTGGACCCAGCTTCATTATCGGCCTGAATATTGCATGTGAATAGTCTAGATGGCAGATTTATTACCATTAAATATTGCTTCTTGTATAATAACAGGATTTTTTACAAAAAATTCTTTGGTACCCATATATGCTCAAGTAATATATTTACATGTTTTTTTTGGGAAATCAATTTGTTTAACAGGGGTGGAAAATTCTTAAATTTTTTACTCGTCCTACATCACCATATGTATTGGTAAATTCAGTACTTAACATTGGAAACAGTCAAAATTTCTACTCGTCCTACAACATAAGGCACTCGCCATGGCGAGCGGACGAGTGGATTTTTCCAGCCCTGTTTAATGCCAATAAAGTATCAGTATTGTAATGTATGATCTAGTCCTAAAAATAATCAAATACTATTACCCTTTTCAAACTGTTATCTGCTATTTAAATTTAGAGCTTTTTGATTAGTTCTTATCCTGCCATACACTCATGACTAGATTTTTTCATGGAAGCAAACATGACTATGATCAGACTGCTCCCAAGGAAGTAGTCCTGTCTGGGTACATACTGTTTACAATATTGGCTTCATAAGAACATAAGCAGATGAGAGGATCAGGACATTTTTTTTATCATGGTTCTATTTTATATTTCAGACGAGGAAGTTGACCCCCCAGATGTGGAATCTGACTCCCCAGATGTGGAACCTGACCCCCCAGATGTGGAACCTGACCCCCCAGATGTGGAATCTGACCCCCCAGATTTGCAGGAGATACCACAAGATACCATCCCTGCTTCCTCGTCTGTTGTTCCTGTGCTGGTTCCTTGCCCCCAGTCTGCCAGAGTTTTAGAGTTAAGGTATCCCTTTTCATTTCTGACAGACTTAAGGTTATTTTTCCCTAGGTTTATTTGGGAGGGGAAGTATCCAAGCCATGTGAGGATTACTGTCTTTGAGGTTTGTGACCATGTGTGGCTCCAACTTTGCTACTTTCCATATACAGAGATGTTAGAAACAGAGCAAGAGTTGGAGATGGGTACAGGGAGGAGTTTGGAGTGGGAGTAGTTGTTCATCAGGGTTCTGTCCTTAGTCTGATGGTCTCTGTCGTCATGCTAGAGGCTTTATCAAGAGAGCTCTGAGCTGGTGCTCTATTAGAGCTGCTGTATGCAGAAGATCTGATGGTAATTGCAGAGTCCCAGGGGAAACTGCTGTTGAAAGTAGAGACATAAAAGTCGGGCATGGGGGAGAAAGCCGTACATGTAAACCTGGGAAAGACAAAGATTCTGGCATCTATCTTGAATCAGGATCTACTGAAGAAGCCTGAAAAGGACCCCTGTGCCGTCTGTCTTGCAGTAACCGGTAGTAGTCCAATCTTCATTGGTGGCTGCTTTCATGAGTGCACATGGAAGGTAGTGTTATCAAGATTCACTTAGCTCAGACCGTGAGTTTAGATTAACCTGGGCAACAATTCACAGCTGATGGAAGACTGATCAGGGAGGTGTTGGTTGGTGGCAACATGCTTGGATGTCCTCCCAGTTCAGCTACCTCAATAGCATTCTCTCTGCTAAGGCAGCCTCAAGCTGGCTGGGACACATGCTGCTAAAGTGCATGTTGCATGTCTGGCTTATTTCTCCCTCTTCTGAGAGGCAGTGGCTCAGTGATAGAGTGTTTGACTCGAGACAGAAGGGCTGCGGGTTCGAGCCTCACCGCCGTCACTGCATTGTGTCCTTGAGCATGACGCATTAATCCTTGCTTAGTACTGGTTCAACCGAGGAAGACCTGTCCTGACATAGCTGAAATATTGTTGACTGGGACGTAAAGAATCAAATCTCCCTCCTGCCACCAACTACCATTGCTGACCAGAGGATAGGGGTTCTCAACATATTTGAGGAGTATGATGCTTCATGCTTCAGAGGCCTGAGCCATGATAACAGACACCTAATCCCCCTATGGTGCAATGACTGCCATGATCCTCTGAATCAGAAACCTCAAAGTGAAGGACATAGTTAGCTCAGACTTCCTTCTAACAAAGCTGTGCATCAAAGATGTGCCCCCCCCCCCTCACTAGTAGAATTTTAGTGGCTTGTTAGCCTACAGTGCAACACAGGCTGGATCAGCAATACATTTATGCTTGAAGTGGTTGGGCAGACCAAGGCAAGTGACGCTTATGACCCAAAAGGGTTGATGCGTCGTTAAAAACTAACTCATCATCATCATCATCAGACCAAGGCAAATGTAGGAAAAAGTAGTAAAGAAGACAATGAAGCTTGCAATAGATTCAAAAAGACTCACAAAATTGCTTTGAGTGGAAGGTGTCTCTTCAATGAAAGCAAAACAGACAAGTCCCATCCTAGAAAGAGGATTAATTCTCGTCTGTAATAAATTTGGTTTTCCATTTTACAGTCTTTTTGATAGTCCAGGCCTCAGTCCGAGTGAAATTCTAATATTGCAGGGTCCCCATAATCCAGGGACATCTCTTATTTGTTAACTTTTAAAATTGGAAAGAAAGTCTTGATTTATTATGGTTAACTGTCATTTGATGAAAACATAATTTCATGCTTTTAAATAGTTGACTTCAATAATAAAATAAAAAAGATAGTCACAAATCCAGGATTTTTTCTAGATTTGTGACAATCTTTCATATTCATCAAACTTAAAACATTTTTGAAATTGGCTTGAAAATCTTTTGCAAGAATTAATTTGGCTTCTTTTCCATATTGTTGAGAGCATCTATGCATAAGCACAAAGTTAACATTTTCAGCAAGTGCCAATGTACCCTATTCATGAATCAATGACTTTCTGTGCAATATTAAAGTTGACACTTGAGTGATGTCCCAGGATGAGCCATACTCATGAAGTTAGTTAGAGAGCACATGCTAAGGAATTCATCAATACATAATCCCATGGTAGTATTATAAAAATAGTCAGATGATCAAACTAAACTTTGCCTTATTTTTGTTCATAATTAAACTATCTAATTTGTGAGGAATATATAGTTATACATCTGCAGCTGAAACATTTAAGGTACCTGAAAAATTCATCTGTAAATGCTGTCTGCTTAAGTCATCTGTCACACATTTTCGCTAATTGTATTAAACTAGTGCATGTATAAGGGCAAACAGTGTGGACCCAGATCAGACTGCTGCTTCATGTGCAATCTGATCTGGGTAGATGCTGTTTATCAAAAAGGTTAAAAAAACAATTTAGCTGACAACAAAATCAGATGACTTATATCATGATTGCCCAGTTAAGGGTTGAAAAATATAGGATTTTTTTTCAAGATTTGTTAAAATCAAGATACTACAGGGTCAATGATTGATTTGTCCTGGTGATATGTGGAGGTCGCCAGGAGAAATCGGGTGCTAGTTTGTAAGGATACAACTGGTCATTGAGTCTGTTTGTCTTCAATTTTCACTGAACTTAATTGCATTTTTGAAATTGGCTTGAATTTAAATTTAAATTTGGCAAGGGTATCTAAAACAATAAGTTGCAGCTGTATTGCTGAAGTCCCTTAACATATAGAATAGTTTTGCTATGAATGAAATTGGGACAACATTTAGTTTGGTTGTCTAACCTATCTAATAATACTGCCATGGGATTACAGACACTTAATCCTCTGCTTAGTACTGGTTCAACCCAGGAAAACCAATCCCAACATGACTGAAAAAATGCTGACTGGGACATAGAGAATTAAAACAAAATGCAACAAAACATATTTCTGAGTTCCTTAATAATGGCTCACCAATCAACTCATCAAAATAATTCACATTAAAATGGCTTATATATGTAGATCATACAACATCCTCATCAACCATATTTATTTAATACAGGCCAGAATTAATCCTTTCCCAATGATCTGGTCTGTTTGACATTTCAACCTAGAAAAACCCCTTCTTTTGAGAGTCTGTTAAATCTATACATAGCTTCACGCTGTGCTGTCATTCCTAATCACTTCCTCCTCAGTTTCTTTGGCTTGATAGATTTCTTTGCCTAGCCACTACTAGCATGTGTGATTGGGTGAACTAGTCTGTATTGCAACATATGTTAACAAGCTACCTTAAACTCACTAGTGCTGAACATCACATCTATACCCTGAGTGCAAAGCTTTGTGAGAAAGGAATCTAAGTTAACTATACTCTTCAGGTTGATGTAATGGATCTGGGAGATCATGGAAGCTATTATGTGGCAGGCAGTTCAAGGTATCTGTTGTCTTTGCCCTTCTCTTGGATTCATGCAGCCTCAAAACCTTCAAACATGTTGCGTACACTTATCCTTGGGCAGATGGTGGATGGTGAGAAGAGAAGAGTCATTGGGCAAACTTGCCCCATGCACACTTGCAGCCTGTGACTGCAGCCAGCTTGCAGCCACTCCAAGCAAAGAACATGCCACTGAGGTAACGGAAGTCTGAGAGAACTTCAAGATTGTCATCACCAACCATCGCCGTCCTCATCTGTCCTTCATCAATCAGCTGAGTATTTCTGGGGCATCAGATTAAGCTAAATTCAGTTTGGTTTCAGTGGACCCTTGATACCACTACATTTCTTGAGCACCCATGCAAGAAGCTACCACAGAATATTGCACTTCTATCTGCTACTGTAAGACAGACAACACAGAGGTCCTGTCCAGACATATTCTGCAGGTACCGGTGCATGACAGACTCCAGATTCTTTGTGTTTCATGTTTGGTCACATGTTTGGCTTTTCTTCACCATCAACGCCTTCCATGCCTCAACCTTCAAAAGCAGTTCCCCTTGGGACTCTGCAATGATGATCAGATCATCTGCATACAACAGTTCTTATGGAGCACATATTGGGAACTCTCCTGATGAAGCTTCTAGTATGATAGAGAATCAGACTTAGGACAGAGCCCAGGTGCACACCTACTCCCACTCCAAACTCCACCTTGTACCCATCTCCGACTCTGGCTCTGCTTCTAACGTCTCTGTACATGGATTAGATCAGTAACTGTTGCTTCAGCCACTGGTCTACCCCCATGAATACCCCAGCCATTGCTAAGCTAAAGATTCATGAAAGAGTCTTGAAAGTTTTAAAAAGTTCTTGGGGATTTGCTACCCAGTAAAACTCCCAATCAACTGTCAGCCAAAGATTCTAGAAAGAATCTTAGAAATTTTTAAAACTTGTCTTTGAGGTTTCCTACAGAGAAAGACTTTTACCCACATGCTAAGTATACATTCTAGCAAGAATCTTTGGAAATATTGACACTTTTCTTTGAGGTTTCCTACAGAGAAAGACTTTTACCCACATGCTAAGTATACATTCTAGCAAGAATCTTTGGAAATATTGAAGCTTTTCTTTGAGGTTTCCTACAGAGAAAGACTTGTACCCACATGTTAAGTATACATTCTAGCAAGAATCTTTGGAAATATTGAAACTTTTCTTTGAGGTTTCCTGCAGAGAAAGACTTTTACCCACATGCTAAGTATAGATTCTAGAAAGAATCTTAACTTTGAAACCTGTCTTCAAGGTTTGCTTCACAGAATGATCCCCTCTCATTTGCTCAGCTACAGATTCTTTTTATAGAAAGCATCTTGAAATTTTGAAAATGTCTTTGAGGTTTTCTATCCAGGAAGACCCTAACCCATCTGCTTAGCTGCAGATTCTATAATTTTGAAAAATTAGATGCAGCCAGTATCTTTTATACTTTACTAAGAACAATTAACTAAAATGTTAATCAGACTGTTAATGTGCAGTTGATCTCTTTGTTTTCCATATACAGCAAAGATGGTCCTCACATGGCATTTATTTTTATAGTTTTCTATTGATGATAAATGGGTTGCTTGTGCATTTATCTCATAAGTTCAATCAACACAATTTTTTCATCCATAAGTCAGTGCCTGCCCAACTTGCCATATAGCTTATCATTAGTTCAATCAACAGTATTTTGTCCATCCAAATCAACAGCATTTTGTCCATCCAAAAGTCTGTGCCTGCTCAACTTTCCATATATATCCTCATTAGTTCAATTAACAGTATTTTGCCCATCCACAAGTCGGTGCCTGCTTGACTTGCCTCACACACACAACAACTATTCTCATCTACATCTGGTAAATATTTTACATTGAGGGATTCTGCATTTGCAGAATTCTGAAATGTATGAATATTCAGATCAAAGATATTTTGCATCTCTCAATAGTCGTAGTAGATTAGTTGATAGAATTTTTGGAAATGTCCCAGGGCATTTTTGCGGTGTAAGATTTTCTGATGTCCTTGAGCAAGACATGATCCCCTGCTTAGTACTGGTTCATCCCAGGAAGACCTGTCACAGCATGACTGAAAAAATGCTGACTGGGATGTAAAGAACCAAAACACAGAAGAAAAAAAGATTTTCATCAAAAACCTGCATTGATGAGCCATTACATGAGATTTTGGTACTTGTTGCACCAGAGAACAGCAAAGGCTCAGATGAGTCTCTGTATCCATGCAGTCTCAGCAGAGCCATTGCTGCTCCCAATTGCAATAAATGTAAGAAATGGGAGCACAGTGGCTCAGTGGTAGAGTGTTTGACTCGAGACCGAGGGGCCGCGGGTTTGAGCCTCACCAACGTCACTGCGTTGTGTCCTTGAGCAAGAACATTAATCCTAGCTTAGTACTGGTTCAACCCAGGAAGACCCGTCCCTTTATAACTGAAAGATTGTTGATGGGACGTAAAGAATCGAATCAAACAAACAAACAAAAGTAAAAAGGGGGCAAAGATGAGGAATCAATATAATCAAGTACCTCACCTGACCCAGGATACCACATGGGAAAGTGACAAACCCACAATTAAACATCACAAACGGGAGCCAAGAGGTCAGCCCTTTCCCAGCAGGTGACCACAAGGCAGCAATGAAGTGAAATGAAAGCATGACAAGCACAAGACCTAAATAACTCAAAGTGGTGAAAGCCTCAGGTCATCAAATATTAGAATTTTATCTTCTTAGATATCTGTATATGCACATTTTAAAAGTGGCTTTAAGCAGACAGTAAAACCTGACAAATTTAGCGGCTACTCAAAAATACAAAAAGAAAATCAACCGGACCGTGTAGCGCAGTCGGTAACGTGTCTGGCAATAGATGCGAGTCTGACTGCAGATCCAGGGGTAGTGAGTTTGATCCCGGCCCGTTCCCATACTTTCGTGGAGATCGATCATGAAATAATTTCTACGGTCATTCTCCTCCCTTCCGCTGAATCATTCAAGAAAGGTTGTTGTCAGTTACAAGCGAAAGTATGTGCACAAAGTACTGGTTAACTGCTTGTTCAAGCTTGCCCAGGAAAAAGTGTGGTAGGTGAACTGACCATCCCGCCATGACCATAGCTGTTGACTAGGGATGTAAAGCAACAAAACAAACAAACAATAGGAAAATCTTAATGACGATTGGTAGCTTAATGAAGGTCCAAAGTATTGCAGAATGCTCCTGCATTAAGTGATAATCGGTCTTGAAAACCAATTTATGAAGACAGTTTTACTGTTTACAATAGGAAAATCTCATGTAATGTCCCAATGATTTATAAAATACTTTTCTAGGAAAACAAATTTTCTATCATTTTTTATTTTGTTATATATAATGTTTCGAAAATACCCCCTGAAAATTGAATTTAATTATTTGCTACCTGCTGAGCTAAATTTTAGGAGTATATCTTCAGTGAAGAGTGCATAACAAAAAAATATTTTCTTATTTCTAATATAAACTTCAGCTGTGGGTAATTAAAAAGAAATGTCTCAATAAGGCCATTCTTTTGAGCACCCAAAACCGATTTTCAAACGGATAAGAAATATTTACAATTTTATGCTCAAAAATTTTGTATATCTGAACCTGTGGTATATACATGTAATGTGTTAATAATTGTCAGAGTTTAACAATTGAAGCTCATAATGAGTGATGCAAAATATTTTTGTGTTGAATATTTAATTGGAAACTAAGCTGATTGCCAAAAAAAAACAAAAAAACTCTTGATACTGAAGGCATAAAGTTAAACATGTTAGAAAATTGTCCCTTATTGAGTTGTTTAGTTTTTGGTATGACCTTGGAGTATAAGCTACTTAAGGTTTTACCATTTAGCAGCCATATTGGGATATGTTTGCGCATCAATCTTAAAAGCTTCAATTTATGTTTTGGCTACAATTAATGAATAGGAAAATTATTTTACTAAATTGATTATTGTGATATTACTGGACTAATAGTATAGGCTTACAAATCTGCATTAGAAACTGGATATATCTTTTGAAATGAGTTTCATAATAAATATAAGGATATAAATAAGAGAAAATATTGCACTTCATTCCTCATATCTATAATAACATGCTTAACTTATGCCTGCTGTATATATTTAGTGATAGTTATATTTAGAGATAGGAGTGGGTAAGCAAGGAACACTAACTCTTCTAAAAAGCAATATATTTCTTCTATCCTACTTAAATATATATAAAATTTTAAAAAAACTTTACGTTCGTAGAGGACCTCTGTTTAAGCAGCCATCAGCATTTGAGAACAGCCAATTTTGAAACTTAAAACTCTTTGGAAAGTACATAAGTTAAGATATCTATAGTTCTGTGTTCCTTTGAGGGTTGGCGCCCCTCCCCTGGCCTAGCTGTAATTGATTTCTGTGGTTTAAGATGTAAAATTAACCATACTGCACATAGAGTGGCCAAAACTCTATGGAAGTTTGCCAAGTGTGTGTGCAATTAGTTAATGTACAAACATAAAAAGCACTGAAAATATTGCTCTTTATGCCATTAAAGAGGACTTAAAATGTTTTTTTTGTTTTTTTAGCGTAAAAAAAACTTTTCTCTTTCTATTTGCAAATGAAATGTTGGTTAGTGGAATTCTCAAATTTTTTGGCTAAATAGCAAACAGAGAAGACCCTGACCAGACTGCTTTGGGAGAAGCGCAGATCCGGATTGGCAAATTAACAGAGAAGACACTGATCATACTTCTGAAGAAGCAGTCTGATCAGGGTCTTCTCTGTTGCTTTTGTTAATCAGGATCTACACTGTTTATCTATGCCTTGTTGGCAGGCAACTAGAGTTCAAAATTTTAGAACATTTACCATAATATTGGCTCCAATGGTTAAATAATAGTTTATTTTAATCAGTGCTTTTTGTTGAAACCACATGAAATTGTATATATGCATGTTATAGAAAAACATCTCTTGTCCGTGAGAGCAGGAATCTTCTTTACAAATTTGTATTCCAAAACAAGGGGGGCTCATTTACACATACAACGTTTAAAAAGTTGTACTTGTTAAATGAGTAGGTAATAAAACACCTTGCACACCACAGCATTGACTGCAGAGGAATTTTGGTTTGAAATATCACATGCCTAGCATAGATTTAAGCGCTATTCTAGTTAAACAATGGCTTAAGGGATTCGGGTTTAAATTTCTCATGCCCCTAACTTTGACTTTAGTGTACAAGTTTTGTGTAGATCTCCCATGCACTTTTGATAAAGATGTTGTTCTATTGACATGCTTCATAATAAACATGCTGTAAATGAGCACAGTGGCTCTGGTAGAGTGTAAGTGACTTGATCAAAGGTCACTGGTTCGAGACTTGACGGGTGCATTGTGTTTAGTCCATGAACAAGGCACTTTATCCTCTGCTTAGTACTGGTTCAACCCAGGAATACAGGAAATTGTCCTGACATAACTGAAAAATTGGTGACTTTGACATAAAGGATCAACACAAACCTGCTGCAGCTTTGAAAATACATTTGACTCTTGATAACTAGATTTTATCAATTTAATCAGTAATTTAACACTTTACATGCTATGGAATTTTCAGGTTTTTTTCTCATTTTTGATAGCAACATTTTTTATCAAAATAAAGGAATAGGATCAGTGTCAAACAGTTTGGATACAGATCAGGCCAGACATGTGTCTAATTTTGTCTAACCTGATCTTGGTCTCAACTGTTTGCGATGCTCATCAGCAGATGAAACTAGCAGGTAAGGAGCTAAAAGCAATTGGTTTGTGAACGATGCCTTACCTTGATTGTTTTTAAGTACACAAAATATACTTTGCAAAGAAGAAAAATATTCCAGTTATTGAGAGTCAACTATTACTTCTTGTAATTGTCTCATTATGTCACAGATGGTCTGTTTATAAGGTAAAATATGTTGTTAGCACAACAAGCCATAATATGTATATGAATGAGCAGGGTACAAGTTGTCATGTGCACATAGCAAATATTCAAATCCATCTGCACATCCCAGTGTCTGATCAGTCTTAGTTTTTATCTTAAAGAAACTTTGAACCCTAGCCTTAATATAGAGCACCCGCAGAGATGCAGTCTGACCTAAGTCTTCAATGGGTGCAAACACCAACTTGTATATCATGCATGGATTCAGAGGGGGGATAGACGGTTTCTATAGAAACTAGCATTTGGACCCCCCCCCCCTGGAAAATGTTGGACCCCCTCTGAAACCTTGGAAAATTATAGTTTTCTTTTAAATAACCATTGGACACCCTCTGTAAAACTGTAAAATAAGTTAAGGACTAAAAAAAACACAAGAAAACATCAGAGCTGTTATCTGGCAGTTGGACCTGGACCCCCCCCCCTTCCCCCGGCAAAAATTCCTGGATCCATGCATGTGTATATTTTGTGTCTCGGCTCATTAATGGTGACGGAACTGGTAAAAGTTGCAGTTGGGTATAGAGAGGAGTTTGGTAAGGGACTAGGTGTTCATCCGGGCTTTGTTCTAAGTACACTTTTCTCTATCATCCTGCTAGAGGTTCTATCAAGAGTGTTTTGAACTGGGACTATAAGAACTGCTATATGCAGAAGACCTGATGGTCATTGCCTAGTCCAAGGGGGAACTGCTATTGAAGGTGGGAGTCATTGAAGTCAAGGTTTAGAAGAAATTTCTACATATGAACATGTGAAATACAAAAATTCAAGCACCTGCAGGGATTTTGGGCCTGTTGAAGATGTTTGGAAAGGACCTCTGTGCTGTCTGTCTTGCAGAAACTGATAGAAGTGCAATTTTCTGTGGTAGCTGCTTGCATGGGTGAGCAAGAAATGCAGTGGTATCAATGGCTCACTAAACCCAGACCTCAAGTTTAGGTGAATCAGATGCCTCCTCAATGCACAGCTGATTGAAGGTAGACTGATGAGGGAGGAGTTGTATGGTGAGAGCAAGCTTGAAGACCTCCTTGAGTTCTGCTACCTCGGTGAAATGCTCTTACTGGTTGCAGCTGTGGGCTGGCTGTAGTCACATGTTGCTGGTGTACATGGGGCAAGTCTGGCCAACAACTGCCTCTTCTCACCAACCACTATTTGCCTCTGTTGAACCAAGGTTGGGTGTACTCAACAAGTGTGAGGAGCCAGATGAAGCATGAATCAGAGACATGGCAATGACAACAGAAACCTTGAACGGCTTGTGGCATACTAACTGCCATGATCCCCTGGATCTGTTACATCAACATGAAGAGCAAAGATTGCTTAGGCCGACATCTTGCAAAGCTTGGCAATCTGGATATAGATGTGATACTCTGCATTATTTGGTTTTAGGTGGTTTGTAAACATACAGTGCATCTAGAAGTGGATGGGAAGAAGAAATCCAGCAGGCCAAATAAACCACTGAATGGGCAGGGTAGTGCAGTCGGTAACATGCCTGACTACTGATGCACATCTGACTGAAGAACCAGGGATCCCGAGTTGGATCCCGGCCCGTTCCCATACTTTTGTGGAGATTGATCATGAAATAATTTCTATGGTCATTCTCATCCCTTTTGCTGAAGCATTCAAGAAGTGTTGTTGTCAGTTACAAGCAAAATGATGTGCACGAATTACTGGTTAACCACTTGTTCAAGCTTGCCCAGGAAAAAGTGCGGTTAGATGAACTGACCGTCCCCTCATGACCATAGCTGTTGACTGGGACGTAAAGCAACAAAACAAACAGTATGAAGGATCTCGCAGGTAGATAATCCTGTAGCAGTATTTTAAGAAAGATCATATGACAAACTGAATTTTGTCTCATTCTAAGGAAAACTTCCTATTTGTTTAAGGACTACTGTAAAACAGCTGCAGCTTAACAAATTTAAATTTTTTTTCTAGATTGTTTAGGTCAATTTTTAGACTGATTTCAGTCATCCAGATAAAGCAGGGTCATTGATTTGTCTTGGTGATTGTGGAGTTTGCCAGGATAAATCTCTTGCTGGATTGTAAGGATACGTCTGGCTCTTGATTCTGCTTGTCTTCTTATTCACTCAACTCATTTACATTTTTGACTTGAATTTGGCAAGTGTATTCTAAAACAATAAGGTTGTAGCTGTATTTCTGCAGTCCTAGATACAAAGTTGGATATAATCCTAGCTTAGTACTGGTTCAACCCAGGAAGACCCATCCCTACATAACTGAAAGATTGTTGATGGGACATAAAGAATCAAATCAAGCAAAGTGGGATAGTTTGGCTATGAATGATAATGGGACTATATTTAGTTTGGTTGTCTAGCCTTTCTTAAAAAACTGCCATGGGATTATTTACCCCACAGATCCTTTATATGGGAACATTTAATTAAATCTTCATTTAAAATGGCCTTTCTGTTTATACTGGCCAGATTCTATCCTCTCCCAAGGGTCATGCAGGACTGACTGACTTTTATTCTCTGGTTTGTAGGGTCTGTTGAATTCATAACTTAGCTTTACTGGGCTGAGTATCGCAGTCAGTAATATGTCTGACTACAGATGCACATCTGACTACAAACCACCTCAATCCAAATAATGCAGAGTATCACATCTATATCCAGATTGCCAAGCTTTGTGAGATATGAGCCTAAGCTAAAATTGTGAGTATGATCAGGAAATACCACAATCACAAACCGCAGACAAACCCATGGCACCACGAAGAAGAGCCGCACAACCACCATGAGACACCAGGTAGACAAACTAAGCAAAGCAACCAGCTCTCTCTTCCCCATCAAGATGATTACAAAACTAGAATGGACATAAAGTAACGTACAACAAAACATAGAACAATTACAGACTCCCACAATGGGAGTAACAATAAACAAAAAGTCAACAACAACAGAACCACCGCTTTAGAAGGGACAGCAGCCCAAGCCACCAGGCTTTTCTCTTCATGTTGATGTAACAGATCCAGGGGATCATGGCAGTCAGTATGCCACAATCAGTATGCCACAAGCCGTTCAAGGTTTCTGTTGTCATAACCCAGGTCTCTGATTCATGTTTCATCTGGCTCCTTCCACTTGTTGAGTACACCCAACCTTGGTTCAACAGAGGCAAATAGTGGTTGGTGAGAAGAGGCAGTTGTTGGCCAGACTTGCCCCATGCACACCAGCAACATGTGACTACAGCCAGCACACATCTGCACCCAGTAAGAGCATTTCACCAAGGTAACGGAACTCTTGGAGGTCTTCAAGCTTGCTGTCACCATACAACTCCTCCCTCATCAGTCTTTCAATCAGCTGTGCATTGATAAGGCATCCGACTCACCTAAACTTGGGGTCTGGGCTTAGTGAGCCATTGATACCACTGCATTTCTTGCTCACCCATGCAAGCAGCTACCGCAGAAGATTGCACTTCTATCAGTTTCTGCAAGACAGACAGCACAGAGGTCCTTTCCAAACATCTTCAACAGACCCAGAATCACTGCAGATGCTTGAATTTTTGTATTTCACATGTTCATATGTAGGAGATTCTTCTCCACCTTGACTTCAATGACTCCCACCTTCAATAGCAGTTCCCCCATGGACAAGGCAATGACAATCAGGTCTTCTGCATGTAGCAGCTCATATAGTCCACCAGTTCAAAACCCTCTTGATATAATCTCTAGCAGATTGATAGAAAGAAATGGACTGGATGAACACCTAGTCCATAACCAAACTCCTCTCTATACCCAACTGCAACTCTTACCAGTTCCATCACCATGCGCATCAATCTTAAAAGCGTCGATTTATGTTTTAGCTACACTTAATGAATAGGAAAATTATTTTACTAAATTGATTATTTTGATATTACTGGATTAATAGTATAGGCTGATACAAAATGGTCAAATTCTTTAAGGGCTAGGCAAATTTGGTCTCATGAATCAATAGTACTCGTACTTTCATGAACCTCTTAAACATGTCAGATCTTCCGTGCTTACAAACCTGCATTAGAAAATGGATATATCTTTTGAAATGAGTTTCATAATAAATATAAGGATATAAATAAAAGAAAATATTACACTTCATTCCTCATATCTATAATAACATGCTTAACTTATGCCTGCTGTATATATTTAGTGATAGTTATATTTAGAGATAGGAGTGGGTAAGCAAGGAACACTAACTTTTCTAAAAAGCAATATATTTCTTCTATCCTACTTTTATAGTTCTGTGTTCCTTTGAGGGTTGGCGCCCCTCCCCTGGCCTAGCTGTAATCGATTTCTGTGGTTTAAGATGTAAAATTAACCATACCGCACATAGAGTGGCCAAAACTCTATAGAAGTTTGCCAAGTTTGTGTGCAGTTAGTTAATGTACAAACATAAAAAGCACAGAAAATATTGCTCTTTATGCCATTAAAGAGGGCTTAAAATGTTTTTTTTTTTTTTTTTTTTTTTTTAACGTAAAAAAACTTTTCTCTCTGTTTGCAAATGAAATGTTGGTTAGTGGAATTCTCAATTTTTTTGGCTAAATAGCAAACAGAGAAGACCCTGACCAGACTGCTTTGGGAGAAGCGCAGATCCAGATTGGCAAATTAACAGAGAAGACACTGATCATACTTCTGAAGAAGCAGTCTGATCAAGGTCTTCTCTGTTGCTTTTGTTAATCAGGATCTACACTGTTTATCTATGCCTTGTTGGCAGGCAACTAGGGTTCAAAATTTTAGAACATTTACCATAATATTGGCTCTAATGGTTGAATAATAGTTTATTTTCATCAGTGCTTTTTGTTGAAACCACATGAAATTGTATAGATGCATGTTATAGAAAAACATCTTTTGTCTGTGAGAGCAGGAATCTTCTTTACAAATTTGTATTCCAAAACAAGGGGGGCTCACTTACACATACAAAATTTAAAAAGTTGTGCTTGTTATATGAGTAGGTAATAAACACCTTGCACACCACAGCATTGACTGCAGAGGAATTTTGGTTTTGAAATATCACATGCCTAGCATAAATTTAAGCGCTATTCTAGTTAAACAATGGCTTAAGGGATTCAGTTTTCAATTTCTCATGCCCCTAACTTTGACTTAAGTGTACAAGTTTTGTGTAGATCTCCCATGCACTTTTGATAAAGATGTTGTTCTATTGACATGCTTCATAATAAACATGCTGTAAATGAGCACAGCGGCTCTGGTAGAGTGTATGTGACTTGATCAAAGGTGACTGGTTCGAGACTTGATGGGTGCATTGTGTTTAGTTCTTGAACAAGGCACTTTATCCTTTGCTTAGTACTGGTTCGACCCAGGAATACAGGAAATTGTCCTGACATAACTGAAAAATTGTTGACTTAGACATAAAGGATCAACACAAACATGCTGCAGCTTTGACATGGAAGTCAAGGTTTAGAAGAAATTCCTACATATGAACATGTGAAATACAAAAGTTCAAGCATCTGTAGTGATTCTGGGCCTGAAGATGTTTGGAAAGGACCTCTGTGCTGTCTGTCTTGCAGAAACTGATAAAAGTGCAATCTTCTGTGGTGGCTGCTTGCATGGGTGAGCAAGAAATGCAGTGGTATCAATGGCTCACTAAGCCCAGACCCCAAGTTTAGGTGAGTCGGATGCCTTATCAATGCACAGCTGATTGAAGGTAGACTGATGAGGGAGGAGTTGTATGGTGACAGCAAGCTTGAAGATCTCCAAGAGTTCCGTTACCTTGGTGAAATGCTCTTACTGGGTGCAGATGTGTGCTGGCTGTAGTCACATGTTGCTGGTGTGCATGGGGCAAGTCTGGCCAACAACTGCCTCTTCTCACCAACCACTATTTGCCTCTGTTGAACCAAGGTTGGGTGTACTCAACAAGTGGAAGGAGCCAGATGAAGCATGAATCAGAGACATGAGTAATGACAATGGAAACCTTAAACGGCTTGTGGCATACTGACTGCCAGGATCCCCTGGATCTGTTACATCAACATGAAGAGCAAAGCTTGCTTAGGCTGACATCTCGCAAAGCTTGGCAATCTGGATATAGATGTGATACTCTGCATAATTTGGATTTAGGTGGTTTGTAAACATACAGTGCATCTAGAAGTGGATGGGAAGAAGAAATCCAGCAGGCCAAATAAACCACTGACCAGGGAGGGTAGCGCAGTCAGTAACTTGTCTGACTACTGATGCACATCTGACTGAAGAACCAGGGAACCTGAGTTGCATCCCGGCCTGTTCCCATACTTTTGTGGAGATTGATCATGAAATAATTTCTATGGTCATTCTCCTCCCATTTAAGAAGTGTTGTTGTCTGTTACAAGCAAAATTATGTGCACGAATTACTGGTTAACCACTTGTTCAAGCTTGCCCAGGAAAAAGTGTGGTTAGGTGAACTGACCATCCCCCCATGACCATAGCTGTTGACTGGGACGTAAAGCAACAAAACAAACAGTATGAAGGATCTCGCAGGTAGATAACCCTGTGGCAGTATTTTAAGAACGATCATATGACAAACTGAATTTTGTCTCATTCTAAGGAAAACTTCCTATTTGTTTAAGGACTACAATAAAACAGCTGCACCTTAACAAATTTAGGATTTTTTTCTAGATTGGTAAGATCATTTTTTAGACTGATTTCAGTCATCCAGATAAAGCAGGGTCATTGATTTGTCTTGGTGATTGTGGAGTTTGCCAGGATAAATCTCTTGCTGGATTGTAAGGATACGTCTGGCTTTTGATTCTGCTTGTCTTCTTATTCACTCAACTCATTTACATTTTTGACTTGAATTTGGCAAGTGTAATCTAAAATAATAAGGTTGTAGCTGTATTGCTGCAGTCCTAGATACAAAGTGGAATATAATCCTAGCTTAGTACTGGTTCAACCCAGGAAGACCCATCCCTACATAACTGAAAGATTGTTGATGGGACGTAAAGAATCAAATCAAACAAAGTGGGATAGTTTGGCTATGAATGATAATGGGACCAAATTTAGTTTGGTTGTCTAGCCTTTCTTAAAATACTGCCATGGGATTATTTACCCCACAGATCCTTTATATGGGATCACTTAATTAAATCTTCAAAAAATGCCGGCCAGATTCTATCCTCTCCCAAGGGTCATGCAGGACTGACTGACTTTTATTCTCTGGTTTGTAGGTTCGGTTGAAATTATAAGTTAGCTTTACCGGGCAGCGCAGCGCAGTCGGTAACATTTTTGACTACAGATGCACAACTGACTGCAGATCCAGGGGTCCCGAGTTCAATCCCGGCCCTGTCCAATAATTTCATGGAGATTGATCATGATATAATTTCTATGGTCATACTCCTGCCTTCTGCTGATTCATTCAAGAAGGATTGTTGTCGGTCACAAGCGAAAGTATATGCACAAATTACTGGTTAACTGCTTGTTCAAACTTGCCCAGGAAAAAGTGTGTTAGGTGAACTGACCGTCCCCCCATGACCATAGCTGTTGACTGGGACGTGAAGCAAGAAAACAAACAAAACATAACCTAGCGTCACTCTGTCATTGCGAACCACATCTCCAACAGTTTCTATTGTCTGCTTGATTTCTTCTGCCAACCCACCTCTGACAAGCATGCATACATAAGTGGCACAGTCTGCGCTCCTATGTATGGTCCTTGAAGTGAGAACCTGTCTTTATGGTTGGTGAACAACAAAGGGGCTGACCAGCCTGTGCATCCGAGCAGAATGATCAGCACCTTTATTATTCCCTTTTTTGGAAAGTATATCTCATTTGGCTATACGAGAAATTCCAATTTTCTTTTTAGTCTCTGTAGCTAAGGTTTGAGTCTCGCATTGTCGGAAATCCTGAAGACGGGTTTTGTCTCGTGGAGGCCTGTATGTTTCAAAGTCGCCCAAGTCTTCCAAGTGAGGAGTATCATATCATTATACTGGTTGTAGAACTTTGTTGGATGGGAGTTAAAGCTAACATTGCCCTTCATGTTGATGATACAGGTCAAGGGAATCATGACAGTTATTATGTCTTAGGTGGTTCAATGTTTCTGTTATGACCCATGTCTCTGATTCCTGCTACATCTCACTCCTCACACTTGTTGAATACACCCAACCTTGGGTCAACAGAGGCAGATGGTGGTTGGTGAGAAGAGGGAGTAGATGGCGAAACCTGCCTCATGTACACCTGCAGCATGGGACCACACCCAGCTTGCAGCTTTCCCAGCAGAGAGCATGTCACTGAGGTAATAGAATTCTGGCAGGACTTCAAGCTTGTCATCAACAATCCACTTTTCCTGATCGGTCAGATTCATCTCAACAAAAGGTCTGGGCTCCGTGAGTCCTTGATACCACTGCATTTCTTACACACGCATAAAAGCAGCCACCACATTAGATTGCAGTTCTATCAGTTTCTGTAAGACTTACTGTGCAAGGGTCTTTTCAAGATATCTACAGCAGGTTCATATTTCCAACAGATGCCAGGTTCTTTGTGTTACCCTTGTTTCTACATAGGGCTTTCTTCTGCAGCCTAGGCTTCAAGGTTTCAACTGTGTGATTAGTCCTTGAACAAGGCACATTATCCTCTGCTTAGTACTGGTTCAACCCAGGAATACAGGAAATTGTCCTGACATAACTGAAAAATTGTTGACTTGGACATAAAGGATCAACACAAACCTGCTGCAGCTTTGACAATACATTTGACTCTTGATAACTAGATTTTATCAATTATAACCAGTAATTTAACACTTTACATGCTGTGGAATACTCAGGTTTTTTCTCATTTTTGATAGCTACATTTTTTTTTTCAAATTAATAAAGGAATAGGATCAGTGTCAAACAGTTTGGATACAGATCAGGCCAGACATGTGTCTAATTTTGTCTGGCCTGATCTTGGTCTAAACAGTTTGCGATGCTCATCAGCAGATGAAACTAGCAGGTAAAGAGCTAAAAGCAATTGGTTTGTGAACGATGCCTTACCAAATATTGGATTCTTTTCTATCACTACTTTAAAAGCTATCTTAGATTGTTTTAAGTACACAAAATATACTTTGCAAAAAAGAAATATATATGAAATCTAAAGCATTCCAATACTTCAACAGGTTAATTGAATCATTATTATTCCAGTTATTGAGAGTCAACTAATACTACTTGTAATTATCTCATTTTGCCACAGATGGTCTGCTTTTATAAGGTAAATATGTTGTTAGTACAACTAGCCTTAGTATGCATATGAATTAGCCGGATACAAGTTGGCATGTTCACATAGCAAATATTCAAATCCATCTGCACATCCCAATCAGTCTTAGTTTTTACCTTGAAGAAACTTTGAACCCTAGCCTTAATGTAGAGCACCAATCAAAGACCCTGATCAGACTGCAAAGATGCAGTCTGATCTAAGTCTTCAGTGGGTGCAAACACCAACTTGTATATCATGCACGTATTCAGAGGGGGGGAATAGGGGGTTTCTATAGAAATTAGCATTTGGACCCCCCCCCCCCCCCTGGAAAATGTTGGACCCCCCATCCCCCCTCTGAAACCTTGGAAAATTAGTTTTCTTTGAAATAACCATTAGACACCCTCTGTAAAACTGTTAATAAGTTAAGGACTAAAAAAACAAAAAAACAACAACGTCAGAGCTGTTTTCTGGCAGTTGGACCTGCCCCCCCCCCCCCCCCCCCCCTCAGCAAAAGTTCCTGGATCCGTGCATAGTATATTTTGTGTCTCTGCTCATTAATGATGATGAAGCTGGTAATAGTTGCAGTTGGATATAGAGAGGATTTGGTAAGGGACTAGGTGTTCATATGGGCTTTGTTCTAAGTCCACTTCTCTCTGGGAGCTCAGTGGTAGAGTGCTTGAAAATTGTCCCTTATTGAGTTGTTTGGTTTTTGGTATGACCTTGGAGTATAAGCTACTTAAGGTTTTGCCATTTAGCAGCCATATTGGGATATGTTTGCGCATCAATCTTAAAAGCTTCAATTTATGTTTTGGCTACACTTAATGAATAGGAAAATTATTTTACTAAATTGATTATTTTGATATTACTGGATTAATAGAATAGGCAGATACAAAATGGTCAAATTTTTTAAGGGCTAGGCAAATTTGGTCTCATGAATCAATAGTACTCGTACTTTCATGAACCTCTTAAACATGTCAGATCTTCCGTGCTTACAAATCTGCATTAGAAAATGGATATATCTTTTGAAATGAGTTTCATAATAAATATAAGGATATAAATAAAAGAAAATATTACACTTCATTCCTCATATCTATAATAACATGCTTAACTTATGCCTGCTGTATATATTTAGTGATAGTTATATTTAGAGATAGGAGTGGGTAAGCAAGGAACACTAACTTTTCTAAAAAGCAATATATTTCTTCTATCCTACTTTTATAGTTCTGTGTTCCTTTGAGGGTTGGCGCCCCTCCCCTGGCCTAGCTGTAATCGATTTCTGTGGTTAAGATGTAAAATTAACCATACTGCACATAGAGTGGCCAAAACTCTATAGAAGTTTGCCAAGTTTGTGTGCAGTTAGTTAATGTACAAACATAAAAAGCACAGAAAATATTGCTCTTTATGCCATTAAAGAGGACTTAAAATGTTTTTGTTTTTTTTTTAACGTAAAAAAAACTTTTCTCTTTCTATTTGCAAATGAAATGTTGGTTAGTGGAATTCTCAAATTTTTTGGCTAAATAGCAAACAGAGAAGACCCTGACCAGACTGCTTTGGGAGAAGCGCAGATCCGGATTGGCAAATTAACAGAGAAGACACTGATCATACTTTTGAAGAAGCAGTCTGATCAGGTTCTTCTCTGTTGCTTTTGTTAATCAGGATCTACACTGTTTATCTATGCCTTGTTGGCAGGCAACTAGGGTTCAAAATTTTAGAACATTTACCATAATATTGGCTCTAATGGTTAAATAATAGTTTATTTTCATCAGTGCTTTTTGTTGAAACCACATGAAATTGTATAGATGCATGTTATAGAAAAACATTTTTTGTCTGTGAGAGCAGGAATGTTCTTTACAAATTTGTATTCCAAGACAAGGGGGGCTCACTTACACATACAAAATTTAAAAAGTTGTGCTTGTTATATGAGTAGGTAATAAAACACCTTGCACACCACAGCATTGACTGCAGAGGAATTTTGGTTTTGAAATATCACATGCCTAGCATAAATTTAAGCGCTATTCTAGTTAAACAATGGCTTAAGGGATTCAGTTTTCAATTTCTCATGCCCCTAACTTTGACTTAAGTGTACAAGTTTTGTGTAGATCTCCCATGCACTTTTGATAAAGATGTTGTTCTATTGACATGCTTCATAATAAACATGCTGTAAATGAGCACAGTGGCTCTGGTAGAGTGTATGTGACTTGATCAAAGGTGACTGGTTCGAGACTTGATGGGTGCATTGTGTTTAGTTCTTGAACAAGGCACTTTATCCTTTGCTTAGTACTGGTTCGACCCAGGAATACGGGAAATTGTTCTGACATAACTGAAAAATTGTTGACTTAGACATAAAGGATCAACACAAACATGCTGCAGCTTTGACATGGAAGTCAAGGTTTAGAAGAAATTCCTACATATGAACATGTGAAATACAAAAATTCAAGCATCTGTAGTGATTCTGGGCCTGTTGAAGATGTTTGGAAAGGACCTCTGTGCTGTCTGTCTTGCAGAAACTGATAGAAGTGCAATCTTCTGTGGTGGCTGCTTGCATGGGTGAGCAAGAAATGCAGTGGTATCAATGGCTCACTAAGCCCAGACCCCAAGTTTAGGTGAATCGGATGCCTCATCAATGCACAGCTGATTGAAGGTAGACTGATGAGGGAGGAGTTGTATGGAGACAGCAAGCTTGAAGACCTTCTAGAGTTCTGCTACCTCGGTGAAATGCTCTTACTGGATGCAGCTGTGTGCTGGCTGTATAGTCACATGTTGCTGGTGTGCAGGGGGCAAGTCTGGCCAACAACTGCCTCTTCTCACCAACCACTATTTGCCTCTGTTGAACCAAGGTTGGGTGTACTCAACAAGTGGAAGGAGCCAGATGAAGCATGAATCAGAGACATGAGTAATGACAACAGAAACCTTAAACGGCTTGTGGCAAACTAACTGCCAGGATCCCCTGGATCTGTTACATCAACATGAAGAGCAAAGCTTGCTTAGGCTGACATCTCGCAAAGCTTGGCAATCTGGATATAGATGTGATACTCTGCATAATTTGGATTTAGGTGGTTTGTAAACATACAGTGCATCTAGAAGTGGATGGGAAGAAGAAATCCAGCAGGCCAAATAAACCACTGACCAGGGAGGGTAGCGCAGTCGGTAACTTGTCTGACTACTGATGCACATCTGACTGAAGAACCAGGGAACCTGAGTTGGATCCCGGCCTGTTCCCATACTTTTGTGGAGATTGATCATGAAATAATTTCTATGGTCATTCTCCTCCCATTTAAGAAGTGTTGTTGTCAGTTACAAGCAAAATTATGTGCACGAATTACTGGTTAACCACTTGTTCAAGCTTGCCCAGGAAAAAGTGTGGTTAGGTGAACTGACCGTCCCCCCATGACCATAGCTGTTGACTGGGACGTAAAGCAACAAAACAAACAGTATGAAGGATCTCGCAGGTAGATAACCCTGTGGCAGTATTTTAAGAACGATCATATGACAAACTGAATTTTGTCTCATTCTAAGGAAAACTTCCTATTTGTTTAAGGACTACAATAAAACAGCTGCAGCTTAACAAATTTAGGATTTTTTTCTAGATTGGTAAGATCATTTTTTAGACTGATTTCAGTCATCCAGATAAAGCAGGGTCATTGATTTGTCTTGGTGATTGTGGAGTTTGCCAGGATAAATCTCTTGCTGGATTGTAAGGATACGTCTGGCTCTTGATTCTGCTTGTCTTCTTATTCACTCAACTCATTTACATTTTTGACTTGAATTTGGCAAGTGTAATCTAAAATAATAAAGTTGTAGCTGTATTGCTGCAGTCCTAGATACAAAGTGGAATATAATCCTAGCTTAGTACTGGTTCAACCCAGGAAGACCCATCCCTACATAACTGAAAGATTGTTGATGGGACGTAAAGAATCAAATCAAACAAAGTGGGATAGTTTGGCTATGAATGATAATGGGACCAAATTTAGTTTGGTTGTCTAGCCTTTCTTAAAATACTGCCATGGGATTATTTACCCCACAGATCCTTTATATGGGATCACTTAATTAAATCTTCAAAAAATGCCGGCCAGATTCTATCCTCTCCCAAGGGTCATGCAGGACTGACTGACTTTTATTCTCTGGTTTGTAGGTTCGGTTGAAATTATAAGTTAGCTTTACCGGGCAGCGCAGCGCAGTCGGTAACATTTCTGACTACAGATGCACATCTGACTGCAGATCCAGGGGTCCCGAGTTCAATCCCGGCCCTGTCCAATAATTTCATGGAGATTGATCATGATATAATTTCTATGGTCATACTCCTGCCTTCTGCTGATTCATTCAAGAAGGATTGTTGTCGGTCACAAGCGAAAGTATATGCACAAATTACTGGTTAACTGCTTGTTCAAACTTGCCCAGGAAAAAGTGTGTTAGGTGAACTGACCGTCCCCCCATGACCATAGCTGTTGACTGGGACGTGAAGCAAGAAAACAAACAAAACATAACCTAGCGTCACTCTGTCATTGCGAACCACATCTCCAACAGTTTCTATTGTCTGCTTGATTTCTTCTGCCAACCCACCTCTGACAAGCATGCATACATAAGTGGCACAGTCTGCGCTCCTATGTATGGTCCTTGAAGTGAGAACCTGTCTTTATGGTTGGTGAACAACAAAGGGGCTGACCAGCCTGTGCATCCGAGCAGAATGATCAGCACCTTTATTATTCCCTTTTTTGGAAAGTATATCTCATTTGGCTATACGAGAAATTCCAATTTTCTTTTTAGTCTCTGTAGCTAAGGTTTGAGTCTCGCATTGTCGGAAATCCTGAAGACGGGTTTTGTCTCGTGGAGGCCTGTATGTTTCAAAGTCGCCCAAGTCTTCCAAGTGAGGAGTATCATATCATTATACTGGTTGTAGAACTTTGTTGGATGGGAGTTAAAGCTAACATTGCCCTTCATGTTGATGATACAGGTCAAGGGAATCATGACAGTTATTAAGTCTTAGGTGGTTCAATGTTTCTTTTATGACCCATGTCTCTGATTCCTGCTACATCTCACTCCTCACACTTGTTGAATACACCCAACCTTGGGTCAACAGAGGCAGATGGTGGTTGGTGAGAAGAGGGAGTAGATGGCGAAACCTGCCTCATGTACACCTGCAGCATGGGACCACACCCAGCTTGCAGCTTTCCCAGCAGAGAGCATGTCACTGAGGTAATAGAATTCTGGCAGGACTTCAAGCTTGTCATCAACAATCCACTTTTCCTGATCGGTCAGATTCATCTCAACAAAAGGTCTGGCCTCCGTGAGTCCTTGATACCACTGCATTTCTTACACACGCATAAAAGCAGCCACCACATTAGATTGCAGTTCTATCAGTTTCTGTAAGACTTACTGTGCAAGGGTCTTTTCAAGATATCTACAGCAGGTTCATATTTCCAACAGATGCCAGGTTCTTTGTGTTACCCTTGTTTCTACATAGGGCTTTCTTCTGCAGCCTAGGCTTCAAGGTTTCAACTGTGTGATTAGTCCTTGAACAAGGCACATTATCCTCTGCTTAGTACTGGTTCAACCCAGGAATACAGGAAATTGTCCTGACATAACTGAAAAATTGTTGACTTGGACATAAAGGATCAACACAAACCTGCTGCAGCTTTGACAATACATTTGACTCTTGATAACTAGATTTTATCAATTATAACCAGTAATTTAACACTTTACATGCTGTGGAATACTCAGGTTTTTTCTCATTTTTGATAGCTACATTTTTTTTTTTCATATTAATAAAGGAATAGGATCAGTGTCAAACAGTTTGGATACAGATCAGGCCAGACATGTGTCTAATTTTGTCTGGCCTGATCTTGGTCTAAACAGTTTGCGATGCTCATCAGCAGATGAAACTAGCAGGTAAAGAGCTAAAAGCAATTGGTTTGTGAACGATGCCTTACCAAATATTGGATTCTTTTCTATCACTACTTTAAAAGCTATCTTAGATTGTTTTAAGTACACAAAATATACTTTGCAAAAAAGAAATATATATGAAATCTAAAGCATTCCAATACTTCAACAGGTTAATTGAATCATTATTATTCCAGTTATTGAGAGTCAACTAATACTACTTGTAATTATCTCATTTTGCCACAGATGGTCTGCTTTTATAAGGTAAATATGTTGTTAGTACAACTAGCCTTAGTATGCATATGAATTAGCCGGATACAAGTTGGCATGTTCACATAGCAAATATTCAAATCCATCTGCACATCCCAATCAGTCTTAGTTTTTACCTTGAAGAAACTTTGAACCCTAGCCTTAATGTAGAGCACCAATCAAAGACCCTGATCAGACTGCAAAGATGCAGTCTGATCTAAGTCTTCAGTGGGTGCAAACACCAACTTGTATATCATGCACGTATTCAGAGGGGGGGGAATAGGGGGTTTCTATAGAAATTAGCATTTGGACCCCCCCCCCCCTGGAAAATGTTGGACCCCCCATCCCCCCTCTGAAACCTTGGAAAATTAGTTTTCTTTGAAATAACCATTAGACACCCTCTGTAAAACTGTTAATAAGTTAAGGACTAAAAAAACAAAAAAACAACAACGTCAGAGCTGTTTTCTGGCAGTTGGACCTGCCCCCCCCCCCCCCTCAGCAAAAGTTCCTGGATCCGTGCATAGTATATTTTGTGTCTCTGCTCATTAATGATGATGAAGCTGGTAATAGTTGCAGTTGGATATAGAGAGGATTTGGTAAGGGACTAGGTGTTCATATGGGCTTTGTTCTAAGTCCACTTCTCTCTGGGAGCTCAGTGGTAGAGTGCTTGAAAATTGTCCCTTATTGAGTTGTTTGGTTTTTGGTATGACCTTGGAGTATAAGCTACTTAAGGTTTTGCCATTTAGCAGCCATATTGGGATATGTTTGCGCATCAATCTTAAAAGCTTCAATTTATGTTTTGGCTACACTTAATGAATAGGAAAGTTATTTTACTAAATTGATTATTTTGATATTACTGGATTAATAGAATAGGCAGATACAAAATGGTCAAATTTTTTAAGGGCTAGGCAAATTTGGTCTCATGAATCAATAGTACTCGTACTTTCATGAACCTCTTAAACATGTCAGATCTTCCGTGCTTACAAATCTGCATTAGAAAATGGATATATCTTTTGAAATGAGTTTCATAATAAATATAAGGATATAAATAAAAGAAAATATTACACTTCATTCCTCATATCTATAATAACATGCTTAACTTATGCCTGCTGTATATATTTAGTGATAGTTATATTTAGAGATAGGAGTGGGTAAGCAAGGAACACTAACTTTTCTAAAAAGCAATATATTTCTTCTATCCTACTTTTATAGTTCTGTGTTCCTTTGAGGGTTGGCGCCCCTCCCCTGGCCTAGCTGTAATCGATTTCTGTGGTTAAGATGTAAAATTAACCATACTGCACATAGAGTGGCCAAAACTCTATAGAAGTTTGCCAAGTTTGTGTGCAGTTAGTTAATGTACAAACATAAAAAGCACAGAAAATATTGCTCTTTATGCCATTAAAGAGGACTTAAAATGTTTTTGTTTTTTTTAACGTAAAAAAACTTTTCTCTTTCTATTTGCAAATGAAATGTTGGTTAGTGGAATTCTCAAATTTTTTGGCTAAATAGCAAACAGAGAAGACCCTGACCAGACTGCTTTGGGAGAAGCGCAGATCCGGATTGGCAAATTAACAGAGAAGACACTGATCATACTTTTGAAGAAGCAGTCTGATCAGGTTCTTCTCTGTTGCTTTTGTTAATCAGGATCTACACTGTTTATCTATGCCTTGTTGGCAGGCAACTAGGGTTCAAAATTTTAGAACATTTACCATAATATTGGCTCTAATGGTTAAATAATAGTTTATTTTCATCAGTGCTTTTTGTTGAAACCACATGAAATTGTATAGATGCATGTTATAGAAAAACATTTTTTGTCTGTGAGAGCAGGAATCTTCTTTACAAATTTGCATTCCAAAACAAGGGGGGCTCACTTACACATACAAAATTTAAAAAGTTGTGCTTGTTATATGAGTAGGTAATAAAACACCTTGCACACCACAGCATTGACTGCAGAGGAATTTTGGTTTTGAAATATCACATGCCTAGCATAAATTTAAGCGCTATTCTAGTTAAACAATGGCTTAAGGGATTCAGTTTTCAATTTCTCATGCCCCTAACTTTGACTTAAGTGTACAAGTTTTGTGTAGATCTCCCATGCACTTTTGATAAAGATGTTGTTCTATTGACATGCTTCATAATAAACATGCTGTAAATGAGCACAGTGGCTCTGGTAGAGTGTATGTGACTTGATCAAAGGTGACTGGTTCGAGACTTGATGGGTGCATTGTGTTTAGTTCTTGAACAAGGCACTTTATCCTTTGCTTAGTACTGGTTCGACCCAGGAATACGGGAAATTGTTCTGACATAACTGAAAAATTGTTGACTTAGACATAAAGGATCAACACAAACATGCTGCAGCTTTGACATGGAAGTCAAGGTTTAGAAGAAATTCCTACATATGAACATGTGAAATACAAAAATTCAAGCATCTGTAGTGGTTCTGGGCCTGTTGAAGATGTTTGGAAAGGACCTCTGTGCTGTCTGTCTTGCAGAAACTGATAGAAGTGCAATCTTCTGTGGTGGCTGCTTGCATGGGTGAGCAAGAAATGCAGTGGTATCAATGGCTCACTAAGCCCAGACCCCAAGTTTAGGTGAATCGGATGCCTCATCAATGCACAGCTGATTGAAGGTAGACTGATGAGGGAGGAGTTGTATGGAGACAGCAAGCTTGAAGACCTTCTAGAGTTCTGCTACCTCGGTGAAATGCTCTTACTGGATGCAGCTGTGTGCTGGCTGTATAGTCACATGTTGCTGGTGTGCAGGGGGCAAGTCTGGCCAACAACTGCCTCTTCTCACCAACCACTATTTGCCTCTGTTGAACCAAGGTTGGGTGTACTCAACAAGTGGAAGGAGCCAGATGAAGCATGAATCAGAGACATGAGTAATGACAACAGAAACCTTAAACGGCTTGTGGCAAACTAACTGCCAGGATCCCCTGGATCTGTTACATCAACATGAAGAGCAAAGCTTGCTTAGGCTGACATCTCGCAAAGCTTGGCAATCTGGATATAGATGTGATACTCTGCATAATTTGGATTTAGGTGGTTTGTAAACATACAGTGCATCTAGAAGTGGATGGGAAGAAGAAATCCAGCAGGCCAAATAAACCACTGACCAGGGAGGGTAGCGCAGTCGGTAACTTGTCTGACTACTGATGCACATCTGACTGAAGAACCAGGGAACCTGAGTTGGATCCCGGCCTGTTCCCATACTTTTGTGGAGATTGATCATGAAATAATTTCTATGGTCATTCTCCTCCCATTTAAGAAGTGTTGTTGTCAGTTACAAGCAAAATTATGTGCACGAATTACTGGTTAACCACTTGTTCAAGCTTGCCCAGGAAAAAGTGTGGTTAGGTGAACTGACCGTCCCCCCATGACCATAGCTGTTGACTGGGACGTAAAGCAACAAAACAAACAGTATGAAGGATCTCGCAGGTAGATAACCCTGTGGCAGTATTTTAAGAACGATCATATGACAAACTGAATTTTGTCTCATTCTAAGGAAAACTTCCTATTTGTTTAAGGACTACAATAAAACAGCTGCAGCTTAACAAATTTAGGATTTTTTTCTAGATTGGTAAGATCATTTTTTAGACTGATTTCAGTCATCCAGATAAAGCAGGGTTATTGATTTGTCTTGGTGATTGTGGAGTTTGCCAGGATAAATCTCTTGCTGGATTGTAAGGATACGTCTGGCTCTTGATTCTGCTTGTCTTCTTATTCACTCAACTCATTTACATTTTTGACTTGAATTTGGCAAGTGTAATCTAAAATAATAAAGTTGTAGCTGTATTGCTGCAGTCCTAGATACAAAGTGGAATATAATCCTAGCTTAGTACTGGTTCAACCCAGGAAGACCCATCCCTACATAACTGAAAGATTGTTGATGGGACGTAAAGAATCAAATCAAACAAAGTGGGATAGTTTGGCTATGAATGATAATGGGACCAAATTTAGTTTGGTTGTCTAGCCTTTCTTAAAATACTGCCATGGGATTATTTACCCCACAGATCCTTTATATGGGATCACTTAATTAAATCTTCAAAAAATGCCGGCCAGATTCTATCCTCTCCCAAGGGTCATGCAGGACTGACTGACTTTTATTCTCTGGTTTGTAGGTTCGGTTGAAATTATAAGTTAGCTTTACCGGGCAGCGCAGCGCAGTCGGTAACATTTCTGACTACAGATGCACATCTGACTGCAGATCCAGGGGTCCCGAGTTCAATCCCGGCCCTGTCCAATAATTTCATGGAGATTGATCATGATATAATTTCTATGGTCATACTCCTGCCTTCTGCTGATTCATTCAAGAAGGATTGTTGTCGGTCACAAGCGAAAGTATATGCACAAATTACTGGTTAACTGCTTGTTCAAACTTGCCCAGGAAAAAGTGTGTTAGGTGAACTGACCGTCCCCCCATGACCATAGCTGTTGACTGGGACGTGAAGCAAGAAAACAAACAAAACATAACCTAGCGTCACTCTGTCATTGCGAACCACATCTCCAACAGTTTCTATTGTCTGCTTGATTTCTTCTGCCAACCCACCTCTGACAAGCATGCATACATAAGTGGCACAGTCTGCGCTCCTATGTATGGTCCTTGAAGTGAGAACCTGTCTTTATGGTTGGTGAACAACAAAGGGGCTGACCAGCCTGTGCATCCGAGCAGAATGATCAGCACCTTTATTATTCCCTTTTTTGGAAAGTATATCTCATTTGGCTATACGAGAAATTCCAATTTTCTTTTTAGTCTCTGTAGCTAAGGTTTGAGTCTCGCATTGTCGGAAATCCTGAAGACGGGTTTTGTCTCGTGGAGGCCTGTATGTTTCAAAGTCGCCCAAGTCTTCCAAGTGAGGAGTATCATATCATTATACTGGTTGTAGAACTTTGTTGGATGGGAGTTAAAGCTAACATTGCCCTTCATGTTGATGATACAGGTCAAGGGAATCATGACAGTTATTATGTCTTAGGTGGTTCAATGTTTCTGTTATGACCCATGTCTCTGATTCCTGCTACATCTCACTCCTCACACTTGTTGAATACACCCAACCTTGGGTCAACAGAGGCAGATGGTGGTTGGTGAGAAGAGGGAGTAGATGGCGAAACCTGCCTCATGTACACCTGCAGCATGGGACCACACCCAGCTTGCAGCTTTCCCAGCAGAGAGCATGTCACTGAGGTAATAGAATTCTGGCAGGACTTCAAGCTTGTCATCAACAATCCACTTTTCCTGATCGGTCAGATTCATCTCAACAAAAGGTCTGGGCTCCGTGAGTCCTTGATACCACTGCATTTCTTACACACGCATAAAAGCAGCCACCACATTAGATTGCAGTTCTATCAGTTTCTGTAAGACTTACTGTGCAAGGGTCTTTTCAAGATATCTACAGCAGGTTCATATTGCCAACAGATGCCAGGTTCTTTGTGTTACCCTTGTTTCTACATAGGGCTTTCTTCTGCAGCCTAGGCTTCAAGGTTTCAACTGTGTGATTAGTCCTTGAACAAGGCACATTATCCTCTGCTTAGTACTGGTTCAACCCAGGAATACAGGAAATTGTCCTGACATAACTGAAAAATTGTTGACTTGGACATAAAGGATCAACACAAACCTGCTGCAGCTTTAACAATACATTTGACTCTTGATAACTAGATTTTATCAATTATAACCAGTAATTTAACACTTTACATGCTGTGGAATACTCAGGTTTTTTCTCATTTTTGATAGCTACATTTTTTTTTTCAAATTAATAAAGGAATAGGATCAGTGTCAAACAGTTTGGATACAGATCAGGCCAGACATGTGTCTAATTTTGTCTGGCCTGATCTTGGTCTAAACAGTTTGCGATGCTCATCAGCAGATGAAACTAGCAGGTAAAGAGCTAAAAGCAATTGGTTTGTGAACGATGCCTTACCAAATATTGGATTCTTTTCTATCACTACTTTAAAAGCTATCTTAGATTGTTTTAAGTACACAAAATATACTTTGCAAAAAAGAAATATATATGAAATCTAAAGCATTCCAATACTTCAACAGGTTAATTGAATCATTATTATTCCAGTTATTGAGAGTCAACTAATACTACTTGTAATTATCTCATTTTGCCACAGATGGTCTGCTTTTATAAGGTAAATATGTTGTTAGTACAACTAGCCTTAGTATGCATATGAATTAGCCGGATACAAGTTGGCATGTTCACATAGCAAATATTCAAATCCATCTGCACATCCCAATCAGTCTTAGTTTTTACCTTGAAGAAACTTTGAACCCTAGCCTTAATGTAGAGCACCAATCAAAGACCCTGATCAGACTGCAAAGATGCAGTCTGATCTAAGTCTTCAGTGGGTGCAAACACCAACTTGTATATCATGCACATATTCAGAGGGGGGGAATAGGGGGTTTCTATAGAAATTAGCATTTGGACCCCCCCCCCCTGGAAAATGTTGGACCCCCCATCCCCCCTCTGAAACCTTGGAAAATTAGTTTTCTTTGAAATAACCATTAGACACCCTCTGTAAAACTGTTAATAAGTTAAGGACTAAAAAAACAAAAAAACAACAACGTCAGAGCTGTTTTCTGGCAGTTGGACCTGCCCCCCCCCCCCCCCCCCCTCAGCAAAAGTTCCTGGATCCGTGCATAGTATATTTTGTGTCTCTGCTCATTAATGATGATGAAGCTGGTAATAGTTGCAGTTGGATATAGAGAGGATTTGGTAAGGGACTAGGTGTTCATATGGGCTTTGTTCTAAGTCCACTTCTCTCTGGGAGCTCAGTGGTAGAGTGCTTGAAAATTGTCCCTTATTGAGTTGTTTGGTTTTTGGTATGACCTTGGAGTATAAGCTACTTAAGGTTTTGCCATTTAGCAGCCATATTGGGATATGTTTGCGCATCAATCTTAAAAGCTTCAATTTATGTTTTGGCTACACTTAATGAATAGGAAAATTATTTTACTAAATTGATTATTTTGATATTACTGGATTAATAGAATAGGCAGATACAAAATGGTCAAATTTTTTAAGGGCTAGGCAAATTTGGTCTCATGAATCAATAGTACTCGTACTTTCATGAACCTCTTAAACATGTCAGATCTTCCGTGCTTACAAATCTGCATTAGAAAATGGATATATCTTTTGAAATGAGTTTCATAATAAATATAAGGATATAAATAAAAGAAAATATTACACTTCATTCCTCATATCTATAATAACATGCTTAACTTATGCCTGCTGTATATATTTAGTGATAGTTATATTTAGAGATAGGAGTGGGTAAGCAAGGAACACTAACTTTTCTAAAAAGCAATATATTTCTTCTATCCTACTTTTATAGTTCTGTGTTCCTTTGAGGGTTGGCGCCCCTCCCCTGGCCTAGCTGTAATCGATTTCTGTGGTTAAGATGTAAAATTAACCATACTGCACATAGAGTGGCCAAAACTCTATAGAAGTTTGCCAAGTTTGTGTGCAGTTAGTTAATGTACAAACATAAAAAGCACAGAAAATATTGCTCTTTATGCCATTAAAGAGGACTTAAAATGTTTTTGTTTTTTTTTTAACGTAAAAAAAACTTTTCTCTTTCTATTTGCAAATGAAATGTTGGTTAGTGGAATTCTCAAATTTTTTGGCTAAATAGCAAACAGAGAAGACCCTGACCAGACTGCTTTGGGAGAAGCGCAGATCCGGATTGGCAAATTAACAGAGAAGACACTGATCATACTTTTGAAGAAGCAGTCTGATCAGGTTCTTCTCTGTTGCTTTTGTTAATCAGGATCTACACTGTTTATCTATGCCTTGTTGGCAGGCAACTAGGGTTCAAAATTTTAGAACATTTACCATAATATTGGCTCTAATGGTTAAATAATAGTTTATTTTCATCAGTGCTTTTTGTTGAAACCACATGAAATTGTATAGATGCATGTTATAGAAAAACATTTTTTGTCTGTGAGAGCAGGAATGTTCTTTACAAATTTGTATTCCAAGACAAGGGGGGCTCACTTACACATACAAAATTTAAAAAGTTGTGCTTGTTATATGAGTAGGTAATAAAACACCTTGCACACCACAGCATTGACTGCAGAGGAATTTTGGTTTTGAAATATCACATGCCTAGCATAAATTTAAGCGCTATTCTAGTTAAACAATGGCTTAAGGGATTCAGTTTTCAATTTCTCATGCCCCTAACTTTGACTTAAGTGTACAAGTTTTGTGTAGATCTCCCATGCACTTTTGATAAAGATGTTGTTCTATTGACATGCTTCATAATAAACATGCTGTAAATGAGCACAGTGGCTCTGGTAGAGTGTATGTGACTTGATCAAAGGTGACTGGTTCGAGACTTGATGGGTGCATTGTGTTTAGTTCTTGAACAAGGCACTTTATCCTTTGCTTAGTACTGGTTCGACCCAGGAATACGGGAAATTGTTCTGACATAACTGAAAAATTGTTGACTTAGACATAAAGGATCAACACAAACATGCTGCAGCTTTGACATGGAAGTCAAGGTTTAGAAGAAATTCCTACATATGAACATGTGAAATACAAAAATTCAAGCATCTGTAGTGATTCTGGGCCTGTTGAAGATGTTTGGAAAGGACCTCTGTGCTGTCTGTCTTGCAGAAACTGATAGAAGTGCAATCTTCTGTGGTGGCTGCTTGCATGGGTGAGCAAGAAATGCAGTGGTATCAATGGCTCACTAAGCCCAGACCCCAAGTTTAGGTGAATCGGATGCCTCATCAATGCACAGCTGATTGAAGGTAGACTGATGAGGGAGGAGTTGTATGGAGACAGCAAGCTTGAAGACCTTCTAGAGTTCTGCTACCTCGGTGAAATGCTCTTACTGGATGCAGCTGTGTGCTGGCTGTATAGTCACATGTTGCTGGTGTGCAGGGGGCAAGTCTGGCCAACAACTGCCTCTTCTCACCAACCACTATTTGCCTCTGATGAACCAAGGTTGGGTGTACTCAACAAGTGGAAGGAGCCAGATGAAGCATGAATCAGAGACATGAGTAATGACAACAGAAACCTTAAACGGCTTGTGGCATACTGACTGCCAGGATCCCCTGGACCTGTTACATCAACATGAAGAGCAAAGCTTGCTTAGGCTGACATCTCGCAAAGCTTGGCAATCTGGATATAGATGTGATACTCTGCATAATTTGGATTTAGGTGGTTTGTAAACATACAGTGCATCTAGAAGTGGATGGGAAGAAGAAATCCAGCAGGCCAAATAAACCACTGACCAGGGAGGGTAGCGCAGTCGGTAACTTGTCTGACTACTGATGCACATCTGACTGAAGAACCAGGGAACCTGAGTTGGATCCCGGCCTGTTCCCATACTTTTGTGGAGATTGATCATGAAATAATTTCTATGGTCATTCTCCTCCCATTTAAGAAGTGTTGTTGTCAGTTACAAGCAAAATTATGTGCACGAATTACTGGTTAACCACTTGTTCAAGCTTGCCCAGGAAAAAGTGTGGTTAGGTGAACTGACCGTCCCCCCATGACCATAGCTGTTGACTGGGACGTAAAGCAACAAAACAAACAGTATGAAGGATCTCGCAGGTAGATAACCCTGTGGCAGTATTTTAAGAACGATCATATGACAAACTGAATTTTGTCTCATTCTAAGGAAAACTTCCTATTTGTTTAAGGACTACAATAAAACAGCTGCAGCTTAACAAATTTAGGATTTTTTTCTAGATTGGTAAGATCATTTTTTAGACTGATTTCAGTCATCCAGATAAAGCAGGGTCATTGATTTGTCTTGGTGATTGTGGAGTTTGCCAGGATAAATCTCTTGCTGGATTGTAAGGATACGTCTGGCTCTTGATTCTGCTTGTCTTCTTATTCACTCAACTCATTTACATTTTTGACTTGAATTTGGCAAGTGTAATCTAATATATTAAGGTTGTAGCTGTATTGCTGCAGTCCTAGATACAAAGTGGAATATAATCCTAGCTTAGTACTGGTTCAACCCAGGAAGACCCATCCCTACATAACTGAAAGATTGTTGATGGGACGTAAAGAATCAAATAAAACCAAGTGGGATAGTTTGGCTATGAATGATAACGGGACCAAATTTAGTTAGGTTGTCTAGCCTTTCTTAAAATACTGCCATGGGATTATTTACCTCACAGATCCTTTATATGGGATCACTTAATTAAATCTTCAAAAAATGGCCGGCCAGATTCTATCCTCTCCCAATGGTCATGCAGGACTGACTGACTTTTATTCTCTGGTTTGTAGGGTCTGTTGAATTCATAACTTAGCTTTACCGGGCAGCGCAGCTCAGTCGTTAACATTTCTGACTACAGATGCACATCTGACTGCAGATCCAGGGGTCCCGAGTTCAATCCCGGCCCTGTCCAATATTTTCATGGAGATTGATCATGATATAATTTCTATGGTCATACTCCTGCCTTCTGCTGATTCATTCAAGAAGGATTGTTGTCGGTCACAAGCGAAAGTATATGCACAAATTACTGGTTAACTGCTTGTTCAAACTTGCCCAGGAAAAAGTGTATTAGGTGAACTGACCGTCCCCCCATGACCATAGCTGTTGACTGGGACATGAAGCAAGAAAACAAACAAAACATAACCTAGCGTCACTCTGTCATTGCGAACCACATCTCCAACAGTTTCTATTGTCTGCTTGATTTCTTCTGCCAACCCACCTCTGACAAGCATGCATACATAAGTGGCACAGTCTGCGCTCCTATGTATGGTCCTTGAAGTGAGAACCTGTCTTTATGGTTGGTGAGCAACAAAGGGGCTGACCAGCCTGTGCATCCGAGCAGAATGATCAGCACCTTTATTATTCCCTTTTTTGGAAAGTATATCTCATTTGGCTATACGAGAAATTCCAATTTTCTTTTTAGTCTCTGTAGCTAAGGTTTGAGTCTCGCATTGTCGGAAATCCTGAAGACGGGTTTTGTCTCGTGGAGGCCTGTATGTTTCTAAGTCGCCCAAGTCTTCCAAGAGAGGAGTATCATATCATTATACTGGTTGTAGAGCTTTGTTGGATGGAAGCCAAAGCTAACATTGCCCTTCATGTTGATGATACAGGTCAAGGGAATCATGACAGTTATAATGTCTTATGTGGTTCAATGTTTCTGTTATGACCCATGTCTCTGATTCCTGCTACATCTCACTCCTCACACTTGTTGAATACACCAGCCCTTGGGTCAACAGAGGCAGATGGTGGTTGGTGAGAAGAGGGGGTAGGTGGCGAAACCTGCAGCATGGGACCACACCCAGCTTGCAGCTTTCCCAGCAGAGAGCATGTCACTGAGGTAATAGAATTCTGGGAGGACTTCAAACTTGTCATCAACAATCCACTCTTCTTGATCGGTCAGATTCATCTCGACAAAAGATCTGGGCTCAGTGAGTCCTTGATACCACTGCATTTCTTACACACCCATGAAAGCAGCCACCACATTAGATTGCAGTTCTATCAGTTTCTGTAAGACTTACTGTGCAAGGGTCTTTTCCAGATATCTACAGCAGGTTCATATTGCCAACAGATGCCAGGTTCTTTGTGTTACCCTTGTTTCTACATAGGGCTTTCTTCTGCAGCCTAGGCTTCAAGGTTTCAACTGTGTGATTAGTCCTTGAACAAGGCACATTATCCTCTGCTTAGTACTGGTTCAACCCAGGAATACAGGAAATTGTCCTGACATAACTGAAAAATTGTTGACTTGGACATAAAGGATCAACACAAACATGCTGCAGCTATGACATTACATTTGACTCTTGATAACTAGATTTTATCAATTATAACTAGTAATTTAACACTTTACATGCTGTTGAATACTCAGGTTTTTTCTCATTTTTGATAGCTACATTTTTTTATCAAATTAATAAAGGAATAGGATCAGTGTCAAACAGTTTGGATACAGATCAGGCCAGACAGGTGTCTAATTTTGTCTGGCCTGATCTTGGTCTAAACTGTTTGTGATGCTCATCAGCCAATGAAACTAGCAGGCAAAGAGCTAAAGGCAATTGGTTTGTGAACGATGCCTTACCACATATTTGATTCTTTTCTATCAAAGATATGTTGCTGCTACTTTAAAAGCTATCTTACTTAGATTGTTTTTAAGTACACAAAATATACTTTACAAAGAAGAAAAATATATGAAATCTAAAGCATTCCAATACTTCAACAGAACATTGAATCATTAATATTTCAGTTATTGAGAGTCAACTAATACTACTTGTAATTATCTCATTTTGTCACAGATGGTCTGCTTATAAGGTAAATATGTTGTTAGTACAACTAGCCATAATATTTATATGAATGAGCCGGGTACAAGTTGGCATATTCACACAGCAAATATTCAAAAACCATCCGCACAGTCTGATCAGTCTTAGTTTTTACCTTGAAGAAACTTTGAACCCTAGGGAGTGCAGTGGCTCAGTGGTTGAGTGCTTGCCTGGAGACGGAGGGGCTGCGAGTTCGAGCCTTGAACAAGACACATTTTTCCTAGCTTAGTACTTGTTCAACCCAGGAAAACCCGTCCCTGTTTAACTGGAAGATTGTTGATTGGACGTTAAGAATCAAATCAAACAAACAAAACTTCGAACCCTAGCCTTAATATAGAGCACCCATCAAAGATACTGATCAGACTGCAGAGATGCAGTCTGATCTAAGTCTTCAGTGGGTGCAAACACCAACTTGTATATCATGCATGGATTCAGAGAGGGGATAGGGGGACGGGACCCCCCTGGAAAATCACAAGTTTTATGGGTTTCTATAGAAATTAGCATTTGGACCCCCCTGGAAAAAGCTGGACCCCCTCTGGGAAATATTGGCCCCCTCTGAAACCTTGGAAAATTATTGTTTTCTTTGAAATAACCATTGGACAACCTCTGTAAAATAAGTTAAGGACAAAAAAAAAAATAATAAATAAAAAAACAAAAAAAACATTGTCAGAGCTGATTTCTGGCAGTTGGACCTGGACCCCCCTCCCTCGGCAATAATTCCTGGATCCGTGCATGTGTATATTTTGTGTCTCGGCTCATTAATGGTGATGGAACAAGTAAAAGTTGCAGTTGGGTATAGAGAGGAGTTTGGTATGGGACAAGGTGTTCATTAAGGCTCTGTCCTAAGTCCACTTCTCTCTATCATCCTGCTAGAGGTTCTGTCAAGAGGGTTTTGAACTGGTGGACTATAAGAGCTGCTACATGCAGAAGACCTGATGGTCATTGCCCTGTCCATGGGGGAACTGCTATTGAAGGTGGGAGTCATTGAAGTCAAGGTGGAGAAGAAACTCCTACATATGAACATGTGAAATACAAAAATTCAAGCATCTGCAGGGATTCTGGGCCTATTGTAGATGTTTGGAAAGAACCTCTGTGCTGTCTGTCTTGCAGAAACTGATAGAATTGCAATCTTCTGTGGTAGCTGCTTGCATGGGTGAGCAAGAAATGCAGTGGTATCAATGGCTCACTAAGCCCAGACCCCAAGTTTAGGTGAGTCAGATGCCTCATCAATGCACAGCTGATTGAAGTTAGACTGATGAGGGAGGAGTTGTATGGTGATAGCAAGATTGAAGCCCTCCTAGAGTTCTGCTACCTCGGTGAAATGCTCTTACTGGGTGCAGCTGCGGCTGGCTGTAGTCACATGTTGCTGGTGTACATGGGGCAAGTCTGGCCAACAACTTTCTCTTCGCACCAACCACTATTTGCCTCTGTTGAACCAAGGTTGGATGTACTCAACAAGTGTGAGGAGCCAGATGAAGCATGAATCAGAGACATGAGTAATGACAACAGAAACCTTGAACGGCTTGTGGCAAACTAACTGCCAGGATCCCCTGGATCTGTTACATCAACATGAAGAGCAAAGTTTGCTTAGGCTGACATCATGCAAAGCTTGGCAATCTGGATATAGATGTGATACTCTGCATAATTTGGATTTAGGTGGTTTGTAAACATACAGTGCATTTAGAATTGGATGGCAAGAAGAAATCCAGCAGGCCAAATAAACCACTGACCAGGCCGGGTAGCACAGTCAGTAACTGTCTGACTACTGATGCACATCTGACTGAAGAACCAGGGATCCTGAGTTTGATCCCGGCCTGTTCCCATATTTTTGTGGAGATTGATCGTGAAATAATTTCTATGGTCATTCTCCTCCCATTTAAGAAGTGTTGTTGTCAGTTACAAGCAAAATTATGTGCACGAATTACTTGTTAACCACTTGTTCAAGCTTGCCCAGGAAAAAGTGTGGTTAGGTGAACTGACCCCCCCCCCCCCATGACCATAGCTGTTGACTGGGATGTAAAGCAACAAAACAAACAGTATGAAGGATCTCGCAGGTAGATAATCCTGTGGCAGTATTTTAAGAACAGTCATATGACAAACTGAATTTTGTCTCATTCTAAGGAAAACTTCCTATTTGTTTAAGGACTACAATAAAACAGCTGCAGCTTAACAAATTTAGGATTTTTTTCTAGATTGGTAAGATCATTTTTTAGACTGATTTCAGTCATCCAGATAAAGCAGGCTCATTGATTTGTCTTGGTGATTGTGGAGTTTGCCAGGATAAATCTCTTGCTGGATTGTAAGGATACGTCTGGCTCTTGATTCTGCTTGTCTTCTTATTCACTAAACTCATTTACATTTTGACTTGAATTTGGCAAATGTATTCTAAAACAGTAAGGTTGTAGCTGTATTGCTGCAGTCCTAGATACAAAGTAGGCTATAATCCTAGCTTAGTACTGGTTCAACCCAGGAAGACCCATCCCTACATAACTGAAAGATTGTTGATGGGACGTAAAGAATCAAATCAAACCAAGTGGGATAGTTTGGCTATGAATGATAATGGGACCAAATTTAGTTAGGTTGTCTAGCCTTTCTTAAAATACTGCCATGGGATTATTTACCCCATAGATCATTTATATGGGATCACTTAATTAAATCTTAAAATAATGGCCGACCAGATTCTATCCTCTCCCAAGGGTCATGCAGGACTGACTGACTTTTATTCTCTGGTTTGTAGGGTCTGTTGAATTCATAACTTAGCTTTACCGGGCAGCGCAGCGCAGTCGGTAACATTTCTGACTACAGATGCACATCTGACTGCAGATCCAGGGGTCCCGAGCTCAATCCTGGCCCTGTCCAATATTTTCATGGAGATTGATCATGAAATAATTTCTATGGTCATACTCCTGCCTTCTGCTGATTCATTCAAGATGGATTGTTGTCGGTCACAAGCGAAAGTATATGCACAAATTACTGGTTAACTGCTTGTTCAAACTTGCCCAGGAAAAAGTGTATTAGGTGAACTGGCCGTCCCCCCATGACCATAGCTGTTGACTGGGACGTGAAGCAAGAAAACAAACAAAACATAACCTAGCTTTACTCTTTCATTGCGAACCACATCTCCAACAGTTTCTATTGTCTGCTTGATTTCTTCTGCCAACCCACCTCTGACAAGCATGCATACATAAGTGGCACAGTCTGTGCTCCTATGTATGGTCCTTGAAGTGAGAACCTGTCTTTATGGTTGGTGAACAACAAAGGGGCTGACCAGCCTGTGCATCCGAGCAGAATGATCAGCACCTTTATTATTCCCTTTTTTGGAAAGTATATCTCAACTGGCTATACCAGAAATTCCAATTTTCTATTTAGTCTCTGTAGCTAAGGTTTGAGTCTCGCATTGTGGGAAATCCTGAAGACGGGTTTTGTCTCGTGGAGGCCTGTATGCTTCTAAGTCGCCCAAGTCTTCCAAGTGAGGAGTATCATATCATTATACTGGTTGTAGAGCTTTGTGAGATGGGAGTCAAGGCTAACGCTGCTCTTCATGTTGATGTAACAGGTCCAGGAATCATGACAGTTATTATGTCTTGGGTGGCTCAATGTTTCTGTTATGACCCATATCTCTGATTCATGCTACATCTCACTCCTCACACTTGTTGAATACAGCCATCCTTGGGTCAACAGAGGCAGATGGTGGTTGGTGAGAAGAGGGAGTAGGTGGCGAAACCTGCGTCATGTACACCTGCAGCATGGGACCACACCCAGCTTGCAGCTTTCCCAGCAGAGAGCATGTCACTGAGGTAATAGAATTCTGGGAGGACTTCAAGCTTGTCATCAACAATCCACTCTTCTTGATCGGTCAGATTCATCTCGACAAAAGATCTGGGCTCAGTGAGTCCTTGATACCACTGCATTTCTTACACATCCATGAAAGCAGCCACTACATTAGATTGCAGTTCTATCAGTTTCTGTAAGACTTACTGTGCAAGGTTCTTTTCTAGATGTCTACAGCAGGTTCATATTTCCAACAGATGCCAGGTTCTTTGTGTTACCCTTGTTTGCACATAGGGCTTTCTTCTGCAGCCTATGCTTCAAGGTTTCAACTTCAACAGCAATTTCCTCCAGGACTTTGCATTGACCATCAGGTCATCTGCAAACAGCACTTTATGAACCGCAGGTTTAGACTCTCTTCATAAAGCCTCTGCATTATGTGTATCCTCTGCTTACTGTAAATTTGGAAATTTTTGTGAGCGAAAATAAATTCTCTAGAAATGGCAAACTCACTCTTGTCGTTCACTGATGAAGGCAAATCATGTCAAAATTGTGAATTTTAAATGTGGCAAATATATCTTTACACCATTTTCCTGGAAATAAAATTCTTGCAAAAAGTTTCAACTTTACAGTAGTACTAGTTCAACCCAGGAAATATCTTTATCCTCTGCTTAGTACTGGTTTAACTAGGTATGACTGACCAAGTTGTTTACTAGAAGGTAAAACATTGAAAAACCACATCATCCTAATTGGGCCTTGACGCGAGAAAACCTGACTTCGGGGGTTTGCGAACAACACAGGCGCAGACCAGCCTGCGCATCCGCGCAGTCTGATCAGCGCCTTTGTTATTTGCGTGTTGTAAAGTACCATATGTAAACTCGCTACAGATGAAATTTCAATTTTCTAGCTAGTCTCTGTAGCTGAGGAGACTGTTTTGAAACTCGCTTTGTCGGAAACCCCGAAGACAGGTTTTCTCGCGACGAGGCCCAATTATCATTGTCATTCTCATGACCTCTATCATCCTCATTTACATCCTTATATTCACTATTTTTATGGTTTTAAAAATTGTATGTAAAAGTATAAATAAAATGTTTTTAGTAGCTCCAGATATTTTAGCTACCGGACACCTTGCAGTGTGGAGTGTTCAGCATAGATGTCTGAGGATTCACCCCTGGGAAACCAGCATTAACACATCTGGATGTTGGCTCAGCTACAGGACACCTTGCAGTGTGGAGTGTTCAGCATAGATATCTGAGGATTTACCCCTGGGAAACCAGCATTAACACATCTGGATGTTGGCCAGCACTGATCTAGGTAAGTGCCTTATTACTTGTAGGTGATGTGTTCATGCTCTATGTATGTTGATAAAAAATAAAACATCCGGCTTAATCTGGAACCAAACTGTTTGACACTCTGATGGTACAGTTAGTTGCCTAGTTCCGAATCACTTTTTACTTCAAGGTGTATTCTAAATAGTTGCTCTGAGTAAATAAATAAGATTTGGAAGCACTATCATTCCCCTAAATAATGAACCTCAATTTGTAGCATTCAGATTCTTCTATGTGTCATACCATGGCTTTGAAGTAGGCCGGGAATTCTTCCTAGTTCCGGGTCATTTTCCCAGTTTCGAATCACTTTAGAAATTCTAAGAAATTACCTTCAGTAGTGCAGTTGCATTAAGGTTTTGACATTGTTAGCTTAATCACTACTTCCAATGACGAGTTTGAAGCATCCTTTTACCGTATTCATTGCAATAAACTTGCTCGGATACAGAAAGTTTCTTCGGGGGAGTCCAGGTCCAAAGTTTTGATGTTTGTTTTTTTAGCTAGCGGTCGTGTGATGACCCGACATCAGTAGCTTTGTGCTTTTCCAAAGGTTCCAAACCAGTATTCCTGAGGAGATCTACAGCCTTGTGCTTTTCCATGCTGTAGAGGGTGGTCCGGACCCCCAGTACCCACTCCTCTGGATCCGCGCATGAATAAGCGTCCTAGGACTATGAACATTTTTACCACACGCAAGTAATACTCACTTTTATATACCCTCCATATTTTAAGATTTCCTGTATTCTGAAACAATCATTTTTGGGTGAATGATCGAAAGGTTTACATGTATGCTTGGTCTAGGAAACGTGGTAGAGTTGAACTAGATCCGATAGCTGCTAGAGGCGCGTTATAATTAGGATCTGCATTGTCAGTCATTGGATGCATCGATTTGTGATACAGACACTAAATGGCATTCACTTTTTCAGAGTATTTTTATTATTTTATTTTATTTTTATCACATTTTTATTTAACGTCTACGCTCATTTCCATTGTTATTAAGCGCATGCATGTACCAACACACATTGTAAGAGTGAAATGCGTTTGTAACCACTGCCCCACCCCTACCTGCCAACACCGACGCACTTATGAGATACTGTAGCTGATAGCGGGGTCATGGTAGATGTTTGGATGAATCCCCCCCCCAGCCCTTGTGAGTCATTAGTATCAGATGGTACAAAGGTCAAAACTGTTTGACATTCTGATGGTATTCCTTAAAAACTTTTAAAAAAAGTTGATTTTAGAAAAAAATCAGCAGATGACAAAAAGCATGTAAAATTACCTAGTAGGCAGTGATATACAGAAATCGAAAAACATTTTCTAAATTCTACCACAGACACTCAGAGTTATTGTTAAATACAACATTGTGTTAAAAACTCTTCTGCAACAAGGCATATCAGAACCTATATTTTATGGTGATTTAGTTTATAAATTCAAACAAATTGTTGGAGAACCTTATTTTAGTGATCAATTCAAAAAAATAGTAAAATGTTATATAAGGGTTGGATATAACTTGGATATCCTGCAACAGTCTGCATGCCTAGTTTTAAACCCAATCATGGTTTATAGCTATGGCTTCCTCTTTAATTGCATGACAGTGGGTCAGGCCTCAGACTCTATAATGACGGCTCTACATAAAGCTTTAATCGGTGGGTTGGTGCCTGATGCTTATCTGTAGCGGAAACCCACCGTGGCTCAACTTGAGGTTTTCTTTAGCTCTGACTATCTGTGAGTCATGAGCGCTTTTCTTTGTTTCATCATGGTGTGTTAATTTGATTAGAGTGTTTCTCCATGATGATACATTGCATTAGTTGGATAGCCTCCATGCGAGCTGAGCATTTCTTGTACTTCAACAACAGCAGAATCTAGGGCAAAGATTTGGTACCATTAAAATGCATTTAAGCCCCCCGGTGGCTTAGGCTGCTGTCCGTTCTAAGGCGGTGGTTCTGTTGTTGTTGACTTTTTGTTTATTGTTACTCTCATTGTGGGAGTCTGTAATTGTTCTATGTTTTGTTATATGTTACTTTATGTCCATTCTAGTATTGCAATCATCTTGATGGGGAAGAGAGAACTGGTTGCTTTGCTTAATCTGTCTTCCTGGTGTCTTGTGATGGTTGAGCGGCTCTGCCTCGCGATACCACGGGGTTGTCTGTGGTTTGTGATTGTGGTATTTCCTGATCATACTCACTTTTTATGGTGCTCAGCAAATCTATATTTTCTATTCCCAGATTCAAGAGTACCTAATATTGCAGTGCTGGCCAAATGAATCAATCTTTTTAAATTGTAAGTATATTACAAGCTTTGCCTGCACTCCATTAACAATTGATCTTAACCCTTAAACTGCCAATCACAACTGCAGCAGACAACAAATTTTGTTACATCTTTTCTAATTAAAAAAATTTGATATATCATAAGCATTGTCCGCCAGCAGTCAATGTTTTATCAAAATTTGAATGAAAATGAAAAATACCAACCAACAACCCTTAAAATGGAATTGGACTGGTCCATTTGATAAGAGTGGAAAATTCCATTTGGCTTAAATGGGTTAATTAGTTTGAAATGGATCAGTCTTTTTCAATAGGTTGATGCGTAATGTGTAAACTGAGCTGGTTGGGCTGGAACATTTGTCAAAACATAACAGTAAATTTAAGATAAAACCAGAAACCCCTATTTCTAAAGCCATATTTTCATCTTATGAATATAGTCACACTTCAAAGATTTTTGTTTATATTTTAGCAAAGGCATTTAGTAAATTTAAACATCGGGCCAGATCTGGATACAAACTCTTTGCCACTCTGTTGGTATTCTGGAAAGAATGTTTTGAAAAGATTTCATATTTAAATAAAAAATCAGCAGATGACAAAAACGTGCAAAATCACCAAGGATGCAAAAATGTATTGTTTGCAGATGTTATGATAATGTCATTACATTTATGTTAAAATGGTTGTGTATCCACTGGCATAGCTGGATAATTATTTATGCTTTTATTGCAGTCTGCTGATTTTTTTTCAAAATGAAGGTTTTAAAAAATTCAGATATTGTGTCATTTTGGATCCAGATCAGGCCCCAAGTCTTATCAGGTCTGGTCTAGGTCCAAACTGTTTGCAAAGGTTGTCACCTAGCAAGGAAAGGGCTGTATAGCAAAGTCATATGATATAATTTTTATGGACAACAATGAAGGCCCTGGTGAACCTGATTGGTAGCTCAGGCTGACCAGGACCTTTGTAGGCTGGACATACTTGAAGGGGTTATCTACAGTTGGTTATATTGGGGATGGAAAGGTTGCTTGTTCGAGACTCACAGCCAGTGGAGTCACTGTGTTGTGTCCTGGATAGGAAATCATCCCAACATGACTAAAAAATTGACAGGAACATAAAGCATCAAAACTCACAAGCTACCAGCTTTGTTGACTTAAGGCATAAATATTTTATACTTGAATCGACTTGTATTTTACAGTGCATGTTGTAAGCAGAGCTTCATCAAGGAGGTGTAAGGATGGCTATAAGGGGATGGCGGAGGCCATTATTATACCATGATTGGAAATAGAAAGAGTAAGTCTTGGTTTTTCTTTTTTATACTTGAGCCGAAGGCTCATGGGTGAGCTAATAGTATACCAGTCACTCCGGCGTCCGTCCGTCGTCCTCCTGCCAACATTTTCAAACATCTTCTCCTCTGAAACCACTGGGCCAATTGAACTCAAATTTCATATGGAGACTCCTTAGGATGGGGGAACAAAAGTTTGTGCAAATGGTTCTGGTCACATGACCAAGATTGCAGCCACGCCCATATATGGTAATAACCCTTCAAAAATCTTCTTCTCCAGAACCAGACTTGATATGTAGCATTGGGGGTGTAGGGCCTACCAAGTTTGTTCAATTGATGATCCTAGGTTGACCTTTTGACCTACTTAATGTCAAAGTCAAATTTGCTTCCTGATGCATTTAAATGGGAAATTTTTTGAAAAGTTGATTTTTTGAATCCTGTTGAAGCCAAAGTCATTATTCTTACTTGATATGTTAAACCTAATAAATAAGTTTCAAAGGTCAAGGTTGACCTTTGACCTTTCAGCCAAAGTCGCTCATATTGGAGTCCCATCAACATATTAAAACATAGTTTTCTCAGAAACCATTAGGCCAATTGAACTCCAATATCATGTGAAGACTCCTTATGATAAGTTAGCCAAAATTTATACGAAATATTTTGGTCACATGACGAAGATAGCCACCATGCCCATATATGGTAAAAACACTTTAAAAATCTTCTACTCAAGAACCGGATAGCCAATGACCTTGGGACTTCGTATGTAGCATTGGGGATGTAGGGCCTACTAAGTTTGTTCAAATGATGATTCTAAGTTGACCTTGACCTACTTAAAGTCAAGGTCATATTTGCTTCCTAATGCATTTAAATAGGAAATTTTATGAAAAGTTGATTTTTTGAATACTGTTGAAGCCGAAGTCATTATTCTCACTTGATATGTTAAACCTAATAAGACAATGGCTAAAAATAAGTTTCAAAGGTCAAGGTTGACCTTTGATTTTTCAGCCAACGTCTCATATTGGCGTCCCATCAACAGATTTAAACAGTTATCTCAGAAACCACTAGGCCAATTGAACTCAAATTTTATATGAAGACTCCTTATGATTGGTTAGCCAAAATTTATACAAATTGTTCTGGTCACATGACCAAGATGGCCACCATGCCTATTGATACTAAAACCCTTTAAATATCTTCTTCTCTGGAACCAAAAGGCAAATGGCCTTGGGAATTGGTATGTTGCATTGGGGATGTGGGCCCTACCAGGTTGCTCAAATGATCAATCTAGGTTGACCTTGACCTAATTTATGGCAAGGTCAAATTTGATACCTAATGCATCTATATGGAAAAATCTTGAAATGTTCATTTTGCTATATCTGTTTAAGCCGAAATCATAATACTTGCGAGAAATGTTAAACCTAATGAGACAATGTTTTTTAATAAGTATCAAATGTCAAGCTGACCTTTGACCTTTTATCCAAGTCCACTCATTTGGACTGCCACATACCTAACTAAACATCTTTTTCTCAGAAATCACTGGGCTGTTTGATGGAGTATTGATTAGATTGTTTGACCAAAATGGTCGCAACCCCTAAATATGGTAAAACAAATTATGTTTCATTATAAGCCGTAGTTGACCTTGACTGATTTTAACATTATTAAGGAGATCAGGTGAGCGCTTCAGGACCTTCAGGTCCTCTAGTTTCAAACAAAGTAAGGAAAAAGACAAAGATCAGGAATTGATGCAATCCAGTACCATACCACTGCCTTGGAACGGTCATTAAGAAAATTACTGGAGGTATTCACTGTAGCAATCTCACCCTTAATTCTGATGTGGATCGAGACACATAGTTACCGGCCATATAGCGTAGTCGGTGACTATGTAACTGGCTACTGATGCTTGTCTGACTGCAGATCCAGGGGTCACAAGTTTGATCTCTGCCTGGTCCCATACTGTGCTGGAGATGAATCATGAAATAATTTCTATGGTCATTGTCCTCCCTTCCGCTGAATCCTTCAAGAAGGGTTGTCAGTTACAAGCTAAGTATGTGCATGAAGTACTTCTGGTTAACCACTTGTTCAAGCTTGCCCAGGAAAAAGTGTGGCTAGGTGAACATATCATCTTGCCATGACCATAGCTGTTGACTTGGTTTCTACGATCATTTTTCTCCCTTCCGCTGAATCCTTCAAGAAGGGTTGTTGTCAGTTACAAGCAAAAGTATGTACACAAAGTACTTCTGGTTAACCCTTTGTTCAAGCTTGCCCAGGAAAAAGTGTGGTTAGGTGAACATACCATCCTGCCATGACCATAGCTGTTGACTTGGTTTCTACGGTCATTTTCCTCCCTTCCACTAAATCCTTCAAGAAGGGTTGTTGTCAGTTACAAGCAAAAGTATGTACACGAAGTACCTCTGGTTAACCACTTGTTCAAGCTTGCCCAGGAAAAAGTGTGGTTAGGTGAACATACCTGTCATGACCATAGCTGTTGACTTGGTTTCTACGGTCATTTTCCTCCCTTCCACTGAATCCTTCAAAGGGTTGTTGTCAGTTACAAGCAAAAGTATGTGCATGAAATACCATCCTGCCATGACCATAGCTGTTGACTTGGGACGTTAAGAAATAAAACAAACAAACAAAACACATAGATGTTTGGTTTGCAAGTCTCATTATGTTTGAATTGACTTAATCCTGTTAAAATTGAAGTCTAGCAAAGGACTTTTACTTTATGTAACATAGAATTTCTAAGTATATGGATGCCTTACATTGCCTATACAGCAGTTCAAATGATATCTTACTTTTAATTCTCTATCTGCCAGTGTTATCTGCTGATAACCTTTGTGAACATTATGGGTCGAGATCATAGAATTTCTAAGTATATGAATGCCTTATACAGCATGTTCAAATGATATCTTACTTTTAATTCTCTATCTGCCAGTGTTATCTGCTGATAACCTTTGTGAACATTATGGGTCAAGATCATAGAATTTCTAAGTATATGAATGCCTTATACAGCATGTTCAAATGATATCTTACTTTTAATTCTCAATCTGCCAGTGTTATCTGCTGATAACCTTTGTAAACAGTATGGGTCGAGATCATAGAATTTCTAAGTATATGAATGCCTTATACAGCATGTTCAAATGATATCTTACTTTTAATTCTCTATCTGCCAGTGTTATCTGCTGATAACCTTTGTAAACATTGTGGGTCCAGATCATGCCAAACTGTAAGATTTTGATGATAATCCTGAAAGAAATTTTTTAATGTTGATTTTGGAAAAGTAGACAATCATAAAAAATTACCTAATTTGCAAAGTTAACTTGTCATAGCTCTTTATAAGATAGGTTTCTTAATTCAAAGTGGAGATTTATTGAGTTTGTGCATGTCAAAACACACAGAATTATGGTAAATGTTCGAATATTTCAAACACTTTATCTCTTTTATTCTCAATTAAAATGTTGGTTATCAGGACAGAATGCTTGTCAGAATAGCAAAGAGGTTAAACCCTGATCTGGGTCTACACTGTTTGCCTTTGCATTTTTGGCAGAAAAATAATGCTTGGAAGCTCAGTACATTTACCGTAGATCTATGCAGAGTGAAATCTCGGATCAGCCAGGACATCAACCTACTCGGATCAGATTCATGAATTTTCTATTTTTTGTCGGTAAACATATTTTGCTAATTTTATCTGCTTTTACAGCTTGTGAAATTCTCATCTCTATTTATGATGTTTGGATAGTTCACTGGCTAAATTTCCTAACGTTTTATTTACCGATCCTTTGAAAATATCAACTGAGCCAGTGCATGAGATTTCCAACAATGTGGTATGTGCGACCAGCAAAGCCTCAGATCAGCCTGCGCGTACGCGCAAGCTGATCAGAGCCTTTGCTAGTCGCTTGAGTATTCTATGATTGTTAAGCCACTGACTGAAGACCATTTGGAGTTTCTAAGCTTAACAGGAGGATGCAGCGGCTGGTCCAAGTCTACACATGTCAAAATGCCACATTGTGGGAATGCCACGGCTCATATATCAATGTACATCACAAAATGCAGCATATGGGAGCACAGTGGCTTAGTGGTAGAGTACTTGACTCATGATTGAAGGGTTGCGGTGTTTAAGCCTCACCGATGGCTCTGTCTTGTGTTTCTGAGCAAGACACATTAATTCTTGCTTAGTACTGGAAGACCCATCCTGACATGACTAAAAATGTTGACTGACGCATAAAGAATCAAATCAATCCAAAAATATTCTTTAAAAAACACTTATTAGAATGCAAATGGTTTGGATCCAGATCAGGACTGACATTCTGTCTGGGCCAAACTTTGCGAAGCTAATCAGCAGAGGACAAGGTCATCTCTAGCAGGGAAAATGTTCAGGGAGTCTTCGATTCAGATCAGGAATAATTTGGATGCTAAAATTTTGAATAAATTTTTATCCTTCAGGTTAAACAAGTTTTGGGTGCTCAAAAAGCCATCTCATTGAGACGGTTCTTTTGAATACCCAAAGCATACGTTAAACAAGTTTTGGGTGCTCAAAAAGCCATCTCATTGAGACGGTTCTTTTGAATACCCAAAACATATGTTAAACAAGTTTTTGGTGCTCAAAAAGCCATCTCATTGAGACGGTTCTTTTGCCTACCCAAAACATATGTTGTGAGAGAAATAAAAACATCAATATTGTCATCTTATCTGGAGGCCTGCATTAGTCTTGACAGAGATACATTTCACTCTTTTTGTTCTTTATTTTTAAATATTTTTTTTTTTTCATTTCAGGTTTTGTACCTCAAGTCTCAGTCCTGGATCTCTGGAATTTCATGAAAACAACAACAGCAACAAAAACAAAAAGACACTAGCATTCAGTTCATATAAACAAGTTAGCATCAATATAGACTCGAGCAGTGAAATTATAGACTATTAGGCCAGAATTTTTTTATTAGTTGATTTACAAACCCTCCTACTGTAATTTCCTGGAAAGTAGAAAAAAATTTCAAAAAAATTTCAAAAATTATCTTTTTATTTTATCCGCCGACTCTAAATATTATTTGTTTGGTTGAAAAAATAATATATTTTTGAGGTTCTGTCTGTGTATTTTTGAGAGTGACACTGTTAAAAGTGATTGTCCTGTCCAGATTTTAGGAAAATGATGACATATATAAATATTTAATACAGACTGTTGGTTTACCTTACTAGTTTTACTGTTTTTCTGGATATATTAAAAAAAAAAAGCTCTGAAAAAAAAGCTCTGAAAATGACCAGTTAACTTTTTTATTTTATTTTTTTTAGTCCCCCCCCCCCCCCCCCCCCCCCGACCCTAAATCTGAAAAAAATTTCCCGTAAATTAACTAATAAAAAATTCTGGCCTTAGTTATAGAAGTTTTATCATTATTTGCCAGTAGAGAGACAATTACATAATGTGTTTTTCTGCTATTTTGGCAATATCACTTTGAAATTCAAAGTTCTCTTGTTCATTTACTTGGACACCATAAAGCATGAGCAGTGAAGGTTCTTGTTAGACTGTGTATTTGCACAGGCTGGTCTGATCCTTGGCTGGTCACCTTATGGTCTATTTACTCACAAATACATTATGCAGTAGATTTCATTCAAGTATACTAAAGATTTACACTTAGCCTGCATTAATTGCATCTGAAAATGTCTGCTTTAGTCATCTGCTGCATATGTTTGCTAAAATTATTCACTTATGAAAGAGCAGAGGCAAATAGTGTCAACCAGATCAGAGAGCTCCTTAGGGAACAGTCTGATCTGGGTCTACACTTTTTGACCAAGAGATTAGTAAAATATTTCAGCATTGGTCTGAAATAGTTAAATGCACTTTATGCACAAGTCATTTGTAATCACGCCCCACCCCCCACCCCCGGGGGAAATGTGCCGGGTTTTACTTTTGCCATGTCCTGGCAGTGGCGGGTGAATGCAGTAGTTTTGTTTTTGCAACAAAATAGTGGGGATTACAGCTTCATGTATACATTTCTGTGAAATCATGGATAATGTTTAGCACCCGCTCAGTTACACACTGAAAGTGAAAATTCGTCTTGATGATAGTACCCCGAGTTTACGGTAGATCGTCTGTGTGACTGAAATTTCTGAAAATTTTCCGGTCAGTCTGCTGCCGATTTTTCATTATTTCCATCCGTAAGTCATTCCAATATTTGTTGAATTTTGTTTGTAAAACCAGAGAACAGTGTTTATAAACTTAATTTTACATTTCTTCATTAGGCATGATGTTTTTCTTCCAAAAGAAGGAACTAACTAGTTGTTGTTGTTGAAAATCTAACGATATCTCCCAAAACTCACCCCACCCACTAATGTCGGCATAACTTGTCAATGTGTCATTTGTATTTTGGAGCCTGAGCTTTAAATATCATTATTTTAAGTAAATAAGGTCCGAATTGTCTTGGAGACTTCTTCTTCTTCCTTGTGGTCCGAGCCACACTCTCAGAATCACATCTCTCATTGATCCTCAATCTTTTTTTTTTTCACCTGCAGATACAAATGTTGGCTCATTTGGCGTACCAGATCTTTTCTTCTCCCAGAATGTCCTTAGCTGCTGGAAGTGTTTCCTTGGTGGTGTGCTCTCTTTCGCTAGTGGAGATACCATTATATTAATTCTCTGGTTTATCTTGCTCAATTCTGGAAATACATTCCCATGTACATGTATTTTATACCATGGAACATATACCATGTAACATACTGTACTTGATCTAACCAAGGCTTGTGTTCCTATAAGCACAAATTTAAGTTTTTGATTGGTAGCTCACACTAAATGATTTTCCAATTTGAAATCCATGGTGCAACCGTATTATTAATGTTGATTCATTATCAAGATGAAATGGTGTCAAACAGGATGAGCTGACCTCAGGAACCAGCTGATCTGGATCTACACCATTTTCAAGAGTACAGATTCTTGCAATAAATAATCTGGAGACCTGGATCCTTCAGGAATAAAGAGCACATAGAAGATAAATAAAAAGTCTTGAAGCCTGACTGTATTTACAATATTACAAATATAGATCTAGAAATAGGGGTTTCAGATATTTACTTATATTTACTATAAGATTGTGACACATATAGATGTTCCAGGCTGACTGGCTCATGTTACTTGTTAGGCATCAACCTTTTGAAATAAAATGAGCCATTAGGGTAAAGTCGGGTAAATTCGGACATCAGGTAAATTCGGACACACATTTGCAAACAGTGTAAATCTAGATGAGACGGCTCCTTATGAGCCGTCTCATCAGGATTTTCACTGCTTAGTTAATTTATTTTTTATTCCAATATTTGAAATATGAAACAAACAAGGTCACTGCCTGAGTTTAGCTGTCTGTCCAAATATACCCGACTTTACCTTACTCAAAGGTCATAGTACATCTATACAAATTAGGAAAAAAATGGATTTTGTTTCATTGTCCCAGCAAAAACTTTTGTCTGTATATGTGTTCCCTTATTTTACACATTGTATGAAGGTGGCTTTCTGGCACAAGGTGGCGCGGAATGTTTCTGGCACAAGGGGGCAGGGAATGATGTTCTGCAGCTCAAAAAACCAGGACCAAAGCCCATAAAATACTTTTTCTACGGAATAAGGAATAAATGACAGGAATGGGTTCTCTACGGGGTTCTCTAGCACCAACCTCCTAGTTTGGTTCATATTGTGCGCTAGTTTAATATAAAGTACATAAAGATTAGAAGTAGAATTAGCATGGTTTATGTATATTTTTTTTCATAAGAAATAAGTTAAGTTATTTTATGACACATTCCTTTGCAATCATTCTGTACTTATATCTTTGCAGGCTGGGTAATTTCTCATGCTTTTAGTTATCTGCTGGCTTTTTTCAAAATTAAGAAAAATTGCTCAGGAACACTATAAGAGTGTTCTGTAGGTCCTGATCTGGGTTTAAACTGTTTGAAAAGCTCATCTGCAGATGACAAAATTCTACACTGGCATGCAAAGAGTTCTATCTACAAGTAAACACCTTACTGTTCAAGGTATTATATCATACCTAGATTATATATACCATAAATATTGGGATACTTTAGATTATATATACCATAAATATTGGGATACTTTAAATTCATTTCTTGACATTTGATTCAACTATTGCAATGAAACTACATACATCACGCAAGAAGCTGCAAAACAGCATTCTTGGGGTCAGAAAAATAGGCATATAAGGCTCAAACCATCAATAATCCTTAAAAAGGGATGAAGCTATGAGCATCCAACAATTAAGTTTTTGCCCTTATACATCCTTGACCCAAGGGTTTGGGTAAAGGTCCGTTTTCTTCTGAAAGTTGTCCTGTAGCACTTGCAGAGAATTATAGAATTATTATGCAGTATCTGCAGTGGTTCTATTATAAAATATGTGCTTGCTGACATTTTGCATTTAACTACCAACAATATTAATATTATTGCTAAACAAACTCTTTAAATCTATGGCCTATCACAATTTATTGAAGGACTATTTATCCATTGAACACAGAATACAATCTTACAAAACATATCCTAAACCCAACATTGAGTACTGGGCCCGGAATTACAATGCCTCCTTAGAGTTAAGGAAGACATAAGTTAAGTAATGTTTTTTTCAGGATACGAAAAATAACATTTAAAACTGATTAAAATCAAAATAGTTTTGATTTTTCTGAAGATCACAATGATATCTTTGACCACAAATACAACATCAATCCAGGCAATTTAATTTAGCATTTTATATAGCATGTTGAAATATCAATACTTAAGTCTTGCTTAACTGTAAGGAGGCGTTGTAATTCCGGGCCCTGGTCTACAATATGGGGAGGAACATCTCTATAATCTTAATAGAATTTTTAAGTTACGAAAAGAGCTGTTAAAAAACCTTATTAACCCTTAATGTGCCACTTGCAACAAAAGTCGTCTGCTTTTCTCATCTGCTGAAATGTTTAAGAAGCCTCTATGGAAAAAGTGTGGACCCAGATCAGACTGCTCCTATAGGAGCAGTCTGTTCTGGGTCCAGGCTGTTTGCTTCTATACTTAATTCGTTAGTAATCTTACTCAATTATTTGCAGCAGACTATTTCAGCAAACTACATTTTCAGATGCATTTTTTTCTTGGTGCTTTAAGGCTTAATTACCAATAGGATAACCATTCCAAAATAAAAAAAAGTATGGATGAGCATAAAATGCTTAACATATGAACACACTTTCATATATGTTCTATGAAAGGCCAAATCTGTTATATGAAAGGTTAAATCTGTGTTATATGAAAGGCCAAATCTATGCTATATGAAAGGCCTAATTTATGTCATATGAAAGGCCAAATCTATGTTATATGAAAGGCCAAATCCATGTTATATGAAAGGCCAAATCCATGTTATATGAAAGGCCAAATCCATGTTATATGAAAGGCCAAATCCATGTTATATGAAAGGCCAAATTTATTTTATATACAAGACCAAATTTATGTTATATGAAATTATGTAATATGAAAGGCCAAATTTGTTATATGAAAGGCCAAATTTATGTTATATGAAAGACAAAATCTATTTATGAAAGCTCAAATCTATGCTATATGAACGGTAAATCTATGCCAAATTTGTTATATGAAAGGCCAAATTTATGTTATATGCAAGGCCAAATTTATGTTATATGAAATTATGTAGTATGAAAGGCTAAATTTGTTATATGAAAGGCCAAATTTATGTTATATGAAATTATGTAGTATGAAAGGCTAAATTTGTTATATGAAAGGCCAAATTTATGTTATATGAAATTATGTAGTATGAAAGGCTAAATTTGTTATATGAAAGGCCAAATTTATGTTATATGAAATTATGTAGTATGTAAGGCCAAATTTGTTATATGAAAGGCCAAATTTATGTTATATGAAATTATGTAGTATGAAAGGCCAAATTTGTTATATGAAAGGCCAAATTTTATGTTATATGAAATTATGTAGTATGTAAGGCCAAATTTGTTATATGAAAGGCCAAATTTATTTTATATGAAATAATGTAGTATGTAAGGCCAAATTTGTTATATGAAAGGCCAAATTTCTGTTATATGAAATAATGTAGTATGAAAGGCCAAATTTCTGTTATATGAAAGGCCAAATTTATGTTTAAAACTTCTAAATCTGTCCCAACCTTGTGTTACCCAAATGCTTTCTTTTTTATCAACAGGTCTAATTGATTTTAATACTCCAAAGTCACAAAATAAACTTTCAAAGCTGAATTTATTATTTTGAACAATTTACCAGACTGGTTAAAGAATTTTGAAACTGTTGATTGTTTTCATATACATTCTATTAAGTGGATGAAATCCAGCCTATACATTTTGTATTAATGCATGAAATCCAGCCTATGATGCATATTGTATTATGTGGATGAAATCCAGATCTCTCAATCTTTGAAACTTATGCATACTTCCATATGAACATAATTTTGAGTGAAAAATTGTGAATATTGTTTGTTCCTCAATTTGAACATTTGAAATGCTTCTTTTGATTGCCCCAGAACATGAGTTTTGGTTGAGAAATTGGTAAATTGGGTATAATTATGCACTTCTAACTAGAAGTACATGTACGATTTATATATGTAATAAAATGTATGTATAAAATGTATGTACATGCTGTGCATATGTAGATTTGAAAGTGTTCCGTGATGCCTGCATTATACTTTCATGTTAATCCTCTTTGTATTTTACACTTGTATTTTTTGGTAGTTTATTGAGGGCTTCATGAAATATTAGCTGTTTATGCTAAATGTGTTGCCATATGAAAAAAAAGACTACATGTATTATTATTATTTATTTGAATTGAGATTTTATAATCCTAGCTTAGTACTGGTTCAACCCAGGACATCCGTCCCTTTATAACTGAAATATTGTTGATGGGGCGTAAAGAATCAAATCCAAAAAAAGTAATAATAATTATTGAGATTTGTATCAGACTGACTCACTTTAAGTTGCAGGCTTAGCATGGTTTACAATTTTTAACCCTTTGAGGACTGGAAACCATAAATATGTGTTTAGGCAAACAGTGATGACTAAGATGAAATGCCGCATAGCACAATGCAACATTTCATCAGGTTCTGCGCTTGCTTACCTAAAATTTATCTTCAGAGAAAGATAAATAGTATTTTTTTAGGAAGTTAAAACTTGCGACCCCTTAATATAATATAATATGAACCATCCCAACTGTTGTATGTAGCTTTATGGAAAATCCAATTTGTCTGAAAAGGGTTATTCAATCCTTCCTGGGTCATCATGGTATATCGTATGGAGAAACCTTAATGTGCAGCCTGTATATGAGCCGCAACATGAGATTTCCAACAATGTCGTATGTGCGACCAGCATATGTGCAGTCTAATCAGAGCCTTTTGCTAGACACTTGAATATTCTATGACTCTTAAGCTATTGACTGAACACCATTTGTAGTTTCTAAGCTTAAAAGGAGGCTGCACAGGCTGAGTCTACACTTGTCAAAATGCCACATTGTTGGAAAACTATTTACATGGTGGAAATCTCATGTCGCGACTCATATGTGTGTTAATTATTTGCATGATGGGTATTTTGTCATGTTATTGTAGTATGCTGACCTTTTTCATTGAATTCTTTCAGGAACACTATCAGAGTGTCAAACATCTTGTACCAAGATCAGGACCGACTATCTGTGAATCCTGTTCTGGGTCCAAACTGTTTGCAAAGGTCATCAGCAGTGGTGGCAAGCAGTTAACTATACTCCTCAAAATAATTAAAGGACCAAGATTTTAGAATGCGAGTATAATTATCTCAAACATCTAAATTCTGTGAAACCTGGCCCAAATATTTCTATGCTTTATGCCCATAAATCAAGAATCATTATGAATGATTTCCATGCCTTATTCTGCCATAATTGTTTCTCAAATGCACATACCCTCAAAAACACACTTTCAAAAGGCAGTGGGTGGGGTAGAGAAATTCTTATGTGGTAGTTCGAGTAGAATGAAAGTGATACCAAATTAAACTTCATTTTAAACAGTTCAGCTTACATGCAAAAAAATCTTCAAACTGTTTCATTATACTGGGAAGCAAGCATTTTCATCTCTGACAATGGAGTTTTGACATTGTTTGGTTTTCTGTAAACAATGTGTGTACTTGGACATCAAGAATCAGATTTTCAATCGTCATTCTATGCCGTTTAGTGTTAGAAAGATGTCCCGACAGATCATTTAAAGATTGTCACAGACAAACGCCAAAACCAGTTGTCTGAATCTATAGTCTGGCCATTACTCCACAGCCAAACGGGGCAATTTTCTCTCACAGGAAGAGGTGGATGGTATCAACGTGATTAAAACATCATAAAAGCATGCGAAAACAGAGATTTCAGCATCTTAAAGCATTTTTCATTCATTTCATTCAGTTCTGTGGCCCATGGATTACACACAAAAAATGACATTCCAATACATTCAGGGCAAGTTTAAAATGACAAAAAAATCTTTGTTAGTGACATTTTCTACCACTTTATTTTTGCTATTTCACTTGGCAATAAGGCGTCAAAGATGTCTGAAAAAATTAGGCTAGATCGTAAAATCGGTTTTCGAAATACGTTCTGCACAAAATGCATCAATGTTATAATTGATAGTATTGGTCCTTCAATTATTTTGAGGAGTATATTTGCACGCTGTGTAATTTTACGTGCCTTTTTGTTGGCTGATTCAAATATTCCAGGAATAATATGTCAAAACTGTTTAGATCCAGCTCGGGTCTGGATTTTTCCGAGCCAATCTAAGTCTTAACTGTTTGTATGGACTACCATCACAAGCTTAAGGCTTCACTAGCAGGCTGAGTTAAGGAACTTTTTTTTATTTAAAAAGGGATTGTCATAATTGTAAGATCTTTATTATACCCTTAACCATGTTATTGAATCGTATTAAAATATTAATACTTTACTTTTAGTTTCTTCCTGATTAACCCCTTATTAGCTCAAAGTGAGCTATTGGTTTCAGTCAATGTCCATAGTCTGTTGGTTCTTGTGCGTCATCAATAATTTGCTTTAAATGACAGCTCCTATCTCACTTGGAAAGTTTGAACAAAACATCACAGGTATGATCCTTAGAGACCCTTAACATGGATAGCTAAAAGAAATTTTATCTATCAAAAACCGTGGCAGCCAGCTGGTGTGGTTATTGCAGTAAGGAAAAGAACAAACTATTCTCTGAAACTGGTGGTCAGAATTCAAATGATTAGGTAGAAATGATCAATAAGTGACCTTCTAAAAATAGATTAAAATAACATGGATGCCAGCAGACATGGCCAGTTTCCCTTATGTATCTTTTAACATCACTTCGGAACCCAGTGGACAGAATGGATAATACTTTGGCAGTAATGGTTATTTGGTGGCCCTCTACAACATAGCCAAAAGAAATTTGATCCATCACAGGGGGCGTGGCTTATTGCGATATCAAAGACTAAAGATCTTCTGAGAAACTGGTGATCACTATCTAAATATTTTGGTAGAAAGAATCACTAGAATGAACAAAATGGCTCAAACGAATTTTGATCTTTCAAAAAAACAAGGCCACCAAGGGATGGTCAGTTTCCGTTATGAACCTATCTCATGTGAGTAATAGTGGTCACCAAGGTGTGGCCAGATTCCGTTATGTACCTATCTCATGTGAGTAATAGTGGTCACCAAGGTGTGGCCAGATTCCGTTATGTACCTATCTCATGTGAGTAATAGTGGTCACCAAGGGGTGTCCAGTTTCTGTTATGTACCTATCTCATGTGAGTAATAATGGTCAAAAGGGGTGTCCAGTTTCTGTTATGTTCCTATCTCATGTGAGTAATAGTGGTCACCAAGGTGTGGCCAGATTCCGTTATGTACCTATCTCATGTGAGTAATAGTGGTCACCAAGGGGTGTCCAGTTTCTGTTATGTACCTATCTCATGTGAGTAATAATGGTCAAAAGGGGTGTCCAGTTTCTGTTATGTTCCTATCTCATGTAAGTAATAATGGTCACTAAGGGGTGTCCAGTTTCTGTTATGTACCTATCTCATGTGAGTAATAGTGGTCACCAAGGGGTGGCCAGTTTCCGTTATGTACCTATCTCATGTGAGTAATAATGGTCACACAGGGGTGACTAGTTTCCGTTATGTACCTATCTTATGTGAGTAATAATGGTCACCAAGGGGTGGCCAGTTTCTGTCATGTACCTATCTCATGTGAATTATAGTGGTCACCGAGCGGTTTCCGTTATGTACCTATCTAATGTGAGTTATAATGGTAATCTTGATCCTCTTGTTTTTATAGTGTTGGAATGATCCTGTCAATTAAGATATAATAATATATTTTGAGGAATTCATAGATCAAGATAAAGAACACGTTTGAGTGAAATATACTACTCAAACTTTGATATGGATCGCTATAAAGATTTCCGCAGGGATCAATGCTATGAACCTACCTCTTTGGCACTCGATAACTTTCGATGTTTTCTTCAAATTTAGCAATATTTTCAGTGGTAATTGAAAATACAATGGCCTACACCTTTCACGCAAATCACTCACTAGATGCCCATAAAAATGTTACACCTTTAACATTTCATCCAACAATTCCAGCTTATTATCCCCGACGAAGTAGTTTTGGCGTCGTCCGTCCGTCCATTCCGTCTGCACTTTTTGTCCGTCCGGAACCATATCTCAGTACCTATTGGTCAGATTTAATTCATTCTACATACAAATGATAAGTACTATGGACTTTCGATATCCTATAAGTTTCGTCAAAATCGGCCCTTTTACACTTGAGTTGTTGCCCTTGTTTTAGTATAGGCAATTATAATGCAAAACCTATAGTAGCTTTTTTTGTGTGATAATCTTCACATTTCATCAAAGCTATTATATTTAACAACTTCTCACTATACACCATGATTACCCAGTGCCTGTAGATAAGCATGGCAGTGTCAAAGTTTTACCCCACCCCTTTTGACCCCGCCTAAGGGGTCAAAGGTCAAATATTTAAATTTTGCAATAACTAAGGCAATTGTCAATATTTTTGCTTAAGTTTTGCATGTAGACAGAGAAGCAATAGATATGCAACATATCAAACGGGATTTTAGTTTGAAGGCATGGGTCCGAGCCCCTGGGGTGGACTTCGGGGTGGGGCGGAGGCCAAAATTAAACTTTTTCAGAATATGGCCATGTTGCATATCAAATTAAGCGCTGACAACTTTTGCAACAACATGGTAGCAAATATTTTGCCCACAGACACACCCTCGGCCCAGGGGGTGGGGTCAAAAGGTCAAACCATATATTTTTGTGAAAGTAGTCCTGTTGCATATCAAATTAAAGGGAATTGAGCACAGAGCACCATGAAGCAAATATGCTGTCATTACACACACCAACGACCCTTGGGGTGGGGTCAAAAGGTCATATTTTTTATTTTCTAAAAGTGGTCATGTTGCGTATCAAATTAAATTGGAAGAAGTGTAGACCTACATGCAAAGTAACACTTTGAATTTACACACACCCTTGACCTCTGGGGTTGGGTTGAAAGGTCAGTTATTGAAATTGTGTAGATGTAATTTTTTTTTTATTAAACTATACTCAACTACAAAAGAAACCCATCAGTCACTTCTCGGGCCAATTATGGAAATCAGAATTAAGAAATGAAAATATATTTATACCATATTCTGTAGCATTCAGTTAGATGCATCATTTTATTGAATAATGTAACAGTTTTACTTAAATCTGTTCATGCTGTTTGCCATTGTTTAGACAAGGGGTCATTTTCAAAAATGACAAGTTTTTCACTAGAGAATGAATATCTCGCTTGAGTTAAATTCGTCCAAAAACGGACATGACCCTCTACTGCAGCAATAACTGCCTCATAACGAGGTCTAACCAAAAGCATGTGATGCCACACAATGTTCTTGGGAATCCACACCCATTCTTAATGGAGAGCAACCTGAAGCTGTCAAAGATTCCTAGGTTGCACTGAACGATCCTGGATGCGTCGCCAGAGCTCATCCAACAATTGCTTTATCGCATTGAGATCCGGGCTTACTAAACTAACGTGGTTTGTTTTGGCTTCTGCACACACTTGTTTGCCTCATCAGAGAGGGACATACTGGTTATTGGACGAATTGGACTGATTTAGGCTAGAACTCGAGTGAGAACCAATTGTCTGAAACCTGTCATTTTTAGAAATGACCCCTTGTCTATACACTGGCCTACAGCATGAACGGGTTTAAGGAAAATTGTTACATTTTTCAATAATTTGATGCATAATTGATTGCTAAAGAATATGGTATAAAATATATTTTCATGTCTTAATTATTTTACCATAACTGCCCTAAAAAGTGACTGATGAGTTTCTTTTGTAGTTGAGTATATAAGCACTAAAACATACTTGACAGGCGTTTGTTATGATCTGAATATGGGATTTATGTTTTGTGATTTACACGTTTCTCTGAAATAACCCTTCGTCGGGGGATATAAATTCGTCGAATTTGTCTTGTTTCTCCATTATTTCAAAACATTTTCAACATTCAAAAAGTCCATTTAGATGCGTTTTGTAACTGATATGAGAAGTTCTGGACACAATTATCACACATGATGCACTTTTTGTGTTGCCTGCTGCCCATATAAACAAATCTACATCACATTTGCAACAACGGTCCCTAGTGGGTCCGCGAAACAAGGGTTTTGAATTTTCCCACTCCGTGTAGTAAAAAATCCTGCTAAGCCTAAGATTCCAGCCAGCAAACGGTCTAAGGCCACTATCGGCCCATCAACGAACCTAGCGGACCGATACATGGCGGGCCGGATACTCAATGAGACTGTTCTTTTGAACACCAAAAACACGTTTAAACTGAGGGATAAGAAATCAATGACGGTTTTACACTCATTTTTGTTTGCCAGGCCCGGAGGTTATACAATTGTTTTCATGCTCAACTCAATTGAGCACGAAATTTCAACGACTCATAAACACTAAAATATCGACAAATAAAAAAAGATGCTAGCTTTAAGTCTCTCGGCTGTTGTATTTATCATTCTTATAAATGTTAAAATGCCAACAATTGTTGGCATTTTAACATTTATGAGCAGGATAAAGTTCATACTCAGCTGATGAGTTGCCCGGATGAGTTGATTATGAAAAAAAAATATAACCTCGGGGCCGGGACTTCTGCTTTCATCATTAGTGCATGGATACATGTACTGTGAGGTTGTTTTTTTTTTCACAAATTTTATTTGCAAATTTTCGAAGGGCCCTTTTGACCGGTTGAAGTTCATATCTATGGAAACCTATGTATCAATACACCATTGATCATGATCGGACATTAAGACGATATTAATATTTGTTTACATTCTTGTCCAATAAAAAGTCGTTCCACTCTCTTTCACATTAAAGTTTCTGAAATTATACGTGTATTGTGCATACTTTGATAGAATTAGATATCATATGCGAATTTGTAGGATGGCAAAAGTTACTAAGTCCGCAAAAAGAGAGCTAGCTCATACCCGCCCACTATCTGGCTAATAACGATTCCTTTGGCCAAAAAGCAACAAACAAATAGCGTTTGGGCTGAGTATGACCTGGATGAGAACACACCAGACTGATTCAGAGCATAAACGAATTTGGTATTTGTAGCAAAGACGACCAGCAAAGGCTCCATGCGCGGATCCAGAAAGTTTTGCTCTGACAACGTTTTTTTTTTTTTTTTTTTTTTTTTTTTTTTTTTTTTTTTTTTTTTTTTTTTTGTGAGGGGAGAGAGGATCCAAATAGCACTAAACCGAGCCATCATCGGCCCGCCAGCGAAACGCCATTTAAATGGCGTTTCGCTGGCGGACCGATGATGGCCCAACATTGAATGCTGGCTTGGTAGCTTTGTGATTTTCTAGGGGATCCGGACCTGAATTGCTATGAAACCCTATATTTTTTGTTATTTTCCAGAGGGGGTGGGGTCCGGATCCCCTGCCCCCACCCCCCTTTGATCCGCACATGGGCTCAGAAGAATGAATAGATACGCCTACCAACGCCAGAATATTCGTTGCTATATGGAAGTAGAGTCCGCTACAAATATTTTTGGTGGCGTTCTTTCGGTAAATATACTGACGGGCTTTAAAAACGCTACACTAACTTCCTGCTATATTTTTCAAAAGACAGTTAAATGTAAACTTTCTTTGCTTCGATGATGTCATCATGAAGTGGCTTCTTCAGTCAACACTTAAGTTTTAATCGGAAACTAAACTCGACGACGTTATTGCTTTGTAAAGTTTTCGTCACTGAAACATTTCTTAAGAAGCAGAGTTTTTAAGTCATCGAATGAATGGGTACACACAGATTAACGTCGAAAAAGCAGAACTGTTGTATCACAGACCTGCCAATCAAAATGAAAGTCATTCCTCGATGACTTACAAAGTTCATGACACACATTTGATGTTTCTGGTGTTTCTTGATTTAAAGAAATAGAGGATCTTTCACTGATAAAATTTGTCAAATGAAAGAGTTGACCCCTATCTCAAAGAATTTACATTTTAGATGCTTTAAATTAATTTTAAGTGGGCAAAATTTTTCATGTGTTACTCATAAATGCACACTCTTTAACATATAATCAAATTGATTGCTTTGCATTCTTTTTTTAGACATACATAAAAGCTGCTATCCTGGTGTAGCGTTTTTAAAGCCCGTCAGTATAGTATAATGAAAGTAATCAGTGTTTTATATCTAATTTAAACTTAGAGTCCCACTTGATAGCTGTGCATACATGTTAAAAGGATGGCTTTGCGCAAATACACCGTAAAATACGCGCAAGTTAACACCAAAAAGAGGTTGCAGCTGAGCTGTCACCTCTTTGGGTGTAAACTTTCACTTACTTTTCCTACTAAAACAACTTGAGGCCAGCGCTTCTCCGATGATAAATTCTATTTTTTTCTACCTGTTATTTTTTTTTTATTCTCCGGATCAATAGAATCGAACAGAACATAGTTTTTCAAAGCTGCACCAAAGCAAGTGGCAGTTTAGCTGCCACCACATCTGGTTTAAGCATACGAATGAATTCTTCCATCTTGTTTGTTACAATAAACGTGGGATGGTTCATTGTATATATTGAGGGGTCACAGGTCACACTTTCCAAGTCAAGTCAAAATAATTTATTTCTCTGGTACACAATGTATACAGCTAAAATTGAATTTCTTTCTTTAAAGATCGTTTAGTCTTAGCAAACAATGTTTACCTCGATGAAATGCGGCATGATGGGTCTTCACACTGTTTGCCGAAGTACCCGTTTAGGGGTGTTCAGTATATAAAGTATAGCAAAATGGTGTTGTCCTCGTTAAAATTGTATAAATACGAAATAAATGGATTCATTTTATTCAGTTTCGAGGGTAGGTTTTGAATGGTTCCCCGTTTTTTTCTGTGTTGGGACCATACGAAAAGAACCTTTTCATGAGACCACTTTACTACAATATACATGTATTGTTTAGTAGTAAAAAAGAAATTGAAACAAATCATTTTTAATCATATTCTATTTATAAACAATTTATATAAAATTTGCAGATATCTCGAAGTTAAAACATGGGCTTTGGGTTAATGAGAGTCGATTTGTTTTTCAAGAAAGGCTACAGTATATGTTCTAAAATTTCATATACTAGATGCCTGCCAAAATGCCTATACAAATAGAGCAGGTATAGACCAGCCTGCCGAAGAAGCAGTCTAACCAATATTTCAAGATATATATTAAAATTGAGCCAAGACATGAGATTTCCAACAATGTGGTATGTGCGACCAGCAAAGCCTCAGATCAGCCTGCGGATACGCGCAGTCTGATCAGCGCCTTTGCTAGTCGCTTGAATATTCTATGAGTGTTAAGCTACTGACTGAACTGCATTTTGAGTTTCTAAGCTTAAAAGGAGGTTGCAGAGGCTCGTCTGAGTCTACACTTATCAAAATGCCACATTGTTGGGAATCACATGTCGCGGCTCAAATAATGTATTTCTGTCCCTGAAAATTGTTTTATCTGAGCAAACAGTGCAGACCCTGATGAAATGCCGCCTTACTGGGTTCACTGTTTGCCAAAGTACTCGTTTACCGGTATCCAAAATGAATAGAGTTAATACATATACGTTGCTATGTAAATTTGCATGCACTTAGTCCATTAGCAGTAAGGACTTTTGCTACATGCCTTGTAACTATATTTTGAATGTTTATTTTGATCGGTTAACACCCTTTGTTTTATGTTGCCAATAACTTTGAAGTTTGTTTATTTGAATCCATGTTGACCGAGCTTGATACTTTACATGTAGACATTAATCCCTCTGTAAATATGTTCCAAAAATCTTAAAATTTTTGGTCATCTTGAGAGCACAGTTGAGATGCTAAACGCATTATGAAAATATGCTCCATGGATACGTTAGATAAGTTCATATGTCACAAAGAGTGAAGCACAGTGGCTACAAGATAACAACTGAAAATGGGATGTCCTGAGTCAAAATCTGCTCGTGTAGAACCAGAGTATACATGTAAAATTTCACCGGACAGTATAGATGATTCTTCTAAAGGAATATATCTTGGAAAAACAACTAATCATTATATATCATTGGCAGAAAATTGTATTGACGGTGACAAGAAAAACAAGCAACTGCAAGAGTTAAGAGGAATTAAGGGGAAGATTGTTGCGTGTGGATTTTTACACGACGGTACAGCAGTTCTTGCTGATGAAGTGAGGAAGATTATTTTGTTGGTTCAGAAGAATAAAGAGGCTTGTAATTTTCTTCTTCTAAAATCAGATCCTATAGATATAGCTGTTCTTGGTATAGATATTTTCGTTACACTTTCCGACAAAAAGATAGAACATGCAACGGTTGTTAATGACAAACTGTTTCACCAGAGCACCTTCAAAACAAGCCAGCCGTGTCTTGGGATTGCTTCATTCAATGGAGATATTGCTGTAGGATTTAAAAATGGTGATATCCATATCCTTGACAGAAAGTTTCAAAAGCATGGCGATTTCGTCCTACCGAAATTTGAGGATGGTAGGGTTATCAGCCCCACCTCGATGACACAGTTTAGACAAACGTTACTGGTGACGGATTACTTTGCCCATGCTGTTGTTCGAGTCACTATGAATGGTGAACCTCTGTTTGTCTATGCTGGAATGACCAGCCCTCGATGTACAGTTGTTGATAACTTTGGTAACATCGTACTGGCTGGTTACGATGATTTAACTGGAGAGAAGATACAACATTTATCCGCAAGAGGTGAAAAGATACCAGCTCGTATGGCAACGGCAGACTTCGTACAATTTCCTTATTGTGCTGCATTCTACAGAAAGTACAGCAAGTTGATCGTCGCTGGAGAATCAGACAGGTGTGAATCCTGTACTCTGCGGATTTTAGATGATACCAGTGTCCGTCTAGAAATTGAAGAGGAGATTGACAACGCATCTGATATAATATCAACAGCTACAACATTGACATTTATAGAGAACTCACACGGCAAGACTGATAGGCGGGTCCCTAATACAATCGTCGAAAACTTACCAAATACAGTCGACGAGAGCACGTCTATTATGGAATTTGACAGTATGCCAGATACAGATGACGCAAAAACCCAAGCAAATGAAAATCCGCGTAAAGATAATAATGTAAAAACGCCTGAAACAAACATTGAGAAAACACCTAATGGTATCGCTGACAGATCACTTGTAGCAAAGGACACAAATCAAACAGCAACAACAACAACAACAACAACAGAGGACACAGAAACACTAGTTGAGAATACTGCGCTTACAGTTTTTGATAAAACTCAAAAAGGCGTTGTTAAGAAAGTGCTGATAACAGTTCGCGAGAAACCACCAGAAAAGGATGCCCAGAAAGAGCAGACAAAGGCCCTAGATATCGTACCTAATTCAGGGGATGAAAAGATACCTATCATTGTCACGGAGAGTAAGAATGCCACTCCATCAAAGAATAGAAAACCCTCAATACAACAGAACGAGCCAACTGTAACGTCAAAGAGACAGACACACAGTGACGAGAAGATACCTGTACCTGACAATGAGAACAAGAAACCAGTTTCTATTCCTAGATCGCAAACACCAGAAAAGTCCTCTGGTAAGATTTCCAACACTAAAGATAGCATGCCTAATTCCACAGATGAAAAGGTACCTATGAATATCGCTGAGATTAAGAATTCCACGCCCTCTACAAATAAATCTTCAACGATTGAGAAAGAACAAAATGCATCATTAAACGCCGACAAAAAGATGCGGATAACAGATAATGAGAACCAGAAACCAAAATCACAAATGCCAGAAAAAGCACCTGGAAAGATGGCCATTGCGAATAAATCTTCAACGATTGAGAAAGAACAGAATACATCATTGAACGCGGATGAGAAGATGTGGATAACAAATAACGAGAACCAGAAAACAAAATCACAAACGCCAGAAAAGGCACCTGGAAAGATGGCCATTGCGATACACGAAACTAAACAACTGGTCAATGGTGACGCCAAGCAGGCAAGTCCGACTTCAAGCCCTAAACCTGCGGGGCCTGTATCAGTGACAAATTTCGAATGATCAAACTCAACATCAAAGTGAGCGGGAGTGGTGTAAATGAAGAGGAGTGAGAGGACTGAGCATTCATACAGAGCTCCGTTTAAAAGGAAGCATTTCAATTATACATTATTTTTCTTTCAAGTGTCCCCAGAAGAATTGAGAGATGTGGTAATACAAGCTTAACAGACCCCAATAGAACAAGAAGCTTACACTGTAAAATATGCGTGTAAGTTAACACCAAACGAGGTGGCAGCTGAGCGGAGCTGCCGCCTCTTTGGGTGTAAATTTTCATTTTCTTTCTTACACAGGAGCTTGAAGTTCGGTCCTTATATCACATCTATAGCCTAAAACCAAAAGCTCACAATGTCATTACGTAGTGACATCGTGAGTTTTTGGTTTTGAGACTATATAAGTGATATGTGGACAGAACTTCAAGCTCCTGTGCTTTCTTACTATAACATGGGGGCCATAAATGTTCAAACAGTTCTACGTGTTATTACTGTAGGATCTATACACTTTTACAGAACATAACTTTTAAAGCAGGTTACACCAGGCCAGTTGCAGATCAGCTGCCATCAAAGTTGGTGTAAAGTTACACTTATTTTATACAGAGTAGTTATGGCCTTGGCAAAATTGCTTCCAAACTTTGAGTGTCCGAGCAGTCAAGGCTCTGGCGAGGTTGTACGGATACATAGAATCGTCTGAGTCTTCGCTGGTCTCATATGTGAAAAGTTTTCGAATCTAAAATCAAAATCATCGGTCGCGTATGGTTCAGTTTCTTCAGTTGTGTCAAAGTTAGCGTGGATGTTGCAAACAGTTTTAATATCAAGTTTATTGTGAAGATAGATGACCTTTGACTTATATATAAAGTATCTAATATACTTAATAAGATATCTAATATTGGTTATAAATTATTCCAGTTTGTAATTTCCAACAATGTGGCATTTTGACAAGTGTAGACTCGGACGAGCCTTTGTAGCCTTCCTTTACGCTTAGAAACTCCAAATTATGTTTGGTCAGAAGCTTAGCAATCATGGAATATTCAAGCGACTAGCGAAGGCTCTGATCAGACTGCGCTTATGCGGAGGCTGATCCGAGGCTTTGCTGGTCGCACATACCACATTGTTGGAAATCTCATGTCATGGCTCAATACACTTTTTGTTATAAAAAAAGATATCTTATTTAAAATACTGAACGCAGGATGAACATTTGAGGTTATATGAAGTAATATGTTTGGATTATGTAGTTTGCATGAGTTGCATGATACTTTGTCCCAGTCAACAATTGTTCAGTCATGCCAGGACGTTTTCCTGGGCCCGGAATTACAATGCTTTGTTGCAACACGTTTTGAAATAATGTAATAATTATTTCATTTTGATCTTTTTATTTCATTTTGCGTTGTCAATGTCGACGCAAAATGAAATAATCTGGAGTTTTTATTTCATTTTGCATAAATTTTATGCGATCAGGTCAAAATGAAATAATTGTTTCATTTTGCGTTGATAGCAGGCATACTTTATTTTATTTCATTTTGCGTAGATGGCATAAGGTTTGTTCTAAATGATATACATTTTTGTGCTATAATACATGACATGATTATATTCAATTGTTTTGATTTTTGATAAACATGGTTGAATTAAGAAACTTCGGATACCTTTTTCAAAATCAATACTGGCGTTCGATTTCACATGTTTATCAATTCTGTAAGCTAGCATTTTCGTGATTACAATGAAAACAAATTAAGAAGTAAGGAAAAATGCTTATAAAGACCGGATTATGAGAAACCCTGCCTGAGTACACGTATATACAAACATGTAGTCGATATAAAGGTCTAGATCAGGCAGCACATTGTCTCACTAACTGCCCTCGGGACTATTTGAACTTGGGCCTTAAGGCCCTCGGGCAAATACTGGTACATGTAATGCGGTGCTAGCCATGTATAAATCTTTGCTCTTAAACGTTCATTGGCTTAAATGAGGGCATAAGAACAAAATATCAATAAAGGGCTATAGCTTTCCAACTCCAAGAAAAGAAGAAAAAATAGGTCATTTCAATTTTCAAACTAATTCTATGAAATTTCAAGATTATATCTCTAATTTTACTTGAACGAGTGAAGAAAGCTACCTTCTTGCAACATTATTTCATTTTTTGTTGATATGCACAATATCGACGCAAAATGAACTAATTGTGCTATTGCATCTTTACTTCATTTTGCGTCGACGTTGACAACGCAAAATGAAAGAAAAAAAAATCAAAATGAAATTAATAACTACATTATTTCAAAACGTGTTGTAACAATGCCTCCTTACAGTTAAGGAAGACTTAAGTTAAGTATTGATTTTTCAGGATGCGAAAAATAACATTTTAAACTGACTAAAATCAAAATAGTTTTAATGTTTCTAAAGATCACAATGATATTTTTGACCACAAATACTACATCGATCCAGGCAATTTATTTGGCATTTAATATAGCATGTTGAAATATCAATACTTAACTTAAGTCTTGCTTAACTTTAAGGAGGCATTGTAATTCCAGGCCCTGGATGATAACCAATACTAAGCAGTGAGCTGAGCCAAGAGTGTTTTGCTCAAAGACACTGGCACCACATTGACTACGGTGAGGCTCGAACTAGGGACCTCTCGATTTTAAGTCGAGCTCTCCAGCACTGAACCACTGCGCTCCTCTATATTATACTGAGCCGCGACATGAGATTTGCAACAATATGGTATGTGCGACCAGCAAACCTCAGATCAGCCTGCGCGTACGCGCAGTATGATCAGAGCCTTTGTTAGTCGCTTGAATATTCTATGACTCTTAGGCTACCGACCGAACATCATTTTGAGTTTCTAAGCTGAAAAGGAGGCTGCACAGGCTCGTCTGAGTAATGCCATATCGTTGGAAATCTCATGTCGCGGCTCAATTACGAATATGAAAACAACATATGAGTTGGCACATGAGACTTCGGTACTTAAGCCAGTGCCCAGGCGAGCCTAAGCCAGCGGCGCTAACTCGCCAGAGCCTTCGCTGTTAACATACACAAAATATGGATATAGATGAAGACTCATGCCAAGTTTTAGACACATCAGAATGAGCGTTTAAATGACGTTTTTGAGTATATGCGATGAGTACCAAGAATCGTGCTTCGTATGAACCTTATTTCCATTGGTTTTCTTAACGAACATTTCAACAGAAGTCTCGCGAGAAGTCGCATGCATTTCCCAATGTTCAGGAGAGGTGCATAATTTAAAATAAATTTTAGACAAGAAGATAAACTGAATATGAGCTGCATTATACTTAAAGTGTATGTTCATGCTTTTTAACACTTTACTTTATTCACAAATATTTCATTATGGGCTAATTTTATTTTCACAGATCATTTATCCATCTGGTTAGTTAATTACAGAAGCTTTTATAGCCCTTCTGGGAGCAGCCATCTTACAGCTACGAGGGTCATTTTTTATGTTCGTAGAATCGGGCTGTATCTCTATAAATATAGAATTTACGGTACCAAAAGTATATATATTTTGAAAGGTCTAGCTTTTGTCTATCAACTGATATAAATTTTACATCATTAGCGCTTAGTTCGGTCAAAATATATAGCTTTGAATAGAGCTAATAAATGACACTGGTCGAAATCCATGCCATTTTAACCACCCAGCAAGCAGGAAATAAGACGCTGTTAAGTTCCATTCGCTATGGTGATATAAGCAATTTTCAAGCCGATTTTTCTTTTGCACCACCAAAATTAATTATTCAAACGCTAATCGTAGACAAGTGCAGCAAAACTATAAGCTTGTTGTTTGCTCTTCTATAACAATTTTAAAACACCCGTCAATATACCAAAATAATCACAGTCAAGTGCTAGTTATTATATCTGTTAAAATTACGATTATGAACAAATCTTAAAATTTCTTCTGGTTTTGCATAGCACATGGTATACTCTATCATTCGTCAGCAGTTATATTGATGTATCGATTAAAGCGTGTAACTGGCAACTTCCAGTACTGGCATACCCCCATGTTATAAAAAGTGGGTGGGGTAAATCAACCCCGCGTAGAAAACACAATAACAATCGGATCTGCATAATTTTCATATTGCAGTGATCTCAACACCTGTTTAGAAGCACAAAAACAGTTTTAATGTATTTTCTAAATATAGTAACGCTCCATGACGTCATTTATGTACAAAATAATGGATTTTAGCACCCCCTAGGCTATTTATTTTGCAGTTCATTTCTAATAAAACAAAAGTATTAACTTTGTTTTTGGATGAAAGTTACCATAACACTTCCATCTACCATATGAACAAGAAAAAATATAATACTACTTTACAGCTAACATATTAAGCCACATTCAAAAGCCCGTGTCCAACTTCTACGTGTGTCAACTTTTTACAATAAAAGTTTATATGCCTACTGTTCAATTTGCTGAGGTTCCAAACAAATCTTCCATATCCAATAATTGCTGCGCATTTGCTATAATGTTTATATTGTATTGTAGCACGTGGTCTCCTTGATCTGCAGTCAAAGTTTCAGAAGCTGTGCATGGCTATGTACCCATTTTCATGCAATGGTTTCTAACGTTCTGTCAGAGACTAAGTCAATAAAATGTCACATTTCTACCATATTTCCAGTGTGCGATATATAGGTATGCCTTTGCCTCTTAGAATGCATTAAAGTAATGTATTTTGAAATAATTTAAGGTTGCATGTATAGATAAAAGCTCAATCTTTCCAAATATATGCATGATGTATGCATTTACTTTCGCCGTTTTCATTAAATCTACCTCTCTACGAACATAAAAAACGTCCCTCGTATTGGCACACATTAACCCCAGTTAACCTCAATATGCTGGTCTGTCAAATGATTGAAGCGGCACCTTTCAGTCAATTTCTTTATTTCAATATTGGATAATGGGTATTCCGTTTTAATTACAATCAACAGCCAAATCAATGCGAATTAAAATGTAACAACTGTCAAACGAAAAGTATTTTGTTTTTCAATAAGTTTCATTTGATTTTATTCTGTCTTTTTGTTAGCAAAAAGAAGAAAAGTATAACAAAATATGTCGTCTGCTATAGTAATAATTAGTGGTTTAAGACTTAAAGTTAAATATGGGCCAGGTATCAAAATATACTCATCAATGCACACACTGCTAAAAGCATTACTCTGAAACATTGTTTATTTTTTGCCTTTTGACTGATTTATAATTCTACTTTGGTAGTGTGTAAGCAGGTGGAAGTGATTCCAGTTTTGGTGTGTAGAGATCATTGACCTGAGAATGACCAGACTCCCATTAAGAAGCAAAAGCAATTAATTCCAGGCTAATAGAAGGGCATTCACAACCATTTAATGAGGGTTTATTCCTGCCATACTGTAAACTCAATAATAAAAGCATTTTAAAAAAAGTGAGAATTATCCCTTTAAACGCAAAAGTTTCGCAACCGTTTAATATCTGTGTTTTCTTCAGTATGGTCCATGTTAGATTATTCATATAATCATATTTTATGCTCCTGCATTTATCGGTTTTGATCATACTCTTAATTCTGACGTTATAGTGACGTCAGTGTTTTTCAACAATTTACGTCTAGCCTAAAGATTGTTATCTCGATTTGAAAAAAACCGTGCGATATGATAGCCAGATGTTGTATCTGACGAAAATTATTTTAAGGTTTAACAATTAACGTTTATCAACGCTCAAAGTTGCTGCGTTTCTTTGTTAACGTCAACCAATTTATCAAAATTGTTCATTTTATTCCGTTATGTCGCGCGATACTTCTGTCTTTTATGCAATTTGTTGAAGGCTTTCACTTGTGACATTAAAAAAACTCGATTATTGATATTCAGTTGTGCTTAAACGGCCAATTACGTCAAATATTGAAGGTTTTACGTTGACGTAATGAACGTTACCAAATGCATAAAATAACCTTCTTTGTCTGCCTTTCTGCTTTTGAAAACAGATAACTGTTCAACACCTTTTTCGAATAAAAAAGTGAGGTGTTGTAACACTGTGACTCGATAAAATGTAAGGTATTGTAACTCTGTGACTTCAAATTTGGGTTACCTTACATTTCTTGTTGAAGATCGGCAATTGTAAGTCTCACTGGTCTGATTTTCATGTTTTTTGGACGGCAAATCATTGGACTTGTTAATCACAATACCATGGAGTAAAATATTTGGCTCAAAAAGAAGGAAATAGCATTTTAGTAAGAGTTGCGAAACTTTTGCGTTTAAGTATATTATACATTATATCATCAAGGTCTAAATAATTGGGCATAGACGCGAGAAACCCTGTCTTCGGGGTTTGCGAACAACAAAGGCGCACACCAGCCTGCGCACCCGCACAGTCTGATCAGCGCCTATGCTATTCCCTTATTGGAAAGTAACATATTCTAGACTTGCTAGGCTTACAAATGGTAGCGCAATGAAGCAGAATGCTCCCCTTTGAGCATTGTGCAATACGTTTGACCTGCATTAAGCGATAATTGTTCTTGAAAAGCAATTTTTGGTCTTTTTGAGAGTGGCCGTTTACACCGGTTTTACTGCAAGCTACAAAACAGCCGGTCCAATCAAATGTTTTGGGTAGTGTAGCATGCAGTCTGAAGATCATTTTAAAGAATTCTTCAACAATGACATTTTTTGGATTCAGACATTAGGGTGTAAGGCCAAATTGTAGATAGAAAAACGCATGTGTCTAGGTAAACAAGACAGTTGATATTGTACAAACTGTCTGGCTGCGAATCGAGTACAGGGTGTGGCCTCAGTGTGAGATAAAAAAAAACAAAACAAAAAAACAACACAATCTTTTAAAGGAGAACGTTGTGAAAACAGTCAAGATACCAGATGAGATGTTGCTGTTGTTTTTTCTTCGTAGAAAACTTTATCTGAACTTGGCATTCTCAAACCATGCCTGGCCCCAAGAACTCCCATGTAATTATGAAAAGACACCAACAAGTAAGCTGCTGGGTACCGTTTTATGTGAAACAAAATTTGAAGTTAACCCATATAAGTCTAGCGTCCTTTTTTATGGGAGATTGGCAATAGTGCAGAGCCAGATCAGACACCGCATAATGCGGTGTCTGATCAGGAACTTCAGTTTTTTTTACAGAATCTTCTATTAAATTTTGGAAAAAAGTAATATAAAAAATACTAACGAACGCCCCTAAAATTGGAAATGGACTGCTCCAATTGATAGTAGTGGGAGATTCCATTCGGCTTAAATGGATAAAATATTAAAATTCCTTTCCTCACATTTTTGTATTAGATATTCGGAATTAACGTGGAACATATTAAAGATAAATACTTGGGCGTTTTCTGTTTGTTCTAAGTGTTTTTCTAATGGTGAAAGAATTAAGTTAGTTCACCAATGACATAATTAATCATAAAAAACTGCGAGTCACAACCGTCAGATACTGAATTTCAAACGCCTAAAGACCTTTTTAATACCCTTTATGCATACATATGGTAGAAAAAGATACAGAGTACATAAACAAGCAGGGTTAACCAAATCTGCCTTACTCAGGAACAGCATCACAGCACAAAACTAGTAACTATAACCTTTTGTGAGTTGTTTACGGTGGTGAAATCTAATATGGATCCATCTGTCTGTCCGCCCGTCCATCCACCCACACACTCGCCCACCTACCTACATGAAACTACCTGTTGATGTTGACAGAAAAAGTTATATCATGAAATGTTGCCATAGGATCGATGGTGCTAACCCAATTTAACTCTTAGCATTGCTCGGTAATTTTTCATGCTTTTCTGATCAGAGAGTCAAATTATAGTTTGGTACTGACATTATGACTTAGAGCGGTCTCGGTAGCCACCCAGTCCAATTAGATTCCTCTCTTGGCGCTTGGGGAAAGCTCTTTGGGTGCACAGAAGACTCTGATTAGGCTAGGTGCATGATCAGGGTGATCTGAGTCTTTGCTAAGCACAAAGTCTATTTGATGCTATAGCCAAGCTGCTTACTTGTCTGGTATAATAATAATTTTGAAAGCCAAACTTGCAAAAATGTGACAGGGTCCTAAACTTTTTGAAAGCAATCTGAAAAGCATTAGCTATGTAGGCAAAGTAGCAGACATTAAACAATTTTCAGATATTTTTTCTGTGTTTAAAGACTAATACTGAAAAGACCCTGTCAGATTTTAATGACATGTATTTTACAGGTAATCTTTATGGATATGAATCAGATACTAGTTTTATAGCCTTTCCGTGGAAAATCGGTCTCAAAATCATGAATTCAGGAATAATCCTGAAAACTTTAATCCGTTTAATTAACAGTATTTTCACAGAAAGACTACATTCAAGCTTAACATTTTTTGTTTCGTGTTTGAACAACAGCAGAATCTAGGGCAAAAATTCAGAGGTTAAAATATTATATATCTAAGCTCCCCATCCCCAGGTAGCCTAGGCTGCTGTCAGTCCTAAGGCAGTGATTCTGTTTGTTGCAGCACCCAACTGTGTATGTGCATTTTGAGTTGAATCCTTCTTGTGATGTGATTCTTGGTGCCCTTTTTTTAGATTAGCAATCATCTTGCTGAGGACAAGAGAGCTGGCTGCTTTACTTTAATTGTGCTGTGGCTGTTTGTTTTCTGTGTCTCTTCCTCACGGTGCCATTGGCTGGTCTGCAGTCTGTGTTTGTGGTATCTCCTGGTCATATAACTTACTTTTCGACATACATCCAATAAATAGCTAACTCAGACCTCTAGATTAGAGTTATAAATAAAAATTGACCTTCTTATTTCTCAACCCAAACATATGTTTCTTTGAGTACCCAAAACATATCTTAAAACTGATGGATAAGAAAATATCGACAATTTTACGCCTAAAAATTTGGTTCATCTTGACCTATGTAACTATATACAAATAAATGCTGAAATACTTAGGTAAATAATATGGCAGATCCAGAGGGGTTCAGCTTGAATCCCTTCCCTGTCACCCATTTTTTTTTAAATATCCTATGAAAATGAAATAATTTGGTCCCAGTGAGACCAAATTATTTCATTTTCATGGGATATTTAAGAAAAATGTGATAAAATCAGCAAAGCGAACCCCCACCCCATTATACATATGAACCCCCTTTCCAGAAATCCTGGATCCGCCCCTGTAATAATAATAATAACAAAGACTGTTAAAACACAAGTGCTTTATTGTAAATTGTGTTCATAAAGTTCAAAATCAGGAAAATAACAAGATACTTTAGAAAACATGTATAACATAAACAAATAAATAGAATAAAATATCACCATGTGTAGAAACAATATTATAAGACAGGAATATACAATCACACGATTCTAGGCCAAAAATTAAAAAAGAAAAAAAAAGAAAAAAGGCACTGATGGCTAGCCTGTTAGCCAGGGGTCGAGAGGATCGCGAAAATTGGGTTATTAGCTGAAACTGAATCAGATTTTAAAATACCCTTTTTATTCAGTCCAAAAAATCGATTTTAAAATGACCCATATTATTCGGTCTGAAAAGATGACCGTGTTACTTACCATTTCTGTCTTTATCTGGCAAGGTCATTAGGTCCAAATTAGGTTGTGTGTTAACACACACCCTAATTGTGACCTAATGATCTGTTTTCAATGATATGTGAGATCTAACTTATGTTTTTTTTCAAATCCATTCAAAAGAATTGTGGTTACTCATAAGAATCACCTCATTCTTATGAGGAGGAGTCACCTCATTCTTATGAGGAGGAGTCACCTCATTCTTATGAGGAGGAGTCACCTCATTCTTATGAGGAGGAGTCACCTCATTCTTATGAGGAGGAGTCACCTCATTCTTATGAGGAGGAGTCACCTCATTCTTATGAGGAGGAGTCACCTCATTCTTATGAGGAGGAGTCACCTCATTCTTATGAGGAGGAGTCACCTCATTCTTATGAGGAGCAGTCACCTCATTCTTATGAGGAGGAGTCACCTCATTCTTATGAGGAGGAGTCACCTCATTCTTATGAGGAGGAGTCACCTCATTCTTATGAGGAGGAGTCACCTCATTCTTATGAGGAGGAGTCACCTCATTCTTATGAGGAGGAGTCACCTCATTCTTATGAGGAGGAGTGCAGTGGCTCGGTGGTAAGTGTTAAACAGATTCCAGATAGAAGGCTAGCTAGTTCCAAGCTAACTGAAGGCACTGTTTTGTGTCCTTGAGCAAGACACTTTTTCCTCTGCTTAGTAATGGTTCAACTCAGGATGACAGAAAATGTCTTGACATGGCTGAAAAACTGTTGAGGCTCTAGAAGGGTTTTAGGGATATAGGAATATTGACCAAATACTTAATGGGATAGGGGATACGTTTGTGAAAATTCAAAGTACTTTTAGGGATATGGTGATACGAAGCTTTCTAAAGTGGGATAAATTTTGGGGATATTTGCCATTTCTTTTTAGTGATATGGGATATTTTTCAAAATATTTAAAGGGATATGGGATACCTGGGACCCCCCTTCCAGGGCCTCACTGTTGACTGGGATTGAAAGTATCAACACAAACAAACAAACATTCTTATGAGCACTCATAATCTGTTTGAAGCAGCAGGAAAAAGACCTGTCATGGATCATCATTTATCATGTGATGTCGCGTCTAGGAGTGATATAATGTTATGTATTAAATTGACAAACCACTAGTGGTTCACATATTTAGCAACGTTATGTAATCATGGCCATAACAATGTCGAATAAATATGTCAAACTTTAAAAGTTTTCATCCTAGAAAAAGCCATCTTAAAGTAGTTTTAGTGTCAAATGAAGCCTTTGGTTTCATCTCTTTTCCTCACCTTATTTAATAAATTCAATAATACAGGAACACTCATGTAAGATCCTCTGCATAATTTAGGCCGCGACATTAGATTTCAAACAATGTGGTATGAGCAACTAGCAAGGGCTCAGACCAGCCTGTGCATATGCACAGTCCGATCAGAGCCTTTACTGGTGGCTTGAATATTCTATCACTCTTTGGCTACTGACCAAACAGCATTTGAAGTTTCTAAGCTTAAGAGGAGACTGCTCAGGCTTGTCTGAATCTACACTTGTCAAAATGCCACATTGTTGGAAATCACAAGTCTCGGCTCATATACCGGTAGCTAGAGGTATACATTTTGGTCTGAGTCTTTGTCTACATTTATACTTAATGTATGTCAGCAGGAAAGACTCTCATGAGACTGCTAGGACACAGAGGGCAGGGATAAAGATGAACAGGGGCCTAGTAGCCCACACAGCTCCTAAATTTTGGGCTAGGCCCCTAAATATTTGGAGAAAATGCCCATACCCCTTATGTTGAATTTGCTATTGTGTGCCCCTAAGTCAAAAATGTTAGTCTGTATCCTTTGCTGGATACCAATGTTTAAAATACCAAAATCTTATGGCTGGCACATAATTCCCCCCCTTTAATGCATATCTTCCCTTAAAATGGACATACACAATATACTACCAGATGAGATGATATGACTATGGCATCAGAATGGGTCTACACTGCTATTTTCAAAACTATGAAAAGAGAAGGTACACCAAACATCACTAAAACTGGAGATTATAAGAATCTATCATGAGTGTGAGGGTAGGATAGAAAAATCTGTCCCGAGGATCGCCATTTGGCATCACGAGGCTTGCAGAGTGATGACAAACTGTGATTCAGAGGGACGGATTTTTCTAACCTACCCTCACACCAATAATGGATTGTTTTTCTTGCTCACCACTGTTTTTTATTTAAAAATAAGCTTCCGGAAGTCCCTGAATATGCTAAGATACAATTTAACATGATGACATCACTTTAACATAACGATGACGTCACTTGAAGACAATGTGCGTGAGTTCCAATACAACCAATGTATGTAGCCCTCACATGACAGCCTTGGTAAGATAGCATGGGTTAGATAAGATTTTCTATCCCAGGGTAAAATCTCAGGTATTCGTCCTTGTCCAATCGATAAGTGGCCCACGGGCAACTACAGATAAACATTATATATGAATGGTTATGCATAAATTACTATGAAATTAGTACAATGCAGTCCCTTTATAACACGCCTCATTATAGTACACAGATTGGATGTAACATGGTCATGTTGTGGCTACTAAATTTTTTAACATGGAATTTTCCGAAGAAATTAAAGGAAAATAACAATAAAATGGTCATTTTCCTATAATTCCCATGTAAAATTGTCCCATAACCCTTTGTATACTGGAAACCCCTAAACAGATACTTTGGAAAGGAGTGACAACCCAGATGAAATGCAGCATAATGCTGCATTTCATCAGTGTCTGCTCTGTTTGCTAAGATTGAAACAATCTTCAGGGACAGAAATACATGATTATTTAGAATATTCCACATGAGACCCCTTAAAGTACAGCTATGGACAATCCCATACTTATTGCATCAATATGTATGGGGAGATCCGCCAGAATACAAAGGGTTAATAACACACTTCACTAATAGGACAACCATTCCTGAGGACCCCATAAATAGCGATATAAAGGGAGTATGCAGTATAACCTATACAATTTAGGGCCTGTGTTCAATTTCTATGGCTAAGTAGTCAATAAATAAACTGATAAAAATGGATGTCATGGATATAGAGAGAACCTACAAAATAAGAAAACAGCACACCTTTTGAGTACTAATGGATTTTTCCTGCCTGTTTGATACAATGTAATTGGGATGGTCCATTGTATATATTGAGGTCACATGTATTTCTTTCTCTGAAGATTGTTGTTGACTTTAATAACGAACAGTGAATACCTGGCGCATTTCATCTGGGTCTTCACTGTTTGGTAAAGTACATGTACCCAGTGACCAAAGAGTAAAGGGGAGTGTAACAATTCTTATATCTTCCAGCACTGGGTAAAGCAGTATTCTGCTTTCTGCAAGAATCAAGCCTCCAAATAAGGGTGAGCAACTGATTTTTTTTTTTCTTATTTCTCAACCAACACATATGTTGTGGGTACTCTAAAGAACCATCTCAATGAGACGGTTCTTTTGAGCACCCAATACATATGTTTAAACTGAATGATAAGAAAATAATTACAATTTTGCGCTCAAGAAAGTTTCCTTATGTCGATCTATGGAGAGCTGAATAGTCCCCAAGAATATACACGATAATGAGACTCCTGACCATTTCCATACTGGAAACCTATAAATAAGGACTTCGCTGACAGACAGTTTAGACCCAGATTAAATGCCACAAGCAAAATGCAGCATCTCATTAGTGTATACACTGTTTTCCTGCGATAAAATAATATCATGCAGCAGAAATAGGATATATTTTTGAAAGTCTGACCTGTTGCCCCCTTAATGTATAGTGGAACATCCAGATTTAATTTTATCAATGTGAACGGAATAATCCATCAGAAAATCGAGGATTTAAGCAATCAATTTCAATGGTTACCAAATTGAAACCTGATAAAGAGTACCCTTGAATAATAATGTTTTATCGCATGACTAGAATTGTGTATTTACATGGAACAGAGAAGATTTTTCAATTATGGAATTTACCATAAAATATGGTATTAGACAATTAAACCTTGACCACTTATAAATTCAGATTTTCTTTCTTTTTGAGAAACATTGCATCTCCCACAGCTTCTCAAACCTCATAAAATCTGATATCAATAATAGGTATATATTAATGAAAGATATGTTTTCCATTTTAACTATTTTCCTGCTAATTATGAATATTCGAGTCTGGCCTCGAGGTTATAAAACTTGAGTTCATTCTCAAACACAAAATTAAGCCCAATGATTGGCTGCTTGCGGACATGTGTCCGCAAGCAGCCAATCATCACACTTTATATTGAGCTTGAGACTGTACTCAAGATTTATAACCTCGAGGCCTGTTCTCTTTTCTGCTTATGTACTTGGTTGCCAGTATTGCAACCGATGTGCACTAAGATCAGACTGCAAGTGTTTGCTTCATAGATTAGTCTGGAGTGCATTTGAATATATGCAGCAGACATAATAAGCAGGCAACAGTTTTAAAGACAATTAATAATACTAGCAGGATCAGGATTATCATATAGGCTACATCATTCAATATTGGAGCAAAAACATGGCTTTCAAAAGAATTGTTGTTCTAAAATCCTATATTTAAAGGTACATCACATATATTTGAAAAGTCTTCTGTCTGTTTACAAAGTGCTACAAACTATATTTACAAAGAAAAAAGATGAGATGTTCATAAAATTCAAACAGCCCATAAAGTCCTCAGTGTATGCTTACAAGAGAATGTGCTCTTATTATGTTCAATACGGTATCTAAAATGAAACAAGCAAATTCAGAGAATTTATGTCCCCCGCCATTATTGTTTATTATTTAAATGAGAAAAAATGACTGTCAATAAACTGTATTTAAAAATGACTAAGTTCAAATTGCAAAAAAAGTGACAAAAAATAATCTCAGGATAATATCCAAACCACATGCATATCTTCAGATCATGACAAAAACATCTGTAAAGTTTCAAAAGAATCGGCATAAAACTGTAGGAGGAGTTGCGCACACAAGGTACCCAGTATCCATTAACTTTGACAGTAAAAACGCCAGAAAAATGCCTAAGTTAAAATAGCAGAAAAAGTGATCTTCAGATCATGACAAAAACATCTGTAAAGTTTCAAAAGAATCGGCATAAAACTGTAGGAGGAGTTGCGCACACAAGGTACCCAGTATCCATTAACTTTGACAGTAAAAACGCCAGAAAGATGCCTAAGTTAAAATAGCAGAAAAAGTGATAAAAAATAATTTGAGGATTATATCCAAACCACATGCATATCTTCAGACCATGTCCAAAACACCTGTGAAGTTTCAAAAGAATCAATATAAAACTGTAGGAGGAGATGCGCACACAAGGTACCCACTATCCATTCACTTTGATAGTAAAAATGTCAGAAAAATGGCTAAGTTCAACTGGCGGAAAAAGTGTTAAAAAATAATCTGAGGAATATATCCAAACCACATGCATATCTTCAGACCATGTACAAAACACCTGTGAAGTTTCAAAAGAATCAATATAAAACTGTAGGAGGAGTTGCGCACACAAGGTACCCACTATCTTTTCACTTTGATAGTAAAAACGCCTAAAAATGACTAAGTTCAAATTGCGAAAAAAGTGACAAAAAATAATCTCAGGATAATATCCAAACCACATGCATATCTTCAGACCATGACTAAAACATCTGTAAAGTTTCGAAAGAATCGGCATAAAACTGTAGGAGGAGTTGCGCACACAAGGTACCTACTATATTAGGGGGACGGAAGGACGGAAGGACGGAAGGACGGAAGGACGGAAGGACGGAATGCCGAAAACTATGTCCCTCCGCTTTTCTTCGAAAAGGCGGGGGACAATAAATATGAGCCACGACGTTATTACCAACAATGTGGCATTTTGACAAGTGTAGACTCAGACGAGCCTGTGCAGTCTCTTTCTAAGCTAAGAAACTCCAAATGATGTTTAGTCAATAGAATAAAAGTCATAAAATATTCAATTGACTTGCAAAGGCTCTGATCAGGCTGTGCATATGCGCAGACTGATCTGAGGCTTTGCTGGTCGCAAATTCCACATTGTTCGAAATCTCATGTCGCGGCTCATATACATCTATGTTGTATGTGTAAAAATAATGATTAACTCTTTGCCCCTAGGTAATTTTGCATGTTTTTTTGTCATCTTGATTTTTTTTCAAAATCAACTTTTTCAAAAAATTCTTTCAGGAATACCATCTGAGTGTCAAACAGGTTGGATCCAGATTAGGACCGACATTTAGTGGGGCCTGATCTGGGTCCAAACTGTTTGCAAAGGTTATCAGCAGACGACACAAGTAGGCAAAGAGTTAAACAAGCCTAGCTTTACATATTACAACCAACAGCTTAAATAATCATATACATTATAGAAGCAAAAGTAAATAAATATAAACCCTATTTTGAACTGAGCTTTAAATATAAAAATTATCACAGTCATATTAACAAACTTCATTTATAACATATAAATTAACAATATAATCATGTACATTTTTCACTGCCGGTCATTGTAACAAAGTTGGTAGTGTGAGTTAAATTGCAATGATGGGGTCACTAGATCCAGCCCAGATCCAGCCGCATAGAGATTATTGTTTCCCTACCACTGATTCAAGAAGGGATGTTGTCAGTTACTTTTAATAGTATTAATACTCTAAGTATTGGTAAACTGCTTTAATTGGAGGAGCTTGCCCAATAACAGGATTACTGACCATTGGGAAATGAATAAAAAATTGTTGAAAGGGACATTAAGTGACAAGTAAAAACAAAATGCTTTACACTATGAACTATCTTTTAGCAATTGATCAATTTTGGCACATAGCTCTCCTTATTGTAAAATATAAAAATAAACATTAAAGGGTAATGGCATCATTTTTCAAATTACCTCCTACTTTTCTGTTCCCTCAAACTTTTACCAAAACATGTGTTACATGTATAATATAACTCTCTGCTCTCTGTAAAGGCGGTAGCTTCAATATTCATATCTGGGTGTGGTTCGGCTATTTCATCTGCTAAACAAGGGAAATCAGGTTCTATTTATAATTTGGTGAAGAACTATTAAGTTGTTTGGGCCGCCCAAACATGTGTGCATTTCATGAAAATCCTAACCGTATACACACTGAACTGAAATTTATTAACCATTAAAGCGCATAATCATAAAATGTATGTTTTTTGACATCCACTAAAATATTTGACGCCTCATAGACAAACAGTGTGGACCCTGATCAGACTTCTCCTGTAGGAGCAGTCTGATCTGGGTCCACAATGTTTGCCCCTATGCTTATGTCAAATAGACATTTTCAGTTGCAGCTATTTTGCTGGTGTTTTAAGGACTAAAATGTGTTAAGCATCTATACTGAGGTAATGGCGCAAGATGATACAGTCACTTGCCTCATTTTCAGCTTTTACCTATGTCTAAGATAGATCAGTCTTAATTACGCATTCATGAGGTGCCGCCTTTACAGTAACCAAAAAGTCCTATAATGGCTGTTCTGGCACAGCCACACAACGTGATTTGTTCACCTAATCCTTACCATTATCAACCCACAGGGGCCAGTCTAGCTTAACAATATGCCATAATGGCTCATTATACTGAAGCACACTAAAATAGACTATGAACTTAAATTATTACTGTAAATTCAGAAAATTTCGCGAGGACTTTATTTTTGCGAAACTTCGTGAAGTTTCGTGAAAATAAAACCCTTGCCAAATGACAAAACCACTCTGTCGTTTATTGATATAGGTGAATCTTACCTTAGTCGCGAATTTTTCACATCACTAATATGTCTTTTAATGCTCTTCGCAAAAATAAAATTCTCGCGAAAATTTCAGAATCTACAGTACTTTGTGGCATACTGTGAAGAGTGGATTGGTCCCTGTTGATCAACTCGGGATATGCTTAACCTTGATGTAGTCTGTATTGAAAACAGTGTAGATCCAGATCAGCCAGCAACTGGAAAGTTACCACTTTTTTCCACTCTGCTTATAAATACATGTTGGTTAATTTAGCATGCCTTTTTGTTTCCTACTGATATTTTTCAAAATTAACTTTTTCAAAAAGTTCTTTCAGGAATAACATCAGATGGTCAAAAAGTTTGGATCCAGATCATGCCTGACATTTTGTCAGGCCTGATCTGGCCCCGAACTGTTTGCTAAGGTTATCAGCAGAGGGCAAATAAGGTCACAAGCAGGTATAGAGTTAACTCTTTGCCTACTTAATACAGCTGCTGATAACCTTTGTAAACAGTTTGGACCCAAATCAGGCCTGACATACTTTTGGGTCTGATCTGGATCCAACCTGCTTGACACTCTGATGGTACTCCTGAAAAAATCTTTTGAAAAAGTTGATTTTTAAAAGAATCAGCAGACAACAAGAAAGCATGCAAAATTACCCAGTAGGCTGAGAGTTAAAACATAAGGTATCCTCCCCCTTCCATTGTTTTTAAAGGTGGTAACATTCTTTGTCTGTGATGGCCAGCTGAGGCAGCTCCCACTAAAGCTGGGGTCATACCTGGGCCAGTCTTCAGCGTGAATGCTGATCTTGTCATGTCGTGTCTCAATCCTAGAGGACCAGGGGGTTTAACCTTCTTGGAGATTGCACGGATTAAGTCCCTTGAATGTTTCAGGTTGTATGCTGAAAAAGAAAATAATCAAGTTGTGTATTAGATAATAACGATACTATAAAGTCTTTAGTTATTGCATATTAACCCTCTGTATTCGGGGAAACCCCCAAACAGGTACTTTTACAAACAGTGAAGACCCAGATGAAATGCAGCATAATACTGCATTTCATCAGGGTCTACACAATTTTTCAAAGGTAAAAAGATCTTCAGACAAAAGAATACAATATTTTCTGAAAAGTATAACCTGACATCCCTATATATGTACAATGGACTATCCCAAGTTTATTGTATCAAACCAGAAGGAAGAATCCATTAGTATACAAAGGGTCAAGCTTGTTAAAAGACTGTTTGTTTTTAATAGGATTTTCCATTGGAACAATGATTTCCCTATATAATCTAAAATATATAAAGCATAGTTATTATGATAAGAGAAAACATGTCACCTGGTGATGCTTACACAGAACTGCTCAGCTTCAGAGACTAGCATGAGTTAATATTTCACTTTCCAGTCAGTGCATAACAAAGATGCTGATCAGACTGCACAGCTGTCAAGGGTGAACTGGGCCTTTGTTGATTGTACACAACAGCCAAACTTACAGCAAATGACAAATTTCCAGACATCTTATTAGTAACAAGAGAAATATAGGGGCTCAGTGGTAAAAAGCGCGTCTAAAGCCTCTGATTCCAGCGTCACCAGATGCACCATATTGTGTCCTAGAGCAAGACACTTTATTCTCTGCTTAGTACTAGTTCAACCGGAGAAATGCCCTGGAGTATACATATAGGACCTAGCATAAGTGCTCATGTTGTATTGAATTTATTAAATGAGTTGAAGAAAAGTGATAAAATGCAAGGCTTGACGAGCATTTTTTTTTTTTGCTTTTTCGCAACAAGTTTAATAAATTCAATAATACAGGAGCACAAGTATTAGGTTCTATTTATCACATGACATTAAAATCACTTAAAAATCGAACTTTTGGCATGAAAATGTCAAGATTTTGCCATCTTTTACGCAATGTTAAAATGGAGGACATTGAGGTATGTTACTAAATCTGTTTATCAATTTTATTGCATGGTGTTATATGTGTGATAATGTAAATTTTTGTGTTGTTCTTATATAGGTACAGATAAGCAGAGATTTTGAACATAAAATTGTGATTACTTTCTTATCCATCAGTTCACACATGTGTTTTGGGTACTCAAATGCACCTTCTCATTGAGATGGTTCTTAGAGTACTCACATATGTTTTGGTTGAGAAATAAGATTTTTTTTCAATTATGCACTTTTACCTGTTTTGAAGGTTTAACCCTTTACTCCGTAGGCTATATTTAGATCATGATTACATTTTCTAGTTTTAGACAAATTGAAAAAATTAAGTAAAGTTTTGAATACTTTTGAAAATATTATGGAAAATGGAGCATTTGCTCAAAGGAGCAAATGCTCCATTTTCAATAATATTTTCAAAAACATGATAGTTCAAAGGCGTCAAAAGGCATTATTATGGAGAAAAGATTTAAAACATTGATAGTTACCTTTTAATCTTGCCTTAATATCTTCTGTGAAGTAGCCACATTCTATCCATTCCTCAAAGTCTACGATATGATCAAAGGCTGTAAGAGCTGAAAAAAAATTTGGACCATTTAATTTGTTGTCATGACTCTTTGCCTACTCGTGTTGTCTGCTGATAACCTTTGCAAACAGTTTGGTCACAGATCAGACCCCAAACAATATTGGGCCTGTTCTGGATTCACTCTGATGGTATTCTTATTTTTTTTTCGACAAGGTTGATTTTGAAAAATCAGCAGACAACAAAAAAGCATGTAAAATTACCCAGTTGGGTGAAGAGTTAAACTTGATGGCTGATACTTTTAAGTTGTTTACCAATAATGTGTTCACTAAAATTTGCAGCAGAAGACAGTCTCAATTCACATGAAATGTCAAGTCTTATTTACCCCAACCCCCCTGACCCCAAATAAAGCAAGATATTGTGAAAATTCTTGTCTGCTGCAGTTGTGATTGGTACTTTATTAGTAAACAGAAGGTGACATTATTATTATTATTATTACTGAAAAAATGAGAATAGCTTTATAGCTGTAGCTGCTCTCATTCTTACAGCCAAATAAATCATGATACATGTATTTTCAACATCAAGAATATAACTTTAATGTCACTTTAGCTAATGTGGTCATTAGTTATTAGCTCTATTTCCATTAAAAAGTTTCATAAAAAATAACACACACAAAAATAACATTTTGAAAATTAAAAAAAAAGTTTATGCTTTGCAAATCTTCCTCCCATTTTTCCTCATTTTAAATGCCACAAAAATTGCAGCTTTTTATCTTTTATGCTTCAAGATGTAAAACCTCATAAATTTTGATTCTATATGCTTGCAAAGCTTATTACTGGATGACTTCAAATCATTTACAGCATGAATTGAAGCAAAATGAAAGCGCCCGAAGTGAAGCGCCCGAATGGCTTCACGTTAATTTTGCAAGAGACCCAAAGTATTCATGATTCCATGAAGACCAAAAATTTAATTTATTGCTTATATTTTCATTTTATTATAAATATCTACAATATTAAAAATATTTATAATTTTAGGAAACAAAATAGTTTTGTATTTAATGCATAATCATATTAACAGTTTTGTCAGCGTGTAAAAGGAAAAGAAGAACAATTCAATAATCTACTGGTAATTTCATAACTGTTTTTCTAGTGATGATTTATTAAGCAACAATTTACTGCTAACAATACAACTGTTTTCTAAATAGTGATTTATTACTTAACAATCTACTGATAGGGCTAATGTATTTCTAAACTAAAATATTGATACCCAGTACCTTGTGTGTTTTTCTGTCTGACATTAGACCCCTGTTCTATTAGGACACATGCAGCAAACTTGTTGTTGGACTGTGTGGCAAAAAATAGTGGTGTGCATCCTTCTTCATTAACAGCATCTATCTCAGCACCATAAGTTATGAGTAATTCCAGCACATCAGTCGGCCCACTAAGACCAGCTGCATAGTGTAGAGCACTGTAATAAAGGAAAGGTTTCATAAATCCAGATATGCAAATCAGAGTGATTATTTTAATAACAATAAGTTTAAATATAGTACATGTTTTGAGTGATCATAAGCACTGTAACATCAAGATGCTGCTTCTGAGTGAGAAATGAGAATATAATTTTATTATATACCTATAAATGATACATCTTTTGAACTATCTGTTTTCTGGCTATCTGGTACAGAAAGCTAGATCAACGAACTGAGGGTTTCTGATTCCTAACACTATCCTTTCAAAGTTATGTAAGGTAAATTCCAAGCATAGAACCAGAGACGGAAAACATGATGATGTAATGTCAAGAAATGTAACATAATGCAAACGTTCCTGCAATTTTTCGGGATTAAAGACCAAAACAAGTTATAAAATCAAAAAATGTCAGAAAAAGGTACATAATAAACATATTATTATAATAGTAGCTTGATCTGGAATACAGTATCACATATGGTGGATGAGGCCATACCAGTGGATCACCCTCGACGTTTTGCGTCGTGATCCGATGGTATGACCTCTTCCACTCGATGTGATACAGTGTGCCAGATCAAGTTACTTTTATAATAATGTGTATGTATTGAGATTTAGATGAGTTAGAATCCCTCATACTGACAGAAAGTTATGACCCAAAAGGTAAGTAAGTATGATCAAGAAATACCACAATCACTCACTGTAGAGCAAACTACACTACCTTGAGCAAGAGCCATAGAACACTAACAGTCACAAGACATCAGAAAGACAATTACAGTAAAGCAACCAGCTATCTCTTCTCCATCAAGATGATTGCAAAAATAAAAAGGACACTAAGTAAATGCATAACAAAACAAGGACCAAACACAGAACCCACACAAACCATAGGAGGAACATTAAACAGTGAATCAACAATAAGAGAACCACCACCTTACTAAATCAGAAATGAGGATGAGATTAGGTTCCTATATATCAAGTCAATGGTATACTTAGCATAATACCCCATTCATGCAAACCAAAGAGCAAAAAAATCATCAAGAGATCCTATACAAAATCACTAGAGAATCAGTTTAAAGCACTAGAGAACAAGTTATAAATCATGAGGGAACCAATTGAAAATCACTTGAGATTCAGTTATAAATCACTTAAAACCAGCAATAAAATCACTAGTAATCAATAATAACTAGAGAACCCATCTTACATTAATAGAGAATCAGAAATAAACAACTAGAGAAGAAGTAATTCATGACTAGAGAACCAGTTATAAAGCACTAATGAATCAATTATAAATCACTATAGAATGAGTAACAAATTACCAAAAAATCTTTTATTAATAACTAGAGAAAATATGTTATTTATAACTAGAGAACCAGTACCAAACCACCAGAGAATCACTGAAGTGCCATTTATAAACCACTAAAGAACCACTAATTAACCACAATGGAATAAGTAATTTAAGAAACAGTTATAAAACACAAGAAAATCGACTTCTAATTACCAGAGAACAAGTAATTAACCACTTGAGAATCAGTTATATATCACCAAGGATCAGTTATAAATCACTTCAGAATTAGGTATAAACCACTTCAGAATCAGTTATAAATCACTTCAGAATCAGTTATAAATCACTTACGTGTTGCCACCTGGATAACCTGGGTTAGGATCAGCACCATTATCTAGTAGAAACTTCAGAGCATCAACTCTCTTTGTGCTGTAAATATATCATAGATAGAGATATGCAAACGTTTTTAACATAAATTCACAATTATTCTACAGCCATCTGTCTTAACAAATGTCTTGGGTGCCCTAGAGAACTTCAGAAAATTGTTTTTAATACCCAAAATATATGTTCTGGTTCAGAAATCTTACTACTAATATCATTATCATTATTGGCACTTTTATTTTGAGGCCAGAAACATATTTAGTTACTATGTTCGCTTATGTTGAGGTTTAAAAGCACAGTCAACACTGTTTATGGCATTTATATGCAGTTATTATCCTGACTGTTGCTGTACAGTTTGATAACTCTTTCCTTGCTAGCAGTAACTTTTTTTGTCAGCTGATAATCTTTTCACTACTAACAGTTTGTAACATGATCAGGACCAACAAAATTAGGGTCTGATCTGAATGCAAACCGATTGATACTCTCATAGTGATCCTGAAAGAGTTCTTTGAAAAAAGTAAATTTCGAAAAAAATCAGCGGGTAAATCAATAATTACCCAGCATGTAAACATTTAACCATAGTTTTATTATAATTCTATTAAACCAGGAACTGGCAACTGTAATTTAGTAAAAAATATATATAAACAGTACTTTTAATACACTTTTTAAAATGGCCTAGACAAATTGTACAGCCTTGTCAACACCTTCACTACTGTAATATGAGATGGTACAGACAAAAGTCTATACAGTAAAACCTGTCTTAAGATAAAATAATAATAATAATAATAATAGACTTTATCTAAAGAGGGTAACAAATTTAGTAACAAAAATAGTCTTCTATGAGGCTCTCAAGAGGTCACTTAAAAGAAACCCCAAAACATTATTTTCAAGACAAATAGTCCCTTAATGCAGGTCAAAAGTATTGCAGAATGCTCCTGTGGAACATTCTGCAGTACTTTTGACCTGCATTAAGCTACCAAATGGCTTAAAGACCTTTGTTTTGTCTATTTTTGAGTGGCAGATTAAGCCAGGTTTTACTGTATATCTGGCTCCACTGGATAATTGTGCATACTCATTTAAGAAACTATGCTATGCATAAGTACCATTACCTCATAAAAAGTGTTGATTATTGTTAAGCACTATACTTGCCACCAAAAAATACTAGCTGATGACATTTTCATATTTATCACCACTTTAATCCTTCTAAGTCCAATAGAATTTTCCATAAACATTGATATATTAAAGCTAAAATGGTCCATTTTGTAGACAGAGGGTCACAGGTTAAAATTTCCATTTTTTTTTATATCACTCTCCAAGGATTTTTTGCCTTAGCAGACAGTGTAGATCCTGATAAAATGCTGCACACTGTAACAAAACCAGGAGAAAGCTATCACAAAAGTTGTGATCTGCTGCAATTGTGAATGTTGCTTTAAACGCTGAATTTACTTACAGTTTGATTTGTTCTGTCAAAATTCTTCTCATTAGAATGTCTGGCTCCTTTTCTTTAAAATGGAAGGCATTCGTTAACAACCTGAAATAAACAGGCAATCATGTTCATTTTCAACAACCTCTTCAATCAATACTATTTGACCTCAATTAACACTATTTTGCCTCCTCAATCAACATTATTTTAATTCATCAATCAACACTATTTTACCTTTCTCAATCAAAACTATTTTAACCCCTTAATCAAAACTAATTTACTTCCTGAATCAATGCTATTTAACTTCATCAATCAGTTCTATTTAACCTCTGCAATCATCACTATTCTATCTCCTAAATCGACACTATGTTACCTCCTCAATCAATTCTATTGTACCTCCTCAATCAACGCTATTCAAAACTAATTTAACTCCTCAATCAAAACTAATTTACTTCCTCAATCAATGCTATTTAACTTCATCAATCAGTTCTATTTAACCTCTGCAATCATAACTGTTCTATCTCCTAAATCGACACTATGTTACCTCCTCAATCAATTCTATTGTACCTCCTCAATCAACGCTATTCAAAACTAATTTAACTCCTCAATCAACACTAATTTACTTCCTCAATCAATTCTATTTAACTTCATCAATCAGTTCTATTTAACCTCTGCAATCATCACTATTCTATCTCCTAAATCGACACTATGTTACCTCCTCAATCAATTCTATTGTACCTCCTCAATCAACGCTATTCAAAACTAATTTAACTCCTCAATCAAAACTAATTTACTTCCTCAATCAATTCTATTTAACTTCATCAATCAGTTCTATTTAACCTCTGCAATCATAACTGTTCTATCTCCTAAATCGTCACTATGTTACAACCTCAATCAACACTATTTTACCTTTCTCAATCAAAACTATTTAAACTCCTCAATCAAAACTAGTTTACTTCCTCAATCAATTCTATCTAACCTCCTCAATCATCACTATTCTATCTCCTTAATCAACACTGTGTTACTTCAGACAGGCACTAAACTCGATTTTTTTATGTTTTTCACATTGATTCTCGGCGATAACTTTTTAACTATCAATTTCAGCAAGTTGTGTTCGCGATCAAAGTTGTAGAGAAAAATTAGCGCCGATTTCTCCAAGTGACCCAAAGATTGTGGCACAAACCGATTTTTGTGTACATAGATGAAGCTTTTGCAATAAATTGAATTCAGCCAAAATTTCTAAGTCTTTTATTGACAGGTAAATTTCGGAGAGGCGTGACAGAAAGGGTTCATCTCAAAAGAATATTCACAAGGGGTATATATTCAGTTATTAAACGGCTGTTAATAGCATAATCCCGTCGTATAAAGACACAGAATGTACCGTGCATATTCAGAATCTACTATGAGCATGATCATTTGTAGGTACAGAAGCTGTAATATCGCATTACGCACCATTTTCCTCTAGTGCACATGCTCATAAACGGACAGTTTCGAGATGACCCAACTAGCTTAACGCACGAGCGAATCAGGCGCGATTTCCTATATATTTGAACAAGCCATCCATCGTCCTTCTTATTACATTGGGGCGGTGCAATGTAACTTTTTGACTGACATATTTGACTTAGTTTATTTGCGCTTTGCTTAAAATCCTCAAAGGGTGCATCTATGCGCAGAGTTCATTGCAGTATCTATGATGTAGGAACCGCTTGGAGAAGCTGGCGCTAATTTTTCTCTACAACTTTGATCGCGAACACAGTTGACTAAAACCAATAATAAAAAAGTTATCGCCGAAAATCAATGTGAAAAACATAAAAAATCGAGTTTAGTTAACAATGTGAAATAGACATGCAGCAATGTTCATTTAAAAACCTCAATCAACATTAGTTTACCTCCTCAATCAACACTAGTTTACTTCCTCAATCAACACTAGTTTACCTCCTCAATCAACACTAGTTTACCTCCTCGATCAACACTAGTTTACTTCCTCAATCAACACTAGTTTACCTTCTAAATCAACACTAGTTTACTTCCTCAATCAACACTAGTTTACCTCCTAAATCAACACTAGTTTACCTCCTCAATCAACACTAGTTTACCTCCTCAATCAACATTAGTTTACTTCCTCAACCAACACTAGTTTACCTCCTCAATCAACACTAGTTTACCTACTCAATCTACACTAGTTTACCTCCTCAATCAACACTAGTTTACTTCCTAAATCAACACTAGTTAACCTCCTCAATCAACACTAGTTTACTTCCTCAATCAACACTAGTTTACCACCTCAATCAACACTAGTTTACTTCCTCAATCAACACTAGTTTACTTCCTCAATCAACACTTGTTTACCTCCTCAATCAACACTAGTTTACTTCCTCGATCAACACTAGTTTACCTACTCAATCTACACTAGTTTACCTCCTCAATCAACACTAGTTTACTTCCTCAATCAACACTAGTTTACCTCCTCAATCAACACAAGTTTACTTCCTCAATCAAAACTAGTTTACCTCCTCAATCAACACTAGTTTACTTCCTCAATCAACACTAGTTTACCTCCTCAATCAACACTGTTTTACCTTCTCAATCAAATACTATTTTACCTCCTCAAACAAGTAAATATGGGCCTTGATAGGAGAAAACTTGCTTTTAACAACAAAGGGACAGACTAGTCTGCGCATCTGAACAGTCTGATCTTTATTATTTGCCTTGTGGTAAGTATCAGTGTTCCCGTTTAAGCCGTAATAATATCTTAATACGCAACGAAAATAGTTGGTACACAAAATAGACAAGTAGCCTGTATACATGGGACGTAATGGACTTTCAACAGATTTAAGCCAAGTCAATAGTAAAGACAGTTGAAACCCTTGAATGTCGGTCTTTTGTACTTTGCAACGCTTTAAAATCACATAGAGACTGCTATAATTAGTATTCAGTTGTGGTTTTCTGAGATCAGCTGTTCATAGCAATGGTTGAAATCAGAACGAGGCTCTGCTATAAATAATGATTTACAGTTTTGCTGGGTAAAAAATAGCGTTTGCCTCGAGGAATCACACTAGAAACGTTTGAATAACTAAATACAGTTAATTCCGAAGACAAAACTATCACAATTTGATGTTTTGTCTGCTCAAAAATGTGTTCACAGACAGGTTCAGTGATTTTCAACAGGCACATGTAAAATAATCTTGATCTAGAGGGTCAAGTAAAAACTTTTTAAAAGCAAAGAAGTTTAATAGTCAAAGTCTCCATCACTGCTAAGTCTGCTTCATTCTTGCTTTTTTTTAATTGATCGTTAATCACTTAGTGTAAACTGAAATAAGAGATAAAGTTAATTGATAGTTTTAGCTAACTTTTTTGTGTTTAACATTGCAAAAAATATCAGTCTGGAAACTAAACTTTCCGGGACAGTAAAATTTACATGGAACTCAACTTTTGTTGATGCCCTGGGTCCCAGGGACGCAATAGACATCAAGCCTAAATCTAACACTGAGTATAATAACTAAAATTGCAAATAGTTAGTAATCTAGCTAGTCTTTGTAGCTGTGCAGACTAGTTTGAGTCTTGCTTGGTCAGAAGCCCCAAAGACAGATGTTCTGGCATTATGTCCCATATCTTCTCTTTATCTAACTCTTTACCTACTGGGTAATTTTGTTTGCTTTTTTGTTGTCTGCTGATTTTTTATTAAATCAACCTTTTTCAAAAAATTCTTTCATGAATACTATCTGAGTGTCAAACAATTTGGATCCAGGTCAGGCCTGATGTTCTGTTGGGCCTAATCTGGGTCCAAACAGCGGAGATGACAGTAGTAGGCGAAGACTTAATGAACCTACCATTCAGCACAATCTATGAAGTCATTAGCAATGGCAAGATGTAGAAGGCTAGGTGGTTTCTTTCCATCTTCTTTATTTACAGATGTTGCTATGGTGTCATTATCATCATGTCTATTAATAGAACTTACCATTCAGCACAATCTATGAAGTCATTAGCAATGGCAAGATGTAGAAGGCTAGGTGGTTTCTTTCCATCTTCTTTATTTAGAGACGTTGCTATGGTGTCATTCTCATCATGTTTCATCATTAGTTTCATCACATCAACTCGACCTTGCATTGCACAACAATGTATAGGTAACAAACCCTGAAAAATTATTTATTATAATACACTTGCAAATGTAATGTAATGTCTGATTGGATAATGTCATAAATTTGCATAATATCCTGTGATATACTGTCGTAAACTGACGTCATTCTGTAAAGTCACTTTTCATTGGCTGGCAAGTGGTTTTATGCAGCTGGCAGCCACAATATACAATATTTTTACTGTCTTTTTGAAGGAAATATTTTACTTGTGCATTAGAATGGGGATAAATATATTCAAATATTTTATTTGGGGAGGTTTATCGTCGTATATACATTCAGAAATTCAGTTTTATGGTTCCACTCACACGTCCCAGTATTCCTACCATTTATCCAATGAATACAGTTATCTCAAGTGGCGGATTCACTCCAACCCCCTCTCCGCCCCCAGTTTTTATGTATCCTATGAAAATGAAATAATTTGGTCTCAGTGTGACCAAATTATCTCATTTTCATGGGATATTTAAGAAAAAGTTAGATAAAATCAGCAAAGTGAACCCCCCCAGAACCTTTATACATATTAGTGTAGGGGCCAAACTGAGATATATGGGCTATTTTGCGAGTTTGTTTCACCCCCCAGGAAGAAATAGTTGGTTACTATTTTCAGTCAGGGACATGTCTGGGGGCCTTAGAAACCCATGTTTTACTAAATTTTCTGATGTCAATTTTCTGTAAATGGCCTGTAATCAACGTTACCCCACAAACATTGAAAATAGCAGTACACAAAATACAAGACTAATAATATATTTTATAATAGAATCAATGAATTTATTTGAGGTTTAAATGTTTGATCTAGTCATAAACTTTAATTGCAGACATCTGTGAGATGTTTTACCGCTCATCAGCGTTACGTATGTTACATTTTATACGAAATTGCAGATAATGACTTTATGGATGGCATATAATAATGAACCATGTTCCCCAGCCACAGGAAGAGAAACTTGGTTACTATTTTTAGTCTGGGACATGTCTTGGGGCTATATAAACCCATGTTTTAGTAAGTTTTCTATGGTTAGTTTTCTGTTAGTGAACTGTTATCAATGTTACCTTAATTTTGAAAATAGCATTACACAAAATACAAGACTAGTAGGATAGTTAAATATAGTATTAATGTAATTATTTGAGTTTTTCATTATTTTGCTAGACATAAACATCAATTGCAGACATCTGTAGTATGTTTTTCTGTTCGTCAGAGTTACTTACGTTACATTGTTTTACGAAATTGCAGATAATAACTGCATAGATTGCATATTATAATAAACCATGTTCCCAACCTTAAATGTGCGGTAAAGATCCCTATTCTAATGATGAATTTCCATTTTTCCATATTTGAATCTATTTATTATTTGTAATTGGAGATAATTTGTAGTAAGATCAATTTTAAAATATGCTTATAAGCATATCATTTCTACTGGCATACAGATTTTATATTTCAACCATATACATTGCATTGGAATTGACAGTGTCTTCTTTCATCTCTGTCACAATGAAATGAAATAACAGCATTAAAACAAGTTTTACTACCATGGGCATTTAATTTCTGTCAATATATAAATAAGGTAACGTAAGTAACAACAATGGAGTTTTGCGTAAATGGATATGCTAAAAATTGTGGAGAGTAGACTTATATATTTACCTAAGCCTGACGACAGGCAGAGTCTACTCTCCACATATTTTAATAATTTCATTTATAGACAAATTATTTAAAATAAACATTAATCTAAGAGAGTTTTGTAATTTTGTTTGATCCTGTTACGTTGATACATGTATGGTAATTTGCAGAGTTTTTATCAATGGTTCATAGCAATAAACATGATATTTACTTTATGATTCAAATCGGTCCCGATTAAAGAAAATGCTATTAAATTACCCTTCAAGCTTCGAAGTCCAAATGTCACGCATGGTGATCATGATTTCTTTGTTTGGTCGAGTTCGATTTACACACCTGAGTGATTAAGAAAAGAAAGTTGAGACAGGTAATTGAGGTCAATTGACACCGGATTAACGCTCACACTATGACGTGATGAACCGTTAAGTGAGTAAACGGTGTCTTTTATTAAGGTCATCATTGCGATGGTTTTGTTTGAAGTTTTTAAATGTCGAAATATTAATTAGTGGCAGCTAAAATTGATTTTAATTTGATCATGATTTTCTTGACCACTGTTTACAATAAGCGAACACAACAAGTGTGCCAACAGGTTACAACAAAAATAACAATTTCGATAATAGACGAATATCATGGACATGTGTTTTGGGTGCTCAAAAGAACCGTCTCATTGAAACACTTCTTTTGAATGTCTAAAACACAATTTTAGGATTGAGGGAAAACAACCAAAACCTAGGTTTGGATGCATAAAAGGACACTCTCATCGAAACGGTTCTTTTAAACACCCAAATCGTATGTTTTCGCTGAAATAAACGAAAAGTACAACGGCCTGCCAGCGATAGGCCATCTCAATGGCCTATCGCTGGTGGGCCGTTGATGGCCCGACGTTGTGTGCTAGCTGGGATGGAGACCCTATGACAGTAGACAAAAGGAAACAATATTTCGTCAGTAAATATGGTTCATCAATTTACATTTAACATTTATTCGTATAAAGTGGATGTCAACAGATCTGATTTTCTTTTAATTTTCTGCATTCTTAGACCTGCAAAGCATAAGAGACGATGAGGCCACAACCTCACAGGAGCTCATTTTCTTTAATGCTTTGGCAGATGTTCTGATTACTTCACGGAAAACATGAGTTGAAGTTGCAAACTCTGGCAAAACAATGACGTTCTTAGAAAGCATCCGAGCTTTTCCGAAATATCTGGAAACTCCCGTTTTCGATCATTCGAACTACCGATTATTCGAAAGGATTCTTGTGGTCCCTGGCACTTCGAATAATCGAGGCTTGGCTGTATCTTATTATATTATACAGCAATTTGGAAAGAAATTATTTTGTTTGTTAACCAATCAAGTTTGAGGCAAAGCAACCTGAGCGATACACATAGACTTAAAAGCATATTACGTGGTAAAATTAATTACAAAGCTATTTCATGTTAACATTAATTGCACATGTTTTTTTTCTGTTAGTGAAGCTTTATTTTAAAGTCCATTTTGAAGAGTTATTCTAAAGTTTTAATCATAAACATGACTCACTGTAATTCAACAACATGGTTTGAATTTCTGAAACTCACAGATTAAATTGTCGAATGAGTGTCTGTTGAAAAAGTAGTGCCACAACTCATCCGCAGCTATTAATTTCTTACATTATTCACAAGGAAGTTCTTTTTTCATTCTTTTTGCACCTTTTGGTCTTGTTGAGCTATTTGTAACACTGATACATGTTTACACATGAGGAGTAAGAGACTTATGATCAGTTTCTTGGTTTCAAAGATTTACTGAATTAGCCTTATTGTATGCAAAACCATCAAAAATTGTGAGCAATACTGCAATCAACAGCTCGTAAACATTATTTTAGTCATAAACTGACTCGCTCGTTCTTGCACCCATATCCATGCATATATTTGTAAATACTAACATTGTTTGAGGGCTGTTTCTGGTTAAAGGAAAGTATTTCAGTTTTATTTTAAGTTTTATGCCATATTAAAATTACAAATTATGAGTATGTTACAAATTACAAGTGCAAGCTAATCTCGTATATTACACTGGTTTATACATGTAGTAGGTAACTTTAATGTAAAGACCAACCTTATATGCAACGAATCACTGTTTCAGCAAACTAATATGGTTAAAACACAGATGCATTTTCATATGTAAGGACAGGCGAGTTTCCCACCTTAGGGATTTTTCTACATCAAGTAAATCAGACATTAAACCAATTGATTATGTTAGGAGTTTTGTATTAGATAAACATTTCGTGATGTAATTTCTCCAAACATTAGACATGACCTCAGATAAACTGATGATAGACTGAGTGTTTACAAGCTATTAGCTGCTGCAATAGGGTGAATGACAGATTCCAGCATAGAATGTGTATATATCATTGAATAACCTTGTTAAGAGCCTTAGTCACTAAAAGGCCAACCTAGACACACTTACCTAATAGGATATTTTTCAATAGTATCGATGAACTCATTTTAGCTTTACTTGTTTGAGCTAGACATAAGCATCAATTGCAGGCATCTGTGAGATATGTTTCTGCTCGTCAGCATTACTTATGTTACGCTGTATACTAAATTGCAAAAAATGACTTTATAGATTGCAAATTTAGAACAAAACATGTTCCCCAAACCTTAAATTTATAGTATAGATATCTATTCTAATGGTAAATTTCCATTTATACATATTTGAAGCTGTGACTGTAGTGAAATTAATTTATAAATATGCTTATTAGCATGTAATTTGCACTGGCTTACAAATTTTCTATCCTCATTTATAAGGTAACGTAGTTTACAGGCCTATTATGACACTTTGACAATAGAAAAAGTAGTAAAACAGACCACATGAAACGTAGTAAAACATTCAGTCCAATATTTGAATTATGAAGTAGATATTCTACATATTGACATGTACCATTGATTAAAAACCTGTAAACTGTCATATCAAAGTAAAATAATCAATCAAAATTACAAACTCTCTTAAATAAGTGTTTATTTAGAATAATTTGTTCATAATTGAAAATATTTAAATTATATGTGGAGAGAAGACTCAAATATATTCTGAGCCTGGCTTGTTGTCAGGCCCAGGTAAAATTTGAGTCTACTTTCCACACTTTTGAAATTAGTATTTTGTCCATTTATGCAAGGGACAATGTTGTTACCTACGTTACCTGATATATATTAACAGCAACAAACTATCCATCATAGTTGAATTTGTTTATAGTTATTTCGTTTCATTGTGAAAGTGGTGAAGAAGATATTGTACATTCCAATGCAATGTAAATTGTCAGATAGAAAATTTCTATGCCAATATTAGAAGTGACATGCTCATAAGCATACTTAAATATTTATTTTTCAACCTCTATTGCCAGTTACAAGTTGTAAATAGCCTAAAATATGTGAAAATGGAAATTCATCATTAGAATAGAGATCTTTAATACAGATTTAAGGTTGGGGGAAATGGTTTATTCTAATATGCAATCTATAAAGTCATTATCTGCAATTTCATAAAAATGTAACATAAATAACTCTGACAAGCAGAAATACATATCACACATGTATGTAATTGATGTTTATGACTAGCTTAAACATGTAAAGTTCAAATAATTTCATTTATACTTTTGAAAATATCATATTAGTCTTGTATTTTGTGTACTGCTATTTTCAATGTTAGTAGGGTAACATTAATTACAGGCCATTTACAGAAAAATAACCAAAGAAAACATAGTAAAACATGGGTTTCGAATACACGAAGACATGCCCCAGACTAAAATAGTAACCAACTTTCTCTTCCTGCGGCTGGGGAACATGGTTCATTCATATATGCCATCTATAAAGTAATTATCTGCAATTTCGTATAAAAAATAACATACGTTACGCTGACGAGCTGCAATACATCTCACAGATGTCTGCAATTGATGTTTATGACTATGTTTAACATTTTAACCTCAAATAAATTCATTGATACTATTATAAAATATATTATTAGTCTTGTATTTTGTGCACTGCTATTTTCAATGTTTGTAGGGTAACGTTGATTACAGGCCATTTACAGAAAATTGACCACAGAAAACTTAGTAAAACATGGGTTTCTGAGGCCCCCAGACATGTCCCTGACTAAAAATAGTAGCCAACTTTTTCTTCCTGGGGGATGCAACAGAACTCAAAATTTTAGATTTGGCCCCTAGACCGCCTTTCCAGAAATTCTGGCTCCGCCCCTGATCTCCTAAATTTAGAGTGCAAAGTTCACAATATCTCATTGCAACATAAGGTTTTGTCAAACCAAGCATTTTGATACAAATTCATTCCAATCATATGATTTATAAGAGTTATAGGCATACAAAGTCATATTTACATGTCCATTGTAGTTGCCTCAGATGAAACCTACCATACCAGATGTTTGCATTCCTCGATGCAAAACATTGAACAATTACATGATCTGACACACACCTTGGGCAGACTAACATTAACGTCAGCCAATGATTGGCTCTGCTTTTCATGATTGTGTGACGTAATTATGATATCACCATGACGTAATTAACGTATCACCATGACGTTGTGAACAAGACTTTCATTGGATGGCTGTGCCAACACCCACGTTGCAAATTAAATAAATCATTTTAAAAGGGTAACACATAGGGCTGGGTGAAAGATTGTACAGCATATATGATTGATAATATAAAATGTAAATATAAGAAATCTGCATTTCAATCCTTAATTGAACATTGCAAGTTCATTTGCACTGAGCACATCAGTTTAAGGGATAGCTGCATTTAATGTTTTTTGAAACACAATTCACTAAGAATAAGTCAAATAAAATGTCATGATTTTATTTGCGAAGATACATTCGAGACACCCAGGTTCATGTACGTTTATACTCTATCGTACAAGTGCAAGTCGAGTCTAAATTGCTGTTCAGCTATCTGGTATTTATACCCTAACCTGTCAGAAAATCGTGGGTAACCCATATCAGTGTAATTCATCATACATCAGGCCATATATTTCTGTCCCTAACACGCCAGGCGAAAAACAAAAGTTCATACCCTACTTAGCTATTGTCCTGATAAGCCTTCTGCAGCAACCTAGGGAATCTTAGTTAGCACAAAAATATTTCATCTGACCATACATCGCCTATGTGACATGCGTGCCAAGAATAGAACCCTTACTTTTCATAATATAGCTTTTCTAATAAGGTGCTACGAAAGGGATATTTTTGAAATCCTTTAATTTAACAACAAATGCTATTCCCTGCAATATTAATTGCCTTGTCATAATGAATTTACCAGAGAGAACAGACTCTTGAATCACATACCCCTACATATAGGTAAAAATATTGGCCCTGTCCTTTATGCCGTTGATTAAATATCAACCATAAAGAACTAACATTCGATTTGGAACTTTCTTACAAACAGAGAAAAGGGTGTCTCCCCTGTTTTCCGTAATTAAAAGAGTTTGAATGCTTTAAAGCGAAAGGGCGTTTTCATTTGTACTGTACAACACACATGTTCCAACCATGCATTTTCGTGATGTACTGTCATATAATTAAATGGACAGCAAATACCATCATCCCCTCATTAATTTACCCTGTCATAACGGTTTTAATTGGAAGAAAAGGCCCTTAAATCGCACAACCTTACATGTAACTGAAAATTTTGGCCAAGATCAAGATGCAGTTGATTTAACGTTGATTAAATATCAACCATAAAGAACTATTATTCGATTTGGAACTTTCTTACAAACAGAGAAAAGGATGTCTCCCCTGTTTTCCGTAATTAAAAGAGTTTGAATGCTTTAAAGCGAAAGGGCGTTTTCATTTGTACTGTCCAATAAACATGTTTGACCATGCAGAGTTCATCTGTCATATATGATGTCCATAAGGCTCCAACTAATTTAATTAATATTTAACAGCCTGTGCATATGCAAAATTCCCTTTCTAAAAATATAAGCCATGTTTAAACTATATAACACTCTACCTTGTAATTTTAATGCTGATCAACAGAATAGAATTTCAAGTTATCTGAATACGTGTTGATAGCATTTTCTTTTTAAAAACGAATATTAGTTCACGTGTGGTTCACGTGCGTAATGCATTTTTTTAGGTATGAATCATGTTGATGGAGTCCCTTTTCTCTTGTTTTGGCTCCCCTATGGCTTACTTTCTTTCATTACTCCCTTTTTTCCAGACGACATCTTAGAGACATAATTTTTTTTATATCGTATTTTATGACACGCGCCTGCAATATATGTTTTTTTTTTTTTTTTTTTTTCAGTCCTATGGGCGATTTTCACTGATATGGATTATTACCCCACAATTCTGTAATTTTATGTACAATTCAAACAGATGGTAATTAATGACCAATATGCCTATAAATAGTCTCAATATCATCCCCAAAAATTGAATAATTATAAACTTATATGCATATTGTCCCCACATAGTATAATTGAAATACTTTAAAATTGAAAATTGCGGACATGTGACGAATGATGCATTTATCTATCTCATTTAGCATATCATAGTTTAGCATTCACTGTTGCGATTGCTAAATAATGATTTGACAAGTTTAACATGTATCTGTAAGCAATGTTTTGAATTACTAATATGCATCCTTTGCCTTTGACTCCTTAAATTATATGAACATTCCCTCAAAAGAATACACTTTAAACATACAACGCAACCGCATGACAAATGATGCATTTCATGCTTCTAACTGTCACTTCATAGTTTAGTATTCGCCATTGCGATCACTAAATAATGATTTGTCAATTTTAGAAGTGTATATGTATCTGTAAGCTGAATTAACTAATATGCATCCTTTGCAATCGGCTCCTTAAAGCAATATCGTAGAGAAAAAAAATATATAAAATTATAAGAACATTCCCTCAAAAGAATACACTTTAAACATACAACGCAACCGCATGACAAATGATGCATTTCATGCTTCTAACTGTCACTTCATAGTTTAGTATTCACCATTGTGATCACTAAATAATGATTTGTCAATTTTAGAAGTTACTATGTATCTGGCCTACAATGCGCTGATTTACCAGTATGCATCATTTGCCTCCCACATTAATATGAATATTACAATAAAACACATGTTTCAAATAAACCTTATAAAACAAGACGATTGATGCATTTCATATTTCTAATACGCCATATCATAGTTTAGTGTTGGCTTAAGCAATCACTAAAATAATGATTTGTGTCTTGAGAATTCCCGTTTCCTATTAACAATGAAGTACATTTTTTCTTTTTTTTTTAACAACAAACTAATTTTGTGCCCTGCATCAATCACCTTCAAGACTTAAAAATGACAACTAAATTGATACTATAAGTTCTTTTCTGTGGCTTTTACCCTTGTTCACATCGCGCGCACAATATGGTGGATCAGTTTGAATTAATAAAGTTAGTACAAGACTGCAATATGCATTTCTGCAGTTCCCATCCAGCATACAAGTTTTGTAGCAACCAGACTTTGTGGTGGCCATAAAACCATGCTAGCTGCTGAACTTACAAAATAATTATATTGGCTCAAAATTACCAGATATGCATATCACCTCCCAGTTCTGTCCTGCTGTATAATTTTCCTTCCACCTATAGCGTAAAAGTTCAACTGTCATTTCCAATAAGTTGAATAAGTTTATTTGATATAAGTCACATTCAATGAAATATGCATTTTCTAACTTCGGTCCAGCATGTATTTTTTTTTTTTGTAACCAACTCTTTGGTTCCTAAAAAAAAATGCTAGTCATGAAGCTTTAGTAATTAGGTTAATTTTTAGAAAATAAATTACTCTTGCCAAATATTGAGCATGCATATATCATTTCCATTTTTTTTTCTTGTCTACCAATGTTCACCACAAATTTTTTCAGCGTTAATCTTCAACATCTCCTGGTCTGTGTACCCAGTCATGGTCTCGATTGAAAGCCGACATCCCCTTGAAGATTGTCTAATCAACTAACAGTCGACAGAAACTTTGATCATTATAGTCGACTTCCATTGGTTATCATCTATGAGTGTTCTGCTAGGCTCATCGTGACGTTGAATAATACTTTACATGTAATGTTCAATATGTAGTGTAATCAGCATCAATGTGATCATTGTATACTGTCATACAATGAAGCTGGATGACATCCGCTGAATCAATCATTTTAATGGGGACTCTTCTCGTTGACACATTTACTTTCTAGCTAATGTCATAGTTGCCCCATTCCATGTAGACAAAATTACATAGATATATACGTTTGTAGATAGTCCCATTACCAATATGTACATATACATGTTAATCAAAGTTGAACATAGTCCCGTCACCTGGTATCAATGGTATTTACACTTTTCTCAGGAAGCATAGTCAGTGATTCACATGTCGCTATGCGTCGTCGTGATATTTAACGTTGGGTATAACTTGTGAATCACATTGTCTGTTTCCATTGTCTACGTAGCAAGGGCGCAGAAGCAACTGTTCCGCAGACTTAACCATGGCCCTCTGGTGTGCCAGAAACCCTCGCAGTCATTATCGGTTGGTACTTGCATTGGTCAGGTGTAATCCCTGATTGATCCTGTCCATTACCACAAAAGGCTATCTTCTCATTGACACATATGTCATAGTAGCCCCATTCCAGGTAAACAAAATAACATATATACGTTCGTAGATTTTCCTCTAACCATATGTACATGTGCATGTTATTCAAAAGTTAAACAAAGTTCCATCACCTGATATACATGTATTATATACAGTTTATTTACATTATTTTTAAGAATCATACTCAGTGATTCACATGTCGTTCTGACTCATCGTGATGATCTAATGTTGAGTACAGCTTGTGTATCACATTCTCTAGTTCCACTGTTCCACAGAGCAAGGGCGCAGAAGCAACAGTTCTGCAGATGTAACCATGGCCCTCTGGTGTGCCAGAAACCCTCGCAGTCGTCATCGGTTGGTACTTGCATTGGTCAGGTGCAATCCCTGATTGATCCTGTCAACTACCACTAATGGCTAACTTCTCATTGACACATATGTCATAGTAGCCCCATTTCATTTAATCAAAATAACATATACCTTCGTAGATTGTCCTCTAACCCATATGTACATGTGCATGTTATTCAAAGTTAAACAAAAGTTCCGTCACCAGATATACATGTATAACAGTCAATATTGAATATGGTATTTACATTATTCTTCAAAATCATACTCAGTGATTCACACGTCGTTCTGAGTCATCGTGATGTTCTAATGCTGAGTATAGCTTGTGTATCCACTGTTCCACACAGCAAGGGCGCAGAAGTAACTGTTCCGCAGACGTAACCATGGCCCTCTGGTATGCCAGAAACCCTTGCAATCGTCATCGTTTGGCATTGCATTGGTCAGGTGCAATCCTTGCTTGATCCTGTCTACTACCACAAAATGCCAAACTAAAGACGCTGCTACTCTTTTTACAAAAAACAACAACAACCTACCCTTATTATCAAGGACAGGCCTAGCCCACTCACAGTATTTGTAACCAGTTGATCCCTTAGTACATTCAGGATGATTTTGGGTCCTTTTGACAAAGTGATATTTGTTGTTTAAGAATTAACTTCCTAGTGGTTTTACAACTGATGAAAATATGGATATCGTCTACCAATGGCACATATATTTATGTTTAACAAATTCCTTAAGTCCCTAAATAAAAAGTTAAACTTATGCCATTTTTATTTTGCCAACAAGTCAAATTCAGAATCATATTCCTATTCATATCAGATACTCTGAAAAAAAAAACATGTTTTAATTTTGTCCCTACCATGGTAAAATCTATTTCTGCACCCCTTAACTGACAGTGAGTCTCCATTCACTAACCGCAAATAAGCGTTTTATTGATCAGTTGTGCTGCGTCTTTTAAAGACTGATAAACTCTTCTATGCACAAGGGACACCTTAGTGACTGAATCAACTAAAGACCTTAATTTTCTTTTACGAATTCCAATAAGATATGAATTTGAACTCCCCGCCAAAGAACTGTTATGAGTGAGTATGTCTTCTCTCCTTCAATCGGCCTCTTTATGAAAGGAGAGTCCTAGTTTTCAGAAATATTACCCCTATTCTGACCTCTAGGTGGAGCACAACACTCATTTTGGTAATGTCCCTTTTCCCTACAATTCCAACAAGTAATATATGTCTTACTTCTCATTTGTCTAATACCCCTGTTATTAGGAAAGTTGCTGTTTCGTGAATATGATTCTTTCCATCCATCACCCCTATCTGGATTAATGGACGCAACTGCATTAATGTGAGGCCTATTCGAACAGTGACTGGCCAAATGTCCTAATTGATAGCAGACATGGCAATGTTTAGGGGGCAGTGCATACTCAACTTCCGTTGGTTCAGTATGGCGAACATTAGAATCAGTTACCCTACCTATTCTTAAATTAAACTTTTTTCTCAAATTTTGTTCAGTCATTGCAGACCCAACAGCCGCTTGCAACGTTGCTCGATTTTTTCTCATCACCCTCATTTTTAAATAATCATGGACAAGGCCATCCACGAAGAACCCAACTAACTGTCTTTCAATGGCTGCCACCCCACCATTTTGACCTGTGAATGCCTCTTCTGCTAAGGAAAGTAACCTCTTTGCGTAGAGTTGGACATTTTCCTCTGGTTTTTGCTTAATTTTTCGCAGTAAAACAAATGCATGCTGCGGATCAGAAATTTCTGCAAATCTTGAAGTAAGTTCTGTTTTTAATTGACCCCAATTACTACCCACATAATCATTAAGATACCTTTGAATAAACTCACTGACAGGCCCCTGACTTGATTGACTAGCCACCATCTTAACCCTATCATCTGTTAAACCCGTTAATGATGCATATTTATCTAGTGATCTGACCCAGTCTTTAGATATTTTATAATCGCCCTCAAATGGATGAACAATCTGAGAAATTCCTTGCGCGCCTACAACGATCAAGAGACCGGCCAATTGCGCCGCTATATGCTGAGAAAGTGTAGCAACATCCCTACCGGCCATTTTACAGAGTATAAAGAGATCAAACAAAATTTACCACTCACCACACAGCCGCAGCCTCTCTTCTGGAAGATCACCTTTAACAATAGTTGGCACTTCTCGCACATCTCGAAGTAATCTGGAGTTCCTTAAACTGTGTCTTCTTCAGCCACACGACCGTTGTGTCAAGCCACACGACAGCTGTGTCACTCGCCTCGACGCTCCAATAGTATAAAACCCTCAATAAAGCTTTGTATATTACATGTCATGCTTGCCATTTTGTAGTTGCTCTTCTAGCATTGACATTTTTACTAAAATGCCAATCTGGTCACGTGCACCAAAAATAACACCTTAGTGAAACACAATTCACTAAGAATAAGTCAAATAAAATGTCATGATTTTATTTGCGAAGATACATTCATGTACGTTTATACTTTATCGTACAAGTGCAAGTCGAGTCTAAATTGCTATTCAGCTATCTTGTATTTATACCCTAACCTGTCAGAAAATCGTGGGTAACCCATATCAGTGTAATTCATCATACATCAGGCCATATATTTCTGTCCCTAACACGCCAGGTGAAAAACAAAAGTTCATACCCTACTTAGCTATTGTCCTGATAAGCCTTCTGCAGCAACCTAGGGAATCTTAGTTAGCACAAAAATATTTCATCTGACCATACATCGCCTATGTGACATGCGTGCCAAGAATAGAACCCTTACTTTTCATAACATAGCTTTTCTAATAAGGTGCTACGAAAGGGATATTTTTGAAATCCTTTAATTTAACAACAAATGCTATTCCCTGCAATATTAATTGCCTTGTCATAATGAATTTACCAGAGAGAACAGACTCTTGAATCACATACCCCTACATATAGGTAAAAATATTGGCCCTGTCCTTTATGCCGTTGATTAAATATCAACCATAAAGAACTAACATTCGATTTGGAACTTTCTTACAAACAGAGAAAAGGGTGTCTCCCCTGTTTTCCGTAATTAAAAGAGTTTGAATGCTTTAAAGCGAAAGGGCGTTTTCATTTGTACTGTACAACACACATGTTCCAACCATGCTTTGTCGTGATGTACTGTCATATAATTAAATGGACAGCAAATACCATCATCCCCTCATTAATTTACCCTGTCATAACGGTTTTAATTGGAAGAAAAGGCCCTTAAATCGCACAACCTTACATGTAACTGAAAATTTTGGCCAAGATCAAGATGCTGTTGATTTAACGTTGATTAAATATCAACCATAAAGAACTATTATTCGATTTGGAACTGTCTTACAAACAGAGAAAAGGATGTCTCCCCTGTTTTCCGTAATTAAAAGAGTTTGAATGCTTTAAAGCGAAAGGGCGTTTTCATTTGTACTGTCCAATAAACATGTTTGACCATGCAGAGTTCATCTGTCATATATGATGTCCATAAGGCTCCAACTAATTTAATTAATATTTAACAGCCTGTGCATATGCAAAATTCCCTTTCTAAAAATATAAGCCATGTTTAAACTATATAACACTCTACCTTGTAATTTTAATGCTGATCAACAGAATAGAATTTCGAGTTATCTGAATACATGTTGATAGCATTTTCTTTTTAAAAACGAATATTAGTTCACGTGCGGTTCACGTGCGTAATGCATTTTTTTAGGTATGAATCATGTTGATGGAGTCCCTTTTCTCTTGTTTTGGCTCCCCTATGGCTTACTTTCTTTCATTTTATTTGAGGAGTATTGTTGGATATATGGTCTGAATTAAAACTTCAGAAATGTGTTTACCGACCATACAGTAAAACCATGGTAAAACAGCCACTCTCAAAAAGACCAAAATTGTTATCACTTAATGCAGGTCAAAAGTATTGCAGAATGCTCCCCTTGGAGCATTCTGCAATACTTTCGACCTTCATTAAGCTACCATTGGTCATTAATGCCTCGGTTACATTTGCCTTACGACAAGTATACGATGCCCGTACGATGTCCAAATCACCGTTTCCGTGCGGCCTCCGCAGGGAGACCTTGCGATCATCGTACGGATTTACAGGCATCGTGGCCTCTTCGATTTTGTTCAACTCCGCAAATCTGAAAAAGTCGTAAGCCCGTAGACACATCACAGTGACGTCGTACGATCCCAGTACGGGCACCACACGGTAATCGTGAGGACAACGTACGATTTTAGACTTTTGTTTTGGCCCAAAATAATCGTAGACTCTTGCGAATAGTCGTAAGGAGCCCGCAAGGTCGCCGCATGATGCCCTTGCAGGGCCCATAAAAATCGTAGGGACATCGGACGGTCGTCCTGCGGTAACCCCAAGGTGATGGCACAATGATCGTGCAGTCGCCTTGCGACGTGTCAACAATTTCCAGACGGGTATATAGTGGTTATCATCAGCTCTTTGTTTCATGTCAATATTTGTCTTCAGGCGATGTCTCTAATACCACCACTCAGAGTGACTCAATATGGACCCAGATCAGTTTGCTGATGGAAGCAGTCTGATCAGGGCCCATAGGGTATGCTGTCGGAAGTGCAATTAAAAATATGTATTTAACGTAAAATGCATATGCATTTTCAGTATATAAAATGCTGGTTGGATAATGGGTTTAATAAATTAGATAAGATTAATAAAAAGTCCAGATATTTTTTGTTATTTATAAATCTGGGATTTGAATTTGAGTATTACTTCAAGGAATAAAATATATGGGTCTCGTAGTGAGAACATGTGACTAGGTCGGACTTGAAATTTGAATGTATGAATGTTCTACAAAATGTATTTTACTGAAAATGAATGGCAAATTTGCTGAGCAGGCTGGTGGAAGAAAGCGCAGTCTGGTCAGTAACACTGTTGTTCGCATGCAACGACTTCAGTTTTGCTTATGACGAAGATTTTATGTGTTGCTGGCCGTAGAAGGCCTTTGGATGATTAGCCTTAATAAAAACATTTAAAGCGTTTAAGTCTACACTGAATCTACGAGGCGATACAATTATTTCAATTAAATGTGATACTTTTCGAATTATAAAAGTGTACTATTAATAATGGGTTGTAATATTTTGTTATTTAAACTTTATGAAAACTGCAGAATTTAAAAATTGACATTAAGATATACACAAACGTAACAAGCTGTATGGTATCATCAATCCCATACCTTGGGACCATGTTCAACTAACACTAGCCTCTTCATAGCACGATTTGCGATCACATGACTTTGAAACACAGTTCAAGTATGTATCCAAAAATGAACATGGATGGCCGTTTAAATTCATGCACATAATTAAACGACAATTGCACAGTCGGAGTATCGACTCCTAGCGACTTCCGCAAGGTCATCGTAAGGACATCATGCGATTTGTGAAGTTAACACGATGATTGTATGATAACCTTGCGGTTGTCGTACGATATCCGCAAGGTCTCTGTAAGGTTTTGTCCTAGTTTGTCGCCGAAAGAAATCGCAAGGTGATCGTAAGCAATGTAAACACTGACGTCGTAGCTTATAGCCGCCTACGATACCGAAAAAATCGTAGACAAATAAATCGTACGACGACCGTAGCAAATGTAACCGAGGCATAAGATCTCTATTTTGTCTATTTTTGAGAGGCTGTTTTACACAGGTTTTACTGTACTTGCATTTAGACTCACACACTTTTGATATCAAAGTCTGGATTTAGATATTTTTCATTAAAAGGGATATAAATTAAACTCACATATCACATCCTTTAAAGTCAATGTTTTCTTCTCAATCAAAGAGACTTACCCTACTATTTCTAATGGTAAGATTGGCTTTTCTGTCTAGCAGCATTTCAATACATTCTGTCTCCGACTGTTGATTTGTTTCTCCATAGCATTTCACATGGAGAGGAGTGTTACCCTCAGAGTCTTCCGCATTCACATGGGCTCCTGCTTCTAGTAATATCTACAATAGTCAGGTAAAGGTATATAAAAAATGTCATGGGTCCAAATAAGGAAACTTTTTGAGCATAAAATTGTAAATATTTTCTTACCCATCAATTTTAACATGGGTTTTGGGTGCTCAAAAGAACGTCTCACCAAGGTGGTTCTTTTGAATACCTACAACATATGTTTTGGTTGAGAACTGAGACAAATCACTACTTACTTTAAAAACTTCTGCCAATCCGCTCAATGTGTTTTGCCATTATTTAGAAACCTCCTTTATGTTGAAGCTATCAAGGACCTCTGACACTTTGATAGGGTATCAGCCTATTTTTCAGATGATTTCCAAAACTCCCCTTCGATAAGATATCACTGGTATCCTTTTGACGCTTGATGTATTAAGAACAAATAAAGGTTATAATTAGAGAGGCAGACACCTATGACAAAACAAAACAGGAGACGCTACCAAAAGTGGTAGGGGTTGCAAAATTTTATTTCACTAAAACATTTAGAAATCAATTATTATCACGTGTAAGGGTATTATATCATCAATTCTTCATTACAAATCACAGTGAAATTATTTTAAAGTCCAAAACCATCAGCAATTTTAATGATTATTTTTGTTGTTGTTTTTCTAACTGATTTTTAAAAAAATATATTTTGAAGTGCAACTGTAGTCTATATTCAACCTAGATGACAATGTATTTATCTGGTGCAATATTATGCAGCAATGTACCATGCGAAAAGTACACCTATTCAAGAAGGGCCATGTAGCTTATAAGTATTGGATAGATACAGTATTTGTTCAAAATAATCTATCAACAGAATTTAGTAAAAGAAAAATTTCCATAATCTAAAGAAAAATATGCTAAAACAGTTGTAATATTTCATTACTAAGGGGTTATGAAAAGGAAACTTACTTGTACAAATTATATTATTATATTAGATTTTTTTTTCTTCAGAAAATAGAAAAATCAAATGCAATATCATAAAATAGGGACCAACAGTGAGCTTATATATGAAGATAGAAGTATTTGATCGACTTTAACTTTTTATCAAAATTATAGACAGTGAATCACTGTGATTCCTATTACCACCGTCAGAGGTCCATTACAGTATAAAGTGAAAAAGCTGCATTATCATGAAGGACAATTGAACTGAACAACATATTTAGCCATTATGCATTTAATGTTGAAGGGCAGTTGCGAATATTAATAATTCCAGATTTTCTGTCAAAAATTACCATTTTGGAATCTGCCCTCCAACACCATGTACTAATAAAATAATTTCTTAACTCTTTCCATGCTAGTGTACTTTTTGTTGTCTCCTGACAAAGTTTGCAAACAGTCAAGAGTCTTAAGACCAGGATCAGATCAGGCCGGCAATGAAATTGATCCTGATATGGATCCAGGCTGGCCTCGAGGTTATAAAACTTTAGCCATGCTCAACTCAGCTGAACACGAAATTTGTCCTGCTCATAAATGTTAAAATGCCAACAATTGTTGGCATTTTAACATTTATTAGCATGATAAATACAACATCTGAGAGACTTAAAGCAATAAACTTCTTCATTTGTCGGTATTTTAGTTTTTATGAGCAATTCAAATTTTGCGCTCAGTTGAGTTGAGCATGAATTTTTTTTATAACCTCGGGGCCTATTTGATACGGAAGCAAACATTATGAGCCTTGATAAGAATGCTCCTATGGGAGCAGACTAATCTGGGTACACATTGTTTGCAATATAGTTGACAAAAGTACAAGACACCTTATATTCAGCTTAGCACTAGTTCAACCCAGGAACAGAACCAGATATGACTGAAAAATTGTGGACTGGGACATAAAGCATCAACACAAACAAACAAAATATGAAGATGAGAGAGATGACAATTGTAGTAAAGGAAAGATGTAAAAAAATCTTAAAGCATCAACATATCATACAAAGATTAAATTCAAAATCTCACATACATACAGTAAAACCTGTCTAAAACAGCCACTCTCAAAAGACCAAAAAATTGGTTTTCAAGACCAATTATCCCTTAATGCAGTTCAAAGTATTGCAGAATGCTCCATTCTGCAATACTTTCGACCTTCATTAAGCTACCGTTTGTCATTAACATCTTTGTTTTGTCTATTTTTGAGTGGCAGTTTAAGACAGGTTTACTGTACCTGCATAACTTCTGGATTCTTGGCTCTGTGTAGCGGAGTGGCACCTTTATAATCTCTCAGGTTGACATCCACCCTCTGAGCCAGCAGTTCTCTGATAGCGGGTATGTGGCCATAGTAACAGGCTGTGTGTAAAAGGGTACTGCCATTGATACATCTAGGATAAGAATAGAATAATTACCATAAATGTTCTCAAATTTTTAACACTTTTCGTTTTCATTTCACAAATGAAAAAAGTCTATAAGCAATGCTTATTAGAAACCTCATTTAGATACCCCCCGCACAGTAAGGGTCAGTGAAAAAACTTGGCAAGTGATAGTTCAAACAGGCAGACCTTAGTTTTGAAAAGAAGATTTCAGTAGAATCTGTGCAAATGATCATTAAGCTTGCAATCTGGAACATTTGTTAAGATCAAATACACAAAAATATTCACACCTGAAAGTTCTATATATCAAAGGTATATCAAAGCTTATATCGGAAAATTGTCTAAGTTTTCATAGCTGTCATTTGTCAAAAAACATTTTTTCAACCAAACTCCTTCATGCATATGTTCAATGTGTCTATATTGTGACGGCAAAGTATCAAATTACTCCATCAAAAGCTGTGGTAGGAGTTGATCAGCCCATGAAGGCACAATCTATGCATGTACTAGTCTAGCTCCTAGACCTTGATGTTTTTGTCAATTTTACTTTACGTTTCATTCATTATGAATTGATTTCATATAGCCAGTCTCATCTTTTCTCTCTTTGACATCAAGGTCTAGTATAATTCAACTAAGTTTGCCTCAGAATTCTGAGGTGTAGGGTCATTAATTACAGCAGTAAACCCAGCCACTTGAAGTTTTAATGGCTTTACTAACCACAAACTGATCACCTACTGATAAGCCATAAATACCTACTAGTTCATACACTTATTCCAACACAGCTGTTGTTGGATTGCTGACAGCTGCTTATAGGTTCCCTATGCAAAAAAGAGATTCCACAAAACCATCTCATAAAGTTGCAAGAACATACATGTGCGCAGTCTGTTCAGTGACTGAGTCTTGTTATTTGCCCTCTGGGAAGTATACTTCCTAAAGTTACATGCAAAATTTCAATGCTATATCCAGCTAGCACACAATGTCAGGCCACCAACGGCACACCAGCGATATAAGGCCATTGAGACAACGTCGAGCCACCAACGGCCCACAAGCGATTGGCCATTGAGATGGCGTATCACTGGTGGGCCCTTGGTGGCCCGACGTTGTGTACTAGGTGAGAAGTTAGTCTCTGCAGCTTTTGTTTCTTTTGTTTGATTCTTTACGTCCCAGTCAACATCTTTTCAGCTACATTGTATGTCGAGACTTGTCTTCTAGGATTGAGCCAGTACTAAGCAAGTATTAACGTGTCTTGCTCAAGGACACAACGCAGTGACGCCAGAGAGGCTCGAACCCAAAATCCCTTGGTATCAAGTCAAGCACGCTACCACTGCGCTCCCAGTCTCTATAGCTGAGTAAGCTGAATTAAGCCTAACATGGGGGCAAACCCTGAAGATAATTTTCTTGCGACAAAGCCTTTAAGCCCATTTCATTTCTTTGATATCTTTTTTCACGAGTACGAAAGAATATATACGAAAGAATATTTACGTTCCTCCAGTCAACAATCTTTCAGTTATGTCACGACGGGTCTTCCTGGGCTGAACCAGTACTAAACAGAGGATAAAATGTCTTTCTCAAGGACACAACGCATTGCCTCCGGTGAGGCTCGGACCCGCAAAACCTCGATCTCAAGTGACCCCTTTTGAAAACTAAACATGACAGTGTTACGAGCTTGTCATTTATTTATCCACTCATTATCTTCTATCAGCTGACCAAGTTTGGGTTCGTAACTGTAATAGTTTTTGAGAAATTTCATTCTGACCCTTTAAACAGGGTATAACTCAACAAAGAGATTAAATCAGACTAAAAAACAAAGGGTCAGCTATTTTTGATGAGGAATCCATTTATGAAATTTCAAAACCCCAACTTATTTTTTTAAACGGACACACAGACGCACACATGGAAGCCCCTTCAACTTTTCAAAGTTGGGGACTGTGTTTAAGTCTGATAAAAGTTGTCTTTGTAAATTTAACTCTGCACCAACTAATGTTGTATAATGACCTTTGAAAACAGTTTGGACCCATATTAGGCCCGACAATATGTCGGGACAGTCCGACTGATCTGGATCATAATTGTTTGATACATATAATAGTTTTTTCAAATAGAATGATTTGAAATAAAATCGTCAGCCGACAAAAAACATGGAAAATTATCTTTCATTTATTTCCAAGGTTTGTTCAGTCTCAGTCTACAGCAATCTTCATGGTTTTGTCGTGTAGCAACCCATGAGTAGGCAGATGCCCAGGCTTATCAGAGTCTACGTTGAATGCTTAACCATTTTGTTGGGTTTGTCTGCACAGTTTGATTCATTTTTATGGTACGCTAGGCTTAAATAAGCAAGAGATAGAAAAACAAACAGTGTAGACATTGATAAGACACTACATTATGCATCTCATCTGGGTCTGCACTGTTTATTTGTCTCTTTTTCTATCTTACAGTGAAGTAGGCATCTCATCCGGGTCTGCACTGTTTGAGTATAGAGAGCAACTACTAGTGTCGTCCATTTATAATTTGTGCAACCAGTTTGGACCCAGATCAGGCACCGATGAAACGTCGGGAAAGATATGGATCCAATTTGTTTGGCATGGATGTTTGATAATTCCTAATTTTTTTTAATGAGAATAAGCAGGCAAAAAATCTTGCACAATTTCGCAGTGCATGCAAAGTTAACTGATATATTTATACAACTAACATACAGATTGTCTCTTTCTTTAATTTAGTCCTATTAAATCCCCGGATTTTATCCAACTTATTTTCATTCAAAATGATGTTGAATCTACTTGAAATGAATGAAATCTTCTGAGTCTGACACTTTACACAGTGCCTTTCAAAGTAGTTATATAAACAATTTGTCTGAGAACCCCAACAATTTAGCAAGATTGCAGATTAGATATGGAACATTAGCAGAGCAATAAATGTCAATCATTTCCACTAGGGCCACTGGGAGGAAGGTGTATTGTACTAGTCTGATATCCACACCTAATCACAAATATTGCTATCATAGAAGAAAGAGGGAGATTAAAGAAATTAAAATTTCAAAATGAAATTATCATTTATAAAAAAGAATATGATATCAGACTAGTAGCTAGTCTATGCATGTACAAAAGCCATATTAGAGAAAAATTGTCTAAGTTCTCATAGCTGTAATTATGTAAAAACTGTTATCTGCTTTTTTTCAAAATTAAAGTTCTCAAAAAGGATCTGTCAGGAATACAATCATTGCGTCAAACAGTTTGGTTCCAGATCAGGTACAATCCAGCCTGATCTGGATCCAAATTATTTGCCAAGATTACGAGCAGAAGAAATGAGGCAAAAATTTAAAGAACATACCTGCTTCTTAAGCAACAAAACTCTCTTTTTTTACTGATGTGATCAGCTAACACTTGGTCTAATAACTCCATGTCTCCGTTCATGATCCGTGGTACAATGTGGGAATAATAGTCATATATATCCATGGCATATTGTTTAAAGTCATCATTTTTTATGGTCTCCAGAATACTCTGTCCCTTGATGTTTTTACTCAGGACATCACAGCCCCATTCTATCAAATACTGAAATAAACATAGAAGACATTTAGGGGATAACCGTAGGCGTCACCGTAAAACTAAATTTCCGACCGTATATCCGACGATATACCTCCCCAAATGAAAATTTTGAATATGGTTATCCCCATTCTAATGCACTATTAACATTTTCCCTTCAAAAAGACAGTGGAAAGGTACTTTGTTGCGCCTACGTCCAGCTGCATAAAGCCGCTTGCCAGCTGCATATATTCACCAGTCAACCAATAAAAGTGACATTACGTAATGACGTCGGGCTTATGACATTATCCAACCAGACGTCGCGTTGCATTTGCAAGTGCATTAGAATCGTTTTTTACATGCATTTTTGTTGTCTGCTGATTTTTTCAAAATTACTTTTTCAAAAAATTATTTCACGAAATACCATCAGAGTGTCAAACAGTTTGGATCCAGATCAGTTCAACAAACAAATAGAGAAAACATTCACTCTTTGCATGATGAGAAATTTTGCATGCTTTTTTGTTGTCTGCTAATTTTTGAAAAATTAACATTTTCAAAACATCTTTCAGGAATAGTGTCAAACAGTTTGGATCCAGATCAGGATCTAAATCTGTTTTTTGTCGGGCCTGATCTAAGTCCAAACTGTTTGCAAAATTTATCGACAGAGGACAGATTTATCTAAAATCTGATTATGATGATATGATGACAAATGTCGTCACGAATTGGCAAACAGTGAATCCCAAGCATTGCCTGTAACATTGTTGGACATTCTACTTTGGAAATGAAGCAGTCTAATCGGGTCCAAGCTGTTTACCTGTGACTTGAAAATCATTTGTTAATTCAGCAAAAGCATGAAACGGGTGAGATTTTCAGATTTTTTCTGATGGTGAAAGAATGAACTCTTACGTGTTAAATAGCAGACGCATAAATAAAAGTTAATTTTCTTATTTCTAGACAAAAACGTATGTTGTGGGTACTCATTAGAACCGCCTAATTGAGACGGTTCTTTTGAACACCCAAACCTTATGTTTTAAATTAGTCGATAATGAAATATTCACAATTTTATCCCCAAAATATATGTTTAACTGGACCTATGGAATAGAACCATCCATTCTTATTTTACCGTTTTGGAATGGTCCATTATTCATTATACATTAGAAAATTATTCATGTTGATGAATATGGCTTTTGGAAGCAAGCTGTGCAGACTGGATAAGGGTAAAATTTTGTTTTCATTATCTAAAACTACTAGAGAATTAGTACTGCAAATATCAAGGCGCTGAGAGGGAGTTTAGGTGCCCTCTCTGTTAACAAGTTGAGTCATATACCAAAGTTACAGCCAATATCTGCGGTTTATGAAAACCAATGATGTCGCATTTGGTCCAGTGTACTTATCGAGTTATCTGCCCTTGAAATACCCCACCCACTTTTAAGCCTTGAGAAGCGATAATTATGCTAAAAGGAAAAATAATTGAAATTAATGAAACGGATCCACTTTTTTTACATATTTTCTTGTTACAGATACTTTTAAGTATATAATAGGCAAACTTGATTTCAAAATAATGTCTGTAATTATATTTCCTGACATTTAAAGTACAAAATTTAGGTTTAAAAACTGTCAGAAAAAAATGCTCTTACAATTTTAAACAGAATTCCTATTAATTCGGTCCAAAGTTTCAAAATCACATTTCCATAGCGAGACCAAAGCCTTTGCTACGTAAATATTGTAACAGTTACCTAGTACAGCAACTTTAAATGCCCCAATATGGTACGGAGAACATGTAGGTACCCCACCCACTTTTTAAGCTGGAGAAGCGATTATTCTGCTAAAATGAAAACCAATTGTGGTTGTATAAATTGATCGGCAATTTTTGCATATTTTCTTTCAAAATATACTTTCAGATATGTAATAGGCATATTTCATCACACGATCATGTTTTTAACCATATCATCTTACATTTAAAGTACACTTTTATTTCTAGAAAATGCGCCAGAAAAAATGCTATTCCAATTTTAACCAGACTCTCCTTTAATTCTGTCCAAAGTTTCGAAGTCACATTTTATAGCGACACAACAATTTGTGCTACATTAAATTATAAAATTTACATATGATAGCAAGATCAAATGTCCCAAAGGGTCATGGAGAACATGGAAGTACCCCACCCACTTTTTAATGTATAAAAAAAGAAATTCCTATTTCTTACCATTATGGACTTTTTTTAAAAGGACCATCTTGTACCTTTATAAATATATAAATGGATCAGTATTTTGCGTACAAAAAAAGATTATGTGACCTTGACCTCAATGTCATTCTAGAGGGCTTGAGTTCTTCTCCATTATCTCTTGGACAATATTTTGGCAAGATTTAACTCGAAATCTTATGGGCCAATTTCAGATATGCCAATTGTTACTTAATGTGCTCTTCTTGTTACAGATTTATGTTTGTGTTGTTATCAGAGAGACTTCATTTTGTCTCTTTCTGACAATAATCAAGCTAATGTTGTTGCAGCATTGAACTCTAAGTCAACATAATTTTTATTTCAAACAAATGGTAGTCAAATATATCCCATTGAACTTCAATTAAATAAGGCTAACACCTTTGATACTGAAGCCCTCTTTTGGAACTATGACCTGTCTATAACAAATGGCATAGTTTTCGAACTAGTTAATTTCTCATTTCTTGATGAATGTTTCTAGCTTCCCTTCCTATGGTGCATACATTTCGCAACTTATTCATTTTGCGAGAGTTTGCTCTAATGTTGGTAACTTCAACGAAGAAACTATTTTTTTTTAAGTTCTAATTATGTTTATATCCTAAAATCAGTCTTAAAATGGTTTAGGGTAGGTAACTAACTATCAAGGGCAACAACTCTGTAAGTACGCAACTCCGAAACCGACATCATAGAGTTTCTGAAACTAGGGATGTTAGCGAACAATTTGGTATATAACACTACTTGTTGACAGAGAGGGCACCTAAAAGTCCTTACGGAGACGACTTTTGAGCTCTCGTTTGCTCTGTACTACAAATATCAAGGCATTGAGAGGGAGTTTAGGTGCCCTCTCTGTCAACAAGCTGAATCATATACCAAAGATACAGCCAATATCTGCGGTTTATAAAAAACAATGATGTCGCATTTGGTTCCATGTACTTATCAAGTTATCTGTCCTTGAAATACCCCACCCACTTTCAAAGCTTGAGAAGCGATTATTATGCTAATAGGAAAACAAATTATGATGTATGAAACAGGCCCATAATTTTTTGCATATGTTTTTGTTGAAGTTACTTTTAAATGTATGATAGGCAAATTTCATCACAAAATGAAGTCTATAATTATATTGGCAGGCATTTAAAGTACAAAATTTAATGTTTAAAAACTGTCAGAAAACAAGTGCTCTTCCAATTTTGACCAGAATTTCTATTAATTCGGTCCAAAGTTTAAAAGTCACATTTCTATAGCGAGATCATATCCTGTGCTACATAAAAAATATAACCGTGACCTATGATAGCAAGCTCAAATGTCCCAAAAGGGTACGGAGAACATGAAAGTACCCCACCCACTTTTTAAGCTGTAGAAGCGATTATTGTGCTAACATGAAACTGATTGTTATTGTTAAAACAAATTCGTATTTTTTGCACCTTTTCTTGTAACAAATACTTTTAGATGTGCAATAGACGAAATTCACCACAAAACTAGGTTTATAACTATATCAGCTGACATTCAATGTACAACATTTAAATTACGTTTAAAAAGTCAAAGAAGAAAAGGCAATCCAATTTAAAACATACTCTACTTTAATTCGGTCCAAAGTTTCAAAGTCACATTTCTGTAGTGGGACCACAATCTGTGCTACACAAAATCATAGCCGTAACCTATGATAGCAAGTTCAAACGCCCCAAAAGAGCGAGGAGAACATGGAAGTACCCCACCCATTTATTTGTGCATACCATAATGAAATTATTTTTTGTAACTCTTTCGGACTTGCGAAAGGGATCTTCTTCTACCTATGTACATGTAAATATCTAATTGGATTACTATTTTGTTTTTAAAATATAATTTATTTGACCTTGATGTCAAGGTCATTCTTGACAAAGGTGTTTAAGCTATTGTATCACGTAACCTTTGCGTCCTGATTCTATCTGTTGTTGTGAACGACCAAAGGTAGGACTTCATGTCTTTGAAGATTAGTTTTACCCCCTGATTACAAACCTATCAATTCTTATGATTAATATCAAAGTTTAAATTCGTTTGTTTGGCTCATTGCAAAACGTAGGCGTACCCCACCCACCTTTTCGCCTGCATTGCTCACTAATTCGAACCTTTTGGAGAGTTGGACAGTCTTTACGATTGAACAATTGACATTATCGAAAATATAAAAAACTCTGGTATGTTCCGTTTGGGTGTTAATTGTGTCAGTGGTCTGTTTACTCAGTCATTTTGTTTTCCCAAAACTGTGTCAAGGTGAGCAGACAAGATGTTTTACCTCACCTGAGCCATTTACTCAAAGTGAGCTGTTGTGGTATCGGTTGCCCGTTGTCTGTCGTCAACAATTGCTTCAAAAGACATCTCCTCCTGCATTATTGGGTGGATTTTGACCAAACTCGACAGGGATGATCCATATATGGCCTTCATCAATTTAATTTTAAATGGTTTTATTCCATTTTATACATGTATCTAGCTCAAATGGGCTAAAAAGACTTTCGAACTGAAAAAAAACAACAACAAAATACACAAAGCATTGAGCCTTGACGCTTATTATGAAGCATTACCTAGTAGACGTCTACCAAGTCTGTTCCAATTATGGCACTGTGGCCAAAAGTGGCTCTGTTCTGGGGTTACAATATTTACATTGGCTAACTATAGGGAAAACATAAAACATATCTTCTTGTCTGAATCCACAAGGTCAAGGGCCTTGATATGTCTCTGTCTGTTCGTTTGCGTCCATCTGTCCATAATATCCACCGAGGTTTATCTTTGCATTCCTTAACATTACATACACACGTTCAAAACCAAAGTTTTATTAAAACTACAGATACATCGAATATTGACAGCTGTAATGTTGGGAGTGATTATGCTTTTCCTGACCTTACGAATGGTCATATCAGGTGAGCGACCAAGGACCCAAGAGCCCTCTTGTTTAATATTGAACTTTAATTCGATAATAGCGAAGCTGGTTGCTCCACAAATGATTGAAACACTCACAAAATTATTTTGCAGACATAAAAAACACCAGCTCGTTGCATATTTGAATGGTAGCAACATACAATTGATCAGTCAAGTCATCCTCGGAGTTAAAGGGTGATAATAATTTTCTTATTTTGCATAAATTGTGTGTACTCGTTTGGACCGACTCATTGATACGCACCCACAGTCTATATTTGGAGCAAACGTAAGAATGTATTAATCTTTCATCTGAAAATTATCAATTATCACAGCCTTAAAATGTATTTTGGTGGTACTATCATCCTGAGAGGAGGAGCTGCTTCCTAAATCAAGGAAGAAAATCCACCCAGCAAAGATTCAGGTGATTTTTTTGGCTTTAATTTTACAGTACTGTTTCTGCAGTAACTCTGAAATTCGGTCAAATTCCCCAAATCCTTGTCGGAGTTTTATCATGTCCAGGTGTTGCAGACATGCAAATTCTATTCAAATCTGCTAACATGCTTCAAGCGATAATGTGCATATAAGTACATTTGGTCTAAATTAAGCAGGGTTTTTTTCTGCATCGACATTGAAATTAAAATAAAAGTAAGTAAGGGTGCAAAGATCAGGAATCAAGATATCCATAATACAATCCACTACTTACCTGATCATACAAGTTGGGTAAACTTTGAAACATCGGCCGACTCCTCGCAAATTAGATAACTTTTGCCTAAACTAAGAAGCTTTTTCTTATGTAACCTTGAAAATAAGAAAATGATCCCAAAAAATTTATCATCTTTTTATCCAAGTTTAGGAAACATCCGCTGACCCGCTCTGAAGATGCCTAAATTTGACTTTTTTTTTTCTTATGTAACCTTGAATAATGAGGTCAAGGTCACAAAGACCGCATCAACGTTTGTCATGTCTAGGTTTTAAATCATGCAAATTTGGGTATAATCTGTTGAACCACTCCAAAGAAAATGTGTATTTTAAGGTTTTCGGCCTAAATTTAGATGTTTTTTTTTCCAATGTGCCCTTGAAAATAAGGCCAGGGTCCCAAAGCAAAAATTTTAGCAGCTTTTTATCATGTCCATGTATAAGATTCATGTGAACTTGGGTAAAATCAGCTGACCCACGGTCTGTAGATAATGTGCATTTAAGTAATTATTTACCTAAATCAAGCAGTTTTTTTAATGTGACTAAGGTCAAGGTCTAAAAAACTTTAACGGCTTATTGCCATGTCCAGATTTTAAAATGATGCAAGTTTGGGTAAAATCCGCTGACCCACTGCAAAAATAATGTGCATTTAAGTATTTTTGGCTAAAATCTAGCAGCTTCGTTTTCTAATGTGGCATTGAAAATGAGGTTTGTCATGTCCATGTATAAGATTCATGCGAATTTGGGAAATATCAGCTGACCCAATCTGAAGATAATGTGCATTTAAGTATTTTTGCCCGAAAGTTTGCAGTTTTATTTCAACGTGACCTTGAAAGTAAGATCTCCAATGTTTTCTTTGGCTTATTCTCATGTCCATATATTGAATTCATGCAATAGTGGGTAAAATCCACTGACCCACTCCAAGGATAATGTGCATTTAAGTATTTTTGGCCTAAATTTTGCAATTTCGATATCTAATGTGACCTTGAAAACAAGGTCAAGGTCTCCTAAACTTTATCAGCATTTTTGCCACGTCCATGTATTAGATTTATGCAAAATAGGGCAAAATCAGCTGACCAAGTTTGAAGATAATGTGCATTTAAGTATGTTTTGCCCTAAATTTAGCAGTTTTTATTCTAATGTGACCTTGAAAATAAGGTCAAGGTCTCCAAAATTTTATCGGTTTATTGTCATGTCCAAATATTGAATTCATGCAAATTTGGGTAAAATCCACTAACCCACTCCGAAGATAATGTGCATTTTAGTATTTTTGGCCTAAATTTTGCAATTTGGTTTTCTAAGGTGACCTTGAAAATAAGGTCAAGTTCTCAATTTTTTTTTTAGTTTTTTGTCATGTCCATTTATTAGATTCGTGCAAATTTGGACAAAATCCACTGACCCACTCCGAAGATAATGTGAATTTAAGTAACTTTTCGCCTAAATTTAGCAGTTTTTTTTCTACTGTGACCTTGAAAATTAGGTCAAGGTCTCATAAACTTTACCGTCATTTTGCCATGTCTAGTTATTAAAATCATGCAAATTTGGTTTAAATCCGCTGACCTACTGCGAATATAACGTGAATTTAAGTAATTTTTGGCATAAATTTAGCAAACTTTTCTCTGTGTTGACCTTGAAAATGAGGTCAAGGTCACCTAGCCCTGGTCGACTATTCATCATACCTAGTTGCTGTATCCTTGCAAATTTTGATAAAATCCGATCACCCAATCAGGAGATATTAAACATATATCAAAGGGCCACACCTACATTAGTGCTGACACCGACGCCGGCGCCATCAGGGCCCGCTACAAAAGGCATTCATCCCAATCCCCTCTTTTGTCGGGTAAAATGAAAAGAACTATAACATATTTACCGTTTCTGATTCAAACTTTAGACGAAAATACGTAAAACTGGTTATTTCCAGCAAAGCAAGCATATTTTATGCTAATTTTATACCCTAAAATCAGTCTAAAGAGTTTTTAGGGTTGGTAACTTTCAAGGGCCATAACTCTGTAAGTACGCGACTCCGACACTGACATCATTGGTTTTCTGAAACTAGGGATGCTAATGAACAATTTGGTATATAACACTACTTGTTAACAGAGAGGGCACCTAAAAGTCCTTAAGGAGGCGACTTTTGAGCTCTCGTTTGCTCTACTAAATAAGCTAGGGGGCTACTAGAGCAAAATAGTCACCCTAGGGGGCGAAATTTTGCCCTAAATGGGACCCAGGGAGAAGTGGGAGTCTCCCTACAAAAAAAGAAAGAAAAGAAAATACAATTTTTTAGGGAGACTTATTTCATTCTGTCACCACACAAACTGTGGTGACAATCTACTACCACTACATCACTGTATCGTATTTCTCATTCCATTTAATAGCAATAGTATGTGTTAAGGCTAATTTGCTTCTAAACTGAAAGAAAATCAGACATGGGGCCGATAACATGCAAATGTAATCGATTACAATTACAATTACTTTGGAATTTCATGATTACAGATTACAATTACAATTACTTTTTTCTAAATGTTATCAATTACAATAACAGATTACATTGCAAAGTAATCATGATTACTTTATGATTACTTTTGATTACTTTCAGATGAATTTTATTTTATTTGAAGACTTATTATTAAAATTTTATCCAGAATAAAGGAAAAATTAGCAATGTTTCTCATTTCGACCTTCAGATACAAGGTTGGCTGAATGAAATATAGAATAAAACAATAGTATTCAAAAGTCACATGTTATTCTATATATAAACATGGATACAAATTTGTGCATCTCAGTTATCTTGGATGTGTTTGCAAGATATTCCCCCTTACAGTTTGGCTGTTTTAAGCTCAGTAAAGTTCAAGGTAAAAGAGTTGACCACTGTTTTTAACATAGTTCTATCGATTTGCTTCGGATTTGAGATATATGTTTCTGAATAAAAACTATTGAAAATATCTTTCCAGTAATGAGTTAGTTGTTCATGTTGAGAATATCATTGTCTTTCTAGCCCACTAATAATAATAATTATAAAAGTATATGAAAATGAAAAGTGTAAGGTACCAGATTATATCTTTTTGTTCTCAACATCAATTCTATGGGCCCTTGAAAGAATTTTTCAGGAAATGCTATACAGGACAAAATTGAACTTTTTTTCTTATCCTTAGCACAGCATACTGATTTTTTACTTTCTTAAGAAATTTGGACTTAACCCTTATTTTAGCACATTTAAAAATATCCACCCGAAAGTTATAAACTAACATTTGGACTTCTTTTATATGATTTAATTAATAGGAAGACATTTGTGTTGCATATATGTGAAAAGAATGACAAACTAAAGTAGATCCTGAACTTCTGATCAAACCAAAACTGAAAATTAGATCATATTCAGTAGGAAAAAAGTCAAGGTTAAGATTCCACAAATTGCTTGCCAAAAGGTGTTAAAACAATACTGTCATAAAAGTGTCTTAAGGATTAAACAGAAACTAAAGAAAATGGACCTTACTTCACTTGTCAGCACAGAAAGAAAAGGGGACCAAAGTTTTATATTTTCTGAAAGGTTCAGATGGAAAGAAAAGGCCAACTTAAAAATGTATCTTACTAGATAATGTCTTCTCTTAGCTTAACTCTAGCTGGACTATCCACCTATAATACCATTCAAGGGACCTTTTCTTGCATGTCATATATGTTTCTTAAACTATTAGCATGGAAAGGGTCAAGGAAGTTTATAAGATATCCAAATAATTTGTATAACTACCTATCATGAAGAAAGGCGGGCTATTCAATTAATCTGTCTTAATGAATCCCATAAAATGCTACCAAGAAATATAGAAAATAGATAAACTAATATAAACCTAGATCTTAAAAATCTTATGCTTTATTTTATTTTATATTTTAAGACATTACAAACAGTGCCTGCCATAATCAGTCACTGCATCATGCAACATCTGATCAGAATCTATGCTGTTTGTCTTCTAGATCAATTATTCATTTACAGCTATTGAGTTTTTCTTCCATCTGACAATTATTTTATGAAAAGCAAGGTTAATTCAAAACAAACTTTAATATCTTTGATCTATTGTTGGTAGCAAATTCTCATTTCTTGTTTTAAACAGACATATATTCTCTTTAATCTATAATTGTAGCTGGTACTCATCTCTGTACAATTTTAAAACCAATTTTTATATTTATTTTTGTAAAAAAGCAAAAGTACATGTAATCATAAAGTAATCATAAAGTAATCATGATTACAGGCTATTTTGCAATGTAATCGATTACATTATGATTACTTGTAATCATAAAAATCCATGATTACAGATTACATTATGATTACTGAAAAAAGTAATCGATTACAAGTAATCATGATTACAGATTACGATTACCCCATCTCTGAAGAAAATGCCGTAATTTTGCGCTATAACTTCTCCCTATCTGACTGTCACTTCTCACTAATTTTCCTGGAAGGAGAAATCACTTCTCCCTACTGTCAGGGACCAGCTTGAGCCCTGTGGCAATACCAAACTATTCAGTCTAAGTACTTACATGACATATCTTTCTTTGAAGTCCCTCTATGGCAAAGTTTAGAGCAGTACATTTGAAGTTGTTCTTAAGGTCAACATTAGCACCATTCTCTAGGAGGAGTCGAACTATATCCTGAAAATAAACCAATCATGTGAAAAAGCAAGCTACCATTTAGCCATTTAAGCCTAGTGTCCTTTTTGTGGGACATAGGCAAACAATGCAGATCCAGATCAGACGCCGCAGAATATGGCGTCTGATCTGGGTCTCCACTGTTTGCTTGCAGGATCTCTATTAAAATTCCACTAAAAATGAAAAATACAACCCAACAATCCTTAATACAGATATGGACTGGTCTAGTTGATAAAATTGGGAAATTCTGTTTGGCTAAAATTGGTTATGAAACAATGAGGAGGGAATGGGTATGTGCTATATTGTGTACTAGGTATACTATATATCTGCTATCTCTCATATTAACTGTATTGCTGCACGTCACCTGATAAACATTGTCTATCTCACAGCATGTGCCTTTATCAGGTCATGATGATGTTGCACTTTTTGAATGACGTCGCTAATGACCGTAAATCAACAAAAAATCGAAAGTTACTCCATAATCCCTAGTTTGAAGAGTGAACCAGTGGGCAAACTGATAAATAGAATACCAGGTTTGCGTCTTTTGATATCAAGTTTACCAAGCTAGGCTTTGAGAACCCATGTTGAATCGTTCGGCAAGCCTCGCGATGTCAACAAGCGTTCTAAAAGCCTTGCCTGGTAAACTTGATATCAAAAGACACTCACCTAGTACTCTCTACATATACAACCTAATAAGAACATATACCCTTATAACGACACACTGTGTGTGTGTGTGTGTTTGTGTGTATTTTTGTTTAATGTCCCATCAAAAACTATGGTCATATGGAGATGGGGCCAAGGATTAATATCTGGTCCCACAGACTGGTAAAGGGGGGATCAAACCTGCGACACACTACATACTTTATTTGGTTGCTAACACTATATGAACTTCTGATTTCTAGTTAACTATTTAAGATGTAAATTCAATTTTTGGCCTAATCATAAAATAATAACACTTTGGGTCTCTTGCAAAGTAAGTGAAGACCAAAGGGCTTCACATAAGTTTGCAAGAAGCTTGATGGGCTCATGATTCCATGAACAGACAAAATATTGAATTTATTACTTATATTTACATTTTATATTATCAGTCAAACATCAAACATCTAACTTGGCTGGTTTTAAGGATATTTTGATTTAATCAGATATTGAGGTTTCTGAATAGCCAAAAACACTATATTTCTGTGCTTAACATAATGGCTATATGGGTGGGTATAGGGGTATGGCTTAAATTGATTCGTCCATGAAATTATGAATGACATCTCAAATGTAAAGGTTCATTAATGACAGGTAGTGGAAATGTGAATATAATCCAGTGAAGTAATTTCACTATTAATGTGAATTCATAATGTGGATATAAAGTGTGAATCTGATCAGCTGGCTTCAGCAGTTATATGTTATTAAAGACTTGTTCAACAATCTACTTTTTTTTTACATAATATTACCCTTTAATTATAAATTTCAACTTTTCATTTTTGAAAATTATGTTTGAAAATCTCTTTGAGCTGTGGTTTAGCTGACAGAAATCTGATGCAAGCAATCCTGTCAAATTGATTTTTTTTATCTCTTAACTAAAACAAATGTTTTGGGTACTCAAAAGAACCGTCTCAATGACAGTTCCATTGAGCACTCAAAACCTATGTTTAGACTGACCAATAAGAAAATTATCAAAAATGTTCGCTCAAATGTTTTGCTTATCTGTACCTATGTACTACAAGTATAAACTACAACTTACAAAATGTCCGCTCCTAGCAGCATAGTGCAATCCTGTATTTCCGGACTTGGGTTCTTTACAATTGATGAAGGAGCTATGTTCCCTGAAAAATGCTATCATTTTCTCCACTGTCTCGAACTCTGCCTCCCTGGCACTCTTGATAAATAAGCGTTGCCAGGTAACTGTGTTGCCAGGAAACACCTGGTACAGAAACATTGTACCAGTCCGCAGTTGTTTGTTTCTGCTCTGAGCCTCAAAGTAAAACTGAAATGTAAATTCAATCATATATGAGCTGTGACACATGATTTCCAACAATGTGGCATTTTGACAAGTGTAGACTCAGTAGAGCCTGTGCAACCTCCTTTTAGGCTTATTTATGTTTTAGGAGATGATGCATTAATAAGTTAGGGGTCATTCATGCAAAACAAATATCTATGTGTCTTGATCCACATCTGAATTAAGGGTGAGGTTGGTGCCATTAACCCGGTTTAAGCCCTCCAGTAAAATATTTTACTGACGGTTCCAAGGCGGTACTTCTTTTGTGGATCTTTTATGTTTTTGTTCTGTCTTGTGTTTGCTATGTCTTTGTGCGCGTCTGTTTATATGTGCTTTGTGGTCAACTGCTGGGAAAGGGCTGACCTCTTGGCTCTTGTTTGTGGTGTCTTCTGTGAGTTTGTCACTTTCCCATTGGTATCCTGGGTCAGGTGTGGTACTTGATTGTATCGATTCCTGATCTTTGCACCCTTTCTTACTTATAAAAGTATAAAATGGTGTTCAGTCAGTAGTCAGTAGCTTAACAATCATAGAATACTCAAGCGACTAGCAAAGGCTCTGATCAGACTGCGCGTATGCGCAGGCTGATCTGAGGCTTTGCTGGTTGCACATACCACATTGTTGGAAATCTCATGTCACGGCTCAATTACAGTTATCATCTGGTAGTGACAGCAGACCTCCCAATAAGAGGGTCTAATCAAAAATTTATTTCACTTTTTCTTAACCCAAACAAATGTTGTGGGTACTTAAAAGAACCGACTCAATGAGAAGGTTCTTTTGAGTACCCACAACATATGATTGATATGGTGGATAAGAGAAATAAAAAAAATACATGCAAAATGTTTAGATATCCGTGGAATGATATTTTATTGTATGATATTACTGTTAATCAGTAGATAACATCATGTCATAAAAAATGATATGACCATGTCATAAATAATGTTATGACAACATGTTACATAACACTTTCAGAGGGAACAAGTAATGTCATGACGTCTGTTACAACAATGCAAATTATCATTGAAATGGACAGACTTTGAAGGGGATACAACCGCATTTAAAAGGTCATATGATAAAACAGAATCTTACACTCGTGATCATTTCATATTAAATTTATTAACATGTCAAAGGCTCATTTAATAAATGTCATCTAAAATGATCACTCATGTAAGATGATCCTCTATATTGTTTAAGTAAGTGTTCCAGTTCAACTTCCCTTGAACACAATTTGTAGACTGTTTATAAATTAAAACAGGGCTTTAGTTCAGAGTGCATAACAGAAAAATAGTTTTCTTATTTCTCAACCAAAACAAATGTTGTGGGTACTCAAAAGAACCGTCTCAATGAGACGGTTCTTATGAGCACCCAAAATATATGCTAAAAATTATGGGTAAGAAAATATTTACACTTTTATGCTGAAATTTTTGTTTATCTTAATCTGTGTTAAAAAATGAACTGTTGAGGAGTCTGGTTAAAAGATACAAGAAATAAATCACTAAACTTTACCTCATAGTTAGGATAATTCATTGGGTTGATCTCTATAACTGTGCTAGTAACATCAGGAAGATTCAGTGTCTCTTTGATTGTTGCTGCGAAAAAAAAAAAGAAAAGGTACAAATGGGCTCCAGAGATTTTAGTACACTCTGCATATGCAAGCAATGAAGGCTAAAGACAAGCCTGTATAAATGCACAGTCTGGCCGGAGCCTTTGCTATATATGATGATTAAAGCCAAACTTAAGCATCAGTCCCACTAGATAGCTGTGCATGCATGTTTCAGACCCTGAATTAAGGGTGCTGAAAGAAAATTATTTTTCTTATTTCTCAACCAAAACATATGTCGTGGGTACTCAAAAGAACCATCTCAAAGAGACGGTTCTTTTGAGCACCCAAAACACATGTTTAAACTGATGGATAAGAAAACAATTGCAATTCTATGCTGCAATTTTTTGCTTAACTGGCCCTTTGATGTTTAAAGAAAGATTGTATGCATATGTGATAAGTTTAGAAATCTCTTGACCTTGCCCAAATCTTTGAAAGCTACCTGTAAGAGTAGAGCAAAATCTGTTTGATCATTAAAGGAAAAGTCTGATACTCTATCTTTTTTAAGGCTGAAAGGTTGAGCCTAAGTGTCTATGTCTATCACTATCAAAATGAGAAAATTAACTGGTAAATCAGTAGAAAAGGGTTACGGCAGTGAAACTTGGCTTAAATTTGGTTTTGCAGGTCCTTCAGTGTCCTTGAAATTAAGGTAAAGGTCACCAAAACCTATCAGCTCTTCATTATGTCTCAATATTATACTCAAGCAAATTTGGTTAAAATCTGCCAGCTGGTTTGTGATATTGTGGAAATGACTAAGTGTCAAGCTGATGCATTTTGCAACAAAAACAATGTCCTAACCCCTATTTGGGAGCACATAAGAAAGCATATTGCATGTGCTATGCCAAAATAGCCCAAGCTAATAAGAAATAATAGAAACTTTCAGGAATATCATTAAAGTGAATTCAGATTTGAATCCGAACTGTTAGCAGAGGTTTTGCCTTAATTGATTTATGTGTAATCACTGCAGGGACAGAAAGATACGATAAATATTCTGAACAGTTTTGAACACTATTTTCCTGTCAAATAGGTCTAGACAAACATCGTAGAACCAGATCAGGATCTTCCTTGTTTAAAATTCTGATAAACATATTTGAGAACAGAAAGAGAAAAGTGTTTGGAATTTTAGAGCATTTACCCTATCTTTATTTAATGGTGAAATCTTCAATGAATTCTTTGGTTTCTCTATGTCGAAGGACAGAGAGATAGGGAGATTACCTTTAGATTTATTAGTGAAATCTTCAATGAATTCCTTGGTTTCTCTATGTCGAAGGACAGAGAGATAGGAAGATTACCTTTAGATTTATTAGTGAAATCTTCAATGAATTCCTTGGTTTCTCTATGTCGAAGGACAGAGAGATAGGGAGATTACCTTTAGATTTATTAGTGAATTCTTCAATGAATTCCTTGGTTTCTCTATGTCGAAGGACAGAGAGATAGGAAGATTACCTTTAGATTTATTAGTGAATTCTTCAATGAATTCCTTGGTTTCTCTATGTCAAAGGACAGAGAGATAGGGAGATTACCTTTAGATTTATTAGTGAATTCTTCAATGAATTCCTTGGTTTCTCTATGTCGAAGGACAGAGAGATAGGAAGATTACCTTTAGATTTATTAGTGAATTCTTCAATGAATTCCTTGGTTTCTCTATGTCAAAGGACAGAGAGATAGGAAGATTACCTTTAGATTTATTAGTGAAATCTTCAATGAATTCCTTGGTTTCTCTATGTCGAAGGACAGAGAGATAGGAAGATTACCTTTAGATTTATTAGTGAAATCTTCAATGAATTCCTTGGTTTCTCTATGTCGAAGGACAGAGAGATAGGGAGATTACCTTTAGATTTATTAGTGAATTCTTCAATGAATTCCTTGGTTTCTCTATGTCGAAGGACAGAGAGATAGGAAGATTACCTTTAGATTTATTAGTGAATTCTTCAATGAATTCCTTGGTTTCTCTATGTCAAAGGACAGAGAGATAGGGAGATTACCTTTAGATTTATTAGTGAATTCTTCAATGAATTCCTTGGTTTCTCTATGTCGAAGGACAGAGAGATAGGAAGATTACCTTTAGATTTATTAGTGAATTCTTCAATGAATTCCTTGGTTTCTCTATGTCCAAGGACAGAGAGATAGGGAGATTACCTTTAGATTTATTAGTGAATTCTTCAATGAATTCCTTGGTTTCTCTATGTCGAAGGACAGAGAGATAGGGAGATTACCTTTAGATTTATTGGTGAAATCTTCAATAAACTCTTTGGTTTCTCTATGTCGTAGGACGAGTCTTCTCCCTTCACTTAACTGTTCCTTGGCTGTTGTGAGGTAAAATCCTGATCCATTTGTCAGACTCTAAAACAAATGATATAATACAGCTCCTTTATAAAACGCCTTGTTATAACACATTTTTTGATATAACACGGTCATGCTGCAACTCCAAAATTTTTTACCATGGAATTTTACAAAGGAATTATACGAAAATGACCATAAAAAAAAGTTGTCTGCTTTTTACATCTGCTGCATATATGCCAATGTACTTCATATTTTTGAACAGAGAAACAAACATTATGAACCCTTAAAGGAGAATTCCTATCTAGGTCAATATTGTTTGTAATATAAGCTTCCAAAGTGTATGAGCAGATAAGTCAGCAGAAGACAATTGTGGCAAATGGCGGGAAAATTACTGCACTGCAGTGAGACAGAAGTCATTGATTGTATTCATAATATTCTTTGAAAACTAGAGGTTCAATTAAGAATTAACATTTTGTTTTTCCATCTTCATGATGTGGTGAAAACATATTTCATTTTTTATATTTACACTTCTAATGCACTTGCAAATGTCCTAAATTTGACGTCATTATGTAATCATGCAGGCAAATCTCTTCATCAGCAAATGAATACAATCAATGACTTTTGTCTCACTGCAGTAACTTCCACACCATTTGCCACAAGACAGTTGCTCGATAAAAGTTCACCTAAGGGAAGACAGCCCCAAGTGTATATATTGTGTTTTAATTATGGCAAAACTAGCAAATATTAACTAAAAAATATGTTTGTGGAACACTGTGCCATAACAATATGCTGGTCAGTAAGGGTGGTCTATCCATGCTAAACGGGGATATTTCCTGTTTTTAAAACAGTGTGGAGATCACTGAAGCCAGCAGATCAGGATCCACAAAGCTTTCCATTCTGCTTGTATGAAACATGCTATACAGCTAAATCCTTGGAGCATTCTGCAATACTTTTGACCTGCATTATGCAATAATCAATCTGTAACTGAAATCCTACAAGTTAATTGGATTACAATTTGGGAGGAGTGTAATACATAAAATAATCAGCGTGATATAGGTTAAAAAGGGCCATAACTCAGGAATTCCATCAAAAGTTACTTGAGATATCTTAGGGAGGGCAGTGGCTCAGTGGAAGAGTGCTTGACTTGAGATAAAATGGCTGGGGGTTCAAGCCTCACCTGTGTCACTGCGTTGTGTCCTTGAGCAAGACACATTAATCCCTGCTTAGTACTGGTTCGACCCAGGAAGACCCATCCCAACATAACTGAAAGATTGTTGACTGGGACATAAAGAATCAAATCAAACAAACAAAAACTAAGGAAATCTTCTCACTAAGTTAAAACCCTGTAACAATTATAGTTTATGAGGTACCCTGTTAACCCTTTTCATTCTGGGTACCAGTCAATAATTACTTTGGCAAACAGGGAAGATCCAGATGAAATGCCGCATTAGGCAGCATTTCATCAGAGTCTGCATAGTTTGCTTAGATAAAAACAATCTTCAGCGACAGTAATACATTATTTTATAGAAATTTCAATCTGTGACCCCTTGAAATACAAAATGGACAATTCCATACTTATTATATCAATATATATGGGATAATCCATCAGAATAAAAAGGGTTGACAAGGTATGCATGAAGGATATAAAGATACAGTAAAACCTTTGTAAAACGGCCACTCAAAAATAGACAAAACTAGAGCAGCAGTCGATGGTACACCATCGCAAATACCCGCTTTTTTACCTATAACCTTTACCTTGGGGGTCAAGGTCACACAAAATGTAGCGCAGTACCTTCTACTTAATGTGACCTATGCACCTGTGAAGTTTGAAGTTGATATGTCCAATGGTAAAGGAGGAGATGCATTTACAAGAAAATACATTATATGACCTTGACCTAGTTGTTGAGGTCACACAAAATGTTGTCCAGTGCCCTCCAAATCATAAGACGTATGCACCTGCCAAATTTGAAGTTGCTATGTCCAACAGTTTAGGAGAAGATGGATTTACAATAAAGTAAATTATATGACCTTGACCTTGGAGTCAAGGTCACTCAAAATGTTGCCCAGTACCATCCACATCATGTGCCCTATGCACCTGTAAACTTTGAAGTTGCTATGTCCAATGGTTCAGGAAAAGATTCATTTACAAGAAAATACATTATTTGACCTTGGGTATTTGACCTTACCCCAAGGTCAAGGTCACATGAAGTGTTGCCTAGTACCCTCAACATCATGTGACCTATGCACAGGCAAAATTTGAAGTTGCTACTTTCAAAACATTATGAGGAGATGCGTTTTCAAGAAAATACATTATTTGACCTTTGACCTTGACCTTGGGGTCAAGGTCACACAAAACGTCGCCGAGTACCCTTGACATCATGTGACCTATGCACAGGCAAAATTTGAAGTTGCTACTTCGAAAAGTTTATGAGTAGATGCATTTACAAGAAAATACATTATTTGACCTTTGACCTTGACCTTGGGGTCAAGGTCACATGAAATGTCACCCAGTACCCTCTACATCTTGTGATCTATGCACCTACAAAGTTTGAAGTTGCTACGTCCAACGGTTTAGGAGAAGATACAATTACAAGAAACGTGACGGACGGACGGACAGACAGACGCACGGACGGACCGACTTTGGTACGAAATTAATATACCCTATTTTTCTTACGAAAAAGCGGGTATAACAAAGATCTTAATGACAAATGGTAGCTTATTGATGGTCAAAAGTATTGCAGAATGCTCCCCTTGGACCATTCTGCAATACTTTTGACTTGCATTAAGCGATAATTGGTCTAGAAAACCAATTTTCAGTCTTTTTTAGAGTGGCCGTTTTACACAGATGTAACTATGCATGAATGGACAGACAAACCAAAAGCATCATGCCCCTTCAAATGTTTCAAAGTTGATGGCATAATCAATTTACAAGCTACTGACAATCTTACCAAATTAATTACTGCAGCCAGGCAGAAGTCATTGATTGTTATATTCCTTGGTATTTCTACAATATCAAATCTCTGTCTCATTTTCTCACGTATTTCCCGCCGCAGCTCATTCTGGACATGTTCCACATGCTGGACCCACTTACGACTGAAATCAACATCAAACTTCTTCTCTAGGTTCTCAATAGCTGAAGAAAAATAAGGTAACCATGGTAACTATAATAAGATGTAAATTCTTTGTCATCTGGTTATTTTTGCTTGTTTTTTTGTCATATACTGATTTTTTTCAAAATCATTTTTTTTCGAAATATCTTTTCAGGAACACCATAAGAGTGTCAAACAGTTTGGATCGAGATCATGCTTGATCTGGGTCCAAACTGTTTGCAAAAGTTAAAAGTTGTCAGCAGACAACACTAGGAAAAAGAGTTAATCCAAAACCAAAGCATATGTTGTGGGTACTAAAAAGAATCATCTTATTGAGAAAAAACTTCAAATAAGAGGCTGCATAATGCAAACACATATGTTATAAAAAAATGTCCGATATTTTTCTCCACAATGATCACATTTGAAAAAAGTGTTTTTCATAATAATGTATCTCTTTTCTAAGCCTGCTGCATCCTTTCAAATGACATAAATTTAAACTGGTACCTTGCATTATGAAGATACCAAAATTTTCAATAAAATGTTGCTTAGAAATGACTTATAATGAAGAACCACTTCAGTTCAAAACCTTGCTATACAGGAATGGCATATATGATCATGTCATGAGCTAGGCATTTTGAAAAATAATGGCAAAGTTCGAAAATGTTTGGAAGAAGTTGGAAACAGGTTATAAACTGATTACTTGAGCGCTGCCTATGCTTGGTGTAAGTCAAGGTATCCCCATGTCTTTTAAGCTTTTGATACTTTCCTTAATAAGCAGTCTGATCTGGGACTATTTTGTTTAAACATGCTTTTCCTGTGAGTAATATAGTTCCTCCAAGAGTCAAATTGGGAAAGTCCGGCACAATACGAGAATCCAATCAAGCCTCGGGTGTATGTAAGGCACATTACGTGTAGTACTATGTACGAAAAAGCTCCATTTTGTTAGCCTGAATTGGCGTCAGGAAAATTAGTTCTGTAGCATTTGGGTTCAGCCCTGCTAAAATCCATTTTTCTGATTACCGGAACAGTTTAATAAGAAGAATAAACAAAGTTTATGTATTTTTCAATAAAATATTGCTATAGCCATATTTTATTGAAAAAACAACAACATAAACTTCATATATAACCATTTGTTTTGCTGCAATCACACTTGTTATTGTATTGGCATGGTTTCTGTGACGTCAGCATCACATTATGTAAGGTTATCAAAGTAGATCCTTGATTTACATCTGAGGTCTGATTCCATGGAATTCCATGGATTTGGCCAAGGCAGTTCCGATTGCCTCCAAGAGTCTAGTTTGCGATAGTTAAATTGATCATCTCACCTTGCTTGTGTTTTTCAAGTTCTTGTTTAATATCCTTCCTCCTCTGTAGCTCTTGCATGTTGGCAATGATTGGTGGAAATTTCTCCAGCTCATGATTACATTCTCGGATCAGCATGTTGATAAAATCCTGAAAACGCCAAGTAATAACTAGGTCCAGAATAAAATCTCTGATCTTATGATACATCTGTTGTGTTTCTTTAACCCTTTGTATACAGGAATTCCCTAAACAGGGACTTTTACAAACAAAGAAGACCCAGACGAAATGCCGCACAATGTGGCATTTTATCAGGGTCTACACAGTTTGCTAATGTAAAAATGATCTTCAGACAAAAAATAACAATATTTTTTTTTTTAAATTATAACCTGACACCCCTAGATACGTACAATCGACTATCTGAATTTTATAGTATCAAATCAAAAGGAAGAATCAATTAGCATACAAAGGGGGCTTCTATGTGTACACAGTACAGTACACTCTAACAGTCTACAAATTGACAGGCATGGATAAATAGAGGATCTTATATGAGTGCTCATGTTTTATTGAATTTACTAAAACGAGTTTATTAAATTCAATAATACAGGATGTAAGGTAGTAGTTGATTCTAATCTTCAAGTTCGCGTTGTGTTTTAAAAGTCTCTTTAGAATTTCTAAGTCTTGTAAAATTTCAGTAACAACTTTCACAATTTTATAATTTTATTAAATCTTCTTAAGTCCAACTAAATACTTCAAGAAACTATCTATAACCCAAAGTTCCGAAATCTGAAGCTCTGCCACTGGGTTTCATCTTATATACCATGAGGCACGTGATAGAAGCTGACCACAGCGCCACCTAATGACATCATCACTAACCAATCATATTTCAAGTTTACTATATAGCGCCCTCTACATAGGTAAGCTTCCATTTATACCAACCAATCAGAAGATACAAAAGTGACTCATAGTCACACCAGTTGCGCAATTCCCCAAAGGTCATATGATTAAATGTATTGCGCAATCCTGCCAATCAATGTCAGAATTGACACAATCTATTTATTGGGCTTATGTAATTTTACTAAACTAAGTCACATCTGTCATCATGACCTTTTGAAAGTGTTAAAACATCCCATCAAAATTGACAGGCTAATAAATATGACATTTGAAAAACAATAACAAACTGGTGTCAGAATTCCCTATAAAAACATAAACATGTCAATCACAGATGTCAACACCGCACCTGGCTGAACACCTGCGTCCTACCTAAACCAAGCATTCACAAATATTGTAAATACCCACAGGCAATTCACAATTATTATGAACCCTCACAGACGAAACCAGTGACTACTTTATACACGCCCAAACCTTAAGAGTTTGACTTAATTTTTCAATAAAGTGAAACTCTCCAAGCTCATCTCTCATACCCCATATATACAAATAACATCCACACACACTCTCACACTCACTCACATACATACCACAATATAAATAAAATACTAGCATGCACAAATAATCCTATAACTACTAAACATAATCAATACATATGCATCATCAAAGTACAACTTCCAAAACATTTATAAAACTATTTACAGCAAACATCTGCATGTGACAGCGCACTCCAGAGAACCTTGTGTCCACTCAATGGTTGGCCACCCCATCGAGTGTGCAGTTGTCCCAAACTCTCCAGAGCACACAGAAGCCACAAGCAGATTTACAGTCCAATTAATCCCAAGTGAATTCACAACACAATGTCAAATCTTAACTAATTATATATACACATTATGAATCCCATGCACAATAGGGTCAACTGTCACTCCACTGCACCTTCCCGTCAAGTTAACATATACATGCCTCCCTACAGATTACACAGAGACAGACATATGCATGCCAAGCTTTAACAATGGAGCACATCATGAAACAGCCCAATGTCTACAAAATGGTTGATCAGACCACAAAGCAGACAATTGCTTTGAAGACCCCACTATGCATAAAATCTCATATACAAAATCAAAAACATGCACCACACATATAGTAATCCTATTCTCCGTCCATCAAGTAATACAGTCAATATACAATAAGGTTCATCTTCACTCCTCCGCGGCTAGTCTATTTGTATTGGATCATCCTGCTCCCCAGTTCCATGGTAAAATACAAAGTTATTATCCTCCTGTCGGTTACATTCAGTTTGTTCCTCCATAGGAGTATATTTGAAATTAATTTTGTTTTCCGCTTGCAATTTCCAAATTATGGTGTCGTCTAAACTCTGTTCAATTTCGTCCAAAAGTTTAATTGCTTTGCTGATATCCAGTATATAGAATTTTGTCTGCTGTCCAAAACACTTTTTTAGTTGCTGAATGTTGTATAGCTTATCCATAACTGTATAATGTTAATTTTCTTGTTTGGAATAATTGACTGGTAAGTAATGTAGAAAATCCAAAATTTATTAGCTGTTGTTTACAAAAGTTCACTATGTATAAATGTCATTAATTGTTTGACATTTAAAGGTCACCAATTCAAAGCTGTCAACAAAATCTTGATTTGACCTGTTATCTGTCATCACTTTGGAAACTGGTTGGATTTTAAAGGTCATTATGTTTCATATAAACTCGATGATACTTGAGGTGAAAAGGTCCCTTACTGTATTCCTTCTTATACATCTCAAGGTCATATATCAGTCTTTCTTATCAGTCTTTACAGTGCATATTTTTGTACACATCATAGTAAGCATATTTATATCTTCACCAGCCACCAAACTTCATATTAAATGACTGGACTTACACACATTATCAATAACTATTTACATATCTTCATGTCATCATATCTTCACCATGGCACTACCATGGACTCATAGTTCTGTGTACACTTTAAGTCAAAGTTTCTCTATGTTATTCATGGCCATCTCTCTCTTTCAAACACAACTTATTTCTTCATATTCTCCAGCGAAGCCAATAACACCTTCGCTTCCTTCTGGTCTGGTGCGGAAGTAGGTTGTCTTCCCGATTTGCGCCTAACAATCTCGTCATGCTCCGACGACACCAACCCATTCTCAACAACTGACAAGGAACTCGTCACAACATTCTTATTACCATAACAATCAGCTAACCTCTCACCAAAATAGACTTTCACTTTCTCATGAAAGCACTTCTTATACATGAAAATCAGTATCAAAATGAAGACACATGTGCCAAAAATCATCACAACAAATGACCAACTAGAAACTGACCCACTGTGCTCATCTACCTTCCTATAATTATGCACATAATCAATAAAAGCAGGCATGGCAATCTCTCTTAAATTCATTAAGTCATTTGAAATCTCAATTGTAGTCAAATTAGGGAAATTAGATGTAAAATTTTCCCAAAGAGAAAAGTGTGTTATATTTCTCAATTTAAGCAATGAACCCCAAGCATCCCAAATATGACCTCTAACCTTTTTCTCATAATAGGGGGGTAAACTCAAATAATCATTTGCAGCCCCACAAGTCATATTTAATCTTATCACACCCAGGGGTGGATGCACAACAACTTCACCTTGCATGCCGGACCGATCTTGGCAAACAATGGTAAATTTCATAACATCTGAAGTTGCAACAATCCAAACACCTGAGTGTACATACTCCGCAATGGGCAATCTAGAGTTCAAATAAACCATACTTTTACAATCGCGTTGGACATTCTCCTTATTCTTTAAAAACAAAGCAATTACACAAGACTTACTCAAATTAATTTGATAAATTGGACTTTTTGGATTACAAAATGGCATGTACCTGTTGTTACATGCATAATAATCTTTTCCAGACAACAAAGTATATTTCGTCCTGTCTTCATTAATCATCAATGCTTCAGCAGAAATATCATATTTAGCAACTGCATTTACAGTTTTAGTCTCTGAAGTCAACTTTTGATTTTTAGGTAAGGGTAAATTATGAATTTTATAAATTTCGTAAATTTCCTTGCGATCCAACAAAGGTATTGTAAGAACAATTAATATTTTATGTCCATCTAAATATGCTGTACATGTCAAAGTGTTATAAAAATACCAAATATTGCTTTCAGGATCTGCTGGAAGTTGCATAGATACAGGTAATTTGTCTTTAACATCCAAAAGTAATGCTCTTAAATTCTTAGGCGAAATTGTACTAGGTGATAAATGACTCAAAGATAGCATATTCAACTCAGTTCGAAGATTCTCTATATAAATGAAAGCATTTTGTGTTGACTGTCTTATTTCTTCAAGTATTAGTTTGAATTGAAAATATGTGTTCACGAATTGTTCTAGTCTTACAAAGTGTGTAGTTGTATAAGTTGCCAATTCTTTAATCTTATCATCAAGGTTCATAACACACTCAACTAAATCCATAATAGCTCGACGATTTTCAGCTATCTGAATCCTAGACAGGTTCAATAGTGTCATACTTTGTTCTAGATTATGAATAATACTTTCCTGATTCGTGGCAAGGTCATGTACGGACCTTTGAATCATCTCTAAATCTAAGTCAGAGACTGTTCCAAATAACAGACTCATTGCCTGACCTACAATTGGCAGTAAAGAACGCTTAGATCTCTCGTGATCTGATTGTAATGTTTGATAGTCTACAAAATTATCTTTTACTGTCTTATATGTATCGTTCAATAAACCTATTTCATCATTCAAGCTTTTAAAAGTAGAATGATATGTCGTAAAGTTATGCTGTCTATACCACTCTGTCAAAGTCAGCATTATTTCATTTGAAGATTCTAAGTCTTTGCTTATTTTATTTATAAATACTTCAAAAGGTCTTAAATCATGAATGAATGTCACTAACCAACGCGCATGGTTTAAAGATACTTCATTAGTTTTATGAAAAACTACATTTTCATGTACCACTAAACATGAGGTGCAGCCGATTAATGCAAAGATGGTTAAGAATGTGTGACCCATGTTGCAACTGCGGTTACAACCTGAAAATACACACAAAAATAAAATCCATAAATTGGTAGGAAATACCACCTACTTAAACAATTTGCAAGTAAATTAACTTGAAGACTTTAAAATTAAAGCCACATATACAAATTGCTTATTATCCTTGAAGCCTTAACATTTATAGAATGTCAAATATCCCTGTAAACAATTGTGTGGTGTTCTTGTTTACTTATCACTGTTAACTTAATTTTTACTATCATTTTCTGGTGATGCTTTGTCCCCAAGTTCAAGGTTACTTAATGTACATATATCAACCCCATCTACGGACATTGCATCGTCAGCATCAAAATAGGACTCAGTCTCAGAACCAGAATCTACCTCAGGGTCAAAATCAATTGATCGTTCTACACTACCCCTAGATTCATCTACACTAGAATCCCTATTTGATTCCTCATTTTCTTCCTGTTTCATGGCATCCCTAGCTTTCAGACGCTTTGCTAATTCCATCAATGGAATGTTGTCTTCTTCGTCTGAATCATCTCTTTCCTTCTGATATTTCTTGGCGAGCTTTTCATATGGACCCTCTTGGTCTGTATCACTGGATTCTTCATCTGAAGAATCTTCAGGTGGAATGACATACGCTGTTTTGCGTAATGGCCTTCCATCAGTGGACGTTGGAATAACCCATTCATCAATATTGGCAGCTCTTAGCATTTCTGCATGGACTCTACTGGTAGATCCATCTAGCTGGTTCTTGATGACATAGGATGCTGGTCCAGTCTTTTCAATGATGCGATAATAGGGTTTCCATTTACAATCAAGCTTGCCTTTTCTCTGATTATTCTTATAGTAGACAGTATCATTAACTTGGAACTCGATCTTCTTTGTTCCTCTATCAGCGTATTTGGCCTGTGTTTTCTTAGCTTTCTTCAAATGTTTTCTGACTAATGTAAATGATTTATGTTGTTCTTGAAGGGCTATCTGATGGAGTTCTTCCCCTTGATATTTCCGGCGAGGTTTCATTAGATTATCAACCGGCAAAACAACATCTCTGTTGTACAGCAAGAAGAAAGGTGAAAACTTGGAAGAAACACTGATGTTGAACCGAATAGCAGCCAAAGCCTGATTCAAAAATAAATCCCATGTCTGCTGATTCTCAGACAGTTTCTTTGAAAGAACATCATGAAGTGTCCTATGAAATCTTTCCACCTTTGCATTGCTCTGAGGATGATACACACTAGTTTGAACATGGTGTATATTTAGTGACCTCATTGTTTCTTGTACAACCTTATTTACATTTTCCGACCCATTATCAGTTACAATTTGCAAGGGACATCCAAATCTTGGAAATATTTCCTCAATCAACAGATGTGCAACAGTATCAGCAGTCTTATCAGGAACTGCAAAAGCCTCAGGCCAGCCACTGAACCAATCCACAAAAGCAATGATGTACTTATTGCCAGACATTGTTTTAGGATAGGGTCCTGACAAATCAAGCGAAAGTTTTGCCATTGGATAGGGCGGTATGTCTGTTTCCTGCAAAGGCTGTCTTATCTTCTGCAAAGATCTAGCCTGACAAACTGTACAACTAGAAACATACTGATACAACTCTTTAAACAAATTTGGCCAAAAATACTTCTGCCTAATACAATCAAAAGTCTTTTGCACACCCATATGCCCATTATCATCATGATACTGCTTAACAACAAGAGCTCTAAGATGTTTGGGAACATACAACCTCAAAACAGTATCACCATCAGGGTCAGTCAAATAATACACTACATTATCTACTACAAGATATCTACGTTGTACCTCTTTACTAGGTTCTCCATGCACAAGTATTGTCTTGAGCTCCAGAAGCTCATCATCCTTATTTTGTTCACTAATCATGTCAAGTCCAGGCAAGCAATCATCTGGTTTAACCAAAGAATCATCAAAAGGGACATCACAGCTTGCGAATTTCTTTGGTTCAAATTCGTTGGAGTTAATGACATCAACTTGGAAAGTATTGTCATTCACATCTAGATCCAACTCCTCTGTCAAGTTTTCTTCTTGACAGCGACCTGGCTCATCTGGTCTTCTTGAGAGCAGGTCAGCACAGGTGTTAGTTGTGCCTGCTATGTACTCAATCGTACAATTGTAACCAGCCATGCTCAATGCCCATAACTGTATCTTCTTGTTCTGCATAGGTGACTCAAGCAGATATTTAAGAGGTTTGTGGTCAGTCTTAATGACAAACTGTGCACCATGTAAATAATGGTCCAATTTCTGTAAGGCAAAATGGATAGCATATGCCTCCTTCTCAACAGTAGACCATTTGCACTGTGTCTTACTCAACTTATGTGAAAGATAGTAAATAGGCTTCTCGTTGGATACATTTGGTATAATGTCCTCTGCCACATCACATGACTGTGTGAGACAAGCACCAATACATGTTCCACTGGCATCTGTGTACAGTGTGTACGGTTTGTTTGTATCTGGGTAAGCCAACAATGGAACAACCGAGAGACTATCCTTCAAATACTGAAAAGCCTCATCATGCTTTGCAGACCATTTGTAATGTGCATGTTTCTTTGTCAAAGCAATGATAGGTTCAGCTATTTCTGAAAAGTTCGGAATGAATCTACGATAGTAGGAACTCATGCCAATGAACGACCTAACCTCTCTAACACAAGTGGGAATAGGGAGAGATCTTATAGCCTCCACCTTCTTGGGATCAGGTTTGATTCCATCTTTGCCAATAATGAAACCAAGATAATTTGTCTCAGACTCCAAGAAATTACATTTCTTCAACTTTAGTTTCAAGTCATGCTTCCGCAACCTATCAAAGATTGTATCCAAATGCTGTAAATGATCCTCCAAAGTCGGACTAAAAACCAATATATCATCAAGATATGCAATAGCAAAATCACCAAGACCTTGCAAAACCACCGACATCAACTCCTGAAAAACTGCAGGAGCATTCGAAAGACCGAACGGCATGACATTGAACTCGAAAAGACCCCGATGACAAGCAAAGGCTGTCTTTTCCTTGTCTGATTCATTCATCAAGACCTGCCAATACCCACTCTTTAAATCAAGGGAAGTAAAATATTTTGCCTTCCCCAGCAAAGCCAAAATGTCATCAATTACAGGGAGAGGGTAAGAATTTTTCTTTGTCACCTGATTCAACTTCCTAAAATCAACGCAAAATCTTTTTGAACCGTCCTTTTTATCAACAATCACAACTGGAAAACTCCAGGGTGATCTAGATCTTCTAATAAATTTTGCGTCAAGCATCTCATCAATAGTTTCATCAATAATTTTCCTGTTATTTAGAGGTGTCCGATACGGTCTTAATTTAATCGGATCAGCACTCCCTGTATCAATTTTCATTCTGACAGTGTCTGTATGTCCAAGTTCAGTATCCTTACTAGCAAATAAATCAGAATTTCTTAAAATAAGGGGTTCTATGTTATCTCTATACTTATCAGCTACATGTAAATCCTTCAAATCCATCGTAGAGTCAAACTTCTGACCCTTAATTACAGAGTTAACCTCTGCTAACCCCTGACCTGTCAACTGTTCAACTTTTGCTATAGGCCCATGCCTTCTGATTCTAATAAATTTACCAGTACTATTGGTCACTAATATAGGGATACTTCTATCTTTTCCTAATCTACTAACAGAATCAACTACTTCTAACCCTGGTTCTCTACAAGTGAAGCCTTTCTCTACTGCAGAAATCTGATAATCGACCCTGACCGGAAGATCTGGATTCGGTCTGACCTTTGCATAACATATAGTTGCAGAATGTGGTTTTAACACCGTGTTATACTTAATCCTAGCTACTGACGAAACATGGATATCCTCCTCAAGGTTAACATATCTCTTATTCTCAATTCTCATACAACCTAAATCATAATATATCCGGACTCCATGCTGACGTAACCAGTCTGTACCCAAAATCAAATTTCTACTCATGTCTTTAACCACATAGAACATATGTTGCATTTCAATACCCCCAATGGTAAACTTCAAATTTATACAACCATCTATTTTCAAAGCACCACCACTTACACCAGATAAATTTATCCTCTTAAATTGCAGTTTAGGTTTTACTAACAGTGAATCATAAACCCTACGATGCATTAAAGAAACTCAGCTCCTGTATCAACAAGAGACCTAAATTTAGTTTTACCAATTTTAATTACACAAGAATTTGGACTCCCCGCCAAAGTTATTTTATAAGTTGGAATATTTTCTGACAGTCTTTTATTTCTACCCCTTGCATCGGCCTCAACATGCAAGGAGCTATCTAGTTTTCCTGCTGTGTCCGTCTGAATTCTTGACCTGTCCTAGGTCTTTCAGTCCGTCCATAACTATCTTGTTTACATAATCGCAGTATGTGACCTTCTTGGCCACAGCCCCAGCATATGATATTTGGGTTTTTACGCTTTGCATCATTTAATATGTGTACATTCCTACATGTTTTAGATGAATGACCTGTTTTCTTACATTTGAAACACCTTAAAGGTCTATAATGATCAATTTCCATAGGTTCTTCTTTTCTGTCTGATTTATAAGGAGAATGATAATGTGATGATTAATTTGCTCTGGCCCTTAAATTTTGTTCTTTTGTAGCAGTGGCAATTGCCCCCTGCAAGGTATCTGGATTATCACGCAAAATTTTCATTTTTAATGCATCATTGCCAACCAAGCCGTCCACAAACGTATCGATCAGTTGTCGCTCAACAACATCCCCACCTTGACCTACGAATGCTTCTTCAGCCAAACTCAATATACGTTCAGCATATAATTGAATGTTTTCCCCAGGTTTTTGCCTAATGGATCTAAGCAGACTAAGTGCATATCTGCTATCAGTAACATCAGAAAATTTATTTGCTAATTCTGTTTTTAATTCAGCCCATGTACTCTGTGGGAAAGCTTCCATGTACCTATTGATAAATCCGCTAACAGCCCCCTTACTAGATTGATATGCAATCAATCTCTTCCTAGCTTCAGGCAAACCAGTTAATTTACAATACTTTTCAATCTGTTTAACCCAATCACGAAAATTTTTAGGATTGCCATCAAAACATTGCACAATTTGAGAGACGCCCTGTGCGTTTAATGCAGATGAGACATTGGCCATTTCCCTAGCCAAATATTGAAACACACCTTCAACACCTGTGTCATTCTCAGGTTCCATGATAAAATAATTTCAAATGTGGTTAGCTGACTGTTACTTAAATAAGAATAAAATGACAAGTCCTACCGTGTCAAGAAAAATCCACCAATCACTAGTTAACTATATCTTCAATCACAATCTGTTCACTAACTGTTCCTGTTCTTCTCTGTTCTTCACAATGTGTCCACGAAAACAAAGTTCGAAATCCTGGTCTAGTAGGCACCAAAAACGTCCCAGATGTAAGGTAGTAGTTGATTCTAATCTTCAAGTTCGCGTTGTGTTTTAAAAGTCTCTTTAGAATTTCTAAGTCTTGTAAAATTTCAGTAACAACTTTCACAATTTTATAATTTTATTAAATCTTCTTAAGTCCAACTAAATACTTCAAGAAACTATCTATAACCCAAAGTTCCGAAATCTGAAGCTCTGCCACTGGGTTTCATCTTATATACCATGAGGCACGTGATAGAAGCTGACCACAGCGCCACCTAATGACATCATCACTAACCAATCATATTTCAAGTTTACTATATAGCGCCCTCTACATAGGTAAGCTTCCATTTATACCAACCAATCAGAAGATACAAAAGTGACTCATAGTCACACCAGTTGCGCAATTCCCCAAAGGTCATATGATTAAATGTATTGCGCAATCCTGCCAATCAATGTCAGAATTGACACAATCTATTTATTGGGCTTATGTAATTTTACTAAACTAAGTAACATCTGTCATCATGACCTTTTGAAAGTGTTAAAACATCCCATCAAAATTGACAGGCTAATAAATATGACATTTGAAAAACAATAACAAACTGGTGTCAGAATTCCCTATAAAAACATAAACATGTCAATCACAGATGTCAACACCGCACCTGGCTGAACACCTGCGTCCTACCTAAACCAAGCATTCACAAATATTGTAAATACCCACAGGCAATTCACAATTATTATGAACCCTCACAGACGAAACCAGTGACTACTTTATAAGGAGCACAAATGTTAGATTCTATTTATCACATGACATTAAAATTACTTAAAAATTGCATTTTGGGGGGTAAAAACATCAAGATTTTGCCACTATCACACAATGTTATTTTGGAGGTCATAACGTAACGTTACAAAATCTGTAAACCACTAGTGGTTTATCGATTTTATTGCATGGTGTGATATCACTCCCAGATGCTTCATGTGATAAAATGCATTGTTCTAATATAAAAGTAAAGGAAGAAAGCAACATACGGTCATAGGTCCACATAAACAAAAATAGGGGGCGTAAAATTGTCAATCTTTCTTATCCATCAATTTTTAGCTTAAAAATTTGGTGATTGACCGAGAATTTTCGTTTTTCTCTAGCCTACGCAACATGTAACTTGTGATTGTTACCAAAGGGTGTGTGCATTTCAACCAATACCCTTTTTTATATAAACCATACCTGTGACTCTATATCCGAAAAATAAACACTGAAGTGACCGCATTTATCTGGCCAGATCGAACCAAATATGCTCCTATGTTAAGTCCACATAAGTCATTTGTAATTTATGACACTTGAAAATGACTAGAAAATGAAAATAATTTTACCTGACAGCCTGTAGACCTTCTTAATTATTTGCAGTCTCTTACAAAGGAAGAAGGCAATGATCAGGAATCAATACAATCAAGCACCACACCAAACTCAGGACACCATATGGGAAAGTGACAAAAACACAAGAAAACATCACACACAAAAATGCCAAGAGGTCAGTTCTTTCTCAGCAGGTGACCACAAGACTGCAAGGAACAGACAAGACAACATGGCAGACATGAAACACATTTTACAAAAAGGATCCACAAAAGAAGTACCGCCTTGGAACAGTCAGTAAAAAAAAATTACTGGAGCGCTTAAACATGTTTGACCGCGCCAACCTCACCCTTATTTTTAATGTGGATCAAGACAAATAGATGTTTGGTTCGCATGTATCTATGCAATGTATGCATCATCTCAAAGGCTCATGACAGTTGGCATATGGCACAAGAAGATATATGATTTCTAGTGTATGAGCATGCGTCCCATTGGACAGCAAGCTGATAGCATGGTACTTTATGAATAAAACTTACCACTCTATTTACAACAGCTGTTGTCTGTCTATATCTATATGCCACCATCAGAAGGAAGGCAAAGTAGGCACAAACTGCCATTGGGTCTGCCTAGATAGAGAAAAACAATATATACGAGGGTCAGTCAAAATAATTGACAGTTGGTTAATATCTTTTGACTGGGTTGACACATTTGAATGAAACTTGGTATGTATATGGAATGATCTTCTTACTTCATTGCATAAATAAGTTGACATCTTATCCTCTTTTAAGTGTAACAGTTGTTGCTAGGCAACCGAAGCCAGTCTCTTAGCAATGTACGTTCGCGCTGACAACATTTCTGACTCAGCAGCCATGAATTTAAAATCATTTCAACTCTAAAACAGTATATTAACAGACCTTTTATCTCACTAAAGCTAATTTTGAAAAGAGCGACAGACGACAAAAAAGCATGCAAAATACCCTGCATGCAAAAAGTTAACCGTAAAATTTATTATATCAATCTGGCTGGTATAATCCATCAGTATACATGGTTCATACAGGCAAGGCTCTGTAAAATTCAAGGATTTTTCAAGGACTTCTAAAAACCTATACTACAATTTTCAAGGACTACAAGTTTATGAAACATAGTGAATCAGACATTAAAATCTATATTTGCAAATGATGGAGTGAGGGAAGGGATAAATAAGTATAAGAATATTAGCATAAAATTGTTGTCCCTTAATTTGGTGCAGCATAATGCTGCCCAAAATAAAGGGACAACAATTCTATACTAATTTTAGTCTACATCAACAGGATTAAGTCTTACAGAAAATGGTAAAATTAAAGTACTTTTCAAGACCTTATAGTGATTCTCCAGTACTTTTCAAGGCATATTTCATTTTCAAGGACTTTTCAAGAAAGCCCTTCATATTCAAGTACTTTTCAAGCCTGTGTGAACCCAGGTATACAAAGGGTTTAACTTACTTCAACAAGATCTTCAGCATCAAATGGTGTTTCAGCATAGAACATTTTCTCAGCTGTCTTCAAGGCTGTATTTATTGTCCACCTGTATCCAAGGAAAGATAACTAAATGATTAGAATCATCACAAAACAAATTAAGGCTTAGAAGTATTTTCTTGAATACTAGATAGGTGATTTCAGTAGCATGTGTGTGAGGGGCAGATAGAAAACAGGTAAAAAAAATCTGCATCAAGAAAGCATTCAAATCAGAAATCCACCCAGCATGCAAAAAGTAATTCATAAGTTAGTCAATACATCAGTCATGCTAATATGACACAATTCTTCAATTATTCTATGCAATTATGAAATTACAGTTAGTATCAAATTTTGTTATAAGGCAAGGGTATATGAACTACGGTAAATGTTATAAAATTTCGAACATTTTTCTCATTATGTGCTCAAATAAAATTTTGGTTAGCATGGCTGTAATTCAGGAAGACCCTGATGAGACAAGTCTGATCTGGGTCTGCCCTATTTGTCTAGGGTCTTTTAGGCAGACAACTAGTGTTCAAACTTTTAGAATTTCTTCCATAATCCCTTTCTAATAAATAGCCATATCTTTGAATATTAACCCTTTGTATGATGAGTACTGTTAATATTAACCCTAAACGAGTGCTGTAAATTCGGAAATTTTCGCGAATAGCATTGAAAGACATATTTTCAATATTAAGATTTGCAGATAGGATATATATCAGTAAATGACAGGGTGATTTGGCCAGTTCGCTAGAATTTTATTTTCATGAAAGTTTTGCAAAAATAAAACCCTCGCGAAATTTTCCGAATTAACAGTATTTTTGCAAACAGTGAGGACCCTGATAAAATTTAGAATAATGCTACATTTCATCAAGGTCTACACTGTTTGTTAAGGTAACAAGACGTGTCACCGTAGAGTGACAAATGCTCCCAAAAGAATTGGTCTAGTATAAAACACATTTGAGGAAATTTATTTGTAATATTATAAGGTCACAGTGACCAAAAAATGGTATCCCAAGATGCTTCTAAACACCAAACTAGGTCAGAGGTTAAAGTCACAGTGACCGGAAAATGGTATGCCACATTCCACCATTCCAAGATGCATCCCCACACCAAATTTTGAATTCCTACCTCAAAGAATATAGAAAATATGCACCAGACTTGATGCCGATTCTAGAAACTAGGTCAGAGGTCAATATCACAGTAACCCAATGATGTTTCACAACACTTTGTCATCCGATAATGCATCCAAACACCAAATTTGGGATTCCTACCTCAAAAAATATATGAGATGTGCTCCGGACACAATTATTCTAAAAACCAGGTCATAGGTCAAGGTCACAGTGACCCGAATATGGTACGCAAAACTCTGCCAACCCAAAATGCATCCACACAACAAATTTGGGATTCCTAACTCAAATGATATAAGATATATGCTCCAGACATGATTATTCTAAAAACAATGTCAGAGGTCATGGTCACAGTGACCTGAAAATGGTACATGACACTTGCCATCCCAAGATGCATCCCCACACCAAATTGGGGATTCCTACCTCAAAGAGTTTTTTTTTTTATTAAATCTAAATTATCAAAACAATTCAATTGCGTAGCTGAAAATTAGTATACAACCATTTTAAAGAATTTTCTAGTAATTACCAATCAATATGCCAAATTTGCTAACAACCCATCAGTTTGCTTTCAAGATATTGATTTAAATCATAAGTTTGATACACATGAAAACTGATCAAAAGTAATTCATATCAATGCTCATCTTTATGCAAATTTTTGATCTGCATTTATTGGCCCATTTACAGGTCCAAGGTCAGCTCTATTGGTATGAGGCCTATGGCCAAGGGCCAATACAAATGATCGAAGACATGTTACTTGGCCAATACCAAATTACTTGGTTAATGCCATTCACATTTATAATTAACTACTTTTTAAATATATATCACTTTTACAGGCAAATGTGTTTGTGCCATACTGGTGACATTTCTGTTTTCATTCAGTATATATTCAATTTGACCTCAGCTTAATACAGCTAACATGAGACCAAATTGGTCTGACCAATACTGTTGACCTTAAGTCATTATTAATGGACCTTGGCTCAATACTGAAATCCATGCAGTGTAGTTAATTAATACTTTATCATATCCAAATATCAGTTTTCCTCATACATTACCTGTCATTTAAAAGTAGGTCAGCTGTGAAAGTATTTGGCACAAATGAGTTGACTAGGGCACACAACACTCGACTGTCTACAAAATCGTCAATACTCTACAGAACAAAACAAGGTTATTATCAACAACACTGTTAGTCTAAATAAACCGACAGACTGAAAATAGAACTTAATGAAAAAAGTCAATAAGCAATGCTTATTAGATACCCCCCGCACAGTAAGAGTCAGTGAAAAAACTTGGCAAGTTATAGTTCGAACAAGAAGACCTTAGTTTTGATAAGAAGATTTCAGTAGAATCTGTGCAAACAAAAATTATAAACTCCTTCATGCATATGTTCAATGTGTCTACATTGTATCTGCAAAGTATCAAATTGCTCCATCAAAAGTTGTAGTAGGAGTTGATCGGCCCATAAAGACACTATCCATGCATATACAAAAGCCATATAAGGGAATAATTGTCTAAGTTCTTACAGTTGTCATTTTGTCAAAATTATTTCTTGTGAACCAAACTCCTTCATGCATATGTTCAATGTGTCTGCATTGTATCGGCAAAGTATCAAATTGTTCCATCAAAAGCTGTAGTAGGAGTTGATCAGCCCATGAAGGCACCATCTATGCATATACAAAAGCCTAATAAGAGAAAAATTGTCTAAGTTCTCACAGCTGTCATTTCGTCAAAAATTACTTTTTCTGAACAAAACTCCTTCATGCATATGTTCAATTTGTTTAAATTGTATAGGCAAAGTCTCAAATTGTTCCATCAAAAGCTGTGGTAGGAGTTGATCGGCCCATGAAGGCACCATCTATGCATATACAAAAGACTTATTAGGGAGAATTGTCTAAGTTCTCACAGCTGTCATTTTGTCAAAAAATATTTTTTCTAAACCAAACTTCTTCATGCATATGTTAAATGTGTCTACATTGTATAGGCAAAGTATCAAATTGCTCCATAAAAAGCTGTGGTAGGAGTTGATCGGCCCATAAAGGCACTGTCTATGCATATACAAACACCTTATTAGGGAAAAATTGTCTAAGTTCTCACAGCTGTCATTTTGTCAAAAATTATCTTTTCTGAACTAAACTCCTTCATGCATATGTTCAATGTGTCTACATTGTATAGGAAAAGTATCAAATTGTTCCATTGAAAGCTGTGGTAGGAGTTGATTGGCCCGTATATGGCCTATAATAGCATATGCACAAAGCACTATATTAAAAGCCATTTAGAGCTACAAAGGGAAATAACTCTAATAGAATTGGCCCCTAGCCCTTACTTTTTTGTCTCAAGTATTTGTCTTGCATATATGAACATGTTTGCAAGGTTTGATGAAAATCCAGCAATGACTCTTCGAGTTATTAAGGAAAAAGCACTATATTAAAAGCCATTTAGAACTACAAAGGGAAATAACTCTAATAGAATTGGCCCCTAGCCCTTACTTTTTTGTCTAAAGTATTTGTCTTGCATATATGAACATGTTTGCAAGGTTTGATGAAAATCTAGCAATGACTCTTCGAGTTATTAAGGAAACAAAGCGTTACGGACGGACGGACGCACGGAGGGACGGACGCACAGACGGACGCACAGACGGACAACGTGAAAACAGTATACCCCCTACAAACAAAGTTTGCGGGGGGTATAATAAACATCTGGTTTGTCAAACAGTAACAAATAGATATAGATAGATAGATTTATAAATTCTTTTGAAATCAAAAGTCACATAACAGATTATTTAATCTGCAGTCACCCCTTGCTTACTCAATGTCTGACTTTTCACTTCCCAGTTATCAGCTGTTTGTTTGAGCTGAAGACTTTGTAAATAACATATGGGCTAAAATATATGGAAAATGTTCTAAAATTTTGAAAACTTTTCTCTGTCTGTTCTCAAATAAAATATTTGTTATTAGGCTGGAATTCATTAAATGTATGTCAGAATAGCAAATATGGGAGACTCTGAAGTAATCTGATCAGGGTCTGAGGTGTTTATCTTGGCCTTTTTGGCAGGCAACTTGTGTTTGAAATTTTAGAATATCTATCACAAAAGAATAAGTATTTTTTAAAAATCTATATTAGTCACACAATCTACTTAAAAGACTTTTATATAATGGTGTTTCACCCTTTTAACACCACTGTCCAATAGTGGTTTTCTGTTTTACAAAATTGCAAAAATAGTTCAAACTGTTTTGTCACATTTTTATAGTTCATCTGTTGCTTTAAATTATGCAGCACACAACATCAGCATAAGAGATTTTTGGAGCTTTCTTGCAATGAAAGGTTTAATTCTTTATCTGCTAGTGTTGTGAACTGGTAACTTTTGCAAACAGTTTGGAACCATATCAGGCCCGACAGATTGTTGGGCCTGATCTGGATCTCAACTATTTGACACTCTAATGGTATTCCTGAAAGAATTTTTTCAAAAAAATTTGATTTTGAAAAAAATCAGCAGACAAAAAGGCATGAAAAATTTCCCTGGGGACAAAGGGTAAATGACCAGGTAAGCGATTTGCTCAGCAACAGTGACATTAAAAGCAATTTTGCATTTAGTAAGTTTCACTATGATACCTTCTAGAGAGCATGCACCTTTAGTGCAAAATCAACAAAATCTGGCCACAAGGCTATAAAACAGACTAATGAGCCAGTGCATGAGATTTCCAACAATTTGACATTTTGACATGTGTAGACTTGGACGAGCCTCTGCAGTCTCCTTTTAAGCTTAGAAACTCCAAATGGTGTTCAGTCAGTAGCTTAACAATAGTAGAACACTCAAGCGACTAGCAAAGGCTCTGATCAGACTGCGCTTATGCGCAAGCTGATCTGAGGCTTCGCTGGTCGCACATACCACATTGTTGGAAATCTCATGCACTGGCTCGACTAATTTTTGTTTGCTCATAAAATCTTAAATGCTTAAAATTACAAAGTCATGTTGTATTTATCCTTCTAATAAATATTAAAATGCCAACAATTTGACATTTTGACATGTGTAGTTGACAATTGTTGGCATTTTAAGATTTATGGGCAGGATAAATTTCATGCACAGTTGAGTTGAGCATGAGATAAGTTTTATAACCTAGTGGCCAGGTTTTTTTAAGGAAGAGACCCAGTTGAAGGTAGAATATAAATAACACAGAATAAGACTTACATAACAAAACAGTCCTTTACCATCTCTGGTTGTCTGAAATACAAATCAGAATCACATTAACCATGTGTTACAAAGAGGATCTTACATGAGTGCTCATGTATTATTCAATTTATTAAACAAGTTTAGGAAAGGATATAAAATACAAGGCTTGCCAAGCCTTTTGTCGTTTTTACGCAACAAGTTAATAAATTCAATAATACAGGAGCATGAATGTTAGACTCTATTTATCATCTGACATTAACTTTAAAAAACTACCTTGAAATCATGTTTTTTGTCATGAAAATGCTAAGATTTTGACATATATACAAGATGTTTCTATAGCTATCAGTGTATAATGTAACTAAATCTGTAAACCACTAGTGGTTTATCAATTTTAAAATATGGTGTTTAATATAGAACTCCAAGATGCAACAATTTTTAACTATCAGAACCTTTGCCTATCTGGATCTAAGTCCAGAATGCTTATCAGTCAAAGAGCAAAGTATCTTTATTATAATACATAAGCTGCCTTGTTGAAACAGATTTTTGTCATATAAATATTAACTCTTAAATCACTGTCTTAATCCTTTGTTTTCTGATGGATTTATCCATATAGATAAATACAATAAGGATGAGATTGTCCATTATATATTTTCAAGGGATAACAGGTCTAAAATCCACTGCAGATTGCTTTTACATTAACAGTGTATACCTTGATGAAATGCCACAAACTGCATGCAGGAATTCATAAGGATTTCACTGTTTGCCAAAGTACTCTTTTACATGTATTTGGTATTCCGGAATACCCGTCTGACGTCCCCCTCCGGGGTTAGGACGTATTGGAAGATAGATAGATAGATAGATAGACATGTTTCTAGGGTTAGATTTGCATCATATGACATTTTGAAAAATTAATTTTCTTTTCAGACATTTACTTGTCCTGAAATGTATAGAGTTTGCGCAAGCATGTTCACGGGTGGTAAACCTAGGAACTACCACGAAATTGTGATAACGTTATTTTGTTCCCAAGCCACATCCGGGACACGTCGTGGTAGTTTCCAGGCCGAAAATTGGATAAAGAAAGGTTGGTGTCACTTTCATTTTTGTTTTATTTTACAACATAGAACAAACAATGGTGAAATCCGACAATGTGGTTCCGTGTAAGTATGTCTCAGCGTCCCCTCTAGCCCAAAATTTTGTTTGAAAAGTTATTTTCTTTCTTTTGGTACGTGTTTCCCCACTGAGCATCGGACCAACTTTCCCCAAAGTTCGAAGGATTTTAGCCTGTATCTGTCAAATTGAATGGACTTTGATATCATTTGACGATGGAAATGATAAAAAGACCCTGAATAAACATTTCTACACAGAAAAAAAATCTGAGCATTTACTCGTAAACGATTCATGCCCCGTTCGTCCTGTGTGGTAGTTTCCAGCTCATCGTGGTAGTTAAAATGCTATCGTGGTAGTTTCCAAGACTTTGTAGGAATTTAGTAGTAGTTCGCATCAGCAGATTTCCACTATTCAGGGGCTACTTCATTTTTATAAAGACAGGGTGTGCGGGCCGAACCTTGAATACTCCTCTTATTCATACGAAGACCTTTTCAAATAACCTTTTGTCATATAACAAATGACGACTGCCTGAATTTTAATTTTAGTGGGCTATTGAAATGATGAGAAGAATGAAAAGAAGGGATATTCACATTTTTTGTTTTTGAATAAACATGCTTTTTAATTATCAAATAACATGCCCGTTCATCGTCACACTCGCATGTTTATAAAAAGTGTCCCAACCCGAGGATATTTCCCTTTTTTCGAAGCGCAAGTACTAACAATACTTTGGGCCAGTAGTCTTAGCCTGCCATTTTATCTTAAAGCTGACTGAACATGGAACAACGTAGCGAGTGACGCAGTTTTTTATATCATTTTTTTTGTCTGTTGCTTGGTCCACCACGGCTCAACTGATGACCTTCTTTTGCTTTAGATTTCCAGAGGTGTTGTTTGGCAGTCCAGGGCATGGTCTCCACCTGTCAAGCATCACATTGAATCTCGAGTCCTCAGCTTAGCTTCCTCATGGTGTTGAAATGTGGTTTATTTGTTTACCGTGGTAATTAATTGACGAGTTCGAGGGTTATCATGCGAAACAAACAACCACTATAATGTTTTGTAACACTTCAGAAACGTATCCTATAAAGTCTTGGAAACTACCACGATAGCATTTTAACTACCACGATGAGCTGGAAACTACCACACAGGACGAACGGGGCATGAATAGTTTACGAGTAAATGCTCAGATATTTTTTCTGTGCAGGAATGTTTATTCAGGGTCTTTTTATCATTTCCATTGTCAAATGATATCAAATTCCATTCAAATTGACAGATATGGGCTAAAATCCTTCGAACTTTGGGGAAAGTTGGTCCGATGCTCAGTGGGGAAACACGTACCAAAAGAAAGAAAATAACTTTTCAAACAAAATTTTGGGCGAGAGGGGACGCTGAGACATATTTACACGGAACCACATTGTCGGATTTCACCATCGTTTGTTCTTAGTTGTAAAATAAAACAAAAATAAAAGTGACACCAACCTTTCTTTATCCAATTTTCGGCCTGGAAACTACCACGACGTGTCCCGGATGTGGCTTGGGAACAAAATTACGTTAACACAATTTCGTGGTAGTTCCTAGGTTTACCACCCGTGATGTTGTCTGCTGCAACAAACACACATCTCCCTCTTCTCTGTCTTTATCAATGTTAAAAAAGGCAACATTTCTTCACTAACATTTAGCAAACCAAATCATGTAATGAACAAGCTTAGTGCTAAACCACAAAAACATGTCAAGCAAGGTTATGGTCCTTTAACTATACACTTCAGCAAATAAAATAACCCTTTTCATTCTGATGGATTATCCCATACATAATGATATAATAAGTATGGAATTGTCCATTTGTATTTTCTAGGGTCTCCATTCAAATATTCTATAAAATGATGTATTTCTGCCATTGAAGATGTTTTTTATCTTAGCAAACAGTGCAGACCCTGATAAAATGCTGCCTTACGAGACATTTCACATGGGTCTACTGTTTGCCAAAGTACCTGCTTAACGTATCCAGAATGAAAAGGGTAAAATGTCACTCTGTAGCATTTACTCTAGATATTAAGACTCCTTGGCTTATCAAACTTACCACATTCGACCTGCTTAAATGTTTAAGAAGTCTCTTTGGCAAACAGTGTAGACCCAGATCAGACTGTTCCTATAAGAGCCATTTGATCTGGGTCCACACTGTTTGCATCTACACTCCTTACTCAGTATCTGTACGCAAATATATGCAGCAGATGACTTGAGCAGACAACATTTTCAGATGCTTTAAGGGTTAAATATGAAATAAGCCCATGAGTAACTCATGAAGAGTCTAAAAACTGTCATAGAATGTTAAACAGTGGTGACCCTAATCAGATCTGGGTCTACATCAAAGGTCCAGATAAGGTAATTTTATGAGTGTAAAATTGTAATTATTTTCTTACCCATCAATTTAAACATGTGTTTTGGGTGCTCAAAAGAAGCGTCTCATTGAGACGGTTCTTTTGAGTACCCACAACATATGTTTTGGTTGAGAAATAAAGAAATTATTTTTCAATAACACACTCTTATCTGGAGTCCTGTACATTGTTTTCTCCATCATGTTAGGGTAAATCTGGTAAGTCTAGCTTTACAAAGATTAATAGGCAGTATCAAGCCATTAGCTATTATCACATACATATATGTATTATGTCTGTTCTTACAGAATTTTGGCGTTTAGGTTTCCCTTCATATTTCTGTAAAATAATCACGAGTATGGCAATACAAATTATTATCAGAACCATTCAGCCCTAAGTTGGTTACATCTGTATAAGCAAATTTTCTCCTAAAATTAAAAATCCTATTATAACAAAAAATTGTGTGTTTAAAAACACTGTGCTTCCCATCAGGAGTAGATGACCAAGAATTGTCATCCTGGATATCAGAATGGAACAATTTCAGTTATTCTGACTCTCCATGTTGCCTCAATGAAACCCATAAAGTTCCAGTTTAATCTAACATATGGTTTGGGAGGAGATGTTTACAGAATTTCAAGATTGCTGCCATGGTGTCCATCTTGGATATTGGAACAGAACATTTTTGCAAATTGCCAAATTACCTCCCAGAAAGTTTCACCTCAATATAACATATGGTTTCAGAGTTGTTGTTTGAAAATATATCAAGATGGCTACCAATAATTATGGCATCAGCCTTTAATATTGGTACAAAATAGTTTTAGCAAATCTAAATTTTCATGCTGGCCAAATGCCTACCGCCTTACTAAGTTTTGGTTTAATTCTACATATGGTTCTGGAGATGTTGTTTGAAGAACTTCAAGATGGCTGCCATGGTGAGCAGGCCTTTAGTATTAAAATAGTGCATAACAGAAAAATAGATTTATTATTTCCTTACCAAAACATATGTTGTGGGCACTCAAAAGAACCGTCTCAATGAGACGGTTCTTTTGAGCACCCAAAACATATGCTAAGACATAGGGGTAAGAAAATATTTACAATTTGACGCAGACATTTTGGGTTTATCTAAACCTGTGATGAGGAGCATCTTGGAAATCAGAATGAATGGAATATTTTAGCAAATCTGAATCCCACAAAGTATCGGTTCTATCTGAAATATGTAACATGTTGCTTTTCATTGGCTGCCAAGTGGTTTTATGAAGCTGGCAGCTGTTGGTTGTAGGGGCAACAAACTACATTTTCACTGTTTTTTTGGAGGAAAAATGTTATGAGTGCATTAGTATTCCAAACTTATTTTGGGGGGATAACATTCGCTTTTGACCCCCTCTGAGAGCGGAGCCAAAAATGAATATGCTCTTGTGACCCCAGTTACTCAACATTTTTTTTAGGATTCAGTAAAGTGGTTTATGAGGACATAGCATAATGGACAGAGGGACGAATGACAGTGCACTTGATCACTATTTTCCCAATGCTTGGGTTTATTAGATCAGAAATACCTTAAGTTGATAGTTGACCATCTCTAAGACACACTCATCAGGTGAGGGATAATCTTCTTTATCTCTCTTCTTCTTCTTGAAATGTTTCACATACTCTGTATTAGGAAACTTCACCCATGCCTCCTCCATATCATCCTACATAGAAATAGACAATATTCCAATATTCAAACTAAACCCTTTAACCCTTTACTCCATAGGCTATTTTTAGATCATGACATCATTTTCTATTTTTAGACAACATTGAAAAAATTAAAGAAAAATTTAAGTGAAGTTTTGATTATTTTTGAAAATATTATGGAAAATGGAGTATTTGCTCTTTTGAGCAAATGCTCCATTTTCCGTAATATTTTCAAATACATGATATTTCAAAGGTGTCAAAAGGCATTATTATGGAATAAAGGGTTAAGCAACAAATAGGAACTGCAATATTTATTTTTGGAAGAAAATAAGGCTTAAATTATCAAATGAGCTATCAAGTCTTACTTGGTTTCTCAAAGCAGGGACAATTTTGAAAGTTTTGTCTGCTGCAAATACAGTATTAAATGGGGGGGGGGGGGAGGAGGGGGAGGGACAGTTAAATACTGCCTAGAAGACAAGCAGACAGGATTTTTTATGGCAGTGAAATTGTTAATAATAGCTCTGCCTTCTCTCATCATAACTTCCGACATAAAACAGAAAATTAGCATTTCTAGTCTGAAGAAGAATGTTATTTATAAAACATAATAATGCACAGGTTCTCTGACAATCTTCTAAAACAAAGAAAAGGTTCAACAATAAAATGTTATCACAAATAAAAACTTAACATGTCATTAACTACTCTATAGCCTCAAAACCAAAAGCTTACAATGTCAATACGTAGTAGTAATGACATTGCGAGCTTTTGGTTTTGAGGCTATAGAGGTGAAAAAGGACTGAACTTCAAGCTCATGTGCTCAGATTGATATATAAGAAGTTTGAGCCATGCTTTATAATGGGATTAAAATTGCTTTTAATATAGACTGTGAAAATCTTAAGGTTAGCTTTTGGTGAGCATAATGAATGGCACTGATTAAATTATAAATGAATGAAAGATGGCATATAAAAATATTTCATCACACTAACTCAGATTTTTTTTTGTTTGAGAAGCTGTACATTGCACAGGTTTGATGCATTTATGCTTACCCTTTACCTCAAAGAGACACCTTTTGACACTTTTGCAAACAGAGCAGACCAAGATCAGGCAGCTCTTGTAAGAGCTGCCTGATCAGGGTCTACTCTGTTTGCTTATGGAAATATGATTAGAAGTGATCCTACACTAGTGTACCTGATAAGTAATTTCTTGATTCTATGTACCAACATGAAAGTTAATTGATGGAATTATTCATAGTGGGTGGAGCTTAGCATGAATATTCATGAAGAAAATGGGCTAAAGGCAGAAGTGGACTATAAAAGGCCAATATTAGTCACCTATTCTCATAAATCCAATAACTGCCAAAGAGTCAACAACTACAGAAGCTCCTGTATGGAATATCTCTTGTTTGATTGGCTGTTATAAATTACCTGTGAAAAGATTGACAGCTCTTATAAGCTCAGTGTTCATACTGCCTATCAACCAGATCGCGCCACTGGTCTAATCTAATCTGACAGTAGCTAAGCTCTTGCTGCCTTATATGGATAGCCACTCTCCCCTGCTTCAGGTATTCTGCCTTTTAGCTGTATCTATGCAGATGCATAAATGCATTTAACCTGTGTGTAACAGAGCTTCTCAAAATTTCAAATTTTTGATTATTTAATAGGTAAATGATAATGTATTTATGAAACATTGACATTTTGTTGTAACATTGTAGCCAGAAAAGTTCTGATGTGTTTGTAATACACACATTCCACAAATACAAATGTATATAAAAATAAAGAGGAAACATTTTTCCATGCACAGTGCAGTCCCTTTATAATGCTATGCTTGGGGTCCACAGGGATGGACCATGTCATAAGAGAATCATGTTATAAAGGGTAAATTTAACAATGAAATAATGGTCATTTTCCTATAATTCCTTTGTTTAATTGAGTTCATTTTATGGCCATTTTCCTGTAATTCCTTTGTAAATTCCAAGGTTAAAAGATTTGGGAGCCAAAACATGAACGTATTATATCCCAATCCATATTATAATGAAGTGTATTATAAAGGCACTGCACTGTATCTTAACACAAATAGAGAAAATTCTGCACAATAACCACACAAACAAAATTCAAAATCCAACACCATCTATTGTAACTTTTCAAGCACCCAAACACAGAAACCAATTAGACACATATTTAAAGGCATAAAAAAATACATTTCCATGCTTTAGCTCTTTGCATGCTGGGAAAATTTTCATGATTTTTTGTACTGTTGTCTGCAAATTTTTTCGAAAAATTCTTTCAGCAATTCTGTCAGTGTCAAACAATTTGGATCCAGATCAGGCCCAACTTTTTGTTGGGCATGATCTGGGTCCAAAATGTTTGCATATGTTATAAGCAGACGACAAAGTATGTCACAAGCAGACAAAGAGTTACTCTGTATACTTCACATTCCAGGTTATAACAATAAAATGACAACAACAACAAAAAACATACATAAAACAGTCACCACTTTTGAAGTGTCACTCAAATAGAGCAAAGACAATTATCCTAAACTCAGAATGTACAATTTATTTGATTTTGTTAGTTCATAATTATTCATTAAAAATTGATTTCTACACAATTCAACACCATTCAACTCAGTTTTATTGTATAAGCTACCGTCACACAAGTAAATGGATAGTCTTTTTCTTAAACTTTATGTTTATTAATTGGACCCACGTTAAACATACCAAAGAATTCTCCATATAACTGGCACCAAAACCTAAACCCAGTCTAAAAATCATTATGGATTGTCATCTACAAACACCTAGAGGCCTGAAAATGATCAAAAATATAAACGTATTTCTTACCATCAACCACTACAAGTCTATAGTAGGTCAGACATTTAATGTTTATCACACATTTGCTCTAAAAGACAATTCAAATGCATTTGTTTGTGTAACACAACGTCAGAAATTTGTGACAGTATATCATGTAATTTACTGTCGAAAATAGTCTGATGTCATTAATTATGTCACATTTTGTTGCATTACATACGGCTTAGTGTGGCTTAATTGGAATGCTCCAATTTGAGATGAAACAAATGATTTTATAGTGAAAAAAGCACAAATGTGCATTAGAATGGAGATAACTATATTCAAAATGTTCATTTGGGAGGTATATTGTCAGATTTATGGTCAGAAATCACATTTATGGCTCTGCTCAGGCGTCTCCGTAAAACTAAATTTCAGACAGTATATCAAAGGATATACCTCTTCAAATGAAAATTTTGAACACAGTTAACCTCTAATTTTAACACTCCAGTCTAATGGCCCGATTGACTGTTTAATATGTTTCTCTCAAAATACATGTATATATTTCAAAAACTAAAAAAGCTTTGAAGGCTAAATTGCCACGTGTTTTTGCTGAAAAATAAGAAAATCAATTTTCAAAAACACACTCTTATCTGGAGGCCTGTTTAATGCATGGGAACTCAAATGTCTGACCTCTCAAAAGGTGTTTATAAATAAATATCCGTTAAACAAGAAGCTTATAGGGTAAAGTTGGGTAAATTCGGACATCAGGTAAATTCAGACATAAATTTGCAAACAGTGTAAATCCAGATGAGACGGCTCCTCATGAGCCGTCTCATCAGGATTTTCACTGTTTGCTTTATTAATTTATTTTTTATTCCAATATTTGAAATATGAAACAAACAAGGTCGCTGTCCGAATTTAGCTGTCTGTCCGAATATACCCGACTCTACCCTAATCACAAAATAAAATCCTACTTGATGTAATCTGGCAATACAACATAACCTGCAGGCTTCATTGTCACATGTACCAATGGCCTTAACAATCCTGACAGCTGAACTCTCGGACAATGTCAGACTCTTTCTCTTCAGTTTCTTCATCTCAGTTTTACTGCCTCCCGAACTACTTTCTGCTAATTCTGCTCCACACTTTGACCTATGGACGGAACTATTTTCACTCATCACCCTTGTGGTATTCGACCTATTGAACTCTGAAAGTGTACTGGATGTAAGTTCTCTCTTTTCAAGTTTCTTTTTGTTTGTATCGAGATGTTTGGTAGTATCAACTTTATCAATGTTAGAATTAGCTTTCCAATTATCTTTGTGTGTTTTCCTGTAGGCCAGATTTGGGGCACTCTTTATCGGTGACTCTGTACTTCTGAGTGATGAGGCTGAGCTCACTCTAGACTGTGCCTGATAATTTGCTACCAGAAAATGTGTTCCTTCCCAGACTGGATTAGAACCAGTTCTAGATAGTCTATTTTTCTCTTGATCACCACGAGCGAGAGGCTCAACATGTATTTCAATCAATCTCCTGCTGCCATCATAATACATGTTCTGTAAATCTGATATCTTCCTGTTTCTGGAGTAACCAGTGTTTCTGGTACTCCTCAGGCTTTCAGTATGGCGACTGTAATGAGCTGAAGATTTAAAGCCATATATGTTGGTGTTTTGACTTTCAAACATAGGTAAATCAGCACTTTCCAACAGTCTTGAGTCTGGCCCTCCATAGACATAAGAGCTCTGACCATCATTCGGACTATATGGTGAATAATTGGACCCGCCGTTATCAAAGACATCTGACATTTTGTCCGTATATCTGGAATCTGCTCTCAGATCTCTACCCATGTACAGCTCAGTTAAGTATTTGTCATCTTCATCATTGTATGTCTGATAATCTTCTAGATAAATATCAGGTATGTCATTGATACCCGAGGCTTGGCTGCCAAACTCAGTATTACAATCATGTTTGTCACTTGCACTGATGTCCTGTGGTGGTGCAGAAAAAAAATCAATCCATTTATGTTATTCAACCTATTAAGTTTTTTTTTATTTCATTCTTTACGTCCCATCAACAATCTTTCAGTTAAACAGGGACGGGTCTTCCTGGGTTGAACCAGTACTAAGCTAGGATAAATTTGTCTTGCTCAAGGACCACACGGCAGTGACGCCGGTGAGGCTCAAACCCCTGTTCCCTCGGTCTCAAGTCAAGCACTCAACCACTGAGCCACTGTGCTCAACCTATTAAGTAAACATGGGTTTTTAACCCTTGTCATGCTGATTATTTTTATATACATTTATCACATGACGTCGTGTCTGGGAAGGATATAACACCCATGCAATAAAATTGATAAACCACTAGTGGTTTATAGATTTAATAACACTACATAATGACGTCTATTATAACACTGTAATAAAGATGGTGAAATCTTAACATTTCCACACCAAAAATGCGATTTTTGTGTTATTTTAATGTCATGTGATAAATAGAATCTATCATTCGTGCTAATGTTTTATTGGATTTATCAAACAAGTTGCGAAAAAGTGATAAAATGCTAGGCAAGCCTCGCATTTTATCACTTTTTTCCCAACTCGTTTAATAACTTAAATAAAACATGAGCACTCATGTAAGATCCTCTATGTAATACACTCCTCCACATTTTTTTCTTGTTAATCTGCAGCATTCCAGCTGTAAGCAGGTTAATGATGATGATGATTTTCAATCAGAGTGGAAAACATTGTGGATCCTGATCAGATGCAGGGCTCACCCTGCCATTAACCATTGTAGCCATTTGCTACTAAAAATGTAGAGTGGCTACAAATATAAGTCATTGGCTAAAAGTACAGTCTTGGTGGTTCAAAAATTACATATTTGCAAAAAAGTGTATTTTGATCAGCTTTTGGATTTTCGAAAATTGCTTTTCATATTCCTTCACACTTAATTATTGTGCCATATTTTACTCTTTGGATGCTTGATTTTTCAATACCATCCGGGTGTAAAACAGTTTGGATCCAGGGGAGCGCAGTGGCTCAGTGGTAGAGTGCTTAACTTGAGACCAAAGGGCCGCGGGTTCGAGCCTCACCGGCATCACTGCATTGTGTCTTTGAGCAAGAACATTAATCCTAGCTTAGTACTGGTTCAACCTAGGAAGACCCGTCCCTTTATAACTGAAAGATTGTTGATGGGACGTAAATAATCAAATCAAACAAATCAATCCTAAAAATCTGGCCAGGACAATCCCTTTCAACAGTGTCACTCTCAAAAATAGGAGGACAGAACCTCAAAAATATATTATTTTTTTCAAACAAAATATATTTAGAGTCGGCAGATAAAATAAAAAAATAATTTTAGAAATTGGATAAAATAAAAAAAATAACTTATTTATAGAAATTATTCCCCCCCCCCCCTAATTTCCAGAAAATTACAGTAGGAGGGTTTGTAAATCAACTAATAAAAAAAAATTCTGGCCCTATGATTTGGATCTACACTGTTTTTAAACAGGTTATGGATTTTTTTTAAGTTATGCACACTGAAATTTATGTAAAGATTATGAATTGGAATTATTTACTTGTAAAGATAAATAATGTATACTTAAGGAATAAAGAAATGCAACAATCACTTCAATTCATTATAAACATAAAATGTAATGCAAGTCGGTTGTGTAGATGATGTTACTTCATAAAAGCAGCATGTATCCGCCACATTACAGTAGGTTAAGCCACTACATCAATTACATAAACTGGCTAGCATGTGCATAATCATCCTGACCCCCAGTAGAAAACTGCGAAACACGGTCAATAGAAGTAAATTTTCTATCAAAAACCGGTTTGTTGTTTACAAAACCTTTGGAATAAATTTGGGGAGCCAGGAAATGATCAGCTTGCAACCTTATGTGATGATTTCAAACGCTTAACGTCAAGACCAAATATTGGATTAAATGCAGAAAAATTCCATTCCTCTTGAGTTTTATTCAATAAAAAGCACATTTACTGCAAGAATTATGACTTTAGAATGTTAGACGTCAATAAATTGTGTATTATGACGTCAAATTTCATTATTCTGTCTTTCAAAGGCACCATAATATTTACGCATTTTTCTGACGAGAGAATGGCCAAGTGGCAAAGTTTCTGTTACAGTTAGGAACTTGATGCTTACTTCCTGCCTATAACAGGTTGTTTTCATTTGCAAATTTGTGCTGTGTTCAGTTTGACTAACTTCAATGTAACGTATTGCTGACACAATGCTATAGGTTCTGTAAGCTAACTTTTGCGGGCAAAGCATGTCCTGTTATCTTTAGATTCGATAAATCCTGTAATGCACCAATGACCGCAACTCGACGGCTTTAAATGACGTTAAATGCTTATTCTTTGTTATTGTGTAGCCTTGCATTCCAGTAGCTGGTTTTGAAGCAATATTTGACTGGCTTTTCAGTATGATATGATGCTTTCTTTGTTTGCACATTGTGGAGTCGACGCCATGTAACAAATCATGAAAAAAATTGAGTTTCATGATCTTCATTCTGACGTCCAGGTCACATTTTACGTTTTTAAGTGTTTTCATCTTTTGCCGTTAATTTTATCATTAAAGTGACGTTTTCTCATTTAATCACATGCCGTTAATAGTCAGTAAGCACATTCTAAAAGAATTAAATCAAAATATCATAAAACTACGCATAAAATATTTTTCATCTGTTGCGTATCTTTATTCCTTAAGTACACTCAGTGGCCATAAGTGAGTTCCCAAAATGGCAAACGTTGTTTCAGTTGCAAAAATTTAAGTACTTTAAAATTTGTATAATTTGTAAACGAGGAATGCAAATTATCTGAAATTTCGAACATATCACTTTTTGCTATTTTTCAACGTAAGGATGCTGGATTAATTTAGAAATACTATAATCTGGAGTTTGTGTGTGTTATTCATTTCGACCACCCCTGATTTCTGAAACATTTTGAAAATTTGATGTTTGTTCTTAACTTCTTCCGTTTTTACATGACCATAGATATTGCTTATTTTCTATATTTTTTGGTGATAATGGTGCTAATATGTTATACTCCTGAGCTGTGAACAAGATGTGTTCACATATTCCAAATTTATTCACTGTCATATTAGGGGTGGGTGGGGTATTTGTACCCCTGACCCAAAAATCTAAAATACTGGATGAATCCACATGTTAACTTAGCAACAAGTGTCTGTATTACTAGGGTCTATATATGAGTGTTTGAAGCAATTAGTCTTTAAATGTTTCATTCTTTCAAATCAAAAAGACAGCACCCAGCGATACCTTTAACCCCTTGGTCAAATTTTGCTTTACGAGGGGGTACCCAAACTTTCATACGAAATCATAGGATAGTACTTCTTAAAAAAAATGTTCTGTAAAAATGTAACCCCAAATGGTACTTTCAGCTGAAAATAATTATTACACAAATATTGTATCACTGGTTATGCTGCTTGTGGCACCAATATCAGGACTGACAGTGAAAATTGGCAGATTTTCTTAGGATCCAACCATAGCTTATATCCATCAACATTTATTAAAAAAAAAAAAAATAGTTTCAAATAGAAGACTGTTATGATACCTCGCAAAACATACATACCCCATATTCCTGCATTTGTTTATTAAGTTTGTTTTTTACAGCCAAAGTATACTGCAGTTGGATCATTTTCATGGTATTTTTTTACGTCCAGTTCTCTCCTCTGGATTATTTTATTTTCAGTGTCTATACTAATTTGAACTTTAACAGAATGTTTTCCAGTACACTTAAAATGTTTCTGAAAATTTTCAATAAAAAATATTACAATCTGAAATTTTTACAGCAATTTTTCAACACCTGCTATCTTTTTTTGAAGAAATGGAGCCAATGTTTGTGATACACAATATCTCCATAGCAACAGATGATGACATCATACAATGTGGTGATGACGTAAACATATACCCTGTATCTACATCCAGGACAACTATCATTTGGGGAAATTGTCTTAATTGGCTAGAAAAGACCATTGTTTCAGGCTATATTTTTTGTCAATTTCTTGTAAGCTGATTTGGGAACTCACTTATGGCCACTGAGTGTATATATCTGTATAAAATTCTTTGCAATAGATGCATTTTTCAATAGAATGTCCAACTGCTGTAAATCTGTGAAAGCAAAATTTTTCATATAGGAAATACCCTTCTGACAGTTTCTTAAAAGAAAGACTCACTCAAACAAAAGTCAACTCATGCAATTCTTTATCCCACAAACTGTGCAACCATTTGATTCCAGTGAAATATTATAGACTCTTACCCAATCATCCCAGATATCAAATTCTCTTGGTATAACCTATTTATATTGACAAAAATAGTGTCATTAAACATAACTTTTTCATTCAAAATTACAGTTATTTAAGTAACTTTTACAACTTTTATTTTAACAGCAGAAAAAATCATAATCTCTTACTCTTAAGGTACCCAGAAAGGCCTATTATTCTAAAAATAAAACAGTTGGAGTGTAGCCATGCAGATGCAATACATTAAGCAGATGAACATGCCAAAAGGAGACCTGATAGCCAAAACACAAAATCAAATTAGTCTGGTTACAGGTAAAAACAAGGCAAATTCGACAAATTTATATCCCCCGACGAAGGGTTATTTGAGAGAAACATGTAAATCACAAAACATAAATCCCATTTATCTAACCCTTAGTTCACCTACAGTATCATTCAGATCATAACAAAAGCCTGTCAAGTATGTTTTAGTGCTAAGTTCAATAAAAAATATACTTACATCTGCACAATTTCAATATCTGACCTTTAAACCCAACCTCAGAGGTCAAGATTGTGTGTGAACTCAAAGTGCTACCTTGCATGTAGGTCTACACTTCTTCCACTTTACTTTGATATGCAACATGACCACTTTTAGAAAAGAACAAACAATGACCTTTTGACCCCATCCCAGGGGTCGTTGGTGTGTGTAATGACAGCACACTTGCTTTCATGGTGCCCTGTGCTCAATTCCCTTTAATTTGATATGCAACATGACTTCTTTCAGCAAAAGATATATTTTTACCTTTTGATCCCATTCCCTGGGTCAAGGTTGTGTCTGTGGGCAAAATATATGCTACCATGTTGCTGCAAGTATCGTCAGCTTTAATTTGATATGCAACATGACTACTTTCAGAAAAAGATATAGTTTGACCTTTTGACCCCACCCCCTGGGTCGAGGGTGTGTCTGTGGGCAAAATATTTGCTACCATGTTATTGCCAGCGTAGTCAGCTTTAATTTGATATGCAACTGGACCATATTCTGAAAAAGTTTAATTTTGGCCTCTGCCCCACCCCCTAAGTCCACCCAAGTGGCTGGGACCCAGGCCTTCAAACTAAAATCCTGTTTGATATGTTTCATATCTATTGCTGTTCTGCCTGCATGCAAAATTTCAGCAAAAAATATTGATAATTGCCTTAGTTATTGCAAAATTTAAATATTTGACCTTTGACCCCTTAGGTGGGGTCAAAGGGGGTGGAGTAAAACTTTGACACTGCCATTCTTATCTACAGGCACTTGGCAATCATGGTCTATAGCGAGAAGTTGGTAAATATAATAGCTTTGATGAAATGTGAAGATCATCACACAAAAAAGCTAATATAGGTTTTGCCTTACAATTGCCAATACTTAAACAAGGGCAATAACTCAAGTGTTAAGGGGTCGATTTTAACCAAACTTATAGGATATCGAGAGTCCATGGTACTAATCATTTGTACCAAAAATGATTTAAATCTGACCAATAGGTACTGAGATATGGTTCCGGACAGACAAAAAGTGTGGACGGACTGACGCACGAACGGACGGAATGGACAGGCGGACAGACGACGCCAAAACTATATCCCTCCGACTTCGTCGGGGGATAAAAAACATGAAGCTGGTATGACTGGAGTATGCATCATAACTGCTCATCCTCACAGAAACAATAGCTTTATATGAACTGGAGGGGTGGGCCATACTCCGGGGGCACCCTTGTTGGTGTTATTGAATGCGTCTTACCATTAGAAACAAAATATATAATGGTTTAGGGATTGGGATCTGAATGATGTCCGAGATATTTTAAAAGAAATATTATCTGAACTGGGGGGGATGGGGTATTCGCACAGGGGACCCAACCCCTTAGTCAGTGTCAGCAAAATCATATATAATATGCATTCAAAAGACAAATGAAATCATTTACTACAACAGTTGGTATCTAAGAGGATATCTCATAGAGAGATTATAAGCACTAAAAAGCTACTTTCACTGCATATAACTAGTTTGATATACAATAAAACCGGTCTTAAGTGGCCACTCACAAGAAAACAAAAAAAAACAGGTTTTCAAGACCGATAATCCCTTAATGCATGTGAAAAGTATTGCAGAATGCTATTTTTGACCTGCATTAAGATACCACATGGCTTTCAGGCCTTTGTTTTGTCCATTTTTGAGTGGCCACTTAAGACAGGTTTCACTGTATAGCAAACCATGAATATGTTTGTAAATGTATTGTCATGCTTGAATCAAACATGCAAATATATGGGCAACAGACTGGCATGTGATACATACAAGATACATACAGTGAATGTTCACAAATTTTGAAAATTTATCTCAACAAAAAATTAGAATATCTCGTATTTGATTCACAAAATATTTGTCACAATACCAAACAGCTAAGACCTGGTAAATGTTCTAAAATTTCAAACATTTTTTTCTTTCTGTTCTCAAATAAAATGTTGGTTATCATGGCTGAAATTTACAAAATGCATGTCAGAATAGCAAACAGGGAAGATCCTGGTCAGACTGTTCTTCTGGGTCTATGGTGTTTGTCTAGGCCTTCTTGGCAGGCAACTAGTGTTCGAAATTTTAGACCTAGTCTGATCTAGATCTACTATCTATGCCAATTCATTTGTTAAGGTCATTTCTTTTTCTTTTTTTTCAAATGAACCTTTGAATTTGCAAAGTGGTACATTTCAAATTACAATACAGAAAATGTTTTAAAATTTTGACCACTTTTCTCTTTCTGTTCTCAAATAAATTGTTGATTTTCATGGCCAGAACTCACAAAATGTATTTCAGAATAGCAAACAGGGAAGACCCTGATCAGTATGCTTCTTCAGAAGCAGTCTGATCTGGATCTGCATTGTTTGTCTTGGTCTTTTTGGCAGGCAACTAGTGTTAGAAATTTTAGAACATTTACCATACATTAACAAGTGTTAAAATGGCAGAACTGCCCAGTCTTTGATAAAAATTGAATAACTAGTGTTTGAAATTTTAGAACTGTCCAGTTATCTGACAAAAATTGAATAAGTTAGCTTAATTGTACAATTTTACGTGTGTATATACAAATATTCCCTCTTGTAGGCGGGACCAGTCGAAGTCGAGTTTCCCGCTCCAAGAGTAAATATTTGTTTATTCACGAGTTTTTGTACAATAAAATTCTTGTATCATGACCAATAAAACAATCACCATTTAATTTATTCATCAGATATTCAAGTCAATTATAAGCTCCACCCTTGATAGGGTCTTGTGGAAATTATTGAACAGCTTAGATCAAAGGAAAGGCGGCAAAGTCATGATACAACTAGTTTCATCGTATTGAAAGTTCTTAACTCTATGATCACTGTATGATGAATAACCAGTGTCTGAAATTTTTGAACATTTAATGCATGCAATAATTGTACAGATAATAATAACACAAAATATATCTCAAATTCCAGTTATCACAGTCTTAAAAGGTACTGAAAAAATCTGAATAATTTACGGATCATACAAAAGTAAAATATAGAAGGGTGCTCTTTAGCTAACCTCTCATTTTCCAGAAGGAGCTGAAAGCTGAAATCAACAAACCTCTAAAATATATACATTTAACAAAAGCAATTTCAAAAGAAGCCATCAAGATTTGTTGATTATAAGTCTTAAACAATTAAGCGCCACATATAATTTGCAGCAGACGACAATTTCAAATAAGGCATGATATTTCATGAGAATCATCTGCTAGGATGATTCTCATGAAATATAATGCCTTATTTTTTTTGAAAATTAGGAAAGATGTTGCAAAATTTGTTGTCTGCTGCAATCGCGATTGGCACTTTAAGGGTGAATCCTAGAACATAAATTATGTTTGTGAGACACTGTGCCCATAAGCACATACTTGTCTTTAATGGAGGTACTCTTTCTTAAATAAGGGCCATAACTCTGAGATTATTTTTCGGAAATCCCTCAGAAAGAAAATCAGTTAATCCATTAATCACATTTTATCAGTTTACTATGTTTTAACTCTTTGAATGCTGAGAAATTTTGCATGCTTTTTTGTCATTTGCTGATTTTTTCAAAAGTTATGTTTCCTAAAAATTCATTCAGAAATATCATCAGAGCATCAAACAGCTTGGATACAGATCAGGGCCGACATATTGTCGGGCCTGATCTGGGTTCAAAGTGTTTGCAAAGATTATCAGCAGACCACTCTAGCAGGTAAAGAGTTGTGACTGTAGTTATTTAAGTTTAGGAAATATCTTGCTACCTTGCCCGATAGATGGACTAATAAGTTTTTAAATGAATGGATACACTAAAAGCAATATGCCCCCTAAACTTTTTTAAAAATTTAAAGTTCTTAAATTGCATGACCACAAAGTAAGAAAGACGACAAAGATCAGGAATTGATCCAACTATCTAAAATTAAAATCTGATAATAAACAAATCACACAATACAATGAAACATTCTTTACGAAACAAAACAAAGCAACTTGAAGAAAATATTAATATCAATCAAAAAACAACGATCAAATTCAAAAATTCAATTCTGTTATAAGATCAAATGTCAATAATACCTTTTATACCTCTTCACTACCCTCACTACTAGACTGCAACACGTTACAGAATTATCATCTACAGTTGTATAGGGGCCACATCAGACATGAAGCCAGTTGGGATTACATATAAATGTACCATATTCAACCCAAATAGTTCACAATTTCTTTTAAGAACACACTGAGTACTGCATATTTTATTAATGAAATTCAGATTTCCAGTCAACTCAATAGCATATTTATTTTTAATTCTGTGGATTCATTTTGTGTTCACAAAAGTGGGGATTCAGATCAGCTGGCTTCATCAAAAGCCAGCAGATCTGGATCAACACTGTATAAAAGTTCAAAAATTTAAGCGTGTAGGGTCACATTAGGTCAAATGTGGTACTTAATTATATGTGAACATTTTGTAAGTCCTAGTGAAGCTGATTGTACATCTTTCTAATCTTGTTTATTTTCTTTAAATATTCTTGATATGCAAATGGGTAATAAACAGTACCAAGCAGAAAAATAGACCATAATTACTCTTTTCAATTGTGTTTTTCTCATTTTTACTAAAAACTTTCTGATATTTACAAGAGATTTAAAATATCTATATCATTTTAGTTAACCATTATATTAAAGAATGAAATCAGTCAAATAATAGTCCATTGCTTTAAATTGATTTAATACATTCTTTTTTGTCTTCATTTTGCAAAATTACTGCTTTTCCATTTTGTCTGCAACCATAAATATGCTAGTTTTCCACAAAAAAAATTGAAAAGTTACAGCAATCTGTCACCAAATTTAATGCATTTGTCCATGCAGACTAGCACAATTCAATGTCATGTGACAGTGTGTGACTAAATCTAAATGTTGGAATGTAAACTACATTCTATCAAAAAAGAATTTGCTAAAGTTCCTATCAGTAAATGCATACATAGAATGTTAATCGTAGTATCTAGAACTATATTTTAGATTCCATTTATCAGTATTTCCTGCCAATATTTTTTTTCCTGAAAACGATATCTGCTTTCACAGTTGCTACATATACTTAAAAGCATTCCAGACTACTTTCATCAAGGAAGCAAACAATATGAACCCTGATCAGACTGCTCCAATGAGAGCAGTCTGATCAGGGTTCTTATCATTTGCAATAAAGGCTACCAACTTAAGTTCTTAGATGAGAAAGCAGATTACATTTGTTACGAATGGCTGGAAAAGGATAATTTCACTTTTACTTGCAAAACAGAGTGATCTTCAAGGTAAGTCTTTGATAGATCATTATTTTTTTAGACCTCTGAGTTATTATCTTTTACTAAGTCTATCACATTAATTGCTTGATTAAACTTACATCTTCTGACTTGTCCTCATGAGCAGCCCCTGGTCCGAACCCGGTCAGTAGGGACTTCTTTCCTGCTTTCTTACTTTTCTTCTTCTTTGGTGGAGGGTCTGGAGTCCACTTAAATGTTGCAACAACAAAAAATCAATTAATCTGGAAAACAGATCCTTCCAAAATAGAGAAAACCTACATTTGATCTGGCCATGAGGTTATAAAACTTTTTCCATGCTCAACTGAGACAACTCAGCTGAGTACGAAATTTATCCTGCTCATAAATGTTAAAATGCCAACAATTGTTGGCATTTTAACAACATTTAAAATGCCAACAATTGTTGGCATTTTAACAACATTTAAAATGCCAACAATTGTTGGCATTTTAACATTTATTAGCATGATGAATATACACCATCTGAGAGTTTTAAGCAAGAAAAATTCGTTATTTTATCAAAATTTTACTTTCTATGAGAAGGGAGCGCAGTGGCTCAGTGGTAGAGTGCTTGACTCGAGACCGAGGGGCCGCGGGTTCGAGCCTCACCGGCGTCACTGCATTGTGGTCCTTGAGCAAGACACATTTATCCTAGCTTAGTACTGGTTCAACCCAGGAAGACCTGTCCCTGTTTAACTGAAAGATTGTTGATGGGACTTAAAGAAACAAATCAAACAAACAAACATTCTATGAGCAGTTGAGATTTCATGCTCAGCTGAGTTGAGCACGAAAAAAGTTTTATAACCTCAGGGCCTGTTTTGAAAACCTACACTTGATCTGTTTAATTGAGTCTGCTCTTGAGAATTAAAGGAAAGTGTAACAACTCTTAGTCTTAGCATCAGCCTATTAAGAGATACATTAAAACCTGTGTGTAAAACAGCCACTCTCAAAAAGACCAAAAATTGATTTTCAAGACTTATTATCCCTTAATGCAGGTCAAAAGTATTGCAGAATGCTCCAATGGGAGCATTCTGCAATACTTTCGACCTTCATAAGCTACCATTTGTCTTTAGGATCTTTGTTTTGTCTATTTTTGAGTGGCCGTTTTACACAGGTTTTAGGGTACACTGTGTTATGCTTTCAGTCAGAACTGAATATTCCAAGGGTCATAGGAAAGAGGGGTGTCCAAAATTGCTCATACTTCTTATTTCTCGAGATTAAAAGTTGTGGGTATGCATTCAAAGTGTCTACACACTCTTCCAATGAGAACCGCCATAAATATGGAAAAAGAAGAATATTGTTAGCTTTTATGGAAAAGAAAACAAGCAATAGATTCTTATGAACAGTTTTGTATTATCTTAAAATCAGAACAAAGCAGTACATTGCAGATATGATAGATGAATTCAGATTGGACATTGTATTTCTGAATTATTTTTATATTGTTATCAGAAGATTTGTTGTGGGTACTTAATCTCATGGAGATGGTTCTTTAACCCTTTACCCCAAGATAGCGCCTTTTGACGCCTTTGAAATACTATTATTTGAAAATATCATGGTAAATCGAGCATTTGCTCCACTGGAGCAAATGCTCCATTTCCCATAAAATTTTCAAAAGTATTCAAAACTTAATTTTTCTTGATTTTTTTCAATGTTGTCTAAAAATAGAAACTGATGTAATGATCTAAAAATAGCCTATGGAGTAAAGGGTTAAAGAACCCATATCAATTATTTTTTTATCATAATCCAATTCTTATCTTGAAATGAAAACTCTGGACCGTCCTCTGGACTTTAACTTCATGAGAGTAGACTGTACTTACCTTAAAGGGGACTTGTGTAAGAACATCCATGTCATCCACTTGGAGATACTCTACCCTCTCCCAAACAAACCATATATCATGGCTGATGAGTCGCCATAACAAATCAAACACCTGAAATTATCATTGGAATATAAGTCTCCAAAAAAAACCATATATCATGGCTAATAAGTCGCCATTACAAATCAAACACATGAAATTATCATAGGATTTTAAGTCTCCCAAACAAAACCATATATCATGGCTGATGAGTTGCCATAACAAATCAAACAACCTAAATTATCATAGGAATATAAGTCTCCCAAACAAACCATATATCATTGCTAATAAGTTGCCATTACAAATCATACACATGAAATTATCATAGGAATTTAAGTAATTAGTAGGTGTGATGAGTTAGAGTGTGGGCTGCTTAGCATAATCATTAGGGACAGGCCTCAAGATAAGAGTGTCTAATAGAAAACTATTCTTATTTCTCAACTAAAACATATGTTGTGGGTACTCAAAAGAACCGCTTCAATGACTATGAGACAACCAAAACCTATTTTCAGACTGATGGGTAAGAGAATAATTACAATTTCACTCTAAAACATTTGCTTCTCTGGACCTACGGTAGGGAGTCTGATTGATAAGCTGACTTCCATGGATTGCAAGTGGGATTATCAGTTTGACCCCAGGCCCCTGATAGCTATAGGTAGTGAGCCTAATTAATTATCTGACTTTAAAGAATTGCTAGCAGGGACATGTGTTTGAGCCCTGGACTGACCTGACAACCTGTGATCCAAGTAGGGCTGTTGTCAATTACCGGTGAAAGAATGCATACACTAAGTACTGTTTAACTGTTCATATGCCTGACCAGGTACAGTGTGATAGGTAAACTGATCATCATGATATGACTGGAAAAATGTTGAAAGACGTAGAGGATCTTACATGAGTGCTTATGTTTTATCGAATTTATTAAACAAGTTGGGGAAAAGAGATAAAATGCGAGGCTTGCCGAGCATTTGATCACTTTTTAGCAACGAGTTAAATAAATTCAATAATACAAGAGCACGAATGTTAGATTCTATTTATCATATGACAAATACTTTGAAATCTCATTTCTGGCGTAAAAACTAAAAACGTTATAATTTTGTCATTATGATCACAACGTTGTTATGGACGTCATAACGTTTCCCATAAATCTATAAACCACTAGTGGTTTATCGATTTTATTGCATGGTGTTATTTCACTCCCAGACGCGAGGTCAAATGATAAATGACCATAATGTTCTAAAATTTTGAACATTTTTCTCTTTCTATTCTTAAATATAACAAGAAATGATTATAATCTACTGATTATAAAGTCTCCCAAACCAGCTCCCAATGCTCTGGGGACATCATGGTCAGTGTAATTGAATGTGTCACATCATAAGGAATATCAGTATATATGGATTAGGGGTGAATATCTGAACGGTTTCGCAGATATGAAACCTTTAATGATGTGAACAGGGTGGGGCATCCCTAGGTGCTCCCTGGGGGTTGCTTCCCTGTTAGTGCTATTGAATCCATCTTGTCATTTGAAACATGATTATATATGATTTATGGGGATCTGAACGGTTTCCAAGATACTAAGATTTTTATGAAGTGAATGCGGTGGGTCATGCGCAGGCACACCCGTGGAACTTCCCCATCAGTGTTATAAATATGTCTAATCATAAGAAGCATGTATATATATGGTTTAGGGTGGGAATCTGAATGATTTCCAAGATATTAAGCCTTTTATGTAGTGAATGGGGTGAAGCATCCCCAGGGACACCCCTAGGGAACATCTTGGTCAATGTTTTTGAGGGTGTCTTATCATAAGGAATCACATAATATATGGTTTAGGGCTGGGGATCTGAATGGTTGACAAGATATAAAGCCTTTGATGAAGTGAACGGGGTGAGGCATGCCCAGGCACGCCACTAAGAACTTCCCAATCAGTGGTACTGAATGCTTCTTATCATATAAACATGAATATATATGGTTTAGGGGTGGGGATCTGAATTGTTTCTGAGATATTTAGGACTTTAGGAATTGGTTGGGCTTGGGCATGCCTTCGGGTTAGCCCTTGAGTCAGGGATTTCAAGTTTCAAACTCTCTTGCTAAAATATATATCAATATTTATCATATAAAAAAATATCAGAACAATCCCTATAGTGGTCAGTGAGAATTATTCCAAACAAAATTTCAGCGGTTTTAGGCACGCCTGTGGGCCAGTCTTAGTGTTGCACATTTTGACTTTTGAAACCCTTACGCAACTTAACATCCATATCTACCATATCCCAAAATTTCAGAACAATCTGTCCAGTAGCCACTGGGAACTCATCCGGACAAAATTTGGACAGAAAGAAGAAAAAGTGGAAGAAGAAAAGGAAGAAGAATAATACAAGGTAGGGAAACAGGAGAATTAAACTGGTGTCATTTTCGTTACAGTAAGGACGCAGCCATATTGGAAATTGTACCCATATGTGGTAAGTTTTTTGCTTATTCCTCTATAATAACTTGTAAGCCAAAGCAACCATCTCGTGAGCTAGTCCATGGCTTACATAATTTAAATATTTTAACTTGGGACCACATGCTACTTGCTGACCTTTTTTTATTTAGACACGAGTTTTTAATTGGGTCATTGTGTCAACTGTCAACACAGCATTTGTCTGTGTCTGACTTTCTGCTTTTACCAGATTACAATACATAGAGTGCATTTGTTACCAACACAACTGGAAAAAGTCGACACCTGCACTAATAATATCAGAGGTGAGTTCAATAATGCGAGAGCTCGCCGGGCGCCCGTTGACTGGTACCTATCTGTATTCGGTATGTGTAAAGCCTGACACCAGTACAACGAGCGCTAGCAAGCGCTCGCATAATTGAACTCGCCTCTGGCTTACCTCTTAAATAGACGAAGAGCGGACGAAAATTATAACATCAAATTGGATGCAAGCTGCAATGTGGCCGTGGCCACAATGTTTATACAATAATGTATGATGATGTCACAAATCATTGTGTTCCATCCCCTTGAAGAAACAGATCAAAAACAATAAGTCTCCCCACTTCGTTTAGGAGACATAAAAATGATGATTTACAGGGCTTCTTCAGAAACAGTCTGATTTAGCCAATTGGGACTGCTCTGTTTTTCTATATCTTTTAGGCAGGCACCTTGGGTTCAAAATTTTATAACATTTACAGTAAACCTCAAATGACAAACAACAACAAGATTGCCAGAAGCTTAGGGACTAGCAAATATATTATGTCCATTTAGGCCAGAATTTTTTTATTAGTTGATTTACGTACCCTCCTACTGTAATTTTCCGGAAAATAGAAAAAAAAATTCTAAAATTATTTTTTTATTTTATCGGCCGACTCTAAACATTATTTGTTTCGTTGAAAAAAATAATATATTTTTGAGGTTGTGTTTGTGTATTTTCGAGAGTGCCACTGTTAAAAGTGGTTGTTCTATGCAGGATAATTATGAAATATTAAAATTTAATACAGACTGTTGGTTTACTTTACTAGTTTTACTGTTTGTTCTGGAGATACTAAAAAAAAAAGCTCTGAAAATGACCAGTTGACTGGTCATTTTCAGAGCTTTTTTTCCGTTCCACCGACGCTAAATCTGAAAAAAAAATCTCGTAAATCAACTAATAAAAGAATACTGGCCTTAATAGAAAGGCTTACATGATCTGCACTCCTCATGGCAAAGAGTCTGGAATCCACATATACATCATCAGGAAGAATGCTACATTTCTTTAGTTCTTCAATAACCCATCCCACCCTTGTCTCCATCTGCTGCTGGGATAAACTGAAAATACACATCTACTATCAGAAGCTGAACCATGATCAATAGAAAACCCTCCAACCCCTAAGTTCACCTTGGACATCATGGAGGTCAAGCATAAAGACTGTCAAATATGAAGTATCTGTACATACTTTGTTAAAGTGTCAATGTGCTTGAATTCTAATGATACTATACTTAACTGCACAATTCCCAGAGGTCAGAGATTGATGTGTCTAAGGTCAAACTGTATACAAACATATGAGCCAGTGCATGAGATTTCCAACAATGTGGTATGTGGGACCAGCAAAGCCTCAGTCTGATCAGAGCCTTTGCTAGTCCCTTGAGTATTCTATGATTGTTAAGCTATTGACTGAACACCATTTGGAGTTTCTAAGCTTAAAAGGATGCTGCAGAGGCTCGTCTGAGTCTACACTTGTCAAAATGCCACATTTTTGGAAATCACATGTCACTGCTCATATAATGTTTTACTCTTCATTCCCTTCAATTTGATATGCAATTTATTAACCTCTCAAAACATTGTGCTCTCTGAAAAAGTTGATTTTTAGCCTGTCCAACCTATAAAGTACACCCACTGAGGGGATCCAACCAAAACCTCCCAGCTAAAGTCCAAATCTATACTTCTCGCATCTTTTGTTCCTCTGTCTGCATGCAAAATTTGATGAAAATTGATATTGAAAACTGACTTAGTTATTGCAAAATTTTAACATTCGACCTTTGATCCCAGCTGGTCCTATATAAGGGGTCAGGACGGTGGCATAAACTTTTTGGCACTGTTGTGCTTATCTACAAGCACAGGGCAAATATAGCTTATAAAGAGAAGTTGTAAGGTATAATAGTTTGGGGAAATACACATGAAGATCATTACTCAAAAAAAGCCAGTACAGTTATAATATTATCTGCATAATTCTGACAAAGTCAAGGGCAATAACTCACATTAGATAAGTTGATTCTGACAAAACGTATAGTATATTCATATTGAGCCAATGACCGCAACGGAACATATGATTCATACCAAGAATGCATCAATCTGACCTATGGGTACTGAGAATTTGAGAAATGGTTCTTAACAGACAGATAGAATGATAGATGGGTGCAGTGGGGTGGGATAATTGAGCTATTGCAGTTCAATAAGCAATGCTTATTAGATACCCCCGCACAGTAAGGGTCAGTGAAAAAAACTTAGTTTGGGCAAGTGCTGGCTCAAACCAGCAGTCCTTAGTTTCGAAAATGAGATTTTTTAGTACAATCTGTGCAAATGATCTTAAAGTTAGCAATCCGGAACATTTGGTAAGATTAAATACATAAAAAGTATTCACACCATAAAGTTCTACAGCTTATATCGATAAAAATTGTCTAAGTTCCAATAATAAAAAAAATATTGTCTAAGTTCTAGTTGTTGTCATTTTGTAAAATAATATTTTTTTGCACTAAACTCCTCCATGCATATGCTTAAAATGACTACATTGTGTAAATGAAGTAATGGATTAATTCATCAAAAGCTGTGGTGGGAGTTGACTGGCCGATGAAGGTACTATTGCATATACAATTATGCAGGAAAAATTGTCTATGTCCTAATGGATGTCATTTTGTAAAAAAACACACATATTTTTAGCACCAAACTCCTTCATGCATATGTTCTTTGTGTCTTCATTGTGTAGGTAAAGTATTGGATTAATTCAGCAAAAGCTGTGCTAGAAGTTGATGAGCACATGAAGGCAATATCTATACAGAAACAAAAGCCATTTAAAGAAAATTTGTCGAAGTTCTCACAGCCTCCACTGTGTAAAAAATTAGTTTTGTTGCATCAAACTCCTTCATGCATATATTCAATGTGTCCATATTGTGAAGGCAAAGTATCAAATTGCTGCATCAAAAGCTGTGGTAGAAGTTGATCGGTCCATGAACTTGGCATGAAGGCACTATCTATGCATATATACTGAACCACACTTCTTAAGCAAAATCAAACTGAACCTTGAATGTTACATATATATTGGTTCATCCATTGTAATGTAATTTTATCAAAATATAAAACACTTATTTATGAAAATGAAAGTAGAACTTCATCAGTCAATCCTCCATTTTAATCATAACCTGATTGGGTGAAAGTCTACCATAACCCCTGAACGGTACAATGATTTGGGCAAGACCTCGTATATTAATTAAAGTTACATTCCTGAAAAATCTTGCGTTGGAAGTGTGGGTCAGTATACAAAAGCCATATTAGGGGAAAATTGTCTATGTTCTCATAGCTGTCATTTTGTCTTTTTTTTTTAAACCAAACTCCTTCATGCATATGTTCAATGTGTCTATATTGTGAATGCAAAGTATCAAATTGCTGCTTCAAAAGCTGTATAGGAGTTGATCGTCCCTGGTATGCACTATCATAAGCATAAATCCTACATGTATATAAAAAGCCATTTAGAAAATAATTTTACAAAGGGACATAACTCTAAAAGAATTGGCCCCTAGCCCTTACTTTTTTGTTTAAAAAATTTGTCTTGTAGATATGAATATGTTTGGCAAAGTTTGGTGAAATTCCAGAAATGACTCTTCAAGATATTAAGGCACAGACACACAAAGTGAAAACAGTATACCCACACAGTTTGCGGTGGGTATGACTATCAAGGTTATACTGTATATAAGTCAACTCAACGCATTAAGCCAAAATATGGTAGATATCTTCTAAAATTTTGAAAGTAAATGTCTGCAAAGGCCTTGACAAACAGCACAGACCAAGATCTGACTTCCTCTCAAAAAAGCAGTCTCATAAGGGCTCTAATTGCTTTTCTGGCAAGCATTTTGTGAGTTCTAGCCTTGATAAACAACCTTTTACATGTATTTGAGAACAGAAAGTGAAGAGTGGACAAAACTTGAGAACAACTGTGCACCAATTCCTTATAATCTTTACCCAAGTTGAACTTTACTTACTGTTAGCTAGAGTCATCCAGCTTCTTGTTTAATTTGTAAGATAGTGTGCCAAGCATGACTGTAATATATCATTATATGGCTGTATCTTTGCAGCCCTAATACTCACCCATCCAGATTTTCAAGCCTTTTCAAATCTCTTCCAGTAAAACTCTCCACAAAGAACTTCATATGTGTACCGCTGAGCAAATCCATGAGGACATTATTGAGGAGCTGGTTATAGGGTGTCAACCGCAGGTTCACCCAGGCAGTGAAACCGTTGATCTTTGTTCTCAGAGACATTGCTCTCCTCTTTGGAAGTTACCTGTGAACATATAAGCATACAAACTGAAAGTTTGAGTTATAAAAGCCTTACTAAAAAAGTAAATCACCAGAAAAAAATAGAATTGTTTTTCAGCAAAACACAGATGTATTGTCTCCCCCACACCCCACTGCCTCTTTTGGTGTCAAACATATTTTGAATTTATTGCAGGTATTCAATACCTATGGTGAATTTGAACTAAAATCTATGAACTATATAGAAGTAATAAGGTATTCGATACCTATGGTGATTTTGAACAGAAATCTATGAACTATATAGCAGTAATAAGGTATCCGATATCTATGGTGATTTTGAACAGAAATTTATGAACAATATAGCAGTAATAAGGTGATTTTGAACAGACTTGAACTATGACCAGGTTTCCAAAACCTAAATACATACTATTTTAAACGGCAAAGGCGTAACACGCCCAGTTGTTAATCCTGGAAGTTGTCAGTGGAGTGCCTGAATCTAGATGTCAGCTTGGATTTCCAATGGTACTAGAGGAACATAATTGCCAAGCTCTACTATTGCCATTCTCGGTGTGAACACCTTTAATCTAAAGTGGGGGGAGTGCAGTGTTCACGAATACTTTCCAGACATTACCAGACATTCGGTCTGGTGCAGTCATAAATTTTACCAGACCAAATAAAATTTTACAGGACCGAAAAAACCCCGAACAAGTTCAGTGATTCATTTACAATTTTGTGCTCAAGGGTCCTGGGACACGCTACATCCAATATCAATGAGTCTCCACTGCAAACTAATGAGTTCAAAACACTATTTTTAATGACAAGTCTGCCATACTATTGCATCTTGGGACTCGCTGAAATAAAAACTTATACGCAAAAGATGCAGGATGCGCAGGTAACAAAATCACTGAAGTTGAATGATTAAATATTAGAATTTATCAATACTTATAAATGTTTAATTTGATGGCTAAAAGCAATTGCATGCTTGTTTTTAACATAGCAGTCCTTCAGCCTTTGCTTTGGCCATTAGGATAATATGCCTATGCAACTCAGGTCATTGATTTATTTTCAGTATTGAATTGAAGCCATGAACATCCATTTTTATGATTCTTACAAGGGTCTTTCTCTTTTCTAATTCTATGGCGATGTCTTGCTTTTGAAAGTAAAAAAGCGGAACTAGTGTTGGTTTTTGTGGCTTTTCCATGGGTAGTAACCAGTACTGAGCCGGGAGGGTTTATTATATTGTGTGTTTATTATATGACGGGAGCACCCGAAGGCTCACCGAAAGTGGTTTTATGGAGAAGCCGGGAATCGAACCTGCGACCTCTGGTTTACAAGACATAGGTATATGTTCTCGTAAAAAAAGCACTGGTAAACAGTGTTGGATCAAAGTATTTCATATCAGGGAACAGCTAACAATATATAGATAAGTTGATTTTAAATACATTAGGTTTAGCTTAACTATATATTTTTTTTAAATAAATCCCAAACTTTCCATTGAGTTAACACCATTAAACTGTAATCAATAATCCCCTTTTGATATATAATCCATAAGAACATTGCTGCCTTACTCAATCAAGTGGACATCAAAGTGAATCATTTAATAATAATCTTAAACTATTGAAATAAAGGGAGCTCACTCACCTAAAACGTTTGGACAACGTATAAGTGTCTATAATTGTCGATCTTTTTTTCTGACAGAACAGACTTTAGTGAGCCGTTACATTTAAAAGGTACCTTGCATGTTTATGTAGATGTGTGTGAAGGATAAATTAACACATCTCTGTCAGAAAATATTGGAAATTTGCCTTTTCTAATGGATTTGTGTGAGGTTGCCTGCCGTAAATAGAAAGAAGTAGATTCCAAAAATAGATTTCACGGTAAACAAACTCCAAAATCGAAAGTAAAAATCGGCGAATTTTATGCAGGAATTACTCTTAAAACGTAAGCATTTATTCTTTCTTCACTTCTTCACAAATTATTGCGAGTCCTTAAGGACACACATGGTCATTTTTTGCGGGTCCCAAGCGCAAATTTCAGCCAAAAAAAACGAGACTCTCTCCGAAAATTTTATCAGACATACGGTCTGCCGCTGGAGAACTATTTATCGGACCGAGCCAATCATTACCGGAAATGTCCGACGGTCCGACGGCCATTGGGGAACACTGGGAGTGTGGTGATTTGGCATATAGTTAGACCCAAAGACCATTGCTGGTAGTGTGTGTGTGGTGCCGTTCATCTTGATTACATGTTGTGAACCAGTCAGGGCTATTGAATGATAAGCTGGGTATCAGTCCAGGCAATTGCCTTAATACAGAGACCCCCCTATGGTGAAGAGATGTTCCAGGCCTGAGGCATGTGATTGGCGCACTGCTGCGGGAGCCTTGCAGGAGAACAGACGTGAAAAACCACTAGAACCACTCAATAAGAATCTCTTCAAAAGTGTTATATAATGGTATGATATTTCTACTAACACCATAATAGCCATGAACAATTTTATAAAACATTATCAGCCGGGCATCAATCCTTCGGTCTTCCAGTGACCTCCAACCAAGCTCACTCAGCATGTTAGTGACACTTTCATATTGGAAGAATTGGTTTTTGACCCATCTAGCTGCCCTTAATTGGGTCATTTCGATTTTATTAATGTTATGCTTTGTGTGGGGGGGGACCATACTGGGGAGGCATACTCAACTTGAGGGCAAACTAATGTTTTGTAGGCCAGCTCTTTTACCTTTCAGTTGTTGGTTCTAACGTTTCGCTTTACAAAACCCAGAGTCCTATTTACTTTCGCAGTTATTGAGCTGATGTGGTCGTTCCAGCTAAGATCCTTAGCGATACTTACACCAAGATATTTTGCTGCGTCTGTTGCCTCAAGTACCTGTCCATGAAGGAAATACTGGGTGATCAATGGATGTTTTTAGCCTTGTAATGTGGAGTACCTGGCATTCCCTTGGATTAAATTCCATGTCCCACACCAGCTCCAATTTCTGTAAGGTATTGACGTCTGCTTGGAGGGTGTCCCTATCGTATGACCTCCTGTTGTCTTGTGATTGTCAGTGTTCTGTGGGTCTTCCTCATGGTGCCGTGGGTTGGTCTGCAGTGTGTGATTGTGTTATTTCCTGATCATACTCACTTACTTTTTGACTGACTCTCAGCCGTCTGAATCTAATTTAAAATTTGTCCGAAATGTAGTGTCGTTTGAAATTTCATCTCAACAGACTAATTTAGCGAGAATTTTATCTTCATTCTAAACCTGAAACCCATTCATTTGCATATGAAGCATTCTATCGTTTGCAGATGCTTAGGCCTACCTGTCAAGTCCTTGGTGCAAAATTTTAGCTTGTAAAGCTCAATATGTTAAAATAGAACCACTTATTCCCTGTCGTTTCTTAGTCGCCATTTGTAAACAAACTGGTATCCTGCTCAGCTACGTCGATCGGACTCCAGATTGATTTTAGCAGGTAGCCAACCTGCAGGTGCCCAGTGAGATTCACGCGCTCAGTATTTACCAATCAAATATTGCGATACAACTAATCATCCAATGAAAATCTTTGATAGTTTTACGACTATCGTCATGAATGCGGCTTCTTTCGGTCCACGTTGACGCCACATTTTCCAGAGAAATGAGTGAAGTCTACAGAAAATAGTTTGCGATTGCTTAGTAACATTACAATTGTTGCATTGTCACTCTACCTCGCCAATAGTCACACCATTCAGCCAAATGATTTCTGACACGGCTTTTACGAGGTATACTTATGACTGTTATCAGTTTCCGCGACTTGTGAAATCCGCATGCTTCTGCGTAAGGCACAGCCTCCTTCCACAGCTCTGAAGATTCTGCTTTGTACAGATGTAGTAGGGTCAGACCCGGTACGTTCGGACAGTAGGGTATCCTCGGACGCTTTGCTTTTCTTGTTATTCTCTGTAACATGGCCGTTTATGTATTTTTCGGCCCGTATGTTTATCTTTGTCCAATGATATTTCATCTATCTAAACCAACAATATTATTGTATTATTTACTTTATAACTATCAAAGAACCCTTGAAGAAACCGGCAAGAGGGGACAGGAAACTTACTACCTAAAGTCTTGCTTACAACTCAGCTGCTGTCTCGCTTTTCACAGGCTTTTTGAATGCACTGGTATCAAGGTGTGCTTGATTACCTCTATTTTGGTTAAACCCTCCTCAAGCCGGACTCTTCTGGTGCAAACTCCCCAGCTTACCTTTGTATCCCGGAATAGGATACCTGACATTTCACTACACTCTTCCTCACCATATGATAAAGGGCCTCGTCCACGGTAGAGAACCATAGGCTGCCACACATACCATACCTCTTTAGTGTAGTTTACATCAACCAGGGAGCTTCTGTGAACTAAAAGTCCACGGGATCCTTCTCGACAAACCATAGTCCATAGACAACATCCTCACAGACAACTTGCCTACTCTAGTGGAGAACTGCTGATATCTGGATGTGAGCTATAAGCCCACTGAAGTTTCCTTGTTAGACCATAGATTCATCGGTAACTGTGAACAGACAATATGTCCGCTCTCTTGAAGAACTGTTGATAACTTTACGTGAGCTAGAAGCCCACAAGAATTTACTTCTAATCAAAGGTTCTTCGCTGGCATGAGAACAACCAACATGACTGTTCTCATGGAAAACTGTTGATCTCTGGATCATTTTCTCAATCGTATATATCATCATCATGGCAGAACATTAGCATGCGTCTTATCATAATTTCTGTGATAGCTGGTAGAACACTGGAGAGCTGGAAGCCCTTCCCATGTCTTGATGCTGGTAATTCTATCTGAAGCTGTGACATTGGAGAACTAGAAGTCCTTCCAATGTCTGGATGCTGGGAATTCTTTCTGAAGCTGTACACTGGAGGACTAGAAATCCGTCCAATGTCTGGATAATAGGAATTCTTTCTGAAGCTGTACACTGGAGGACTAGAAATCCTTCCAATGTCTGGATGCTGGATTGTTGGATGCTGAGAATTCTTTCTGAAGCTGTTACACTGGAGGACTAGAAATCCGTCCAATGTCTGGATACTAGGAATATTTCTGAAGCTGTACACTGGAGGACTAGAAATCCTTCCAATGTCTGGATGCTGGATTGTTGGATGCTGAGAATTCTTTCTGAAGCTGTTACACTGGAGGACTAGAAATCCGTCCAATGTCTGGATACTAGGAATTTTTTCTGAAGCTGTACACTGGAGGACTAGAAATCCTTCCAATGTCTGGATACTAGGAATTCTTTCTGAAGCTGTTACACTGGAGGACTAGAAATCCGTCCAATGTCTGGATACTGGAAATTCTGCCTGAAGTTGTATCATTGGAGAACTAGAAGTCCTTCCAATGTCTTGATGCTGGTTTCTACTTCTGACGATGGAACATTGGCGAGCTAGAAGCCCTACCAATGCTTTTATGCTGTTTTCTGCTTCTGGTATTTGGTGGGAGCCTTACTTTTTGTTTTACAGACCCTCTTGCTACTGTCAGTGTGCTGTTATTAAAACTAGTGGTAACCGGAATTTGTTCTTCATTGAGAATCAGTGTGTCTGTTCGCAAGTCTAAACACACACCAAGATGATGTAAAAGATCATGCCCCAAAAGCATATCATCACCAATAGACGCAACATATACTCTTTCACTAAAACACTGGTTACCCAATTTCATCTTTAATGGCTGAATGATAAAACCTTTCATCACTGTATCCTTGTCTGCCATTTGTAAGCCAACCTCTTTGACTTTTGCTGGAGCCTTACTTAATTTTTCATATATCTTTGATGACAGAATAGTGATTTCCGCACCCGAATCAATTCTTGCATTAACATCTATGCTTCCCACCTTCAACTGTACAAAAGAAGAACCAGCTTGCACCTGATGAATATATACACTTTCTTCCCTTTTGTAATTTAGAAATTCTCCATCTGTGTTGGTACAATAAGTATCATCTTGACAATTTCTAACTGTCTTGGCACTAGAAGTGCCATCTTGAAGTTTCTTGTCTTTTCTGGTACTAGAAGTACCATCCTGGAACTTCGGAACTGTTTTGGCACTAGAAGTGCCATCTTGAAGATTCCCGTTTGTTTTGATACTAGAAGTACCATCCTGGAACATCGGAACTGTTTTGGCACTAGAAGTGCCATCTTGAAGATTCCCGTCTGTTTTGGTACTAGAAGTGCCCTCCTGGAACTTCGGAACTGTTTCGGCACTAGAAGTGCCATCTTGAAGATTCCCGTCTGTTTTGGTACTAGAAGTACCATCCTGGAACATCGGAACTGTTTTGGCACTAGAAGTGCCATCTTGAAGATTCCCGTCTGTTTTGGTACTAGAAGTACCCTCCTGGAACTTCGGAACTGTTTCGGCACTAGAAGTGCCATCTTGAAGATTCCCGTCTGTTTTGGTACTAGAAGTACCATCCTGGAACTTCGGAACTGTTTCGGCACTAGAAGTGCCATCTTGAAGATTCCCGTCTGTTTTGGTACTAGAAGTACCCTCCTGGAACTTCGGAACTGTTTTGGCACTAGAAGTGTCATCTTGAAAATTCCCGTCTATATTGATACTAAAAATACCATCCTGGAACTTCTGATCTGTTTTGGTACTAGAAGTACCACCTTGAAGATTCCTGTTCTGGAACTTCTGTTCTGTTTTGGCACTAGAAGTACCATCTTGAAGATTCCTGTTCTCGAACTCCTGCTCTGTTTTGGTACTAGAAGTACCACCTTGAAGATTCCTGTTCCGGAACTTCTGTTCTGTTTTGGTACTAGAAATACCATCTTGAAGATTCCTGTTCTGGAACTCCTGCTCTGTTTTGGTACTAGAAGTACCACCTTGAATATTCAGATCCTGGAACTTCTGATCTGTTTTGGTACTAGAAGTACCACCTTGAAGATTCCTGGCCTGGAACTTCTGCTCTGTTTTGGTACTAGAAGTACCACTGTCAACTGCAACATTCTTTGCTTGTGATCTCTTTTTCAGCCTTGATTTACTGTTAGTCCCAGTGGGTTTGGGAGCCATACTGTCTGAATCTGTTGTATATTTAGAGCAAGACACCCTTTCAATAACTTTACTTTCTTTTGAGTGCTGAGGTTCTATATTCTTTTTCTTCAATAAACAAACTTTCCCTATTTGAAATGTATCATATGTGCTCTCTTTACCTTGTCCCTGGTCACTTAAATTATCAGCTTTAGACTGTTGCTTCTGAAGCCAAGACTTGTAAACTCTACATTCCTTTTTAAAATGTCCAAAATTCTTACAGAAGAAGCCTTCGCAACCTTTCTGTAAGATCTTTTCAAATGATGTCCAGATCTCGACTTTGACCGTGATGATGATCTTGAGTAGCTTCTGTTTAGCTGTCTGGCTACTTTCTTAGAACAAGGAGATCTTGACCTGGACTCTGAAGATTTTCTTGTCTTGGTTGTTTTTTGCTTTATTGCTGACCTGTGAGAGTCAGGAGACCTTGACCCTGAAGAGCACCTGGACCTTGAGTCTCTTGTTGTAGATAGCTTCGACTTGACTCTGGAACTTGCACTTGGACCTTCTGTACCCTTAGACTCACATGTTGTCCGATCATTACTTGTGTGTCTCTGTCTGCTTCCTAACAACTGCCTTTTATCACCCTTTTTATTTACTGGAGAAGTGTGACTGGTTCTAGAAGAATGCAGCTCATCTTTATCAGAGAATTCTTTCTTGAGCAATGCCAGAGTGTTTTCAACTGGTGATGACATCTTTTCATAGAATTCTAAAAGGTTATCTAGTGATTCTGGTGACCTTGACCTTGATTCATGTGGTGATGACCGTCTTGAAGCCATTTGTTTTTTATTGAACGACACCATCGGCTTTTCCCAAAAGTTAGTCTTAGGAACTGCTGGTAGACAATCTAAGTCAAACGGGTCATCTATCCTAGGTAATGAAAAATCTATCTGGTCAAGAACATCTGGTGATATGTCACCCCGAAGAGCCAAAATGAGTGCTTCTTTCCTGACAACTCCATAAATCTCTTTGAACCGTAGGATGAGTTGTGCAATCTTGTCATTGACTCCTGGAATGCCCTTTAATTCCTCCGCAGTTGCAGTGTTGGCGTTCAACATTCTGTCAGACATGCCGATGGACAACGAGTGCAAGTTATGTATTTGTATATTTTTTCAATGCGAATCTAGAAGACTCAGCACGAACAAATTTACAAATATGTCTAGTCGCAAGACTTATACGACTGCTACTGATATTTTCAATTTCTTTATGTGCAGTTGTAAAAATTACTTATGCGTCAACATGACCGCCATAAGAAATTCTTGACAATAGGCTTTTATGTGGATCTAGAAGACCGCACAGTTGTAAATTTCCTGTCAAAAACTGACCTCTAAAACCTTACGCCGATTCAATTTGACCAAAACTGAATAAATTACAAATTTATGGGTCAAATTCTTCAAAAGTCTTTAATCTTTAACTAGAAGTAGGCCTTATTTTTAAATGCTATTTTGAAACTGGCGAATGTTTACTTTAAACACCGGACACTAAGTCAGAAAGTAAAATTCGGAAAATAACAAATAAAAGATACTACTTCTGGTTGTAACTTAATTGAATTCAATGAAAAATGCTAGCCAATGCTTTAAAGTAGCCCAATGAGTGGTATTTTAGTTGCAAAATAGCTTTTTCAAAATTTCGAAGTGGTGAAAAAATGACGTCACAGGGAAAACCCCACCGACTTTGCAAGTCCAAAAATGCAACTAAAAACTGAATTTTTCGGTTCTTTAAGACCTCGTCGCCATTATTGTATTATTTACTTTATAACTATCAAAGAACCCTTGAAGAAACCGGCAAGAGGGGACAGGAAACTTACTACCTAAAGTCTTGCTTACAACTCAGCTGCTGTCTCGCTTTTCACAGGCTTTTTGAATGCACCGGTATCAAGGTGTGCTTGATTACCTCTATTTTGGTTAAACCCTCCTCAAGCCGGACTCTTCTGGTGCAAACTCCCCAGCTTACCTTTGTATCCCGGAATAGGATACCTGACATTTCACTACACTATCTACTTAACCTTGATTGAAACAAAACATTTCATTGGTCAATTATGGCACACGTCATCGGTAAACAAAAAAGCGCCATATCTTGAAAAAATCGATTCCCAGCGAAACTCCCAACCACTTTACTGACGGCAGTTTTTAGCTGGTACCTTCTTGTGTAAAATTCGTATCCTTTGCGAATAAATAGAATTAAATTCATGAAATTCGTGAAAAAAATACGTTTTTGTTTTCTCTATTGTGTGATAATTGCAATAAAATATTTGTCCGACCGTACCCTACCCCAAGAATTATAACTGGGGGTACATTCGGACGCAGAAAAATATTATCCTTGACACCATTATATAGCTCAACATAATCATGTCAGTCTTGTTGAACCTTTCGAAAAGAGAGATAGGACAACGCCATAGAACTGAATTCCTTGCAGTGAAGCATGCATTGGAAAAGTGGCTATTAAAGGAATGGCTGTTCGAGACTGGCCATTTAAATGTACTGTATTGCAAAATTTTGCAACTGGCTTCTATGTTCCCCTATGCCAAAGAGGTTCTTATTAAAATCCTGAGTGAAGAAGATATTTGGGATGGAAGCATGGTGTACTTCGTCAGAAGGCTAGAGGGTTTGAGTGAAAACTATGACTATAAAAAAAATTATGAAGAAATTATCAGAATTTGACAGAAGAAATAAAAATGGGATTCTAGTCGCTTAAAAGAGAAAAAAATGGTTTCGGGCATGTTCTGTGGGCCCTATTCATACAAATGTCCTGCATGTGTTGCTTTCTTATTATGTAAAAAAAAAATCAAAAGAACGATAAAATATGTTGCAGCAAGATTACTTTTCCATAGGTCCAGCTAAACAATATTTATAGCGTAAAAAAGCAATTATTATCTTGCACACAAGTTAATACACACATTCTGGGTGCACAAAAGAACCGTCTTAATGAGTCGGTTCTTTTTAGCATCCACAGTATACGTATATGTTTCACTAAAAATCTAATACGCAGTCTTATCGCTACATCCCCAGCAACCTGCATGTATGTGCCAAAAAGACTTAGGCGAGCCTGCGCATGATCATCAGCACGGTTTTGTCGTACATTTGCTGTTCGCACCTCAGTTTACACACCTGTATCTGGGAGCGAGCCGAAGCTCATCTCGTGTCCCACCGAATGGTTGTGCATGCGTGTTAGCGGATGATGAAAATTGCGATTATATCTTATGAATATAGAATATTTGTGTACAGGGGCGGATCCAGGATTTCTGGAAAGGGGGTTCATACATATAAAAGTGTAGGGGGTTCGCTTTGCTGATTTTATCTCATATTTCTTAAATATCCCATGAAAATGAAATAATTTGGGGGCGGTTCCGGCGAACCCCCTGAACCCCCTCTGGATCCGCCACTGGAGTATGACAAGGCAATGCAACCACATTCAAAGACTACAGACCAACCAACGACACAGTTTGGAAAACAAAACAATTTGAACTTTAGTTGCGCATGTGTATTTGAATAAGGGCTCGTTACGGAATGATGAAGATGCCATTATCTCATGACACAAATCATAAAAACAACATGACCCGGATATGCCACGATCACAGATTGCAGATCAACCCACGGCACCGCGAGGAAGAGATAGAGAGCCTAGACATCCACATCACAATTAAAATAAAGCAGTCTGTTCCTACTGATATGTTAAATGACGGCTAGTTTTCATCGGATGCTCACATCACGGCTCATATATATCAAAAGTATAACCAGGAAATGCCACAATCATTGACCGCAGAGGAACCTACTGCGCCCTGAAAAAGAGACACAAAACACAGACAGTCAGAGGGGCTCTCAATTATATTGTTACGTAGGCTTGGACCCAGGCTCTGCTGTTAAACCCCAAAAAAAGTATCAGGAATGTCAGGCATACTCAAAATCTATTTGAAATTTAAGTCCCCATCCCCCAAAATATTCCCATTCTGTACACTGACCTTAAGAAAGCCCTAAAAGTAAATAAATGACCCCTAAAATACTCCTGTTTTATGACCCCCATTAAAAATATCCACAACTTCTTCATATCAAAACATGATTTATTTTTCTGAAAAACCCCAAAATTGAAATAAAAAAAATGAAACCCCCAAAATGGGCTAAACCTACGTATATATAAACATATCAGAGTACCCTGCTATCTAACCCCCTAGCCCCTCTGCACAGACAAAGGCCAAGTGCATCATTCCATTCGCACCACCACCAATAGTGGGCAATCTCCTCATAATCCACCCACCAACCTATTAGCCAACCAAGCAGTAAATCCTTAACAATATCAAGTTCACAATGCCACGTGTTGCGAAAGGCGTCCACTCTACGTACCCAGTGGAAAACATGATTGCCGCTGTGGAAGCTGTCAGAGAAGGCGCTTCTATCAGAGAAGCGTCCTCCAAGTTTGGCGTACCTCGGTCAACCCTTGGTGACAGAATGACAGGCCGGATAGCTGTTGAGGCAAGACCTGGACACAGTCCAATAATCCCAATAGAAATTGAAAACAGAATGGTGGAAAAAGCAGTCTCATGTGCTAACCAAGGCTTTGGTGTTTCAAAGAAAACGTTAACAGCAAGGGCGGGAAGTCTCTGCCGTTCACTTGGTTTAAACAACAAGTTTACTAGAGGCATTCCAGGGAAGGCCTGGTGGAAAGGCTTCAGAGCTAGGCACCCTGAAGTCACCTTAAGAAAACCGGAAAAGCTTTCAACTGTCAGGTCTAAGGCCATCAACGCTCCTGTTGTGGGCTCTTACTTCATCACACTTTATGAATTAATCAAGACACCAAATATTGCCCCATCATGTGTATGGAACATGGACGAGACAAGCTTAAGTTTGGAACATACGCCAACAAATGTTGTCGCCAAGAGAGGTAGTAGAGTCATTCCGGGCAGAACAGCAAATTCGAAGGAAACTATAACTGTTCTTCCTTGTGTAAATGCAGCCGGTGGAAAAATGCCACCGTTAATAATAGTGAAAGGGAAGACCTCGCATTCACTGAGAGCATTCAACACGCACGAAGGTCCTGAAGGTGCATTCTGGACCTACCAAGCAAAAGCTTATATGGATGACGACATGGGAACAGTTTGGTTTCGAGATGTTTTTCTCCCAAATTGTGGGGACATTAGACCACAATTCCTCCTGATGGATAATCATCATTCGCATGAAACACTAGGCTTGTTGGAGATTGCGTCAGAAAATGAAATACACGTATTGGCATTTCCACCAAATTCCACGCACTACCTTTGTCCACTTGATAGAGCGGTATTTGGACCATTCCAGAGGGAATACAATACCGTATGCACTGAATTCATGGCAGCGAGTGCAGGAGCAATTGTTAACAAGTTAACATTTCCTAAACTTGTAAACCAAGCATATATTAAAACATTTTCCAGAACAAACATTGTTTCCGGCTTTGAAGCTACTGGTATTTATCAGTGGAATCCACTGGCTATACCCGCAACAGCATTTTCCCCCGCTGAACAGTTTGACAAGGCTTCATCGGAATCAAAGATCGGCGAGCATCCGCTTCAATGGGTAACAAGAAAAGTAATGGTGGCCTCTGCTCATCCTTCAACAGAAGATGACACCGCTTTGATTGCTCCTTCTACCAGTAATGACACAGTGACTCTTAACACATCTATAATTGACCAGGACGGTAATGTGGTTGGAGAAGTCACCATTGGTGAACTAGCCGAAGAAGCTCCAAGTATAGAACCGTTTATTCCACCCAACGCTAAACAAGCCTCCAGTGAATCGACAGCTGCATCCATTGAGCCTCTCTCGACTAACATGTCTTCTATCCAGTCAGTAGATCCGACCAGTCACCATATTACCGAGTCGGATCCGATTATGCCCAATATGATGACAGAACATGACGCTGCGAACATTCTTCTCACGTTGAATGAAAGTTCTGAACAGATGGAAGTTGAAGAATGGTCCGATGTTTGGAATGTGGAGCTAGAGAGTTTGTTTAAAATACAGCCTATCGAGACACCAAACTCACAACCACAAGAGAAGAAGACAAAACGAGTTACCACCCATCGCGTGCTAACCAGTCCCGAAATCATAAAGCAAAAGCAAGATGATGAATTACAAAAAGAAAGAAAGGAAAAGGAGAAAGAAGAAAGAAAACGTAAAAGAGAAGAAAACAAGCGCATAAAGGAAGCAAAAAAGTCAAATTTGAAACCTAAACCTATTAAGAAAAAGCAAATAAATGAGGACGCATAGGTATTTGTGAGAAGCCTTATTTGAGGGAAGCCTTAACATTATAAAGTGACTGGACGACTACACTTAATTACTTACAAGCTTAAGCAACAGTTATGTTTATTCTTTAGGTGGTTTCTTGCGGCCCATGGTGACTCTGACCAGATTGGACAAATGCCTAAACTAGTCTGAGTCTTCGCTACGCGCTTATGTCCTGTGGTGGCTAAGTCATTTGAAAGATTTGCCAATTATTTATGCCCACCCAACATGACCAAAAATCCACCTTTGTATGCAGTTATGTTTGTTTTACGTCTTTTCAACTATGTATGAACATGCTAAATGTCCTGAAATACATAATACATGTATAATATTTGTTATAACATTCAAGTAACTGCTTTCCCAATTTTATTACAAAATCCAAACAAGTGATGCCTTTGAACCTGAATGTTGCCTGATATCAACCCCTAAAAAGTTCTGCAGGGGTCCACCTAACATTCGTAGAATAACCTGTCAAATATGCCTTTCCCTGAGGATATAATTTGTTCACATGCTCAACTCAACTGAGCATGAAATTTATTATATCATGCTCATAAATATTAAACTGCCAACAATTGTTTACATTTTAACATTTATTAGCATGATTAAGTTTGGAAACAGAACAAGTCTTTATTAGCATTTTAGTTTTATGAGCATGTGAAATGTCATGCTCAGTTGAGTTGAGCATGAAAAATGTTTATAACTTAACAGCGTGGTATGAATTTGGTACGTATCACATATGCGAACTACGAATGCTCAGGCGAGCCTGTGCATCTGTGTAGTCCAATCAGAGCCTTCACTGTTCGGACATGTAATGTAGCCTTTGGAGGAGGGTGAATCTTCAGATTTAGATCTAGATAGCCGCTTCCGCGAGCTGCATATGCATGTGCAATAGAAAAATTACAAAATATTAATTGCTGTAATCGCACGGCTAGTGCGGCGTCCATGATGGATGGTGGCAGATGTCAGTCCGTTTTTAGCCTGTGGCTTCCTATATCTTATAGTGTAGACGGACAGCGAAATGCTTCAAGACTATGCGGATGTGCATACTCGCCTGAGCCTTTGCTGGTCACTTTATATCAGGACCGTTGGCTTGTTGTCAGACTGTTGAAACACAATGTTACAGACAAGAGAACCTCCCAGATATTTCAAAGTACTTGGACCCTGAATTGTTTTGATTGAAAATATTCGGTGATCTATAGAATGGAGCTTCAACTTTAAATTTATAATACTATATACTGACATATATGATTCGTGATTCTGACAAGTATAAATGAGGCGCTAGCCTATTCCGGATCTTCATGGACATTAGTGTGCATTCCATTTTGTATATTTTGGTGGTCTAAGGTAGGTCTCATTCAATCAAAAGAAGACAAGCGAACTTTTACGTCTGTCCGAGTGTACCATCACCAATGTCCGAGTGTACCCTCATCTGTCCGATCGTACCCGACACCTGTATTTCGTTTATTATTCATCAAATATTGGGATCATTTATAATATTTTCAACGCTTGATATACTTCGGGCTACCATTTAAGCATAACCCTACAAAAAATATAACGCAACCGGCATCTATCGAACAGGTCCGGATTTCTATTGGAGAGAAAAGACGAAGCTGTCCGAACATACCGGGTCTGACCCTACTTTCTTTGACGCAGTTATAAATGAACAAATCCTACTTTTATATTCATGACTTGGTGTTTTTAATTCAAATTATACACACAACAGAAAACAACAATTGGGGTTTTTGTTTGGCGACCGCTATTGACAGCCGGCTGTCAGCAGCGAATTCGCTATTGACAACCGGCTGTCAGCAGCGAATTCGCTATTGACAGCCAGCAAAATTAATGATACAATATATTTAATTTGGAGCCTAATACACCGATAGCTTTATGTTTTGCTTTAAAGCACTTACTTTAAATATTATTGTGGATAATACAATTGAGATATTAATTAAGATACTTAATTACTTAATAATTATTATCTTGGGGCAAGAGTTGGTGGGGACACTACACTGATTGCTCGGACTCAATATACTGGGTCAGTTATATAATGTCGGCGTATTGCGGCCCATGCCTCTGGCATACAGAGCTCTATATAGTGGGTCTGAGACCCTATGCAAAGATATAGTACTACTGTGGGGATATTACACACGGTGTTGACACTCTACTCTATAGGGGGGGGGGGGGGGGGCATGCTACCTAAGGTGTTGACATTACATTTGTACACTAGAAGTTGACAATCAACCCTAGGTAGGACATTACACTGGATGATGAAACTCTACCTGAGGTAGGGACATCACAAGTCCATCGGTTGTCTGTAAACATTTTCAAATATCTTCTACATGTATACCAAGTTTGCATATGTAGGCTCTGACCATTTTGTGGGGGGGGGGGGGGGGGGGTAAAATTTTTAATTTCAATATTGTTTGGGTTTTCAGAAAAATGAATATTTTAGGGGGAATGAAAAAATTGCGGATATTACAAAACTGGACTATTTGTATTTGGTGTGTGTGTGGGGGGGGGGGGGCATTTCTATACATTTTAAGGCTTTTCTGAAGGTCAAGGATCAGAATGGGAATATTTTTTGACGTCACTATAATTTTGAATATTTTTTAGGGTATGCCTAAATTCCTGATATTTTTGGGGGTAAACAGATGATGCTGGGTCCTAGTTTACGTATAAAAATGAGAGTAGTATCCCCACCCTGGACATTTACCCGCTTAAAGGCAAGGTTAAATGCTTTTTTTTTTTTTTATCCTAGATGTTTACAATCAACCCTAGGTGGGGACACTAGATGTTTGCATTCAACCCTAGGTGGGGATATAATATCTCAGGTAGCAAAGGGAACATTACAATAAATGTAAACTCTACCCTAGGTCATTATTAAGATGGTGACATATTACCTTAGGTGAGAAAATTACACTGGCTGTTGAAATTACTCTGGAGTAGGGGCATTGTCCCTGGGGGATAGGTGGAGGGATAGGGGTTGGGGAAACAAGCTATTTAAATGGGATATGTAACTGTGTGTAAAATGTGTTACTGGATGGAAAACAAGATCCAAGGGCAGGGTATCACTGCCAACGGAGTCACAAACAGGACACTTTTTCTGCTACTTAGTACTGGTCCAGCCAAGGAAGGCAGGAAATCATCCCATCATGACTGAAAACTTGTTGACTGATATGTAATATATCAATACAAACAAACCAGGACAGGTTATCTTATCCCCTTACCTGATGTTTGAAATGATCAACATCATTTAATGAGAGTGTGAACATCATGCATTAAATGAATTATTTGGTTTTCTGCAAATCAAGATACCCCCAGGATAACTAATTAGAGGCCTCTGGGGCCCTTATTGGAACAAGTTTAAGTAAATAAATGTATTTAAATATTTAAAAAAAGATACATGTATAACTATAAGAAACAAAAGATTAATGTATAAGTGCTTTACATGTATCTATAAATATTGCTGGCTGTCAAATGACATGGGTTAAGAGCCTAGTTTGAGCTAGGAACTTGATATTTCTTTAATAATTTCATTTTAGATGAATGTAAGATACATAGGTAGCTTCTGTATCAAAGTTATACATGTTAAGACCTAGAGGATCATCCATAAATTTGACTGGCTGTCAGCAGCGATTTCGCTGGTGACAGCCGGCTGGCAATAGCGAAATCGCTGGTGACAGCCGGCTGTCAATAGCCACTGAATTCCTTGTGACAGCCGGCTGTCAATAGCCACTGCCTTTTTGTTTCTGCTGGCACTGACTTGGAGATCTAAGGAAACCGCCAGTGACAATTTAAGCAATTGCAAAGGGAAAAATCTTTGGGTCCGCCAAGATTCGAACCCAGATTGAGAACTCCTGTGTTACAGTTGATCACTCTTACCATGTCGCTAAAGAGCAACAGCGAGACTGTTAGGAATGCCACTGTCACTACACTCTTTCCCCTTTTATTTTTTGAGAGCCGGGCATCAATCATTCCTACAGACATACGACGGAGTATAGCCTGCTGCCCCTCTCAGAGGCCGCCCCAGGCGTTACCGAATTACTTTGCATGAGCTTGTCAAACACTTCCAGAGCTCTCACTAGGATTTTGAAAACAGGAGTTCAGGACTCCCATCTGGCAAAAAGTAGGAGTCCCACTGGAAAAAGTGGGAGTCCCATTCCAAAAAAAGCTGAAGTCCCACCAATTTGTGCATACCGTATATCTTTTCCATTTTAGCCGGTGATACATTTGAATAATTTTTAGATCGACTGATTTTAACCCTTTAAGCATTAATGGACTGTTCCTACTTAACAAAACAAAATATTTTGGTATATTTTTTCATGTAACCTGAACATACATTTATTTTGTTTGGCCTTATCAAAATAAAAATTAAGCTGTTGGTACTTGTTTTATACATTAACAAGACAGACAGCAGTCCTCTGTTTTGTATAATCTTATGCAGACAAGTCTTTTTTCTTCTAAAAAAACAAATCTCGCTAGTGTCTTTAGTGACATTACTCAGCCATTTAACATGGCTTACATGATCTAGAATAAACGATTTTACTTGCTGAAAGTGATTTGTTTGTATTTATTCATCTAGACATTCGGCTTGAACCTCACACGGCTTGTAGTGTAGCTTCTTGTGGAACTTTTGTCAGTCAGATGTTTGCGTATATGGCTTACAGTTGTACCGGCTTTTTTTTTTAAACAATTCTCCAGATGACTCTTTTGTTTGCCATAGCAATGAACGAATGAAGAAATGCAAATCCGTAAACTTATTGTTTTTTTCTCCATGTTTATTGTTGCTCAAATCGCAAATGAGTGCAATTAAATATGTTTTCAATCAGTCTAATTCGGAAGTCGGTAGTCCGATGTTGTTTACAATACCCTATTAGTTTTCTCCCTTTAATTAACGGTAAATCGGTAGCGCATCTGTTTCAAACAGTTATCCAATAATCCTTGCTTAAGTATTTTAATAATCACCTCGTATTAATCACACTGTCCCGCATCGGTAATCCTGTCAATCACCTGTCAGAATTGCTACACTGCAGTCCGAGTCATACGATCGGTCAACAGATCATGTAAGCGTGTCGCAATCGATAATATAATAGGGCTTTTGATCTCCCGATGTGTATTTCTCTCTCAGCTTCTGGATTTTTAGCGTTTGCCGACTAAAAAAAACATGTGTACGCGGGACTCCCGCCTAGCGAAAATCATGCATCCCAGGGAAAAAACGTGCGTACCAATAAGCGTAATTCTGCGTTTCCGGGAGCTCTGACTTCTGACACCATTAAAGCAATTCCAAAGGGAAAAATCTTTTGGTCCACCAGGATTAGAACCAAGAACTCCAGCGTGATAGACTGACAGTCTACCACTCTAACCATGCTGCTAAAGAGTTAACCCAAGAGCGAGGCTGTTAGGAATGGCACTGTCACTACACAATGTCATGAACTGACAAAGATTAGGTGTAATATCTCAGTAGAATTGCCATTGATTTGTAGCAGTTCTGCACTTTAGAACATTCACCCAAAGCCTATAAATTAGCCTTGTTTTCAACAAGTCTGTGCGAGTTTTTGGACCACAGCATAAAACATTCTAATTGTTCACTACCATTATTACATAATTTTCATCATTGATTTTTAAAGCCATGACAGATGGTAAAACATTTTTTAATCTTTATTTTGTGGGTTTCTTAGCGATTCAATTTATTTGTCTCGTTAATTCAACATGCCAAATTCATTTCACAAACAACACCACCCCCTGCCGTGTTCTCAAAATAAGCCAGCGACCTAGCGATTTCACTGCCGATTTGCAACGTCTTCTTCCATGACAAAATCTTTTGTTTATTTTGTCTCTGATAGAAAATCTGGCAAAGGAAATGAAAGTCTTTCAATGAAACGGCATGCTCACTCATTTTTTGAAACCTGGGTACAGTAACCATGCATTTTTATAAAATGTGGGTACACAGCCAAAAACATTGGTACCTGGTATAATTACAAAATTAAACAAGGATTAATCGTTTTTTATTTACTCCAAAGCAAAGAACTTAATCATTACTCTGAGGAGAGGTGTACTATAATTCGAAGGAACTAAACTACAACAACAAAAACTAGTGATTCCGCTAGAATATACCCGAAATTTAGTGAATGTCGCGGCTGAAACTGCTGAGTTGCGAAATTCGTCCTGGCCGAATTTTCGGAAATAATCATGCACTGACATGCATGGCCTGTACTGGCAATCGTCAATGTTGCTACTTACCAAACAAAACAACAACATTTTATTAAAATTGTAGCGTAACAGGTCCACAAGACATTTTAGATGCGCAAATATGTAGTCTTTCAAGCTTACGACACCCAATTCAGTTCAATCAATGTCTCGCTAGATAAGAACATGACACACGCAGACAATACACTGGACCTGTCACCGCTAGGCTCTGCCCATCAGTTTCATTTCTGTCTTTATAAATATAGGATGTGTTATTTTCAAACAGATAAGAAGTCATGTGTATACAAACTGCTTTGGAGATTTGTGTATTAACCTTTTGCACGCTTGTGAAATTAAAATAGCGACAATTTACTTACGTAATGGTACGCGGAATATAACAAAACTGCCTGAAAACAGTTTCCTTGCGTGAAATACGCTTTTTTTGTGTGAGTGGGCATGCTGATGAAAATGTAAAATATTAGACAACTCTTCATGTGTTTTCTGGTTAGTGGCTCGCTTTTAAAGAGACTGTGTCTTTTACCGACGATGTCATATACGACGATGTCATATACGTTTGGATACTAGTTTTGGGCCGAATATACACCAGGCGTATTGCATTCCGTGTTAAACGAACACCCCTATCGATTATCTCCCTTCTCAGATTTATTAACTAAGCAGTTTTGCTGTGTTTAAAGTTTTGGTCGAAAAGATTTGAACAGAAATTTGACAGATATTTTGCAAAGAAAACTGGTAAGAGACCAATCAAATATGACAGTTGAGCTTAAACATTTAAAAATGATATTTATACTGGTATTTTAACAGATTGCAATGACTGTTTTTGCAAATAAACGGTAACATTTTTATTCCCACACTTTTTAATGCTAATTCAATGCACATTTTTGGCAAGTAATGCTCATTCAATGCATTACTTTCTGAAGTAATTCACCCCATGTCTGTTACAGACTAAGAGTGGGCACCCTGACTAGGACCTGCAATTGGGGGAAAGAAAAGCGGGTTTAGATGTATCTTATCAAAATGGAACTAGAATCCACCACTGGTCGAATTAAAGACCCTTAACTATGCGACTTTAAATCAGCCAAAGAGCAAAAATAGTCAGTTTTGCAACAAGATGCCCACGGTTGGAGAAATAGGATTCATGTTTTGTGAATTACTCCTTTCTAAAAGATTTGACCCTTTGTTTGGCAATAAAAAATTGACACATTTTAGACCAATACTGGGGCCATGAAGTCATTTATGATTATGATCAGTTTGTTTGACATATATTATCAGTAACTGAAAAGCAAACCTGTACTCATGATGCTCACCAAAATTGTTAAGAACATATTATGGCACAGTAACAGAAAGATTTTATTAGGAAGTTTGGCTTAAAAAGGTAAAACACACATTGCTAAGAGCAATCAAAACATGAATTTTGCATCTATATATTTTCAGCCCCTGGTCTTCGGAAGTGTTGCTGTCCCAAGACTTCAGGCTTCCAGTTGTAGATGATGAAGACAGGTATATATCACAGGTTTAGATGAAAAATCTTTTTCAGCGTAAAATTGTAGATATGTTCTAAGTCATAATTTTTAGCAAATGTTTTGGGTGCCTAAAAGAACCGTCACGTTGAGACCGTTCTTTTGAGTACCTACAACATATGTTTTTGAAGAGAAATAAGAAAATTATTTTTTCATTACGCACCTAAAGGCCTGATATATACTCATAGGTTGTGATAAACAGAATTTATGTACCTATAACTGTCAATCAGGGTTCGTTCTAGAATGAAATTTTATGGGGCCATATGGGAGCGCAGTAGCTCAGTGGTAGAATGCATACTTCGAGACCGAGGGGCCGTCGGTTCGAGCCACGCCAACGTCACTGCGTTATGTCCTTGAGCAAGACACATTAATCCTAGCTTAGTACTGGTTCAACCCAGAAAGACCCTTCCCTATATAATTGAAAGATTGTTGATGTAACAACAAACAAATTATGGGGCCATATGACCCATGTCCCACAAAAAATAGAGACCATTGGTCAAAACTTTGGGGCCGAGAAAAAATATATGAATGTACATATCTTACAGTTTAACAATCGAAAGGCTTTTTAATGTAAACTGTGCACCAAACAAAAAGATTTCAATCCAAAATTGACAACTGCTGAACAAACTTCTTAACTGGTAAAACTTCAATATGATCTTTACTTTAAAATAGGAATGTCTGGTAAGGGTACTGGTTATAAACTTACAGTGTTATTTTCTTATGCTAATACATAACGCACAAAACATCTTGTCTTTTGATTCATCAACATGAAACCAAGGGAACATTTTCAACCACAATGACCTAAAAAAAAGCTCCAGCTCATTCACATTTTCTAAAAAAAAAAAATCATAGTTTCTTCAGTTTTGATCGATGAGTCACTACTATCAGCATCATTGTTACAAGTCTAGTTGTTATTTTAATCACTACTTCTGTGCCTGTCCCACAAGTTAGCCTGCACATCCACACACTCTGATCAGTCTTCAATGGGCACTTTTGGTAGCCAAAGGTTCAAGGTTTCTTCAGACCAAAAACCTAAGACTGATCAGACAGGGTGAATTCCCCGACTGATTTGAATCTTTGCTGTGTGCACATGCCAACTACTTTAGGCTGGGCATGCCTTGAATAAATCTAGTGCTTATTCAGTATAGTAGTGATGTATACCTGTGCTTACTTTTCAGTATTTTGGAGCTCAAGGAGAAAGAAATACTAGGTTACACTTACTCTAGTGGCACTAGTATAGCTAGTTCCGAGTGTAGCAGTGACGATCTTTACAACGATGATGAGGAGACTTTACTTCACAATATCCATCTGTCTTCAGTTCTTCTTCCAGGGCTGGACACATCAGATATATCGGGTAAATCTGTCTTTCTCTTGTACATTTAATCTCTATCCTATAATAGCTAGTTTCAGTTCTTAAGTTAAGAATGCGTACCAAATTTTTTTTCTTATTTCTCAACCAAAACATATGTTGTGGTTAATCAAAAGAACCGTCTCAATGAGACGGTTCTTTTGAGCACCAAAATCATGTATTAAAACTGATGGGTAAGGAAATATTTACAAATTTACCCTCAAATTTTTTGTTTTTCTAAACCTTTGTAGTTTAGAGTGTAACAATGATGATCTTTACAACGATGACGAGGAGACTTTTCTTCACAATATCACTCTATCTTCAGTTCTTCTTCAGATATATGGGGCAAATCTCCCATTTTCTTGTACATCTAACCCCTATCCAGGCATCAGTACTATAGCTAGTAAGGAGTGCTTTGGGCTATTGAATCAGAGGCTGATCACTTATCAGTATTTTTGATGGTCCCATACAGCGCGTGGTGACTCATTGGTAGAGTGTTAGACTTGAGTTTGAAGGGTCACTGGTTCAAGACTCAATGGAGGCACTGTTATGTGTCCTTGAGCAAGCTAATTTATCCTCTGCTTAGTATCGTTAAATCGTCCCTACAGGACTGAAAAAATTGTTGACTGGGACAAAATGCATCATTAAAAACAATCAAAACAACACCTTTTTTCATGAGATTGAATATATGCCATGATGTGACCTACATGTACATGTGCCAATTTCTCTATAGAGGAAATAAGGGGGAAAGCTACTTTGTGCAACTTCATTTGCTCTTAATATCAAGACGGTATCAAATGGCTTAAATCCAGCAGTCCCCACCAAAGAACATAAGCAGAAGAGAGGGGACATTGATAGTCGTGAAAAGGCATAATTCTTCTTAAATTTGTCTTCTTAAATTTGAGCATGTCCGATATATAACTTCTTTATCTGTAACATGCAGTTTTAAAATGGTAAACAGGGTAATTCCTTATCATACTATTCCTTCAGGAGCAGAGTGATCTGGGTTAATCATCAGAACTTGTTCTGTGCTCGATCATAAACTATGTTTCATCTAGAATTTCCATCTTAATTTTGTTTTTGTTTTTCCTTCAATTATGGGTGAAAATATTTTTTATACCAACGTTAAAAGTAAATATTCACTTTATGAATTGCAGTATATGATAAAATTGGAAGACACAGACTTCCTGGCATCAAGTTTGGAAGTCGAAGACCAATTCTGGGAGTCTCTGACCTATATTGCAAACAATATGGACCTAGATCAGACTAAGGAGCATCTGGTCAGGGTATACCCTTTGTAGTGTGTGCTTCCTTGATAAAATTGACTTTGAATGCATTTGAATATTTGCAGCAGACATACAGTAATAAGCAGACATTTTCTGGACAGAAGATATTAGCTGGATAAAGGTTAAATGATTACTATGCATATGTGTTAACCCATTACTCCATAATAGAATCATAATAATGCCTTTTGACGCCTTTGAAATATCACGTATTTGAAAATATTATGGAAAATGGAGCATTTGTTCTTTTAGAGCAAATGCTCCATTTTCCATAATTTTTTCAAAAATATTCAAAACTTAACTTAAATTTTTCTTGAATTTTAGTGTTGTCTAAAAATAGAAAATGATGTCATTATCTGAAAATAGCCAAGGAGTAAAGGGTTAAGGATCATTATTTCATGTGCTTGCCCATTTGTTCTTACAGAGTCATTGAACCTAGATTGCCTTACTTGGACTGACCCTGCTAGTCTGGTCTCGTCGAGTGATTACAGTTTAGATAGTGACTGGTACCCAGAGGCCTCTAAGGCATTCACCTGTGTACCGGTGACCAGTAAACAGTGTCATTGTAGTAGACACAGAAGAAAAGGGAAAAAGTGGTAGGTTACGTAGTAATGGTCATTTTAGTGGCTACTCTTGGATATGGATATGAGCTAAAATGAACAAGAATTTTCTTGATAATTAAAATCCTGCTGTCAGAACTCTTTCCTAGCTAGCAGCGACTTGTCGTCAGCCGATAATCTTTGCAAATAGTTTGGACCCAGAATTTTGTGCCTGGTCTGGATCAAATCCGTTTGACACTGATATTTTTCCTGAAAGAATATATTAAAAAAGTACTGTTGAAGAATATCTGCAGACAACAAAAAATCATGGAATATATGCAAAGAGTTAAAGCATGATCAAAAACTTGCAGCAGAAGACATTTTCAAATGTCCTATAGAAAATAGATATGGCTTGATGTTTCAGGTGATAATTCTGCCTGCTGACATTTCACATTTTACGGTCAAGCCTGATTTTCCCCAAAGTCAATCATGATATCAAAAAACTTGTCATCTAGTTGTGGATTGAGTCTGACCCTTAAAGCACCAATCACAAGAAATATTGTGTATTATTTTGTCTACTGAAATGTTTTAGAAGTATCATTGACAAGCAGTTAAACAGATCTGGGTCCACACTGTTCGCCTCTATAATGTAAGCAAGTACAGCAAAACCTGTGTAAAACGGCCACTCTCAAAAAGACTAAAAATGGATTTTCAAGACCAGTTATGGCTTAATGCAGGTCAAAAGTATTCTGCAATACTTTTGACCTTCATTAAGCTCCCATTTGTCATTAAGATCTTTGTTTTGTGTATTTTTGGTTGGCCGTTTTACACAGGTTTTACTGTATATGCAGCAGACAACATTTTCAGTTGCATTTTGTCAGCATTTAAAGGGCTAAAGATACAACAGGATACTTGCCTGAGGGCATAATTCTGATTTAATTTCTATGTTAGAGTAAGAAAACAATCACAAACAAACCCACTGAACTGTGAGGAAGGGACACAGAACATACAATAGAATACTATTAACTCCTTACCTACTAGTCACCAAACTGTTTGCAAAAGGTATCAGCAGACAACAGTACTAGTGAACGTTGTCTGCTGCTAGCGTTTGCAAACAGTTTGGACCCAGATCAGGCCCGACAAATCATCAGGCCTGATCTGGATCCAAACTATTTGGCACTCTGATGGTATTCCTGAAGGAATTTTTCAAAAAAAGTGATTTTCAAACATCAGCAGATGACCAAACAGCATGAAAAGTTACCCATGGCCAGGATGAAAAGAGTTAAACTACAGTAAAACATGTGTAAAACGGCCACTCTCAAAAAGACAGAATATTGGTTTTCAAGACCAATTATCGCTTAATGCAGGTCAAAAGTAATACAGAATGCTCCATTAAGCTACCATTTGTCATTAATATCTTTGTTTTGTCTATTTTTGAGGGGCTGCTTAAGACAGGTTTTACTGTAGCTTTCTCTTTCTCAGAAGTTGCACTTTTGATGGGAGAAAGTCTTGGCAATAGTATGAATAACCTATACAGTTTTACCACATAAAAGACAAAAAAACAAAAACATAAAGGCTTGTTTTCTTTGTTGAAGCTAGTACTTGTTTTGTAGGAGTAAAATGACGAGAGATGAGAGGCTAGAGACAGTGGAAGAATTATCCACTACAGTCACCAATGACCTTGGGTTGCGAGAACAGCTAGAGGTCATCAGAATAATAAACCCTCTTGCAGATCTACCTACAACCGATTCAGAATTCTATATTGGTAAGAAATGCTTGTTAGTCGTGATAGCATTAAATCTTGGGTTGTTTTTAGTACAGAAATGTATCCACAATCTTTGCTATATTGCCGATCAGTGTGACTCCACATATACTGTGATGTTTCATCAGGATCCCAGTTATCTTGACCTACAGCTCAAGCACCAGTGTGTGTTAGGCCTAAATGAAATATATGTGTGGTTCCTGTTGCATACCAACAAAATTTAGGGTAGGTAGGTAGGGAAATTATTAAATTTTGTTGTAACATTTAACAAAGAAAATAGTGACAAAATCTGAAAAAGTGCCCATTTTAGGTATTTTTTCTCCAAAGACCATTTTAATGTTTAGGGTAGGGTTAAAAAAAATAGGATAGGTAGGCAACAGGAACCACACATATATTTCATTTAAGCCTTATCAGAAGCCATCGGATCAGGATCCAAACTGTTTTAACTGTACCCATTAATGAAATCCTAAGTTTTTCTATTGATTTGTTTCAGTGGATTAATGCATAGCACAGTGGCTCAGTTGGTAGTGTTTCACTGGGTAGTGAAGGATTTCTAGTTTGATACTCAATGCCGGCAGAGTCACTAAGTTGTGTCCTTGACCAGGGTGCTTTATCCGCTACTAAGTACTGGTTCAACCCAGGAAGACCTGTCCGGACATGACTAAAAAATTGTTGACTGGGATGTAAAGCGTCAGAACAAACAAATTAGGGGCAGTGATTTTGTTACCTGCGCATCCTTCCTCTTTTGTGCATAATTTTGTCTCTGTGATGCAAATTTTTTATTTCAGCGAGTCCCAGGATGCTATAATATTGCAGAAATGTCATTAAAAATAGGTTTCTGGACTTTACAGCGAGTCCCAGGACCGGTAAGCCCGAAATTGTAAATGAATCACTGTAGGGGATTAATTTTCATGGTAGCCCAATGCTTTTAGAATGCTGAATATATAAAATGTAATCTTCCATCCTAGTTACAATAAATAATTATTTGGAAAAAGCGCATACATATCGCTTCTAGAGCTTTTTTTGTGCACATGTTTTTCCTGTCTTTAATAATTTGGGTCTGTTACCCATGCTATAAAGCAGGCTGATTTGAGCCTTACATGTTCTCAACCCTGATGTTATTATGATTTGACTCCATTTAAAATTAACCATTTTCCTGCCAATGTTTTTAGCTCACGGTATTTATTGGTTGATTGACAATTATTTCAGATTTAGAAGTGATAGATGATGATAAACTAGAAAAGATAGAAGATATAGTCAACTTCAACAGTTCCCTGTCACCAGAGCCTGATCACAGGTGTAGAAATACACATTGTTCCGGTAAAAAGTTCTCTAAAGTAAGTAACAAAAGCTTGAGTAATCAATGGCATTAGTATAGAACTCACACCATCATGAATTTAATCCATAAACCCCCCAAAATTTGCAGAAGACAACCTTTTCAAATTTTGATGCTGCATTGCGAAACAAAATAAGAAAATATGTCCTCTGCTTCATTTATAAGAGCCCATTGAGAATCAATTTAATATAGTTCATTTAAGATCTGGCATATAGTTCCCTTAAACACCATCACAAAATCTGATTGCTCAAACGTTTGACAATTTTCTCGTCCAAAAAGGTTTGATTTATAATGTTCCTTTAACTCTTTACTTGCTAGTGGCGACTTGTAGTTGGCTGCTGACATTTGCAAACAAGCCGGCTGATAACTTTTGCAAACAGTTTGGACCAAGATCAGGATCGACAGAATGTTGGTCCTGATCTTTGTCCAAATGTTTAACACTCTGATAATGGTTGTGAAAGAATTTTTTGGAAGTATTTTGAAAAAAAATCAGCAGGCAATAACAAAAGCATGAAAAATTATCCAGTATGCAAAAGAGTTAAATGGAAACCTGGCATCTTCGCATAGTTATTAGAAGTTATATATCACAACCAACAAGCTTAGAATTTTTGAAGCATTTTACAGTGTTAGATTTAGGCTTGATTTCTATTGCGTCCCTGGGACCCAGGGCATCAACAAAAGTTGAGTCCCATGTAAATTTTAATAAGTCCCGGAAAGTTTTGTTTCCAAAATGATATTTTTTGCAATGTTAAACACAAAAATGTTAGCTTAAACTACCGAATAACTTTATCTCAAACATTTTCAGTTTACACTAAGTGATTAAGGACCAATTAAAAAAAGCAAGAAAGAAGCAGACTTAGCAGTGATGGAGTCTTTGACTATTAAACTTCTTTGCCTTTAAAAAGTATTTACTTGACGCTTTAGTTCAAGATTATTTTACATGTGCCTGTTGAAAATTGCTGAACCTGTCTCTGAACACATTTTCGAACAGACAAAAAATCAAATTGTGATAGTATTGGCTTCAGACTTAACTGTATCAAGTTATTTAAATGTTTCTAGTGTGATTCCTAGAGGCAAACGTCATTTTTTACCCAGCTAATGGATTTTGGGAAAACCATAAATCATCATTTATAGCAGAGCCTCGTTCTGATTTCAACAGTTGCTGTGAACAACAGATCTAGAAAAAAACACAATCGAATACTATTTATAGCAGTCTCTTTGTAATTTTGAAGCGTTGCACAGTGCAAAAGACCGACATTCAAGGGTTTTAACTCTCTTTACTATTGAGCTGGCTTTAATTTGTTGAAAGTCGACTGCATGTGATCTTGCGTCCCATGTACGCAGCCCCATTGTCTATTTTGCGTACCAACGATTTTCGTTGCGTATTTAGATACTTTTACGGCGTAAACGCGAACACTGATTTTAGGTAAGCTGTTAATGTCATGTTGTCTTAACAGCTGGATAAGATGCAATAGTAAACCATCTAGTTATACATTCTAGCCATGTATGTACCTAGCTGGTGTTAAAACTAAATAACATTCTTTAAAAAATATATATACTGTCCACAAAAAGTAGGGGATATTGGGACGCAAAAGAATCTAGAAATTAAAATCCTAATTTGTCACAAAAATAATTTGGTCTTTGGATATAGCATTATGTCAGCCAGTTTTCCTGCATAATTTGAGGACTGAAAAATTCGTAATGTGACCTTAAGGGCGTGCCAAAGACACTAGGGGTCAAGACAGGGTTTTACACCAAGTTGAATGTTTGGGGGTCCTTGGGACTCAACTTTGAATATGATGGGGGTCCCATCATTGAAATTGGGGGTCCCATCTTTTTAGATAAGCTTCGAATTTCGGAATGTAGTACATACTTCCATGAAGGCTCAGTGTTGTCCCCAGGTCAGTTTTGGGGGCCATTTGAAATTTTTGAGGGCCACATATTACCATCAGTGAAACACAATCCTATACGATTTTTTTCAAAAGCTGAACTTGCCCCTATAATATGCAGGGACCAAGCTAGCCCTTAAATTTAGGGAGTCCCTCCAGTACAAATAGAGAGAAGTTCGAGAAAATGGAGAGAAGTGATAGATTGCTGCATCCAGAAGACAGAAAAAAACAGGCTCTGATCAGACTTTTCTCTAATTGAGATAAAAAAAAAAACACACAAAAACAGTCACTGATCAGACTGCTACTTGCTTTCCATCCTGAGAAATTTGGTTGGTAAATTTGAAATACACATGATCTTGCTGTCATTGTATTCTATCTATCTGTCTACAAGTCTCCACTTATCTGAAGTCTCTGGTATCTTTGATCTATTGGCGACCTGAGCCTTTCCAAGTGAAAATGTTACGTAATTCGGCATATACAAAAGAAAAAAACTGTCAAGATAATTGCCCTTCACGCTTGAGCGGTCGGCTGATTCACACTATGAAAAAATCAATACACAAAGTCAGTGATGGACAAATCAGTATGCGTTTTCCATGCTTTTTTAGCAGAGCGGACCTGAGAGAAAGCATGATATTTTACGACTTTCTTTCACGGCCGATGTTTGCACGGATGTTTTCACTTCTCGTAGTGCAGCAGTCTAAAACAAGAGCACCTGTCCTATTTATTTATAGATAGCATGATACTATGGGAAAACCGGAGTCGTTACGAAATAACTTTGGAATTTGGGATTTTAATGAAAGGCACAACAAACACATCTGCGTCCCAGCGGACGCAGGTAAGGTGAATTGGCGGGTCCTACCTAATGATTTATGCGTATAAGACGCAGGATATTGCGTCCTGTAAAACCCTGTCAAGACCCAAATTTCACCAAAACATATCAAAACTTTTGACATGCTTTCGAAAATGCATGCTAAAGATGCATTTTGGATATCTTTGTTTTTTAAGATTTTTTTCATGGACCATAATTGTTATTTCTAGGAAATAGGGCGGTGACAAAAAAGTAAAAAATGGCAAAATTTACTTAAAAGTGACAGATTTTAGCCTCACATTCCTGAAATTGAGGAAAAAGAGATAAAAACAAATTCTAAACATAAAAAATAATGAATAACGGATAGTTTCAATTTAAACAACATAGCAATTGCATAATCCGTCACCGTGATATTCACGTGTGAAAATCGAAAGGTTACCCCAGGTCTAAATATGGTTGTCTCAGGAACACGGGACCAGATTAATCCTAGAAAATTTTATTCATATTGTCAGCTAGATGACTTGGCTAATTAGTACTAGCTGTTTCAGGTTTATGACATTAGTTTGGTAAATGCTATGATTTATGATGTTCGAATATCCCCTACTTTTTGTGAACAGTATATATTTATAGATAGATAATGAAAATATCAATGTATAAATTACAAGATTGTTTGTGTATTGCAAGATTGTTTGCAACAACCTACAAGCTATGGATCTGGAAGCATTTTACGTAAGCTGTTAATGTCATGTTTATAGTAAACCATCCAGTTATAACTTCAAGCCATGTACGTACCTGGCTGGTGTTAAAACTAGATAACATTCATTAAAAAAAAATATATACATTTATCATATGACATCGCGTCTGGGAGTGAAATAACGCCATGCAATAAAATCTGTAAACCACTAGTGGTTTATCGATTTACGGGAAACGTTATTACGTCCATAATAACGTTGCATACATAATGACGCAATTATAACGTTTTTAACGCCAGAAATGACATTTCAAAGTAATCTTAATGTCATATGATAAATAGAATCTAACATTCGTGCTCTTGTATTATTGAATTTATTAAACTCGTTGCGAAAAAGAGATAAAATGCTCGGCAAGCCTCGCATTTTATCTCTTTTCCTCAACTCGTTTAATAAATTCAATAAAACATGAGCACTCATGTAAGATCCTCTATTTATTGATAGCTGCTACTTTTCAAACTAATCTTTGTGGCGTCATGACATATCAGGGTTCAAGCTGGGTCCTGACAGTAGGGAGAGGTGACTTCATTTCAGGAAAATTAGGGAGAAGTGACAGTTAGATACGGAGAAGTTATAGCACTAAATTGTGGCCTTTTCTGTCAGTTTAAAAGCAAATTAGCCATTACATTTACTATTGGCATTAAATGGAAGGAGAAATACAATGCATTGGTATTAGATTGTCACCAAAGCTTGCATTTTTGTGGTGACAGAATGAAAATGAGTCCCTTTTTAGGGAGACTCCCAGTTCTCCCTGGGTCCCATTTAAGGCGGAAATTTTGGGCCCATAGGGCGACTATTACGCCCTAGTCGCCCCCTAGTTTATTCCCTGAAATATCAATGACTGAATGTATAATACAAGATTGCTTGCAACAGCCTACAAGCTGAGGATCTGAAAGCATTTTAGGTAAGCTGTTAATGTCATGTTGTCTTAACAGCTCGATAAGATGCAATAGTAAACCGTCTAGTTATAACTTCTAGCCATGTATGTACCTGGCTGGGGTTGAAACTAGATAACATTCTTAAGAAATAAATAAATAGTTGCTACTTTTCAATCTAGAAACTTGTGGAAGTCATGGAAATATCAGTGCATATCACAAGATTACTTGCAACAACCTCCAAGTTAGTATTTTAGGTAAGCTGTTGATGTCATGTTGTCTTAGCAGCTGGATAAGATGCAATAGTAAACCATCCAGTTATAACTTCTGGCCATGTACCTACCTGACTAGGGTTAAAACTAGATAGCATTCTTAAAAAGAATTAAAAAAATAATACATTAGGCTTTATATTTCATGTAAATTGTCTGCAAGCAGATATGATCAACAGTGTTCAATCTAGGAAATCATAAAGGGGGGGGGGGGGGGTCATTTTCATTTTATTTTAGATGAAAATAAAATTCTGTGCAATATTTCCCAATTCACATAATGTTAATAGGGAGCGCAGTGGCTCAGTGGTAGAGTGCTTGACTCGAGACCAAAGGGCAGCGGGTTCGAGCCTCACTGTGTTGTGTCCTTGAACAAGAACATTAATCCAAGCTTAGTACTGGTTCAACCCAGGAAGACTCGTCCATTTATAACTGAAATATTGTTGATGGGACGTAAAGAATCAAAACAAACAAACAAACATAATGTTAATGATAGCCCACTCTAGCCTCAACAAGGGGCCATTTGATAAAATAGGAGGCCAATTTACCAAGGGCCCTCTCTAAATTGAACACTGGATCAGACCCTGAGGTTATAAAACTTTTTTTACGCTCAACTCAGCAGAGCACAAAATTTATCCTGCTCATAAATTTTAAAATGCCAATAATTAATGGCATTTTAAGATTTATTAGCATGATAAATACATCTGAGAGACTTAAAGCAAGAAACTTCTTTATTTGTAGGTAATTTTGGTTTATATGAGTTGAAAATTTGTGCTCAGCTGAGTTGAGCATGAAAAAAGTTTTATAACTCTGGGACCAAGAATGCCACAATCACAGATCAACTCATCCAGGGGTCGCAAGTTTGATGCCGGCCAGGTCCCATACTTTCGTGGCGATTGATCATGAAATAATTTCAACGGTCATTCTCCTCCCTTCTGCTGAATCATTCAAGAAGGGGTTGTTGTTAGTTACAAGCGAAAGTATGTGCACAAGTACAGGTTAACCGCTGATTCAAGCTTGCCCAGGAAAAAGTGTGGTTAGGTCTATCCCGCCATGACCATAGCTGTTGACTTGGGACGTAAAGCAACAAAACAGACAGATCAACCTATGGCATCTAGTATAGGAAACAACACAAAAACCATGATATACCAACAAGACACACACACACACACCAACATGCAAGAATAATACAAGTCTTATTCACCATAATTCAAGATAGATGTAACAGGCTTGTAGTGTAGATTTTATTTCCTTGTCCTTTGAGATTCCATCATGGAACGATGAACCATTTGAGAGTCACTGATGAGGCCTAAATGGCTGTTTCTAGCTAGCCTGACTCATAAAACTTGCACTCTCTAAACTTTCAGTTCTTTGGTGTATTCTTTGCTTCCAAAGGATAACCTTTTAAGATCATATTGGTCATTTACTACAGTTGTGATTTGCACTGTAAGGATTAGTAAATTGGTATACAGTAAAGCCTGTGTAAAACGGCCACTCAAAAACAGATAAAACAAAGATCTTAATGGCAAATGGTAGCATAATGAAGGTCGTAAGTATTGAAGAATGCTCCCCTTGGAGCATTCTGCAATACTTTTGACCTGCATTAAGCAATAATTGGTCTTGAAAGCCAATTTTCTGTCTTTGAGAGTGGCCATTTTACACAGGTTTTACTGTATGGAAGAAAGTTTGCATTTTAGTAGGCTGTCCAGATTATCTTCTTATTGTCTGTACAGTGAGATAAAATGCAATACTAACTATCAAGTCATAACTGCCAGTTGAGTTCTCTTATACTGGACTGGTTTTAAAACTTGATAACATGTAATTGAATGAGCTAAATTTGATTGTATGACTTCTGGGTCAGGTGTGGTGCTTGATTGTATTGATTCCTGATCTTTGCCCTCTTTCTTACTTTCTACAAAAAGCTATCTCTGATTGGCTGAAAGCACCTTCTGCTGGTTGTCACAAATCCTGATGTTTACCAAGCAATGCAGCTATAAATAACATTTAGCCTTCAGTTCTGGTAACAGCAGGGGGAAAAAAATCCAAGGGAAATAAGCCGTGTTCAGCTTTGCAATGTGACACAATTTGAAAATGTCTTCTGTTGCAAATTTTTGGTGCTATTTCATATGTAGTATTTATATCTGGTATTGTTTAACCTATTAATAAGGATTTTCGAAGCATTTTTGGTAAGCTGTTAATGTCATGTTGTCTTAACAGCTGGATAAGATGCAATAGTAAACCATCCTGTTATAACTACTAGCCATGTATGTACCTGGCTGGGGTTGAAACTAGATAACATTCTTAAAAAGATATGGCATAAAATGTATAGCAAGATTGATACAACCAACAGGCTAAGCATTTTAGGTAAGCTGTTAATGTCATGATGTCTTAACAGCTGGATAAGATGCAATAGTAAACCATCAGGTTATACTTTCTAGCCATGTTTGTATGTGGCTGGGTTTAAAACTAGATAACATTCTTTAAAATATTAAAAAAAAAGAGGATGTTAAAGTATTGTTTTCTCTGACACACTTTCAGCTTGAAAATAAACTTTAAATGGCAATTAAGTCTGTAACAAACAATAGATTTTGTTAAACCTTTGAACTCAGTTCACGAAGTTTTAGTAAATTATATCCTTTTAACGTGAGCTTGAGCTTACTATTCATCTATTAATTTCAAAGCGTTTTGTTTTCTGTCTAGATAAGTCATAACTTCCAGCCTTAAGTGTTTGTTGGGTTGGGTTTAAGCTTGCAAACATTCTTAGAAATAATTGAGAGGTTGTGGTCACTTAAAGTAAAGGTGTAAGCCTTGCATATCTGCGCTAGAAATATGACCAATTCTGTCCTGTATTAAATAGTTTTTTTTGGTTTTAAAGCATTTTATCTTCTGTCTAGTTAAGGTGTAAGCCTGACACTGATTCTGTCTGGTATAAAATAGTTTTTCTTGCACTTTTAAAGCATTTTATCTCCTGTCTAGATGACAATATATTTACAGATTGACAAAAATGCAAGAGTAAATATCAAGTCATAACTCCCAATCTTTCTTGTTTGTTAGGTTGGGTTTAAGCTTGCTGATATTTCCTTAAAAATGATTGAGGGTTTGTCAGCAGCCTAGATAAGCAGCGTATTTGCAGAAATACGCAATTAAAATCATCAAAAAAGCAATTAAAATTAAATGTGTGCGTACCGAAAAGCAATTCTGTCAATCGGTATGCAATTACATGCGATGTCATTGCGTACCGTTTGGTCCATTTCATTTCCATTTGTGTAATATACAAATGCCAGTAGGGTATTGTTTTTTTTTTTTACTAGCGAGCACACGGTATAATTGCAATTTTATGAATAAAATATCGCCGCCAGTCAAGTATTTTAGCGGAAAAACTTTTGCAAAATGGATGCGAGCAACTAATGTCAACAAGGCGATGAGATTTGCTTCACGTACAATAAAAATCCGCTAGTTTGATACTCAGAAAGGCAGACGATGAGAGTTAATATGTAGGGACATTCACAATGGCTTTATTCAATAAGAAAAAGTATGTAATCACTGCTAAATACGTGGCATAAAAAAATTATGAAAAATACGCAATTGTTTTTGCAGGTACGCAATTGGGGATAACCAGGTTGCATAAATACCCAATTGACCCAAAAGCTTATCTAGGGCGCTGGTTTGTGGTCATTTGAATTAAGGTTAAAACACGACACCGATTCTGTCTGGTATTAAATAGTTTTTCTTGTAGTTTTGAAGCATTTTATCTTCTGTCTAGATGACAATATCTTTACAGATTGACAAAAAATGCAAGAGTAAATATCAAGTCATAACTCCCAGTCTTTCTTGTTTGTTTGGTTGGGTTTAAGCTTGCTGACATTCCCTTTTAATACTTGAGAGGTTGTGGTCACTTACAGTAAAGGTGTCAGCCAGAAATCGATTCTGTCTGGTATTAAATAGATTTTCTTGTAGTTTTAAAGCATTTTGTACTTTGTCTAGATGACATATCTTTAAAGATTGACAAAAATGCAAGAGTAAATATCAAGTCATAACTCCCAGTCTTTCTTGTTTGTTGGGTTGGGTTTAAGCTTGCTGACATTCCCTTTTAATACTTGAGAGGTTGTGGTCACTTACAGTAAAGGTGTCAGCCAGACATCGATTCTTTCTGGTATTAAATAGATTTTCTTGTAGTTTTAAAGCATTTTGTACTTTGTCTAGATGACATATCTTTACAGATTGACAAAAATGCAAGAGTAAATATCAAGTCATAACTCCCAGTCTTTCTTGTTTGTTAGGTTGGGTTTAAGCTTGCTGACATTCCCTTAGAAATGATTGAGGGTTTGTGGTCTCCTGAATTAAAACACGACACCGATTCTGTCTGGTATTAAATAGTTTTTCTTGTAGTTTTGAAGCTTTTTTTCTTCTGTCTAGATAACAATATCTTTACAGATTGACAAAAAATGCAAGAGTAAATATCAAGTCATAACTCCCAGTCTTGTTTGTTAGGTTGGGTTTAAGCTTTTTGACTTTTCCTTAGGAATGATTGAGGGTTTGTGGTCACTTGAATTAAGGTGAAAACACAACACTGGTTCTGTCTGTTATTTAAAAAATTTTCTTGTAGTTTTTAAGCATTTAGTCTTCTGTCTAGATGACAATATCTTTACAGATTGACAAAAAATGCAAGAGTAAATATCAAGTCATAACTCCCAGTCTTACTTGTTTGTTGGGTTGGGTTTAAGCTTGATGACATTTCCTTAGAAATAATTGAGAGGTTGTGGTCAAATAAAGTAAAGGTGTCAGCCAGACACCACTTCTGTCTGGTATTAAATAGATTACTTGTAGTTTTAAAGCATTTTGTCTTCTGTCTAGATGACACTATCTTTACAGATTGACAAAAAATGCAAGAGTAAATATCAAGTCATAACTCCCAGTCTTACTTGTTTGTTGGGTTGGGTTTAAGCTTGATGACATTTCCTTCAAAATTATTAGTTTAAACATATTTTATTGCCAAATATGATACAGCAATGGGGTTGGGTCACAAGTTCTCACAACATTAGTTACGACCCTTCCCCTACATTATATACATACAGAATATAGCTAATAAACATGGCTTAATATATACAATCTGATTAAGGATACAAGTTATGAACAAAACAGGATGATAGCAATATAAACTTGAGAAATACAAGTAATTAATAAAAAATTACATAAATATAAGAGTAAATAAATAAATAAATAAAAATAGATAAATTCAAAAGTATATAAGTAAATAGAAATAAATAAAGTACAAAATAGATAAAGAAGCAAAGTATAAGACTGCCAATATGAACCCCTGAACCTTGGAATAACTTTTTGATTTGGGTCACTGAGTACTCGTATTTACATATACATGTCTTAAGAATTTGTTTTAAAATTGGTTTCAACTAAAGAGTAAAAGAGCTTATCAAAAACATTTTGAGGCATGGATATATCTGTGGATAGCCCTGAACAAGAACATATTTGTTTCAATATTCCAGTTTTCACTTCCAAAATAAATTAGGAGGTTGTGGTCACTTAAAGTAAAGGTGTAAGCCAGACAACGCTTCTGTCTGGTATAAAATAGTTTTTCTTGTAGTTTTAAAGCATTTTTTTATTCTGTCCAGATGACAATATATTTACAGATTGACAAAAAGGCAAGAGTAAATATCAAATCATAACTCCCTTCTTTACTTGTTTGTTGGGTTGAATTTAAGGCTTTAAGCTTGCTGACATTTCCTTCAAAATAATTAAGAGGTTGTGGTCAGTTAAAGTAAAGGTGTAAGCCAGACACCGATTCTGTCTGGTATTTAATAGATCTTTTTGTAGTTTTAAAGCATTCTGTCTTCTCTCTAGATGACAATATCTTTACAGATTGACAAAAATGCAAGAGTAAATATCAAGTCATAACTCCCAGTCTTTCTTGTTTGTTAGGTTTGGTTTAAGCTTGCTGACATTCCCTTAGAAATAATTGAGAGGTTGTGGTCACTTAAAGTAAAAGTGTAAGCCGAACACAGATTCTATCTGGTATTAAATAGATTTTCTTTTACATGTAGTTTTAAAGCATTTTGTACTTTGTCTAGATGACATATCTTTACAGATTGACAAAAATGCAAGAGTAAATATCAAAGTAAGTAAGGTTGCAAAGATCAGGAATCGATACAATCAAGTACCACACCTGACCCAGGATACCAATGGGAAAGTGACAAACTCACAGAAGACACCACAAACGAGAGCCAAGAGGTCAGCCCTTTCCCAGCAGGTGACCACGAAGCACATATAAACAGACGCGCACAAAACATAGCAAATACAAGACAGAACAAAAACATAAAAGATCCACAAAAGTCATAACTCCCAGTCTTTCTTGTTTGTTGGGTCGGGTTTAAGCTTGCTGACATTCCCTTAGAAATAATTGAGAGGTTGTGGTCACTTACAGTAAAGGTGTAAGCCAGACAACGCTTCTGTCTGGTATTAAATAGATTTTCTTGTAGTTTTAAAGCATTTTGTACTTTGTCTAGATGACATATCATTGCAGATTGACAAAATTGCAAGAGTAAATAAAAAGTCATAACTCCCATTCTTTCTTGTTTGTTAGTGTTACGTCATAAAGACGGTCAAGACGGAAGAGGGAATATTTTATTCAAAGACCCCGTTATGCGTTGACAATACCACCAGGGAAAAATAATGCACGCAACTAGTTCACAAATTTCCAAGTACTTTATGTACTAAAAAAGACATTGACATCACATGAATATTGCAAAGACAATACCTACGTTATTATTTCTGACTAGTTGACCATCCTTTACTAAAGCAAGTTCCCACTCAAAGATAGTTTCCAAAGGAACCAATCTAAGAGTGTCCTGTTTTAGACGTACATCAACTAGACAGAAATAAGGAACGTAAAAAAAATTTACACACATATTTAATTAATCCAACCTATAGGCGCTTTTTCGAACGTTGTGCAGATAACTTGCTGATATTTCCTTCTAACATAACTCGTGAACCGTTACTTCTCAATGTTTGGTGATTGCACCATCTGACACTTGGTTCAGTCTAAGTTGAGTTAAAACTTGCTGACATTTCCTAAGAAATAATTGAGAGGTTGTGGTCAATTAAAGTAAAGGTGTCAGCCAGACATTGATTTTGTCACTGTATTAAATAGATTATCTTGTAATTTTAAAGCATTTTGTATTCTGTCTAGATGACAATATCTTTACAGATTGACAAAAATGCAAGAATAAATATCAAGTCATAACTCCCAGTCTTTCTTGTTTGTTTGGTTGGGTTTAAGCTTGCTGACATTCCCTTTTAATACTTGAGAGGTTGTGGTCACTTACAGTAAAGGTGTCAGCCAGACATCGAGACTGTCTGGTATTAAATAGATTTTCTTGTAGTTTTAAAGCATTTTGTACTTTGTCTAGATGACATATCTTTACAGATTGACAAAAATGCAAGAGTAAATATCAAGTCATAACTCCCAGTCTTACTTGTTTGTTGGGTTGGGTTTAAGCTTGCTGACATTCCCTTTTAATACTTGAGAGGTTGTGGTCACTTACAGTAAAGGTGTCAGCCAGAAATCGATTCTGTCTGGTATTAAATAGATTTTCTTGTAGTTTTAAAGCATTTTGTACTTTGTCTAGATGACATATCTTTACAGATTGACAAAAATGCAAGAGTAAATATCAAGTCATAACTCCCAGTCTTTCTTGTTTGTTTGGTTGGGTTTAAGCTTGCTGACATACCCTTAGAAACAATGAGAGGTTGCGGTCACTAAATTAAGACGATGGCCTTGCAGTTTTAAAGTGTTAAAGAAGGCATACAAAGGAATGATATAGGTTATTGTACTGGTATAGAGTATGTAGTGTATAAACTGGCAAACTGATATACACAACCATCATGCAAGATTCTGTTGATCCATGACATGTGATTTCCATAAATGTGCCATTTTGACATGAGTAGACTCATACGAGCCTGTGCAGCCTCCTTTTAGGCTTAGAAACTCCAAATTATGTTCAGTCAGTAGCCTAACATTCATAGAATACTCAAGCGACTAGCAAAGGCTCTGATTAGACTGCGCATATGCGCAGGCTGATCTGAGGCTTTACTGGTCGCACATACCACATTGTTGGAAATCACACGCTGGGGCTCTGTTATTTTTAGCTCACCTTAGCCAATGCCTTACAGGTGAGTTATTAGTACATGTATTCCAATGTCTCTGGCATCCTTCCATCTGGCATCTTAATAAAACATTATCTGAAACCACTGGACCAATTCTAATCAAATTTTTTAGGGAGCTCAGTAGTTGAGTGCTTGACTCGAGACTGAGGGGCCACTGGTTCCAGGCTCACCGGCGTCACTGCGTTGTGTCCTTGAGCAAGACACATTAATCCTAGCTTAGTACTAGTTCAACCCAGAAAGACCCGTACCTATATAGCTGAAAGATTGTTGATGGGAAGTAAAGGATCTAACCAAACAAAAACAAATTTCATATGGGGACTCCTTTGGGATGGGGGAATGAAAGTTTATGCAAATGTTCCTTGTCACTTGACCAAGATGGTGTCCATTATTACAGGAACACCATCAGAGTGACAAATGGTTTTGATCATTCTGTTGGCCCTGATCTGTATCCAAACTGTTTGCAAAGGTCAGCATCTGATGACAAAAGTCTCTGCCAGCAAGGAAAGAGTTAAAGCATTTTTCAGCAACATGATGGACAAGCAACAAGAAAATAGTGTGCTCTGCAAAAAGTTTGGGGGAGTGCAGAGGCTCAGTGGTAGAGTGCTTGACTCAAGACCGAGGGGCCCCGGGTTCGAGCCTCACCAGCGTCACTGCGTTGTGGTCCTTGAGCAAGACACATTTATCCTAACTTAGTACTGGCTCAACCCAGGAAGACCCGTCGCTGTTTAACTGAAAGATTGTTGATGGGACGTAAAGAATCAAATCAAACAAACAAAGTTTGGCCAGACATTATTTTGGAAATTTTAAAATATGTTTTGTATGTATTTCAGAAAACAAAACAAGACAGAAGACCATCACAGAGAGTGCCTAAAAATCGATTAAAGAAAGAAAATCGACAGAAATTGAAAGAGAGAAGAAGTGGATTGTTCGTAAAAGAAGAAAGATTGGCCGTTTCTGCTACCGATATCGGTGAAATTGAGGAGGATATAGATATATTAGGATAACCGAGAACTTTCTAGGCACCGTCTATACATTAATGAATTCATCCATCTTCTATAACCCTATGTATTATGATGGGTTTTCCCATACAGATAAATGCAGAAAGGATGGGATTGTCCATTATATATTTTAAGGGGTCATAGGTCGGAATTTGCTAAGGCCAGAATGAAATATATGTGTGGCTCCTGTTTCATACCAACAAATTTTAGGATAGGTAGTAAGGGATATTATTTAATTTTGTTTAAGAAATAGATCAGCTCCAGCAGTGAATTATTTTTTAATAATTCACTGTTTTGAGGTCAGTTGTAAAGAAGATCAAATCACAAGCATGTAGTGCGAGTGATTTATCTTCGTACAACTGACCGACAAACAGTGGATTATTACTCAACAATTCACGCACTGGAGCTGATCTATTTCAATTCTAACGCACAATAAACGAACACATTTGAAGTCATCAGCTTCTTCCAACTTTCCGCCATTGCACTGAAGAACTCCTGTCGATATTTAGACTACGTCGCATACGTTTACATGTATTTGTAACATTGTTCAAGCGTAAAAACGACGTTACACTGTCTAACGCTCCAGTAACAAATAGGGGAGACTATTGCAGCCAAAAATGACTATTGCGATAGTATTGACATTGCAGGAAGTAACATTGCGATACTTTTGTGATACTATTGTCTGAAGCATTTATGCTTGTTTGAAGGAGAAAATTAAGAATATGGTAGGACTTTTCTGCACGTACGGGTACCAATTTTTGCATAGAAACAACAGAAAATTTCAGAATATTGTAAAAGTCTACTTATTTTGCTGTAATGCATGGGAGGCAGCAGCATATACATCCTATTGCAATTTAACTTTCTTTTTGGGCCTAACCAAGTATAAAAACTATTGAAACTTTGCGATAGTAAAAAGACTATTGCCGATACTATTGACATTGCCATCTTCCTATCGATGCAGTTACATTGCATAGGTTACTATTGTGATGTATTGATAGTCCGATGTATTGTTACATCCCTAGTAACAACTGACGTCAGCTATCACACACTGAAGCTGTGAATTATAGTTTGATAATCACACTTTTTTAACATTGGCTCTATAGGCGAGGTGTGTTAGAATATAACATTTAACACAGAAAAAAGTGACAAAATATATAAATGTTTAGGGTAGAGTTAAAAAAATAGGGTAGGTAGGGAAACCGGAACCACATATATTTTCATTTAAGCCTTAATATGATTTATTTAAGTCCCTGAAGATTGTTTTGACCTTAGCAACAAGCATAGACCCTGATGAAATGCAGCATTATGCTGCGTTTCATCTGGGTCTTCACTGTTTGCAAAAGTACTCGTTTATGGGTTTCCAGAATACAAAAGATTAATACAATGAATGAGGAGTGCAGTGACTCACTGGTAGAGTGTTGGACGAGGGATCAAAGGGTGGCTACATAGGGCCAGTTAAGCAAAAAAATGTCAGCGTAAAAGAGTGATTATTTTCTTAACCATCAGTTCAAACATGTGTTTTGGTTGCTCAAAAAAAAACGTCTGATTGAGATGGTTCTTTTGTGTACCCACAACATGTTTTGGTTGAAAAATAAGAAAATAATTTTCAGTTACACACTCTTATCTGGGGGCCTGTGGCTAGCTGAGACTCAATGAAGGCACTGCGCTGTGTCCTTGAGGAAGACACTTTATCCTTTGCTTAAGAGTGGTTCAACCCAAAAAGAAACCTGACATTGACTGGAAAATTGTTGATTGGGATGTTCAGCATCAGCTCATGCAAAATTTATACAATGAGCCTGGCCCGGATGTGTAGCCCAGTCGGTAACATGTCTTGACTGCAGATACGTGTCTGACTGCAGATCCAGGGGTCAAGAGTTTGATCCCGGCCCGGTCCCATACTTTGGTGGAGATTGATCATGAAATAATTTCTACGGCCATTCTCCTCCCGCTGATTCTAGAAGGGTTGTTATCAGTTACAAGCAAAAGTATGGGCACAAAGTACTGGTTAACTGCTAAGTTAAGCTTGCCCATGAAAATAGTGTGTTTAGGTGAAGTGACCGTCCTGACATGACCATAGCTGTTGACTGCGACTTTAAGCATCAAACCAAACAAATAATGAGCCTGGGATGATACATTCGTCCAACATATCAAAGGGTCACAGTATAGAATTTCCAAATCAAGATGTACTTTCGTCCGTGATGATTGTTTTTTTTTATAGCAAACAGTGCTGACCCTGATACAATACTGTTTATCAGTTTTGCAGCATTTATATGGGTCAGCACCGTTTGCCAAATTACCCCTTTAATAGTTTCCATGACACAGGGTAAATGCAATGAAAACTAATGTTTGATTGTTATTGTTGCATACATTGATATATTCACCATAATTTACAAAATGAATAGCACTATATTTTTTACATCGGACAAGGATTTTATGCAATATTATTGTTTAATGTGCTGCTGTCTTGATAGAATATTTTATGTGCTACATGAATGAAATTTAATTTTTTTTTACCATAAGTTGTGTCAAAGTGAGTCTGCATTTCTTATCTACCTGAAAATCATGTCAATGTGCTATATGAATCCCAATTAGAGCTGCGACATGAGATTTCCAACAATGTGGTATGTGCGACCTGCAAAGGCTCAGACCAGCCTGTGCATACGCGCAGTCTGATCAGAACCTTTGCTAGTTGCTTGAATATTCTATGACCCTTATGCTACTGACCGAACACCTTTTGTAGTTTCCAAGCTTACAAGGAGGCTGCACAGGCTGGTCTGAGGCTACACTTGTCAAAATGCCACATCATTTGAAAATCTCATGTGGCGGCTCATTTAAGCTGCTTTCATTATCCTTTAAAACGCCATCTAAAATATGCACAGTTTGTTACTATTTTTAAACTAAATAAGGCTTCATATTTTGAGTGAATCGTGAGAATGTGGCCTTAGTTCTCTGAAAATCATGAAAGATATCCCCAAATTTGTTGGCTGATGCAGTCGGATTTGAAGCTGTAAGGGTTGATTTAATCATGATAATGTTCACATTCAGATATTTCTACCATGTCAGGCCCCCAGATAAGAATGCATAATTGAAAATTATTTTTCTTATTTCTCAATAAAAACATATGTTGTGGGTACTCAAAAGAACCATCTGAATTGAATGATACCCAAAACATAATTACCCTTTGATTTAAGCTCTTAGCATACTGGGTAAATATGTCTCCCCCCCCCCCCCCTTCAGGGTCGGGAGACATATTGTTTTTCCCTGTGCGTCCATTTGACTGTCCATTGCAAATCATGTCTAATCTTGTGAAGGCAACTCCAGCAACTTTATCTGGATCTTTTTGAAACTTTACAAGTGTTTTTGTTAAGGTATGAAGATGTGCATGAAATTTGGCTGTATTCCTCAGATTAATTTTTGTCACTTTTTTAGCAGTCTGAACTTAGTAATTTTTTGGCTCGACTAATTCCAAAGCATATAGACACTGGGTATCTTGTGAATGCAACACATCCTACAACTTTAGCTGGATCATTTTGAAACTTTGCAGGTGGTTTTGTCATGGTTTGAAGATTTGCATGATGTTTGGCTGTATTTCTCAGATTATTTTTTGTTAATTTTTTCGCAGTTTGAACTAGGTCATTTTAGGCTCAAGTTCAACCAAAGCATATAGACACTGGGTATCTTGTGAACGCAACACCTTCAACAATTTTAGCTGGATCCTTTTTGAAACTTTGCAGGTGTTTTTTTTCAAGGTCAGACACCGTCTTAAGATGTGCATGCCGTTTGGCTGTAATCCTCAGATTATTTTTTGTCACTTTTTTGGCAGTTTGAATCTAGGTCATTTTGACTAAACTTCTACCTAGGCATATAGACACTTGATATCTTGTTCCTCCTACAGTTGTAGCTGGAAGTTTTGAAACTTTGCAGGTGTTTCTCTCAAGGTCTGAAGATGTGCATGACATTAGGCTGTAATCCTCAGATATCTTTTGTCACTTTTTTACAGTTTGAACTTGACTAGTCATCTTATTGCTTGACATCTACCATTGCATATAGACACTGGGTATCTTAAGAACTCAACTCTTCCTACAATTTTGGCCGGATGTTCTTGAAACTGCAAATATTTTTGTCAAGAAGATGTGCTTGTTTATTTCAGTTTGATGACATTTGGTTCTTTCATAAGCAGTCGAGGAGTTAAGAATAAATATCATACATAGAGGATCTTACATGAGCGCTCATGTTTTATTGAATTTATTAAACGAGTTGGGAAAAAGAGATCAAATGCGAGGCTTGCTATTGAATTTATTAAACGAGTTGGGAAAAAGAGATCAAATGCGAGGCTTGCCGAGCATTTTATCTCTTTTTCGCAACGAGTTTAATAAATTCAATAATACAGGAGCACGAATGTTAGATTCTATTTATCATATGACACATACTTTGAAATCTCATTTCTGGCGTAAAAACGTTATGATTTTGTCATCATATACGCAACGTTGTTATGGAGGTAATAATGTTTCCCGTAAATCGATAAACCACTAGTGGTTTACAGATTTTATTGCATGGCGTTATTTCACTCCCAGACGCGACGTCATATGATAAGAATAAATATCATACAAATGGTCAGTTTCTGTTGCATCTTTGCTAGCTTTGATTTAAAATGTGCAAGTTTACATCTATTTGTCAACATGCACACTGATATTCTTTTTATGTACCCTATGATTAAGGACAGCATACCTGTCCCAAGTGCAGGGATAATTCTGGCTCACAGACACGATAGGCCTTTTTGAGGGAATTTTATAGAAAAGTACTCGCACAGCAGCACTTCCATATATACTTACCTTATAAAAAGCCCATTCTTTCTATAAGAAAGGGTCTTTCAGAAAATTTAGGGGCCTTTTAGCACAGGGCCCCTTCCACAACTATCCCTGCTTGAAGTGACCTTTCTTTTTCACCAAATCCTATTATATAAGCATTCAAAGGACTTGCTTTTGTAAAATGATGTCTGATTGGATAATGTCAGAAATTTGCAAAAGTATATCTGTGATATACTGTCCGAAAAAGTTTGACCATTTATTATGTCACATTTCGTTAGATGAACTGCGGCTAGCAGCGCCCCGATTAGCCTGTCTTCAGGCCCTGTATTAAGACATCTAACTGAAAGTTCTATAACTACTACAGAGATGAATTTATGATACTTTATCAGTGATTTTGTTACCTGCGCATCCTGCATCTTTTGCGCATAAGTTTTTATTTCAGCGAGTCCTGGGATGCAATAGTATTGCAGACTTGTCATTAAAAATAGTGTTTTGGACTCATAAGTTTGCAGTTGGGACTCATTGATATTGGAAACAGCGAGTCCCAGGACCCATAAGCTCAAATTGTAAATGAATCACTGCTTTATTACTTCCCCATTGCTCAGAATACAGGGCCTGTTGAATTACGTTTTGGAAGCCAGCCTATTATCTGTGATTATTACCTGACCTCTCTAGCAGACGGTCACAAACACTTATAATGTGTACTGTCTCAGAGATTAATTATTTTACAACTGGCTCTGCTGATTCCTATTTTAATGCAGAACCGTAACTAATGTTGTGGTCAGACTTTACTTTGGGCAGTTAACTCTTTGCATGCTGGGTAATTTCTCATGCTTCTGATGTAGTCTGCTGACTTTTTTTTTTCAAAAAAATCGTCCAGAAACATAACTTCGTGAAACACTATCAAAGTGTCAAATAGTTTAGGTCCAGATCAGGGCTTATGTTATGTCAGTTCTCATCTAGATCCAAACTGTTTGCAAAAGGTTATCAGCTGGCAAATGGTTTTGAACTTTTGATACACATCAGGACCAATGCTCTGTTGGTTATGATCTGGATCCAAACCGTTTGCAAAGGTTATCAGCAGACAATTGTTTTTGATTCACGTCAGGATCAATGTTTTTTCGTTTTTTTCCATCTGGATCCAAACTGTTTTCAAAAGTTATCAGCAGACAACAAAGTAGCCATTAGAAGGATATCTTGAGTTAAATATGCAAAAGACTTGTTTATTTAAATAAATGCCCTCTCTCCAGTCATTGCATTGTTCGAGATGTGAAATAGTTTTGACCCTCTTGCACATGATCAGATGCCGCGCTATCTGGATTTAGTGTAAACAATATTTTATTCAAATATAAAGTACATCGAGATACAACAGATACATCATATATACAATACAATACATTTGAAAGGGATACAGAAATAAATCTAAGACTTGTTTGAATCTGCTTCCCTAAATCCTTATCTGGATTTACACTGTTTGCTGATGTCCCATAAAAAGGACGCTAGGCTTAAATAAGTACTTCATACTGTACAAAGTGCAAATGCGTGTTGGTGCAATAAAAAAGCCATTTTATGGGGTTTTTGGCGTCAGTACGGGAGCTCCACTGGCTAAAGCTTTTGGATTATTTTCCCGTATAAACGCACCAAGAAATATTGTATCATGACTTTGGCGTATTTCCTTTGATCTATGTTGTTCATTAATTCCTCAACACCCTGTCTTTTTAAGGTGAGGAGTTTCAAACTGTATTCTTTTTTTTCTTCTAGATATTTGGAAGTTATTGAAGATATACACATGTACAATAATATCCCGAAAATAAGAGCTCAGTTTTGAAATTTCTTACCCTCTAACGGGGGTGATCAAACTGTACTTTTAATATTAATATCAAAGTTGGTTTGGATTGTCAAAATCAAACGATGCTTGCAGAATGCAGATAAAGTGCCTGGTGATGATCGCCCAAATGTATATTTAGATCAAAAATATAGTTTTTGGTGATTGTAAATGCAAAATTGCAATCTGTTAAAAGAGCTAAATTTACATGGGCGTATTCAGAGAGGGGCAGGGGGTCCAGACCCGCCTTGGAAAAGCACAAGTTTATATGAGTTTCTATAGGGAATAAGCAATAAGACCCCCACTGGAAAAAGTTGGACGCCCCCCCCCCCCCCCCAAACAAAATACTGTTGATTGAACTAATGAGTTGAGCAGGTACAGACTTGTGGATGGGCAAATGTTGGACCTCCCTCAAACTTTCGAAAATGATAGATTTCTTTGAAATTTACCATTTGCCTTCTGTAAAAAAAAAGTTGAGAATTAAATAAAAAAAAAGCCTTGTCAGAGCTTCTTTTTATGTCAGATGGACCTGGACCCCCCCCCCCCCCCCCCCCCCCCCCCCCCCCCCCCCCCCCGATGAAAATTACTGGATCCGCACATGATCAAAATACAATTAGAAAGTTTTTTTCTGGAATATCAATGTTTCGGACTGGAGCCAGTCTAGAGCATTTCTAATTTCTTTATAATATCTGTTCAAGAAATTTCAAAACCACAAACTTGACTTATAGTCTATACATTTCAACTGACCGGAAAGCCATAAACCTTGAAACATTCTGCTGCTACTGTATATTTCTGATTAGTCAAGGATTATATTAACAATGACCTCTCTGGATGAGATGAAAATTCCCAGCTTTAGAGACCGTTAGGCAATTTCTAGACTGGTATCAGACCAGTAAATAGAAAAAATAGTAAAATATGTGCACATACATAAACAAGCATTTAAATCTCTGAAAAAAAAATCACTGACTATCTTATTTACTGGTCTGGGGAATTACGCTGGAGCATGAAATTGCCTAACGGTCTCTAAAGCTGGGAATTTTCATCTCATCCAGTGAGGTCATTGTAAACTATCCTTGACTAATCAGACATATACAGTAGCAGCAGAATGTTTCAAGGTTTATGGCTTTGTGGTCAGTTGATTTGACTATCAGTCAAGATTTTCTAGGCTTTGGGGGTTTTGAAATTTCTTGAACCGATATTGTTATAAATGCTCTAGACTGGCTCCAGTCTGAAACATTGATATGCCAGAGAAAATCTTTGTATATGTATTTGAATTTAGCTCTTTTAATTAACTCTTTCCATGCTGAGCCTTATACTACTACTAAATAGTGTAGATCCAGATCAGCTGGCTTCTGACCGTGTCATTTAATCAGAATCTACAGTTCTCCATGTGGCCTCAGATTCCAATGTTTTAATTGAAATCATGCAACTGACCTGACTGGAAAATAGAAGTGAACTTGTGATTTCAATTTAAAAAGGAGGACAAGGGACAAATGTCCTTTCTGTATTTTTTCATCTGATATAGCAATGTTTTATACTGGATTATAGTCTAGAAAATTCCATTCATTCATGGGGGCATTTACAATCGCCAAAAACTATTTTCGATCTAAAATTACACATTTTGGCGATGCAATATATCTGTATTCTGCATGCATCGTTTTGGCAATAGAACAACTTGATTTTGGCAATCCAAACAAACTTTGATATAAATATTAAAAGTGCATTTGTGATCACCACCTGCCGTGGAAAGAAATTTCGAAACTGAGATTTTTTTTCGGGATAGTGTTGTATATCTTCATTAATTTTCAAATCTAGAAAAAAAGAATACAGTTTGAAGCTTCTCCCCTTAAAAAGACAGGGTCTTGTCGAAATTAATAAACAATATAGATCAAAGGAAAGGTGCCAAATTCATGGTACAATGTATAGTTTGTGCGTCTATACAGGACGATAATCTACAAGCTTTAGCCATCGGATTATCTCCCGCACAGACGCAAAAAACATACAATAACTTTTCTTATTGCACCAGCATGCATTTACACTTTTTGCAGTATGAGATACTTGATTTAATCTATTTAAGCCTAGCATCCTTTTTATAGGACATCGGCAAACAGTGAAAACCCAGATAACGCGGCATTTGATCAGATTTTGTACTGTTTGTGCAAAACAGTCAAAACTATTTCACATCCTTTTTGCACAATACTGGTCGGTTAACTTTGAATAATGATACAGAAACATAAATAAACATGTTTTTCCTTAATTTGACTATATTCATTAGAATAATGTAAAAAGAAGCATGGAATAGTAGGATATATTTTCTTTTTACATGGAAATAAAAAGTGTAGGTCTGACTAAAAAAAATTGGTTTGGCCAGGTCAGTTTAAATCTCATTTTATTGTCCAAATGCATATTTAAAATGTGAATTCGATTTTTGGAAGGTGGATGGAATCATGAATACTTCTGGTCTCTTGCAAAGTAAGGAAATCTGGAAGGGCTTCACGTTAACTTTGCAAGAGACCCGAATTATTCATGATTCCATGAACCTTCCAAAAATTGAATTTATTGCATATATATGTGCATTTTATTATTAATAACTAATATATAGAACTCATTTTATATTTTAGGAGATAAAATTTTTTTGTATTTACTGTGTTAATGGTTTTGTTGGAATGTAAAACGGAAAAGGGGAACAGTCAGTGTGGAGACGGACAGCCAATGGAGCAAACAAGAGGCTTGTTTTGCACGTGCACCTCAGGTGTGGCTCGCTGTGAATCACAACACCAGTGTCACTTCTGGCGAATGAGTTCGATGTTTGAAGCGAATTGCATGGGCAAGTGAGCTTGGCAGCTGTCAGTTAAATTTTGTGTCGTTCATGAGGCTATGAAGGGTTGCAAAAATTCTAAATATTAAAGGTTTGCTTTGAAAATGTAAATATATTTGCATCACTTAGATATAGGGGGTGCAATGACTGGAGAGGGGGCATTTATTTAAATTAACAAGGTATTTGCATATTTAACTCAAGATAGTGTTCTAGTGGATACTTTGTTGTCTGCTGATAACCTTTGCGAACAGTTTGCATCCAGATCAGAACCGACAGAGCATTGGTCCTGATGTAGATCGAAACCATTTGTCTGGTTGATAACCTTTGCAAACAGTTTGGATCCAGATCAGAACCAACAGAGCATTGGTCCTGATGTGGATCGAAACCATTTGTCTGCTGATAACCTTTGCAAACAGTTTGGATCCAGATCAGAATCCCTGATGTAGATCAAAACCATTTGTCTGCTGATAACCTTTGCAAACAGTTTGGATCCAGATCAGAACCGACAGAACATTGGTCCTGATGTGGATCGAAACCATTTGTCTGCTGATAACCTTTGCAAACAGTTTGGATCCAGATCAGAACCGACATTGGTCCTGATGTGGATCGAAACCATTTGTCTGCTGATAATCTTTGATCCAGATCAGAACGTAAGGCTTGATCTGGATTAAAACTATTTGACACTTTGTTAGTGTTTCTGAAAGGCATGGAAAATCTATCATTTTATGGCTCTGCTCACATGTTGCAGCAAAACTAAATTTCCACAAAATACATCCCAAAATGAACATTTTGAATAGTTATCAATGGCATAGCCAGAACGCACATCAGAGGGAGACTACTAGATCAAGCAGTGATTCTCTAAAATTGTATCCCTTTTCAAAATGGGGACTTATCTTAAGGGAAAGAATTTGTTCCCAGAGGGAGCGAATTCTTTCCTTTAAGACCAGTTCCTTATGGTATACCACAGTAGATTACCTCCCTTGAATGTTACTATACTCAGCGTCAGTGAAAAGTTACCGGTATCTAAATTTTGATACTTTGGAAAATATATATATACTTTTTACAAAAAGTAGGGGATATTCGAATATTATAACTCTTAGCATTTACCAAAATAATGTCATAAACCTGAAACAGCTAGTATTAATTAGCCCAGTCATCTAACTTACAATATGAATAAAATTTTCTATGATTAATCTGATCACGTGTTCCTGAAACAACCATATTTAGACCAGGGGTAGCCTTTCAATTTTCACACGTGAATATTACGGTGGCGGATGATGCAATGGCTATGTTTTTTTAAAAGAAAATATCCGTTATTCATAATTTTTTATGTTAAGAATTTGTTTGGATCTCTTTTTCCTCGATTTTTAGCAATGTGGGGCTAAAATCTGTCACTTTTTAGTGAATTGTGCCATTTTTTTACATTTTTGTCACTGCCCAATTTCCTAGAAATAACAATTATGGTACATGAAACAAATCTTAAAAAAACAAAGGTATCCAAAATGCATCTTTAGCATGCATTTTCGAAAGCATGTCAAAAACTTTGATACTTTTTTGTGAAATTTAGGTCTTGACCCCTAGTGTCTTTGGCACACCCTTAAAGTCACATTTCTAAATTTTTGGTCCGCAAATTATGCAGGAAAACTAGCTTACATATTGCTATATAAAAACACAAAATTATTTATGCGACAAATTAGGATTTTAATTTCTAGATTTTTTTATGTCCCAATATCCCCTACTTTTTGTGGACAGTATAATACATACAGCTCTATGGCTTCTTTTACATTAATGTTTCTGGGCAAGGACATACTGGTTTGGAGACCTAAATCAATTCCACGAGCCCTGGAACTATGGTGCATGTGACGCATATGCTTTTTACATTTTTCACAGTTTTTTACAATTTGAAATCATCATTTTCAGAACATTTTTCGCAGTTTTTAACAATTTGAAATAATCATTTTCAGAAGACAAATTGCCAGTACATGCTCTAGACTTTGTCATTGAAAATGCCACCAAAATGGTTTGAATTATCCCATTAAACACAAAGAATGAGGATCAAAATTTAAGGTAGCACTAAAGCTTTGCATTTACCTATGCAATACAATGGAAATTACTGGGATCCGTCAAGGAATGTGTATATTGCATTTGGATGGCATTGATACCGTTTTCCATAGTGGTGATGCATGGGACTCTATGCCATAAAATTGAGTGCTGAAGTATCCGCAGTCCTATTTAAATGTATGGGACACACTGGTAACATTTCATTGATGCTGAGTATATTTTTATTACACACATGCGTAACTGTGTAATGGGAGCTTTGCCAATAGTTATCCTCTTATTTGAGCTACTGCATGACAAAACCAACAATTTAACTTAACACCCAATGAAGACTCAGATCAGCCTGGGTATCTGTCCAGTCTGATCAGAGTCTACACAGTGCATGAAATGGGTTGTTGAGGACCCAAACTTTCTTCATGCACACACAGGCATTTACTTAAAGTGCGTACAGAATATATTTTTCTTATTTCTCAACCAAAACATATGTTGTGGGTACTCACAAGAACCGTCTCATCGAGATGGTCCTTTTTAGCACCCAAAACATATATTTGAACAGATGGGTAAAAAAATATTAACTATTTTACGCTCAATTTTTTTGTTTATCTAATCCTATCACACATCATGGAATTTCAATGGGACTGGGTGGATGTCCGGTAGGGGTGCAACGATATACCGGTAGACCGTTATTCACTCTAAATGAATATATCACGATACACTTTGGCAGTACGGGTACACCAGCCTTCCATTTGTGTCATCAAGCCAGTTTTCATCTAAAATTTGCAAGAAAATATCCATTATTGGCTTTGAAATTGCTCGAAAATCACGTTGATTTCAAAACCGAAAGCAGTAAAAAAGAAAGAAAAGAGACGCTGTGGTATAATTTCTGACACTATTTGCACAAACGTTGACTGTCTAACAGCATATCCCCAACTTTCAAGCATTAGAAGGTATTTATTCTATACGACAGACATCAATGTGAGCCATAACATATTGTTTATGGATAGTTTACACATTTTCTATCCACCCCTTCAAGTTATTTCAGCATTTCAAATTTTAATAGAAGTTTCACTTACTATAAAGGCGGCAACTTAAATATTCATGTTTGGGCGTGGTTCTGCTATTTCATCTGCTCAACACGGGAAATTGGGTGGTGAAGAATTTTTAAGTTGTTTGGCCCTCGCAAACGTGCATGCATTTCATGAAATTCCTAACCGTATACACACTGAACTCACATTTATTAACTCTTAAAGCGCATAATCCCAAAATGTATGTTTTTTGTTGTCCACTAAAATATTTGAAGCCTCACAGGCAAACAGTGTGGACCCAGATCAGACTGCTCCTGTAGGGTCCACACTATTAGCGTCTATACTAATGTTAAACAATACACAGCCACTTTCGAATGTAGTTTTTTTGCTGGCGTTTTAACGTTTAAGTAATTACTGTCTTTACTAAAGTGTTATGGTACAATGAAACAGTTACCGTTGAATAAAATCACGCCTCATTTTCAGCTTTTACCTATGTATAAGGTTGACCAGTCCTAGTTACGCATTCATGAGGTGCCACTTTTACAGTAACCAAAAAGTCATAGTATACCGACGCTTTATTGTTAAAACTTGTACATATCTGTTCGTGTTGCATTAGACCAACAGGCAACAGCTACTTTCCGTTTTAACGAAGATGGCGGACAGACAATCACAAATTATTGTAGTGAAATATCTAAAAGGGAAGGCACAAATTCTATCATTTCTCCTTGAAAAGCAGCCAAGGGACAGAAGGAGTAGCTAAAAATATGACAGTGTGTAATATAAATAGATGCCAATTTCATGACTTTGAATTATATTATAATTCTGAACTAGGGGCAGTAATAGACTGAAATAAAGATACCAGGTGTGTCGCAATATGTATCGCAGTACGGGTTTCCATATCACAATATATCGCAATACGCTTTTTGGTGTATCGTTGCACCCCTAAGTCGGGGCTGCTCCAAGTCCTAGCTGAGTGCTGTCAAACTGTTTTTTCCATGCACACATTCGGTTAAATTGAGAAAAGTTACATGTTGTTTAGTGGGAAAGAGGCCAATATGTAGCCCCTAATTTGGCCTAGGAATATCTCTGTTACACAGTATTGATTTGTTATAAATTATATAGAGATCATCTGCTCAATGAAATAAAATGCCAGAAAGTTTGATTTCTTCCCAGTTTATTCAAGGAGTCTTTTATAGAGTTAAACACAAATGATACAAGAACATTGAATAAATGTCACTTTGTCTACAAGATAAAACAAGAAATGTCACAGTCACGTGACGTATGCCCCCAAAGGAATTGGTCTAGCATAAGACACATTCAAGGAAAGTTAGCTGTAATATAGGAGATATGCTCCAGACTTGAAAAACCTAGAAATGAGGCCAGAAGTCAATGTCAAGGTAAAAGTGACCCAAAATGGTATGCACCACTCCGCCTTCCCAAGAGGAATCAACACACCAAATTTGCGATTCCTACATCAAATTATATAGGAGATATGCTCCAGACACGATTATTCTAGAAACTAGGTCATAGGTCAAGATCCCAGTGACCTAAAAATGGTATGGGACACATCAGCATCAAAGATGTATCCATACAGCAAATTTTGGATTCCAATCTCAAATAATATAAGAGATATGTTCTGGACACAATTATTCTACAAACTAGGTCAGAGGTCAAGGTCAGAGTGACAAATAATGGTATGTGACACTTTGCCATCAAAAGTTGCATCCACACACCAAATTTGGGATTCCTACAAAACCTTTAAAATATAAGAAATATGCTCCGCACACGATTTTTCTAAAAACTAGGTCAAGGTCACAGTGACCCATAAATGGTACAAGACACTCCACCTTCCAAGATGCATTCACACACCGAAATTGGGATTCCTATAATATAAGAGATGTGCTCCTAACATAATTATTATTAAAACTAGGTCAGAGGTCAAGGTCACAGTGACCCGAAAATGGCAAGTGACACTCCCCCATCCGTAGATGCATATACACACCAAATTTGGAATTCCTACCTCAAATAATATAAGAGATATGCTCCGAACACAATAACTCTTAAAACTAGGTCAGTGGTCAAGGTCGCAGTGACCCGAAATGGTATGTGAGACTCTGCCATCTCAAGATACATTTAAACACTAAATTTGGCATCCAATCTCAAAGAAAAAAGGAGATATGTACCAGACTCAATGCAGTTTCTAGAAACTAGGTCAGAGGTCAAGTTGAAGGTCATAGTGACCCAATTGTGGTATGCGACACTTCGCCATCCCAAGATGCATTCACACACCAATTTTGAGATTCCTACCTAAATTAATATAAGAGATGTGCTCCGGACACGATTATTCTAAAACTTAGTCATAGGTCAAGTTCAAGGTCACAGTGACCCAATTATGGTTTGCTACACTTCCTCATCCCAAGATGCATCATCGCACAAATTTGAGACTCCTAGCTCAAATAATAGAGATATGCTCAGGACATGATTATTCTAAAAACTAGGTCAGAGGTCAAGGTCACAGTGACCCGAAAATGGCTTCTGACACTCCACCATTCTGAGATGCATTTACACAGGAAATTTAGAATTCCTACCTCAAAGAATATAGGAGATATGCACCAGACTCAATGCAGTTTTTTAGGAACTCAGAAAGAGGTCAAGTTCAAGGTCAAAGTGAACCAATTATGGTATGGGACACTTTGTAATTCCAAGATGCATCCACAAACCAAATTTGAGATTCCTACCTCAAATAATATGAGATATGCTCCGGACATGATTATTCTAAAAACTAGGGCAGAGGTCAAGGTCAGAGTGACCTGAAAATGGTATGTGACACTCCGCCATCCCATGATGCATTTACTCACCAAATTTGGAAATCCTACCTCAAAGAATATAAGAGATATGCTCCGTACACAATAATTCTTAAAACTAGGTCAAGGTCACAGTGACCCGAAAATAATATATGGCACTCTGTCATCCCAATATGCATATACACACCAAGTTTGGAGTTCCTATCTCAATGAATATAGGAATATGGACCAAACTCAATGCAGTTTCTAGAAACTAGGTCAGAGGTCAAGTTCAAGGTCACAGTGACCCAAGTATGGTATGCGACACTTCCTCATCTCAAGATGCATCCACACACCAAATTTGAAATTCCTACCTCAAATAATATAAGAGATATGCTCTGGACACGATTATCCTTAAAACTAGGTCAAGGTCACAGTGACCCGAAAATGGTATGTGACACTCCACCATCCCAAGATGCATCCACACATCAAATTTGGAATTCCTACCTCAAAGAATATAGGAGATATGCACCGGACATGAAGCGGGACGGACGGAAGGACATTGTGATTACTATAAAAACTAAGTCAGAGGTGAAGGTCACAGTGACCCGAAAATGATATGCGACACTCCGCCATCCCAAGATGCATCCACACATCAAATTTGGAATTCCTACCTCAAAGAATATAGGAGATATGCACCGGACAAGAAGTGGGACGGATGGACGGACAGTACGATTACTATATGCCTCCCAAAGTTCCTTTGGGGGCATAAAAAGTATACTATCTTGATAACTGAGCCATAACATAACAATACCCAACAAAAGGCACATGTACCTAGTGATGACTAAGATCAGCCTGGGCATCTCTTTGTCTGCTGTATGATGAAGTAACTGGCTGGTAAAATTGGTCTATACTAGGTAGCTTCTATATACCAGTAAAAAAGGAAACACAACATTAAGATTTTACATACTCTTTTAATTGTGAAAGTGCTAATTGTCATAAAATACTCATTTCTGACAAAATCTTAAAATAGCTTCAGTAAGGCCAAGATACAGGCCTTTAGTTAATTTTTTTTCTTATTTCTCAACCAAACCATATGTTGTGGGTACCCAAAAGCACCGTCTCAATGAGACAAAGAACCGTCTCAATGAGATGGTTCTTTTGAGCACCAAAAACATGTTAAAAATGATGGACAAGAGCTTTACATTTGCAAAGTACAAAAATGGTATCTTTTTTTTCTCTACTTGAGACACCTTGAAAGCTTTTTCATGCTTTTTAGCTCACCTGAGCTATTGGCTCATTGTGATCATTGTCCGTTGCTGTCGTCTGTCCTCAACAATTGCTTCAAAGGACGTCTCAACCTTAACTCCAGACTGGATTTTGACCAAACTTGGCAAAAATGATTATTGTTATATGGCCCTCTTTCATAAATGTTCAAATGGTTCCAGTCCATTACATATCAAGGTCACAAAGGCTAAAACTGATTTTTGAGATGAAAACTTAAAACATCTTGTCTGAAACCACAATGCATAGAGCCTTGATATTTGGTATGTAGCATCATCTAGTGGACCTCTACCAAGTTTGTTCAAATAATGCTCCAGGGCCAAATGTTTACTTTTAATTAGGGATAATATGAAATATGAAATAAATCTTCTTGTCTGGAACCACAAGGCCTAGAACATTGATATTTGGTATGTAGCATCAACTAGTAGAGCCCTACCAAGTTTGTTCAAATTATGCCCCTGGGGCCAAAAATGGCCCCACTCGGTTGGGGGGGGGGGGGGGGGGGTCACATTTTTAACATAAGCATATACACAGCAATATGAGAACATCTTATCAGAAACCACAAGGCCTAGAGCCTTGATATTTGGCGTGCATTATCAACTAGTAAACCTCTACCAAGTTTGTTCAAATAATGCACCTGGGTCCCACCCTGGGGGTCACATCTTTTACATATGCTTATATAGGGAAAATATGAAAAAAACTTCTGGTCTGGAACGACGGGGCCTAGAGCCTTGATATTTGGTGTGTAATATCAACTAGTGGACCTCTACCAAGTTACTTTCTAATTATGTGCCTGGGCCAAAATGCCCCAGCTCCAAGGGTCACATGTTTTACATAGGCCTATATAAGGAAAACATGAAAAACATCTTGTCAGAAACCACAAGGGCTAGAGCCTTGATATTTGGTGTGAAGCATCAACTAGTGGAACTCTACAAAGGTAGTTCAAATTAATTTATGCCCATGGTGCCAAAAAAGGGCCCGCTGTAGGTAACATAGGCTTATGTAAAATTAACTTTTTTCAGAATATGGTCATATTGTATATCAAATTAAAAGGGATGAAGCATACAATAAAATGCTAGCAAATGTTTTGCCCTGACTCCTGGGATGAGGTCGAAAGGTTTTTTTTTTGTTTTTTGAAATTAGTCCTGTTGCATGGAAAATTAACGGGAATGAAGCAGAGAACACAATGCAAGCAACTATTCAGCCCTTTTATACACCCACAACTCCCAGATGTGTCATAAGGTCAACGTTTTTTTCCCTTAAGAAGGTCATGTAGCATATCAAATTAAGGGAAAGAAGTGTAATACATTATGCACACCCCTGACCTTTTGGGCTGGGTAAAAAAGGCAGGACATTGAAATGGTGCAGATATGTATATTTTGATTGAATTTAGTGAATCCATAGTCCTTAGTTATGATCTGAGTGATACCCACGATGGAATTAGGTGCGAGAGAAATGCGATTTATATTTTAGTATCCTCTCCTTGTGACAAGAACTCTGGTAAGCCGTTCAGAGCCCATGGACCCTCTTGTTAGTATTTCCAAAACAAATTTTCAAAAGACAAGTCTGTTAAACTTGATCAAACCGTGCTCAAATCTTTTCACATTTTGTAAGATTTATCTCCATTATGGAATCCTTAATAAAGGGTAGCCACACAACGGGAGCTTCCAAGAGACCAATCACCATGTATGATTAAATAGCAGATAGAGAGAAGGCTTACTGGTTTGGGCATGTGGAGCGTTCTAGTGGTGCAGTCAGAACAGCATGTGATATACAGATTGATGGCAGGCGGGGGAGGAGGGGGGACAGGGAGGCCCAAGCTAATATGGAAGAAACTGACGGAGAAAGACTTCCATGAGTGGAAGCTCCCGGCAGTTGACCCTCATGAAAAGAGCACCTGGAGATCAGGTGTGAGATGTAAAGCGTGCAGCTAGCCAGTTACGAGGAAGGGGGTCGACTGATGTGGATGCTGCACCTGGACGTTAATCAAAAATCTGATTTCGATATGATAGAGCATGTAAAGAATAAGTGTTGTCTACAGAAATGATTCCCATTGTGTGACCTAATAAAGATGCAAATTTTGTATGAGTACAATTCGACCCCCATCTGGTCTATTGATGAAAAGATTTAACCCCTTGTTGCAAAATATATGCAATGCAACAGTAAATGAAATGCCTTTTACACTCTGAAAGTATTCCCGAAAGAATTTTTTCCAAGAGTTTAATCTTGAAGAAAATCACTGAAGACCACAAAAACATGCAAAATTACCCATTGCACACTTAAGAAGCTGTAGCGATAAGGCGTATATTTTCCCTAGCTGACATGATTACAAAAGCTAGATTTTCAAACAGCCCTAATGACTTTAAAATTCGTCTGTTTTGGCAGTATAATATGTATAGTTAGCATCAAAATACGTTTCAAAGTGATTCATCATTTACAAAAATAGTAAATGAGTATGATCAGGAAATACCACAATCACAAACTGCAGACAACCCCGTGGCACCGCGAGGAAGAGCCGCTCAAACATCATGAGACACCAGGAAGACAAATTAAGCAAAGCAATCAGCTCTCTCTTCCCCATCAAGATGATTGCAATACTAGAATGGACATAAAGTAACGTACAACAAAAATAGAACAATTACAGACTCCCACAATGGGAGAAACAATAATCAAAAAGCCAACAACAACAGAACCACCGCCTTAGAACGGACAGCAGCCTAAGCCACCGGGGGGCTTAAATGCATTTTACTGGTACCAAATCTTCGCCCTAGATTCTGCTGTTGTTGAAGTACAAGAAATGTTCAGCTCGCATGGAGGCCATCTAACTAATGCAATGTATCATCATGGAAAAACACTCTAATCAAATTACTAAAGTACTGCCGCATTAATAAGAAACGCGAAAAATCGACTTTATGTGCATCTTTTCACGTTATTTTCTCTAGAACTTTTCGATATGCGAATAGAAAACTGCAGTATTTTTTGACAAAATTTTCAACTTGGTGTTTTTGCTGTGTTTTTCTGTAATTAGATGGAATTTTGGCATATTTTTGGTTCTTTTCAACGGGGGTGCATTACTGTTGATAGAATGGACATAAATTGACCCAGTTTATTAATAATATGCAACGGTTGACTAAATAATTCGATGTCGTTCAGGTCAGTGATCCCCGTGTTGGTTATATACTGAACAAAAGTAAAAACGCTACACCTGAATTGTTTGCCATTTATATGCAAAGTAATGTCATCCATTAAAGCAAAAGAAAGTATATCTTACTGTTCAAAGACTGGGTTATTGCATAAAGTAAAAGGTTTACAGATGTTGTCCAGAGGAAAGACATGAAAGTAAGAAAGAGGACAAAGATCAGGAATCGATACAATCAAGCCAACACCTGACCCAGGATACCAATCGGAAAGTGACACCTTCACAATTAGACATCACAAACGAGAGCCAGGAGGTCAGCCCTTTCCAAGCAAGGGACCACAAGGCATCAACAAACAGACGCGAACGAAAGCATAACTAAAACAAGACACAAAAATGTCATTTAAATGTGACAGGGGTCCAATTTTTCAGGTTAAAAATCTAAAAAGAAGTCTCACACAGTTTAGGCCTTCAGAAATCCACTGCCAACCAGATCCGACTGGACAAAATTGTAGTCTTAGACTCGAGACGACCAAAATATGCGTTGATTGTTTAGAAAAGCAACCTAAGAAAGTGGGTTTTTCATCAGGCCTAGCTTGAAATTTTTACACTGAAATCTCCTTAGAAAATAAATGTGTTGTTGCATCTTAGTCTGAGCACGTTACTGGCCGAGAAATGGTAGGAACAATGTCCTGGTAGGTCTACCTGATTTGGCAAAAGGAAGAAAGTTATCGAAAATCGTGATAAATGAAAGATTACCAAATATTTAATATCCTCTATTTGTTTTTGTCAAAGGGAGACATTTTACATTTTTTACACATTTGGTAATTCGAAATTGATATCTTAGCTTGTTTCAAGTGGTAATACAGTTTTCTTGCGTATTAATGCAACACAAGTATGCCGAATTCTGATAAGCCTAATAATCATTGCGCATGCGCAATTGCAAAATTCAGTGAATAAAGCTTTAAACAAAAAAAGGAATTAACTCAGACATCAAACAAGACAAAATGGTGGAGCTTCGACGAATCGCTTGCTGGATGTCTTAAAAACATTATTAAGCTTTAGTAAATACTTTTGGTCCAATATGCTTTCTTACAAAATATAAAATATTGTAGTGTAGCATTTCACTATTGTTCAGTATAGCATAAAGTGTATCGTACATATAAAGTACTGCTGCATAAATTAGAATCGCGAATAAATGACTATAGATGTACGTTTTCAATTTACATCGAATTTAGTATTCAATAATAGGGAGTATTTTGACAAAAGATATATAGGCTAATTTTTGCTCTAATAATTCTGATGGTAGAATTTGGGCATTTTTTTCCACTTTTTTGACACTTAACAGGGATAATCCTGGGATAGGTTTAATCCATTTTGTTAGAAAACTATTATTTCTGCTAAATGGACGTTTTTTTTTAGCTGGGCCTCATATATAAGCTATTCAAAGATCATGTCAATTATGCTCTAATATAGATATTAAGGATTCTTGGGCCCATCAAATTTTGCAAGGGGCCCATAGAAATTTCAAAAGGCCCATTAAAATTATGTAATCTGCATGTATTTGAATAGGATATGGGCCATTGGCCCATTTTAAGGGCCCATCATCATTTTGGTCCAGGATTATCCCTGACTTGATTGTTACCATTGAAAGAATGCATGTAAACAGCTCAAATTAACTAATTACAGAAAATGTATGGTTGACTATAATACGAGTACTACATAGTAGGTAGTTGATATTGTTTAGGCCGTTTACCACTTATGAAACTGTCCAAAATAGCCACATCACGCTGTTTAGTAGAAAATGTCCTTACAAACCTAGCAAACAGTGTTTACCCGGATCAAACTGATCATATTGGATCAGTTGGATATGTGTCTACGCTGATTGAATCGATACTGTCAACTGAATGGCAGTGCTTAAAAATAAAACTGGCATGTACAAAGCAATCACAAATTTTTAAAAAGGGTAATGCTTTTGACACTTACCTGTAGAAATTTAAGCACAGATATATAGGCCGTCACAAGGCTGTTACACCATTTAAGTTCCCCCCGCTTTTCAGAAAGCCTAAAAATGTTGAAATTCCCAAGAGATTAGGGGTAAGGGCAGTGGTAGTTGTTTCTTCAAACAATTTTCTTCTGACGCTGCAGGATATTATTATGATGGGAATTTTTGGCACTTTGGATTTTAAATAAATAATAAAATAAATAAACATTTATTTATTTTATTTATTTATTTTTCTAAATCAATAAAGAAATCAACTTCGAATTTTCAAGTGTAACACAGTCATGTTGGGTATCAAATTAATTGTCGTTTTAAGCAGATTGTGAATTTGGAAATGATAGTTTGACTAGGAAATATTTAATTCAAAATTTGAAGATTTTAATTTATTTTGCATTTTTAGACCAGAATATGTCTCCTTAATTACTGAGTCGAACCCAAGCTTCTCGCAGGTGTTGACATCAATTAAGGTGATCATATTTTAGCGTCTTACATTTGACGAACAATGGTGCTGTTCACACATGATTCAGTTGTGCAAACATGCTCACGGGAGTTGAGATCACAACGTCTGTTAACCACGTCCGTTTGGCGGCGGCGCTATTGTCCGTCAAAGAGATTTGCTTAATGAGATGTTAATCTAAATGTTTTAGGACCGCCTTATGGCTCTGCCAAGGCGATTGGCGAATACTGTAAATTTTAGAATATGGGCGTGTCTGTTTTTTTTTTAGAATTTTAGTAATTTTGATTTAGGAAAATCAGTTAGGATTTACCAACTAAACGGTTAAGACGTGATATTTTAAGATAGTTTGGATCTACCAACTTACTGGTCAATATATAATACTGTTTGGATTTACCAACCGAAAATTTATGACATTTAATCTGTTTTGGTAATTTACAAATTCTGAAGTTAGAGATACTATATTTAGGTTTGAACTTACGCTTGGAATGATCCAGCATATGCATATGGTTTAAACATTCGACAGTTAGAACTTATTATTATATTTGGATATACCAGTAACTATATATTATTTGAACGGTTTTAGTACATTAAGTTTTGAGTGACGTTAATAGAAGAAGAAAATTGGAACTTGATATCTGTCTCCAGTGTTGTTATTTATTTAAGTATATTGTGAGCCAGGACATACCGCTCACCATACCTCTCACAGCTCACCATTCGCTAAGTTTCCCCCAATAACATTAAAAGTGACTGATTTCTCCGCCTTTAAAACTGGTGTTGAGTCCGGAGTAACAACTTTTCAGCTTGTTACATCGAGTCCTGATCTACAGAGAAGTACGATGGACGTTTCCTGGAGACACAGCACTGGATATGACAGCAGATATAATGGCTATCATAGTCATTTTAGACCATACTGGGGATCGCGGTTCCAGACAAGACCAGTGTATTTTGCTCGAAAGCCTTTTGAGGCACAACACGATGTGAGGAACTTTACACTGCCTGATCGGACGTCATTCAAGAAACCTAAGAGCAAAGCTACCCTAGCAAGAGACAGGATGAGAATGCAGAAGTTCCATGAAGATAAGGATGCGTGCTCTGCTTTGCCCTTCTTCGAGCTAGATGACGCGCAAATGAAGGAGGCTACAGCTATACAGTGGGACACTCAGCCTTTCGTCTTGAAGTCTAAATTACAAAGTGCTGCTAAGGAAATTAAGAAACTAAAGACAAGTTTACACTGTTTGCGCACATCAAATAATCTACTCCATGAGGAAAATGAACAAGCTGGCGATCTCGTTAGATATCTAATGCAGTCTCAGTTTGAGAATATGTCGAAATTGAAAAATGAACTGGCAACCGAGAAAAAGACAGTGCATAAGTTTGTCGCTCAGAACGTTGAGCGTCAACGTGAAATCGTTCGACTGAAAACAGAGCTCGCGAAATTAATTGATCTCCATACCCAAGAAGTAAATATGAGAAGGACGCTAGAAGACAAAATTAAGCGTAAACATAGAGTGACATCATCGGAGAAGGAAAACGGAGATCCGCTCATAAACGGAAATGTACCGATAGGCGTTGGTTCCTAAATGTCTTTTGGGGGGTTGGTAAGTGTACGATACTTTTTGAAACTTGTCCTTGCGCGCGCCTTGCAATGGTAAGGCCCATATGAGCCTGTGATTTGGCACAGACTCATATCAGTCTTAAAGGCGCACCAGATTTTTTGTGATTTTTAAGAACTATGCCAAGTGCACATGTATACTTATGCACAGAGGACATTTTTCAAGTGGTTTTGTTCACATTAAGAAAAAAAAACAAATCTTGGTTAAAGTTTATACTCGTAAGTTGTTTTTTTTGCGTTGGTAATATTTTAACCTTTTTGTAATGCTTTTTAGCTACTTCAGTTTAATGTGTATAAGCATGCATTTGCTTTCCGAACTAGATTTAGATTTGTGAAAAAAAATATGTTAAAAAAAGAAATGTGAACACTGATTTATAATGCGTGAGAATATCATATTCTACACAGGTTCACAACTTAAATGTTGGTCGCAATATAGGTTGAACGGGGGAAATTCGGGTCAAACTGTGTTAATATGCAGGTTGATCACTATTTCCTTGTTCGGCATTATATTCGCGTGGATTCTAAAGTAGCGAGTCTTAAATCAAGGCTTCTTATAATTATTTGTGTTGCTCGAGATATGCGCCGTGTGGGCATAATTTTGAACTAAAACACAGCTGTATGTCAACTTTATTGGTTTAGAAGTTGATGAGTTACATGCTAATCTCAGTCTTCGTAAATTACTCTGATAGATTTACTTGTAACGGTTAATTTGATGTGATTTGACCGTTGTCAGCAGATACTTTTCGATCCGAGTCTGAGCAGTAGTTGTATACTAATTATGATTATGGTTAACCTGTGCGTTAGACTGCGCACATGCGCATGCTGGTTTCAGATTGATTATAATTATTTTTGAGCTACATAAGCCTATCGGAATCATCGCAACTAAATAAATGTTATAGAAAGAGTGTTGCAGTAAGGTTTATGCAGTTAACTCCAGCCTGATCTGGGTCTTAGCAGGCATATAAATACACTGTAGGTTGTGCTGGTTACGCTTAATCTGCAATATAGACTGAGTACCTACACATGCTAGTGTCAGATTAATCGTATTTGACCCTTTAGTGTAATTAACATGAACACAGTCTGATCAGATTCTTGACAGAATAGGTTTGGTTTCTTGGCAAGCTTAGGCTGACGAACGATGGTCCATATAAGGCGCGTTTATTATATGCTTTGGTGTACACTGTCATGAAAAATGAACGACTCAACTCAGTGCAGACTGGTTCTGGTCATTTATAACTTCCGTTCATATCACATTCTGACATCTTAAGTGACTGTTTAGCGAATAACGAATACCCCAGCCAGACGATGCAAAAGCGGAGAATGGTTGGAGTCTTTGTTATTCATCTTTCGTCGTTCGTTTTCATAAACAGTGTGCATTGCTTGGCACTGTGTATGACCAGATGTTGATTTTCCGCACAGCTTATTTACTGTTAGGTATAGATAAGGCTATTTGTATTTATTCATAAAATGTGCGTGTTTGGCTTCGACCACATGCAAAGTATATTTTTCGTGTAGAATGTGAAGGTGATACACCCAAGCCTGTTTACCAAAACACAAGAAATGCTTCTGAAGCAAGCACAGTTATTAGGTGGTTCAATAAGACAACGGTATAACTCTATTTTAGTTTTTGTGTGACTGAATTTCAGGCTTTCCAAACGTCATCGCTCATTTTGCGATACAACAGTGTCAATTTGATGGCTTTGCTTTGCATTTGAAGATTCAATATAATTTTGCACTATATTTGTGACATTTACAATATTGATGTTTGCTATGGCAACGGGTAGTATGTCCAACTTATCCCCATGCGCATGCGCCCCTTGGTCCAAAGATAAGCCCAGCCCATTCCTTCTTTTTCTGTCTTTCTTCTGTTCCTTCTAGCTACCTGTGTTACCCGATGCCAAGTAAATGCAATAGTAATGTTATTGATGTTTCCATAAACAAACCACTTCTTCAAGATGATAGAAGTCTTTTGTGATTGGGAACAGTTCTAAACTTAAACGAACTTTGTTTGACATATGTAACATCTGTAAATGAATTTTCAACTAATAGCATTTAAATACAGCAGGAAAAGCCACATTGGTATGGTGCGAATTTATGTGTCGTCCGGCAGTTGTATATCTAAGATATCTGCGACTTCAGGGAAGGTTGAAATGCACACGTTAAATACATTGGTAGACGTGAGTCTGTTGTTTCCTTAAGCTAACAGTACACATGTTAGGTGCATGTTTAGTAGATACGAATGTATGTTTTTGTAATTTGATTTTGTTAAGTTAGTGACAAGCTCAGCTTAAGATATAGTTGATTTTTGTTTGTAATCTGTGTTAGCACAATTATATTGTCGAGTTAGCGATGCGCTTAGCTTAGATTATAGCTTTTTTACAAATTGTTTAGAGAACAAATATTGTCAAGTTAGCGACAAGCTTAGCTGAGATATATAATCTTTGTAATTTGTTTTAGTAAAATACTATTGTCAGGTTAGCGACCGCTTAGCTTAGATATAGCTTTTTGTAATTTGCTTTAGCACAATGCTTTTGTTATTTTAGTAGCAAGCTTAGTTTATATGTTTTCATGATAGAATTTATGATATGTTCTATAGACTTTGAGAATCTCGTTGGTTTTTGAGAGTTTTGAGTAGATTCTTGCCTGTATGAATGAGCGAAAACTTTTCGGTGCTAAAATGACGAGAATGTCAACATGCAACGTATAGGTACGTGTTCTATACAGTGGGGAATTATTTTGTGATTTTGTCTAGACTTATGCTCACTATCTGTGGTAAGATAGTTGGAGTTTGAATGCGGCTGTTGGTCTGTAGAGATAGGCAAAGCAACAATAGTGCAAAAAGACTTTGGAAGTCGAAACAGTAAAACATCAATTTAGGTTAGTTGATGTTTTACTGCACATAATGTTGTAAAGATTATATCACTAGGCAACAGGCATTTGTTTTAAAGAAAGATAATTATGATTTAACATGCATGGAATGGAAGGTTCTCCATGGTATGGGTTTTATACTGTAATGTGCACTACTAGGGTACCCTTATTTAATTTTGTACAGTCATGCTGATTGATTGCCGATTGCAATGATAGCGTGGTTGTACAGGATTATATGTTTTGCTAAAAGACAGTTGTTGCCAAATTACACAGGTAATCAAAGTCCATTTAATATACTTTGTTGCCACAGGAAATATTTTATATTTTATTGCAACCAAAGTATTACATGTTGTAAATAATTCAATATGCTGGTGAATTACGCCTGGCCATCGTACATTCATCATGCCTATATTTGGTTTGTTTATATCACAGAATAATTGTTTGTCGAGAAGCTATTTTTATGCACAGACAATCAAAGTCCAAATCTTTATTAAGGTTATTGTTGTTGGGGAAGTTTTAATCAAGCAACAACAAAATCCTTAATTATTAGTTGTTAAATGTATATAAGTTGCAGAATGTGTCAGGGAGCACTAATGATTTGTATGTATATTTTCTTGTATGTAATATACCTTCCATTACTGTAAATCAAATAAAGAAACAACTTTGGGGACCAAAGTTTTACAAGGTCAGGAGAGTTATTATGATGGGAATTTTTGGCACTTTGGATTTTAAATAAATAATAAAATAAATAAACATTTATTTATTTTATTTATTTATTTTTCTAAATCAATAAAGAAATCAACTTCGAATTTTCAAGTGTAACACAGTCATGTTGGGTATCAAATTAATTGTCGTTTTAAGCAGATTGTGAATTTGGAAATGATAGTTTGACTAGGAAATATTTAATTCAAAATTTGAAGATTTTAATTTATTTTGCATTTTTAGACCAGAATATGTCTCCTTAATTACTGAGTCGAACCCAAGCTTCTCGCAGGTGTTGACATCAATTAAGGTGATCATATTTTAGCGTCTTACATTTGACGAACAATGGTGCTGTTCACACATGATTCAGTTGTGCAAACATGCTCACGGGAGTTGAGATCACAACGTCTGTTAACCACGTCCGTTTGGCGGCGGCGCTATTGTCCGTCAAAGAGATTTGCTTAATGAGATGTTAATCTAAATGTTTTAGGACCGCCTTATGGCTCTGCCAAGGCGATTGGCGAATACTGTAAATTTTAGAATATGGGCGTGTCTGTTTTTTTTTAGAATTTTAGTAATTTTGATTTAGGAAAATCAGTTAGGATTTACCAACTAAACGGTTAAGACGTGATATTTTAAGATAGTTTGGATCTACCAACTTACTGGTCAATATATAATACTGTTTGGATTTACCAACCGAAAATTTATGACATTTAATCTGTTTTGGTAATTTACAAATTCTGAAGTTAGAGATACTATATTTAGGTTTGAACTTACGCTTGGAATGATCCAGCATATGCATATGGTTTAAACATTCGACAGTTAGAACTTATTATTATATTTGGATATACCAGTAACTATATATTATTTGAACGGTTTTAGTACATTAAGTTTTGAGTGACGTTAATAGAAGAAGAAAATTGGAACTTGATATCTGTCTCCAGTGTTGTTATTTATTTAAGTATATTGTGAGCCCGGATATACCGCTCACCACACCTCTCACAGCTCACCATTCGCTAAGTTCCCCAGAACATTAAAAGTGACTGATTTTCTCCACCTTTAAAACATTCCTAATCCAGATTTGAGCTTAACGTTCGGAAAAATGCAACTAATAATATAAAAGTCCAGATTTTCGCGTTTCTTATTATTGCAGCAAGACTATACACCATGATGAAACAAAGAAAAGGGCTCATGACTCACAGATAGTCAGAGCTAAAGAAAACCTCAAGTTGAGCCACGGTGGGTCCAGCTACAGATAAGCATCAGGCACCAACCCACCGATTAAAGCTTTACGTCAGAGCCGTCATAGAGTCTGAGGCCTGACCCACCGTCGTGCAATTAAAGAGGAAACCATAGCTATAAACCGTGATTGGGTTTAAAACTAGGCATGCAGATTGCCGCATGATATCCAAGTTATATCCAACCCTTATATAACGTTTAACTATCTTTTTGAATTGATCACTAAAATTAGCCTTGAAAACTTGCGCTTTCTACTCCCACCCGTCATTTAAAGTCGTTATACTGGGTGTCGTTTGGTCCAGAATTTTTAGTAAATCCATTATAGGTTTTCAAAAAGTAAAAAGTACTAAATTATTAAAGATATAAATGCCCTTCGTTTCCAAAACTTTGCAGTATTCCTTCTGCGCATGCATACGAAATAAACTTAAAATTGTGATGTTTGTCATTGAAAAGATGAAACTGATGTCTTTCAGTTTGTTTTTAGATGCTTTCCCCCCCCTAGACCCAAGATGCCCTTTGGACGATTGAACCTCATTATATGAATATACAACATGTGTTAAGAGCGTCTTGGGTCTAGGGGGGGGGGGAGGGGTTGTATAAGCAAAAGAAGACATCAATCATCTGACAAAAATAGACCCCTTTGCAAGATAGTCGTTTTTTTTGTACATCAACTATATGAATATATATAATATACTATATCGTGAAAAATGTAGGACGATTGTTTACCTTAGTTTAACGGTCTATTTCCCACACATGTACTGAATAGCGAGCACAGTTGATGATCAAAATAAATTCTCATTCTAAATGAAGTAGATATTATTACATGCATTTATAAAAACCCGTTTTAAATATATGAACTAGCGGGCAAGGGTACATAGACGGCTCGTCTATATGTATTTGTTGAATGTGCCTAATGTCTCCAGTCGTTATTTCAACAAAATAAAACCAACGTCTTATTTAGGGAAATAGCCCGCCTTATCGCTAGAAATGCTTGATAGTATATGATAAGCAATCACCTAGTACAGACCAATTTCTCTGATAATTAGCCAGTTTCTTTGATCTTCTGTTACATTAATAGTTACACAGTTTATATTAGGTGGAAAAAAGGATATCTGTGTGTTGATATCCACTTTTCCAAACACAAACTTAGCAATGGTGACATTTTTTCCACATTTCCTACCCTCCCCTTCAAGCCCAAGCAGTACATTTCCTTGTTCAAGTTTATCAGTGTTTCTCAATGGGTCACCAGTCTGTATATAAATATGTGTCAGATTTACTGGGTTATTAAACTCTATATTATAATAGCCTCCATTTGAAGGAGATTTACACCAGAAGTATTCTGTGCCTGTATAAAGGTATGGTTTATCTGGAGAGAACGATTTGTATGTATCTAAGTTAGTTGTGATCCTGGCAGGAGGGTTTTGTATTTTCCTAGTCTTGATGTTAAGTTTGTGTTTGGAGTTGTCTCTAAAGCTGGCGTCAGTGAGGGGTTGTGTCTTGTTTTCAAGCGATGATATAAACCCTTGATGTTGAAAAAGGGACTTCTCGATCCGCAAATCCTTATGCTGGTTCATGATTCTTTTGAGATGATTTAATAATACATCACAGGGCTTCTCAATTTTAAATATAAGCAGAAAATCACTTATAATGGTCAAACTTTCGGAATGGAAAAGCTTTCCAATGAAACCAAGAGAGCTGAATTCTAGACAGAACCAAGGTTTTCTTTCTGATTTAGTGATAAAATCTCGTATATAAAAGATAAAATTGTCCGCTGCGAGAACATCATCTTCTATATGCATGTAGAATTGGGAGATATTTCTGCTGTATGAAAACAGGTAAGCGAAGTCAATATTCTGTTTTGTCCTCCAGTGAACACGGCTGGGAGCATCATTAAAAGTCCTCTTGGTTATTGTACTGTAAAAATAGAAACAGACATTTTGATTCATTAAAGAGATTTTGGTGATTATCGCATTTGTGAGCAGCATTAGGTTGTTAATGTTGGTTGCCAGAACTAAATAACTTGAACAGGAAACTTATTTGCTAACAAAATCCTCTGCAGTGGCAAGGGTCAAATCATTGGACCTTGAGCAAGTCACTTTATCTTCTGCTTAGTACTGGTTCAAGATGGGAAAGCGTCCCAACATGACCAGTTGTTTCTCCGCGCGTAGCTAAAGCATCAATACCTAAAAAGCAGTCTAATCCGAGATTATTAGTGTCCTCAGCTAGTCCTGATAGATTACAAATGTAGTTTTAGTCTTCAACTTGATCATTCAGAATTTCAGCACACAAATATATGAAAACCTAGCTGACCTTTTGATATTAATGTACATATTATTTCAGTAATCAATAATGTAAAACGGTGTTTAGTGATTCAATGCAGTTTTCTTGATGGGAAAGAGAGAGCTGGTTGCTTTGCTTAATTTGTCTTCCTGGTGTCTCGTGATGGTTGAGCGGCTCTTCCTCGCGGTGCCACAGGGTTGTCTGCAGTTTATAATTGTGGTATTTCCTGATCATACTATTTTTGATACACACATGGGTAAAAGCTTTCAGGATTATTCCTGAATTCAGGATTTTCTTATGGCTTCTTTGATTTAAATATAGTTTATCTAAAGACAGTTGACCATTTAAACTTGTTGATAGGCAGACTGCTAGTTTTAAGATTTAATTTTCAAAAGTTCAGTAAGGGAGCGCGTTGGTAGAGTGCTTGACTCGAGACCCAGAGGCCACGGGTTCCAGCCTCACTGGCGTCACTGTGTTGTGGTCCTTGAGCAAGACACATTTATCCTAGCTTAGTACTGGTTCAACCAAGTAAGACCGTCTCTGTTTAACTGAAAGATTGTTGATGGGAAGCAAAGAATCAAATCAAACAAAAACAAAAGTTCAGGATTTTGGAAATTTTAAACTTTCACCCATGTACACATGCACAAACATGCTTCGATCCAGAAAGTAATGCCTGGGAGTCCAGGTCCAAAGTTTTGACATTTTTAGTCATCACATTTTATTTTACAAAGGGAAGAGGGGGTTCGTACAATTATTCCATAGAAAACCTATACCCAGTGATAGACATTAGTTTAACCAATATTTTATTCGATTAATCACAAGACATTTTATGAAAGTACATAGGTGAAGTAGGATCTGACATTAAGCTGTGAGGCTTATTGTGGTCATTTTCTGGTGATAGACATCCACATCTAAATGCTTGCTGGGTAGCTTTGTGATTTTCCAGTGGGGTTCATACCAGTATTCCTAAGGAAACTTCAGCTTTGAGATTGCCCAGGGTGGTCTGGCCAGACCTTCTCTTAAATGCAGATTTAGGCTAGCCACTAGTCTGATATCATATTCTTTTTTTTTAATAAATGATAATTTTATTTTAAAAAAATCTCTTTATTCTCTTTCTTTCCTCTTTGATAGCAAAATTTGTGATTGGATGAGGATATCACTTGATGTCAAAGAGAGAAGAGATGAAACTAGCTATATGAAATCAAGTTATACTGAATGAAAAGTAAAGTAAAATTGACAAAACATCAAGGTCTAGGAGCTAGACTAATGCAGATTCTACTCATCTAACTACAGCACAATGGTAGAGTGCTCGACCTGAGATTGAAGGATAACTGATTTGAGCCTCAACAGAGGCCCTGTGTTACGTCATTGTACGTGCTCAACTCGGGGAAACGTCCCAATGCAACTGAATAATTGAAGACTGATATGTAAAGCATCAACCCGGACAAACAGATATACCTGAAATCCGGGTATATATGTTGTTTAGGCTGAACAACGAGTATTAGTCCACTGTCAATTTCATCAGGATAGGTAAACTGTATATTTTTGATGGTTTCTTCAAGCCACATCCTGTCATTGCTGGCCAGGAATATCACAATTACCACATCTTTCTTATCCTGTATCTTCATACCACCTATCATGCTGGACAATGTCAGTGATAAATAAGAAGCCCCCTTTCTTGGCACGGTGCATAGACCTATGGTCAGAAAACCTGAAAATATAGTGGAAAATATATACAACTGTATAACGTAACCGAAGAATATTAAAGAATACAATTGTTTTTGTCCATGATCGTATAGTGGTATATTACTAACACAATATTTTATCACAAAACATAAGTATAACACAAGACTGTCTCGAGACTGACTGTCTCATAGTCTACACGCACTGCATACCACACGCCATTCTTATATAATTGCCTTTATATATGATTCTCATATGAGTCTTATATAATTCTCATATGTAAACCTGAATATATGATTTTCATATATGTAGTTTCATATAAGATTTATATAATACAATTTATATAATATTCATATGTTAGTAAAATCATGTAATTTTTATATGTAGCTTGTATGATATGAAACCCATATACGGTTTATATGATGATTATATCGATATGATTTTATATACATATGACATAAATCAATTTACATGAATTATTTATAAAACTAACATCATATGAGAATCATATATATATTATGTAATCATATAAATGTTATATTGAGGTTTAAATATAGGATCTGACATGAACGCAATCTAAAGAGACAGTATTTTCTAATCCCATAAAAAGTGATTTCATATAAACTTTATAAAATCTGAGTTATATGATAATAAGATTATTATGTAATCATATAAATCTTATACGAAGCTATTCCCGTATAAAACTCATATGAGCTTTCAATAGAGGATCTGACGTGAGTGCATAGAAGTCATTGTCAAAAGAAATAAATCCATGTTCAACTCATGAGATTCCCATGCTGTTTGAACAGGGCATATCATTTGAAAATACTTAAAATAAGATGCAAATTGTTTGCACGACAATGTACAGTAAAAGGTTTGGCGACTGCCCAGACTAATCATTTCTGGGATGTTGTAACGCATGAATCGTTGTAAATGCTGCTTTGGCTTTGTTTGTTTTTCTTTACGTCCCATCAACAATCTTTCAATTAACCAGGGACGGATCTTCCTCGGTTGAACCAGTACTTAGCTAGGATATAGTGTTTTGCTCAAGGACCACAATGCAGTGACGCCGATGAGGCTCAAACCTGTGATCCCTACCACTGAGCCACTGCGCTCCCGCTTTGGCTTTTTGACAATGTTATGACAGTTGTGATTGACAGCAAGCAAAATCCTCTTAGTGTGTGATACTTATCTTTTGTAGGGTGGCTGATCCTCTGACCGTAAAGTTGTAAAACTTTGTTCATTCTCCACACAACTGAGCATGAAATTTCAACTGCTCATAATACTAAAAGGTCGAAAAATAATAAGGTTTCTTGCTTCAGAACTGTAAGCTGTCATATTTCTATTGGCATTTTAAGATTTATGGGCATGCTAAATGAATTATCGTGCTAATAAATATTAAAATGCCAACAATTGTTGACATTTTTAATGTTTATGCGCAGTATAAATTTCATGCTTAGTTGAGTTGAGCATGAAAAAATATAACATAGTAACCTGGTGTTCCTTACATTCCAACAACACTGTTAAATATGATTAAAAATTTAATACAAAATAGTTTTGCCTGAAGATTTATTAATAAAATCTATATTAGATATGCATGGGTGAAAATTCAAAATTTTAAAAATTCTAATTTTTAAACTTGCAGGATGCCTACAAAAATGAATAATTTCATGTTTAAAAGGTTCATTTTGTTAAGATAATCCGAAATTTCATCAGAGAAGCTATTATAATCTCCCTAATTCAGCAATTTGAGGCTGACTTTCTATGACTTTCTTTGGAAGGTCAGCCTCAAAATCCTGAATTCAGGATTAGTCCTGAAAAATTTCACCAATGGATGTGATCAATGATGGAAATAGCAGATCTTACATGAGCTCTCATGTCTTATTGAATTTATTAAACAAGTTGGGGAATAGTGATATAAAGCGAGACTTGCAGAGTTTAGTAAAATTCAATAATACAGGAGCACAAATGTTAGATTCTATTTATCAAATGGCATTAAAATTTCGTATAATCACAGTTTTGGCGTGAAAAAGTCAAGAAAGTTATCTCTTTTACGCAACATTTAATGGACCTCATTGCGTTATGTTACTTAATCTGTAAGCCACCAGTAGTTTATCACTTTTATTGAATGGGGTTAAATCACTCTCAGATATGACCTCACGTGATAAATATCTCGGACCCAGTAATAATATCACATATTGATATGTTATTTTGGGTCCGAGTAAATATTAACTGAGTTAATTGTTTAAATTCGGGAAACTCCTAAATTGTGACAAGATTTGGTGTTTGGAATGAAGTTTGAATAGCCATAAAGGTAACAAGAACTTCCTTTAACAATCAAAGCACTCAGAGTACTGATGGAAACGATGTCTTGTGATTTTAGTCATTGTAGGCTAAGCAGAGTGCATTTTTGTAGATGGTATTTTAGGAACATTTCAATTTGTATATTGTATATTTTTCTGACCAATGATGAAGGAAAAGTTTGATATGATTTCTTTTTTTAGTTTTTAGTTTTAGCGTTACAGAATTTTGAAGGGGCATGCGACAAAATATCAATCTAATCATTTCAAACATGGGCTGGTATGTCTTTAAAACATATTTCACTTTTAAGCTCTGGTGGCCATTTTGTTATGTGGGATCAAACCTTTTGCCCATATTTAGCAGAAGGCATAATGCCGAATACATCACTGAAATTATTTTAAGAGTTTGGATCACTGGTTAAGAAGTTTAGATTTCTATTTTAGATTTTCCATTGGGTTCATTGTTGCCCTATTTTATGTGATGAATTATTGCAAACAGGAAACAATGGTTAAGAGAAGGTGGTTTATAGCCATTTCCCTTTGCCTATCTCTTGATAACATTTTGTTCAATGGAGCAACCCGTTAACATTTTGCTAACATAGACTTGCATTATATTGGCCTATACTACTACAAGGGCAATAACTAAAGTGTTAAGGGTCGATTTTGACGAAACTTATAGGATATCAGAGTACTTGATACTTATTGTTTACCAAATATGTATCAAATCTGACCAGTAGTTCTGAGATGTTGACGTACAAAATTGCAAAGGACGGACAACGCCAAAACTATGTCCCTCCAACTTTGTCAGGGATTATTAGATATCAGCAAAGCTACATACCTAAAAAGCTTTAAATATTTTATGTGTTATGATAATTCTTATCAACTGGTAAAATATCTTGTTTGAGTCTACGTTAATTTCTCGGTCAAATGTCTCAAATTTGTTCCAAAATGTTCACTTTTCCATTTTTTAGCCCATTTTGATGTCCATTTTTGGTAACCGTCAATTTAAAAGTTTTACTTTTAAACTTGGTCTATTGTTCTAATAAACTAATAAGAACAAATTGGTGAAAAGCAGTTTTTAGCCCATATGTGGGCCAAAATAACACCCCCTGATGCATGTAGCTCTTTGGCAATATTAACTGTGTATATCTGGCATATACTATAGATATAAAACAGATTTTTAGATGGTAAACTTAGGTTTCATTAAGAACATCGACAATAAAAAGTAAAGAAAAAGCACTTAAAATAAAAAAAGAGCCAAAAATGAGCCGTGACATGTGATTTCCAAAAATGTGGCATTTTGACAAGTGTAGACTTAAGTGTTGTATCAATGATCAATTACTATCACCAATTATAATCGATGATCAATCAAAAACTTCGTTTGATTGTGTTTTTGGTAGTAATCGATGATAATTGAAAAACATCACACTTGATCCACTTTTAAGCTCCTATTTTAAATATGCATCTTTGCTACAAGGAATGGCAGTTAAATGGGGTTGGCTGTCAGGACCAGATGTGGTATTGGCTACTAGCACAAAGGCTATGATCAGACTTGGCCCGAACCTTCGCAGGTCACGGGAAATCTCATGTCACTAATTCCTTGAATTCTACCCAACGCAGCATTTGTAATTTGCATATGGGCACTTGAGTCTTACATATTCTTACAACCACCAGGTTGAGTTTTGTTCATAATGGCACAGAGTATGCTCAAATAGCAAAGGTACAAGCAACAGCAAATTGTAAATTTGCAAGCAATTTGTTCGCAAAATTTTTAAACAATATCTGGTTTCAGCTACTATTTAGACTTCTTACAGATCAAACATAATATCGAGTTTGTCAAAAAGCGAATTAAGCATTTTCACATGCTTCTGCAAAATATGCCGTTTGGGTTTTTGTTTGATTTGATTCTTTACGTCCCATCAACAATCTTTCAGTTATAAAAGGACAGGTCTTCCTGGGTTGAAACCAGTACTAAGCTAGGATAAATGTGTCTTGGGCAAGGACACAATGCAGTGACGCCGGTGAGGCTGGAGTCTGGGCCCCTCCGTCTCGAGTCAAGCACTCTACGTCTGAGCCACTGCATATACATATCTTTAACAAACATGCACTTTGTTTGTAAAAAAATAACTCATTGTGCTACCAATGCTTATTTTAGGACACAAGGCTGTGACTCTCTGTGGGTGAAATTATTCTGGACTTCAAAACTATATGCAATGACACAATGACAATACATTCGTTACCTCAGACCTACATACAATGACTAGAAACATGTATACAATCTATACATAAACTCAACTATCGTATGGCAGTACTGTTATTCAGTAGATAACATCATGTTATACATAGTAGATCTTACACAAAAGATTATTGCATAGAGTTTAATATCAAGTCTGTGCAAGTGTAAATAAACCATTATCACACATTTCCTTTACTTGGCATATGCAAAATATACTTATCTATAATGAACATACACTTTGCTGGGAAAAATTCTAATCCATGTGCTACCAATGGTTATCATAGGACACAATGATGTGACGCTTGATGGGTGAAATTATCTACTTCATAACTATATGCAAAGACACATTGACTATACATTATTTCAGGCCTACACGTAATGACTAGAAACATTCATACAATCTATTCATCAATTTAATCATCATGTGACATTACTGTTATTCAGTAGATAACATCATATCATACATAAGTGATCATTTCATGAGAATTTTTTTAAAGTTATTGCTTTACTTCAAAGAGTATTTAAGAGTGTTTACAGTCAAAGAGACTCTATGATGGTTCCCACTTAAAGACGTATCTATTGATGAGATGGTAGGGGCCTGATGCTTTGGCTGTTTGTCCGGCCCACCGGGGTTTACCTGTTGGATTTCTTTTGCTCCGGTATTCAGTTTTATTTACTGTTGAGTCCTTATCTTTGCTTTATCTCCTTGTTATAGCTTGATTTATATGTTTTAGGAGATTATGGATTTATAAGTTAGGGGTCTTTCATGCAAACCAAATAAATATGTGTCTTGATCCACATCTGAATTAAGGGTGAGGTTGGCGCCGTAAAACCGGTTTAAGCCCTCCAGTAAAATATTTTACTGACCGTTCCAAGGCGGTACTTCTTTTGAGGATCTTTTATGTTTTTGTTCTGCTTGTGTTTGCTATGTCTTTGTGCGCGTCTGTTTATATGTGCTTTGTGGTCACCTGCTGGGAAAGGGCTGACCTCTTGGCTCTCGTTTGTGGTGTCTCACTGTGAGTTTGTCACTTTCTCATTGGTATCCTGGGTCAGGTGTGGTACTTGATTGTATTGATTCCTGATCTTTGCACCCTTACTTACTTTTATTCCAATTGTGTTTCTTGTCACCAAAGAGTTATTTAACTTCTGGCTATGACATTATTTTTTGACATGATTTGTTTGTTTGATTTGAATCTTTACGTCCCATCAACAATATTTCAGTTAAACAGGGACGGGTCTTCCTGTGTTGAACCAGTACTAAGCTAGAATAAATGTGTCTTGCTCAAGTACCACGACGCAGTGACGCCGATGAATCTTGAACCCTCGGTCTCGAGTCAAGTACTCTACCACTAAGCCACTGCGCTCCCTTTTTTGACATGATATATTCTACTGAATGACAGTAACATCAAATGAAAAAATTAATGTTATGACCACAGGTTGCATTATTTCGATACAAAGAAGTTATGTTAATAACAAAGTAAATTTTCTTTGAAATGAATCAGCTTTGGCGGTGTTAATTTCGCCATAGTTTATATGATGAGAGAATCTTCCATTTGTGCAGATTTCAAATCATTTTTTTTCAAACTAACCCAAGGCTGTCTAAACTGATTGACTTAAGCTTTAAGTATTTAGTCAACATTATTTCAGTCTAGTCAGACTCCTCCCACAGAGGAGAGCAAATAAAAGAATAGACTTCCTGGCCCCCATCCTTCAACAAAGTTTGACAAGTAAATTTAATCCTGCCAACTGGCCGACCATAAAGGAGCCATCTCTCAGAAACCTTCAGCAGAAAATAAAATGCCCCACTCTATCACCTTGTTATGAAATGATAACTTGTGTAAGACCCTCTATAAAATACATAGAACAAATCAGAACGAATGGAATAAGAGACCCTATTTCTGCTTGTTAAAGTACCATCAGCACATCAAAGACCAATCATAAGAGTCCCTGTCAAGGCTAGTCACCAAGTCATTTTCTAGTTCATATATGCTGGAATCTATCTTAATATATTATCTCAAGAAATCCTAGTTAGTTGGATTTTATAATACGGTAAATCATGTATTACTTCGTACACTCGAATAATTCGTTAAATGTCATGTATTAGTTCGTACACTGGTCATTTTTCTGATATGCATTTTTATTAGTTCGTACACAACGTTCTTTTTCCTTCATTGGTGCTTGTTTTTAACCAGCGTGGATGTCTACGATATGGTCCTGTTAACTTTTGCGTGCTTACATCAAATATACCTTTTCGTCTGTCAATTTAACGACTTAATTCGGTCGTAAATCCAGCATTGACGTCGCATGTTAATAACATTAAATTTTGCTTTCTGAAAATCGAGCGAGTGCTAATTTACACGCCCTATGTCGCCGATGCGCGGAGATATATATTCTGTACGGTCATTACAAAAAGGGTCCTTAGAATTTTATAATCGGACACCCAAGCCGCGTGCGACACGGAAAGCATTTATATGCTTGTGCAGCTCGGACCCGACATGAAATCAACTTGCGCGGTCCCTCTTATAAACTGGTACCAGAATATTTCGTAAATAGCCTGCTGGTACTTATGACAAGGCCCAGGAGAGCATGTGCGTTTGCGCATTCTCATCAGGGTCCCGCTGCTCACTAACATAAAGTTTGAAGTGGATGAAGACTCAGCATGCTCAGACCAAATCAAATTCTAGATATCTACGTACGTTTTGTTTTATATAGTTGAATATCAATTTCGGTTTTCTGAGCGTAAATAACTCAATAAATGTAGTAATAACGGCTATTCCTAGGTTCAAACAAATGGAACATTTTAACAAATTGTTGAGCCGATAGTAGCGTGTCTGCTGTCCTCATGAAAGTACATACGGAAGGTCCTGAGAGTTCAAGATTACCGAGATAGTGCACGCACAGACGCACATACTGAGTATAATTTGATTGTATCATTGATGAACGGTATTTCCATGAAATAGCCAGTTCATGAGATTATGGTACCTATCGCATATGCGACATATAGGACAATATTAGCTGTTATCGGTTTTATCTGCCCGATTATCTCCCTTGAATATTGACCACTCCCGCAACTTACCTGTTGAAATCTGTGGCATCAATTACACAGAAAAGTATGCACCCATTTAAATAAATTATTAATAACTAACTTATTATTAAGCTGCCATTATTTTATAAGTTATCAAAAGAAAATTTAATGCTTTATCTTTATAATGATATAAACAAATACGAAATAACTTAATATTTAGTTTTGTCAAATTGTTCATCTTTTTGACTGGTAAAATCCCATTCATTTCTATGTAAAATGACTGCAAATGCCCTTGGTGAGCCTTTTATGACCCCAAAATAATCATGTTCTCATATTTTCTTGTTTTTTTTTTTTAAGTTATAAATGGTATCTCGATCACCCAACGATATCAACCATATAAGTTTCACAGAAATAAAATAAATTTTAGTTCTGTCATTTTTAGGTTGAAAATTGAGTTTAAGCGCCTTCTTGAAAGGGCGTAGAAAATGTCTAAGTTCTCATAGTTTGTGTCTATTATGCTTCCGCCCTATTCAATATGCCGATAATGTCGAGAAACCTAACATCATTTTTAAATAGAAATTTAAGGGAAAAACTTAGCTGAATGGGAGACAAGATAATGAAAAAAAATCCTAAGGGAAATTGTTAGAAAATAACATTACCATAACTTATCACACCGAAATAAAAATCGTTTTATTACAAGTTGCTTCAATTTATTTTTTATTTTAAATATAACAATTATTATTTTTATAATAATAATACTTATCTTATTATTATTATTATTATTATTATTATTATTATTATTATTAATGCCTAAATTTATTCGAAGACTTTCATCTGGCAGTATATTCGTACTTCATTCTCACACCGGATAGGCGGCAATCGAATACACTTATATAATCGGCGAACGAAGATCAAAATATTTAGAACCAGAGTTTTCAATTGCTAATCGTGGCCCGAATGGTGACAAATGGCAATTTAAAACACTGTTTCTATCCGTTTTTGATCCGCGTCTGTTAAGAGCGTTTTCGATTGCCACCTATTCGGTGTGCCTCTGGTGAGAAACAATTTTGAGACGTTCATAACGGGATATGCGATAATCCTAGGTGTCAGATAATCTCTCGGGCTAAGGTCTTATCTCGGTCATAAAATACTGATTTAACGGTTTTTAAACGACTCTGCATAAAGTGTCCTGTGTGGAAGCCTTGGCATTCTACTAAAGACTTGGTGTGTATCAGATAACCAGGCTGATCACAGTGTTCGGGCTCTGTACACCCTTATACTAGCTTTGTCATGCAACGTCTCGTCAGGGTCTTTACTGGTCAGTATAACAACCTTTTTCAGTCATACTACCAAAACTGTCTCTTCATGGGTAGATGCTCAGACTGCGCAAATGGTGTCGTTTGATATTCTACTAATGTTTAGGCTTTGCAAATACAGTAAAAGACATGCATATATTATGACGAAGAGTACTAACAAGTATTAGCTTTTCAAAAAAGCTGGCGGTCGTTTAGCCCTATCATTGTATGTATTCTTGCCCACTGCATGCTTCCATTTTGAACTTCTAGAGCTTGTACATGTATATTTATTCTAAGCTCTGATTATTAACATCTGAACTGTAATTTGTTACCATTTAACACATGCTTCAAGCGAGGATGTTGCTTGATCTTTTGAAAGCACCCGGCTTATGCATGGTATGTTATGGTAATGTATCTAGCATGCGACACATTTATGGGAAATCATTTGAAAACACTAGACAGCACATTTTTCTTAAAACTGAAGCCAGAAAATCGAGGTCACAGTGGTCGCTTAACTGTATATGTACAGACTCCGTGACCCCCAAGATGTGTTCACAAACCAAATTTGGGATTCCTAGGATTTATGCTACTGACACGATTTTTCTATGTCTGATGGCAGTGGTAGAGGTGCGTGACGCTCCATGATCCTAAATGCATCAAGACACGAATTTTGGCATTCCTACCTAAAATAATATAGGAGATATACTCCGGATATGATATGAACACTCAAACACTTAGGACACTAAGGACAGGCAGTTTGATTACTATTTGCCTTCCTTTGGGGGCATAAAACCTGTTTGTCATGACCGTCATAAGACAGTGCCTGAATTCATAGTAATTCTATGTGATCAGATGTGGATGACAATCATATAAGTACGTTTACTGATGTAAAGTCCGCTCGCACTCTTTGCCAATCAAGGAAGTTTTGACTTTGGGACGATTCACTTTGGCCAGCTTTTTTGAAAAGCTAATACTTATTGCGTTTATATAAGTGACAGGGCAAATTGACGCCTTCTTTGTGAAAATTAAATTCGCAAACGAGCTTGCCTCGCGCTATAGGTCAACCCATGATATTTGGTACCCCGCTCGTTGTTCGGCAGCGAATAAATAAAAGCCTGAGCACGGCATAAAGGTTTGGTGAAAACATGAAATTGATGTATGTTTTGATTGAAGTTTATATAAGCGGCCGGCCATGGCCGACCGGAAAAATGAAGCAAAATCAACAGTGTAGATCCAGATACTTTATAACAAGATGTCTCTCCGTGCCTGTATTTTTGTAATAATTGAACATTTAAATAAATTGTAAACTAATAATTAAGTTTTAAGTGATGCCATTTAATTCTTCCGGAGAAGGTTAAACTTGAACGAACAGCAAAGGTTCGAGTGAGATGGCACAGCACGGTCAGGCCTGATCCATTGCTGTTTGCGTTCCATATCTCTCAGTTAAAAATTCCCAAAATACAAAGATTTAAACAAATCTCTTCACACCGAGCTGATCGGGACCAGTAAGAACCAGAGCTGACCAAAAACAATTTATAATTTCAACCGTAAACAGCAATGGGACTGATCATACTGCGCAGATAATTTACTATGCGCAAATGTTGTTCCGAGAATTCATGCTTAACAGTAGCATCTGAGCAGTGAACACAAGAAACTGCGATGAGCATGTAATATATGCACAGACTGGCCTGCTCCATTAATGTTTGCTGTTGGAGAGCTGAAACATAAAATCATGCAGTCGTTTTATGATGTGGTCATCTTATTGACACAGCGGGAACTCAGTGGGAGTTCGCTCATCTGCGTTAAAAGTGTGAAAATAGTTGATAAGGATTTGGCCTTAAGCGACTGTTCTCATTAATTTTGACTGCGTTATAATCCTGTATTATGTTTTTTAACTTGAAGCGAAGACGCAGATCAGACCCTTTTTGTCAAACTCAATGTTCTTTACCTCGGACCCAGTCCGAGTCTTTACAGATGTTGGCTGATTTTATTTTCGAAAACAGTGTAGAGTGTGGATCCAGATAAAGATCGAGCTCACCACATTTCTGATAATTCGTTTACTGATTATTTTTGATAAATAAAGCCTGTGTAATTATCCGCTTACCCACTCTCAGTTTTTCAACCTGAACATGCAAATACTGTGGGTACGTGTACTCAAAGAATGGTCTCGATGAGACGGTTCTTTTGAGCGCTCAAAGCAAATGCTAAAATGTTGGAACAATATTATGCTGGATTTTCTCTTATCAAGACCTATGCAGAGAGAAGACCCAAATCAAGCTGCGCATCTACAATACTGATACGGGTAAACATGAAAAAACACCGCATTAAAAAGTCTAGAGAAAACTGAAAAAATGACCAGATCAGACCAAATAAGCACATTTGACCAAAAAAGTGGTCATGTTAAAACCTTATTGGCCTAAAAAGTGGTCATGGCTGGACCGACCATACCGCCGCAGACGGCCTTGTTTGGTGAAGCTGTGTTATTTCTAAATCACTGCGGATGCACAGGCTGGTCTGCGCATTTGTTGTTCGCAAAACCCCGCAAGACAGTTTTCTATCATCGAGGCCCATATTATGTTTTCTGAACATTAAGAAATTCTGTACTCAAGTGCTCATGTACTCAATTCAGAACACACGAATAGTGGACAAACATGTTTTACATTTGGAGATGAAAAATCTTTTTCTTGATTTCAATAAGTTGAGCATGCATTCTCCAATTTGAACTATTTATGTAACATAAATGAAATTGGGTACCCTCTTAGACCTCTTTCGTCAGCACACAAAACTATACAGCAAATACTATACACTCAATGCCAGACTAATTCCATGGATACCTGGACTCAAATACAATCGACTTCGCGATATAGTCGCCGCGGTGTAAGGGGGACAATTGACTTATCGATTATCTAGGTGATCAAGAACCACAACTTACCTGTTAAGCCGGGCCATAGTTCTATTTGAGCAGCGAAGGCTCAGACGAGCCTGCGCATCTGCGGAAAATCGTCAGCGCCTTAAGGCTTAACTGCGAGCATAGAAGGAATGTAGATGAAGGTACGTTCATTGATTTAGGATAACAGCCCCGCTAGGTGGCTGTGAATTTGCAATCAGGAAAGACCTTGAGATGAGAATTCGCTTTATTTTAACCACCACACATCTATTGATGTATGTATCCCGACTTTCAATAGATTAGTTTTCATGAACAGTCAGACCGTGTGTCGTTTTTGGAAGGAAAAGTCTTCCAATATGGATGGATTTTCCTTCCATTTATTTTTTCACAGAAAATTGGAAGGTCTTTATACCATCCATCTTAATGAAAACAGTAAAGACCTTGAGATCATCCGCAGTGACATACATATTAGAATTTGCAAAAATCCTTACCACACGTCTGTAGATGTTTTACCCCGACTTTGTTGTATGAGACCAACAAAGTCGCATATCAGAATGGGTACCGCACATTCTTATCAGCGCCTTTGTTATGAATACAAACATTAAACATTTTGTCGGGCCTGGTCTGGGTCAAACCTGTCTGCTAATAATATCAGCCGCAGACAAAGGTACATAGTCATGAAGATCAAAGCCGCCGCTTTCGTGCCACGTGCAGTTGTAAGAGTTGGGTACATGTACATGTAGCACGTGGCGGCATCGGACTTCGCACATATAACATAATTGCCCAGCTGCATGCGCGGATCCAGAAAGGGGGCCAACTTTGACAACCTTTTTTTAAGTTGATGATGGGAGAGAGGATCCAAACACCACTATATGCGGGTCATTATTGGCCCGCCAGCGAAACACCATATAAATGGCGTTTCGCTGGCGTGCCGCTGATGGCCCAACATCGAATGCTGGCTTGGTAGCTTTGTGATTTTAAAGGGAACCGGACCAGTATACTAAGAAACTCTATTTTTCAGGGGCGGGAGTCTGTCCCACTCTGGATCCGCCCATGAGCTATCTGGCATGAAAAAAATAATTTCTGTAAACTCATCACTTTCGCTCATTGCGATCGCGTACACGTTCGCAAACATGTCATATAAATTGTTTTGGATCTCGGAAATTCACTTTACAAATTCAAACTATCAATGCCCCACAATTTTATCACCTGGCGGGCGACAGCCAGAACTCCTTTTTAAAATTTCCAGTGGGTGCATAAAAGGCCTCGGTACACCGTCACAAAACCGAAAAATCGCAACGGAAATTCACTTTTTTCTTAACGACGTGAAGAGCATTAGACGCTAGCAGGCAAAGATGAGCATGTGCATCCAACAATGTGACTTTACAGTAGTATCATGCACGGATCCAGTAATTTTTGTCATGGGGAGGGTTGGGGGTCCAGGCTCAACTGACAGAAAAAACACTCTGATAACGTTTTCTTATGCATCAGCTTTTTACAATTTTACAGAGGGGTCCAATAGTTTATTTTGAGGAAAACTATAATTTTGTAAGGTTCCAGAGGAAACCTATAGAATTTGTGATCTTCCAGGTGGTCCGGGCCCCCATACCCCTCTGGATCCGCGCATGCGTATGATAGATCCACTTGCGATATCCAAATTTTCAAGTCTTCAGTAAAGCCAATCCCGAAGGACAGGTTTTTTCATGCAATGGTTCATTTTCCATTCCTGGAGCGTCTAATGACACCTCAAAACATGATGAGGTATATGATTCTGCAATATTTTAGTGGAAAACAAATTTGTTGAGACCTCGGACCCTGGTCCGAGTTGAGACACAGTAATTATCGCGACTTTTAGTCAACTATTCATGGTTTCAGTCTTTCATTATGTATATAAAACTAGGCTTTGATTTCTGGCATCAGTTTTAGAAAAACGGGCTGTCCAATGTTGTCAAATAACGTTCATGCTAGATACATTACCATAACATACCATGCATAAGCATGGTGCCTAAGATCAAGAAACATACTCGCTGGAAGAATGTGTTTAATGGTAAAAAATTACAGTTCAAACGTTAATAATCATAGCTTAGAAAAAATCTACATGGATATGCTCGAGAAGCTCAAAATGGAAGCATGCAGTGTGCAAGAACACATACAATGATTTGGCTAAACAACTGCCAGCTTTTTTTAAGCTCATACTTGTGTAAATCTACTCGATGATGATATTATTGCGCGAAACGAAACGAAAGTTAAGGTGTATTTATTTAATTATTATTATTCGTTTCTGTCTATCGACAGTGTCTTTTCACGCAATTGACTTAATTTCAAGCGCCACTTCTATCATTCTGTCCATAAAAACTAATACCTAGCGCACTATATTTTTAGAACTATTTAGTGGCGATCATGTTCATAAAGGGCGGGAAAACATGAGCAATCCACAAGAAAACGTGTCTACTTCACGTTTAAGACAAAAGGGCAGGGCTGCGTTTATTGTCCGTCTCGTAATGTTTAAAAGCAAAGAAAATATAATGATAACAAGATATGCTTTTAACTGCAATATCTGGTTGGCGCCATAGATATTGCAAACGGTTTATCGTCGTACAAGAGCAGGTTTTCTCATGGTAAGGCATTGTTTTTCTGACGCTCGTATGAGGCATCCAATGGGGTTTACTGATTTGCGAATTTGTCCCTAATTTTTAACAATTAGCGTCTTCATAAAACTTATTTTTACCAGTAAGCACATTCAGCATTACAAAATGATTTTTATCACTGATTTCTGTCCTTAAATTAAACTGATTAGCGTAATTTTAACAAAAACAATACTGATTTTAAGATACCCCATTGAGACCCTCTCCAATTGTTGTACAAATAAACTTATAATTCTGTTTCAATCATATGTAAGCTTTCAATAATCAAGTTTTCAAGCACAACAACGTTTTTCTGACCATTGGGTTTACATTTCAGAGCTGAAATCCGCATCAAACTAATAAAATACCAATATTGTTTTTGTCTAGCAGCAGGACAAGGGTTGTTTGCATTAAGGTCATTTGGTTCCCAGCGACTTACACAGGCTGTAACGGTCTAGGTAGCGGACTGGGTAGCAATGTTGAACGGGGGTTCGATGGTATGGTGATTTTGTGTGTATTTTATGTATATGATACCATTGGAAACAGATGTTTTGAGAAAACATCCTTTCCAAAAATCATTGTAATGTCATATAGAAAAAGCTGAAGCGGACAATAGTTAGTTTGCTAAATTTTATGAGAATGTGGAATGCGGCCCCTGGCTTTTTCGGCCCTGATGGCAGTGTTTTTATTTAACCAGTGCCTGTGGTAGACTCGGTCAATAATGCTTGAACAGATAAAACGAGTTAAGTTCACCAATTCGGTCATTTTTGTGTCCCATCCCCATTTTAGCATGTAAACAATGTATTTTCTAACGCTTTAAGGTTTATAAGTTTAGTATAGGTTTATGTCTTGACAATCAAGTAATAGAAAAGCAATGGAAATGGTCAATAGTCATTCCTTAAGACGTTTATCAACAGCAAGTACCCCCAAAATTGCTAAAAAATGCTGTCCCATCGTCATAGCATGTAATTTTAAGAATGTATTATGCTCAAATGGTTGTTTTTATAAGCAGTTTTCAACTTTATTTTATTGACACACATATCCCAGGGGGGGTACTCTGATATCTTCACACATACGTAGGCTCGGCCCATTTTTTGGAGGTTTAAAATTCTGAATTTAAATATATTTTGGGGTTTTCAGAAAAATTAATATTTTTTTGGGGTATGAAGATTTTGTGGATATTTTTGGGGGGTAATCACAAAATTGGGCTAGTTTGAGGGTCATTTCTATGCAATTTAGGAGCTTTTTTAAGGTCAAGGTACAGAATTGGGATATATTTTTGGGTTGCTAAATTTCAAATATTTTTTTGGGGTGCTTGAAATTCCTGATATTTTTTTGGGTGAACGGTAGATGCTGGGTCCGAGCCTACGTATGCGGAAAAAATAAGAGTACCCCCCCCCCCCCCACCTGGGACACATATATACCTTTCATTTAATGTCCCTCATTTGATTGAAAAGTCAAAAACATTTTTTTTGCTGTATTGATTATTAATGTCCCATAATCTAATGTGAATTACGTTACCAATTTAACCATCTCACAAATTACACACCATGCATGTTAAGCTTACATCAAACATCTCTATGGCAAGAGGATTAATATGCGCATGGACAAAAGAGACGAATTTGGGGAAACATTTGCTTATTTTTCGCAGATGAAAAGATAATTGAGGTTGTCTAAAAAATCAGCTGTTTCGTGAATTACGTTACCCTATGTGTTTTATTTGTATAAGAAGAGGTACAAATATTGCTATTGAAGCCAATGTTAGAACTATATCCTAACTATATAACAAACCATATAAGAACTTTACAAGAAATTGTTTATATAGGAAAAAATAAGTGGAAACATAAATTTGTGAATTACGTTACTGTGAATTACGTTACTACAATTTTACTAAAATCCAAATACCTCTCTGAATGCATACACTAGCTGAAAAATATTTGTTTATAATCAAAGCAAATCAGTCCCAGTTAATAAGGATCAATTTAAACCATATTGCAGTTGTCATTTTATTTTAACAAGGATTTACCTTTATGCTTGGGGTACATCAACTCCCCTATTTGTGTAACTTACAAAGATACTCATTATATCAACACATCAAATGCAAAGTAATCTATTTGAAAAACAAAATTGAATAGTGTAAATCTCTAAGGGATCATTCGTATGGTTTTTGAAATGGGCTGGATTAAACATAGGTAACGTATTTCACAAGTAGGTAACGTAATTCACATTCTACAAAAAAACCCAGATTAGTCCAATCAAAGGGCCAAAGGCAACAAATCGACGGTTATTATAAGTTTCTGACTTGTTGTTCAATTGTTATTTTCTCATTTTCAAACCATTTTATCTCGTTGCTGCTACCACTGGAGGTTTATTTGTGAGTTTATGTGTATTCTTTAAAATTGGCATTCTCGCTTTTGCATCCTGGTCCATACAAGTTGATCACAGTGACCTCAAATGTTCTCATGCCTTACTATGTTGTTAACTTCTATGGTTTATATGATAGATAAAAAAAGTTTACTTGAATTTATAACTTCTTATCTCCAATTGAAGTGAGTAATTAACTATGTGAATTACGTTATCATGAACATTCTGCCATTTTTCTGAGAAGGTTGTATCTTTGTGAATGATGCAAACTTGGCTTTTTTGTAATATATGTACATGAAAAGGCATTTATTGAAGTTAGATTATTTATTCTGCATTTTCTTTATTTGTAGTGAGCCACAACACGTTTTCAAATATATGGAATATTTTAAATCATTATTCTGTAATCATATTTTAAAGTGTCATTCCAACAAGATTAATTAAACTAGATGCAACAGCTTACTTCCAATGTGCAAAAGATGATGTAAAAATGTTTAGCAACACACTAGAACCTGATATAAATAATATATAAAATATATGTTTCTACGCAGGAAGCAAGACCAGAGTATAAGGTATGTGAATTACGTTACCGACCTATTGGTACAATGTTCTTTATACAAGAATGCAATTTATTATGTCCAATACCAAAGAAGAATGTAATTTTTAATATTCATCATCTACTGTTTCAAAGCCAATATTTTTTTTTCTGGCCAACTCTTCAAATTTGAAGAATACAATTAAAACAATAACTGTACTCATAGAATTACATTTGAATTCCTCTGTCAACTCATAAAAACCGACTTAGACCATGCTGAGAAGCAAAAACATGATATAAATTCTACATATTAGGCTTATTTGATCAACAAGAGATCCATATTGAAGTGCATGCTATAAAAGCTCTTAAATATTTCAGCCTTGTAAGAAATTTGGTATGTACAAGTATACTTCATTACAGTAACGTTGTTCACATTCAAATTCAGTGGTGCTCTTTGTGAGGCTGAATGAATTGAAATTTTTGGATGAGCACTTTTTTAGACATCATTATCTAATTGACCAATACCAATAAGTAAAAAAATGACATAAAAATGAAAATCTAAGCCAAAAAAATTGTGAGACAAAAACTAGCTGCAATTGGTGAACTTAACTCGTTTTGGCTGTGAAGTAGATCTTGCATCACTCTAGTGTAAAAACATTGAATTTCGGACGAACATGTAAAATCGGACATAATTCTAACGGTAGTGGTAATGGGTACCACAGGTATATAAGACACACATACACCCTCGCTGTATAAGCTAGCTTTTACAGCGATGCATAGTGTGTCAGGCCAATGTTGCGAAGTTAAGCAACGCAGAGCTCGGTTAGTAGCTGGATGGGTGACCCAGGCATTGGAGCAGGGGCGACTGGGTAGTTGCGCTCATGCTGGGTACCATCAGTACTACATACCTCCCCTGACCAATTTTTAATGTTATTTTTTGGGGTCATCACAAAATCTATCTATTTATCTACTAATACTGCAACACCCCCTCGCGGGGATTATGTGCGGACGACTCCACCTGCAGGGGGATCCTCCCCTGGGGGAATATCAATAAATTCTGCAAGAAACGGAGAGCGTGCGAGCGTAAATTATGCAAGAAACGGAGAGCGTGTAAATAGTTTTAACCAGTTACATAACAGTTCTAACTTGAAAGTGAAATTTTTCAATTCACAGTGTTTGTACAATAAATATACAGATCTTATAGATACTGTTTTGAGTGAAGACTTGGATATAGTGGCAATTTGTGAGACCTGGCTTGACAAAAGCATAAGTAACTCGGAATTCGAGATAAGGGGGTATAAGACTTTTCGTGTAGATGGAAGTTTGAATTTTTATCCTGAAGGGACTTATTCTGTAGAGGCAAGAGGAGGTGTTCTTCTAATGATAAAGGATTAATTGAAGCCTGAGGTTTGTGAAAGCTTATCGTGTAAAGCAGAAATACTTATGTGTAATATTTTCCCATCAACACAGCACTGTGTGACCCTTGGAGTGGTTTACAGACCAGAGAGGGGTAAACAACACAATTTAGAAATTATTTGTGAGTCTTTAAACAGGTGTGGAAACAGTGACTGTATTTTAGTAGGAGATTTCAATTTTAGAGACATTGATTGGGTTAATAATTCTTCACCACATGAATTGGACACATTATTTATAAATACATTGTCCAAAAATGCTTTTACACAACTGATCGCAGAACCTACTAGGGGTAAAAACATTCTGGATCTCGTGGTAACAACAAACAGTGACTTAGTTGAGATTTTATTAGTGACAGAACATTTCAGTAGTAGTGATCACAATAGCATAAACTTTGAAATTTGTTTACCTAAACCAAGAATAAATGAAGAGGTACGGAAAGTTTACTTATACAGCAAAGGTGATTATGAGTCATTTAATGCAGATATTCTTAACCAGGACTGGGATTTACGTTTAAAAAACAAATCCGTTGATGAGAAGTGGAATATTTTCAAAGATATTTACAGTGATTTGCTTGAGAAACATGTCCCGCATAAACTCATTAAACCAGGTCAAAAATTAGATCCACCATGGTAACGCATTAAAGATGTGAAACGTGCTAGGAGAAAGCATAGAAAAGCATGGAAGCAAGTGAAAAACATGAATTTACATTCTGATAAAGTAATTTATGAAAAAGCAAAGCAGCAATATAAGACTGACTTGAATATTGCTAAGGCGGACTATGAAGATAAGTTAGTGGATTCAATATCAGATAATCCCAAGAAATTCTATAATTATACATGTTCATTTACGAGAAGTTCGTCAACAGTAGAACAATTAGATGTAAATGGTGAGAAGGTCTACGATGATAGAGGAAAAGCAGAAAATCTAAATAACTTCTTTGCGTCGCTTTTGACAGAGGAATCACCAATGCGCCAGACTCTGCCAATAAAAACAGAAAGATGTGAAAATAGCACACAATTCAGCCCATTTACAGAGGAGCAAGTGATGAATAAACTGGTGAAATTAAAACCCAATAAGTCTTGTGGCCCAGATGGCATCCATGTGAATGTACTTCGTATTGTGCCAGCTTTAGCTGTGCCTTTATTTGATATTTTCAACCACTCTGTGTTTTCCGGTCATGTACCACAGGAATGGAGAGATGGTAACATTACGCCCTTACATAAAAAAGGCTCAACAAAACTATGTTCAAACTATAGACCTGTGACTTTGACCAGCCAAATAGTTAAACTATTAGAACATTTAGTTCAGGATCAATTGTTGACCCACGTACAAGAAAATAACATTATTTCATGTCATCAACATGGATTCCAGCAAAAATGTTCATGTGTCAGTCAACTTCTAGAATGTTTGAACGACTGGACCCAGTCATATGACCTAGGTGATTCTACTGATGTTATTTATCTTGACTTTGCAAAGGCGTTTGATACTGTTGCACACCAAAGATTGCTGGCAAAACTGGACCACAGTGGTATTCGAGGACACTTACTAACATGGCTATCTTCATTCTTGACTGGAAGACGTCAACGGGTTGTGCTTAGAAACGGGGTCTCGGACTGGATAAAAGTGACAGGTGGGGTACCCCAGGGTTCAATATTGGGGCCCTTACTTTTTCTCATCTTTGTGAATGATCTACCCAGCATAGCATCATCCACCGCAAATTTATTTTGCTGATGATACCAAACTATATCGACAAATGAGGCACCCCCAGGGGGGTCTGTGCTCCCTTGATCCCTGAAAATAATGCATTGATCTCCCCAGATCCCTGAAAATAATTGCCTCGGCTCCCTAAAAGTATTTTGCCTTTGCTCTCCAAATCCCTAAAAATAGACCAGCTTCTCCCCAGATCCCCAAAAATATAAGTCACTTCTCCCTAAATTGTATTTTTTTTTCGTAGGATTAAAATCACATACTTAAAAACTATGAAGCTATACAAGAGCGCATGACTTAATGATAACTTAATATATTGCCTTATATATGTAAAGACAGGGCTTAGTCATGGAATACATGACATATAATTATTTCAATTAAATGCATGGTATATGGCTCAAAGTATGAGGCCATTCAGTGATTCATTTACAATTATGGGCTTATGAGTCCTGGGACTCGCTGTTTCCCATATCAATGAGACCAAATGCAAACTAATGAGTCCAGAACACTATTTTTAATGACAAGTCTGCAATACTATTGCATCCTGGGACTGGCTGAAATAAAAACTTTGCATCCCAGAGGCAAATTATGCGCAAAAGATGCAGGATGCACAGGTAACAAAATCACTGCCATTCCTTAAAATGCTGTTGCTGTACCTGGTAGAGTGGGCATGGCGGAATGGTCTCTAAATTTGATTTTTTTTAATTAGAGACAGACCATTTGTTTTTTTTTCTGGATGGGGGGGGGGTGCAGGGGCTGATTTTTTCCAACAGCTTAAACTAGATTTTTTTATCCACAAAGTGAAAGTATTTTTTTGTGTGATACAATTGTCTACAATTGCTAAATGCCCTATACACTTGTTAAACTTCAGTTTCATCAAATAAGTATATATCTGATCAGCATTCTTAAGTTTTCTCATAATAATGAGCTTATTATCTAAAAAGAGGATTACATAGCTGGTGCATAGGTAGACTGTAACAATACACAGCCTGACTCGTGCTAGGGGGTCCGGGGGCATGATCCCCCGGGAAAATTTTGATAAAAATGGTGCGTTTCTGGTGCAATCTGGGCGTTCCAAAGTATGCTATTACCAAGCTAAAAATCAGCAATTTTAAGGTTAATAAATCAACAACAACAAAAGTTAATGGGCACATTTTTTTCCTGAGGTCAATCTAGATGTACATGTTATACGAAAATAAATACATTTAGAGTTTACAAGGGGGGTCTGGGGGGCTATCCCCCCAAAAGCAGAAGAAATTTTGAAAAATCAAACAAAATGGAGGCTTTTCCTTTATTTTTTTTTGCTTTTTGGTAGGGCTCCCTAGATCCCCAAAACTATGAGCTTGCTCCCCAGCTCCCCTAAAATAATTACCAGTGCTCCCTAGATTCCTGAAAATAAATAGCCATTCTCTCCAGATCCCCAAAACCCCTGGGGGCCCCACAAATAAAGAATATTAGGGATTGTGACATTCTTCAAGATGACTTGAATGGATTCTCAGCGTGGTCAAAGATCTGGTTAATAAACTTCAACGCTTTAAAATGTATAGTTCTGAGGATACGCGAGGCTATAAGATATATATATATATATATATATATATATATATATATATATATATATATATATATATATATATATAAATACTCTAGATGGTGTTAACCTGGAAAGTGTAGATAGTCAGAAAGACCTTGGCGTCACTATATCCAAAACTCTTAAACCTGCAACACACATAGATATTATAACAAAAAAGGCATATCAGAAAATAGGAATGATAAAACGATGTTTTACAAACTTTACTGAAAAGAAAGTTACTACATTATATCAGTCATTTATAAGACCGGCTCTAGAATATGCGTCACCAGTATGGAATCCATGGTATAAACAGGACATTGCCAAATTAGAAAAGGTACAGAGAAAGTGTCTCCAACTTTGTTCAAAGGAAATAGAATTAGACTCACTTGATAAGAGAAGAAAATTCACAGACTGTGTTGAAACATATAAATTTGTTCATAACCAGTACAAAACTCCTGCTAGCATGTATTTTAAACAGCCTGCTCGTGAATTACGTGGTCATTCTCAAAAATTAATGAAACAGTACAGCCGCACAGACATCAGGAAAAATTTCTTCTCAAACCGAGTGGTCGACACATGGAACAGCCTACAAGACACAACTGTAAAGGACCAATCTATGGCTTCAATGAAGCAGAAATTGAGAGCTGACCTGTAGTGTGTCAGCTTAATTACCAAGTAAGTAAGTAAGTAAGTAAGTAAGTAAGTATACCAAGTAAGTAAGTATGCAGGTGTCCGGTGTGCTTCAGACCGGGCGTCAGTGCAGTGAAAGTTAAAATAGGACAGATGGATAATCAAAGCACTGAAAGTACTGATGGGGACTGCTGCATTAAAGCGTTCAAATGGGGAGGTTGTTAGTTAGACATCTTTTCTATAACCTGCAAATGGAAACTGGAAGTCCCGTATCTGATGTAGGGTCAAACATATTGCCTAAAAGCGAAATGGGAGGCAATCTTTCTGATGACATTGTCATTTGTTCATTGGACAAAAACAGTCTTTTTTGGGGATAGTTTATCAAATGTAATCCATTATTGAACAGTACAAGAAACTAGAAGATAATGACTAACTTAAAAAGTGAATAATCAAACTTTATTTTCAAACGCTTTTATTATAGAGTGTTAGAAATGATGCCTCAATAAATGTTTGTGAAAGCTCTTCAGGCAGGTAAGCGGTAAACATTTTTCTCTTAACTTTCTTTGGCACAACCAAAACTAAACATTTGTAATTTGTTTCCAAATACTGTGGTATGTTTTTTTTTCTCCTTCAGATTTTCATTTGGTTTCTGTTGGTTAAAGATCTTATGAGGATGAGGGAAAGTGTTTACTAGTATCTTTTCTAAGACGAATCCACCCACTTATTCAAAGAAATCAATGATAAATCAAGAACTGATTTGATAAAGGTCTGTCCACTTTTGTATAAGGTTTTCCTACTTTTACTTAATCACCACCAGAGACATTATGTGCAAGCTTGAATGAAGTCTCATAATGGCAGAGCCAAACCAATTGTATAATTTTGGTAGAGTGCATCATTAGGGACAATTTTGTGAAATTATTGTACATTTTGGACCTTTGGTTCAGGAGGAGAAGTCATTCAAATATATTTCTAATCTGGAGCTTTGGTAGATCCATTGTTCAGTGGAGTAGAACCATTTGTGCAAAATTGGTAGAAGAAACCATAGGGGGAAGTTCTGTGAAATTAGCTTGCTTTTCGACCAGTGGTTCAAGAGGAAATTCTGTTAAAAGAAGTTTCTTAGCTAGAGCTCTGGCAGTCAGTTTGTTCAAAAGAGTGGAACCCCTGGTCATGACCCGAAGGCCTGAAGTCACAGAAAGTAAGAAAATGAAATAGTAAATGTTCTTCAAATACAAATGGTTCTATGAGAGAAAAAAAGATGTCCTAGATTTTTCCTCTAGCCCCAACCCTGAGATACTAGATAATCTAGCAAAAACAGGCCTACAAAAAAGTCAAAAGAGCAAAGAACCAAACAGACAAACAAAGCGAGACAGACAGCCATTGGCAAGTGGACAGACAAGCAGGTGGCTAGATTATGCTGCTCACTGCCTTCAGAACATTGGATAGGCGCTCCAACCACTTGAGCTACTAGACACATGTTAGCTGGTTAAACGAGCATATAAGTAAAAGAACGAAGAACCAATACAGACAGACAGACGGACAGACGGATTAACAGACAGACAAACAGCTAGATGTTGCTGCTCACAACCTTTGGCACTTTGGTCAGGCGATCCTACTGCCGTAGAAACTAGATAATTTGGCTAAATCAGCATACAGAGAAATAAAAAAAGCAAAACCCAATGGCTACATTCTGATCTAAACGTAATTGGTCAAGTCGTTTCACCACACCCGCTAACTATCTTTTGTCATAGTAGTCCGGTAGAAAACAAGAATGACCTGGAACTTGATTTTAAAGTTTTTTTCTTCACGGATTCTTGTTGTTCGGACATTGTAGATGATGAATCCAAATGATGCCACTCTGGCATCATTGAGCGTTCTGAAAAATTAAAGATGGCGCCCAAGATGGCCGTCAGTTATGCTCCTAACACCTATCTGACCAACAGGTTCGATAAAAAGAGCTCTAATTTTGACTTTTTATGGATGTTTAGAGACTGAATGATACAGATAATAAAAATGGAACATCAATTTTATTTAGAAGGTTGAAATATTAAAGATGGCGCCCAAGATGGCTGTCATTTAGTCCCCTAAGACCTATCTGACCAAAAAACGCAATAAAAAGCATCTTAATGTTGACTTTGTATGGCTTTTTAGAGTCTAAATGATACAAATGATTAAAATGGAACATTGTTTGGTTCAAAAGGTTGAACTATTTACGATGGTGTCCAAGATGGCCGCCATTTTAAAGCAAAATCCCACTTGAAATCAGAATCACAGTTAATAACCTTTTTTCTGATAGTTTTTAACAATAGCTGCATTCGGCGAATTTGACTGGCATGATGTTGTTGTGTTTCAACGTTGTAAAATATCAAGGATGTCGTCCAAGATGGCAGAAATAGCAGGATGTATATTGTGGAATCACATGGAGTTTTATTATAAACTGCACTGAAAAAAATAACGGACTTATTTTTTCATAATGGTAATGTTTTATTTGTGTGTCATTGTTCTGGTAATCGTATCCATCAATCCATGCACTACTTTCAAGACTACTTTTGGCTGGATCTGATAATACAAACCTTAATATCATATTATTCTTATAAGAGTTCCTACTTTGGGCAAACATTCTGTCAAGAAATAATGAAGGGATAAATGCCAGGGTATGCTGAACAACGATATCACCGAAAACTCTGTGACAGCGTGCTTACTCAAAGTACACACCTTTTTTTAATCAATATGCGGGAAAATCAGCTTGAAAGTAGTTTATGGATGGATTGCTAAAAAATAAAATTACCAACAAAAGAGGGAAATACTATTTACTTTTGGAGTGCAGTGTATCAACAAACCAACGAGTAAGAGATATAGTTGCATGCTGCAGTTGTTAATTACCATCATGACTGCTGGTTGGTTGTAACCATTAAAGACATTCCTGCTGCTTAGGAGAAACTGTAAAATACAGGCCTGTTGATCCGGTGCAGTTGTAACAACCATTACTACTATACTAGTCTGGTGCAAGTGCAACAGACAGCACAGATGGTTGGATATTTCTATAACAAATATGAATATTAGTACTGGTCCGGTGCAAGTTTTTCAGACATGCATGCGTGTAGGTGCAAGTTTAAAAGACATGACTGCTGGTTAGGTGCAGCTGTTAAAGACATGACAAATGGTCAGATGCAATTGTTACAGACATGGCCGATGGCTGGGTGCAAATATAACATTCATGGATGCTGTTAAGATGAAACTGTAAGAGACATGCATGCTGATTGTATGCAACATATAAGGATATGACTGCTGGTCAGGTGCTACTGTAAGATACATGTCTGATGGTTTGGTGCAATTGTGCTTAACAGCCCATTGGTCGGGTACAAACATAGAAGACATAACTGCGGGTCTGAGGCAAGTGTAACAGACATACCTGCTGGCACAGCCCCACAACTACAAATGTGTTTGCAAATCTTACAGAAATGCATGCTTGTATTCGATGTGTCGAATGGCCGGGTGCAACTGTTACAAACATGCCTGCTGTTTCAGAGCAAAGTTTAAAGACATGGGTACTGCAACAGGCCTGATAGTCTCGTGAAGCTGTTACATATATAACTGCTGAGGTGGAGTCTTGGTTTCAGACATGTGTGCTTAATCAAACATGGAAATGGTAAAGATGTCCAATAATGGTTGGATTGCTGGTCTGGTACAAGTATAACAGACATGCACACTGATCCAACACATGAGTACCCAGCATTCCCGTAATTGTGCAATTGTAACATACATTATTGCTGGTGTGATGTAACAAACACACATGCCTGCAGATCCTGCGTCTTGGCAACAGGCATACACGTGTGCTCTATCAGTACCACACAAGTTGCATGCGTGCCTGATGTGATTGCCTGGTGGCAATACATGGATGTCGTTGATGAAACTTCAACAAATATGCCTGAGAACTTGGTACCATTCAATCAGACACGACTCTTTTCAAAATCAAAGAGAAAAGCTACTCGATCGATGCCCCTCCATTAGACATGCCAACTTAAACTGTGAAACTTTAGTAGGCAAAACTATTGCTACGTTGTCAATGCAAGATACATGCCTGCTGGTCCAGTGAGACTCCATTGCTATGTCGCTGCAGCTGCAACAAACATGTATTCTGGCCTAGTGTAACTTCCACAAACACCACTGCTGTTTAAACATGCCTACTGGTTGTGTGATGTGCAAGATAGGTGCTTGCTATACCGTTGCCACTCAATCAATATGCCTGCCCATCTTTTACCACTCAATTAGTATGCCTGCCGATCTTTTACCACTCATTCCTGCATGCTTTCTGGTGTTGTGTATCTCTATATGCCATACCTGCGTGTATGGTGTCTCACTATCAGCTGTGCCTGCTGGTGTGGAGCCTCACTATAGTCCATGCCTTCTGGTGTGATACCTCATTATCAGCCATGCCTTCTGGTGTGTTGTCTCACCATAGGCCACGCTTTCTGGTGTGGTCCCTCATTATCAACCATGCCCATTGGTGTGGTGCCTCACTATAGGCCATGTCTGCTAATCAGTTGCGACTGCAACCGACATTTTTACAAGTTGAGTGCAGATAGAAGGATGGCTACAAATATGGTACTACTTGTACAGAGGTGTCATCACATCAGACATGTTTGCTGAACTGGGCTCAAAATTACAATGCTTCCTTAAAGTCAAGGACGACTTAAGCGAAGTATTGATATTTCAAAATGTTACATTAAATGTTTAATAAATTGCCAGGATCGATGCAGTACGTATGATCAAAGACACCATTGTGATCTACAGAAGAAAAACGAAACTATTTTGATTTTAATAAGTTCGAAACGTTATTTTAATCAATACTTAACTTAAGTCTTCCTTAACTTAAAGAAAGCATTGTAATTTTGGGCCCTGGTGCCATTCTCAGATATGCCTGCATTTACAGTGCAACTCTATTATACACGCATACCAGGTTTGTTTATTCAACTATGTGTGTTTGTAAAGGCATCTGGTCTGTTACAAATAAATCATTATGCCTACATGTAGGGTGTCGCATCCACGGGTTTGAAAAATTTGTTGGCCACGATCTTAGACGCCATCTTGAATATGTCAAATGCTGAGTGATAGCATCACTGGGATCACAAGGATGATGTCTATAATTCAAGAATCAGTAAAATAAGCATTTTGCATGCAAATCCCTGGTTTTTGTCGGTCTCAGGGAAGATTTTCTTATCCTTTTTGTGATAAACTGCCATCTTGGCGGCCATCTTGTCCACATTCTTATTTTATTTGGTTACAAGCTAGTGTGTTCAGTTAGATTCCAACTTCATAGTAACAATTTAAGAAAGAAAATGGGTTGGAGACATTATTTTCCGTATCGCACATTTTTTCTCTTATAATTGTCCTCCATCTTGGACGCCATCTTGGATATATCGAAATGCTCAATGATGCCAGAGTGGCATCACTCGGATTTTTCAAGGACAATGTATGCACTACCAGAATCAACAAAGAAAAAAAGTTTAAAATCAAGTTCCAGGTCCCCCTAAAATTCGCCTGAATACTGCCGGACTATAGAGGATTCTGATGTTTTGAGTTTTAGGATTTCCGTGGACAAGAAAGCATATTGCAGAACCCCGCGGCCATGAACAACGCAGACAATGGTCACATCCGCGGTAAGATTAGGAGCATGCCCTCATCCCGTGGTTCAGATTCGCATCAAACTCGCAATAGAGCCAGTATCGTCTGTCCCTGGTGGTAGAAACAAACAGCCTTTCAAAATGTAAGTGTCTTTGAGCCCATAATTAGTTCTTGCCGCTTTAATTAATATGTGAAAACTGTTCTAAAAAGCCCCGCCCCCAGCCAGATAACAAAACCCTGCGGACGCTATAGTATTTTTTCACGCACCTCCGCGGTTAAGACTTGCAACCGTTGAAGGGGTAGGGGAAGAAATCCCGTTCTCGTAAACAATCGACGCTTATCTAATCCAAATCATTAACATACAGGTAAAAACAAGTAAATGTCGTTTCACCAAAATTGCAAAAAATATAGAAACCATTTCTGTAAAAATGTGTTATTGTCAATTTTCCCAAAGTATCCCGATTTCAAGGACTTGTTCATGATGTATTTGCTTTTTTTCTCGCATATTTTAAGTACTGTAATGCCTTAGCCATAATGTGAAGTTAGAGTGACTATTCAAGAATATTTATGCCTTTAATCGCCCCTGACAAGTGTTCGTAAATAAGTTTTAACTATTTCAAATGAGAGCCCCTACCTTCAAATTCAGTTTATTAATTCTCCGCGAAAAGACTAGTCGAACAATATCCACGGTCAAGAATTCAGTATGATACCAGTGGTGAAGCCTGCAAAATAATAATCTTTGCTAACAGGTTGGACCCAGATCAGACCAAACAAAACGTCGAGCCTGATCTGGATCCAAAATGTTTGACACTGTAACGATAGAACCGCAGGGGCGGATCCAGAATTCCATGTGGGGGGATATTTAGAACGTAAAGAATTTTCATGCGAGAGCAGAAGGTGCTAAGCCTTGCTAGGGGTCGTTATGAACTTGGCACACTTTCACAGAGTGCATGAACGTGAGATCTGTAGGTGGCAAGCGCGGGTAAGGGGGTCTGGGAGCATGCTCCTCCGAGATTTATTGAACTATCGGTGCACTTAGGTGCCTTCTGGCACATTTTCGTGCAGTTAAATTCTTTATCAGAAAGCTTCATTTTTTAACAGGCAAAGTCATAAAAGGACCTCTGACGGTGGTAATGGGAATCAGAGTGTATTGCTGCCTATTATTTTGATAAAAATTAAAGTCGATCAAATGCTTCCATCTTCATATATAAGCTCGCTGTTGATCTCTATTTTATGATTTTGCATTTGATTTCCTATTTCCATAAATGTACGGCTTTATTATGGGGCTAAAATGGTCACTTTTTGTATTATACATATAGGAAATAGAAAAATATTTTTAAAACATCATTCCCCCCGAGTCCCAACTAATCCTTTTGCACGCAATGTGACGTCTGAGCGAGCCCAATCATTAGCATTTGGATTTTTGGTGTGCTCTCTTGAAAATCTTTTTTTCCAGTATAATGAAATAATAAGTACAAGTTAGTTTTCTATTTTATAACCCATTAGTCATGAAATATTACAACGTTTTAGCATATTTTTCTTTAGATTATAAAAATTGTCCTTTTACTAAATTCAGTTGGTAGATTATTTTGCACATATACTGTATCTATCCAATACACATAAACTACATGGGCATTGACTAGGAGTACTTTATGCATGGATGAATGGTTATAGTACATTGCTGCATAATATTGCACCGTCATCAAGGTTGAATATGGACTACAGTTGCACTTCAAAATATTTCTTAACAAATCAGAAAGAAAAAACAACAACAAAATAATCATTAAAATACTCATGATTTTGGACTTTAAAATACTTTCACTGTGATTTGTTATCGAGGATTGGTGATATAATACCCTTACACGTGAAAATAATTGATTTCTAAATGTTTGTTGAAGTCAAATTTTGCAACCCCTACCCCCTATGGTAGCGTCTCCTTTTTTGTCGTAGGGATCTGCCTGTTTAATTATAACCTTAATTCGTTCCTAATACATCAAGCGTCCTATTCAAAAAAATACCAGCGATATCTTATGCATAGGGAAAATTTGAGAAGCATCTGAAAAATAGGCAGCTACCATATCAAAGTGTCAGAGGTCCTTTTGAAATGAAGGGGTAAAATGAACTTCGATGTCATTTCTTCAACTTTCAAATGGTTTTCTAAACGAACTTGTAGACTATATCATGAGCCATTGGAAAAGCTGTTTTGTGAATATGCGAAGAACATAATTATGTGCCCTTCTGTACAGACTGAACCCTCGTCTTTACGCTATATGATCACTCTAATTTCAAAATATAGTATTATAATCTCTCCAAATCTCTATCTACCCAAGTTTGAGTCTGGCCTGATCGGAAACAGTAAGAGACGTCGCTTGCCTTATGAAAAAGTGAGTCATAGTTATACTTTTACGGTCCTTCTTAATTCTAGTCACCACTCTGTGTTGGAGGGCAAAAGCTTGTCATCGCCGGTGCACAAAGCTTTCCTACCCAGCTTAAAAACAACCTAAAGTTTGCGTCAGCAGATATCCAAAACATTTCCAACAGCGCCGGGGGTGGGGGTCCTCTCCCGAGAAAATTTTATAAAAAAAACCCTGCTCTTATAACTCCTTAAATCGTATTAAATACTTTGCTTTGGCTATTTTAGCCCCCCCCCCCTTGAATCCGTCAGTGAACATTTATAATACGATATTTTGATTCCTGTGTTGCATAATTAGGATGTTTTTTTATCCTTTATTAGAAGGATCACACATGCGTTTCTATCCATTAACATATGCTGGGCGCATAAGGCATATAAGACAATTCCCCGGTATATTCTGCAGTCTGCTAGACCATTAAACGTCCTTGATGCAAACATTGCGGACCAAGATAAAGCGCGGTACACACGATGAAACTTTTGTCTGCAACTCAGTGTTGCAGGCAAAAGTTTCATCGTATGTACGTCCGAGAAACATGTTTCAAGAGATTATTGGAGTTTCATGAAACTGTTTCATCGAATAGGACTTTGCTCTATTTCCTGAAACTTGTCTCATATTTTTCCAGACTATTAGCCAATCACAGCTCGGCTATTTCTGAAGGCCAGTTTACCTGTAATTTCTACAAAGGATCATTGACACTTGCTATGGGTAAATGCCTATGGTTTTCAGTAAAAATAAAAGTTTGTCAATTGTCCCTTTCTTCACCTTGAAGCTACCCTGACCTGAGTACTTTATGGCTGTGAAATCCGTTTTCGATATCAAATGCTTCAAAGATGTAAAATTTTGGGTAGAACAATCAGTTTTACATTAAGATATATAGAAATCCAAAAACATTTTTTAAAATATCATTCCCCCCCCCCCCGTGTGCCAGCAAAAGCTTTTGCATGTATATGTGTTACCATATTTTACACATTGTTTGCAAGTGGCTTGCTGGCCGAGGGGGGAGGGAGATGTTCAGCAGCCCAAAAACCCAGGGCCTAAGCCCATAAAATGCCTTTTCTACCAAATAAGAAATTAATGACAGTAATGAAATTTTCTAGAACCAAACTCCTAAATTGCTTTGTATTCTGTGCTAGTTTAATATAAAGTACTAAAAGATTAAAAGTAGAATTAGCAAGGTTTTATGCATTTTTCATAAGAAAAAATCTCACTGTTATTAAATGACACATTATTTTGCAAACGTCCTGTACTTATCTATTTGCATGCTAGGGAAATGTTCATATTTTTATTTTCGTCTGCTGACTTTCTTCAAAATAAAGTTTTTAAAAATAAACCACCCAGGACCACCATCAGAGTGTCAAACAGTTTGGATCCAGATCAAGACGGACATTCTGTTGGTCTTCATCTGGGTTCAAAATGTTTGCAAAAGGCTATTGGCAAACGACAAAATTATCCACTGGCATGCAAAGAGTTATAACAGGTAAATACTTTAGTGTTCAATATATACTGAACAAAAGTGAAAACGCTACACCTGAATTGTTTGCCATCTATATACAAAATTATGCAAACCAAGAATGCAATTGAAAGTGCATCTTAATGTTCAAGTACTGTGTAATGCATAACAGTAAAAGTTTAACGGATGTTGTCACGAGGAAACACATGAAAGCCATTTAAATGTGACAGGGGTCCATTTTTTCAGGTTGCCAATTTGAATGGAAATCTAACACAATTTAGGCCTTCAGAAATCCACTACCTACGAGATCCAACTGCACGAAAGGGTAGTCTAGACATGTGACAACCAGAAATGTGAAGGACTTATCTCAAGTGTGTTTTGATCGTTTAGAAAAGCAATCTTAAAAAGCGGATTTTCACTCAAATTGCCAAGTTTAAAAGTTTAACACTGAAATCTCCATAAGAAAATCAATGTGTTGTTGCATCTTAGTATGAGGACATTACTAGTCGATAAATGGTAGAAACAATGTGCTGAGAGGTCTACCTGATTTGGCAAAAGAAAATTATCACACTGGTCAATGTAAACGCACCGGTGGTTGCTACAACGAGCTGGTGGTTGCATTTTTCAGCACCGGTGGTGGCGTAAAACGTAAAAAAATCTATACCTGTTGACTTTATCATTTATTTATAAACTTGCATTTATTTTATTTGTGATAACACCTGGCGCACAGACCACCAGTAACATTGCAGTTTATGGCTCTGCCAAGCAATTGGTGATATAATTCATGGTTTGGACTGCAAATCCAACAAAGTTCTGGAGTTTTGCTGTGACAGGTGCTTTTTTCTATTGTAACTGCCTAAATTGAATGAAATCTGCATGTCTAAGCGCAGCTGTTGTCATATTCCAATGAAATAACATCCAAAAAACAATTACTACTTTGGGATTTTTTTTCTTGGTAAACTAGCAAATGTTTTATTGAGGAATTTTTATTACAACGCACTGGGAGCATTTTTTGACGCATTGATACAACGCACTGATGGTTGCACAGAATTCCTGTGGTTGCTGGTACAGACTCACCACATCATTCGCTGTTCACATAAACGTTGCAAAAATCGCCATTTCAACCAGCACATGATATTTCGATACTGTATAGAAGGCTCAGGCGAGCCTGTGCAAACGTGCATACTCCCAAGAGCCTTTGCTGCCAGCACAAGAGATATTGGTATTTATTACATTGTCCAGTGACTGCCTGCGCAAATGTGCAGGCTCACCAGAGTATTCGCTGCTGGCTTGAATAGCACACAAGTCGCCATTTAAGGCAGTACAAGAGATTTTTGTACAGTGACGAAGGCTAAGGTAAGCCTGTGCAAATGTGCAGACTCCCCAGATCCTTCGCTGCTCGCACAAAATGGCATTCAATCGCCATTTGAGTCACCACATGAGAATTTTAAATTGTGACGAAGGCTCAGACTAGACCAAGCATATGTGGCCAAAGCCATCGCTGTTCGCATGAATGACACCCAAAAATAGTGAGTATCACAATCACAAACTGAAGACAAACCCATGGCACTGAGAGGAATAGCCACACAACAATCACGAGACACCAGGAAGACAAACTAAGCAAAGCAGCCAGCTCTCTCTCTCTCTTCCCGATCAAGATGATTGTAAACCAAGAATGGACATAAAGTAACAAAATATAAAACAGTTACAGAATCCTGTAATGGGAGTAACAATCAACAACGAATCAACAACAACAGAATCACCGCCTTAGAACAGACAGCAGCCTATATCTCGGGGGTGCTAAAATTGCATTTTACTGGTACCAAATCTTCGCCCTAGAATCTGCTGTTGTTGAAGCACAAAAATTTTAAGCTCGCATGGAGGCTTATTAAATATAGTAATGTATCATAACGGACAAACAATCTCATTAAATTAAAAGTTTTGGGGCCAATCTGAAAAATAGGCGGAAACACTCTCAAAGTGCGAACAGGGCTAGCTCTGGAGCATCTCTGGTGAGGCTACACATTTGCAGAGTCACGCTTGAGCCTTAATCAGTGAACAAAAACCAGAAAATCTATGCCTATTGACTGTATGATTTCTTTATAAACTTGCATTTATTTTACTTTTGATGACCAAATGCGCACAAACCGTCAGAAACATTGCAGTTTATGGCTCTGCCATGCAATTGGCGCTTTAATTTATGGTTTGACCGACAAATCCGACACAGTTGTGGAGTTTGACAGTGACAGGTGTTTTTTTTCTATTGTGACTGCCTAACTTCAGGAAATTCTGCATGTCTAAGCACAGTTGCAGCTATGTTATCATAGTCCCATGAAATAACATCCAAAAACGATTACTACTCTCTATTTTTTCTATGCAGAGAAGGCTCTGGCGAGTCTGCACATTTGCACAGGCTCACCTGAGTCTTCGTCCTGGTACTGAAATATCATGTGCTGGCTCAAATAACGATTTATGTACCGTTTATAAGAACAGTGAATGCTGTGGTGAGGCTGCACCAGCATCCACAGGAATTCTGTGCAACCATCAGTGCGTTGTATCAATGCGTCGAAAAATGCTCCCAGTGCGTTGTAATAAAAATTCCTCAATAAAACATTTGCTAGTTTACCAAGAAAAAACCGCAAAGACAACCACAGCGTAGAGACAACCACAAACTTACCCTGTTCTACAAAATGAATAACAATATAACACCATCTTATCTCTCCGACCTAGTACCAGGAACAGTTAGCACTGCCACAAGGTATAACTTAAGGAACTCTAATAACATCATGACAATCAGAGGTAGAACAAATTCCTACCTAAGCTCATTTCTACCATCAACTGTTAGGGATTGGAATAACCTTCCTCCTGAGATTGCTCAGTCTGACTCAGTTGCTTCATTCAAGTATAATCTTAATAGAGATCGAACCCATGTCCCAAAATACTTTTACAGTGGTAATAGACATGTACAAGTCCTTCACACACGTTTAAGAACCCAATGCAGTGCACTGAATCATGATCTGTTTAAGAAGAATATTTCAGATACCCCACTCTGTCGCTGTGGCAGTATTGAGAATACACATCACTTCTTTTTCAAATGCCCCTTCTACATTATTGTAAGAAATGATCTTTTACACAAAGTGTCAACTTTACATGATGTTTCTCTTAAACTTCTACTCTATGGTAATCCGAACCTTTCAAATGACTTAAACACAAGGGTATTTGAATCAGTACACAAATACATATTAAAGACAAAACGTTTTAGTTCTAACTAATTTGAACAATATGTTAGCAGTTTCATTAATATGAAAGATGCTGTTCCACCTTAGAGTCTGCCTCAAGGCCATATAGGGTCTCCCTCTCCCATCCTCCTATTTACATATGTTTTCTTTGCTTTTTCTCATGATTTTGCACATTTTTCTTCTTTTTTCTCTTGATAATGTACATTTCACCAATTATACAGCTCTGCCAATTACTTGCAACTAAATTGAAATATTGCTTAGTATGTACAACACCTCATGAATAGTCTGCGATCAATTATCTCTATACTTTCACTAAATGGCTATAATGGGAGTTAACTGGCTTCTCATGAATTTACCAACAAACCTATACTATAATTGGCAGAGCTGAACCTGCTTGCTTCCAGAGAATTGAATTACCTTGTTAAATCTGCCTACGTTTCACAATATGTAGCATCTAGGAGAAGAACTATATAAGTAGTATTACTTTCGTTCTAATCCTATACTTTGTATTTACAGATGATGTATAATTGTACAATTATCTTTCTGAAATAAAATATGTTTAAACTAAGAAAAAACCCCAAAGTAGTAATCGTTTTTTGGATGTTATTTCATGGGAATATGACAACAGCTGCGCTTAGACGTGCAGATTTCATTCAATTTAGGCAGTTACACTAGAAAAAAGCACCTGTCACGGCAAAACTCCAGAACTTTGTTGGATTTGCAGTCCAAACCGTGAATTAAATCACCAAATGCTTGGCAGAGCCATAAACTGCAATGTTACCGGTGGTCTGTGCGCCAGGTGTCATCACAAATAAAATAAATGCAAGTTTATAAATAAATGATAAAGTCAACAGGTATAGATTTTTTTACCTTTTTACGCCACCACCGGTGCTTTAAAATGCAACCACCAGCTCGTTGTAGCAACCACCGGTGCGTTTACATTGACCAGTGTGATTATCGAAAATCGTGATAAATCGAAGATTACCAAACATTTAATATTCCCTATTTGTTTTTGTCAAAGGGAGATAATTTTCAATATTTTACAAATTCGCTAAATTCGAAAGTGATTTCTGAGCTTGTTTCAAGTGATTAAGCAGTTTCCTTGTGTTTTTATGCAACACAATAAGGACCAATTTTGATAAGCATAACAGTTTTAATTTGCGCATACGCAATAGCAAATTTCAGTAAATAAAGCGTTAAACACTTAAAGGAGCATAACTCATACATCAAACCAGACAAATTGGTGGAGTTTCGACGAATCGCTTGCTGGATGCCTTGGCAACATTGTTAAGCTTTAGTAAATACTTTTTATAGATAATTGGAGTGTAGCGTTTTCACTTTTGTTCAGTATATATCTTATAGGGATATACATGCATATGTATACCATAAATATTCGGACACTTTAAATACATTCAACATGATATGCCCTTTAAACAAAGCAAAAGTAATATTCAAAGGATCTAGTTAGAATCAGTTTTACTTACCAATGCTAAATGGGACACTTTCATTCCTTCAAAAATATTTATTTCTTTTGTTGAGCTTTCAGTTTTGTATTATTTACGGTACATGTAGTCAAAAATGTACAGGTTACTTCTCATATCTCCCCAAGATCATTTTATTACAAAACATATTTTGCTTTTAAAACAATTTCATCAATTATTCTGATTCGTTAATACTCTGCATATGGTATAATCAATAGATATCACCATGCCTACCAAATAAATCAAGAAAACGTGCATAAATCACTTTATAAAGCACTTTTTATTTTCATGAAATTTCAGACCCCCCCCCTTTCTACCCGCCATAACTCTTGAGTGCGTAGGAATTTTGAAAATATTTTGCTAGCTGGCACTTGCCATTTGATTCATCTATTGCACTGATACTACATGCACCACACTAGAAGCTCTAAAGCAGCGTTCTGTGAATCAGAAAAATAGGCGTATAAGGCCCAAACCGTCAATGATCCTGTGTATACGCAAGTAAGAAAGGGGTCTTTTAGCTAGGTACAATATGGTATTTCTTCGTTGAATCCAAACTTCGTATTATTCGCGGTCCATTTAAATGTTGCGTTGAAGTGCAATGATCATCAGACACAATGGGACAACAATTTCGTCCTCCTCCGTAAGCACCATGTTGAAAATGTATGCATAATTTTAGCGGGAAAGAGCAACAGGTAATGTGAAGTTTCATACAAAAGTTACATCGTCTGTACAGTAGTGTATGATACACACAAAAATTGCATACAAAAGTTGCAGACAAAAGTTTCACCGTTTGTATCGGGCTCAGACTGCTCTGACCCGGCGCCACAATGCTTGTCTGTATGATAAAATTGGCGATTGATGTGAGCATTAACACATAGTGCTCAGAGGACTCCAGTAGACGTCATTCAGAAAAAGGAACCGGAAGATATGGTAGGCTACAATAAAATGGGCCACGGCATGAGATTTCCAACAATGTGGTATGTGCGACCACCAAAGGCTCAGACAAGCCTGCGCATACAGTCAGTCTGATCAGAGCCTTTGCTAGTCGCTTGAATATTCTATGACCGTTAAGCTACTGACTGAGCATGATTTAGAGTTTCACTTTTCGAAATGCCACATTGTTGGAAATCACATGTCACGGCTCAATTGACGGGATTTTAGCAGGGCGCCGCCTATGTAGTAGATGTTGTAGGGCCTATGAATACATACCAACCAATACCATTCCACATCACATCTTTTGCCGTATTCCAGTCCAGAATTTTAATTTAAGCTGGCTCAAACATCTACGATGATGATAGCAGAAGAGAAAAAAGTATTTGAGAGGAGTATGGATATTTAGTGAAATAGATCAATTTGAGCGAAAATGTATATGCAAAAAAAACCCCATCCCATCAGACTTTATAAGTCTACTGCCGATGTGGCACCTTTGAATTTAGATATCCATGTTGGCGAACGGAGCGAGCAAGAAAAAAAATCAGACTATTTAAAATTGAGAAAAAAAATCAACAACAAAAAACAATAGCTATGGTCATTGCGGGACGGTCAGTTCACCTAACCACACTTTTTCCTGGGCAGGCTTGAACAAGCGGTTAACCAGTAATTCGTGCACATACTTTCGCTTGTAACTGACAACAACCCTTCTTGAATAAATCAGCGGAAGGGAGGAGAATGACCGTAGAAATTATTTCATGATCAATCTCCACTAAAGTATGGGACCGGGTCGGGATCGAACTCGCGACCCCTGGATCTGCAGTCAGACACGCATCTGTAGCCAGACACGTTACTGACTGCGAAACGGCCCGGTGGCTACTTCTGTATCAATACTAGCGCTTTCCCTTAATATGCTGCAACCTATTGAAGGGAGACCAATCTTACAGATAGCGTCCTTTCGCAAAATGTGTATATCACATGACCTTTTGGCGGGATCGGCATAAAGTAAAACTTCAAATGAACTCATGCAAGTACGATTAATAATCCTCAATCTGGGGCCAGCTGAGATAAACCTTGATTCATATGCATGTTATATTATTAACATACATAGCCACGGAAAAAACACGCAAACTTGTTTGTTTGTTGTGACCTTAAGCAGTCTACAATGGCGAGACCACTATGTCTTTTACAGTATGCCTATCATTGTTATATTACTGCGCAAGGTAATAATTTTAAATATATTTGCATTTGAATTAGCAATTGGCAATAAATTATTACTTAGATACCCAAACCGAACTTTCTTAACTGCAAAACATAACAAATAATGAATAAAAAAAATTAAATAAGAACTACTTTTTACACGTAATATTTTCCAGAAAGTTGTTCGGTTTGTATTAAGCCTTTATCCTGCAGAATCCGGATATACCCCGTTCTGGAAAACATTGTAGATCCGGATCAGTTGGCTTCTAAGGAACAAACTAATCAGGATCTATACGACTTTTAATCATGTATCTAATTAAATTGTTAATATTGAAACCATGCAACTTATATGACTGAAAATTTGCAAGGAGTGTAGCATATTGTAATGTTTGACTTGACAAGGGTGGAAAATTGACGTGACTGAAAAACTGTAAGTGTTAAAATTGAGTCCAGATGCCAGCATCCGTCCCCAAAAATAGGTGAGAGTGGAATAAAAGATGATAGGTTAAAATGTTAAAAAGTCTGATGAAGACAAAGTGCAAAGATAAAAGTTAAAACAATGCTTCCGGTCTAAGTCTGAACGAGTCAATATCTGGCAGTAATGCTATGCTTGGAGGCAGCCTATTCCACTGGACAACGGCGAGGGGAAAGAAGGAGCACTTATAGTAGTCAGCAACTGTGTGGATTTGTCTAAATACTAATGGATGTGGTGCTGAATGTCTTGTAAATCACCTGAGTATGCACAACATATGGTGGTAGTGGTACTGCAACAAGATCATGCTCAATCTTATAAAACAGACACAATCTGGAGTCTGTACGCATATCCTCAAGATACCTCCACCAGAGATCACCCAGCATGTCTGAAACACTATCATAAGAAGAGAAACGACACAGAGTCCAGCGTGCAGCTCTCATCTGTACTATTTCTATTTTATGTATGTTTGATTTGGTGTGTTGGCTCCAAACAGGGGATGAGTACTCAAGGATCGGACGCACTAGTGTTTTGTAAGCTACTTCCCTGATACTTGAGTCTTTTGTGCGGATGTTTCTTCTCAACCTGTCCAGATCCTCTTGGAGTATTTGAGCATGCTCTAGGTTTGATACAGCCAGATAAACTGCTGTGTCATCAGCAAATAACCTCACCTTTGATTTGATGTGTTCTGGGAGGTCATTTATGAAGACCAAAAATAAGATTGGGCCTAGCACAGATCCTTGTGGTACTCCTGAAGTAACTGTTACCTGGGAAGATTTCTCGCTTTCTAAGACGACAGTCTGTGATCTGTTTGACAGAAAAGCCTTGATCCAATGGAGAACCTGCCCACGAACACCACAGTGATGAAGCTTAAGGAGCAACCTTCGTGACTGACTTTGTCGAAAGGTTTACTGAAATCTAACAGAATGAGGTCAGTCTGTTGCCCCTTGATGGCATTCCTGGACAAGTCCTCCATCAACATCACCAGTTGTGTCTCACAAGATCTCTTCGATCTGAAACCATGTTGAAGATCATAAAGCAACCGATGAGAATCCAGGTGGGTCACAAGGTTTGACGCAAATATGTGCTCTAGGACTTTACACAGTATGCATGTAAGCGATATGGGCCTGTAATTTGAGGCTATGCTTTTATCACCTTTCTTGAACAAAGGGCACACATTTGCGCCATTCCAGTCTTTGGGGACCCGACCAGTCTCAATAGACCTCTGAAATATGACCACCAACATGGGGGCTATTACCTATTGGAGCTCCCTAAGTACAAGGGGTTTCAGCTCATCTGGTCCTGCTGCTTTATTGGGGTTCAAATCTTTCAACAGCTTCAAGATTCCATTCTCAGACACGTTGATATCTGGCATAACAGGCTGGTTATTTATATTTTTAGCTGGGACAGATCTAGCGTCAAGCTTACCAATGTCCACCAGGTCCTGAACTGCTATCTGAGCAAGGCTGCTGTGTGCCAATGGGGTTTTGGGAGTGAAAACTGACTGAAACTGGCAGTTGAGGATATCGGCCTTGTCTTTGCCCAGTATATAGCTTACCATCCCTGCATAGAGAGGATACACCTCTAGAGTCATTTTCGGACCTGTTTAACATGGTATAGAGCTTTTTAGCTGAGAGTGAAGACTTACCAGGTTCAGCATCATCTTCAGTCTTGCTGATGCCAAGTTTATCTTCTAAATACTGGTTGTGGGCAAGATTAAGCTTGTGCCTTACCTGGTGCCTCATTTGGATAAAAACCTCCCTGTCTTTAGGGGTTCTGTTTTTTTTTTGTACTTTTGAAAGAGGCTGTCTCGTTTTCTAATGTTACGCCGTATTTCCTGAGTCATCCATGGAAGAGATGGCTTACTGCTGATGGTTTTCTTAGGGACAAATTTGTCAATACCTTCCTGAAGTGCAGTCTTAAAGTCAACCATAATTTATTGACTGACTTTGACTCATGTTCTTCCATGAATGTTTCCTGAAATGTGCTCATGTGGCATGATAATGCATCACAGTCAGCTTTTTTATACACTGACATGACCCTTGGCATTTGAGGCAATATTTGAGGTTTAATACTCACTTCAGTGTAAACAATGTCGTGATCCGAGAAACCAGGTATAATTTCAACCTTGTTGACTAGAGTTGAATTGTTTGTCAGAAAGAGATCAAGCACATTCTCATACCTGGTGGGTTCTGTTACTATTTGTGTCAGGTTATGGTCCGCCAACATGTCTGCAAAGTCACTGTATAGGCTGAGATACTTACAGTCCTGTTTTAGTGTGGGTATATTATCTTCCCATGAAAATTTTGGTAGATTGAAATCTCCCAGCAGCCACACATGACCCTTTACTTGGCTTACCCTTTCCATAGATATCTGAAGTTGATCCAGACTAGCACTATCAGACTCATGTGGTCGATAAAATGCTGCAATATGCAATGGCTTTGACCCTTTTATTTCAATCTTGACTCAGAGTATTTCACATTCCGTCTCAAATTGTTCTACTCTATGGGCAATAAATCTCTTACTTACCAAGATGAGAACCCCTCCGTCTCTGGATGATCTATCTCGTCTAAACATTTCAAAGCCCATGTCATCTGGGACTATTTCGGCATTATTGATGTCTGAGTTGAGCCAGGTCTCTGACCCTATTACTATGCCAGGGTTTGTCTGGTCTAGTAGAGTATGAAACTCATCCCTTGTTTGGGGTTTGTTAAGTGACCGAAAGTTGATGTTCAGTACCTTTAACATGGCATGCCTAAGTCCAGGAGCTTGGTTTTTAGCGATGTGAGGTGACCCAGATGGATTGCCTCTCTCAGTCTCAGATCCCGAGTCAATAGGAGCTTTTAGGAATTCCAAAAATGACGTCATTCTCGCGCATGCGCATATCGGTGGCCGTCAACGCATAGGCCAGCCGCATTGAATCTGTGTTAAATGTGTGTTTATATTTTGAGAAAATGGGCTTTTAAAGCCAATTTCATGTCAAAACGTGTTTGTTTTCTTTGATATACATTCAAAATACATCTTTACGATAAATAAAGGTTCCGAAAAATAAACGTTTATTCGTTTAAAAGGCAAAATATGAAACGGCGGTAAAACCATAAGTGCCGAGCTGACCGCTGATATTTTATATCAATAAACCCATAAAAACGTTTAACATGTACATTTTTGGTTTGTTTATGCAATTTTATATCTAACAAGTGAATCCACCTGCTTGTCTGCCAGTTTTTACTCTCTCTCTCTCTCTCTCTCTCTCTCTCTCTCTCTCTCTCTCTTTCTCTCTCTCTCTCTTACACACCCGTGATCAAAATTATCTCAAACCGGTGATTATTGACAGTCCAAAATGCAGCTAAAAGGCATTAAAACAGTTGACTTACGAATAATTTGCCCAAAGAAGTAACTAAAATTCCATCACTGTTCTATATTTGTAGCAGATCCACTGTTGAATAAATGAACTGCAAGCCCCAGGGAGACCTTATCATAATGTTTCCCCAGTGATTGGTGTCATATAAGATCAATAATAAAGGATGCCGACACATGGGCGGATCAATTTATTTTCGCCGGGGAGGATGTTCAGGTCCATTTGACATATTAAAACTCTGACGCGTTTTTTTTTGTCCTCAACTTATTTACAGAAGTCCAATGGTTACTTTCAAAGAAAATTATCATTTTCCGAGGTTCCAGGGGGATTTTTTTTTTTTTTTTTTGGGGGGGGGGGGGGGTGTTGCTTATTCCCTATAGAAACCCATATAACTTGTGATTTTCCAGGGGTCCGGACCCCATTTCGTTGTATCTAGAGGTCTAAGTATACTGGGTCCGAGGACATAATTAGAACGTCACTGTATATTTGTTCTTTATGAGTTGAATATTTTTTTTGTCTTTTCGGTAATTCAATGAAATCAGTGCCAATAGATTGAGAAATCTTCTAGCTCAGTATAATTTGATATCAAACATGCTAATATTTCCGAAAAACAAAAAGCATCGAGCTTTTTTAAGTGCCTTTAATACGGAAAAGATTAATTCCTACACGGCGCCGACATGGGGAATTTTCGTACAAACAACACATAAATGGATATTTCCTTCTGATTTGATACAGGAAACCTTGGATGGTTCATTGTATAATTCGAGGGGTCATGGGTTATAATGTCGGGAAAATATTGTATTTCTTCTTAAGATCGTTTTTTTTTGTCTGAGCAAACAGCGAAGACCTTGATGAAATGCCGCATTATACGGCATTTCATCTAGGTCTTCACTGTTTGCTAAAGACACATTTTGCGGTCACTAGGGTTAAATGCTGTAAATGAACATTTATTTCATTTGGAAGTTCTTTACCAATAAAATGCAGTTGTTTAGAGTATTCTGTTGTAGTGTCGAAAACGCCCCTAAATAAACGAATAATTAACACCCTAGTAAGCCATTCATTTTAAGAAATAAATAAAGCGCGTCGTGACAAAGTAATGTTCATGATCAAATATTCGCCTTTTTAAAACTCTGCATATATATATATATGCATGTTTGTCTGTCCGCATATTCAAACTCCTGTTTCTATCAGTTTTTAATGCTCCTATGTTCATGTGCGGATCCAGAGGGGGGATAGGGGGTCCGGCCCCCCTGGAAAATCGCAGGTTATATGGGTTTCTATAGAAATAAGCATTTGGACACCCCCCCCCCCCCTGGAACAAGCTGGACCCCCCCCCGGAAACGTTGGGCCCTCTCTGGATCCTTTAAAGTGGTATGTGTCATCCTGCATATTCAAACTCCTGTTTCTATCAGTTTTTACTGCTCCTATGTTCATGTGCGGATCCAGAGGGGGGATAGGGGGTCCGGCCCCCCCTGGAAAATCGCAGGTTATATGGGTTTCTATAGAAATAAGCATTTGGACACCCCCCCCCCCCCCCGGAACAAGCTGGACCCCCCGGAAACGTTGGGCCCTCTCTGGATCCTTTGAAAGTATAGTTTTCTCTGTAATAAAACCATTGGACTCCTCATGTAAACTGTAAAATTAGTTGAGGACTAAAAAACCCCAGAAAAAACGTTGTCCAGGCTGTTTTCTGGCCATCGGGCCTGGACCCCCCCCCCTTGACAAAAAATCCTGGATCCGCGCATGCTGTTTATGCGCATGTATTCAAAAGCCAAAGTTAACGCCTTTTTTTCGTATCTAGAGGTCCATATCTTCTTCTGAATCTCCATCTTCATCTTACTTATGCTCCCGTGAATCTGCACAGGCTCACATGAGGCAATACAACAGGCAGAAAAATAACATGACATTGTGCAGTCTCGAATGAGCCTTCGCTGTTTGAGAGGAAAATGTTATTACATTTTAGCGCCCAGATCTGTCCAATCGTGTGCTCGCTTTTATTGGTTATTGTATAGCAGTGGGTATCATTGCGAGACTGCACTCATGAGCCGTTGGATCGCGACTCGAGAAGAAAATGAACATTATACATGTAATACTCTTTTTTTCGTCCACAATCAACCGTACAAGTGTCGTCTGCTGATAACCTTTGAAAACAGTTCAGACCCGACAAAATGTTTTTGCGATAATGCGTGCATGTGCAGTCTTGTATCAGCGGGCCTTATAATTATTGTTGTGTTAAATTGAATTTAAATGTCTAGAAATATGTTTTTTATGGCACCCTTTTTATTCACTTTCAACAATAACGACAGACAAATAGTCTCAATAAATGGTAATATTATCTGATGAAGTATTTTTAGATACATTACAATTCGCATTTATATAAAATATATAGCAAGGGAACTTAAAATCGGTGGAAAATATTGAAATTTCTATGGCTTTCCATATCTAGACAATACACAGTTGACGGCCGGTATATCCCAAATCTATTTATAGCACCGGAAGTACGTCACGATAAAACCTCCTATAGACTCAAGATCTGGGTCCGAGGACAGAATGCTGAAACTATTTACAGACTCAAGGGATGAAAGAGGTGTTTGAGTTACTGAAACAGAGTGATTTGGTGACCCACACGTTGTGCAAACCCACGAGAAATTCAGGTTTTCTGTATGAAAGTGGTATGTGTCATCCTGCATGTTTTGACATACAGGGTGGAACCACTGTAAACAATTGTCACAGAGTATTCCAAGTTCCTCCACTTCTAGTCCACACGAACCGCATGGAGCTGGAGTCACTGGAAAGCAGGTCAGTCATGGCGTGTATAAGAATACACAAGAATGCAAGTGTTTTTAATGAAATACCTGTCACAATCATGCCGACAAAAACAAAAAGCACGTTCAGCCGCCTACATCATTGAGAAATGGAAAAACAAAATGCAGTGAGTGAAATGCAGGGCGCTGAACTGGAAGGACGTGTTTTTGGTGGAGGGACGAATTTCATAAATTTTTATGCTATAATATAGCATTTTATGGCGCTGCACTGATTTTAATTGGAACTTTTATGCACCCATAAGTGCATTTACATTGGATGTGGTTTTTAAATTGTGTATTTTAACAGGTAAAAGGTAAAAAGGAAATTTGAAATTGTCTTCCAGCAACAAAGAAGGAAATGGCGCCAAGTCTTATGCAGTGTGTGCAGCGGTTATTCTCCCATACCTTACCATTTTAATCATTCCTGCTCTTAAATTGATTTTATAACCTGCTTTTAAAGTGTATATAATCACCAATTTTTAATTGAAATTTGTGTGGATATTTTTATCTTGCACCCGGACATATTGCCACGTATGCAACCAAGATGGCCGCCCATAATGAACTTTTATCTACTTCAACTCCAGACAACCTTGACTTGTTTGCTAAGTCTGCTGATCAGCCCATCACCAATGGAAATGCCCAGGTCTATTCAACCAAAAGTTACACCCTGAATATTAATAAAGCCCTTCGTCATAAAATTAATAATAATAATAATAATAATAATAATAATAATAATAATAGTCTTTATTTTCAGAGGGTAACACATTTAGCAAAAAAAAGCTAATCTTCCATACTCTTGTGACAGAGTCCTTGTTGAATATGAGGTTACAGGAGGTTGCATAACTGGCGTTATGGATACAGGTACCTTCGAGTTGTTCCGACTGGCTTGCTCGGTGTTTTACAAGAACCTTCCGAAAGCAGAGGGGCGTAGTCTGATTGATTACAGTGAAGACCACAATAGAAGAGCCATAGTACAACAGACATATAAGGTAGAGAGGGCACATGAAGGGGAAATTTTGGGATAAACCCTAAATCTCTATGCAACCAAGAATAAATTACTCTTGAATGGTAAGGATGTTGACCAATTCATAGATAGGCATCTACCCGCTATCCACAATATCATGTTTAAACCAATTCGTGACGGCCAATTTCGCAATGTAGATGAATATAACAAAATCCTTAGTATCCAAATTTCAAAAGTATTGGAACAGAGACAGTTGCGCAAACAGAATACTAGTGTGTCACCCACTGTACCAAAGGGAAATATCATGAGGTCCCCTCCTAGTCAGATACAGAATTCAGTCATACAAGTCCTACCAGCAGGTGACATAGCAACAAGAGCCATGGCAAGTGTAGAGAGCATTGAGTGTCCCAGATGTAAAAAGAATTGTCGTAGCCGCAGTGCGTTTTGCGAAATAGCAGCACATTGGATCCATTTATCTGCGACCGGCTGAGTGAAACGGACATACACAGGCTGACACATGATAAGGGGTTTATATATAATTGCAAGCGCTGCCTGAATAAAGACTGTTGTCAAGTGTGTTGTTGGTGGGAGTCCCGTGCAACCAAATTTTACTAATCAAATAACCATGCTAACTATACCAACAAATCATACAGAGGGGCACAGAAGCCAAGCGGTAGCGATAGTTGATGATGAAGGAGACTGTGTGTGTTCTGTGTGCCTGGAAATTATTATAGGTACCCAGAACAGATGCAGTAAGTGCCTTTCCACGTGTCATGATAGTTGTATCGATGGAGCATCCGATGATGATGATTCTGGTATTTGCCTGAGCTATTGTGCCACAGAGGCACAGATCCACCAGCAGTCTGTATCTAGCCAGAGTAATGACCAGTCCAGACCAGACCAGTCCATCCCAAACACAACAGCTATCTCTTGTGATAGATCTGGTATGCAAACATCAAGTCAGCTAGTGTCGGATCAAGCTAACAGCCAAAGTGTTACTGATATTAACCACGTGTTGAATCCTACAAGCCGGACGGATGCCCAAGGTGTGAATATTGGGGTCCCAGTGAAAACAAACACAAACACCACCAGTTGCAAGGACAAAATGGCAAGTTATAAGGCAGTGATCAAGCTCCGGCAAGTTCGGCAGTTGGAAGCAAAACTGAAGAAATGGGAAGAAGACCTTAAACTCAGGGAGGCCAAAGTGACAAATAGAAATGTTGATTCACGAAGAATGGAAGAGTATGTGTCCAAAACAGAGGCGTGTAATGTGGAGCTTGAAGCCACTGTTAGAACCTTAAAACGGAAGATATGTCTTTTGGAGAACGAAGTTAGCAACTTGGCGGCCAATCGTCCTGCACCAGGCGACAAATTCAATTCTAGTTCCAATTATGCTGATCCTCCATTACTTATCAATAGCTCATCTAACCAGCATTCCGCTGACTGTTCCAATAATGCATATACTAAAGAAACTAATGACCTTGTCCTTGGCATACAACAGCAGGTTACCAGATTTGTGCTGAATAAAGTCTCTCAACAAATAAATAGATTGGAATTGGACCAAGAGCAAAAATTACCACACAGATTTCAGAAACAATATGACCTCCTTTTTTCAGAGCTGCAGAGAAACCATCCCCTCCAAATCTTCATGTGCCCTCGAACCAGCAACATAGTCATACCGTGACACATGCTAGTATTGGTGAACCATGGTCGGTGTATGCAACTAACAATCCGGATGCCCAGTTCCTGACCTCGAGTGGAGGCAAACCTATTGTGCTGACACATTGGGATCAAGATCCACAGGCTACTCAGACGATGCCTAGAACAGAACCCGCACATGTAATTGTCAACAAACAAGGCCATACTACAATGGGAAGACCTGATAGGCCAGTATATCGACCCCAAGAAAGCAGGATGTCGCCGCAGCACAAGTGGATGTCTCTCATGTGGCAGGACAACCGGTCTTCTATAGCAGCCAACAACAGAATATGTCACCCTCTCCCTCTCCGTCTTTTTTAGGGAGAAACCGGCCAGAAAGATTCAGAAGATAACACAGACTGACAGTAGTCCTTCTTCACTGGCCAGGGTAAGGCGGTTGATACTGGCGATCCCATTCTACCCCTCCAGATGCTGCGTGGATATGGTGGTACAGCTGTCCTATGGAAGTGTGGTATTGATCACCTTATTGCTTCTTTGCCTGATGGTGGAAACTGTATCCAATGTGTGGAAATCAAGGGACCTGAACCCATTCTCCTGGTGTCGGCCTATATGCCATGTAATGATATGCAAGGATGCGTTGATGAGTTTGAGGATACGCTGGACCAGCTGAGTGAGATCACAGCCAAGTACAGTTCACATCAGATTATCATTGGTGGAGACTTCAACGAAGATATTATAGAACCAAACAAAAACTCCAAGAGACCACAACTACTTCAGAATTTCTTATCGGAAAATAAACTTAGTTACAGACCCGTTGGAAAGACCTATGTCAACCCTTATGGTATTGAAACTAGTGCAATTGACTACATTTTTTTATGACAATAAAATAAATGATCCGCTGCTGTCAGCAATCAGGCTTGAAGCCATACCTACTAACGTATCAGACCATATCCCTGTATGTTGCACATTTCAGTACAGATTCAGGCAGTTCTCTAAGTCAACAGATCAGTTCAAGCCATCAAGCAAGGTGAAGTGGGACAAACTGGACAAAAATCGTTATCAATCCGTGGTTACCTCTAAGTTGGTGAGCCTCGAGCACAGTGTATCATCTGCTGCTGTCCTGGATTTACAGGTGCAGAAGATCAACGACATTCTGGTACAGGCGACTGATGAGGTTAGACCTAAGCCAGTGAAGCAACACAGAAAAGCTAGACTCAATGTTTGGATGGCTGAGATTAGGCTCGCTGTGTCTGCCAAGAAGAAAGCCTTTTGGGAATGGAAGCAGAATAACAGGCCCGACCAGTCTAACAACGTATTTGTGGTCAACGAGAAGACTACTACGAAATGCCTCAGGAAACTGTGCAGAGTGGAGTCAGCTAAGGCTAGAGAAGCCGATAGGCAGCAGATACTTGATGCAAAATCCAACGATACCAAACTGTTCCACAAGCTCATTGAAAAGCAACGAGGGAGGTCCAATATTTGTGTGAATGAGTTGAATGTTGGTGATTCTACATACAGTACATCCTCAGGGGTCCTACAGGGATGGGGGAGCATTTTAGTAAACTGGCCACACTGAATGATACTTTGAGAAAAGATCACGCATATAAGCAACTGGTAAAGACAGATGCTGGAGATCTTTGACATCTGTACACATATGGCGAATAGTCCCACCAATATTGAGACCATCACAGTCCCTGAAGTGAAGGAAGCGATCTCGTCCTTGAATAAAAACAAAGCAGCAGATATCTTTGGCATTGTGGCAGAGCATATTCTGTATGGCGGCAAAGTTCTACTTGAGTTTTTAACCAGAATCATCAATCAACTATTTACGTTTGGCAAGATTCCAGAATTACTCAAACTTGGTGTTTTAACTCCTGTATACAAGAGGAAGGGCTTAAATACAGAGGCAAAGAACTATAGAGGAATCACTATTCTCCCAGTTATTACAAAGATTCTAGAGGTCGTGCTTAGAAGGAAGATCCAGCCAATTATCAATGCTTACCAGAGTGCACTACAGACAGGATTTACAAAGAACTCATCACCGATGATCTGTTCCTTGATCTTGGAAGAGGCCATCTGCGAGCAGCGTGACAAGCGAAAGCCACTCTCTTTTGCATTCCTGGATGCAAAATCTGCGTTTGATGTAGTCAACCACGACAGTCTTCTAAGGAAACTTTATCACATTGGTATTGATGGTGCCACTTGGCTTTTAATCCAGTCCCTTCACGATGGAGGCACTACAACAGTGAAGTGGGAAGGCGCTGTTTCAGATATGTTTCATATTAAGCAGGGGGTTCGCCAGGGGGGGGGGGGTTAATTACGGACCTATATAAAGTTTACCAGCATGGGAGCATCAATCGGATTGCCGTTGTTGAGGGTGGATACCATATAGGCGAGATTTGCTGTGCTGTTCCCACGTGTGCCGATGACTCAGCCCCTATGAGTGAAGAGTTACCTCCTCTCCAATCTCAGGTATCTACAGCTGAGGATTACAGTATTATGGAGGAATTCTTAATACAGCCTGACAAAAGTGTTGTGTTGCCCGTCCCGTACAAAGCAGCAGAAAAACCAGACAGTGATATTCAGATTATGGTAGCTGACAAGGCCATGCCAGTTGTGACACAAACCATGCACATGGGGATTATGTGCTCAGCCAATAGTCAAGAGTCGGCAGTACAGGAGAACATCAAGAAGGCTAGAAGAACTGTCCAAAGCTGTTGAAGAACTCTGAAGAACTGTTATATATGCCTCGTGTGCAGGGACCGCGGCACACCGACACAATAACCGAATAATGAACTGTCCATAGCCTGATGGGGGCTGGCCTGCATGGCGAGAATGGTCAAGATCCCGATACTTCCATCCATCTTCTCCAAACATATGTTATTCCTATACTTGTCTATGGTCTGGAGGTTGTTCTTCCTACAGTAGTCTACTTGGACAAGCTGGATAGAGTTCATAAATAGTTCATCAAACAGATACTTTCATTACCCCAGAATGTAGCAGACCCAGCCATATATATTATAGCCGGAGCACTTCCAGTGGAAGCAATTATACACACCAGAGCCCTTGGTTTGTTTGGCAGTGTTTCTCGTCTTGATGAATCGTCTGTTGAGAAAAGTGTAGCTAGAAGACAACTTAGTATCAAAGCATATGGTGAAAACAGCTGGTTCATTGATATCAGAAAACTGTGTGAAATACAGTTTACCGGACCCCTACACAGTTCTGGACTGCCCTCCTTCTAAAGGACAATGGAAAAGTGTAGTGCATAAAGCCGTCTATACGTACTGGGTAGACAATCTCAAGTGGACAGCTTCCTTCTACAGTAGTCTGGAATTTCTGTGTGTATCCAGTTATTGGCCAGGCAAGAAGCACCCATTGATACAGAATATAGGCTGTGTGAGTGATGTTCCTAGAGTACACACTAAGCTGAAGTTAGTTACAGGGACCTACATCCTTCAGGTCAACAGAGTACGTTTCAAGCTATCGAGCTATGAGCTCATCACCTGCACATTCTGTGTTATCTGACAAGTCTCTTACTTCATCGAAACAGTTTAGTTAGCTAAGATAAAAGTACATGTTTATTTTACTATGTTTATATATCTTCTTTCTTTCTTTCTCTTTTCAGGTTGAGGTCATATAGATCAAAATGGAATTTCCGATTATAATGTAAAAACAACAACAACAAAAAAACAAAAAAAAAGTACGTTTCAACCAGAATGAGATCGATGTTATCTGCCAGATATGCCATCAAGCCAAAGAGACCCTTGAACACTTCATCTTGGACTGCACAGTACTGGAGCCAGTAAGACGACCTGCCCTGGATGCTATACTCCGTATTGCCTATGAGCTGTTGGACCGCCCACTGGAGCGTGACCAGTTACTTCAACTGATATTGGATAGTAGCTTCTTCTTCAGTGGTTCTGATGCCACCCTCCGTCAAACCTCATATAGAGACCTCGATATGCAAACCAGACGTCTTTGTCACAGTCTCCACACTGAACGATACAGTAAACTTTCCCTTATTTCCAAAAGAAATAGAAAGAAATACAACCGGGTAGATGTACCGAGGCACACACCACCATGAGACATTAATTCATTGGGCATTTTTCAAAGTAAACACAGGGTGAGGGGCATTTGAAGTATTTGACTTAAGAAGACCACTTCGAGAGAAGGTGTCCCTTGACTGTGAGAATTGAACACTACTATTATTCTGACAGCCAAGAGTAGAAGTGACGTCATGTTTTGTTTACAAAGTTATGGGACTTACCTTTCATGACAAGATAAATACACATTTAATCTATAAAATCGAGATAGCTCAAGTGGAAGCGAGGAGGAATACTTAACCACAAAGAACATTTTTTAGGTTCGAATCTCACTGGCTGCTCTTTTTTATTCATTTTTTTTTACTTTTTTTTTTGGAGGGGGGAGGGGAAGGGGGAGGTATGATTTTATTATTCTGTTCATGTCTTATTTTTTTTCTTTTTATTTATTTTTTTATTATTATTTTTATTTTTTATCCCTTAAACATGCATAAGGTACATATATAAAAACTTCTGTAACAACACAAGCTACTGTAAATTCGGAAATACACGCGAATGTGAGCGTTTAAAGACATATTTGCGACGTCAAATTTGTGACTAGGGCAAGTAAACAACAGCTAGAGTGATTTCGCCATTTCGCGATAATTTTATTTTCACGAACTTTTGCATGTGAGAAGTTTCGCAAAAATAAAACCTCGCGAAAACTTCTGAATTTACAGTAAGCTGAAACAATGCCGCCTGTTCCTTTTGGGCCTAGTAAAAATATGAAGAAAAAAAAAACAACCTCTAAATAGGTTCGATCCTGGTACGCCTGCGTCCAACGCCGTAGACATAACCACTACACTACAGTATCTTCTAATGTGAAGTACACAAGTTAATATTTTATGGATAGCATTGTACTATATACTCAGCAATTGTAAACAAAATATCAGGTGACTGTCACTCTTCGTTGGCACTATAGTACTACTACTACTAATGGCCGCCACCAGCATAAACAAAGATTACCTGAGCGGTTAATTTGGCTTGAAAGAAAAACAATTTTTACAAAATTGGACTATATCCAGGAATCTCATAACTCCATTCACCTTAAATTTTAACTGGCTAAGAGCTGTGAATCACACATGAGTGCTTTACTAAACAAGAACAGCTAAAAGATCAAAGTATAAGTGACAAAAATCAGAAAATGTTCAGCTTTACGATTTTGATTTGTTTACATACTAGCCTGTTAAATGTAGGTCATCGGGAATTGCAATGAGGTCATCAATATCGCATAACTCCATTCACTTGAGTCTTGAGGTATTCCAAAGTCTGCTACAGTCACATGCCACATTACGCATCAACTGTAGATCGGTGCAATTCATTTATGGTCATGTGACTTTGTTGACAGGACCAGACGCCAACAACTGGATAACTTTTTTTGTATAAATTTAGAGCTTGTGTGGTCAAAAATACAATGTTGCATTTGAATGGGTGAAATATTGACATTTTGATATTATATAATGTTAAGTTTTATTCAAAAACCTGTTTTTTTCCACATATTTCATACTTGACAACTAAATCAAAATGCAAACTTCCAGAATCTTTTATCAATGATGTCAAGCATGTATATAAAAGGAAGTGAACAGAGTTATGAGACTGAACGGAGTTATGAGTAAGGGGGGTATTTAGGGGTCATTTCTATGCATTTGAGGGTCTTTTCTTATTTCAAATCTTTTTTTGGGGTGCTTGAAATTCCAGATATTTTTTTTTGGTGAACGTGAACGGTAGATGCTGGGCCCGAGCCTATATATGAAGAAAAAATGAGAGTACCCCCACTGGGATCATCGTACCAACATCCCTAGAATGAAATGTCACACTATAATTGACAAATCCTATTTCCAGTCAGACAGATAGATAGATACAATGTTCATAAAAATGTACAAAGTGATTACTGAACTATTTAACTGTAAAGCCTAAAATAAAAAATTGTGTGTTTCAGGTTACCCGATCATGCCCAAGTTTTTGTCCCGACTCTAAAGTTTTAAAGCATTTTTAGGGGATTTTCCTGTTCGACCTTATTGTTTCTCTATCTATCAAAAGTTTTAACAAAATAAAAATATTTTCCTACCTACCGCCCCTATTTTAAAATTTTATGTAACCCGAAACACGCATATCTTTTGTTTGGCCTAAAAAGGCTAAATAGGGAGGAATTGTGATTTAATTTAACCTTGAATTTAAACATCACATTTCACTCAACCAAGGCGTCAACACTGGAAAAATATATGTCTACAACAACAACAATGGTGCTCTTATATAACTGTTTTCAATTTTGCATGCTTAAGTGGTAACTTTAGTTGTTTGCTGTTAGCTATTGCAAACACTTTGTACCCTGATTATGCCATTTTTGTCAGTTGGGTATGAACATTTCTGGATCTGCCACTGCACATGAAACTCCTACCAGCACACAGCGGAAGCAACAAAGAACAAGCTAGTTACAACAGAACCACTGACTAAGACCAGGCCTCGTGGCTATAAAACTTGAGTTTATTCTCAGACTCAAAATAAAGCGCAATGATTGGCTGATTGCGGACACATGTCCGTAAGCAGCCAATCATTGCGCTTTATTTTGAGTCTGAGACTACTCAAGTTTTATAACCTCGAGGCCAGACCCCGAGGTTATAAAACGTTTTTATGCTCAACTCAACTGAGCACGAACTTTCAACTGCTCATAAAAATGAATATTATTATATTTCAACCGACAAATGAAGAAGTTCCTTGCTTTAAGTCTCTCAGATGTTGTATTTATAATGCTAATAAATGTTAAAATGCCAACAATTGTTGGCATTTTAACATTTAGGAGCAGGATGCCAACAATTGTTGGCATTTTAACATTTATGAGCAGGATACATTTCGTGCTCAGCTGAGTCGAGCATGAAAAAAGTTTTATAACCTCGGCACTGCTTCCAGGGGTTTGAATAATGAATATATTCTACCAGTCAAATGTTTAGGTTAGCCCTCTTAACAACATCTGTTCTGGGCTAGAAATTCTTTGGTAAACAGTGAAGACCCAGATGTGGGATTTCATCAGCATTTTTGGCTAAGACAAATTCTGCCAATCTTCATTGAAAGAAATGCAAGATTTTTTTTAAATTATTACCTGTGACCCCTCAGTCAATATATAATGGACCATCCTGACTAAATTAACTTTATGGAAAAATCCATTGATCTAAAAAGGGTTAAATATACTCATACTGTAACAAAACATACATGTAATTGATAAGATATTGACATTACAACAGTTGATATAATGTACATGATCCTGTGTTGTGTATTTCCTTAGCATGTACAACATGTAACATGCAAAGAGTAGTGCAACTGTCTGGTACCCATTGATAATTTATGATGGCTGATTCTGTCAGATATTCAATACTAAGTTGACCCTCTTAAACTGAAACAATCCCTTAAACCGAAAATTCTTTTGTGAGTTCATATGTTTTTGGGCAGCCAACTAAAAGACAGTTAAATTGGGCACAAAATTTGTCTTCTATCATACAGTCGGTCCCTCAGAGCCTAAGTCAACTGACAGTTTAGTTAATGTGACTGACAGAAGTGTTCTATCCTTTTGTTTTCTATCAGTGCTCAGCAGAAGATAGTTAGAAATGAGATAGAAGTTCTTCTAGATACATTTAAAGCATGTAGCACAAGAAGATTGATTTCAGTGTATTGAGATGTCCACCCTTCTCCTATGCGCTAAGCTTGAATTAATTTATTAAATCACCACTTTTCAGGTAAGCTTAGTTTTTAAATTATTTCAATATGCATAGATCCTTATATTTTTACAATTTACCTTTTCTTTATTAGTGGATTCTTCAATCCTATTTGACAATAAATATCTAGATTATGTACATACATTTTGTATCTGAATATACATGCATAGATGTAGTCCAGATTTTTTTTTACATATTTTGAGGGGTCACTTTTTATTCAAAAACCGGTGTCTTCACTTCTTTTTATCTGTCAGACTCAAACTTATAAACAATTTATTACTTTTTACCAACCATGAGCCATAGGCTCTAAGTGAGCTTTCGTGATTGATGTTTTTCAGACACTTTCAACAATTGCTTCTAATAATGACATCTCTAAACTACTAGCTTGGTTTTGACCAAACTTTGCAAGAATTATCCTTGTTAGCCCTCTTCCATAACTGTTAAAATGGTTCCAGTCCATTTCAAAACTAGGTAAAATGAGCTAGAAATAGATTTTCTGGAATGCCTTTGTATTGGCATCACCTTTTGCAGTAGACTTCATTCTTCTCCTAAGTTAATTTAACTTATGGTTCTGGGGCTAAAAAAAGCCCTGGCCCGTGGGTCACATGGACTTCCGAGAAGGTCCAGCATGTCTTTTAGCATGAGTAACACCTATAATTTACCTTTCATTTAATTATCATTCACTTACAATTATATATATTTTTTAGGTCATAAATGCACTAAGCCTGTGTGATATACAGCTTATCATAACCAAAATATCAGAATTTATCATCATGTGTAACATTTGCATCTTCCCTTTCCTGTAATTGTTAGACATTTTCATTTGAATTATAGCCAAAAGTTGACTTGCAAGCTTGTAACTAGTATCACATTCCATAATCCATTTTTATTTAGATAAATTACATATTTAAAAATTCTATTTAGACAATTTAGAGCACATTGCCTGACTGTTCATGTTTAAAACACATGCATATTTTGTTATTCATACAGAGAATAGGCTATTGTAGTTTGTATGTCAGTGCTATGCAATCATATTGGTATTTATACCATGTAGCATTCTTTATTAAGATACACATGCTAGTTCCTACAGGGATGTTCTGATAGATTCCCAAGATGGTACATAGTAGAGATGGGCCATACAATATTTATGATAATTATATTCCAGGCTGATTTGTGTATGGTACTCGTATTCCAGACGAATTGAACCAGCATCTTTTATTTGACATCTGAAGAATCTTATAAAATTATCAGCACCCATACAACATCTTTGCTGCTGCTAGAGTGCAAAAACTTAAAGGCTTACCTCAATAACGTTACAAGACATCAGATCAGAACAATTCAGAGTTTGAATAGGTTAGGCCTAAATGAAATATATGTGTGGTTCCTGTTGCATACCAACAACATTTAGGGTAGGTAGGTAGGGAAATTATTAAATTTTGTTGTATCCTCGAAGGACCAGTTTCAGTGACCCTAAGGGTTATTTTAGCAAAATTATCAAACTTCTTGAAAACATTTCATTTTTGTGTATAGCTCACTTAAGATTTGTCTTTGGGCAATATGTTTGACATAGATTAGTGTTCAGAAAAATTAAAATAACACATTTGACACCGTTTACCTTGACCTTCCCCAGTTTTCTTTACGGAAATTGGTTGGGACCTGTTTCAGTGACCCCCACTTAATTTTTAAAAGATTAACATCAGCCAGTCAAAAGCATCTGTTCCTTGTTATCTATCACCAACTTTAGACAAAACCATGTTGAAGCAATTACGGTCTTTCTTTATAATGAAATACAGTTCACGTTTAAGAAACTGTTTATGTAGCACAAACATACTGTAAAGCCTAAGGGGGTAGGGTTAAATATACTGGGCAAAAGTAAGTGAAAAATGGAATTGATTTCATAAAGTTGTTCTTAATGATGCAAGAAGATGCTGAATGTCTATTTATTTAATTGTGGAGATATTGGCAATTCTATTGCAAGTTTTTCAGAAGTAAAAAGTCGATAATCATTTTTCCAATTGACTAAAATATCTAATTAAATGATATAAGAACACCACAAATTTCAAACTGGTCTCTTTCACAAACTATCATGCTGATCAGTTCTTTTTGCCTGTGAAGTGATAGAAAACAAGATGGAAGTCATATCTCAACAGAAAATACATTCCGATGTTGTTTTTTTTTACCAAAGCTGTAGGCCTGAACTGGAAAGGGTAAAAAAGTAATAAGAAAAATGCCAAAAATTGGGGTTGCCATGGAAATTACAAGTCTGTCAAACTACGCCTGTTTGTATACTACTGATTTTCAGTCTCATAGGAAGTCAAATGCCTATATATCACATCTCATTTATGCTCAGTTGTATGAAACATTGCATTTGGAAATGGCAGCTCATTTTCAAAAGGTCACTGAAACTGGTCAGTCACTGAAACAGGGCGTAAATTCGCACGTTTTCACTTATCGACATTGGGTATCTGCAATGCTTATTTAAATATACGTCACGTTGTTGGGAAATTTTTTTGATAAGCCAGATATTTTTTTATTTGGGTGGGCTCCGAGCTAATCGGAATTTTGGGAAAACTTGGTATGAAATTAGCTATAGGTGCATTTTTCAAGGTAAAATATTTTTTTGAAAAAAAAACCTCGCTAAAAATCATATAACATTATTTATCAGAAATGTACCTATTAATTGAGGAAGCTCACCCGCTTACCTTCAATTATGCACAACGACAGACTAACAGCCCTCATTTCCCTTGATTTACCGAGTTATTGAAGAAAGAAGATTGCATATAATTAAAACTATGATAAGGCTAAGCACATATCACAATCCGAAAAGGATACCATTACCACAGTTCATACACATATACAGTATTGCACCAGTCATTTGTATCCCCCGCCCCATCGGGCCCGGGCTGGTGAATTGCGGGACATTTAACTTTTCAAAGCCCTACCAAAAGCACTGCAAAACCAAATTTGTGGTAAAATCCCTGCTAAATGCCCCGCCCTGGGGGGTTGACAACAACAAATGACCTAAATTATTTGAATAAGCTTTCCATCTCGTCCCTTATCCCATTGTGGTTCCTCGTGGAATTTGGCTTCAGTGGTTTCAGAGAATTTGAACACGCACATACTTTCACAAGGGAGCTGTTAACATAAAATAATGCAGCTGTATATGTCCCTGTATTCTTGAACACCAGAACAAAACAAAGTCTTTGAGAGTGGCTTATATGGCTTTCAACATGTATGTATACATTTGAAATTTAAATAAGTACCTTAACATACAAATGTGTAAAATGCAGGTAAACAGGCACACCAAACAAAAGTACTTATGTCAGTGCCACATAATGATCCATGAGTAAATGTCATCCTAGAACAATTCAAACTAAGCAACAGAGAATAGTAAGTTTTAAAATTTAGGATTTGGCAAGTAAGAATATAAATTGTGACAAAAAGAGCTGGTGCAGATGCACATGCTGATCTTTCCCCTGCTGTTTTCCGAGACTACGATTATTTAAGCAGGAAATTAAAATCCCAGCACGGGGGGACACATCGTAGGTCAAATCCCGGCACTTAAGCCCCGCTATGTCCCCGTTATCCCTGGCCCCAAGGGGGCTGGTCTTACAAATGACTGGTGCATAACGTTTAGCACAGTCATATCTTATTTCCATATCATCAGTTTGATAAGGTTTTTGATAATGACCCTAGCCTTTTTGCAAATCAATCGATTGTTTCTGTTCTATTACACGCCTCATTACGATTAGATCTATGTACATTTGTTAAACATATGCAATTAATTCCAAGTAGTGCAATAGAATTAATTATTATTATCGTCATTGCTTCCAAAAGTAAGTAGGTTTGCTCAGTTAAATAGCACGGCATACATGGGTCTAGTACATTATGCACCTGAAATAGATATATATGCAGACAAATTGTGAAAAACGGACGTTATGCATTCAAATAACCTATGCAGAAATCACGCATTTTATGCAAAAAAAAATAATAAGTGTGAGACCGCATGCAGTGAGCGAAATGAAACAACAAATTAAACAGGAAAGTGCAAGCGAAAATCGCTATATGCAACGGGAAAATGCAGAATAGGAAAAACATAGCTGACCTGGGGTATTTTTTCGGCATTCGGTGAATACATTGCATTGGGTAACATTGGGTAATTCCGACGACACGGACAAAAAGTGTCAACAAAAGTGTACCGGAACTTCTTTTGTCTAATAACCTTTACATAAAATACATATTACGGACGGAAGTCAAACAACAGAACGAAGGTAGGACATATTTCAACGATAAATTTGCAAAATTTAGCGAAACAATTCAAACGTTCATGAAAATTCAAAGCGAAATATCAATTAACGATGTCAACGGAAATTATCAAATATGCAAATGAAATGGCGGACGAATACGCGGAATAGTCCATTATAGAATATGCAAATGACGGACAAATTCGCGAAAAATTTCAACGCCAAAACTAAAACAGGGTTATCATGTTCAAGTAAATTGCAATTTTCAAATTATAGAATTTCAAATCCAAATTAGAATACAGCAGACGTACCGAAAAAGATCAAAATAGCAAAATTTCATAAGGCCGGGCCACCCGCGAAAAAATGCAGAAAAGCACACGGCTAATTTGCAAACCGATTTACCGCAGTCGCCAGTTGTTGTAAAACTGATACATAATAAATAGAGCGATGGGGCGTCCGCTGTAGTAATACATAAATAACTACATGGTGATTCAGGGACTTACCTTCTAAAGAGGTATTAGTGTTCCCACACTGAGTTATGTCGTCTGAATGCCGCTCAGTTCTCCTACTTGGCAGGCTTTCGTTGCCTTCAGTCCGTGTGTCTTCTGATTGGCTGATTCATAACATGTTGTTTCCACTGCGCCCTCTTATATCGCTGGGTTACACTATTTGTCGAAACATCTTTTTACCACATAATCACACACTGCAGACCAACCCACGGCACCCCATCCCCAATAAGCCACAGAATATTAACAGTAACAAGACATCAGATATGATAGATTTACTATCATAAATACCTCATATTATCACCACCACGTATCACTATACCTCATTTTGAGTGAACCATGTTCTCTTGATGGATATGCATTGTAAGGGGCTCATCCGGTACCTTCTCTTATAGGTGTATTTGATTTAGTTAAATTTTGTGGGCCATACTGGTTATGGACCGAATTGGTCATGGCCCGAAATAGTTATTTGCCAAAATGACCCAAAACCTGGAGATATGGGTGCTTGTTTCCTAGTTTATAAAGGCCATATTATCCAAACGCTTGTAATTTCTGGTACCAGTGACTATTGTCATAGGTAAAATATATATCTAATGATTGCATCGAATTATCCATTCAATTTCATAAAAAAACTAACTAATGAGGTTTGTGCTGAACAGGATCGACATTCTGGGAATTTACTGCATCAATGTCAACAAATATCCAAACCAATTACCTCGTATTTCAAGAAAGTACCTGGGCTGTGTAGCGCAATCTGTAACGTGTCTGACTGCAGATCCAGGGGTCGTGAGTTTGATACAGGCACAGTGCCATACTTTCCCAGAGATTGATCATGAAATAATTTTTACAGCCATTCTTCTCCCCACCACTGATTCAAGAAGGGCTGTTTTCATTAACAAGCGAAAGTATGACTTTTTTGTGCTCGAAGTACTGGTTAACTCTTAGTCAAGCTTGCCCAGGAAAAGGATGTTTCACAAAGTAATTGTGGGATGTAATACTTTTGAATTTCGTAATACACAGGGGTACTATAATCGTTTTCTAACTTGCACTTATTCTCATACATAATTATAATACAATTGGTCGTGGGTACCCTCAAACTACTATCGAGGCTAACTATCGCGGAATTGTCAATTGTACCATCTACAACGGCTTTACACCCTTTACAGTATTCAATGGATGGAAACATCACCAGTATTAGTCTCGCTGCCAGTATTGCAATTCCATATATCTCATGCTCTCTGCTATACTGCATATTTCTCTGTTGTATTTCATTGATTTGACTTTTATCTTTTCCCGTCTTTACCTTGTGGTAGTGCGCTTGCATGAAAAAGGTGCATTAAACTGACGATATGGAAATACGATATGACTGTGCTAAAAGTTTCCATGAAAAAGGTGCGTTAAACTGATGATATGGAAATAAGATATGACTGTGCTAAAAGTTTCCATATTTTGTGTATGAGATGTGCTAATGGTGTCCTTTAGGGGTTGTGATCTGTGCTTAGCATTATCATATTTTTTTTACTTATATGCTATATTCTTTCTTCAATAACTCGGTAAATCAAGGCTAGAGAGGGCTGTCGTTGATCACAATGAAAGGAAAGCGGTTGAGCTTTCATACAATAGGTACATTTCTGATAAATGATGTTTCTACTTGATTTTGAGCGAGGTTTGTTCAAGACATTTTTCCTTGAAAAAAAAGCTCCTATTTCAATTGATTGCTCATTAATCAAAAGCTTCAATAACTCTGTAAATCAAGGATTGTGAGGACTGTCTTTTTTCGTAATGGAATGAAAACGGTTGAACTTTCTCATGCAATAAGTGCATTATGCTAAATGATTTTTAAATATGATTTTGAGCGAGTTTTTTTTTAAAAACAACCTATTCTTCCTTGAAAACATACACCTATTTCACTTGATGGCTCATTAATCAAAAGCTTCAATAACTCGGTAAATCAAGGGAAGTGAGGGCTGTCGTTGGTCATAATGGAAGGAAAGCGGTTGAGCTTTCTCAAACAATAGGTGCATTTCTGCTAAATGATGATTTTAAAAATGTGATTTTGAGTGATTTTTTTTTTCAAAAAAATATTTTTCCTTGAAAAAATGCACCCATTTCAATTGATTGCTAATCAAAAAGCCAGCAGGAGCCCAATTTCGTATGGTGGTAGACTTGAAATGCACTATTGAATATAAACTATCTTTTTGCAAAACTATAAGAAATTAGGCAGAACATTGCCTTTAAGTAAACTGAAAATGTAAAGTGCGCTTGTATATAGATTAGTCACAGTGTTCATGGTACCAACATAACATGACGAACAAATACACACACCAGGGCATTTGGAAAGTCATGCAATTTGCGCGAGGACGGCTCCCGTTTAATAACAAATCCATTAACCCTTAAAGAGCCAATCACGACTGCAACAGACGACTTTTGCAACATTTTTCCTAATTTTGAGAAAAATTAAGGAATGATATTTCATGAGAATCGTCTATTCTCATGAAAATCATGCCTTATTTGTTATTTTTGAAAAAGCAGCAAAAAGTGAAATTGTCGTCTGCTGCAAATTATAGTGGCGCTTTAAAAGATAAAGCTGAATCTCTGTTCTTGTATTACATTTTAACTCTGCACGTTGGGTAGCTGTTGTCTGCTGATTCATCAAAAACAATTTAAATGAAAATCTTTCTGGGTGTCTGAGGCAAAAGTTATCAGCAGACGGCGTAATAGCGGCGAGCAAGGAAAGAGTTGAGCATTTAGAAATTATTTGCGACAACCTCAACTAAATGGCTTACCTGGCGTTGGTCTTGGTCGACCCAGTAATAGAATTACATCGTCTGGCTGACCTGCTTTGTCAGTAAATGACGTATTTGTTTCCATAGTAGCTGCTGGTTTCTCGAACTGCCAGTCACTGAGCAGTCGTACTTTGTTGGCCTTAGTTGGGAAAGATTCTAGCATAACATTTGTGTGTATGTTAGTATTTTTTGTATTCTCCTATAATAAAAATGATGGCAAAAATGAGAAATAACAGCCAAAATCAAACAACATTAACTAATGACGAGATAGTGTGTACCGTTTTATTTGAATCGTTTTTGTCATGAGGTAAACAACCTTTATTTAACTCACTACATAAAGATTCAGACAAAACTGTACGGTATTTACAGCTCGCATCAGCTTAGTTAAGAAGCTAATAGACCTGACCAGAGCACTACATACTCCTTTTTTTCGCTATTTTACACCAGACGATTTTTTCAGCCTCCATATATATGACATACAGGGGAGCGCAGTGACTCAGTGGTAGAGTGCTTGACTCGAGACCGAGGAGCCGTGGGTTCGAGCGTCTCTGTGTTGTGTCATTGAACAAGACACGTTTATCTTTGCTTAGTACTGGTTCAACCCAGGAAGACCCGTCACAACATAACTGAAAGATTGCTGACTGGGACGTAAAGAATCAAATCGAACTAAAACAAAACAGGGCATACAGAACCAGAAGGAAACTCATAAGACTTCCTTATCAGAGCCGACAGTTCTGTTTATGAAGTTTCCTACTGTCACATTCCTTTTCGCATCCTTTTCGCAGAGCCTGCATTTTGCATTATATAAATCTGTTCATGGAAAGCATGGGGCTTGTTTGATTGGGTACTAGTGTACTTGGATTTTTGCTCCGTTTATTTGGGTTGACGAGTTTCATCTTTGAATAATTTGCTTATTTGACCTCTGTGGGAGTTGAGATAGGGGGGGGGGGCGCTATGAGCATAATGCAAGCCATCATTGTATCATATTTTACTCTTGATATTTGGGAGTTTTATTTCCAATAGGGCTGTGAACACAACTAAAATTGTAGGTTATAATAAAGTCCATCTTTAGACTTGCACAGGGTCTCTGCTTTGCACGCAAGGTCTGTGAACACACGTGCAGAGTGGGGACACTGTCGTTATGAAGTGCTTGCGCAGGTTTGACAGATGGCAGTCAATATTATATTCACAGTGGGGTAGCCGAGCGGTTGCATCTTTGTTTTCTATTGCCGTTCTCTCTCCAGAAGATCTTGTCATGGAAAATATACTTCTACGAGGGTCATTCAATATATTCTGACAATGGTCTCATAACTTTTTTGCCTTTAGTGCGATGCTATTGAAAATGGGTATATGTCCATTAACATTTCACGAATTCGTAAACGTAGAATTTATACGCGCACATCTTATGACGTCATGAAAACGTGACGTCATCCGAACGTCACGCGAGCGTCATTGCCGCGTTTAGTCAAGAGGAGCAACGCGCTTACATTAAAATTGAGTTGAGAGGGAAATTAGGTATGGAAATATATGGAAATTTATGCGAAGCTTGTGGAACGTCATCAGTTTCCTTAAAGACAGTTTACAGATGGCTGGAGCGTTTCTCAGCTGGAAAAACTGATATTTTGGATGAACCATGCTGACGCAGGCCTGTTGAGGTAACTGATGATTATCATGTGGAAAAATAAAGATACTTTTGGATGTAGACAGACAATATACATGTGATGAGTTACCTGAGAGTATTGGTATCAGCCATGGATCGGCTCATACAATTTTGACAAGACATTTGAAAAAGCAACGGGTTGCAGCTGGATGGGTTACTCATTATTTGACCATTAATTTAGGCCAGGTATACGTAAAAAAAGAAGAGACGGGGTAGTGTTGCTTCACGACAACACAACGCCACATAAATCTAAGGAGGTGACGTCACTAATTCGAATAGGGTGGAGACAGCACAAACTCACCTAAATTGGTATGAAAATGGTGATCAATTCTTTAATCGTATTGTGGCATTAGACGAGACTTGGTTACGCAGTTTTGAACCGGAATTGAAATATCAAAGTAAGTAAGGTTGCAAAGATCAGGAATCGATACAATCAAGTACCACACCTGACCCAGGATACCAATGGGAAAGTGACAAACTCACAGAAGACACCACAAACGAGAGCCAAGAGGTCAGCCCTTTCCCAGCAGGTGACCACGAAGCACATATAAACAGACATGCACAAAACATAGCAAACACAAAACAGAACAAAAACATAAAAGATCCACAAAAGAAGCACCGCCTTGGAACGGTCAGTAAAATATTTTACTGGAGGGCTTAAACCAGTTTAACAAATTCTGAATGGCACACTCTGAGATCACCAAGGCAAGCTAAATTTCGGAGAACACAGGGGGCCTTAAAACAGCTAGCGATTATAGCATATGCCAATAGGGGTATATTAGTGACGGATTACGTTCCCATTGGACAGTCGTTTACTGGAACATATTATGCAAAGTTTCTGCAAGCAAAATTGAGGCCAAGAATGCGTAAAAAAAGAAGAGACATTGTAGTGTTGCTTCACGACAACGCAACGCCACATAAATCTAAGGAGGTGACGTCACTAATTCGAGCATATAACTGGGAAATGTTGAGGCATCAACCTTATTCTCCAGATCTGAGTCTATATGATTATGATCTCTTCCCTAAACTAAAAATGCCGCTCAGGGGACGAAGATTTGAGGATCTAGACGAATTAAAAGACGCCCTGGCCAAGGAGCTTCGACTGATAACCTCTGGTTGCCTAGCAACAGGAATCAGTGACTTACCCACACGATGGAATGAGGTCATTAAACAGAGAGGATGTTACTTTGAAGGTTTCTGAAAAAGGGATGTGTCTATTAATTAGCGTTTTTCCACAGTAAGACCATTGTCAGAATATATTGAATGACCCTCGTACTTTACTTTTAAAATATTTGTTCGACCAAGCCTGATTATAATGTACATGTATATATGAAATTCATGTGTCGATTAGCTGCTTTATTCGTCGAATTTTTATGCGTTGCAATAGCATTGATTGAAAAGTTATTTTCGCGATGTTATTCATATGTCGTCTGCTTATTAGGGCATCTGCTGCATACTCTGATGCGATGTTGTGCTTGCCGTCTGCTGCTGAGCATAAGTATTGAATGACGCGTTGTATTAGTTTAAGAACCTACTAGTTATGTTCGGCTATATTACCTGAGCGTCGTCTGCTTAGCTCGTCTGTTGATATAAAACATTCATTTTTGAATGTTGTCTGTTTGTGCGTTCGTTGATTACCCGCTTGTCTGGAAGGTATTGCTGTTAGTGTATAGCAGTAGCATTGCAGACATTGTCGGTACTGTGCTGATGTATTGAGAGATAACATTTGCTTATTCTTATAGGTATTAACCAGCATTCGCGCATTGTAATTAAGCGCACACACATACGAGGTATATCTGCAGTGAGGTTTAGGCAATTGACACATCATACCGGAAGCTATGTAAGTAATATACATGTGGTTCTAGATAAGTACATATATATAATCACATTAAAGTCATTATGCACCACTTGAGAACACAGTTGTATGTGCCAGGGGTACACAATCACGTTTGCTTGCATGTGCTTAAAGAACATGAATTCTTGTTAGTTTTGGTCATCGTTGAGTAGATTAAGGTCCTCCGATGTGGTACATCATAATTGATGTTTCAGGGGTCATGTATTGACTGTGTGCTGCCTATGTTGTTGTTACGTACTCGCAATTGCCATTATAGCATCACTATAATTGTTTTGTGTCTGATTTCGTTAGGGTTCTCTTTGAGATCAAGAATGATACCTGGATATGGTTACATGTCGCTCTGGTGTTTAAGAAGAATATATACCAACCTTGATGCTGACATTTATAGTTGTCATGAGCAAGGATAGTGCAGCAAGATAAAAGTTAAGGTTTTAAGATTTAAGGATTTTCACCCGTTCTAATATTTCTTTTAGTAGAAAACAGTCAACCAAGAACATTTGTTCAGTTTTTCTGGAGCCATATAAACAATCACCAAGACCAACAAGAAGGAAGAAGATGCAACTGAAATTAATCTCCATTATTTTTTCACAATTTTTTTAAAATGGTTTTATTATTTAAAATTAAACATTGTTTTGTACTTAATTACCCAATTGTTTGTGATCAGTCATCGTCCGTTGTGGTTTACACTTGCCTGGGGCTCATCCAACCTTGACACCTACCCGTGTCAAACGAGTCTTAAAAATCTTTATTTATCAGTCAAAAATAAAAATTACAGACTGAAAGCGAAATATGTATGCCCTACTTGCTTTCTTTTCAGTTATGTTCACATGTTCTTGAAAGTTTAGCTGTTAAGTATGCAATTCGTCATAATTTGAGATTAGAAATATATACTGAAGGACTTTAAAAACGCACCACCTGCTTAAATGCTAATTCATGTCGAAAATTGGATATTTTGATCATGTGAAAAATAAAATTGCAAGTTCCGTCATTTAGCTTGCATTCAATAAGGAAATCAAAACGCTGTGGCTTATGGTTGTGGTGACGTCACGATAATTCTGAGACAACTCAAATTCAAAAAGTCACTGAGTCCCCATACCTTCCATTATGAACGAAAACAAAGTTTTCGAACCAATGTTTGTTCTTGAATGCAAAAGGAAAGACAAAAACAAATCATGAAGTTTTAGGCCTCTGACAACTTTCATTCCGTCTTCATGACGTCATTGATTTTTGACGTAATAGGCCGTTTATATCCTAAGGATCAGGAATGATCAAAAGCTTTTTTTTGCCAACAGATACTCCTCAATCAGTTGCATAAAAGACAAAAGTATCGCGATATGCGCGGATGTCACCAGTCTGTTATTGATGTTTGAAAATTTAAGACTGACGTTAGCAAAGAAACGCTGCGAGTAGTAGTGTTATAAAACAATTATTTCTTAAAACTTTTGTGTTTTTCCATTTGTTAAGACATCCGGCTACCACTTAAAAGTATTTGTTTTTAAATTGAATCAAATTCACATTTGTCAGACGACACTTGTTGAAAACACTTACGTCGATATTAAGTCAGAATGAACAGCATGAGCAAATCAAAATAATGGCAAATCATGGTCCATTTTGCAAGAGGATAAAAATGATAAAGAAAAATCATCAAATTAATCGTGTGAAAGAGACAGAGAATGTAAAATGGTGCGCTTTTAAAGTCCCTTAGTATATTTGAGAATTAAAGTTCGGATCAATGTTGTACAGACCTGAATTTTAGTATTCTTACTGTGTTTTTGAAAAATAGAAACATTATTTCTAAATTTAGAAGATCAAAAGTTACAGACTACACAGCTTTAAGTCCAGAAACTGCTGATGATAATTTGATTTGATAGATCAACAGATGGGCAGATGGACAGACGAACGGTAAGTTAGAACAAGACCAAACTCTGCTCTTAATCTGCGTCGCGGGTGCACATCTTCAATGCGTGAACAGTCGATATGCAAAGTTCAAATATACAAGATTGAAATAAGATTACACCCAAATTTCGCAATGTAAGCTACAGTAGGTGAGGTAGCAATTTCGAAGTTGAACACTCAAAATACATTATCAAATGTGCACGAATATAGGGCGTACATGTTCAATCATAATATTAAGGAATGAAAACTGCTTGAGTTACAGATTACACAAACCAGAAACCATTTAAGCATTAATAACTAAAATTTCTAATTTCAAGACCCCCAAAAATGAAAAAAATATTCGTATAATGTGCATAAAATAGGAGGTGCACATCTTCAATGTGCGAACAATCATTCTGCAAAGTTTGAATATAAAGGAATGAATACTCTTGGAGTTCCAGATTACACTAACTAAGCGCCCCTAAGCATTTTTGAAGGAAAAAATGTTCGACACCCCTCAAAAATTGGTAAAGATACTTATTAAATGTGCACAAAATGGGAGGTGCAAATCTTCAATGTGTGAACAATCATTATGCAAAGTTTTGGTACTGTTGGAGTTTAAGATTACACAAACTTGGCACCGCCTAAGCATTTCCGATGGAAAAATGTCTAAGTTCAACACCAGTCGAAAACGAGAACAAAAATTATGAAACGTGCACAAAATAGGAGGTGTACATCTTCAATATGTGAACAATCACTAGACAAATTTTGAATAAAAAAGGATGAAAACTTTTGGAAATACAGATTACACAAACTTGGCACCCTAAAGTGTTGTGGACGGACAGACGGACGGAGTGGACCCACCGCTAGACCTTTCTCGCAAAAGCTACGCAGGTAAAAACAGACACACATACTTGAAGGACGAGAAGGTGTATCTATCAGGCTTATAAATGTCCCTACTTCTCAAACTTTCTGACCATATAAGTTTTTAAGCTCACTATCGACACCTGGGCGATTTTGCTCTCTTGCAGAGTGCCATCAATAGTTTTTTTTTTATAATCTCCACTTGTGCCTCTCTTGACGAAGCTGCCCAAGATTAAATCTATTTATACTAATTACTCCTAAACAGTGAGGGGCTAGAACGTTGATGTTTATCGTATAAGCGAGTGTTTACACAGGCTGAATCTCATACAAAAATATGGAGGCTGATACCAGTAGCAAGATATCCAGCACCAATGGAGGTTTTAGTATCAGGTCAAAGAGTATCTACATAAAAACGTAGAACATATAGCCCTATCTACGCATCAGTTATATGTTGGATGAAGTGTGGTGTGGGACATTATATCGATGGTGCATTGTCCGATCGAATTCTAGTAATTCGACATCAACTTGCAACTATGCTATAGTGAAGACATACACTATAAACCACTAAATGTTCAGAGCATCTGATAGCTTGAGCTGTATACACCTTATTTTTGACCTTTAGAACCCCGTTTGGAGCCTCTGGCGTGATATATGTAGTGTCAGCGAGCGGCGTGATATATGTAGTGTCAGCGAGCAAATATTAACCCATTTAAGCCGAATGAAATTTTCCACCATTATCAAATGGAACAGTCTATTTCTGTTTTAAGGGATGTTAGATGGTATTTTTCATTTGTATTCAAATTTTAATAGAACGTTCTGAAAGCAACCAGTGGAGACCCAGATCAGGCGACGCATTCTGCATCCTGCGGCGTCTGGTCTGGGTCTGCACTATTTGCCTACGTCCCAAAAAAGGACGCTAGGCTTGTGTGAGTTTAAATAGATTAAGAATTCATACACAATCTCAAGATATGACTAGTTGAGCAGGGTGGGGTTCGGAAATTTCATAGTAATGAGAATTTTTTCGCTCTTTTTCTTGATTTTTAGTAAGTATGACACTGTTGTTTAAGAAATAGTAATAATTCACTGTTTGGAGGTCAGTTATAAAAAGATCAAATCATGAGCCCGCAACTGACCGACAAATAGTGAATTATTACCCCACAATTCACGCACTAGGGCTGATCTATTTCGATTCTATTACACAATAAACGATGAAAATACATTTGAAGTATTCAGCTTCTTCAAATTTACTGCCATTGCACTGAAGAAATCCCGCCAATAGTTGGACTGTGTCGCATAAGTTTACATGAATATAGCGTCTTTCAAGCGTAAATACGCCGTTGCACCATCTAACGCCATGACTGACGTCACTTTGATGAAACAATTGACATCAGATAGTGCGCGTCTTCCGAGCGCTTTCAAAACTGTGACGACGGCCTTAGTTTCCTCCCTCCGTATATCATTTGATAAAACACTTTTTTTAGCATTGGCTCTATAGTTGTGGTGTGTTAGAATATAGGGATCACACAAGTTTTTTTTTCATGCATTAACATTTGCCGGGTCCCGAGGATTCTGTTTGAACGTGAGGCCGATAAGCCGAGTGTTCAAAAATCTTCCGAGGGACCCAGCAAGTGTTAATGCAATGAAACAAACATGTGTGATCGTTATTCCTGCATACTTACCTTATTCCAAACAAATTTGCACTGAAAATGCTGCTAAAACATTAAATTGTTCATTTTCTTAAACTGGATTTCTCTAAACAAAATGGCGTCGGCTGTGTACTTTCGAACGTTATAAGGTCGTGTAACGTCATTACCGTACACAACGTTTTCGCGAAAAAAACATCTGCAAAATGATCAGTCTGGTCCACAACGCATTCCGTATATAACGTGATGCAAATAATGCAGGCCTAAATATAAGTTTTTATAAGTTCAGGCCCATGTTCAAACGGCATGTGAATCTCCTGATTTGAACATGGATTTTCGTTCATTTGACGATGGGTGTAAACAGCTATACAATAGACATCTATGCAAGAATTGCATATTATATACTACTCAAACATTGATTAGAATCACTATTTCATAGATTTCCACAAGGCTCAATGCACTGAGACTACCCCTATTATTTGGCACTCGATAACTTTTGATGTTTTTTCTTCAAATTCAGCGATATTTTCAGTAATTATTGAAAATCCAGTGGGATACAGATTTGTATGCAATACACTCACTAGGGGGAGTCAAAGGCCCTTTGACGATTTAACAAGACTGACATGTTGACGTAGTTTTATTTTAGTCCCAACAGTATCAGTAAAAAGTTGTGACCTAGGTTTATTTGGATCAAGCATCCGTTGTGACCATCATCCTATACAGTAGGCGTGCTCAGAGGCGTACAGAAGTCTGTTTAAGACTAGCTTTGCGCAAGCAGTACCATAGAACTATGCAAAAAGTATTGCTTAATATACATGATGCATGTTTGATTTTTAAAACAAAAACCCTTTTTAAGATACTTGTAAAAAAACCCCACTAATTTTAATGAAAATGAAAAAAGCACACTTAAAATGTCTTTAGTTTGCATTATATATCTTAAGATTCATTTACAAGTGCTTTAGCAATACCATTGAATTAGATTCAAGCTGAATTTCCTTATACCTAGAGCACAGTGTAACATTGAAGCAGACCCGTATGTCTTGATACAGGTAAATGTTGAACCAAGAGCAGCGATCACAAAATTTCAATGTCCAAAAATCACACAATTTTGAAATTATTATTAGCCAGTTATGTCACAGTGACTAATGATAACACGTTACAGCAGACCACAATTCAGGCGACTGTACTCATATATGGCGGTAAATGGGGCTAAATTATTTACTGACCAAAACTAACGTTGCTTGACGCTACAAAGAATAGGTGCCTATAATTGATCCTTACCCCATGCTCCTTGTTTGTATCAGCAGCTTTCAGCATTCGTAAGCTCAAGTTGACACCTACAAAAATAATACAACGGTGTTTCATATATTGGCAAGCTTATGTAAAAAACTTCAAGATGAAAAAGAATACATATTTTTCAAGAAAAATAAAGTGATGACAAGTTGAAATAACGCGCAATCACCTCGTAAATATAACATGAGAATACAAGTTGAAATAACGTGAAAACATTTCGCCTGTAAATACGACATAACAAGTTGTTACTTCATGATGACAAGTTAAAATTTCGTTAACAAATTTCGTAATACTGACATAACAAGTTGAAATTACGTAATGACATTTTGAAATAACGTGAAATATCTCGTAAATATACCAGTCAAAACTACGTGCTGACAAGTTGAACAAACGTGAAAACATCTCATAAATACGAGATACCAAGTTGTAACGTGATGACAAGTTGAAATTTTGTGAAAATAAATCGTAAATACGACATACAAGTACGACATAGCAAATGGAAATTATGCAGAAAAAACTAATAAGTTGACATTACTTGGTAACAAGTTGAACCATCTCAGTAATACAACATAACAGATGACAAGCTGAAATTACGTGAAAATATCTCGTAAATATGACATAACAAGTTGAAATTAGACATAACAAGTTGAAATAACGTGTTGTCAAGTTTATCATAAACAGTATATGTCTTGATTTATTGTAGCTATCTCGGCTGTGATGTAATTATACCTGTCTGATCTGTCAGAAAAATCTGCCTTGCCAGGTACAGAGACAAACAGAGGGTCCAGAAGCAGATGAACTTGAGGTAGCGTTTGTAATTTCTCTTCATGATGCCAGTGGTTTCTCACATTAGGAGCTAACACAAGCCACTTTGCTGCAAGTACAGATATACACTTAACAAAATTTCTTATTTGGTCATCTAAATGCTAAAGTAGTTTTGAAAATAAGAATCGGTTAAACAAAATGCATGCTTCTATGAATAATCAAGGCTATGCCGAGACTCTGCAGGGCATTTAATTAAAAAATGACTGGTACTTCTTGCACAGACGATGCTAGAGTAAAGGTACCCTTATTTCAAAAAGTCACATTTTTCTACAACCTGAAATATATCTGTCATATCCCTTTTTTACCCTTTTCTAGTTATCCAGCATTTTGCATTATATTAATCTGTTCATGGAAAGCATGGGGCTTGTTTGATTGGGTACTTATGTACTTCGATTTTTGCTGCATTTATTAGGGTTGACGAGTTTCATCTTTGGATAATTTCCTTATTTGACCTCTGTGGGAGTTGAGATAAGGGTGGCCTCTATGAGCATATTACAATCCATCATTGTATCATATTTTACTCTTGGTATTTGGGAGTTTTATTTCTGATAGGGCTGTGTCCGCCACTAAAATTGTAGGGCATAATAAACTCCATCTTTAGATATGCACAGGGTTTCTGCTTTGCATGTGAGATCTGTGAATACACGTGCAGAGCGGGAACACTGTTGTGATAAAGTGCTTGCGCAGGTTTGACAGATTGCAGTTAATATTATATTCACGGTGGGGTAGCCTAGCAGTTGCTTGTTTGCTTTCTATCGCCGTTCTCTCTCCAGGAAGTCTTGTCATGGTAAATATACCTCTACTTTACTTTTAAAGGGGACATATCAAAGATTTTCATTTTTCTTTGCAATTTCCTTTTATGTGTCGGATTTTATGTATTAATTAAGAATTCAGTTCATTTTCCACAATGTCACACTGGTCAATGTAAACGCACCGGTGGTTGCTACACCGAGCTGGTGGTTGCATTTTTCAGCACAGGTGGTGGCGTAAAAGGTAAAACAATCTATACCTGTTGACTTTATGATTAATTTATAAACTTGCATTTATTTTATTTGTGATGACACCTGGCGCACAGACCACCAGTAACATTGCAGTTTATGGCTCTACCAAGCAATTGGTGATTTAATTCATAGTTTGGACTGCAAATCCAACAAAATTCTGGAGTTTTGCCGTTACAGGAGCTTTTTTCTAGTGCAACTGCCTAAATTGAGGGAAATCTGTATGTCTAAGCACAGTTGTTATCATATTTACATGTCATAACATCCAAAAAACGATTACAACTTTGTATCTTTTTTCTTGGTAAACTAGCTAACGGTTTATTGAGGAATTTTAGTACAACAAACTGGGAGCATTTTTGACGCATTGATACAACGCACTGATGGTTGCACAGAAGTCCTGTGGTTGCTGGTGCAGACTCACCACATCTTTTCGCTGTTCACACAAACGTTACAAAAATCACCATTTCAACCAGCATATGATATTTCGATACTGTGAAGAAGGCTCAGGCGAGCCTGTGTAAACCTGCAGACTCCCAAGAGCCTTTGCTGCCAGCACAAGAGATCTTGATATTTTTACATTGTCCAGTGACTTTGCCTGCGCAAATGTGCAGACTCACCAGAGTATTCGCTGCTGGCGTGAATAGCACACAAATCGCCATTTAAGGCAGCACAAGATATTTTGTGCAGTTACGAAGGCTAAGGTTAGCCTGTGCAAATGTGCAGACTCGCCAGATCCTTCACTGCTCGCACAAAATGGCATTCAATCGCCATTTGAGTCGCCACATGAGATTTTTGAACTGTGACGAAGGCTCAGACTAGACCAAGCAAATGTGCAGACTCGCCAAAGACATCGCCGTTCGCATAAATGACACACAAAAAAGTGAGTATCACAATCACAAACTGCAGACAAACCCATGGCACTGAGAGGAATAGCCACACAACAATCACGAGGAAGAAAAAATAAGCAAAGCAGCCAGCTCTCTCTCGTCCCCATCAAAATGATCGCAAAACAAAAATGGACATAAAGTAACAATTACAGAATCTCATAATGGGAGTAACAATCAACAACGAATCAACAACAACAACAACAGAATCACCGCCTTAGAACAGACAGTAGCCTATATCTCTGGGGTGCTAAAGTTGCATTTTACTGGTACCAAATCTTCGCCCTAGATTCTGCTGATGTTGAAGCACAAAAAAATTAAGCTCGCATGGAGGCTTCTTAACTATTGCAATGTATCATAACGGACATGCGGAAGCACTCTCACAGTGCGAACAGGGCTAGCTCTGGAGTGTCTCTGGTGAGGCTACACATTTGCAGAATCACGCTTGAGCCTTCATCAGTGTACAAAAACCACAAACTCTATGCCTATTGACCGTATGGGTTCTTTATAAGCTTGCATTTATTTTACATTTGATGACCCAATGCGCACAAACCGTCAGAAACATTGCAGTTTATGGCTCTGCCATGCAATTGGCGCTTTAATTTATGGTTTGACCGACAAATCCGACACAGTTGTGGAGTTTGACAGTGACAGGTGTTTTTTTTCTATTGTGACTGCCTAACTTCAGGAAATTCTGCATGTCTAAGCACAGCTGCAGCTATGTTATCATAGTCCCATGAAATAACATCAAAAACGATTACTACTCTCTATTTTTTCTATGCAGAGAAGGCTCTGGCAAGTCTGCACATTTGCACAGGCTCACCTGAGTCTTCGTCCTGGTACTGAAATATCATGTGGTGGCTCAAATAACGATTTATGTACCGTTTGAAGGAACAGTAAATGCTGTGGTGAGGCTGCACCAGCAACCATGGCATATCTAGGCAACCATCAGTGCGTTGTATCAATGCGTCAAAAATGCTCCCAGTGCGTTGTAATAAAATTCCTCAATAAAATGTTAACTAGTTTACCAAGAAAAAAGAAACAAATTGGTAATCGTTTTTTGGATGTTATTACATGTAAATATGATAACAGCTAGGCTTAGACATGCAGATTCCCCTCACTTTAGGCAGTTACACTAGAAAAAAGCACTTGTAACGGCAAAACTCCAGAACATTGTTGGATTTGCAGCCCAAACCATGAATTAAATCACCAATTGCTTGGCCGAGCCATAAACTGCAATGTTACTGGTGGTCTGTGCGCCAGGTGTCATCACAAATAAAATAAATGAAAGTTTATAAATTAATCATAAAGTCAACAGGTAAAGATTTTTTGGCCTTTTACGCCACCACCTGTGCTGAAAAATGCAACCACCAGCTCGTTGTAGCAACCACCGGTGCGTTTACATTGACCAGTGTGAATGTTCAGTGATAAAACGGATATAATCATCATTTTCTTTAAGCGTGTGCTCTTTGGCAATAAAATATCGACTCGCTTACTTCCCTTGAATTAGTTACTTCCCTTTGCTATCGGCATGTCCTGATGACGTCACAGAGGCAGTTTATGAAGGTCTGTTAATATAGAATCATGTTGGATTCCAGTATTTTTTTAATATTCTCCGATTAAGAAGGGTTATCACTGCAATCCGCAATCTGATCAGTGGGTGCATTCTCAATGAAATTGTGGATATAATTTTTGTGTTTTAGCGAATTGAATGCCCTACGATAATCTATTTTAGCCGGCTCAGAGAAAATCGAAATCTCCGAGACAATTCAAACGAATACGCCTCTATGCGTACGTAACAGTCGTGAAAGCATCTGTTAACCTGAACATCGAGATATCGTCAATTCAAGTAATAAAATCGGCATTTTAATTTTGCAATGTAATGAGTCATAAATATTATTTCAGTCCTCCGTTGCGTATGTGTTAAACGAATTTTGTTTGTCTGAATTGATTCTTTGCGTTGCAGTCAACATTTTTTGAGTCATGTCAGGTTGGTCTTCCTGGGTTAAAACAGTACTTAGAAGAAATTAATGTGTCTTGCTCAAGGACACAAACCGCAGCAAAACCGCCGGTGATGGTCGAGCCCGTAACCCTTCGAATTCGAGTCAAGCACACTACCATTAAGTCACTCCGTTCCCTAACGAATTTTGCATTGTTCATCAGTCTGTACAAAGGGCTCTAAAATTGCTCAGTCTTTAACATGCGCGGATCCAGAACGTTTTGTCAGAGGGGGTCCAAATTTAACTTTTTTTGTTTAAAAACATTTAAGTTGATGAGGGGACAGAGGATCCAAATACCTCGATAAGCGGGCCATCATCGGCCCGCCAGCGAAACGGCGTTTCGCTGGCATGCCGATGATGGCCCAACCGTGAATGCTGGCTTTGTAGCTTTGTGATTTTTCAGGGGATCCAGACCAGTATTGCTAAGAAACCCTATATGTTTGTGTTTTATCAGGGGTGGGGGTCCTCTGGGTCCACCTATATTAATCAAAGAAAATTAAAACATTCATGCATGGTGCACCAAGATAATGTAGGCTATCTTGTCGAGGTGAATGATCATTACGGCATCAGTTAATTGGGAGAGAGAGAGAGAGGGAGAGTTCGAAGCCGGCTCATGAAATTTTGCAATTACCGCATATTTTTAGACATTATTTGTACATGCATGCGCAGCCATCTTTAGTGGGGCTTGAGCCTAAAAGAGCGGCTTAATTTTGCTCTGCTTCTTCATCACCGACTTTGTTCCTAAAGAATGCAGAGACTGGCGAGACTTTGCGCAGATAGGTGTTAGACTTTGCTGCTACTGTAGTTATTAAAATCTCATGAGCTGGCTTTTTTCTGTGTTCATTGAAAGCGTCTCGCGAGACGCTTCCAAAGGACGCATAAATAATCTATATTCTTGTAGAAAATATAAAACACCGGGATCTGTGTTGCATCAGGATTTGAACTTCGCAGATGCTCACGCAATATGCTTCTTGATTTCGCAAACTAAATGGCGAGTCTATCTGACATGCATTTTGTCATGTAGAATTCCTGGGCCACGTGCAGAAACAGCAACTAAAATCAATAGGTTGACAATCTACATGTACAATCCTCCGGTCGACATCACCATCGTCATGCGCATCAACTATATCCCAAAGCCATAAAGTTTTGGTATTTAGGCCTATTCGTAAAGAATCCTTCATACTTGGTTGCGCAGCCATCTAGTGGGGCTAGGGGTCTGAGTCGTCATCGACGCCGCCAGTAAGCATATAGAATTGGGCCGATAGTGACCCGATATTGGATACTGGATGGGTCTCTACTTTATGTCTATATTGTCGGTGGAGGCCCTTTCGATACTGCGTGTGCGCAAGCTCGTCTGATCCTTCGGTGCAAGAATGAAAATGGCGTGAGCTGGCTACAATTTGTCAGTCGTCTTGTCTAAAGAAATGCGTAAAATGAAAAAAAAAACTGATGATAATAAATTCAACAAACAAAATAACTAATCGGTGTTCAAGTTAGTTAACTTACTGAGTAGGATCGTATACAATGTACATGGGCACATAGCCCAACGATCCTGATTCCAAATTCGTTAAAAAACGCAAAAGCGAATTTCCGACAGTCAAAAATATCGTTTTCGATATAGCAAAATTACAAAACAATATATTTGCCGAACACGATCTTCGTTTGAAAACAAAAAAAACATTGCTGTCGCCAATCATCAATGCGTTCGCTTTTGTCGCATACCGGTGTGATACTACAATCCGTTTTTTTTGTTAAACTTGAGCATTTTGCCATGTAGACAAATAGTAGACCTCGAATTTATATCAAATGGGGTTTGATTAACAAAGGCATACAATTTTATTAGGCTCAGTAGGCGGCTGCCGTTGTAAGCCTACGATATGTTTTCAACGGGTCTTCAACTTTCAAGGAACTCGTTGGAATATTGATAAGTGTGTATTGGTCCAGACTCGTCAATGTCTACCCCGAAACATCATTTAAATCGCTATCAAGGGCGACATCCGTGGTGCGTGATTCACTGCGACAATACAGTCAATACAGTCATCGGACGAACTGCCCTTGTGACGTCACAAATCCAAGGGTAGTGACTCGCCGCTACAGAAATCAAGGGAGATAAGCAGCATTATAAATTATCGGCACTAATTAATCAACAGTCTACATTGTAATTAGCGAAGATATTCCTATTTTTTACCACAAAAAAATGATATGCTTAGCTCTTAGTACCATTTTCTTCCATATTTCATTGGATTTAGAACTTTAATATGTCCCCTTTAAAATATTCGTTCGACCAAGCCTGATTTGAATGTACACTGATCCGAAGTTATAAGTAGCCACCATACAATTTTTGCTCCCGTTCAGAAAGTAAAAATCGCTCTCACAAAATTTAAACTCTATTAAAAGGCCCAAGGCTTTGTTGAGACTCTGCAAATTATGTCATTTTAAAATGACTTGAAGACCTTGCACAGACGAGGTCCGAGTAATGGTACCATCATTTCAAAAAGTCACACTTTTTAGTGTGATATAAACTATTCATCAGATACGTTATCCATTTTTATTTTAATTAGTTAGAAGATGTTTATAACAGCTGTGATATAAGGTGAAAAGAATCAAAAGGTTTTTTTGAAAATTGAACACTCCATTTTTCTTCTACGTTAACATGAAGACAGCCACGGTCAACAACTTAATCAAAGGATTTTAAGCTTAACCATGCAGTTTGCATACTCACTTTGCATTGCTCTGTACGCTTTATTATCTGCGGCACAGCAGTGCATTTTTCATGGATTTTTCATTATGAATTGGCGTCAATGTTCTGCTTAAAAATTAAAAGAAATATTTAACGACTGCCATTAAAATGACCTTTAAAGTTTCACGCTAAAATCGGAAGTGGATACCAAATTAGCAAACATATCGTTAGAAAATGGGCTCATCAAGTTGCAGGATGTTTTGTCCAACCAACACATTAACATAAAATAAAACACATACAATGATTTTAGTATGTGCAGCTGATGATTTCCGAAAATTTTGGAAATTTTGGAAAATTATCAATTTTTAAAAATTCATAAAAAATCTGTCACAAGCAAACTGTCAAGTGTTTGGTGTTTTTCAAGTCGACTGGGCATGTTTGCAATCACCTGTACTTAAATTCGATAAAAACTGCACTCAAAACACTTATTTTCTTCAAAAAGTTGATTTTTGCATTTTTTAACTCAAAAATTGTGAAGTGATAGAAAACTCTTCCAAAACACCGTATAACTTTAGTCCATTACAATGCACATACTTGGGCAAAAATTAATTTCAATATCACTAGGGCTTAGTCAGAAAAAAAGAAATTGAAAAGTGGCTACTTAGAACTTCGTTTCAGTGTATATATGAATTTTATGTGTCGATTAGCTACTTTATTCAGTGAATTGGTGATGCTTTGCGATAGCATTTATTGAAAAGTGCTTTTCGCGACGCTTGTTTGTTTGTTTGTTTTGGTGCTTTACGTCCCAAGTCAACAGCTATGGTCATTGCGGGACGGTCAGTTCACCTAACCACACTTTTTCCTGGGCAGACTTGAACAAGCGGATAACCAGTAATTCGTGCACATACTTTCGCTTGTAACTGACAAACAAACAACGCGACGTTATTTGCATGTCGTCTGCTTAGGGCGTCCATTGCATACTTTGATGTGATATTTGTGATTGCCATCTGCTGCAGAGCATCAGTGTTGATTGACACATTGTATTAGTTTATATGGACCAGCACGATAGCTTGATAGTTATTTTCCGCTGAATTACCTGAGTGTAGTCTGCTCAGGTCGTCTGTTGATATAAAACATACATATTTGAATGTTGTCCGTTTTTGCGTCGGTTGATTACCCACTTGCTTTTAGTGTATAGCAGTAGCATGCAGACATTGTCGGTACTGTGCTGATGTATTTAGAGATAACATTTGCTCAGTCTTATACACGGCCACCAATCCAGCTCCTTCATCGTAAAATACAATGATGAAGAAATTATGAGCGGGACTTCCTAAAATGCAGAAGCGGGACTTGATTCATGTAAAAACAGTGTGTTCTCTTGTTTTGTTATCAATTACTCGCATTTTAAGAGGGGTTTCAAAAATAGGAGAATGCTATTCGATGGGCCAATGACATAAGAACAAATGCCTGCAGCCAATCTGTTGGATGTATTTGCTGTGCTTTGAAATCAGTGTCGACGTGTATGCAGTGTGTGTATTTTCAGGTCGTGTTGTAAATTTTCAGCCACAATTTACCGGTAAATACCATTTATCAACTTTTATAATTTCTATATTAATTTCTATGACTTTGTTTTGATAGAAAATAAATATATGTCACCAATCATTGTTGTTTAATCGCCTGTAATTGAAGAATAATCGATATACTATGAAGAAATGGGACTAGCTATGCATAAATGGGACTTGTTATGAAGGGGAGGGATCTTACTATGAATAAGATGGACCAAGTTGATCGCACAGTTTACAAAAAATGTAGGCACTGTTGGGTCATGTATTCTAAAAAATATTGCCTTTGACTTTAACAATACTGCATTACAATGTTCAACAACTTAAATTTTCCACTTCATGTTCTTATTAGAATACAAGATCATGATAGTTCTTCCTTCTTTGTGGTGGGGAATTTTATTTCAGATTATCCTGTGTGCAGCCCGGTTGGTCTCCGATTCAGATTGGCTCTCCTTTTTGAGAAAAATTATACAATTGCTCTCGCTTTTTTGTTCATTATGTGAAAAAAAACTTTCTTCTTGAACAGTGCACAGTCCTCTTTTCTTCTCTCAAATTAGTATTTGTATTTACATGACTTCTTAGTTGTCTTACCCTACCCCTGGCCCCAACCTGGCCCTCATCTCTCCCTCGCTGTGGGGTTTCCAGTATTGTTTTATTCCTGACGATCAAAACCAGCCAGTTGGAGCAGTCATAAAAAACTTATAGGCCCCTGTTCTGTTTTCTTATCCATAACTAAGTGGCGAGTGGCTCAGATAGTAAAGCTTTAAAGTTGCTAGTTTGGTTCTCACCGCAAATGTATGGCCTACATTTGTTTTGAGTATAGTGACAGGTGACATCATTTATTTAGTAGATGATGGCTTCCCTCGAATACAGCTATGAAGCAGCTCTATTCGAATGTTGCCGTATTCGGTACAACTGTGTTATCTTATCATAGCTAAGTATGACAGATAACCCAAACATGAAAAAGAATGCCCCTTCCAAAAGACGTTGCAGGTATAGGATAGTGTTGGCAGGGCAGAAAGGGGAACAAACAGACAAACCAAAAAAAATCTATGCGCTGATCCAGGAATCGTCTGTGGGAGTCCAGACCCAACTGACAGACGAAAGCTCTGACAACTTAGAATTAGGTATTTTACAATTTTACAGTGGTGGTCCAATTGTTTATTTTAAGGAAAACTATTGTTTTTCAAGGTTTCAGAGGGGTTCCATCGTTTTGCAAGGGGGGTTGATATTTTCACGGGGGTTGGGGTCAATTTAAGATGCTTCCATAGAAACCTATAAAACTTATGATTTCCCAGGGGGATCCAGACCCTATCCCACCTATGGATCCGCGCATGCACTCATTTATAGAGTTTAAAGTTATTTTCTTAGTCCCTTTTAACTACGTTGAAACACACTGTACCTAGGTGCCGCTGTTGAGTAGTGGATAAGACATTTGCTTTATAAACCAGGGGTCGCATATTGAAGCATGACTCGATTGATGTAAGTGGCAGCGTGTTATCTTATTTTCGCATTTGAAGAGATGTTTGGAAGATTTAAAAAGCACACAACATTTTTGAGCAAAATTAATTGACAGGATAAAAGTTAATGGACACAGCGAAACTTGATCATCCTTGGAAATATGCTGTTATATTTAAAACCTTTTTTTAGCTCAACGCCCTGGTAAAAACTGCCAACTTTATTTTTTTTAGAACGTGGATTTTTATGTAGTTGAAAATCTCCCAGGGCAGGGACTTTTACAAAAGATTTTACAAAGGAAAGTGATATAAATGAACGGCAAAGATCGGAGTTGATAGCTTTCTAAACACATCTACTTCATCAATGATTATAGTAATTGCGAAATGGCTTCAACAGCAAGGAGTCATGTTGAAGGCGCAGTAATGGTATTCTGCAGTACCTGGTAGTTAATTAGAGTTTGTGGAGAAATCTAGTTTAACCATGGTGGTATTTTGGCAGCTTTTTGGGTTATAGCATTGAGTGCTAAAAGGTGATTTTGTACTTCAAGAACATGACTTCTTGCTTGTTTTGACCATCGTTGAGTAGATTGATGTCCTCCAATGTGGTACATCATAATTGATGTTTTAGGGGTCATGTATTGACTGTGTGCTGCCTATGTTGTTGTTACGTTCTCGCATTTGCCTTTATAGCATCACTATTGTTTTGTGTCTGATTTCGTTTTATTATGGTCGATTCGCGCTGACTTGTATCAAATGACATGGAACATGCGCATTCAGTATGTGATATATATCAGGAAACGGGATAGAATTATAGCCTGTGATGTTTAATATCGAGATACTCAGAGCATGATGCTTGATTTCAGGTTCCGCCTGAAAGTACGCCTGAAGTGTTGGCATGAAAATGTACATCAAGTTAATACACTGGAAGTTGGCCTGATATGATTGCCGATGTTATTCAATGATATGCATGAGGGTCCCCTTTGAAACCAAGATGGATACATGGATATGGATACATGTCGAGCGGCTGTTTTAACTAGAATATACACCAACCTTGAGGCTGACATATCTTAGTGTCAAGAGCAAGGATAGTTCAGCAATGCAAAACTTAAAAGACATATGCGGCTATTTCCGATGCGCACCTTTCCCGCGTCCGAGAAAGGGTAAAGTTGTCTGGGTCCTGTCTTTCGACCATTAAAGGATTCGGATCAACACAGTTTTCCGATATTCTTATGTCATATCAGTGTTCCGACATTTTCTTGACAAAACAAAGTAATTAAAGTGTGTCCGAAATATCTATTGGCATCTTATCAGAACTGATCGTCTCAGCACTAAAGACAGATAAATGTGGCTCAGTCGAAATCAAACGACTTACACAATTACCCTGGTTACGAATACGATAGTGGCCGAGTCTCTACTATTTGTACAGTTATTTAAAGCGGCGCACGACCTGACCTCGTGGCCTAGTGGTTAGCGTGCCAGAGAACCAGGATCGATTCCCCCTTGCGCACATATTTCAGTGTGTTTTTTTCTTTCTTTTTTAACATTATAATGTTAAATTGCTTCATATACTAGTAAAATGGCATCATCCAAACGACCGGAATTGTAATTCCTGAACTTTTTATATTGAATTACGCATGAAACCTATGGGGGTGGGGTTAAATTTGGCCCTCTTGAAGGAGAATTAGTTCGGTGACCCCAGATTTTTATTCTTTTTTCTGAAAGGTATTATAATAGTCCATGAATTAAAAGTAAATTCTTAAGTTTTTCAACATAAGATTTTTTAATACATGATCTATTCCAAAAACAAATTCCAATTTTCGACGAATTGCCAAAATATATCATGCAATATCTTGTCACAGCATGGGATAACAAATAAACTTGCACATTTTCTAAAAGGTTTGAGGTCATGGGCAATAATTTAAGTTAAAAGAAAGAAGCTGGCTGATGATTACAACCGGTTTAGCTCGACATTTAGGAATAGTGTTATTATTTTATATTTTTAGTAACTTGGTCAAATGCTGAAAACTTCAATATGAGATTCTGAAAAAATAAGCACGGTGACATATTCTTATAGCACATTCTTATGGATAGCACATGCATAAAACAAACTGTATGCAAAGTATTGAAAATATTTCAACGTGGGAAGTATTTAGTAGCATATGTCCTTAATTCCATAATTGTTTGTGATCAGTCATCGTCCGTTGTGGTTTACGCTTGCCTGGGGCTTATCCGTCCTTAAGAATATTAGAGACTATATCCGTTTGTATTTTTGTTTGCTTGAATATATTACTGGCTGCTGTGATTTAAGACGAACAAGCTTCAAATGTTTCGGTTCACTCGAACTCTGTGTTTGTTTTACGTAATAGCATGAAGACAGATACTACCAGGAGCTAAATCGTAGAAAGTCAGCCTTATGCATGCAATTTACATATTGCATGTTTAGTTTCTTGCTCCATAGACTGTTCATAAATGATGTGCATCTACTATGGGGCGAATATCAGAACCGCGATTACGACATACAGCCCTTGAAAATACGACAATAATTACTCACGTTATTCTTCCAAAATTATACGAGGGTAATTGTTTTATGTTTGTAGAATCGGGTTGTATCTGTAAGGGACGACAATGAGAATGGAATTCTATAATCAATAGTTTTTAAAAAAAGAGCAAACTTGTTAAAAAGTTTATACTTGTTAAATAGGGTGATCCCCCTTTAATGATTTGAGTTTTCTATATAGTGAAATGACACCACTTCGAAATTATATGCCAGTCATATAATTACTTCCTTATATGAGACTTCAGGGAGGACGATAAAGATCTGATTAATACCTGTTCCCTATTTAAGGTACCATGTTTGCCTTTTCGGGAATATCCTGTTACAAGCACCATGTTTGCTTGAAACACTTTATGTAAAAAGTACCCTTCCATCCAGTTAGGCTGTCATTGGAAACTATTGACTTAATTTGCAATTTAATGTCCACAACTCACTTATTAAATATATTGATGCTCTAACAATCTTTCTTTCACTTCTTGTTCTCAGACAAGCTTAAAAGCTGAACTCGGTGTCAAACTAATTTGTCTGTCCGTCTGTCTGTCTCTTTGGTCAAGCCATTAGAGTATGTGGCAAGGTAAATAGGTTGTAGTTCGCCTGTCTGTAAAGCACTGGTAGTCAGCGTTTTGGGCGCTGTTCGCTTGTGGGCACTGGCTGGGGCCGAGCGAATAGAACCTTCATGCTACTGTTTCTTCAGAACAGACAGTGACAAGGCAAGTTAGAGTGACATAGCGGGTATTTGGCCTCCCTTTAAGTTTACTTATTTGGGTGCTCTCACCTAACAGGACTGGCAGTCTGTTGCCTGTGAGCATCTTGATACAGTGAGAAGGTCACGCCCCAACAATTTTGGAGGTCGCCCGTTACAATTTTGGGGGCTCGTCCATTCTTTTAAGTAGAAAGATGTCTGAGAATAAGGATGTAGAAGATATATATGCTGATAAAATGTACATGCATAACTATGCTTTACCAGTCAGTACAGGTAGTAGTGAATCAGTCATGCATCAAAATGCAGATATAAGAGAAAATCATGATTTTGCATATTCACAACCCGACACAGTAGGTGCTAGGCCAAAGCAATATACATGCACATCAACTCCTGTCAAATTTACACCTGAAGACAATGTTTTTTCTCATACAGTAGAGCAGCCTGAAAGTAAGTCAAAATTTGAATTCTTAATGCAACAACAATTGGAAAAGATCAATTCCGTGACAAAACAATATGACAAAATTGCTTCAGCATTCGAAGATGCTTTAAGTCTCTATGATGACAACGAAGCTGGCTTGAGTGTAAACTCGATTGAGGATATTAAGCCTGCCTTAAGTGCTGGCACTTCAAAACATCCTGAATCGAAACCAGCTCCTATAGTAAAGTTTCATTCTCCTGCTATGGTTGATGGGTCACAGTATCACAAAGCAGCAAATGATGAATGCAAAACTATAGCAAGTAGCCTTAAACTGCAGTCTGATATACCAGGTATATACAACAATGCAACACAAATGCATAGCACGCAGGTTTATAATACGCATTCAAAGCATTCAAGTGTGATTCCGTTGACAGCTAATGTAGACATTAAAAATACAGAACAGCAATCACATCTCGGGTCGCAAACAACCAAATCGCTTGGTAAACCATCACAGTCTTCTAAACCTAATGTAACGCTAGCAACACAGAACATGAACACTTACTGTCCTGCTAATGATCAAATGCATGTTGGGGTACAGATTAACAAAGAAAATCAGCTAACATCAGACTATAGTATGTATAGCATGTCAAACAATAACCAACCACATTCTAATGGAGTTAGCAATAGCATGTGCAATACCTACAAAGTAATGCAGTCAAGCAATGTTAACATGCTAAGCACTCAACCACTTTATACTACAAGCAACCTTTATCATGCTAGTGGATGCAATAATAACATAGCACCACCTTTAGCATGCTTTACATCTAGCCATCATCAACCGCTTTATACTACCAGCAGCCTTTATCATGCTAGTGATGGCAATGTTCTACCTTCAGCATGCTTTACATCTAGCCAACATCAACCGCTTTATACTACCAGCAGCCTTTATCATGCTAGTGGATGTAATGATCGCACTGTTCCACCTTTAACATGCCTAAGCTACAGTACCCCTAGCTTAAGAAGTACTAATGTTACTTCAGCTAATCCATTATGCATAACTAGTAATACCCCATCAATTGGTAGTAATATTACTCAAAATCAAGGCCCACTTCAATTCAAAAGAAAAGAAAAAGAACCAGATAAGTTTGATGGCAGAAATGTAGAATGGAGAGACTATATTGTTCATTTTGAAAAAGTTGCAATGTGGAATAATTGGCATGACAGTGAGAAAGCCCAACAATTAGCAATGTGCTTGCGGGGACAGGCTCAAAAACTATTAGGACAACTTAGGCCAAGTGAACTTAATGATTTTGAACAGCTAAAAAGAGTGTTAACTCAACGATATGACCCACAAGAAAGAAGCGTAGCATATCGTTGTGAATTCCGTTCTCGTAAACGACAGAAGAATGAAAGTCCATCTGACTTTGCTTATGCTTTACGAAGACTAGTATCGCTAGCGTTTCCTGAAATGCCTTATGACTGTAGAGAGATAAACGTTCTTGAACAGTACTTGAGTACTCTAGGAACATCTGAACTAAAAGAGCATGTGATCTTTAAAAATCCAAAATCAGTAGATGAAGCAATAGCATACACTGTAGAATATGAGGCAGTTAAGGGTTGTCAATTTTTCCCTTCAAAACCAGCAAATCAACAAGAGGAAGGATACGTACAAGCAATAAAACACAACACTTCAATGGCTGAACAAACTTCATATAATCAGTCTGATTTAAACAAATTAATCCAAACTCTAAATGAATCAGTAGAAAAGTGGAATCAAACACTTCAAAAATTGTCAAGAGCTAACACAAATAGGTCACGTAAACGACAATTAGATTACTCTAATTATACATGCTTTAATTGCGAAGAAACAGGCCACATAGCAAGAAATTGTCCAAATAAAACTAAACAGAACAACAGACAGTCAACACCAAAGTCGGAAAACTAGATCAGGCTGACCTTGAGGCCAAAAGGCCAGCCTCTGCGAATGAATCTGACTTAAAGCGGCCACATATCAATAAGATTTCAAACTCAAGTCTTCTAGCAAAAGCAATCATAAATGGTCAAACACATAAGCTAATGGTTGATACAGGCTCGTCAACTACACTGTTGTCAACCAGTACAGTATATCAGCTGTTTGGTAACTTAAAAGAGGTACAATCTACCGATACCTCATGTAACCTTACCTCAGTTGATGGTACACCTTTAGATATCAAAGGAAAGTTAAACTTACAGTTTAATCTAGGTGACCTCATGTTTCAGCATGAATTTCTTGTTGCTGACATTGATTTAACAGGTATTTTAGGGTTAGACTTCTCAGAGCAGTATGATATTGTCATCAAAATATCAAGTGGAACTTTACAGATAGGTGATAAAAGCATTGAGTTGGAACGTAATGACTCTGAAAAGTGTACCAGGGTAAAACTTTCTAAAAGAATCGTTGTTCCTCCAGAATCTGAAATGGTGGTGAAAGCTTATGTCAAAGGTAGCCACTTGGTTTCAGATAGTGAAGTTATGTTGGAACCTTATAAGGTTTTAGGCACTAAAGGTCTTTTAGTTTCTAATTCAATAGTAGAACCAAATAACGTATTATGCTCTGTCATAAATGTAACAAAGAAACCTGTCATTGTAAAACAGCACACACTTGTAGGCAGTTTGACACCAGTAGATAATATCAAACAATTTCAGTCGATTGATGACGAAAAGGCTAGCATGCCTACAGGTCCCAATCAAGTTCCACAGCATTTACAACCATTACTTGATAGTGCTTCTGAAACATTAACAAACGAGCAGCAAGAATCACTTAGTGCATTACTCATAGAATTCCAAGATATTTTTATGGGTCCTGATGGCAAATTAGGACGAACTGACCTAGTTAAACACACAATTGATACAGGCAATGCAAAACCCATAAAGATACCTCCTAGAAGAGTTCCTCAAAAACAAAAACAAACAATTGAAAAAGAAATTAACAGTATGCTTGAAAATGATATCATAGAACCTAGTACAAGCCCTTGGTCTTCACCTATTCTTTTGGCAACAAAAAAGGATGGCTCAATTCGTTTTTGCATAGACTACAGACGCTTAAATGCCGTTACAGTCAAGGACGCATATCCTTTGCCTAGAATAGATGATTCATTTGATGCTCTTTCTGGATCTAAATGGTTTAGCACGCTCGATTTAGCTTCTGGCTATTGGCAAGCAGAAATTATTGAATCAGATCGACCTAAAACAGCATTTTCTAGTCAGAAAGGTCTCTTTCAATTTAAAGTTCTACCGTTTGGTCTTTCTAACGCTCCTGCAGTCTTTGAACGACTTATGGAACTGGTACTTAGAGGTCTAAATTGGGACAAATGCTTATGTTACTTGGATGACATAATGGTGTTCGGAAAAACTTTTGAAGGGGGTCTACAAAACTTGAAAAGTGTTTTCCAAAGGTTCAGAGGTGCAAATCTAAAATTGAAACCTTCCAAGTGTTCTCTCTTTCAAACCAGTTGTAATTTTCTTGGTCACGTAGTATCAGAATCAGGAATTTCTTGTGATCATAAAAAGATTGAATCAATACAAGACTGGCCAGTTCCAGCAAACGTTTCAGAAGTCAAAAGTTTTTTAGGTTTAGTAGGGTATTACAGAAGATTTATTAAATGTTTTTCAACAATAGCTTTCCCTCTTACTGAGCTCACACATAAAGCCAAAGACTTCATATGGACTGATGCTTGTCAGAAAGCATATGAAACGTTAAAACAGGCCTTAGTTAGTGATCCCATCTTAGCATATCCAACTGAAAATGAAGATTTCATACTAGACACTGATGCCAGTTCTTATGGAATTGGGGCAGTTCTAGCACAAGTGCAGTCTGGTGAAGAAAAAGTAATTGCATATGCAAGTCGTACGTTAAGTAAGACACAGCAAAGATATTGCACTACTTATAGAGAATTGCTAGCAGTGATTACCTTTGTTAAACACTTTAGACATTACTTGTGGGGCCGAAAATTCAAAATTAGAACTGATCATTCTTCTTTGAAATGGATACAGAATTTTAAAAATCCTGAAGGTATGATAGCACGATGGCTCAGTGTATTGTCTACATATGATTTTGACATAGAATATCGCTGTGGATCAGCTCACACTAACGCAGATGCTATGTCTAGGAAACCACACCGTAAATGCAAAAACCAAAACTGTTCAGATTGTACACCACTACAACAAAGCATCACTCAAAAGGTACCTGAGGCTGTACCTGTACACCAGGATACGTTGAGTAACTCCAAAGGTACTGTAATGCCTGTTGTTGCTTTAACAGATTCTGATCTAAGCACAACTGATAGTTCCAATGAAATGAGAGAATTTCAATTGCAACAAAACTTATGGGTTCAAACCTGGTCAAATGAACAGATTCAAAAATGGCAAGCACTAGACAAAGCAATTAGCCGGATTATAAGCTTAAAACAAAATTATGAAAAACAGCCTTCTAGAGATACCATTGCAGGTGATAGTGTAGACGTCAAACGTCTTTGGTCTGTATGGAATCATTTAGAACTTGAGGATGACATTTTAAAATACAAATGGTACAATACTGCCACTGACACAACTCAACATTTACTACTAGCCCCTCAAGAACTCAGAAAAATAATCTTTGAGAAATTACACTGTGATAGGACAGCTGGTCACTTTGGGAGACGCCGTACAACAGAAGCTGTACGCCGTCGCTTTTATTGGCCTGGTATGTCAAGCCATATTAGACGATGGTTAAAGCAATGTGATTTGTGTGCACGGAGAAAACCTGGTCCAGGAAAAGGGAAATCACCTTTACAGCAGTCTAAGTCCACATATCCATTGTCCCGTATTGCGATTGACATACTAGAATGCCCACAGTCAAGCAGTGGAAATTCATATGTAATAGTAGTTTGTGACTATTTCACAAAGTGGGTTGAGGCATATCCAGTACCAAATCACACTGCTTTAACTGTTGCAGATAAACTAGTCAACGAGTTTATTTCTCGATTTGGTGTACCATTAGAAATCCACACAGATCAAGGAAGGGAGTTTGAATCAATACTTTTCTCAAGACTTTGTGAGGTGTTAGAAATAAAGAAAACTAGGACTACACCATATCATCCCCAGTCTGATGGGTTAGTTGAACGATTCAACAGAACCCTTTTACAAATGCTATCAATATACGTCAATAAATACAATTCTGACTGGGATGAACAACTCCCATTTGTTCTCATGGCTTACAGATCAACCATTCATGAAAGCACTGGCTGCAGTCCAAATTTGCTGATGTTGAACAGGGAATGTTCTCTTCCTGTGGACATCATGGCAGGAAATCCCCCAGGGCACAATAGCACACCTTGCCAAGTTCAATACATAGAATGGTTAACATATACCATGTCAAAAACACATGACTTTGCTCTCAAAAATCTAGAACAAGCTGCAAGTAAACAGAAGAAATATTATGATGTAGGTCTTAAAGTGAGACAGTATAAGCCAGATCAGTATGTGTGGAGATGGTATCCTCCTGCTGCAGGACCTAAAATAAGCTTAGGTTGGACAGGTCCCTACAAAGTACTGAATAGAATGTCCAGCGTGACATACAAAGTACAAAGAGACCCTGCAACAAACCCTATAGGTTCACATGTAGATGACTTGAAGCCATATCTAGGTGAAGGCACACCTTCTAATTGGCAGCAAGCGCGATACGATATACATTCAGCTGTAGGCACAGAAAACTTACATACTGTTGATACAAAAGATGCTAACACCTCTGATAATACAGAACCATATTATACCAGATATGGACGCCCAGTGATTCCACCAATACAATTTACATCTTAAGATTATTATATCTGAAACACTGGTTAATGAGTGACAGTACATAGTATAGTTTTATCTCTTTTAAATTCAACAATCATTTTAAAAGCAATCTGTATTATAGATATATATTTTACACTGTAGATATTTAAAACAGCAAAGTATAAGTACTTACCAGTACTTTTCAGTTATAATCGAGTAAATGTTTCCAATGTGGCCTAACTTTACATTGTAAATATTATGCTTCTTCTTATCATATTCATATTATCTCAGGTATTTTTTTTTTGCTCATCCTTTCATGAAATAACATTAACTCTATTATCAAGAATATTTCACAGTATCGAGGTTTACATATATATTTTGTTTTTAATATGGTCCTAAACTATACATTCATTCAAACATATATTTGTAGTGGCGTTTTAGACAAAAAGATTCAACTGATAGTCAGTTAGATTATAACCATGAGTTGAATATGGTACAATATCGCTTAATCATGACGGTTCTCTTGTCTCTTTTCTTAAATGCTGTATACTCTTTTGTTTAAATGAAACTCAGTTATTCGATTGTGAATATGTGCAGATAGTCAATAAAAGTAATTCCATAAATTGAATATGGTGAAAACTGTGTATGTCTGGCGTTTCTGTTACATTCACTAACATTTCAAGGATCGAATTTAGTATGGACTGTCTATGTAATAATCAGTTGGCAACAGTTACCAGTGTGTTGGGTAAAGAGTTTTACCTACAGTGTGAAACGGTTTTCTTGTCATAGTTCTGGTCATTATATGTAGAAGTTTGCATGTTTTGTGAATCCCTTGTTGTGTATAGGGCTTTTAAGTTTCTGTCTGAAGCTGTGGTGTGTATGACATGTGATCTACTTCATATTACGTTTGATCATATTGCATAATCTATCAGTGCTTGGTCCACTGTTACTTTTGACCCCCATTGTTGAGGCTAAGACCTGTTTATAAGTTAAACATTGTGTCACATAGTCATCTATCATTTTCATTATTTTCATTATTTTTCATACCTGAGATAATCTCTAAATTAATGATAAGATTCACACACTCATGTATATACAGATACACATGTGAACCAATTCACTCATGTATTCACATGTGCATACGCACATATTTACAAATGTTTACACACACATGAGTACACACACATAAGACCACAAACACAAACACACACACACATACACACACATATGCTTATAGCATTCACAGTCTGTTGAATCGTACATGTATTTGATCCACTTAAGTTTTGCGAGTCTGTTTTGGAAGACTGTAAGCTTTGGTGCAGTCTAGATCTTATTATAGTTGTTGTGGATGACACACACACACACACACACACACACACACACACACACACACCACTATTTATGGACTGGTAACATCTCTAGTATCAAAAAGATGCTCGTCGTATCGATGTATGCTTTTGATGTTACTTACTCCACATATATTTCAGTGTAATAATAATTTTAAAAAAAAAATCTATATAACAAGTATTTTAATACTTCCAGACTTCTAGATGGCTTTTCAATCAAAAGATCCTCTTGGGCTAGAGCTGGATGTTGAACTACATGTATCCGAGAACGAGTTGATGGCCATTGACGATGATTTGAGGCCTACGTTTGTTAAAGGAATGAGCTGTACAGTTCCCCAATGTGAGGGACGGGCGTTCAATAGCATAAATACACTTTGGAAGCACTGGAAACGGGTCCATCGACAGAAAGTTGCATTGTATAAGTGTGGGGTTCAAGGACCTTGCAATTTTTCTTCTACAGATGTTGGTCAGGTGCGGAAACACCAAGTAAAGAATCACCAATTGAATAATACAAAGTTCCAGATAACTATGGATATGGTCATCAATAATAAATACATATCACCTGGAGACGCAAGATGTCCAGAGAAATGCTCAAACCTAAACACATGTGGGCGGGATGAAGCATCCGCTTCACGCCGTGCGTTACCTGTGGTAAATGAAGTTAAATCAGGCAACAACGTCAACAGAGACGAATGTGTTCAAGTCAGAGAGTCCACTGTTAATGGAATCACTAAATACCATACACATATTACTAGAAAACAGCACTGGAAACCAAATCCTAAGCGAAGATAATTTTTAATGTTAATTACAGCATCATTAGTTCTCATTGTTATCTCTTACTTCGCTCATTTCAAACAAATATTGTGCTTTTGTTTAATATTTGTTTGTGAGGGGGGAATGTAAGGGACGACAATGAGAATGGAATTCTATAATCAATAGTTTTTAAAAAAAGAGCAAACTTGTTAAAAAGTTTATACTTGTTAAATAGGGTGATCCCCCTTTAATGATTTGAGTTTTCTATATAGTGAAATGACACCACTTCGAAATTATATGCCAGTCATATAATTAGTTCCTTATATGAGACTTCAGGGAGGACGATAAAGATCTCATTAATACCTGTTCCCTATTTAAGGTACCATGTTTGCCTTTTCGGGAATATCCTGTTACAAGCACCATGTTTGCTTGAAACACTTTATGTAAAAAGTACCCTTCCATCCAGTTAGGCTGTCATTGGAAACTATTGACTTAATTTGCAATTTAATGTCCACAACTCACTTATTAAATATATTGATGCTCTAACAATCTTTCTTTCACTTCTTGTTCTCAGACAAGCTTAAAAGCTGAACTCGGTGTCAAACTAATTTGTCTGTCCGTCTGTCTGTCTCTTTGGTCAAGCCATTAGAGTATGTGGCAAGGTAAATAGGTTGTAGTTCGCCTGTCTGTAAAGCACTGGTAGTCAGCGTTTTGGGCGCTGTTCGCTTGTGGGCACTGGCTGGGGCCGAGCGAATAGAACCTTCATGCTACTGTTTCTTCAAAACAGACAGTGACAAGGCAAGTTAGAGTGACATAGCGGGTATTTGGCCTCCCTTTAAGTTTACTTATTTGGGTGCTCTCACCTAACAGGACTGGCAGTCTGTTGCCTGTGAGCATCTTGATACAGTGAGAAGGTCACGCCCATTACAATTTTGGAGGTCGCCCGTTACATATCTATACAAATATAGAACTTACGTTACCATAAGTATATATATTTTAAAAGGTCTGGCTTCTGTCAATTTTACATCACTAGCGCTTAGTTCAGTCAAGATAGGGCATAGTAAAGGACACTGGTCAAAATCCTTGCCATTTTAACCACGCAGCCAGCAGGAAATTAGACGCTGTTAAGATCCATTCGCTATGGTGATATAAACATTTGTCAAGCCGATTTTTCTTTTGCACCATCAAAATTAATTATTCAAACGCTAATCGTAGAAAAGTGCAGCAAAACTACAAGCATGTCGTTTGCTCTTCTATAACAATTTTAAAACACCCATCAATATACCAAAATAATTATAGTCAAGTGCTAGTTATTATATCTGTTAAATTTACGATTATGAACGAATTTCAAAATTTCTTCTGGTTTTGCATTGCACATGATATACTCAATCATTCGTCAGCAGTTAAATTGATACATTGATTAAACCGTGTACCTGGCAACTTCCGGTACTGTCATATCCCCATGTTATAAAATGTGGGTGGGGTAAATCAACCCGAAGTAGAAAAAACAATAACAATCAGGTCTGCATAATTTTCTTATTGCAGTGATTCCAACACCTGTTGAGAGGCACAAAACAGTTTTAATGTATTTTATAAATACAGTTACGCTCCATGATGTCATTTATTTACAAATTAAGGGATTTTAGCACCCCATACGCTATTCATTTTGCAGTTGATTTCTAATAAAGCAAAAGTAATAAATCTTTGGGCGATGAAAGTTACCATGACACTCCCATCTACCATATAAAAAGAAAACATATAATAGTACTTTACTAACATATCAAGCCACATTCAAAAGTCGTATCCAACTTCCAATGCGTCAACTTTTTAAAATAAAAGTTTTATCCCTATTGTTAAAGGACCTCGGACAGTCTTAATGAACGATTGCCCATAAAATGGCCAGAACAAAGTTTCAAAGGCAATGATATTTTTTCCTTGAAAAGGACAGTAGATTCTGCCCTTGAATTATCCGCAAAAGTGGTTTTCTCATTGTACAAGTACAAATTAAAAAATATGCGTTGAAATCTCTATTTTTGCTATTCAATGTATAGAAAAGAGAAAAAGTTTTACAGAAGTGCCCCCCTCCCCCGTGACCAAACTAATCCTTTTTGCATACCGTTGTAGTTTTACGTTTCACACAGCATATAAAAATTGCATGATTGACCACAGGGGGGGGGGGGGGGGGCACTGTCAAAATGCTCAATAACAGATTATCATAAAACTTATTAGGAACTAATTTTGTACTAACCTGTAGGTAAATACCAATTTATAATGGCATGTATCAGGGCTCTAGTTATGATTGCGTACCTAGTAATTAAATGTCTTATTTCTCATCCAAAAATATGCTGTGGGTACTCAAAAGAATCTTCTCAAGAGACGGTTCTTTTAAACACCAAATTATAGGTTAAATGTGATGAGTAAGAAATAATTTATACAACTTTTACGCTCAAAACTGTGTTTATCTAGACTATGCAGGTATAATACACATCAATGAACAAGTCAAACTGATTGAACTTGAAATATAACAGGTAATAGTCAAAAGTCATGGACAACATACTTATTTAGAAGAAACGATAAAATCTATTCAACATTATTTTATGCAAACACATCACTTTCGTCTCAAGTGTTGTCCCCCAAACATTATTGGTGAATACCTGGCGAAACTTTGAATTTCTGTGAAATAAAATTTGGTCACAAAAATACCCCACCCCCTAAACCCTAAAGTCCTGGCATAAATATGCAATATTTTCAAAATATCTTTATCTTGCTAGGTGCACTTAATGTTAGGGTTTGATTTAAGCACCAAAATATAGTTTTAAGTTATGCATTATCCTAACCACAGGCAGTCAAAATTTATAGGGACTCTTTGAACAAAATTTATATTTCATTTGTACGACCTACTCTTGAATATGCAAATATCGTATGGGACAACTGTACGCAATATGAGACCAATGCAATTGTAAGAATACAAATAGAGGCAGCCAGGATAGTTACTGGGGCGACCAGACTTGTTTCATTAGATATATTATCTAAAGAGACAGGCTGGGAATCATTACGGGACAGACGCTACAAACATAAAATGTGTCAATTCTACAAAATGACAAATGATTTAACACCTACCTACTTAACGTCTTTAATTCCTTCAACTGTTGAAAACACATCAGCGTATAATCTACGAGACTCTCAAAACATTAGGCCTTTACTTACAAGAACACAGTTATATTATAAATCTTTTTTACCGTCATGCATTAGAGAATGGAATGAAATTCCCCTTAATATTCGAAATTCAACCTCTCTCTTAAGTTTCAAACAACAGCTTAATAAAAACAACATTAAGGTACCAGACTATTACAGTTCGGGCAACAGATTGCTACAAATACACCATACAAGGTTAAGAACTAAATGCAGCTCTCTAAACCAGCATCTACACTCTAAAAATATCATAAACGACCCATTATGTGCTTGTGGCAGTGTAGAAACAGCAAACCACTTTCTATTAGAATGTCCACAATATATTCAAGCTAGAAGAGATATGATTACTACATTGTCTACTTTTGTGTTCCGAGTCTAAACAACTTATTATATGGAGACTCAAATCTTAATAACGACCACAACAAGTTATTATTTCAAACAGTTCAGAAATATATTTCTGACACCAAACGTTTTGTTTTAGATTAAGGAGCGTCTCTCTCTCTCTCTCTCTCTCTTTCTCTCTCTCTCTCTCTCTCTCTCTTTCTCTGTACTTCAATATTGACCAATATGTGATGCATATAGAGTTCTCATGACTTATTGTTGCAAATATGCCTATATGTTAAGACAGTATGTTCTCATAGAAAAATTCTATTAATATGATCGATGATCATTTGATCTTTAAATCGGTATTGTTTTCACCAGAATGTTTATATATCTATATAGCAACTTATATTTGTTGGGAAACGGATTTGAATAAGTCGTCAAGACTTCTTTCTGAATCCCAGTTTATAAACTCTGTAATAGATTTGTATGTATGCTCTTGTTTGTACACATGTGATGAGTTTATCAAATAAAATATGTTTAAACTAAAATTTTGGCAGATTGAATAGGAGCCTGTCCGAGGTCCTTTGCCGAGGTTCCAAACAAATCTTCCATATCCAATAATTGCTGTGTATAAGCTATAATGGTCATATTATATTGTAGCACTGAGTGTCCTTTATCTGCAGCCAAGTTTTCAGGAGCTGTGTATGGCTATGGACCCATTTTTATGCAAATATTACTAACGTTCTGTCAGAGACTAAGTCCATAAAAGTCATACTTCTACCATATTTTCAGTGTCCCATTTATAGGTATGTCTTTGCCTCTTGAAAATCATTAAAGTAATGCGTTTTGAGATATTTCTAAATTGCATGTATAGATAAAAGCTCAACCTTTCCAAATATATACATGATGTATGCATTTACTTTCGCTGTTTTAATTAAATTCACCTCTCCACGAACGTAAAAAACGTCCCTCGTAACAATTTATGAACAACTTTGACACTGCTTAACTCGATAACAAATAACCCATTGAGAAAGTCTATTTATGTTTTATTCTTGCATAGGTTGACATTATTGTCCGAACTGTGTATCAAGAAAAGGCATCCAGATATAATAAGTAAGTAAGGGTGCAAATATCGGGAATCGATACAATCAAGTACCATACCTGACCCAGGATACCAATGAATAAGTGACAAGCTCACAGTAAGACACCACAAACGAGAGCCAAGAGGTCAGCCCCTAATATTATAAGGCCGCAATTATTCCATGTATCCCGCCGTTATCAATTGGATCAGTTCGTTTCTGTTTTAAGGGTTGTTAGTTGGTATTTTTCATTATTATTCAAATTTTGATAGAACGTTCTAAGCAAACAGTGGAGACCCTGATCAGACGCCGCGCTTTGCTACGTCTGACCTGGGTCCGCACTGTTCGCCTATGCCCCACAAAAAGGACGCTGTATGCGTATATGTGTTAACAATACGCTATGACCATTCTTGATATGACTACATAATTATGGAAGAAAAACGTATAGCCAGATTTTCAATTCAATTATGAGTCGGCTGATGACTGCATGTGTTCGTTCACCCGTCTGTCCTTCTTGTGCTTGGATTTTTGTACAGGCATGGTGGGAGAGTGTGGGAACGGATGCCGATACTTAAGTTATTTCAATGATGCGATTTATAGATAATTAATTTTAAAAAAAATATTCAATAGGCAAGTGCACGCTGGACAATATTGCATCTTTTTTGCTGGAGACAAAAAGCATGCAAATTTTTCAAGCATGCAAAGAACTGGGAAAAATATAAAGCATGCCAAGTTTTCGGAGTAATATTCTAATGAGTATTATGAAATATCGTCACAAAATAACTGACATTACAAAACGTTTCTTGTACTGTGTAAAGAGTGACTTATACTAGGCAAAAAAAAAAGAAACGCCGCACATAAAGATTAAAAATATTACGTGTTAAATGAGAGTTACCAAATTTCACCTGCTATCTATTTTCGCTACCATTCCTGCCACACATTATTCCCATTGTTTTATTGGGTTCAGTCAACCCAAACCAGTGTAATGGCTGTCTTTTTATTTTCAAGTTTTTGACATGCACATGCATTTTATTTAGATTAACTCATGTAATAACTACTGAAATCACTAGTCTAATATCCAATTTGCTTGAAAACATTTTAAGAATTTAAAATTAGAAGTTACACATTGCTAATTTACGATGCCAAACGGACACATGCTGAACGCGAAACTGCGATAAGAATGTTACAAGCTTACATGACGCCATCGGTGATAGCCCAACAATTTCGATGCCATGCAAGGATGATTGAACGTCTTAGAAAACGTTTCTGACAAATTGGAACAACGTCAGACCGTGCGCATTCATGACGTCATCACCTAAAGACGCGACGTTAATTTCGATAAAAAACGTAGATTTAAACTGATGAATCAATTTCGTCCGATGACAATGATAGCTAGGACATCCCCAGGAACTCATAATCCAAGAATCAGCGGGTGTATAGTTAGACACTTTTGTTTATACATGTTACACAAGTCACTATAATAATAGATTACCTACTTAATGAGTTTGGAAAGTGACCAATTAGAAATTTTGTTAAGTGTATTATAAAGATGATGTCACACGATTGATCCTGAAATAAGAAATTGATCAAACAGGCTTTAAATAGCGTGATTCATGAATTTCATAAATGAGGCGTGACATGTGATTTCAAACAATTTGACAGTTTGACAAGTGTAACATATATGGTGTTTATCTGTTTCATATTTTGTTTACTTAGTTTCTGTTGACCCAGATATTGGAGATATTGATGGTAAATAAGTTTTTGTAAACAAGGTGTTTATTTAATCATAAGATTTTTCTAGAAGGATGACTAATCATCTAGAAATTAAAATTGTATTGTCATGGAAATTTCCAGAAGGGTACAGAATTATCTGGAACTTTCTTTTCCATGCCAATAGAAGCTTTGAGTAGTTTCTGGAATTAACTGGAATCATTGAGTAACCTCTGAAAATTTCCAGAATAAATAAATATAGCATATGATATCATGGTTCTTTCCTGGTTGTTCCAGAGCTTTCTTAAACAGTATATATAAGAGTAAATTTTTCATAAGGGCATCTTTGAAATAATTTCACCATTTAAAAGTCTAAACCTTTTGTACTGGAATTCTATAGTGGAATACTGTGTTTAATTTATTCATTCTGGATTACTTTGGATTATTCAGTTTTGGATTCAGACTTAGTGTTCATTTGGAATTAACTTCAAAATCTGGGGATCAGAAACTGCTGAAAGACTTGTGTTGATAAATATTCTGAGGGACAGTTTGGACATACAAGGTATTGTAAATTAGAATTTCTTTGATTGTATAACTATTTTCCATTGCTTATTGTAAATGATAATTTTGTTTTTAATAGATTTTGTTAAATTTTAAAAGTGCTTTTTCTGACTTTCCAAATAGCTAAATTTTGGTTTCCTGAATTTGTTTCTAGTTACGCCTGGCACGTAACACAAGTGTAGACTAAGACGAGCCACTGTAGCCTCCTTTTAAGCTTAGAAACTCCAAATTATGTTCAGTCAGTAGCTTAACAATCATAGTATACTCAAGCGACTAGCAAAGGCTCTGATCAGACTGCGCGTATGCGCAGGCTGGTCTGAGGTTTTGCTGGTCGCACATACCACATTGTTAGAAGTCTCATGTACTGGCTCATTTCATAATTGAGCCGTGACATGTGATTTCCAACAATGTGGCATTTTGAAATGAATAGACTCAGACGAGCCTGTGCAGCCTCCTGTTATGAAATAGAAACTCCAAGTAGCTTAACATTGATAAAGTATTCAAGCGACTAGCAAATGCTCTGATCAGACTGCGTGTTTGTGCAGGCTGATCTGAGTCTTTGCTGGTTGCACATACCACATTGTTGGAAATCTGATGTCGCGTGCTTTTACATCTTTATACTGGGTGTCGTATAGACCAGAATTTTAGTAAATCCATTATAGATTTTCAAAAAGTAAAAGTACTAAATTATTAAAGATATAAATGCCCTTCGTTTCCAAAACTTTTTCAGTGTTCCTTCTGCGCATGCGTACGAAATATACTTAAATTTGTGATGTTTGTCATTGAAAAGATGAAACTGGTGTCTTTCTGTTTGTTTTAAGATGCTTTCCCCACTAGACCCAAGATGCCATTTGGACTATTGAACGTCATAATATAAATATACAACGTGTGTAAAGGGCGTCTTGGGTCTGGGGGGGGGGGTGTTGTATAAGCGAAAGAAGACAGCAATCAGCAGACAAAAATAGACCATTTTGCAAGATGGTTGTTTTTATTGTACATCAGCTGTATAAATATATATAATATACTCTACCGTGATATAAATGTAGGACGATTGTTTACCTTAGTTTAACGGTCTATTTCCATATTCCATATTCCTGAATAGCGAGCACAGTTGATGATCAAAATAATTTCTCGCTCAAAACGAAGTAGATATTATTACATGCATTTATGAAAACCCGTTTTAAATATACGAACTAGCGGGCAAGAGCACATAGACGGTTCGTCTAGATGTATCTGTTGAGTGTGCCTTGTGTCTCCAGTCGTTATTTCAACAAAATAAAACGAACGTCTTATTTCAGTCCATTTGGAATTTTCAGAACCTAGTAAAATTGAGTACAATGAATTTTTTTTACTGATTCGTAATGAAAATGTGTTCTAGAAAAAATCTAGCTTGATTGCCGGACCGGCAACTTTGGGCGACTCCTGCAATTTGCGTAAATCCAAGATGGCCGCCATGAGCGCAATAAAAATCAACTTTTTAATTTATTGTCATAGAATGGTGTCCAATATGTCTATACAGGGTTTTTTTGGTATGCAGAATCCATTTCTGGTGTTATTTTTGCAATTTTATGCTCCATTATAGACATATCGAAGATGGCGACCAGACGCCATCATGAAAATTGACTATTTAACTGATTATCATATCTTATATGATATTGTGATATGGGTTTCTATCAGAAAATCAGAAATGATATAACTGACAGTTGGGTTGGACTGAAATATCTACAAAACAAACAAAAATTAAAGTATAATGTCTCTTCTATTTCTTTATCTTTATTCACATAAATCCAAATGGTCTGAAATTGAGTCGTCAGGAACACCTCCATCCTCATTGTTTTATTCAAGACCATCATCAGAATTATCTGGAAGGTTGCTAACAATGTAATCTGTATCACAGTTTCCTATTCAGATGATCTGAAAATTTCCCTGGTTGCAGTGAATGGATTCAAGCAATCCAGTCCACTTTGACAGTAACAGAATGGCGTGCTGCTTGTGGCATCCACATACCTCCGTAGAACACTTCTTGCCCTGCACTGAATCACATCAAGTAGCGCAGGTGGAGCAGGATCGTCTTTAGCAATGACCAGTTTATAAATTTTGATTTGAAACTACCACACAAAATTTGTGATATCTCTTGACTCACCTGCAGTACCTTCACAATCAGCTGCTTTCCGCAACATGATTTGAAGAAGTGCCTGAAGCATGTGTTGCAGAAGATTAGCAGATGTTAGAGGTAAAGCCATCATTTAAGGATTTCTCATATTTTGTGAATATATTGTAGCAAGTAGATTCCATGGATGTTACTGGTGGCTGACTATAATGGAACAAAGGAAGGCATTGCTGCATTCATCAACTCTGTATGAGAGGTATCAATGTCACCTTTGATAGCTAAACACCAGACGTTCCAGGATAACATAGTATTCAGTGCAGTGACATTTCCTTTGCCATACTGGTAGGAAGGTGTAATACAACCACTGAGTGCATGCATACATAGTAGCTGCAAGCATTTCTGACCAAGATCAGCAGAGATAGCATTGATGTCAAGTACTGATCCATCCCAGTGGCCTATCTGTACTTTGCATTGCAAGTCAATCCGATTCACCCAATATGCAAGTAGCACACACACACACACACACACACACACACACACACACACACATACACACACACACACACACACACACACACATCTGTGTCATCCCTAAGTATGCAGATCACATTTTGGCCTGGCTTAGCTGCTTCCAGCAAGTTGGATCGATCAATCAGCTTCATCATAGAAATACAATCAGCCCCTGTCTATGATGTAGCAATCTCACCAAGATTGAAAGGACTTTAGTCGTTGGCAAATTTTCGCTTATTGTATTTGGTTTTCATTTGGCATCTCTCTAAGGCAGATGACTTGCAATGGAGAGGTCATAGTCAAGCACAGCTCCACTAGCTTGCGGCATCCTGTCATGGTCTTTGGCAGAGATGTCTTGATACTTGCCAAAGACCACAATCTTCTTAGAAGCTTCAGGATAGTTACTTAAATGTTCATCGTTTGGTGCAATAAGTTAGGATGGGCTGCTAACATGTGGCCAGCTAATGCAATAGAAGATCTGTGAGGCCATCGATTTCGGATTTTCTTCTTCTTTGTGAAAATATTTTAGCGAGCGGATTCCATAGATGTCCTGGTGGCTAACCATATAATGCAACAAAGAAAGGCATTGCTGCATGTATTAAATCTGCGTGAGTTGTACCAACGTCACCTTAAGTACAGGTCCATTAAATAAGTTATTTCACTACGCAATATTTCAAAAGTCTTTTCACATTTTTATTATACATTTATGCTCTATGTTTTACAATACGTATTATTAAATGTATATGTCATTTTGTTTCTACAAACCATATCAACGTATAATCAGGCAGCAGTTGTATATAAATATCAAATATATTCCAATAAAATACAACAACATACTTTAAATACATTCCAATGAAAACTAAAACAACATTGTACGCCTACATCATAAAGTCAGTACTTTTTTGTATCTCCCCTTTTTGATTTAATAAGATCTGTAATTCTCCTTGGCATTGAAGTGTTAAGTACAGCTCTTGCTAAGCACCATGCAAATGGCGATACATCCATGGTTACAGAAATTGTAAATTTGTGTCCTATCATGTAGTACTTGTCACCAAACACAGACTGGTACAATATTTCTTTGATTGGAAGCTCGTTGCCATGGCAACCAAAAATTTTCAATTTTACCTCATTTTCCAGTGTAAATGCTACAAAAAAGCTGATTTTTGGTTATTTTGATTTACCAAGAGTTTGTGCCGTGGTAGTAGAATAGTTAATTTGGTATATCAGTTCTGTAGATTGATCTTGGCTTTAATAAATGATATACTAACAATTGTATTATGATAACTCGTACACGAAAATCAAACTAGTATTGGGAGGTGGGGTACTTATAATCTGGATTTTAGCAAAATTATGAAAAATCAGCAAATTTCAAGATAATTTTTCTCCCATGACCATCCTAATGTAAGACAATGATGTATTTAAATCAATAAAGTGATATATGTTCTCAAACAAAAATGGAAGAAACCCGTGTGTTTTTTCTTCTCTAACATGCAATTGTGTTAAGGTAGCAGCAACCCTTTTCAAAATCTTAGAAATCGACCAAAAAGGCACATTTAAAAATAATTTTTCTCCCATGACCATCCTAATGTAAGACAATGATGTATTTAAACCAATAAAGTAACGTATGTTCTTAAGCAAAAATGCAAGAAACCCATGTGTTTTTTCTTCTCTTGCGTGCAATTGTGTTAAGGAAGCAGCAACCGTTTTCAAAATCTAAAAAATCTGCCAAAATGGCACATTTTAACATAATTTTTCTCCCATGACCATCCTAATGTAAGACAATGATGTATTTAAATCAATAAAGTGATATATGTTCTCAAAGAAAAATGGAAGAAACCCATGTGTTTTTTCTTCTCTAACATGCAATCGTGTTAAGGTAGCAGCAACCCTTTTCAAAATCTTAGAAATCGACCAAAAAGGCACATTTAAACATAATTTTTCTCCCATGACCATCCTAATGTAAGACAATGATGTATTTAAACCAATAAAGTAATGTATGTTCTTAAGCAAAAATGCAAGAAACCCATGTGTTTTTTCTTCTCTTGCGTGCAATTGTGTTATGGTAGCAGCAACCGTTTTCAAAATCTAAGAAATCTGCCAAGATGGCACATTTTAACATAATTTTTCTCCCATGACCATCCTTATGTAAGACTATGATGTATTTAAACCAATAAAGTAATGTTTAACCTTAAGCAAAAATGCATGAAACCCATGTGTTTTTCCTCTCTTGCGTGCAATTGTGTTAAGGTAGCAGCAAACGTTTTCAAAATCTAAGAAATTGGCAAAAATGGGCACATTTTAACATAATTTTTCTCCTATGACCACCCTTATGTAAGACAATGATGTTTTAGAACAAATAAAGTAATGTCTGTTCTTAAGCAAAAATGCAAGAAACCCAGGTGTTTTTCTTCTCTTGCGTGCAATTGTGTTAAGGTAGCAGCAACCATTTTCAAAATCTAAGAAATCTGCAAAAATGGGCACATTTTAACATAATTTTTCTCCCATGACCACCCTAATGTAAGACAGTGATGTTTTGGAACCAATAAAGTAATGTCTGTTCTTAAGTAAAAATGCAAGAAACCCATGTGTTTTTCTTCTCTTGCGTGCAATTGTGTTAAGGTAGCAGCAACCATTTTCAAAATCTAAGAAAACTGCAAAAATGGGCACATTTTAACATAATTTTTCTCCCATGACCACCCTAATGTAAGACAGTGACGTTTTAGAACCAATAAAGTAATGTCTGTTCTTAAGCAAAAATGCCAGAAACCCGTGTGTTTTTTCCTCTCTTGCGTGCAATTGTGTTAAGGTAGCAGCAACCGTTTTCAAAATCTAAGAAATCTGCCAAAATGGCACATTTTAACATAATTTTTCTCCCATGACCATACTAATGTAAGACAATGATGTTTTAAAACCAATAAAGTAATGTATGTTCTTAAACAAAAATGCAAGAAACCCATGTTTTTTTTCTTCTCTTGCGTGCAATTGTGTTAAGGTAACAGCAACCGTTTTAAAAATCTAAGAAATCTGCCAAAATGGCACATTTTAACATAATTTTTCTCCCATGACCATCCTAATGTAAGACAATGATGTATTTAAACCAATAAAGTAATGTATGTTCTTAAACAAAAATGCAAGAAACCCATGTTTTTTTTCTTCTCTTGCGTGCAATTGTGTTAAGGTAACAGCAACCGTTTTCAAAATAGAAGAAATCAGCAAAATGACACATTTTAACATAAAATTTCTATGATGTGTGAAATGTTAAAATACAAGTGTAAACAAAATGAATAGTTTGACCACGGTGAGGGGCGGGGGAGCACTTCAGTAATTTTTTTTATATTTTCTATATGTTGAATATGTGTAGCAAAAACAGAGTTTTTACCCATATCTTTAAATTGTTATTTGTCCAATGAGAAAAACACTTTTGTGGAAAATTCGAGAGTTGAACCTACTATCTTTTTCATGGAAAAAAATCATTTTCTTTGAAACTTTTATCCGGCCATTTTATGGGCAATCCTTCATTAAGACTGTCCGATGTCCTTTAAAAGCATGCATGCATTTTGTGTGCAATTGTATTAAATTTAAGGAATATGTATTAAACCACTTTCAAAATCTAAGAAACGGAGGAAAAGGCACATTTCAAGATATTTTTTCTCCCATAGTGGATAAACCACTCGGTTATAAACCAGGGGTTGTTGGTTTGATTCTTGGCTTCTCCAGTCTTTCCATGACCGTTATTGCTTAACTGTTGGTTGAACGTTGAACAGAATCACACTGTTTCATATTGGCGATCGATAACACTATAATTGCATTCTACTATACTACCGTTATGACAATCGAAAACCCTATTTTCGGCGATCGAAAATGTAGTTTTGATAAATCCGTGTCTTGGAGGTCACCCTAACCCGTTGTGGTAAGTCTTGACATAGCTGAAAAAAGCCATGAAGAACGGAATTTTTGTGTTTAATGAGTTGTGCATGTGTTTTTTTGGCAGGCCTGTTAGGGAGTATGTAAGGGGGGCTACATCTAGAATATTGAAGTTTGACGCAAAAGATAAATAAAATAAATAAATAATACTCAGTGTCTCTGGGTCTGGTACCGGGCATTCTTTGAGTTCGGTATCGGACACCTAGACACTTAGTCTCAGAGTCAGATGTCAGACCCCGAGCCCCACCTATAAGGAGTGACCCAGGTTCTGGTAGTATGTGCATTGTCCAGCACATTGTTGAATAACTGGCTCAACCCACGGACTTGTCGTATTTTTTTTTGTCTTTGCCACATTGCACTTTCAATAGTTAGCAAAAAGCGATTGCAGGCACATTGTTTAATTGCTATCGTACCCGACAAAGATAATCCTAAAGCTGTGATACGATTTTCGCGAACAGTACAATTATACACAATTAACGACCAATCATCCATGAAGCTGTGCAATTTTTCGAGTGAAACGCGCAGTCTTTGAAAGCTGCAAAGGGCAGAGTTTCTAACAAGACAAGCTCTACGATATCATGAAGTATCTTAACACTGTATTAGCGGCGGCATGAACATGAAATCCAGATGGATATGAAAGGAAAAACCAGGTATATTTAATCGTCCGTCTGTCTGCCACTCCGTCCGTCCGTCTGCCAGGAACCTAGATCAGATTGCGTGATTGAAATACTTTTCTTTATTCCCAACCAATGAAATTGTTCTTTTGAGCACCCAAAAGCTGGATAAGAATTTATTCACAGCATACCGAACAGCATGATTACAGTAATGCTTCAGTTTGTTGCATATACCTAAATCATTGTACTTTTAATAATATGTTCCGCCCGTCAATGAGACAGTTCTTTCGAGCACCCAAAAGCTACATACATTATTCCGTTATTGTGGCGGTGTGCCGCGGTCCCTGCGCACGAGGCATAGGCTATATAGCACACACGGCACACCCAGTTTTAGACTATACATAAACTTGTATTTGCCAAAATTAACTATTGACTTAGCAGACCCATATAACAGTATGCTAGCGATCGAGTCTTGCAACCATTATAGATCCAGTTTTAGTGTCTCTGTAGCACACATTGTGGATCCTTTTCAGAGCAGTTGATCTTGGTCAAGACTGTTTGCATGTATGCAAAGTAAGTGATTTCTGTTTCCGCCTTATAATTTGTTAGTTACCTGAAAATTGGTAAAATATCTTAATAAACAGAACAGACACTGATGAAATGCCACTGTTTGGGTCTTCACTGTTTGCCTAAGTACCTGTTTCCAGTACCCAGAATGAAAAGGTCAAGTATCCCTATAGTAGGTATGTGTGTTTATCACTGTATTTTTGCACATGAATGATGATGTGGTCAATGATCAAACAGAGCTCATATTGTTCAGGCTTCCGTTAATTTTGGTTGGATCCATTTAATGGTCCAGTTTGAGAGATAGTCAACCTTTCCCATGTGTGGAACACCTCCATTCAGTATAAATCGCCTGAACGTGAGAAGGTAATTATTTTAGCCTACATCTATTTTTATAATGTATAAATATGACACCAATTTAAAATATTATGGGTTTTTTTACTTCTTATATTTTATTATTGTTTTTAGTGATTAAAGGCTTGCAGTCAATGGCATCTTTGGTAGAATATAAAATTATAAAATATTTTAAATAAAATTATTGTAATTTGGAATAAATATATATATTAAAACAAGCAAGTAATCACCTTGGAATTACAAAACTTGCTAAATTAATTTCAACAAGGGAGCTAATTCAAAAACGGCAAGGGAGGGCAATTGCATAAATTTTTACCGATATTTTTCTTTAATACTTGAGTTCTTACTTGAAAGTATGTGCATGAATTACTGGTTAACCGCTTTTGCCTCATAATTATTTGTAATGGATGATTTGCAGTATTAGGGAAGAATTTTTAAATCATTTGTTATGTATTTGAAAAGAGGGAAGATCACCCTCTATAAAATAATAAAAAATATATATAGATATGATAGATCTAGTAAATGATTTCTAAATTGGGCATTTTCAGAACCAGCCTTCCGGAGTTCCTGGACATAGAACCACAAAAAGCATAAACCCACCCGGCCAGTACTGGTACACCACAAAAATACTCTTTTAAAAAAGCTGCTATACTTGTTAGGGATCCCTCATTAAATAAATCAGGAGTAATATAAAATAATTTAATTTTTGGATAAAACCTATTTTACAGTGTTACAAATAATTAGAAAAATAAACTGTTGTTTTTAGCATAGATCAAAGAAATTATTTTAAAATAGTTATAGAAATTATAATGTTTTCGTTTCAAATTGACGATTTCTCCCGAATATTAAGGGAGGTATCTCCATGACAACTGCATTTTAGCCTTTTTACCATAGATAACCTAAAAAACACACGGGTTTGAATTTTGAAATAAGAAAACAAAGGTTGTTGCCATATAATAGACGCAGTTTCATAATAATAACAGGACCATCATGAGAGAAAATTTAACTTCAACTTTCATAATGGAACCCTATGGGAATTTCATCTCAAATGATGATTTTTAATCCATCGATAGCATTCTTCTACAAAATCGTTTACCAGTAGAAGGGGTCATTTGACTTATTTTAGGACATAATCAATTGGGAAAAACAAAAAATGTTCATTTTTGTAACATGCGATGTATCACCTTTTGCAGGTTTTGCATGGTTCTAAGCAAGAGCTGTACTTAAGTTCTTCCAGGACGTTCGATGCAACATTATACCACGCTTCACATACTGGCTTCCACATCTCTTCTTCTTTACATGGCATTTGGATACCAATCTCTTAATTATATTCCAAACGTTCTCTATGGTGCTCATGTCCTGCCTATTCTCTAGTCATTTTAGAAGGGGTATTCCTTTACATTCTTAGAATGTTCTAGTACTTTTAGAGTTATGACATGGCACGATATCATGTATAAAAATATATTCCTTCTTTGGGAACACAACGCATTCACATAAAATATCAATATCATGGATAATATCACTCTGGTATTTTGCACAATCCATGATACCATTCACTTTTCTCTGAAGAGAGATGAATCTGCTGTTTATGGCTTCACAGACTTACACGCTTACTGGCGATTTTACAGTAGCCTGAATACACTTAGCATGATATTACTCATTGTGATTGCGCCAACCACGACAATGGCGTCGATTGTTATGACTGTGAAATACAGACTAATGTGAATGCGTTATGATCTCACAGTAGGGATATATCTTTATGCATGATTTTGTACCATTCCATAAGTCTAAAATTACTAGAACATTCCTTGAATGTAACAAAATACACGATCTGAAATAGCCAGATAATTTGCCAGAAATTATTTCCATAGAGAACGTTTGGAATATAATGAAGAAAGAGATTGGTTACCAACTGTCGTGTTTAAAGAAAGAGATGTATAGGCAAGTATGTGAAGCATGGTATAGTGTAAGACCAAACGTCCTGGAAGAACTTAACAATTCAATAACAAGTAGAAATTAAGATCTTATTAAAGCAAAGAGAGGTGTGGCGAATACTGACTTTATAGATAGTATGCATACAGGTATGTTGTTGTGTTTTCATTGGAATGTATTTAAGTATGCTGTTGCGTTTTTATTAGAACGCATTTAATATTCATATACAAATGTTGTCTGATTATACGTTGATATGATTTAAAGAAATAAAATGGCATGAAAATTCAATTACATGTATGGTAAAACATAGGCCATTAATGTACAAAAATGTGAAAAAACTTTTGAAATATCGCGTAGTGAAATAACTTTTTTAATGGACCTGTAGTTACACCTAAGTAGTTTCGTGATATCATATTATATTCAGTGCAGTGACATTAACTTTGCCACGAAGATAGGAAGTTATATCACAATGACTGAGTGTAAGCACACCTGGTAGCTGCAAGCATTTCTGACAAAAGACAGACAAGTGGCATTGGTGTCAAGTACTGAACCATCCCAGAGATTTATCTGTACCTTACATTGCAAGTCTGCCCAATTCACCCAATACAATAGTAGGATAAACACATCTGTGTCATCACTAAGTATGCAGGTCACTCTCTGACCGGACTAGCACAATTGCCATGACACCTTCATCAAGACGAAATCTACCATCATCTGTTTTCACTGAAGTAATCTCAGCAAGATTAAAGGTACCTATCACACTGGCCAGTTTTCTTTTACTGGATTTGCTTTTCATAATTGCATCTATCTAGATGACTTGCGATGGAGAGGCCATAGTAAATAACAACTTCACTAGCTCGCCACATCGTTTCATTGTCTTTGGCAGAGATGTTTTCGTACCAAAGCTAAGAATCTTCCTAGTAGCATCTGTAAAGTTATTAAAACATTCTTCAATGGATGCAACTAAATTATAGTGAATGCCACCATGAGGTCATGAGTTGTCAATAATACCTGGGCTTTTGACCAGGCCAGGTTTATAATCAATGCTTTCATGAAGACATCACTGACCATCAATAAATGCTGGACAGACAGCTTACAACTCGTAGGCTAACAGAGGACCAAGTTCTAACTTCCCATGCTACCTGATCAGAAGCAGTGGGAGAAATATGGTTTTAATATCTATTAATTGTTTGGATTGTGTACCTTCCGCCTGTCCCATTAAAATACACATCGTCAGAATCAGGATGCTAATAGTTTTGAAGAAACCATCAGGGAGACTTACTATAACATTGCTTTCCACATTTTACCAATAATAAATGAATCATCTATGTGTACGTCTAATGAAGCAATCTGATCAGTAAAAGGGATTGTACAAGAGGTGTTTTATGTTTATTTGAACAAATTTGAAAATGTCGCTACTCATTTATTTCTCGTTATATCGGGTAATATTTGATTTCCATGGGTTAGTCTGATCTCCAAAAATGCACAATCATCAAGAAAATAGTTCTTAATCTTTATTTTCTGGTTTGAAACAGTCTCTGAAGATGAGTAGTCAAAATTTAAGCGTTTAAAAATGCTGTCTGAAACGAAATGTACTAAATCTTTAAGTAACAATTTCTCTAAAGATAAGACGTTTTTCTCTTGGAACCTTTTGTTTATTGTACATAGATAATTAAAGTATGTTCTGTTAGAAAATAAAGCATTCCAGTTGGATATTTACTTTTTGGAAGCGACTTTAACATCAAATTTTAGGGTTTACAGTTTCCATGGCAACACTAAATTGTATACAAAATACTCAAATGCAATATTTGGTGATCAGTTTTATCGGTAATAGATACTTAAAATATCTAAGAAATTAAGTCGACTGTGAGTTTTGAGAATTTGCTTTTCAAACTTTGCCAAGACACATTTTATACATGAGATACCCATTTGGGCACTTTTATGGAAGAACTTATTAAGCCCAGTTTCCAAACAAAAACAGGCACACATAGGCTGTTTCTCATCTTAATAATAGACTGAGTGTGCCTCTAAACTCAAAAGAAAATTTCACACTTAAATATGTATTTTCATAGAAGATACACCCGTTTTAGCTCTTAAAATCAGTAAAAAGGGGGTGGGGATATATTTAGGGCCGCCGTGCTATGGCTATGCTATAAATTGCCATCTGGTCTGTTGGGCAATGACAAGGACACGTCTGTTATGCATGATAAAGCAAAATGTGTTTGTTTTAATGATATGGAACCGCAAAAAGTGAAATTCAAATCTGTTCAAATAAACATGAAACATGTCTCGTATAGGTGACGCTGATTATTTGTAGAGGATGAGTATATTTTTACTTGGGAAATCCAAGGCTTGTCGTTATTTTGTTTTCGCCTTGTGCAGTTTCTGTGATATAAAACCATGCATTTATCCTGAGTAGATACTTTCCCCTCAATCAGAAACTGTACATGTGAGATACACTCATTTACTAAATCAGCAGATGCAGTTTGCCTTTTAGAACCCCTTTGCCAATTCTAATGGAACTTTGATCACATAATGTATCTGATGTAACTGCAGTCCAGTATCCATCAGACAAAATCAACATTGTAGTTGCATTTCCATCAAATAATAAGTAATGTAATGTGAATCCAGCAAGGAAGAAATACTTCATCTTCAGCTGTTTCAATTAGACTTCCCCTTCCCACTCTGTGGGCTCAAACTGGTGAACCAGGAGTGTTGGCAGGAGGAAATTTTCCAACTAGTGTGGAGCAGTTGGATGTATATGAGCTGTTTCAAGTACTGTTCAAAGACATCAAAAGTCTGTTGTCTAATTGACAGAAATCGTTGTAAGAGTGCAGCTGCTACACTCTGAAATAGTCTCATAGCTTTCATCCATGAATTACCATTGCAAATACCTCTTATTAATCCATTAACTGCAGTGACATAGCATTCCAAGGCTGAGCATTTCTTTACAGTTCCAATGCAGGCAAAAATTATGACTATTATATACGCTCCAGCTGGAAGGACTACTATGTTTTGGAACTCTCTAGGCTGGTTCCAGCACACTTGTATCGTCACACTATACAACTGCTTGTCAAAGCAAGCGTAAATGAACCTTGTTCATCCCCATATCAACTATTGATCTCTGCACAAATATTTCTAGGGACTTAGGATGATGTTACTCAGGGAACCGAACATAAACACACGTTTGCTGGGTTGGGTATATTCTGCTCGACAATTCATTGTTAAGACCATTCCAGAAAACCCAAAAAGTGAGATATTTCATACGGCTCTATGACTATAAATAACATTCTTTTAAAGATGGCGTTTGGTTGACATCTTGGATTTGATTATTTGAGACTACATTCAGAATGGTTCCCGCATACCAGAAAACGCATTAAGACATATTTTATAATTTTGCCATGGCGTGCAGTGAGTTAAAAATATGTTTTTAAAGATGGCATCTTGCGGCCATCATGGATATGGTTATTTTAGGTCCTCACAATACAAATATGCATGCAGAATTGGATTCTTCATACCAGAAAACCTATAAAATGTCATATTGTACAACATTCAGTGACAATTATTTAGAAAAGTTAGTTTTTCCAAGATGGCATCTGGCGGCCATCTTGGATATGGTTATTTGGGGCTCAAAATGCAAAACCGCTTGCAAAAATGGATTCCTCATACCAGAAAACCTCTAAAACGACATATTGTACAACATCCTGTGACAATTATTTAAAAAGTTAGTTTTCTAAGATGCCGTCTGGCGGCCATCTTGGATTTATGCGAATTTCGGGAGTTGCCCAAAGTTGCCATCCTGGCAACCAAGCTAGATTAGTTTAAGAACATCTCTAAAGTACAAGAAACAATAAAACTTCATTGTACTCAACATTTCTAGGTTAATGTATAGGACATATAGGAATGCCAAATGGACTATTTAGGGAAATAGCCCGCCTTATCGCTAGAAATTCTTTGTATAACATACATACCTTACCATTTGATATTCCTAGGATCTACTTATAAGATATACCAGCGAGGTGCACCAATGCATAAATGATTAAAAAAAGTCAATTTTAGCAAAATGTGTTTGCGATGAAAAGTATTCAGGAACATCTCCCCCAACTTCTCCAAATGGTTCCATTATCATAGATGCTGCAGGTTCCTCTGTGCTTAGATGCACTCTTTGAACACTTTAAGCATAGCGCAAATGAACTAAGTCCAAGACGTCAGTCAAAAGTTACATTGCACCGCCCTTATTCAATTACTAAAGCGAATTCTGAGTATGTTAACGACAGTTTTATGTTATGCACAGCCTTTGAAGAACGGGATATGCACCGCGTCCGAATATTTTTTGAAACTATCCCTTTCTGTCACGCCTATACGAACTTATACCGGTCATTAAAAGACTTCAATTTATTGCAAAATCTTCATCTATATACACAAAATTCTGTTTGCGCCACAAGCACATGACCTTGTGGAGAAGTTGGCAGAAATTCTCCTCTACAACTTTCATCGCGAACACATTTTGCTAAAATTGAAGACAAAACAGTTATTGCGAAAAATTAGTTCTAAAAACTTAACAGCTGGAGTTCTTGTTTATTAGTTGACTCCTTAGAGCTAAATCAATGAAAAGTAATATCATTTACGGGATAGGAGAAATTTAATATGTGAAATGGGACCTTCACTCTTAAGTCTGAATTTCTAGAATGAATCATTTCAGTTGATGGTCTGGAAAAATCTAATCTAGTTAGCAAGAAATAATAAGCTGAAGAAAACAGTCTGATCTTCGACTATTTTCAAGCAAATAATAGTCCCTCTTCAGACTGCTCCTATAGGAAGCCTTCGTTTGCACATATTTTTTCTGAATAGTTTGGTATTGGTACTCTAAGAGGATTTAAAGACATATCAAGAAAATTTATGGTTTTAATTGCCATATCAATGAACTTGGAAGTAGCAGATACAGAGTTCGTTGAATGAAACATTCTTTTATTCTTTCAGGGCAACAAATTGGGTATTGTAGAGGTAAAAATGTGTACATAAACTCATATTGTAAATTTGTTTTATGTGCTTAAATACAGATGCTAATTTATTTATTTTTTTATTTTTTATCATCCTTTTTTTTTCTTCTTACCAAAATGACTAGCTGAAATGAAATGCTTGTGATATAATTAACTGTGACTTTCATTTTACAGCTGTATTACATTTGTTATTTTATACTCTTGTTTGTCGGAAAATAGCTCTTGTAGGTAATGTTATTTGTTTATGGAAGCCGACGTTAAATAAAGTTTCTTGTATCTTGTATTATATCACAAGCTACAATTGCCGCTCTGAGTAATTTTCAGAAAAAAAATCTTGAATTTGTTATTGTTGAACCATGTATAGCGAATTCGCATGACACTGGTACCCAGTGTCCATCAAAACGTTATAGTCAGGGCACCAGTAGCAATTCCCGACAGCTAAATAGCGACTGGTGAGCTTTTCTATTCACAAAGACAGGATGTGTCGGGAGACTATCACTGACTATAGTACAACAACCAGATAAAAAACGATGAGCTGTACAGGGATATGATAGGGCCTACATAAAGGCTAAGGCCCCAGGAGGGGATGGGGGTATTCTGATTTTTCATACATGCGTAGACCGGAGCCATTTTTGGGGTTCAGATTTTAAATTTAAATATTTTGGGGGGTTTTCAGGAAAATGAATATTTTTCGTGTATGAAGATTCTGTGGATCGGTAAAGGTATAGAATGGGGGACATTTATTTGGGGTGCTAAAATTTTAAATATATTTTGGGGTACCTGAAATTCCTGATGTTTTTTTGACCCCCAGGAAGAAACACTTGGTTACTATTTACACTAAAAGACATGGTTCATTCTTATATGCAATCTATAAAGACATTTTTTGCAATTTTGTATAAAATGTAACATACGCCACGCTATTCAGCGAAGATATATCTCACAAATGTCTGCAATTGATGTTTATGACTAGATTAAACATTTTAAAGTTCAAATAATTTAATTGATACTTTAGTAAAATATCATATTAGTCTGGTATTTTGTATACTACTACTTTCTATGTTAGTAAAGGTGGCGTAGATTACAGGTCATTTACAAAAAAAAACTGACCACAGAAAACTTAGTAATACATGGGTTTCTAAGGCTCCAAGACATTTCTCTAACTGAAAATAGTAACCAAGTTTTTCTTCGGGGGATGCAACAAACTCGCAATATAGCCCATATGTAACTCAGTTTGTCCCCTAGACCAACATGTTCACTACTATAAAAAAAAGGCTAATGGGCTAAAGACAATATAACCAAATAAACCTTTGTTTTAAAAGTAAGTAAGGAAGCAAAGATCAGGAATCGATACAATTAAGTACCACACCTGACCCAGGATACCAATGGAAAAGTGACAAACTCACAGTAGACACCACAAACGAGAGCCAAGAGGTCAGCCCTTTCCCAGCAGGTGACCACAAAGCACATATAAACAGACGCGCACAAAACACAGCAAACACAAGACAGAACAAAAACATAAAAGATCCACAAAAGAAGTACCGCCTTGGAACGATCAGTAAAATATTTTACTGGAGGGCTTAAACCGGTTTAACGGCGCCAACCTCACCCTTAATTCAGATGTGGATCAAGACACATAGAAAGTCAAAAGTATCGCAGAATGCTACCCTTTAAGCATTTCGCAATAATCAAAACCATCAATAAGCGATAATTTGTCTGGAAAACCCTTTTTAGACCGATGGAAATTCCCTCCAAAATGCATAAAGTTAGGATGGTCCATTGTATATATCATGTTGAATGATCACGTCGCACTTGGCCGAAGATTTTGCGCCAGTAAAATGCATTTACGCCTCACGATGTTTCTTAGGATGATGTTAGTTCTAAGAATGTGGTTTTAGTGCTGTTGATTTATTATTTATTGTTTTTTGTACCTCCCTTTTTTTGTGGGAGTTCTGTGTTGGTCTTTTTTGGATGCATTACCTTGTGTCCTTTCTAGTTTTGCAATCATCTTGAGGAGGAAGAGAGAGCTGGTTGGTTTGCTTTTATTGTCTTTCTAGTATGCTCTTTACATTTATATTTGAATTTAAAAAAATCGTCGGACCTGATTTGGATCTTAACTATTTGATACAAAAAAGCATGCAAAAATATCATATCATTATGTAATAGTCCGAGAGCCCGTAATAGGTTTAATCAAGTGGTTGAGGCCAAAAGGTTTGAAGGTGTGTTCTTATGTAGAAAAGTGTACTAAATTAAAAAATCAAACTCTTAAAAAAATCGGCTGGTACACAAAAGTGCTATGCGCAACGGAATACCCCCAGGGTATGCAATATCTCAAAATAGCGCTAAAATGGGGGGTACCCTTGCAGGTTTAAAATTTAAACCATGTAATATTAGTAGTAAAACGCAAATTATGCCAGCAAACAATATATAATGATCAATGTTCAATATAAAAATAAAAATAAGACATGCCAAGGATGCTTTCTAACACTACAATATAGCAAATTATAAAGCCGTGAAAACTAATGACTTTTGTCTCTCGTAATCGGAAGATTTTTAATTTGCTTAAGCTAGAGCAGCTATATGATTCAGTCTTATGTAATACAATAGTGTTGTCATCGAAAACTATTGTAGTTTCAAAACATGATAGAGTATGACCAAGAAATGCATAATCACAGACTATAGGCCAATCCATGGCACTGTGAGGAAGGGACACAAAGTACGCATAGTCCAAGCTCTAACAGTACAGTATAGAGATATTTTAAGTTCCTTTTCCTTTGGGTGAGTATGGAAAAGTAATCAAGTATGATCAGAAAATACTACAATCACACACTGCAGACTAACTCATGGCACCGCGAGGAAGAGCTACAAGACACCAGGAAGACAAAGTAAAGCATCTAGCTCTCTCTTCCCCATCAAGATGATTGCAAAACTAGAAAGGACCCATAGCAATGTAAAAAAAAAAACATGGAACAAATACAGAACCCCACAATGGGAACAACAATGCACAACGAATCAACAACAACGGAGCTGCCGCCTTCCTTGTTATTTGTACGGAAAAGCAATATAGTGAGAACGTCAGACAACAATACCAGGTTGAAAAATTAATACAGGTATCAGCTTCTACATTGTGTCAAATTAGGCCTAAGACATCTTGACTTGTCATTTGTCCATCAAATAATTTGTATCTGAAGCAACCTTCATCAATCCAAAATACAGCTCACATGACGTTAGCATGCTCATTTCGGCACCACACTTCTGCCAGTAATCTCAACTGAGATGTCTTAAATGATTCTGACTTTAATGCTTGAGTAAAATATTTTGGTATGCCCTGTTCAGGTCCCGATAAATTTACCCCTCCCTATACCAAACCATGATCTCTGGTAATATCATTAATTGATTGATATTTAAAAGTGTCAGGTGCAAAATCTACATGATTTACACGTCTGACAAGACAAGACAGAGTCACACTTGCTTGACCACCAAAGGTTGAAGGCAAATCTACATGAGACTGTACCAGGAACATTTCATCGACAATACAAGCATCTATATTTCTGGGAGCACCTGTGCTTATCCTCACCTCGAGCTTACTGAAAAGATTTGATTTGTCAGTAGATATTGTAAGTCCATCAATATGGGCAAAAGTCAAAGGAACGGATGTAAGGTGATAAGCAAGCACCCTTATCAGATCTAACTCTAACTATTAGCAGATAAAGTAAGTGGCTTTATGTTCTTTATTTTTTTGTCTTGTCTGAAGTTTCCTGACGAAGCACTGCATGGGCTTTTCCTCTGCGAATAGGTTTTTTTTTAAATTTAATTTGTAACCATAAGGGAGCATCCTGTATTAAACTCTTTATACCATTGTTGTCGCTGTGTCTGAGTTGCTAAAATGCTCCCTGCAATATTTTCAGATATCATCTTACCTGTGAAATGCAATAGAGCTTTTCATCTCGAAAGTCTGTAAGAAAAGGGTCCATAGCAGTCCCAATCCCAGTGATTAGCTTGTTCAGGTCTGCATTGTCATGCTTAATTGGGCTTGGTGTCATCTGCATTCTCTTTCAGTCCTGACTTTCAATTAAATGGCTTACGAGCTCACTTAGTACAGACCTAACTATCCACTTCCTTCTTGCACTCACCAATTTACTGAATGATGCCATCCCCTTTAGTCTGGATGGAACATCAGCATTGACATTTTCTGCTCTAAATTCCAATCCACAGGGGTCCTAAAGAATGGTTTGTTCTTACGTTGGATGGGCATACCTGCTGTCTGCAACATTGCACACATACTTGATTCCACAGAAAGTTGACCTATTCATATACTGTTCTTTGAATTTATATACCCTTTCATATCCTCTATAATTGTGTGTGTGTGGGGGGGGGGGGGGGGGGGGGGCTTAGGGTAATTTTGGTATGAGTGTGGGAGTCAGTATTTTGAAACCAACTCCAATCCTAAACCTGGCCATTGAAAAAACCCCAGACTATTCATATACATGATGTCGCAGAAAGTTAACCTATTCATATACTGTTTTTTGAATTTATATACCCTTACATATCCTCTAGTTTACAAATGAGAAAACCTGCTTTATGTAATTTTTAAAACAAAGGCATGACAGGTATCTGAGCGAAAAATATGTGCATATACATGGGTGTCAGAACATTTGGGCCATTACAATTTCAAAAATCACGCCGTTCATATACTTTCTTTTTTAAAAAAGGGGGGTTTATCATATACCTGGGTGCGCTGAAAAATGGGGCTATTCGGCACGAACATCCGTACTATGTCATATAGGGTACCCCTCTCCAAGAGTTTAAACCATTTATTGTGCAGGATCTGTTGAAACGAAGATAGATTTCTACAATGTCCATGTACATAATCCAGAGGGCCGCTGTTTTATGGTGTTTCCTGACCTAGTAAGATCTGTATAATGCACATACCTCTCCATAGATGTCTTGTGACTTTTGGTGTTTTGTAGCTCTTACTCACGGTGTGGTGGGTTGGTCTGCAGTGTGTGATTGTGTAATTTTCTGATCATACTCACTTACTTTCTACTAACTTTGTTCATACTCATCCATATTCTAATTAAGATTCAGCAAAAGAGTGGTATAGGGTTTATCCGTGGGGTTTGGGGTTATTATGCAATTCCTAGAACATAGAATATAAGTCATGTGGAATATTGACCAGAACAGTCTGGTCAGTCGTGATTGTCCATGTGGTGCTAGCTATACCTAATATAGTTCATAGCTTATAAACTAATAGAGCTGGGCCAATATTCAGGCAAATCTAAATCTTATCTGAGCATAATTTATTCACCTTGAAAGGAAAAGGAACTTGAAATATACCTATATTGTACATAGCAGCTTGGAGTATGCCTATTGTGTGTCTCTTCCTCACGTTGCCATGCCAGGTTGGCCTGCTATGCAGTCTGTGATAATGGCATTACTTGGCCATACTCTATCATTTTTGGAGCAATAATAGCTGTTGATGACAACACCATTGTATTACATAAGGTTGAATTATAAATCTGCTCTAGCTCAAAAATATCAAAATCATCCGATAACCACAGACAAAAGTCATCGTGGGCTTTATAATTTGCTATATTTTAGTGTAAATAAGCTTTATTGGCATGTCTTATTCTGTTTTATGTTAAACATTGATCATTTTATATTGTTTGCTGCCAAAATTTGCATTTTAACTACTGATATAACATTATTTAAAGCATAAACCTGCAAGTGTACCCCCATTTAGCGCTATTTTGAGATATTGCATACCCTGGGGGTATTCCGTTGCGCATAGCTTTTTTGTGTACCAGCCGATTTTTTTAAGAGTATGATTTTTGAATTCAGCACACTTTTCTACATAAGAACACACATTCAAACCTTTTGGCCCCAACCACTTGATTAAACCTATTACGGGCTCTCGGACTATAATTGTAAAGTAAAATATGTGCCTCTTGATACAACATTTGCATCACCTCATTCTGATTCAATTTCAATTATCTCTTTCCTTCACTCTCTGTACTAAAGCGGCACGCCGAGATCCAGAAAGTTTCGTCAGGGGTGTGTGTGTGGGGGGGGGGGGGAGGGGGGGGGGTCCAGGTCCAAAATTTTACAGAGGTGGGATAAGGTCCGAACCAGTATTTCTATCCCAAGTAACGAAAGTGGGTCACAATTTGAATAGCATTTCGCTGACGAGCCGATGCTGGCCCAGCATCGAATGCTGGCTGGGCAACATTGTGATTTCTCAAGAGTTCCATACCATTTTTCCTGATAAAACCTACAGCTTGTGATTTTCCGGGGGGGGGGGGGGGGGGTGGGGGGGGGGTGGGGGCTTATCAGTCAATTACATTCTCTCTTTCAACGCCCCTGAGCATCCAAAACCCCCTCATGATTTGCGCATGTCTCTGTCAGCCAATTACATTCTCACTTTTAAAGTGAAACTGAAATCCACCCTTTAGAAAAACCTAATAGTGGACATCACAATAAATGGTATGATACCACTGGTGTCGAAATTTTAACATGTTTTGTCTGGATTAGGAAGAAGCTTGATCTGGCTACTGCTAATAGAATGCAATCTGTTGCATTTTTAACAAAGCAATTCAATAAAATGTATTATTGAAGTATTGCTGCAAACTGTGGGGAATATATAAATTCTAATTAAGTACAGTAAAACCTGTATGAAGCGGCCACACAGAAACTAGACGAAACAAAGATCTCAATGATAGAAGGTCGACAGTATTGCATAATGCTCCCTTTGGGGCATTCTGTAATACTTTTGACCTGCATTAAGCGATAATCAGTCTATAAAAACAATTTTGGTCTTCTTTTTAAGTGACCGCTTAAGACAGGTTTTACTGTAAATATTCACGTTAATGAGACCAGCACCTGCGGCAAGGCAAACTTAGAGCTCATTCTTTGCTGTGAGTGAATAACAATGGCGATGATCCGACCGCGGGGTGCACAGGCTGGTCTGCGCCCTTGTTATTTATATGTAACAGAATCACATTCCTGGCGTTGCGGCTCAAATTATTAGCATGGCGGCGTACCACGCTGTGCTTACTATGATGGCTGTGTCTTTCATCGCCAAATTTTCCTTCCCCATTTGGGTGTTATTTTTTTTTACATAAATCAATTTAAGTTTAAATTTGCGGATCATACGGCAGCACTGAGGGGACATGTGAAAAAAAATATTTATCTCGTTCCCACGACATAAGATCTCGTTCCTACAACATAATTATCTCGTTCCCACGACATAAGATCTCGTTCCCACGACATAAGATCTCATTCCCACGACATGATTATCTCGTTCCCACGACATAATATCTCGTTCCCACGACATAATATCTCGTTCCCACGCCATAACTATCTCGTTTCCACGACATCTTTATCCAATGAAAATGAGCCATTACTGACCTCCGCCATTTTTGTAAGGCCTACAATGTGTTAGATAACAATGCTAGACATATAAAAGGTAACTACGTTTTGTCATGTTAAACAAGCTGTTGATTTATTTAAGAACTGTTCTAACATATGCTGGATCAAACGATCAACATTGTGAACATGAGGACTGAATTTCAAAGGGCTGAATTTAAAAGGGTAACGCAACTCAATATCAATTTTGGTCCCATCACACTGATCCATCTTCTGGTCGATCTATTCAATTGATTTCCCTTTCTGATTTTATAATATTCTTGTCCTGAAAGTGTCGTCTGCTTATTTTGTCTGCTGCATATATTTAAACGACTCTAAAACCACTTTAATTATGGAAGCAAAACAATATGAACACCATGAACCTTAGGAACAGTCTGATATGGGTCCATATCTTTTGCAATAAATGCAACTGAAGCTTATCAGCAGATGAGAAAACAGACGACACGTTAATTCTGGGAAATGGGGTTAAAACTAGACTGTACAAATTGCCTTCTGGAAAAGACAGTGCATGTTCAAACCAAAACAATGACCTGTCCAACCAGCGAATACTTTTTCTGAGTGCATAGAAAACACTTATGCCTTACAATTGTAACTACCTGTACCCATTCAGTGTATGGGTTCATGCAAAAGTTGTTCTGAATATTCGCTAGGCGCATTTTTCATTGCATTCGTTCTGTCATGTACGGCATCATATACTTGTACAAGCAAAATTTAATGAATGTTCTGTCAAAATTGCAGATTTTAGCAAGCGGTGCAACTATTGGAGTGCCTATGCCATTTTTGTTGTCTAGTATTTTTTGAAACAATTGGTTTTAAATTAGGGCTATATACAGGGTGTCCCGAAAGGTATGAAACGTTTCTAAACTTAGATAAAAGTCCAACCTTAAAGCTTGGCATACCTAAATATCCTAAATATAAAATAATATATGTCAAAAATTTATTTCAAGGCATTGCTAGCATTATCCTCTGTAAACAGTATGTTTCTGTTTCTGGTATTGTCAAATATGGTGTCACCAAATGAGCCAATTTAAATAATTTTTTGAACTGAAAAAGCATAAACGTGATATTTAAGGCAAAATGCATTACTTGTAATGAAACTATTCAGTATTTAAAGTAAAGAAGGGTGTAAAGGTCAGGAATCAATACAATCAAGTACCACACCTGACCCAGGATACCAATGGGAAAGTGACAAACTCACAATTATACACCACAAACGAGAGCCAAGAGGCCATCCCTTTCCCAGCAGGTGACCACATGGCACAAATAAACAGGCGCGCACAAAGGCATAACAAGCACAAGACAGAAAAAAAAACACATAAAATATCCACAAAAGAAGTACCGCCTTGGAATGGTCAGTAAAATATTTTACTGGAGGGCTTAAACCAGTTTCACTGCGCCAACATCCCCCTTAATTCTGATGTGGACTTGGACACATTTGGGAAAGTGACAAACACAACACACACAACAGCCAAGAGGTCAGCGCTTTCCCAGCAGGTGACCACAAGGCTACACGGAACAGACGCGACAGCACCACACAAACCAACATGAAGCATAACTAACAAAATCGATCCACAAAAGAAACACGGCCTTGGAATGGTCAGTGAAATATTCACTGTAGGGCTTAAACACGTTTCAAGGCATAACCCCTAGTTTTTATGTTAAGGCATAAAACAAAATAATAGTGTCATACAAACAAATCGATGGGTTTTGTTTTATTACATGCACACTTAACTGTCATATGAAAGTTCAAACTAAACACCAGGTATCAGTGGCTTTTATAAAGAAAAGTGGGTGGGGTAACAATACAGTGCACACCTAATGATATTGCCAAAACATTAACTTAAAGCAACTGTATAATCTAAATGAATTGGGCCATATGCTAGAGTAGTCTCTTCAGTATTTTCATATGAAATCAAAATTACAGCGTGTTGGTTACCATGGAAACAGTCTTTAAAAATACTCATTCTGAACAAAGTGGTTATATAATTTGAGTCCTATATATATATATATATATATATATATATATATATATATATATATATATATATATATATATATATATATATATATATATATATATATATATATATATATATATATATATATATATATATATATATATATATATATATATATATATATATATATATATATATATATATATATATATATATATATAATATAATTATAAAACTTGAGGAACACTTACAGTGAGCCACTTTAGTTACGCACCACTTTTTCAGGGCCCACATTTTTGACAAAAATGCTGGAATCGAACATTCTCTATGATAATTTATTTATTGACATTTTATCTGTTTGATAACATCGAAAAAAAAAATATTGGAATCACTCATGGGAACCATTCTGATACTCAAAGGCAATTTTGACAAATTTTGAAAAATGCATGTGCGAGCGGAACGTCTATATTTTCTATTTTTGTTTTGTGCTAGGCATAACCCATGGTGATCGTTGTGACGAATAAACACCAAAAACAATTTATTAATTCAAGTAAAACCCCTTTTTTGGTAGTTGAATTTAGTAACACCGTTACTTTTTGAAGAAATGCTCGTTTTAACGTCATATTAACGTCAGTTACAATAATCAAACTGGGTTTTCTTCGCAAATTATTTGTAATGAGTCACTTGTGGACATAGAAGTATCAAAATACTAAAACATCTTATCATTGACACGTTGTATAGCCTTGGTAGTAGTGACGTCATCACTAACGTCAACACCATAACGCCAATAAATCCATTATTTTTTTTACGAATATAAACGGCGAATATATGGTTGTTTTAAATGAAATCATAAAAGAAGTGTTTTGATAACTAGTTTACTCAGAATCATACGAAATTTTTACTAACTTAAAAAAGGTACTAAAAGTAAGTAATGTAGTAAAACCAACTTTTTTCAAACCTTGGTCAGCTGGGAACCAAAATAGTAAAACATTAAAAAAAATATGAAGTTAACAATCACACACCAATCTTAGATATTGCCAAGAATAAATCGGCTCTTATATTTGGCATAGCAGAAATTCGACCCTGAAAAAAGTGCAATGCGATCTGAGTTTCATTCGAGATAATGCAATGTGAAATGGTGTTTTGAGGGTAGTGCACTTTAAAATCCATTTTCTCCTTCGTTTCTGATCTGATCACAATGAAAATTCAATGGCTAATGCAAATATAGATGCACTTTACGTTGGTAGTCTCAACATAAAAATATCACATTTCTTTTCCGAGAAATTTTACATTTTATAAGTGGTGCCTAACTAAAGTGGCTCACTGTAGGAAGACAAAAACTTTGATAAAAAAGTATAGACATAATCTACATTTACAAGAGCAAGCATCAAGAATTAAATCTCAATAAAATGCTGCAACAAGAATTAATAGATATATAGTGTTAAAAAGCTAGCCAAAGAAGTAAAAACTGTGTAAATCAGAAAATTAGAATCCATTTTTTTAAAGCTCAACTTTGCATTGTCATGAAATGAAATCAAGTTGGAATATGAAATTAAATAATTTCTATGTATAGTATGTTAATCAATATGCAACTTATCTTTGTGGAGTCAAATGTTAAAAGACTTTCAAACCCCCAGGGGGGGGTACTCTGATATTTCCACACATACGTAGGCTCGGCCCATTTTTTTGGGTTCAAAATTCTGAATTTCAATATTTTTTTGGGTTTTCAGAAAAATGAATATTTTTTTGGGGTATGAAGATTTTGTGGATATTTTTTTTTGGGTCATCACAAAATTGGGCTAGTCTGAGGGTCATTTCTATGCAATTTAGGGTCTTTTTTAAGGTCAAGGTACAGAATTGGGACACTTTTTTGGGTTGCTAAAATTTCAAATATTTTTTTGGGGTGCTTGAAATTCCTGATATTTTTTTGGCGTGAACAGTAGATGCTGGGTCCGAGCCTACGTATGCGGAAAAAATTAGAGTACCCCCCCTGGGTTCAAACCGTTTAATGTGTTTTGGGACACCCGATACATGTAATGCAATCGGTCAGTGTACACTCGAATGATTTTTTTTTTAAAAATCTGTTCCAAATTGCACAGATTTCACATTTGTACAAAATTTGAAATTCGTGCAGACTTAAAAAAGATTTTGTACTATTCCCAAAAGTGAAACAGCAAAGTAGAGCTATCATCACATGGATAACATTATGTTTCAACATGTTGTGTCAGCTTATTTTTGAAACTGATAAAGTGCATCTGGACTTCCACTGTGCTTTGGTATAGAAATGTAAAACGACATACATAACGGATACCAAAGATTATGCAATTTTGAACGTTGTATTTCTATTGAAGAAAATAAAAACGCAATTTTGGGGCGAAAGGCTGGCCACATTCTGAATCTTTTTAACATTGAGGAGGACAGTATCAACTCTTAACTTGTTTACAACCTTTTTGTTTACTACTTTATTTACTATTCTGTCTGTGAGAAGGGATTTATTAACGTACAGGATTCATTGTTTAATGTTCCCCCCCCCCATTGGATTGTGGGAGCTCTGTGTTTGGTCCTTGTTTTGTTATGCATTACTTAAGTGTCATTTCTAGTTTGCAATCATCTTGAGGAAAAGAGAGCTGCTTGCTTTACTGTAATTGTCTTCCTGATGTCTTGTGACTGTTGGTATTCTGTGGCTCTTCTTCACGATGTCGTGGGTTGGTATGCAATGAGTGACTGTGCTACTTCCTGATCATAATCATTTACTTATTGCGACAGTATTTCCTGCGACGGCATTACGCAACGTCTCGTTTCAATGCCTGACAAGTGGTTTTATGCAGCTGGCAAGTTGTTTCATGCAGCTGGCAGCTACAGGCTGTAGGCGCAACAAACTACATTGTCGCTGTCTTTTTGTAGGAAAATGTTACTTGTGCATTAAAATGGGGATAACCATACTCAAAATTATCATTTGAGGAGGTATATCGTCGGATATGCGTTCAGAGGTCATGTTTTTGGCTACACAAACACGTCACCGAAAAACTAAGTTTTCCTTCCATATATCTAACGTGATACCTCCCCAAATGAGAATTTTGAATACAGTTATCCCCTCAATGTTTTTTTTAGTTATTTATCTTTTGATTTTTACGATGACGCCTCAGGACCTAACTTTTGTAGGTTCTTTTTAGTTTATGTTCTCCAAACATTTGTAGTTATATTGAGAAAAATGACGGGTGCCCTCCTCCAAATTGACCCAAATGTTGTAGGTTCTCTTTATTTTGTTTTTCTCTAAACTTACACTGTGCACGATATGCGTGAGTTATGACAGCTACGCTGCAATCCCTTTTTGTATAACTTACATTTACTAAACAACTTGAAACCAACATTTCTCCATTGATAAATGGTAAATATTTTTACCCGTTATTGTTGGAGTCATTATCAGGATCAAACCAATAGCACATAATACAGTTTTTGAATCAATTGAAAGGTCACAGACACAAACAATGGTGATTACACTTATTTTTACAGTATATGTATAGATACCAAATAATGCCAGGCTATAAAACGAAAAGACGCCAAGTGAAAAGACGCAAATTGAAAAGACGAAATAACACCTGCAAAAAATGAAATGACGCTAAACGAAACTTGAGAAAATAACTCCAGGCGAAAAGACGTCAATATAAGCTTAAACATATCAACCCGCTAACCTAATACATGTATAATTACAGATATCAAAGCAATGCAAGACATAATAACCTGATAACATTTCAAGATAGCGCTTGAAATTAAATAGTGTCCTGAGTTATTTCAACTCATACTAGGCAACACCAAATGCAAAGTTTCCATGGTCAGGTTTCGTGGATGTCTTATTTTATTGACATTACCTCGCCAAGCTGTCCAAGCCTCAATAACAGGAACTAGTCACAAATTTTGTTTTAGAAAAGTAGGCGTGTATCTGTAAAATATTAAAGTAAATATAGGCCTACTTTTTCTATTCTAAGGGTTTGTTTGCTCCTGTGACCTATATGTCCAATTTATCAGCGGAAGAGATGCATAGAATTATAACATTTTATGATAAATGACAATAGCCAATAACCCAAGTGTAAAATTCTGGCATTTATTGCGGTCGGCCATGGCCAGCCGCTTATATAAACTTCATTCAAAACATACATCAAATTCAGGTTTTGCCCTAACCTTTATGCCGTGCTCAGGCTATATTTTATTCGCTGCCGAACAACGAGTGGGGTACCAAATATCGTGGGTTAACCTACAGCACGAAGTAAACTGTCCGTGAAATCTGTAGCGCTACCTAAAGCGCGAGGCAAGCTCGTTTGCGAATTCAATTTTCACAAAGAAAGCGTCAATTTGCCCTGCCGCTTATGTAAACGCAATAAGAATTAGTTGTTTCAAAAGAGCTGGCGAAAGTCAAACGTCCCAAAGCCATATCCTTGACTAACAAAGAGTGCGAGCGAACTTCACATCAGTAAACGTACTTATGTGATTGTCATCCACATCTGAATACATAGAATAGAATTAATATGAATTTTAGGCACTATCTTATGACGGTCATGACAAACAGGTTTTATGCCCCCAAAGGGAGGCATATAGTAATCAAACTTGCCTGTCCTTAGTGTCCTAAGTGTTTGAGTGTTCATATCATATCCGGAGTACATCTCCTATATTATTTTAGGTAGGAATGCCAAAATTCGTGTCTTAATGCATTTAGGGCCATGGAGCGTCACGCACCTTTATTACTGCCATCAAATCTAGAAAAATCGTGTCACAAGCATAAATCCTTGGAATCCCAAATTTGGTTTGTGAACACATCTTGGGGTCACGGAGTCTGTACATATACAGTTAAGCGACCACTGTGACCTTGATTTTCTGGCATCAGTTTTAAGAAAAATGTGCTGTCTAGTGTTGTCAAATGATTTTCCATAAATATGTCGCATGCTAGATACATTACCATAACATACCATGCATAAGCCGGGTGCTTTCAAAAGATCAAGCAACATAATCGCTGGAAGCATGTGTTAAATGGTAACAAATCACAGTTCAGATGTTTATAATCAGAGCTTAGAATAAATCTACATGGACAAGCTCTAGAAGTTCAAAATGGAAGCATGCAGTGGGCAAGAATACATACAATGAAAGGGCTAAACGACCGCCAGCTTTTTTTTGAAAAGCTAATACTTGTTTAACTATTACCGTTGCTATGGTAACAAAAATGGCAGACGAAATAGGCTAAAAAGAATTTTGACTCAAATTTAAGGCTTGTTTAAAGGATTGGAAATCAGCAGATAAATACCAAAAACAACCTTTTAATATCTTGTGTTTCGTGATAATACTCATCATCAGTTTAAATATCTTTTTGGCATTTGCTTGTCAGTGCTCTATGTTGATTTCTCTGTCAAATGTCTCAAATTTGCTCAAAATGGTCACTTTCCTTTTTTAGCCTATTTTGGTGGCCATTGTTGTTAGCTAACCTGAGCCGAAGACTAAAGGTGAGCTATTGTGATCAGTCTTCACCCGTCGTGCGCCATTCATCGGTAATCTTTTTCTTTAAACGACATCTCTTCCTGAACCACTAGTCTAAATTTAGAATTACCTAACATGAAGGTTTCCCATAATGCCCTCTACCATAATTGCATAAATAGTTCCGCTTCAACAAACACAAGGGCTGCCAGAGCTCCAGATAAGAAATCCTTTAAATGACATCGCCTCCTGAACCACTGGTCCAAATTAAAAAAAAAATCACAGAATAGTTCCTCTTGCATGTTACCCTTTTCTAAAATTGCACAAATGGTACCACTTCACTGCAAAATAATACCCTCTGCAAGAATTGCACAAATGGTTCAACTCGGCTGAGCAAAAGGGCCGCCAGAGCTTCATAAATGACATCTCCTCCTGAACCACTGGTCCAAATTTAAAATAATTCAAAAGATCGTTCCTCATGATGCTTTCTACCAAAATAGCACAAATGGTTCTGCTCCACCAAACAAAGGGGCTGCCAGAGCTCTAGATCAATAATGTCTTTTAACGACATTCTTTCTTGAACCATTGGTCCAAATTCAAAATAATTTCACAGAATTGTTCCTCATAATGCCCTTTGCCAAAAATAACACAAATGGTTCAATTCCGCTGAACAAAGGGCCACCAGAGCTCCAGATCAGAAATATATTTTTTGCAAATTCTGCCCCTAGGGCCAAAAACCTCCCATATAAAAATAAAATTAGTGTTTTTTTCAGAATATGGTCATGTTGCATATCAAATTAAAGCAGCTTACCATAACATATTAGCAAATGTTTTACTCCTACACTTACACTCCAAAGGCTGATTTGTTTTCTTTTCTGAAAGTAGCCATGGTGCATAATCAAATCAATCAGAATGAAGCATATGACACAACGCATGCAAATGTTCTGCCCTTTTACACACTATTGGTGAACATCACATTATGGCATTAAAATGTTTGACATTATGCACACCCCTGGCCTTTTGGGTTGGGTAAAAATGCCAGACATTGAAACTGTGCAGATAAGTTTAATTTGATTGAACTTGATAGGCTTTGGTTATGATCTGAGTGATACCCAAGATGGACTGAAGTGTTGGAGAATGAGATTAATATTTTGTGGTAAACATCATCTTCTCCTGACAAGAATTCAGGTGAGCAATCTTGGGCCCATGGACCCTCTTTTTACCATAGTAACGATAAAAGTCGAATCTGTACCAGAATTTTACACTTAGGCTAATTAGAAGAAATTGGTGAAAAACATTTTTATTTTATTTTTTAGCCTCATAGGGGGGCTTAAATAGCCCCTTAATGTACGTAGCTCTTTGTACATGACAGACTCGTTTTCATAGTATCTGTTTGTGATAATTAGTAGATACTGTGTCAACTCTCAAGTTAAGTCCCCTTGCATCAGTTTAAATTGATTTCTGCTATCTGCCAGAACCCAATACGGGTATTTATGACACTATATTTTACGAGGGACGTTCCAAATGTTCTGATGTTTACCTTGAAGCTTTGTCCAGAGACATTTTTAGAGGCATACTATGCAACATTCAAAAGAACTGTCTTTTACCTTTATAATGATGCTAATATTTTCTCGCTGTACTGTTTCGTCTTATAGTTACAGCATATTATATATCGCCCACTCGTTTTCATGTTATAGAATTATAATAATATTTGAGTCTGAATATTTCAAGCCCAACATCTTTAAAACCACAAAATAAACCTGCATTGTAGTTTTACTTTTGGTTACTTATAATGTCAATTCAAATGTTGTAATGGCGACAGGTTGTGTCAAATCAATATTTATAGCACAATGCGCAATTCTTATGACGTCATTGAAATTGACAACCAGGTCATTTTTAATACATTGCAGAATTTTTATTTCTGAGAATATTATATTTTTGTCCATCAAGTTGGGCTAAAACATGCCAAACCTATATCGGCAAAATATTTAAGACCAATACTATTTTGATTACAAAATATCTTATTGTAAAAAGTTTCATTTTTTGCCAAAACAATGATTGATTTTATATAAGAATTTTTAAAATTGTTATTGGTTTCTGATGGATGCTTTGTGCTCAATTAAATTCAATATTGCATCATTTTACGATGTAGTGCACCTTTGGACAACTGAATATTGACCTACTTTGTGGTCTCGTTTGCATTTTCTTATGTGGGTTACTATCAGTCTCCGACAATACTGACCATTCATAATTGCATCAGACAAAAGTCAGTTCATCTGAGTTTGACTCATTTTTTTACCTTTAATACAGCTGTTGTTATGGCAGTTTGGGCAGGTAAAATCTTCAAGTGGTTGAAATTTGATTATAGCTGACATTTGCATAGCCATACATTAAAGGGCTTAGGAAACCCAGATCATATAGAAAGTTCGCCATATGTACAGGACATGTTGGCTTATGAATGAATATTAAGCAGCCATGAAAACGAATTGCTGAGACTGCTATTGTCTGAATTATGAGGTCTCTAATATGCACAGTCTGCTTGATAGGTCAGTGCATTGAAGGTATGACTGTTTCAGGGTAGATTTCCAGTCATTCCTTAAAGTTACATAATACTTGTCAAAGCAGGGATAGACAAAGGGTATATTATTATTTGGTACAATTTTCAGCCATGTTGCATTGCTGGTCACGCCAGGATCATAACGTTCGGAACATCCCTCGTATATCAATCTGCCCTATTTAAGTCTAATCAAAAATTGCTCATTGCCTTTTTTCTTCTTTCAGATGAACCAAATGGATTGCAGACTTTATTAGGATTTGTGAAAGGATTAGATATCATACCCTCTCTTGGGTTTGACCAAAGTCCAAGGCTTAAATTTCATCATCTGAACTCAGTGGATGAATTCGACGGTTATGCTTATATATTAACTGTTCCTGTCTTTATGAGTGATTATGACTTGTTTTAGGAATTAAAATCTTTAGCTGTCAGTTTCTATTGTGTTTTTACAAATGCATAAATTGATGTCACCAAAGAATGCCATGCAGCTTACTTACGAATACTATTGTTGTTTAGGGTGATTTTTAAAATTATCATGGTATTTGAACTATTTGAAACTATTATTTCAAAGTAATACAATTATTTTATTTAAATTGGCAGAAAACCTGACTAACTAAGTGATTTTCTGCATCCAAACGAGCACAGGGTTTAAAGTATTATCAATTATACTGACCATTTATCGACAAGAGGCATAGTATGTCATTCTAAACAAGCCCTTATCTGGAATGATTTTTTACAGTAAAGATAAGTTTTGTTTTCTTCCAAGTAGTCATTTAACATGTACAATGTATATATATGCTTTATTGCAAATATGTTGAATTTGGCAGAAAACAACACAAATTTTATATATTAAATTCATGCTTTGGAAAAAGAACAACATTTTAGCGCCATTCTATTCCATTGTGTCAAACGCTCTTGCTATTTGTGCTCACAACTAGTTCCTTCATCTTTAGAACACGCAATAAGAGAAGCAATAACTTCTCTTTCATTAATATTTAAAGCCTGCAAACAAGTATGTATTATTATAGTCATAGTTTACTGGTTTATATCTGAAATTGCACTATTTTACAGTTAATTTAGACTTCCACTGCAATTTTAATCTGATAAGCAAACCAATGGTCTTGCAATTTTAATCTGACGAGTACAGGTAAAGGGTATATAGATAAATTGCTCTAAGGTGTATATTATAAGGCTCGTGCAAGATAACATTGCAGACCAAGGGTCATATAAGACTCACATAGTGATTATAGTGCAGACCCAAGGGTCGTGCAATATAGTGCAGACCCAAGGATCATGCCATTTTAATCTGACGAGCTAAACAAGGTTCATGCAACATAGAGCAGACTTAAGGGTCGTGCAATTTTAATCTGACAAGTACAGGTAAAGGGTACATAGGTAAATTGTTCTAGTGTGTATATCATATGTGGTGGCCGAGTGGTCTAGGAGGCTTTCTTGTAATCCAACAGCCTGGCGCTAAGTGGTTCAAATCTTACCAATATTTTTTCTTTATATATTTTCTTTTCTGTGTCATTTCCCTGCCAATTTCAAAAAATGTATAAGTAATCAAATATACCATGCAGTTTAGGAATTATAAGCACTTTCAATAACTGACCACGACCGGACGATATCAATCAAAAATGGCTGTTACACATGCCATATGTTAGATAATGTTAATCGGATGGACGGACAGACAGACTCACATAGTGATTAAAGTGCAGACCGAAGGGTCGTGCAATAACGCTTGAAACTCTTATTTCTATTTTCATTTTCATGATGAAGACAAAGACTGGGACACTGGTCAATACTAACGACCTCTAGGGGTAGTTACGGGACCTGTGTTGTGGTAATGCCCACAGGTGGCAATTACTGGGGCTCTGAGTAGTAGTAGTGACCTCTGGTGGCAGGTACTGGAATTGTGGGTACAAATCTAGTAGTGCAAGTGTCTTTCATAAGAGGCCAGTATTCTACCATGAGTCACAGTTCCTGTAACAAGAGGATAGTACTTATATCATCCTGAGTTACAGTACACTGTAGTTGTAGGGAGTGCAGTGGCTCAGTGGTAGAGTGCTTGACTCGAGACCGAGGGGCCGCGGGTTTGAGCCTCACCGGCGTCACTGTGTTGTGTCCTTGAGCAAGAACATTAATCCTAGCTTAGTACTGGTTCAACCCAGGAAGACCCGTCCCTTTATAACTGAAAGATTGTTGATGGGACGTAAAGAATCAAATCAAACAAACAAACAAACACTGTAGTTGTCACTAAAGATCTACTCAGAGCCTCAGTATCGGTTACTAGATGTCATCACAGCTGAATCTCAGTACCTGTCACAAGTGGCGAGTATTAACATCCTGAGTACCAGAATCTGTCATTAACGATTGATGTGTCTGCTCAAAATGTAAGTGAGTTTGACCAGGAAATGCCACAATCACATACTACAGACCAAGGCCAGTACTAACAGTATGAGTACTGGTGTTTGTGACCAGATGTCAGCATAGAGTTCTAGTTATTGTCACAACAGCAAAAAATTAATGACCGGAGTACCAGAAACCTGTCATAAGCGGTACTTACATTTGCCCAGAGTTCCAGTTACTGTCATCTGAGTCTAAGTACCTTCAACTCGAGGGCACTATATTTCCAGTACATGTCACTAGATATCAGTACTCTCCATCAGGCTCAGTACCTGTCACAAGTGGTCAGCACTAGCCTAGCCTCTAGGCGTTAAAATGAAAATATCTACAAAAGGGGAAATCTATAAAATCTGCGACCCATGTGTCTAGTCTACTCTTTTGTCTCAATTTTAACATAAATTTAAGCCAAGGTGTGTAAAATGTAGACACGCTATCAAAAAGGGCAAAACAGTTTCTAACTTAACAGAAAAAAAATCAAACTATTATTAACCAGACTAGAAGCTAGTCTATGTCAGCACTCATACCCTGAGTACCAGCACATGACACTAGCGGTCAGTACTACTGCCCAGTGTTCCTTTCGTTGTCACTAGGTGGTTCATACTACTACTATAAGTCCCAGTACTTGTCACTAGATGTCAGTACACTACCCTGAGACACTGTACAGGCCGGTACTAATACCCTGGTTACCATTAGAGGTCACAACTACTGTCTAGAGCTCCAGTACTTAGTTGTCAGTACACAATCCCGTAGATGTCGGAACACTTTTCAGAGCACTAGTACCTGTCACAAGTGGTCAGCACTACTGTCCAGACTTCCAGTAGCAACCATTAGCGTCTGAGTTGCAGTACCTGTCAATGGATGTTAATACACTGCCCTGAATCTCAGTACCTGTCACTAGACCAGAAAATGCCACAATCACACACTACAGACCAACCCAGGGCACTGTGAGGAAGAGGCAAAGAACATTAACCCTTCATGGGATCTCATTTCATTATCACCTCATTAAAATTTGCCTTTGATCTGCCTGTCATAGCCCCTAGTGAGTGACAACTCTTTTAGAGTGCAAAAAATCAAGATATTTAATGTACACTACGCTGAGTCTCAGTACACGTCACTAGATGTCATTAATCTATCCTAGATATCAGTACATGTCACATGTGGTCAGTACTTGTAGCCTGCGTACCTATACCAGTAACTAGCGATCAGTATTGCTGTCCAGAGTTCCAGTTACTGTCACTAGATAACAATACACTACCCTGAACCCCAGTACCTATCACAATTGGTCAGTACTAACAAACTGAGTACCAGTATCTATCCTCAGAGTTCAAAACTACCTCCCAGAGTTCTAGTACATGTATCTGCCAATAGAGGTAAGTAAACTACCCAGTGTACCATAACTTGTCACAAGATGACAGTGCTAATAACTCTAGTAGCAATGCCTGTCTTTAGGCTCCGAACTACTTCTCAGAGTTCTGTAACTGTCTTAAGAGGCCTGCACTGCTACCCTGAATCAAAGTACCTGTCACTAGAGGTAGGAACTACTAGTACTACGCTGATTCCCAATGCTTCAAACTAGAAAGAAGTCAGTACTAGAGTCCCAAAACCTGACACTTGATGTTAGTATAATACCCTGAATCCTAGTACCTGTCATTAATTGTCACTTTTTCTAGAGTCACAGTAACTGTTAAAAGATGTCAGTACTATTATACTGAGTTCCCCCGTCCCTGTCACTAGAGGTAAGTTCTACTGCCTTGAGTTCAGTAAATGTCACTAGAGGTCAGTACTGCTACCCAGAGTCCCAGTACATGTCACTATAGGCAAGTACTTATACACTGAATTACAGTGACTGTCACAATGTGGCAGTACTACTACTATAAATCGAAGTATCTGCAAGTAGAGGGCATTACTATTAAGCTGAGTTCCAGTACTTGCCACAAGAGGTCAGTACACTAGCCTGAGCTCCAGTACCTGTCACTAGAGGTCGGTGAAGTGCTATGAGTCCCATTACATGTTTTCTATACTAGAGATCATTTCTACTATCCTGAGTTCCAGTACCTGTCACTGGAGATCTGTACTACTACTCTGAGTAAGAAAGAGGGCAAAGATCAGGATTCGATACAATTAAGTACCACACCTGACCCAGGATACCAATGGGAAAGTGACAACTTCACAATTAGACATCACAAACGAGAGCCAAGAGGCCAGCCCTTTCCCATCAGCTGACCACAAGACATCAATAAACAGATGGGCACCAAAGCATAACAAAAACAAGACAAAAATAACATAAATGATCCACAAATGAAGCAACGTTAAGGAAAGGTCAGTAAATATATTTTACAAGAGGGCTTAAACCGTTTCACCGCGTGCCAACCTCACCCTTAGTTCAGATGTGGATCAAAACACATAGATGTTTGGTTTGCATGAAAGATCCATAACTTATCATTGCATTATCTCCAAGAACATATATATCAAGATAATAGGAGATAAGGCGAAGCTAAGGACTTGACAGTAAATAAAACTGAATACCAGAGCAAAAGAAATCCAACAGGTAAACCTCGGTGAGCATGACAACAGCCAAAGCATCAGGCCCCTACCATCTCATCAATAGATAATTGTCACTTATATCAGTACTACCGTCCATAGTCCCAAGCCCCAGTCACAAGAGGTCGGTCTTTCTACTGTAAATCACAGAATGTTGTTTCCTTTAGCTTGTATACATGCTTCCTTTTCAGAATGTATTGAAAAAAATAACAATCGTATATTAAGCATGACCATCTTTTAACATTTGTCATAGTAATCTGAACATTTAATACCATGTATCGACCTCCAAAGTAAGTCCTTTTACTTAATATAAGTAGCAAACAGCCAAGGCTTTCTGTCATCATTCTTAACGTTCATGATTTGGTTTTAAACCTATCATTTTCAGTAAACGTTGGGGAAAAAGACTCAAACCGCAGGCCACTATTCTCTTCAAATATTTGATATTTATTCAAATAAAATTCAATGTTAAAAATAGCTGACCAATACCCGTTTCACTGGAAGTTTTGTCTTTCTATATTTATGCAGTTGAAATCCTAATGTACTTCCTTAATTGTTAAAGCTGATGATATCTGTTGCATCTTGGGCATCAGATGCTTGCATCCAGTTTTTATCTTTCATGATGGATATGCATGCAGAGTAGATATCTTTGTCATATGGAATGATAGGGCCGAATTCCGCTTCTTCTGCACACAATTGTATAGCATCTGATGAAGCTTGACAAACTGCTGATCTTCACTGTTCCATAGACTGGGTACAGTGTGCATTGCGTTGGGTGCACATATGGTACTGACTGAAATAAAAAATGGAATCAATTGAAGCATTTAATATGTGACTGCGAAATACCAGTGATAAGTTCATACTTGACAGTTCACACGTGATACTTATCATTTCATAGCTTTCTAAAACGCTCTTGTGTGTGTGTGTGTGTGTGTGTGTGTGTGTGTGTGTGTGTGTTTCAAAGGTATCAGTTCATACGAGCACTCATACTTCACATTTCATAGTTTTCTAAACTAAACGTTATTTAATGAATGGAAGACAAGAGAAAGTTACATTTCAAAGTTCACAGTTCATAATTTATAGTTTACACTTCACTGTTTACACTTCTTACTTCAAACTTCACACTTCATAGTTCCGACTTCACATGTCAGACTTCATACTTCACACTTTATCAAACGTACCATAGCAAAAACCTCAGCATGTTAATCAGTAATACGTCACAGTCACGTGTTTAAAGATTGGAGACTGTGAGGTGTGAAGCGTGAAGTGTGGAGCCTGAACTACATGTATGGAGTATGAACTATGAAGTGTGAAGTATGATGTCTGAACTATGAAGTGAGAAGTATGACGTCTGAAGAGTAATGTTTAAAGGGTACACTTTGAAGTATGAAGTGAGAAGCGTTAAGTACGAACCATGGAGTATGAACTGTGAATTGTCACTTTCCGTTGTCATCCATTAATTAAATTAGGTTTTTGTTTTAAAGTGTGAAGTATGAAGTCACCACCGGTCTTTCATATCAGCGGTTCATCTCCCTTGGACTGTAAGCCTTTTCCAAATCATATCTCAAGTATCATTTGTATTTATAGCATGTAACTTCATAGGCATGTGCTTCATATAAAGACAAGGTATCTCTAACAAAAAAGGTGCCTCAGTTTTTGAAATATCTGTCTGGGTCTCAAGTTTACCGTTAGGGACTACGTCATAAAACTTCACAGGTGGCTGCAACACATAGATGTGCAGTCTGTGATGGATCTTTCGAGACTCTAACTCCTATTGTTTCACTTTTGGAAGACAGACACATTATGAAACGTCATAATAAATATGACATCATGTGTGATAATGTGTGACGTCATAAGCGCAAAATATATTTTAAGCTTTAAAATTGTAAACAAAAAATATCATCTACATATCTTTACACTGTAGCCAAACAAGTTTTTTTAATTAATTCTGGGACTGGAACTTTTTCAAAACGGTTCTTAATGAAAAATATTTTCAGAAATAACACTAACGGCGTTATGACGTCAATTTCAAAGCAAATGGTGTCACCTTTTGGCTGGGATATCGTTAGTTTGCACATTACGTAAATCCTTAGGCCTGCGCACTTGAAAGACTTTCTTAAAAGGCTGACGTCTTTAGTTTCATTCGTTAAAATGATCTTCTAAGCCATTTTCTAGGTGTAAACTGTGGTGAAAACCCAATGTTATTTGAAACTGCCAAATCGGACAAGAAACCACCAGAAAGTTAATTTGCTTTTTTTAATTCTCCTGAGTATAAAATGTATAAAATTAAGAGATTTTTCCAGTAAATACCAAACGTGCGGTGAAAATATCAGCAGATACACTCGTGCTTTGCACTCATGATAATATTGGTTTTTCACCACACTTGAAGAAATATATTTGGCATTCATCATAAACAGTAAATAAACTCTATATTTTTGTGATTTCTAAACCTTACCTAAATTAATGATATGAAACAGAACAATACAAGATTTCTGTCCAAAATGTATCCAGTGAAACTCATGATGTCTAGTACAGTAGATGCTTAAACAATTCAGTCCAAAATCGCATGTGTTCCTTTCGTAAATATCCCCACCAGCTCTCAGTATTTGGTTACTTGTACTTATACCATATATGTATGGTCTGTCATCATCAGGATCGATGCGCCTTAGTAATGTTTGAAATGCTGCTACATGTACATAAAGTAAGGAAGAGGGCAAAGATCAGGAATCGATACAATCAAGTACTACACCTGAGCCAGGATATCAATGGGAAAGTAACTTACTCACTATAAGACATCACAAACGAGAGCCCAGAGGTCAGCCCTTTCCCAGCAGGTGACCACCAGACATCAATAAACAGACGTGCACTGACAACAAGGCAACAATAAACAGACGCGCACGAAAGCATAACAAACATTTGTAAGACAAAGATACGCAAAAGAAGTACATGTACTGCCTTCAAACGGTCATGTCCGTTTTCTGTTCCGTAGTCTGTCCTTATTGTTAGAGGGAACCCACCATTAGCTATAACATCTCCTAAAAAGTAGCCACAAATGATTTTTTGGGGTCATTATTGGTCTGATAAACATTTAACCATATAATTTTGCGAGAAAATCTACATATGCACCCATTGATATACAAACCGTCTATATGCCATCATGAATTTTGGTCTGCATGCATGGTGAACACATCTTCTCATTTGCCTCACAAATCTCGAAACTACCCTGGCTAGTATCAAGCTAGCATCTTTCATTTTGATGTTGATTCCATATATTCATTACAACGTTACCAAATCATGCGATGCCATGAAGTTGTCCTGATCCAGAAAGCTGTCATTGTATGAAATTAACAGCTGCGTGTGCACAGTGATGGTTTCTTCTTTGAAGTTGAAGATGTCTTAATCTTAAACAAATGGACCGTTCGTGTTTCAATACATAATGTATATCTCTGTAACATAATCCTTTAATAGTTATCCAATAAGCCACAGTCTCCGAATGCATGGCGTCCATCATAAAGCCATTAAAAGTATAAGTATACCTGATTGGTGGACTATGTCGTGGGAACGAGATATTATGTCGTGGGAACGAGATAAATATGTCGTGGGAACGATATCTTATGTCGTGGGAACGAGATCTTATGTCGTGGGCACGAGATCTTATGTCGTGGGCACGAGATCCTATGTTGTGGGAACGAGATAATAATGTCGTGGGAACGAGATAAATATTTTTTTTCACATGTCCCCTCAGTGCTGCCGTAGGATCATTATGCAATTGCGAATAAATTCCTTGCATAATAATTAGTGAAGACAGCGGGCTATTTTAGCAAACCAATTATAATGTGTATTTTTTTTATCTTGAAAAATCAAAATAAAAATCAAACTCGCACCACAAGAGAGATGTTCATCTGAAATGCCGCCAAACTCTGTCCCGCCACAAAGGTGTATGTTTTTCTCTCTAATGCCGTCAATGCCGTCCCACTCCACAAGGGTGTTACTGAATACGAAGGTGTTAATCTGAAATACAGCCAACGCCGTTGGCTACAATGGTAGGCGTCAGTCTTAAATGCAGCCAAATACCATCTCACCACAAGGATATATGTTGTTTGATCCAATGCAAATATGATGCACTGCTTGTTCCGTGTTGTTCTTACATGAGGGAACTACCGGACTGAGGATTTATTCTTGTTTAGTTATGAGAGGAACTTTATGATGTCTCAGCAGGCTGATATTATTGACGCTTTTAACACTACATTACATATTTTGATGATATTTTAAACATAAATCAACTGACAGTAATATGCACTTTGAACGTTTGCTAATTAAAATAAACTCCAGGTGCTTTTTGAAAGCATTGTTCGGGTAGCCCAACTGAGTGTTTCAACACAGCTGTTCTGAAATAGGTGATATATGAAAGTGGTCTCTAATACAGTTTTACATTATCGAGACACAGGTATGCAAAATGGTGACTAGGCGTTGTCATGAAAATGCATTCTTGGCAAAGCCTTATCACCGTTTTGCATACCTGTGTTTCGATAATGTTAAAATATATTAGCATCCAGAATTTGATTAAATATACCATGACGTTATGAGTTATGAGCATTTTCACTAAAATACCTTGAGCAGCCAAAATTATTCTCGGCTAACCCTTGTCACCGTTTTGCATACCATGGTGGCTGGACACTATTAAAATAAATAAGTTTGAAAAATTTGATTCAAATATCCCATAATGTTCAAGAGTTATGAGCATTTTCACTAACTGACCTCAAAAGGCCGGACATAGCAATCCCATATATATAAAAGCAGGTGGGTTTGCATGTCAGTGTTTAGGGAATGTTGAAATGCATATGCATGCAAAATGTGATAAAAGTATACCATGTGATTCAGGAGTTATAAATATTTTCTCTAACTGGTAACAAACGGACGGACTCACAGTGATTATAGTGCAGACCCAAAGGTCGTGCAATATTATACATGGCAAAAGTTAAGCATCAACCACAATTTAATAAAGAAAACCGAAATATTATTGAATCAGTGTATAAATAGGTTACTGGCTTGCAAAATCCAATTGGTTTGGATGCATTTTCTTTACAAAAACTGCATATGGTTACAAGTATGGTCCTTTATTAGGCCACCAAGGAAATCAGATTAGAGCACGGGTGTCTTCCAGAGTTAGCACTAACAAAGAAGCACATTCCAGTCCGACTGTCACTTTCCCATATGGTGTGGTACTTGATTGTTTCGATTCCTGATCATTGCCTTTTTTTTAAACTTTCCTTGGAATAGAATGTCTTGGATGATTCATTTGACGGCGTAAAACTGAATGAATGATTTTGGCATTTCAATCTATTGGGTGGTAAGGAGTGTTTTAGTGGACTTGGTAGTTTGCGGTGTGTAAGTGGACTATAGGTAGGTTCGTGGTGTAACTGATAGCTTAGTGGTTAGTGTGTACAAACATATTTATCACTTAGAAAAGACCAAGCTCATACTGTCGACGCGAAATGAAAGGAGCTCTTACAAGGTATGGGGAATTAACATGGGAGTCTGCCGAAACTTGGAATTTGATAATATTACGTTGATTAATTGCCTAGGGTGTGGCTTTTATATTTATGGTGCATTTGAGTTTTTATGAAATTCCATTTTAATTTATGACGTCATGTAGCCTATGATATCAATTTCACACCTTAGGGTACCCAGTTATAAACATTTCTACAGTAATTGGTATATCCTGTAATGGACGCAGAAATGTTTTATGAAATAACGATATCATTGATAAGTTCGTTTATTGCGGTCGGCCATGGCCGGCCATTTATATAAACATCATTCAAAACACACATCAAATTCAGGTTTTGACCAAATCTTTATGCCGTGCTCATGCTATATTTTATTCGCTGCCGAACAACGAGTGGGGTACCAAATATCGTGGGGTTGACCTACAGCGCGAAGTAAACTGTACGTGAAATCTGTAGGGCTACCTATAGCGCGAGGCAAGCTTGTTTACGAATTTAATTTTCACAAAGAAGGCGTCAATTTTCCCTGCCGCTTATATAAATGCAATAAGTATTAGCTTTTCAAAAAAGGCGGCGAAAGTAAAACGTCCCAAAGTCAAAACGTCCATGATTGGCAAAGAGTGCGAGCGAACTTCAAATCAGTAAACGTACTTATGTGATTGTCATCCACATCTGATCACATAGAATTACTATGAATTTAGGCACTGTCTTATGACGGTCATGACAAAAAGGCTTTATGCCCCCAAAGGGAGGCATATAGTAATCAAACTGCCAATCCTAAGTGTCCTAAGTGTTTGAGGGTTCATGTCATATCCGGAGTATATCTCCTATATTATTTTAGGTAGGAATGCCAAAATTCGTGTCTTAATGCATTTAGGGTCATGGAGCGTCACACACCTTTACCACTGCCATCAGATCTAGAAAAATCGTGCCACGAGCATAAATTCTAAGAATACCAAATTTGGTTTGGTAACAAATCGCAGTTCAGATGTTAATAATCAGAGCATAGAATAAATCTACATGGACAAGCTCTAGAAGTTCAAAATGGAAGCATGCCGTGGGCAAGAATACATAAAATGATAGGGCTAAACGACCGCCAGCTTTTTTGAAAAGCTAATACTTGTACTATATATGGCTTTGTTTGTATTAGGAGAGTAGGCAGGCATTCATTTTTATGCCATGGTATCCCAATTTTCAACTGTATATTTTGTATTCAGTCAAAGGACCTCAGACAGTCTCCTATTCAATCTTCCCAAAATTTGACAGCATGTGAATATGATAAAGCATTACTTGACAACTAAATTTTTGTGCTCAAATCAAAACCCTTACATTTAGTGCACCTTGCAATCTAAAAATATTTTTAAAATATTGCATAATTATGCCAGGACATCAAGGTTAAGGGGGTGGGAGAATTTTTTGTGACCAAATTTTCTTTCACAGAAATTCAAAATTTCGAGTTGTATTCGCCTAAATACATGGAAATATAATGTTTGAGGCAAAAAAACTTGAGATAAAAGTGATGCGTTTGCATAAAATACATGCTTAGTATATTTCACCGTTTCTTCTAAATAAGTATGTTGTCCATGACTTTTGACTATTACCTGTTATGTTTCGAGTTCAGTCAGTTGAACTTGTTCACTGAGGTGTAGCATACCTACATGCTGTACACATCAGAGTCTAGATAAACACAGTTTTTGAGTGTAAAATAGTAAATATTTTCTTATCCATCAGATTTAATCTATAATTCGGTGCTTAAAAGAACCGTCTCATTGCGGCGGTTCTTTTGGGCACCCACAACATATGTTTTGGTTGAGAAATAAGACAGTAGAATACTTGGTACACAATCATAACAAAAGACCTGATACATGCCATTGTAGGTTGATATTTACCTACGGGTTTGTACAAAATTAGGTACCAATAAATTTTTTATGATATTTTGTTTTTAAGCATTTTGACCGCGTTCCCCCGTGACCAATCATGCCATTTTTATATGTTGTGTCAAATGTAAAACTACAACTGTATGCAAAAGGATTAGTTCGGTCACGTGGGGGGGGGGAGCACTTCAGTAAAACCTTTGCTATTTTCTATGTGTTAGATAGAAAAAACAGAGTTTTCCACCCATATTTAATTGGTACTTGTCCTATGAGAAAAACACTTTTGCGGATAATTTGAGGATAGAACCTACTATCCTTTTCATGGAAAAAAATATCGTTTTCTTTGAAACTTTTCTCTGGTCATTTTTATGGACATTCGTTCACTAAGACTGTCCGAGCTCCTTTGATACTCAAATTATAACATAGTGTGATCTTTGTCAAGATATCATTTCAACAACAAAAAACAGTACATATATGTAAAGTATATGTTGAATTAATTCATGAAAATCAAGGACCAGTAATGTTGAATAAATTTATGAAAATTAAGGACCGGTAACATACTTTTTAACTTGTTGTAAACACATGGTCATATTTCATCAAAATGTAAAAAAATAAATTATGTTTCAGTGTTAAACATACTTGAATACTGACTTAGTTTGAATCACCTTGCTAGTTTTTATATTGGCAGAGGTTGATATGTTCAGCGGTTTTCGCTATTATGGCAAATAAAGAAACTACTTAAAGGGGTACGTGCAGTAAGGGGCTATTTTGCCCCCTCTAGATTCAAAAACTGAAAATTACTTGTCATCAATTTCTTTTGATTGGTTTATTAGAAGAATAACTGTAGTGTAAACATTTCGGCATTTATTTTAAATTTACCGTTGCTATGGTAACAAAAATGGCTGACAAAATAGGCTTAAAACAGAGAAATTGCCATTTGGACAAAATTTAAGGCTTTTTGAGGTCAACTTTTTTTATAAGAATTAGATATTAGCAGAGCTAAATAAAATAATCCTTTTAATATGTTGTGTGTCCTGGTAATTCTCATTTTCTGTTAAAATATCTTTTTGGTGCTCTATGTAAAATTCTAAGACAAACCTCTAAATTTTTCTCCAAAATGGTGAATTTCCTATTTTCAGCCTATTCTGGCGGCCATTGTTGTTACCACAGCAACGATAAGAGTCAAAGGAATTCAAGACGTTTATTCTTTAGTTACTGTTCTAATAAACTAATAAGAACAAATTGATGAAAAACAATTTTTTTATTTTAGCCTCATAGGGGGGCCAAAATAGCCCCTTAATGCAAGTAGCTCTTTGATAGTAAGTTCCAAAATTCTTATTTAATGAAGTACTTACACAATATTATTACCTAAAATGATACAATATGGTAACGACTCTACTTACCACATCTAGTTTCGAACATCAAAACTGCATCTGACCAATGCTGCACTTAATACGTAACATTATAAAGAATGTAAATTCATACAGAAGACAAACCTTATGGCAAGTCAGTTCATACAGAAGAAGAACCTCATATCTGTAAGCTTCATTAAAAAGCCCAGTTCAGAAAAGTACCCCCTGTCGAACCTTTTGGTTAGAATTAACTATTTTGTTCACACAGAACTCTTGGCTACAAAGTTATTGCTAGTTCAATGTTTAAATCATCTCTGTTCATTCTGTTCAGTAAAACTGATGCTGAGTGTCATCAAAAAGCAACATTTATACTTTAGTTGGCTGTGTATTCTAAGCATACTACATCATTTCTGAGCCTCACTTATTCATGAAAAACACTGTTCTGTGATACCACTGACCAGACTCTGTTACACTTTATCCTGGTCACGGCACTAAAATGTGGTTACTCTATTTCAGTTGTGATGTAAAAGGAAATGTTTGGTCTTCTTGTTTACACATTTTATTAGTTATGATATTATGTTTCTTCAACAAGACCATGTAGACATGAGGTAGTGCTATACAATGTCTTGGCCTCATAATGTCATGGGATGGGGCCATGACCTTAGGTATTTCTGACAATCAAATCATTTGAAATTGTCGAAACATGTTTTGTCTTTAAGAAAAATGTAACTAGACTTAAAGCAACGTCCTATTGTGAAGTTATTGATTCATTTCAACTAAATAATTAATTTTGCTAAAACTGACCTACACCAATAAGAGGTAAGAAATGACAATGCTACCAGTTTTGGATTTTCACGAAATTTGGCTCAGATCAGCAGGATATATATGCCATGTTTTTGTGTTAATATGATGTCTTGACAAATAATAAAACATATCTATCTTTGAAAGTGAATGTGGGTATTTTTGTAATGTTTGAGAAAAAAATATTGAAATTTTATAATCACTTCTTCAGAAAACGTAACCCATAACTTATCCAAATGGTGTTGTGGTGTTACTATAATGCCTGTGATATTTTGAAGTCAATCTAGATTACACATCTTCGAAATAAATAAAACTATAGATTTAGGACATAGAAATTTAGAGACAGGAACCATCTCAAAGTTTCTATCTAACTCAATCAATATATTTCCATAGTTTGTATATGTTGAGTTTTTACAATGTAAAGTTTAAAGAAAATGCATGCGTGGTCACATATGTAAGTACCCCTTTGAAAAAAGGGTAGGCCTACCATCAGCGCAAAATGAAATAATTATTTCATTAGAAAAACCAGATACTATCGACGCAAGAATGGTATACCTAAATTCAGCGCAAAATGAAATAATTATTAGAACCGATCACATACTTTCGACGCAATATGAAACAAAAACTACATGTTATATAGTTTTGCGGCGACCTTGACAACGCAAAATGTAATAAAAAATTTAAAAATGAAATAATTATTACAATATTTCAAAATGCGTTGTGACAAAGCATGAATGGCACATCCGAAGTTTCAGATCACTTTTCACCAAATAACAGCCATGACCCGTACTGATTTCTCGTTTGACGAAGTTATTACTGTACCATCTCTTACGTTGACCTCGTTTAAAACAAGAGACGTACGGTTCTTGAATATCTGCAGTTTGGCTTTCAAAATACCATTTTTATTGTATCAAAGTTTAGATACACACAGTGCATAGAAACTGAAACAAATATCTGGGAGTATGTCAATTTCGTTCCTTAATATTTAATAGTTTGAAATTGGCCAGCCAGATTACACTATGCACAGTAAGTTTAGCAATTGTTTTGTATGGATGAACCCATCCACATCAGATCTCGAATTTCATTTGCTGTCATGAAGATACAAGCGCCAACTATCTGACAAGAATTTCCATTTAAAAAAATAGGGAATTATCAAACTCAGCGGCCGTGCTTAAGTGACGTTAAATTTTAAGACTAGCGGGTAACATGGGTATTTCTGATCATTTGGGGAAGCCAGAAAAAATTTCAAGCGATTTTTTGGTCACTGAAAACCAAAAACAGCATAGCAAAAGCTGCAATTTTCTGACTATTCTCGGAGAAATAAAGGACCATTTTTTACACAATTTGACGTTTTTATTAATGCTTTTACGTTATCGCATTTAAACGGCGTTTCTAGTCGGTTTTTCTTGAACCACATTGACAAATAAAATTATGATGCCTTACAACACATCCAGACAAATAATGTTGAATGAAACATCTTCATGGCTACAGAGCACAAGCCGAAAGATAAAATCTAACGTCACCGTTATCTCGCAAATGTGTCGCACCATTTTCCACTTACTTGACGTTTTAATCAACCATAAGATGGGTTACATTTTAAGCCTTTGACATCTTTGTAAACTGAGTCTCTATTGAATCGAAACGCCAATTAACATAACAAGTTTAATCAAATAATGACTTCGTTTTGACGTCATTGATGGCAGCTGATTTTTTCAGCATGGAATCTCTATCAAATCTGTCACATAACCAATCGTTTTTATATGCGTATGATGCATGTCAAAGATGTAAGACCACCGAACGAAAGATCACATGCTCATCATTTTAGCATCACTTACAACGGTTGTGATTTTTGCTTACTGACCCCTCCTGCAATTCTTGCTCTCCCAAAATGACTATTGAAAGTATGGCGTCTGTAAATTCGTGGTTTCATTTGCCTAAGATCCTGTTCTCGTCATTGCAATTGGAATTGATCGATATTGCACAAAGATGAGCACATAAAGATGCAAAGCATAAGAAATTGCTACACTTATTGTGCATAGTATATTTTGCATGTCAGCACTAGAGGACCTGAAGGTCCTGTGGCGCTCACCTGATCTTTTTGATAATGTTAAAATAGGTCAAGTTCAGCTACAGCTTATAATATAACATATTATCTTTTACCATTTATTGGGACTGCAGCCATTTTGGTCAAGTGACCTAAACAATCTAATTAATAGTCTATCAAACAGCCCAGTGATTTCTGTGAAAAAGATGTTTAGATAGGTATGTGGCAGTCCAAATGAATGGCCTTGGATAAAAGGTCACAGGTCAGCTTGACATTTGGTACTTATATAAAACCATGGTCTCATGAGGTTAAACATATCGGCTTAAACAGTTATAGAAAATGAACATTTTAAGATTTTCTACATATAAATGCATTAGGAATCAAATTTGACCTGCCATAAAGTAGGTCAAGGTCAACCTAGATTCATTATTTGTGCAAACCTTGTAGGGCCCACATCCCTTATGCTACTTACCAAGTCCCAGTGGTATTTTGGTTTCAGAGACGAAGATATTTAAAGAGTTTTTGCTATTTATGGGGGTGATGGCCATCTTAGTCATGTAACAAGAACAATTTGTATAGATTTTGGCTAACTAATATTAAGGAGTTGTCATATGAAATTTGAGTTCAATTGGCCCAGTGGTTTCTGAGATAACTATGTTTTAATATGTTGACGGGACATCAATATGAGCTACCTTGGCTGAGAGGTCAAAGTCTACCATGACCTTTGAAACTTGTTTATAGCCAATGTATCATCAAATTGAACATATCAAGCGAGAATAATGACTTTGGCATTCACAGTATTTAAAATCAACTTTTCAAGAAAAAAATCCATTGAAATGCATTTGGAAGCGAATTTAACCGTGGCGTTAAGTTAGTCAAGGTCATCTTAGGATTATCATTTGAACAAACTTGGTAGGCCCTACTTATCCAATGCTACATACCAATTTCCAAGGTCACAGGCTTTCTGGTTTATGAGAAGAAGATTTTTAAGAAGGGGTTTTACCATATATAGTCGTGGCGGTCATCTTGGCCATGTGACCAAAATGTTTTTATATACATGTTAGTTAACTTATCATAAGGAGTCTTCACATGAAATTTGAATTCAATTGGGCCAAAGACTTGTGACTCAAATATGAGCACCCTAAGCAAGAAGGTCAAAGGTCAATCTTGACATTTGGAACTTATTTATAGCCAATGTCTTATTAGATTAAATATATCAAGTGAGGATAATGACTAAAAAAATCCACTTTTAAAAAATCCATTTAAATGCATTAGGAAGCAAAACTTGATCTTGACGATATGTAGGTCAAGGTCAAACTAGGATCATCATTTGAACAAACTTGGTAGGCCTCACATCCCCAATGCTTCATACCAAGTTCCAAATTTTTTAAAGAGGTTTTACCATATATGGGCATGGCGGCCATCTTGGTCATGTGACCAGAACCGTTTGTCCAAACTTTCTTTAGTGTCCATTTGAAATTTGAGTTTAATTGGCCCAGTGGTTTCAGAGGAGAAGATGTTTGAAAATGTTGTCGGAGGGACGGACGATGTACAGACAGACGCCGGAGTGACCGGTATGCTACTAGCTCACATATGAGCCTTCGGCTCAGATGAGCTAAAATGCACAGAAAGCAAACATAAATGATAACATGTTTTGTCAGATTCATTCCAGGGTAAGCCAGAGCTAACATTCTTTAACGTGATACCGGACTCATGTTACAAATAACCGAGTATTTTTATAAAAGTAAGAGTTATCTTTATTTATTGCCTTAAAGCTGCATACTCTGTAACTATGAACATTTTTCGAAAAAATATATTTTCTTTTTAAATCATTTGTAAAAGTAGAATTAAGCTATGTTTTCACAATAAAAATGTTCAGTACAGCCGAAAACTGCATGGAAAAGTGAATTATCTTATCAAATAGGTGTATTTTTCTCTTGTTGGTAATTATTTGCATCCCTCCAATAATTCTAGACCGTTGAATTTTAACATAAATGCAGTTGTTTTGATAGTAATAACTTGTTAAGATTTACGAAAATAGTAAAATGTTTACCTGAATTTGAGTATTTTTACTGTGTTCTTGAAAAATAAAAACATTATTTTTGAAATTAGAAGATCAAAAGTTACAGACTATACAGCTTTAAAACGTACAAGTATTAACGTTTACAAAAATACTTATCATTTATCAACACACCTGTATGACCAAATATATTTTGACCGTCGGGTAGTTTCACCCCTCAATACGTTCCAAGTTATACCTGGTCAGACAATTCTGGTCAGAAAAGTCAATATTCATGCGTATTCAATGTCTGTTACGTCATCCACGCTTTATTGAAGTTAGATAGCTGCAACTCACGTCTCTAGTTAAGATATGCACGCGGAGAGTTTGAATAATAAACTATTTGTATGATGTAGTTACGGGTAAGTAAACACTTTGATGTGCCCGCACTATGCCACAGGCTGATCAAAGCATCTGCTTTCCCATTTGTTTTTAAATTATACGTCGTTCTAGTTTGTGATGTTTTGCTTTATCTGTCAATGCCTTCTGTTTTAATTTACCAAACCAATATGACAGTATAAAAATGCTTAACGATGGACAAAAAAGAGAGAAAACATGACCAACTCTGCTCTGGACCTGCGTCGCCGATGCACATCGGTGTGTGAACAGTCGATATGCAAAGTTCAAATATACAGGCATGAAATCAGATAACATCAAAATTATACAATGTAATCTATAGTAGTTAAACACTCAAAAATATGTTATCAAATGTGCATAAATATAGGGTATGCATGTGCAATGTGTGAAAAATCATAATACAAAGTTGAATATAGAGGAATGAAAACTGCTTGAGTTACAGATTACACAAACAAGACACCCCTAAGCATTTAGGATGGAAAAAATGTCTAAGTTCAACAGCCCTTTAAATAAGAAAATGTTTATTTAATTTGCACAAAAAAGAGAGGCACATGTTCAATGTATGAACAATCATTATGCAAAGTTTGAAAATTAAGGAATGAAAACTCTTGGAGTTACAGAAAACACAAACCACAAACCATCTAAGCATTTCAACGAAAAAATGTCGAAGTTCAAGACCCCCACCCCCCCCCCCCCCCCAAAAAAAAAGGAAAAAATATTCATGAAATCTGCATAAAATAACAGGTGCATATTTTCAATGTGTGAACAATCATTGTGCAACGTTTGAATATAAAGTAATGAATACTGTCGGAGTTACAGATTACACAAACTAGGCACCCCCTAAGCATAAAAAAATGTCTAAGGAAAAAATGTCTAAGTTCAAAACCTGTCAAAAATGGAAAAAATATTTATTGAATGTGCAAATATAAGAGGTATACATCTTCAATGTGTGAACAATCATTATGCAAAATTTGAATATAAAGTAATGAATACTGTTGGAGTTACAGATTACACAAACTAGGCACCCCCTAAGCATTGCGGATGGAAAAAATGTCTAAGTTCAACACCCCTCAAAAAAGTGAAAAAATATAAAATGTGCACAAAACAGTAGGTGCACATCTTCAATGTGTGAACAATCATTATGCAAAGTTTGAATATAAAGGAATGAAAACTCTTGGGGTTTCAGATTACAAGAACTAGGCACCCACTAAGCATTTTTGATGGAAAAAATGTCTTAGTTCAACACCCGTCAAAAGTAAGAAAAAATATGAAATTTGCACAAAATAAGAGGTGCAGATCTTCAATGTGTGAACAATCATTATGTAAAGTATGGATATAAAGGAATGAATACTGATGGAGTTACAGATTACAGAAACTAGGCATCCCGTAAGCATTTCGGATGAAAAAAATGTCTAAGTTCAACACCCCTCAAAAGTGAAAAAAATGAAACGTGCATATAATAAGAGGTGCACATCTTCAATATGTGAACAATCATTAAGCAAAGTTTGAATGAAAAGGAATAAAAACTTTTGGAGTTACAGATTACACAAAACTTAGTTCCCCTTAAGTGTTGTGGACGGATGGACAGATGGACGGACAACCTACTAGAGGTGCAAAATGGCTTGCACCCGGAATTTGCAAAAATTCACCTCACAACATATGCACCCCAGGTTTTAAACAATCTGGGGTGCAACCCACTTAACGTCTAACTATGTTTGTTCCTGGATAAATTTCATGTGACAGATAGTTAACATTTAGATAAAGAGGAAGAAGCCCTTTGAGGTACTTTGGGGGGGGGGGGCAATACTAGTAAGGTGTTTGCTGACCATAGGGGGGTAGTCACTGTCGGCTGCACCCCATACTAAAGTGTCCATGTCAGCCGCAACCCATAGCAAAGTGTCCTTGTCAGGCTTTGGACATGTCCAAGCTTAGACAAACTTGTCCAAAAACCAAAATGGGGTGCACCCCCCCCCCCTTTCATCAAATATGTCGTTTTTAGCTTATTTACACTCATTTAAATATAGTAAGTGAGTATGATCAGGAAATACCACAATCACAAACCGCAAACAACCCCATGGCATAGCGAGGAAGAGCCTCACAACCATCACGTTAAACATATTGTGTTGAGGGGTGCACCCCACAATGCAAAATCATCCCGCAATGTACCATACTCTATACCGCATACCCCACAACGTTGCTCTGGTAAGAGCGGACGGACAGATGGATGGACAGACGGACGGAGTAGACCCACTACTACGACCTGCTTTTGCTAAAGCGACAAAGGTAAAAACCCACAGGAAACAGAATCTTAGGATGAACTAACCAGTGTAAGCCCCAGCGAACAAGAAGGGTTGAAACATATCCTGGTCGCCGTAGATGCGGTTACAGTACCTATAAGATATGCATCGAAACAGTGTCGTTTAAAGGCTGTGTTTTCATGACTCAACTTCTCAAGATAAGATAAGCTGCTAATGTTACCATTTTAAGAGAGTCAGTGGAGGCATATGTGTGTCGTCTCTGGTTTATGCCTTCCAGTTATTGCGACGGCTAGTCAAGGAACGCTCTGATTTACTCCCATTTGTTTTGTTTGCTTGTGTTGATCCTTTACCTACCGATCAACAATTATAGTCATGTTTGGACGAATTCCTGTCTTCAACCAATACTAAAATCAGCCATCTTGGTTTTCAATTGAAATCAGCATTAAAGAATAATCGGCAAAAAACGGGGGAAAACTAAACCCTGGAAACGCAGAAGTGAAGCCTATGATATCGATATTTGAGCACGTAGTTGCGGTTCTGTATTCCCACGCCAGGTACTTGGTACTGGCTAGCACACAAGACATCCCGATATGGCTGATTTTCCTTTCAGGGACATAAAACATAAACATCAAAACGACGACGGACGTCGGACATCTAGGGCTTAGCTGAGCTCAAATGGGTGCATTACTTGCAAATGATCACCATAGTTACCAGGAGACATGTACAAGAGATTTTCGCATATTTTTGCAATGTATTGCAAATGGTTTTCTCTAAAGTTCACCCAGCGTGTCACAATATTGCAAACGGTATCAAACAAGAAAGTAACTCTAAAAAGACTGATAAGCATGCTGCCGATTTCTCAAAAGCTGTACGTTAGGGTGTAAAGTAAATAAATTGTTCATACAACAATGTGGACAAAAGGTATCCATCTCCTTAATAAAAAAGCAAGTTCTGCTTATACAGGAATAATTTCAGGCAAGTAAGAGCTTTTGAAGTTATATCCCTTTAACTTTTAACCTTGTAGTCAGGGCCCTTAGGGACAAAAAATAGGTCCCGTGCGAATTGTGTGCCGATTTATGGTGACCTATATCAAAACCTTTATTTCCATATCATGAACTTACTACTAAGTAGACTCTTCTAGCGTTTGATCCTTCAGGGGTCAAAATCGGACTATAATGAGTTTGGTTGATAGCGTATGCAAATGATTATTACTATCTTTTTTGAGTGTAGGATAAGCAGCTACAGATAAGCTAAAAGCTTTTGAGTGTGACTCTATTTACAATATTGATATGTTGTACTAGAAAATAAGGTTTTCGGGCATTTATTTACAATTACTATAAAAGCTTTGGCATACACATATGTTCTACCCGGACTGGCTCATTTTACGTATTCTGCATCAATCGTTTGGAATAGAAAGACCCAAAGGTCATTGGTCAGAGGTCGTGGTACATCTATAAATATATATAAGCATAAGGGATTATATTTACACCGTTCATTATCGTGGTTTTCATTCACTCCATTGTCTTTTTATTCGTAAATCGTGACGGCATTTACGTCCCACTCTCGAACTGACTTCACACTTTCTGAATATATTTTGTATGTTACGATTTTAAAGAGTTTGTATTCAGTCATGATCAGGCTGCCAGTTTATTAAAGGAATATTTCCATGCGTTGGAAATGGACAAAACGCATATACATGTGGTATTTACATATTAGGCGTCTTTCAATGACGTCATCTTTTTGTTCTGATGCGAAAACACTATAGGCGACATTTTAATTTTAATTATTAACCTCCTAAGATTAAATTTGGTGCATTTCGACTGAAATTGGCAAACAAAATGCAAGAAAGTCATGATCGCCATAGACTACAATGGACATACCGTTTAAATTGCACTGATACAATACACGTTATTTTGATGACGTGATAATGACGTCCAGACGTGAAACCCAGATGGGTGACCAGGTGATTTTCATTAGTTATCCCCTAAAGTTTGATTTGGTATAGGTCACCATAAATCGGCATCAAATTCGCACGGGAGTCCCGATCTCCCCTGACTAGTCAGGGCCCTTAGGGACAAAAAATAGGTCCCGTGCGAATTGTGTGCCGATTTATGGTGACCTATATCAAAACCTTTAGTGGAGTCTTACCTTTAATTTAAAGGTGGTCACCCATCTCAAATCCACGTCTGAGGCTAGTTATGACGTCATAAATATGGCGACCATAATAAGAAAATGCCCGTTAATAAAAGCTATAGTTTGTGTTGGTATGGTCATATTTATCCAACACAAACGCTTTTTTTTAACATAATATCAATTATTTTAGTCATATGATGGTTACATCAATGCTTTATCTGACTTTCACAATCAATTATTTATCGATAACTATATTTTGCATGCAAAATACCGTAGATTTCCTATAAATACCCAGCTTATCGGGTCACCTTTAGACTGATGGCTGAGAATGTTATTGCTCCCCCTGGGGAATTTTGCAAGCTTATCCTATCTAAAAGAGGATTCCAAGCTGCATCTTTTAATAGATGTTTGCACTATGTTTACTGGGGCGTTAGCCTCTGACAGCCTGATACATATGTTACCATATTAAATTTAGAAAAAAACCCTGAGAAAATTAAAAGTTTTTGCTACAGAAAGATTGCTAACTATTTAAATTACTCATATGGTCTGCATATTGACAACTTTAGCTACATATAAATTATTTTGGAGCAAAATTACAGCTTCTTGTGGTGTTATGTACGTTACTTTAATTAGATTACCCTTTAAACATGAAACTTGTGACCAATATCATTTACTTTTTAGCTGATATGTGCATTTTCCAAAATGTTTTAATTATTTTGTACTAACAAACTCATTTTGGTTAGAGAAAATCCAAAGTTTGCTATTATACTTTAAATATAGTGTCTTATACGTGCAATTAAACATCCCAAAGGCTATACCCAATTTTTAAGGAGCCGAATTTGGAAGGCATCATTTAAGTAAAAATATATGAAAACATTTGCGGCTGTTGGATATCTTGCATATTTGGGGTTTTGCTCATATTATCAACATTTATAGAATTTGCAGGTTTAACAACAAGATTGAAGCACTTGTTAAGGTTGTAACATATGTTACATGACATAATTAATGAGCAAGGACATTGACTTGATGTAAGAGATGATATTTCAGGATAAAATGAATATATTTCGCATGTTTTCCTAGCTAAAGTCCCCAGCCTCTGGTGCCTTAGTCTTAGGTATTGATGATTATTAAGCTCCTGTACCTTTATTACAGATGCTATGAATATTTGTTTTCAATATTTCCTAATATGAATAATTCTAAAATAAAGATACATCCTAGAGGAACATAGAAAATAATCGTTTCACATTTAAACAGTACAATTTAGTAGATGTCCCTTTCTTATGTAAATATTCTAAACCAACCCTTATCCAAGTCATATACAATATTGATTATTAAGCTGCTTCTCTGGTAAAATAATTGTCCTCCTCATCGCATAAAAAACCGGAATAATCGTCAAACAAGATTTTGACTACAAGCTGAGTATTGACCTGCTTCATCCCAAACTCTTTTAGATATACTCTATCGTTTGTACCAATTTAAGGTGCATCGAATAGGAGATGTTTGCACACTGTAAGCATGGGTGTTAGCCTGTAACAGCTTGTTACATATGTTACTTTATCAATTTGAGAATAAGAAAATTGAAAGTTTGAGCTACAGAAAAAAGACTTTAAAACTAGCTAATCAATGAACATTCTAATAGTCTGCAAATTACTGGATGACTTTACTATATATGACAGCTGTTTACGGCTACATGTTGTATTATGTGCGTTACATTAACTTAATTATAATTTAAAAGTAGCAATTTTGGCTATCGTCGTTTAGTTTAACGACTGCTCTGAGTCGGTTTCAAACCGTTTTAGATTATCATTATAATTTTACTCTTAATTCAATATTTCGGCCAAAGGCCATTATCAAGAAAACATGCACTTCAATGTCAACTACAAGATGGTTTTACAGAGACTATGTAGTTGACATTGAAGAGCATGTTTTTCTTGATAAAGGCCTTTGGCCGAAATATTGAATTAAGAGTAAAATTATCATATGTGTTTAACATTGTTCCTTATGGAATATAAATGAATATCGTTTTAGATTAGATTTAACAAACCTGTACTCAATTGACAAATGCAAAAACCAAAGTTTGCTTTTCTTTCTTAAATATTTTGTCTTATATGAACTAATGCACAACCCTACTCCCAGTTTTGCAGAGGAGCAAATTTTGTTTTCGCCGCTTAAATAAAACATATATAAAACAATTGCAGAGTGTTGATATTTTACATTTTCTTAAACAGTCTTGCTCATACATCATCAAGTTTCTAAGATCAGAACACTTATTAAAGATGTCAATGTGGCATTGGTGATGTCACAACCAGGGCTCTGATCGAATTCCATGCACTTTCAGGAGCTGATATTAACTAGTTCAAATTCAGGAAAGAGCAAGAAATCATATTGGCAGGTAATTATCTTTGCTCGAGGCTCTATCCACGAAGCATTCTTTCACCTCGGCTCAGTGCCCTTAGAAAGCACTATGGCGGATGCACTAGAGTAATATATTTGTAAATTGTCCTGACTTCTTAGCTCTCGTCTGTGATGTCTAACTGTGAGTTTGTTACTTTCCCATTGGTATCCTGGGTCAGGTGTGGTACTTGATTGTATCGATTCCTGATCTTTGCCGTCTTTCTTACTTTGTATTAGCCAGTCACCGATATTGTTCGACTCACTGCATTGACGTAGTGGATATTTGGGAGAAAAAAAGCTGAATTGCAAAAACTACCACTTCCAAGAGCTGTGTTTCTTGAAGGTGTCAAATGTGCGCAGTACCAGTGCATCATTTGGAAAACCTCATCTGTCATTAATCCTGATAAATCAATGCCTGACAATTATGGTTAGAAGCGGGACTGTGAACAAATATTGCCCCGTTATGATGGCATTGACCATGTGCGGATCCAGAGAAGGATAGGGGGTCTGGACACCCCTACCCCCTCTGGAAAATAACAAGTACGTACATGGGTTTCTAAAGAAATTATCATTTGGACCCCTCCCCCCCCCCCCCGGAAAAAGTTTGACACCCCCCCCTGGAAAATAATGGACCCCCTCTGGATCCTTGGTAAAATATAAGTATATATAGAGTTTTCTCAGCAATAAAACCATTGGACCCCCTCTGTAAACCGTAAAATAAGTTTAGGACTAAATAAGACGGACAAAAATCCCTGGATCCGCGCATGTTGCCTCCTGTCCCCGAAACCCCGCTGCAGCTGATAAAATGTAGTTGCAGCATGTCTGTATGCGAAACATCTCGGTGTAAGTACAAAGTAAACCATTTATATTGTACTGATTTGTGTTGCCGTGGAGCAGAAGAGGACTAATGTAAAATATTGCCAGTGGCCAATATGCTTATGACTTTTGAACAACTATTTTCATGTGGATTCAGATATTTCTTTAGCAGTATCAACAAGAATGCCCTTTTGTCCGATTTTGACCTTTGAAGACGATTCTACCTATAAGCATGCGAAAGATAAATCAGATTGTAACAGTGTTCTATTGGCCGTGCTATCGAAGTACAATGGGTAACTTGTAGAGGGGTTATCCTTATTTCCATATCATGAACTTACTACTAAGTAGACTCTTCTAACGTTTGATCCTTCAGGGGTCAAAATCGGACTATAATGAGTTTGGTTGATAGCGTATGCAAATGATTGTTACTATCTTTTTTGAGTGTAGGATAAGCAGCTACAGATAAGCTAAAAGCTTTTGAGTGTGACTCTATTTACAATATTGATATGTTGTACTAGAAAAAAAGGTGTTCGGGCATTTATTTACATTTACTATAAAAGCTTTGGCATACACATATGTTCTACCCGGACTGGCTCATTTTACGTATTCTGCATCAATCGTTTGGAATAGAAAGACCCAAAGGTCATTGGTCAGAGGTCGTGGTACATCTATAAATATATATAAGCATAAGGGATTATATTTACACCGTTCATTATCGTGGTTTTCATTCACTCCACTGTCTTTTTATTCGTAAATCGTGACGGCATTTACGTCCCACTCTCGAACTGACTTTACACTATCTGAATATATTTTGTATGTTACGATTTTAAAGAGTTTGTATTCAGTCATGATCAGGCTGCCAGTTTATTAAAGGAATATTTCCATGCGTTGGAAATGGACAAAACGCATATACATGTGGTATTTACATATTAGGCGTCTTTCAATGACGTCACCTTTTTGTTCTGATGCGAAAACACTATAGGCGACATTTTAATTTTAATTATTAACCTCCTAAGAGTAAATTTGGTGCATTTCGACTAAAATTGGCAAACAAAATGCAAGAAAGTCATGATCGCCATAGACTACAATGGACATACCGTTTAAATTGCACTGATACCATATACGTTATTTTGATGACGTGATAATGACGTCCAGACGTGAAACCCAGATGGGTGACCAGGTGATTTTCATTAGTTATCCCCTAAAGTTTGATTTGGTATAGGTCACCATAAATCGGCATCAAATTCGCACGGGAGTCCCGATCGCCCCTGACTATTGAAAGTGTGAAGAATCATTCTACTGTGCAACATCTCCGATATGTTGTTCTCACCTAATACATATTCCTAGAAAAGTGCTTGAAGATACCTTGAACATCTACCGAGTGATTGAGCATACAAGAATGCATATATATAGATAGACTATTTATTTCCTCCTTTCAGAAGAGCACATAATATAACAACAGCACAATGACACAACTATATACAGAACAAGAAAAAATGACATGTTATTTCTGTCTTGTTTTGTTATGCTTTCATGCACGTCTGTTTGTTGATGCCTTGTGGTCACCTGCTGGGAAAAGGCTGACCTCTTGACTCTCGTTTGTGGTGTCTTATTGTGACGTTGTCACTTTCCCATTGGTATCCTGAGTCGGATGTGGTGCTTGATTGTATCAATTCCTGATCTTTGCCCTTTTTCTTACTATGAAAATAAGCAATATGTACTTGGTTTGGGGGATAACGGCAAACAGCATGGGCCCGAATTAAGCCGCTCTTTATAGAGCAATCTGATTCTGACCCACACTAATTCCCTGTATGCAGGCAGACTGACCGAGACATCAGCATCTTTTTATTCAGTGGCGTTGTCACTTACTAACAAGGTTGACAATAACATACTAGAGGACTTTGAAAACGCATCACTATAATTTTTGCAATTTTCTTGAAAACCAAATGTGCGATTGAAAAGTTACTCGCAGGTTTCTAATGTGCAACCCAGATTTGGTTTGAATCAGTTGTTTCACACGCTGCTGATGACGTCACATGGGTAAATACAGCATCCACCACCATTCTGCGGTCAGTTGAAGCTTCTTGATTATTTATGTGTTGTATGACACTATAACCAGCAACGCAGTTTCAAGATTTTTCTAATTAAAAGTAATTGCTAACTTCAATATTTTACGAAAATAAACGTCAAATTTGAATATCGATTTACAGCTTCTTTTCAGAAACATCTCCATAAGTTATCTTTATGCACACTTCGTTTACTGATAATTATTACTTACACTGACAATCATGTGGGGAAGACGTTTTAGTGTAAATCATGGCAGGAGATATGCTGTCATGTGATCGAGAATGTCTTAAAAGTTTACTTAACGTCATTTGCACAATACAAAAAACGTGATACAAGCTTAATTTATGTATAATATGTTATAGCCGCTTCCAACAAAACCGGACGAAAAAAATAAAAACTTTGAAAGACCAAAGATGTTGAAATTTATTGCTAGACTATAGTATTCAGTGTGGGTGGGGTATGTCTGTATCTTTAAAGGGGTGTTAATTTGAGCATACCGCACTGTCATTTCATTTTGATTCGTTCAATGATGACTATTTACATTTTCGAAGCAATCCCTTAATGAATCTTTAGATTTTTGCTACCGTTCATAGCCTCATGAATTACACAAAATTGATTGACAGCTGCCAACCTCACCTGCCCGTGCAATATGCTTCGAACATCGAACTCATTCGCCAGAAGTGATACTGGTGCTGTGATTGACAGCGAGCCACACCTGAGTGGCACGTGCAAAACAAGCCTCTTGTTTGCTCCATTGGCTATCCTGGTCAAGCTGGCTGTTCCGCTTTTCTAATTTACACTCCGACTAAACCTTAAATACGATTATATTTTAATGATGATGATGAGTTGGAGTTTAACGACGCATCAACCCTTTTGGGTCATTAGCGTCATCAAGGTTAGGTAAGAGAAGTATTACTGAATATTAAAACTATAATAGATAAGTTAAAATATTAACAATTTAACACATTAAGCATATGAGTATAGCAAAGACGATAAAATAGTAATCATTTTACAGCGGAGACCATGTACAATATCTGACAACAACATAGGCTAATCAGATGACTATACATGATCTTCTCCTGCAAAAAAGAAAATGATATGCTGAAAGCATGTTTAAATAAGTAAACAGTTCAAAGGAAAATAGTTACAATTTGTTAAAAAAGATTAATCTCTTTTTTAGAATAAAAAGACATTATCAATAGGTACATCATTAAACAATTGTTTGATTGTATCAACATGAAAATATTTGTTTCTTATATGAGAAAAATCACCACAAGTAGAAAATGGCGGACTGTAAAGAGTGTATCACATCCAAAACAATACGGTGGCTCCTCTCGCTTTAAAAGATATGAGTGTGTGATCCTTGTATGACCATTACGTAAACGAGCAAGGACGACTTCTTCTTGTCTGACATTCCGTACTACTGGTTGAGATTGTCCAATGACAGGTTTAATCTCAAAGAGTTTATTACCAACACTGTTATTCCATAAAATTTGCCATTTGTTTAAAATGTACCTATTGATAAAAGATTTAAAATTTGCATAAGGTATTGAAAATTTTGTTGGGTGTAAATTCAATGAATCTTTTGCTTTTTGATCCACACTTTCATTGCCAGCAATGCCAATGTGGCTAGGGATCCAACAGTAAACTATTTCATTAAATTCTGATAACTCGTGATGTTTTTCAAGTAGTTTTTGAATTTTGAGATTTTTGAAGATGTATGATCTAAAGATTTTAAAACTGAAAGGGAGTCTGAAAATATAAAATTTTATTTGAAGTTTCACAATCGGCAATAAAGTCTAATGCTTATCAATAGCCTTTCCTTCTGCTTTAAAATTGAGGACCCATCTGGAATTCGCATAGTTTCAGAGAAGTCGTCAGATACTACTGCACATCCTACTTTCATATCATCTTTTGAACCATCTGTATAAATGTGCTTATAGTCCATGTAATGTGATTTTAGCTCCTGGAAATAAGATTTCATGATAATTGGACTTGTTTCTGATTTCTTGCCTGAGTGTAAATCGAAAAGAAGTTTTGGTTTATTTATACACCATGCTGGAACATTTGGTGTAAAAGTTTTATCTATGTTTTTAAAGTTTATGTTTGCAGATTCCAGGACTGGTAAAGTTCTGACGCCAAAAGATTTAATAAAATTTGGTTTGTTTTCATATAGATCTGTGTATTTTGGCTGAAAGGTCACATCATGAGCTGGATTTAAATTATTTTCAGCAATTCTAATAGCATATTCTAAAGAAAGTTTTTCTCGACGTGTATTTAAAGATGGCTCATCTGCCTCAACATAAAGACTTGCAGTAGGTGATGTTCTAAATGCTCCTAAGGCTAATCTAAGACCTTGATGATGGATAGGGTCAAGCATAGCTAAATAAGATTTTCTTGCCAATCCATAAACAATGGATCCATAGTCTAGTTTTGAACGTATCAAAGATCGATATAATTGTAAGAGTGTTGTTCGATCTGCACCCCAAGTAGTGTATATTTTAAATACAAAAATGATTAAATTCCTAAATCAAAAGTATTTTTCATATTTTAGATATTTATAATAAAGTGTAAATATTAGCAATACATTCAAATTTTGGAATGTTCACAGAATCATGATTACTTAGGGTCTCTTGCAAAGTTAACGTGAAGCCCTTGTAGCCTAGAACCTTGATATTTAGTTTGCAGCAGCAACAAGTAGACCATTTACATGCTCCTGGTGCCAAAATTGGCCCGTCAATGGGGTTACATGTTTAATATACTGTTGACTTATATAGAGAAAACATGAAAACATCTTGTGAGGTTGGCAGCTGTAAATCATTAAAACAACAAGGACTAGAGCCTTGATATATGGTGTGTAGCATTGATCACCTAGTGAACCTCGCAGGGGTCACATAGGCTTATATTAAATAAGCTTTTTCAGAGAATGGTCACGTTGCATACCAAATAAAAGGGAATGAAGTATACAATAAAATGCAAGCAAATGTTTTGCCCTAACACACACCTTCACCTCTATGGTTGGGTCAAATGTTTTTAATTAGTCCTGTTGCATTTCAAATTAACAGGAATGAAGCAGAGAACACAATGCAAGCAAATATTCAGCCCTTTTATACAACCACGACCCCAGATGTGTCAAAAGGTCAAACATTTTTTTTCTGAAAGTCATGTTGCATATCGAATTAAAGGGAAAGTAGTGTAATACGTTATGAGGAAAGTAGTGTAATACATTATGAGCACTCCTGACCTTTTGGGCTTTGTAAAAAGGTCTAACATTGAATCATGCGGATAAGTTTATTTTGATTGAACTTAGTGAATCAATAGTCTTTAGTTACGATCTGAGTAATTTCCTAGATGGACTTAGGTGTGAGAGAAATGTAATTTATATTTTGTGGTTAACATCCTCTCCTTGCGACAAGAACTCATGTGAGCCATTCAGGGACCATAGGCCCTTTCGTTTGAATTTCCTAAACAAATTTTCAAAAGACAAGACTTTAACTGTTAAACTTCATCAAACCGTGCTCAAATCTGTTCACGTTTTGTAAGATTTATCTCCATTATGGAATCCTTAATAAAGGGTAGTCACACAACGGGGGCTACCAAGACACCAATAATAGTTAGTATGATCAAGAAATACCACAATAACCATGTAATATGAAATAAATAGGTTTAACCTATAAAACGAGCTAAGCGTTCGAAGAGCATTTTATATGATAGTGTTTGGTGGTGTTTTGAGTAATGTTCATATTTTAGTCTTGTGTATAACACATTGACCATGGAAATAAATTCAAGGTAACCAAAGTATGAAAGGTGGCAAAGATCAGGAATCGATACAATCAAGTACCACATCTAAAATAAGATCAACACTTCTCCTCCCCCCTCCTGATGTAACTATAGAAGTTTGTTCTAATTTGGTTAATAACCCACTGATTCAGAAGACAGTATATGTGAGGCTGATTTTACAGTCTCTATAAGAAGGTGAGTTTGAAAATCAGGTGAAGGTCATCTAAATCTAATCGCTCACTCTTCATTGTGCACAATAAAACAATATATACTTCAATCCAATAAAACACAATCGTTTTAAATCCACTTTTTCTTACATATGGATCACATGATCATACATGTAATTTCTTAATTATACCCTCTGTTCCTCTACAATGGATAATGGATTGCCATAAAAATGGTTTTGATCTTGATGGAACAAATTTCTTTTATGATAATCCCTGTGAATTTTGGTTAAAATTGGTGGAGCGGTATAGGAGTTGACTTTTAAAGCAATTTTTGGAAGATATGACGGCCTGGACATTGACTGATCCCAATAGCTCACTTTGAGCATTTCATGCTCCTGTAGGCTAAAACATATGTTGGTGGTACTAAAAAGAACCTTCTCGACATACATCATTCGCCTTCCATGAGCATTAAAGTCATGATTATAAAATAATGAATTGGAAAATAATAAAATTTTCGTCATTATATTCATGCGCAAAACATCAGCCTATCCGATCATTGCATGCAATTTTTCCTCATTTCACAAGCAGAATTTATGTCGTTGAAACTCAAAAGAACTGTCTCGGTGAGGTGGTACCTCTGAGCACCCTAAACACTTAGCACTTAGGTATTATATATACGGAGGGATATAGTGAATAAACTGAGCCGATAGATGCTGTAAATATTTTGCCCAAAAAAGGATGTTCAAGTAGCGCTGATATTGACGACGACCAATGAAGTACGCGTCGTATATTGGTTCCTTTTCAATGCATTGCATCTATTTCGTTCGCAAGTGAAAGCCTGATATATATATATACAGCATCTATCGGCTCGGTTGATTCACTATATCCCTCCGTGTATATATATATATATATATATATATATATATATATATATATATATATATATATATATATATATACGGAGGGATATTGTCAATCAACTGAGCCGATAGATGCTGTAAATATTTTGCCTCTAGTGAGATTCGAACCCACAACCTCGGCAACACCGCCTAGCACTACACCAGACACCGACGCTACCAACTGCGCCACTGAGACATCCCCAAAAAAGATGTTCAGGAAGCGCTGATATTGACGACGACTGATGCAGTACACGTCGTATATTGGTTCTTTTTCAATGGATGGCATCTATTTCGTTCGCAAGTGAAAGCCTGATGGATCCAAGGATACAAGTGAAATTAGATAAATATCAGAAGTGCAGAAATATAACTTCACAAACATCATTGCTTTCGAGCTACACAGGATCAGAAACTGATGCAGATTCAGACAGTAGATAGATACGGAGGGATATTGTCATCAACTGAGCCGATAGATGCTGTAAATATTTTGCCTCTAATGAGATTCGAACCCACGACCTCGGCAACACCGCCTAGCACTACACCAGACACCGACGCTACCAAGTGCGCCACTGAGACATCCCCAAAAAAGGATGTTCAGGAAGCGCTGATATTGACGACGACTGATGCAGTACACGTCGTATATTGGTTCTTTTTCAATGGATGGCATCTATTTCGTTCGCAAGTGAAAGCCTGATGGATCCAAGGATACAAGTTAAATTAGATAAATATCAGAAGTGCAGAAATATAACTTCACAAACATCATTGCTTCCGAGCTACACAGGATCAGAAACTATATATATAAAATTATCAAAATATCTCTCCAAGGGGAAGGAAACTTTTGAGTGTTCGCAAGGTTTCCATTCCAATTTAAGTTCATTCAAGGGAAATAGCTCAAATATGTACGCCCTGGTCTAAAAAAATTGAGGAGTCGAGGTACGAGCCCTAGGACAGATTTTATAATTTGTGACCTTGAACTTTGTAATTAACATGCCATAGGCAATCAGTTAAGGCCAATATGAACATCCTCGGTCAAAAACTGAATAATTTTTACACACAAAACTGACTGACAGACGGGGGCGGATGGTCGTAAGAGTGGACAAATAAATGTTACAATACTTTGACAAACACTACGACGATGCGTTAAGGATTTTCAATATACGATACTGCATTTCTTTAGTCGTATTAATTTCTGGCTCTAAATAAGTGACAAATGTGATTCAGTTGCAAAACAAAACAGTTTTGCACTCTTGCCCTCTAGACATCAACGTGTGACAAATCTGGTTTTATGACACATGAAAAATCGACTTTGATCACATTCGTCTCACCAATGTGAGGCGAATGTGTTCGGATTCATCAACACATTCTTCACACGTGTGAGCAATGTGATCACATTCGTTACACGTGCGAGTGATCTGTGACAAATGTAGCCTTACAAAGCCCTCCAGAGGTTTTATTACTGACCATTCCAAGGCGGTGTTTCTATTGTGGATCATTTTTGCTATTTGTCTTTCTCGTTTGTCTTTAACATACTGTCTTGTATGCTCCTTGCAACCTGTGAACACCTGCTGGGAAGGGCCGACCTCTTGGCCCTCTTCTGTGTGATGTGTTTGTTCGTCACTTTCTCATGGGTGTCCTAGGTCAGTTGTGGTACTTGATTGTATCGATTCCTAATTTTTGCCTTCTTCTTTACTTCCTTTCTGCATATAGAAATAAGAACCAACGCCCTTTAATCCGATTCCCATTTAAAATGCATTGCCATAAGACAAGCTGAAATATGTATAATGAAAAATATTAATAAATGGAGAAATATATACATGGTAAGGAGTATTTACCTTTATTTGTTTCCAGCTTCCGTATGACACAATACTTTAAAGCCAAAAAGTTTCGGAAGATTTCGCAAGTATCTATACCAAACAATCAAATGATCCAATTTTGTATGCGTAACTAACAACAGCCAAAGCTTAAATAAAGACAATTAGACAAGGAAGTCAGGGTAGCATATATACTAGGCCAAAAAAAAAGAAACGCCGCATATAATACATACATTGTATATGGGGGTCTTTCACCAATCTCTCGCAAACGATGTGTCACAGTTGTTCCTAGGGTTGTCCTAGCTATCATTGTTGCCGGACAAAATTCATTCACCAGTTTAAAGCTACGTTTCTATCGATCTTAACGTCGCGTCTTTAGGCGATGACGTCATGAATGCGCACGGTCTGACTTGTCCCAATTCGTTAGAAACGTTTCCTAAGACGTTCAATCATCATTGCATGTCATCGAAATTGTTGAGCTATCACCGATGGCATCACGCTAGCTTGTAACAGTCCAATCGCCTTTTCGCGTTCAACATGTGTCCGTTTTGGCATCGTAAATTAGCAATGTGTAACTTTTAATTTTAGACTTTTAAAATGTATTCAAGCAAATTGGATATTAGACTAGTGATTTCAGTAGAAAGTACATGTGTAAATCTAAATAAAATGAATGTGCACGTGAAAAACCTGAAATAAAAAAGACAGCCAGTACACTGGTCTGGGTTGACTGGTTCCAATAAAACAATGGTAATAATGTGTGGCAGGAATAGTAGCGAAACATAGATAGCATATGAAATGTTGTAACTCTCATTTAACACGTAATATTTTTAATCTTTATATGCGGCGTTTCTTTTTTGGCCTTGTATATACATGATAGCAAAAGAAACGCACAATTTTCATCACTTATTTAAAATTTGAAGGTAAGTTTAAAAATTACCCTTAATAAGATTAATACTAGTAAGGGTAGGATATATGTAGAACTTTTCGATGCTGTTGTTTAGATAGCAATGAACATGATGAATGTTTCTTCAAATTTTGCGAAAAAATAAAAGAAATATAGCAAATATGGTAATATTAACACATTATAAGTAAACTGTCAAATCATAAAGCTTAAGCTTAGCCAGAATTACCCATAGACATTTACATGAACTCGCCTATTGCTTCATTTCTTACATGCGCACTAATCGCAGCGCAATCCTTCAAACATATTTCAAACTTATTCCACTAATTGGCACTAATTGTAATTTCACAACAACCTGACATGAAATTTCTCACACTGGATCAAATCGAGAATCCCTGTCTTCGAGGGTTTGCGAAAAACAAATGTGCAGATCAGCCTGCGTGTCCGTCCAGTCTGATCAGCGGATTTGTTATCGCGTATTGGAAAGTATCTAGACTGTGATATAAATAAAGAAAACTATTTATACTTTTTTAAATTTTCTAGCTAGTCTCTGTAGCTGAGCAACCTGGTTTGAATCTTTCTTTGTCAGAAACCTCTAAGACAGATTTCCACCAGTCGATGCCCATATATCACGATGGTCTCTTGCATCGAATAAATTACAGTTAAATGACATTCTTTGCGAAATAAACATAGGCCTAATTGGTTTCTTTTGAAGAGTATTGAACAAAGGACGCATGTATTGTTATTTATGATTCTCGGGACCGCACTTCCGGTTAGCAACAGTTGCCAAGGCTCGCCGAATATGACAACGACGCCATTTTGTTTTTTTATCGATATTTTAATTTTTGCGTTTCCCGCAAGATAATCTTCAATAATGGCCAAATCGTAGTTAGCAGTAGGTAGCACCAAGCATAACACGATGAAAGACAAGAAAATACAGAGTTTTAGCTTCCCAAATAATAATGACAAACACTTAGAAATATCGGTCTTTGCAGTCACGTTAGTAACTTACGGGAATCCGCTGGCACTATTATGTCAACAGATAAGCAACAAGACTGTTAGACAACAAAAGAACATTTCAGTACTGATATGTTAATCACGCATAGACAATAAAGCATAGACAATTAATCTGAATACTAATAATAATAACTCAAAACACTCAGTCAATGAGGGTGTCGCAGATGGATGGATGTATGGATGGACAGATAGATAGATAGATAGACAGACAGACAGACAGACAGACAGACAGACAGACAGAAAAAAGTGAGTACATTATGGGTATGGACTTTTGATGTCAGAATGTCAGGCCTGATCTGGGTCAAAATATTTCGAAAAGGTTATCAGCAGATGACAATGTCAAGTAAAGGTTTAATGCAATGTCAAAATATATCTGTTCAACTTGTCATAACCTTTAAAGTGTCAAACAGTCTGGACCCCTTTAAGGCCTGGACAAAATGTCGTCCTGATCTGGGTCCAAATTGTTTGCAAAGGGTTATCAGCAGATGACAATGTCATGTAAATGTTTAACGCATTGTTAAAATATATAGGTTCAACTTCAGCTTGTCATAACCTTTAAAGTGTCAAACAGTCTGGACCCTGATAAGGCCTTGACAGAAGTCGAGCCTGATCTGGGTCCAAACTGTTTGCAAAGAGTTATCAGCAGATGACAATGTCATGTAAAAGTTTAACGCAAAGTTTAAATTTATCGTTTCAACTTCAGCTTGTCATAACTTATAAAGTGTCAAACAGTCTGGACCCTGATAAGGCCCTGACAGAATACCGGCCTGATCTGGGTCCAAATTGTTTGCAAAGGGTTATCAGCAGATGACAATGTCATGTAAATGTTTAACGCAATATTAAAATATATTGGTTCAACTTCATTTGTCATAACCTCTAAAATGTCAAACAGTTTAGACCCCTATCAGGTCCGGACAGAATGTCGAGCCTGATCTGGGTCCAATTTGTTTGAAAGGGTTATCAGCAGATGACAATGTCATGTAAAGGTTTAATGCAAAGTTAAAATACATCGATTCAACTTCTACTTGTCATAAACTTTAAAATGTCAAACAGTTTGGACCCCTATCAGGTCTGGACAGAATGTCGAGCCTGATCTGGGTCCAATTTGTTTGAAAGGGTTATCAGCAGATGACAATGTCATGTAAAGGTTTAATGCAAAGTTAAAATACATCGATTCAACTTCTACTTGTCATAAACTTTAAAATGTCAAACAGTTTGGACCCCTATCAGGTCTGGACAGAATGTCAAGACTGATCTGGGTCCAATTTGTTTGAAAGGGTTATCAGCAGATGACGATGTCATGTAATGGTTTAATGCAAAGTTAAAATACATCGGTTCAACTTCAACTTGTCATAGCCTCTAAAGTGTCAAACAGTTAGGACCCCTATCAGGCCCGGACAGAATGTCAGGCCTGATCAGGGTCCAAATTGTTTGAAAGGGTTATCAGCATGCAAAGGTTTAGCGCAAAAATAAAATACATCAGTTCAACTTCACATTGTCATCTGCTGCTAATCTTTGCAAACAGTTTGGACCCAAATCAGGCCTGAACAGAATGTTAGGCCTGATCTGGGTCCAAACCGTTTGCAAAGGTTATCAGCAGATGACATGTCAGGTAAAGTTTTAATGCAAAAGGTAAAATACAATGGACTTGACCCAAATTGTCAGAACCTGGAAAAACATTGTTTTTTTTTATTTGATTCTTTACGTCCCATCAACAATCTTTCATTTATATAGGGACGGGCCTTCATGGATTGAACCAGTACTAAGCTAAGGTAAATGTGTCTTGCTCAAGGACCACAACACAGTGACACCAGTGAGGCTCGAACCCGTGGCCCTTCGGTCTTGAGTCAAGCACTCTACCACTGACCACTGTGCTCCCTTTAAAATAATCAAAAACAATTTGGATCCTGGTCAGGCCACTATGGTTGTTTTCCCAGACACCATGTATACATTTAGGAATACCCAGGGGAGGGGGGGTCAAAATTGATAACTTTTTCTCATAGCTAACTTTTTTTCACAGCTAAATATTGCATGCACTGATCCAGAGGGGGGGGACAAGGGGCCCGGACCCCCCTGGAAAAACACAAGTTATATATGGGATTCAATAAGGAATAAAGGAATAAGCAATTGGACCCCCCCCCCTAAAAAAGTTGGACCCCCCCCCCTGGAAAAAATGTTGGAGCCCCTCTGTAACCTCGGAAAATTATAATTCTCTTTGAAATAAACCATTGGCATTCTGTAAAATAAGTGGAGTACCACTAAAAAAAGAACTAAAAAAACGTTGTCAGGGATTTTTATGACAGATGGACCTGGACCCCACCCCCTGACGAAATTCCTGGATCCGCGCATGTCTTGATACAAAGCTTGAGCTATTGTTGTTTCATCTATGCTGGAATGCCATATAATAATTATTACTTGGGACTTTTCTGGAAAAGCTTAGCGCTTATGACAAGCTGCATATTGTACCAATTAGTTGAGTGTCAAACTTGGAGGTGTGATGTGTCAGAATTTAGATTCAAAAAAGTCATTTATCTATCTGGAATTTGATAATATCCCAAGGTATATGGAATTTAAAGACCGTTTTAATGTGTTAAAACTCCTTAGATATTAGTGACACTCATTTCTTTCACGTCCAAATGATCGCAAACCGATGGCCATTCACCCCACCCACTCCCGATTTTTTTTGTGAAGAATCGGTGCTATTATAATCAAAATAATCGTGGCGGAACAAAAGACAATGTTTTTCCTTCGAAATAAGCGCAGACTGATGAAGAAATCGGTGAATTTGAATAAATACGGCCCATTTTCATCATTTTCCCGTTACCCGTAATGTTAAAATTCACCGTTCACATCACCGCGGTACATTTGTTTACCTGTGTCGCTAAGGCTGTGACGTCACGGCGGTCCCGAGAATTGAAGACAATATCGATATTGAGTAAAATGCTATACTTTGAAAAGGGAAGGGGATAATGACAACTGTCCCCGCATGGTGCGTTTCTGCGCATGCGTCATTTGTTTTTTAAAACAGACAGCCAAAAAACCCAATGTCTATTAATAGCGCTTAACAAGATGCAGCTTTTAAAAAAGATAAGACTTTATGTAGAGGTCATATTTTAAGATGCCTGAAATGAGGATGGATGCCTCTATGGAGGCTTAATGTAAATAATCGCACATCATTTCCTACAATATGCCCCCGACCTCAATCCTCCATTTAGACTCAGATAAGCCTGTGCGTATGTGCAGTTTTAAACATATCAGCGTATTTGCTATTTCTTTTATGAAGATGACATTCACAAGCGCTAATTTCTTTAACTATGATCAGACGATGGCTATCGCCTGCACATATATCATATAAGGCTAGCCTGGAAACATGTCCTAATGTAATAAAATGAAGGCAAATGGATGGGCATGTTTCTCCTTTAATAAACGTACAACTAAGTTCTGAAGTCGTTGTGAGGAGCCGGTCAGAACTGGATGAGCGTATTTCTAAATCAGATATGGGTATTACCATATTCTAACTACGATCACAGCTGGCTGACCATGTTCCTCATCAGGTAGATGTATAAACATTATCTTACCAATGTAATGAGACGACCATGTTCCTTATGAAATAGTGGTATAACCATGCTCCGAACATGGTCATGAGATGATCATAATGAACGGAGCATGTTTCTTACCTGAATGAGGTATAACCTTGCTCTGACCGTCGTCACGAAACGATCACAACTGACGTTGAATGTTTCTTACCTGCTCTGTCCATTGTCATGAGACGATGGCAACTGTCGGAGCATGTTTCATACATAAATGATATATAACCATGACATGACCGTTGTCATGTCACGATGACAACTAACGGAGCATGTTTCATACCTTAGGGATGAATAACCATGCACGGACCGTTGTCATGAGACGATGACAACTGACGGAGCATGCTTCATACCTTAGGGATGAATAACCATGCTCTGACCGTTGTCATGAGACGATGACAACTGATGGAGCATGTTTCATACCTTAGAGATGAATAACCATGCTCTGACCCTTGTCATGTCACGATGACAACTATCGGAGCATGTTCCATACCTTAGGGATGAATAACCATGCTCTGACCGTTGTCATGTCATGATGACAACTCTCTTAGCATGTTGCATACCTTAGAGATGAATAGCAATGCTCTGACCGTCGTCATGAGACGATGACAACTGTCGGAGCATGTTTCATACCTTAGAGATGAATAACCATGCTCTGACCGTTGTCATGTCATGATGGCAACTGACGGCGCATGTTTCATACATTAGAGATAAATAATAAATCCCTGAACGTTGTCATGAGGCGATGACAACTGACAGAGCATGTTTCATACCTTAGAGATGAATAACCATGCTCTGACCGTTGTCATGAGACGATGACAACTGACGGAGCATGTTTCATACCTTAGAGATGAATAACCATGCTCTGACCGTTGTCATGAGACGATGACAACTGACGGAGCATGTTTCATACCTAAGAGATGAATAACCATGCTCTGGCCGATGTCATGAGACGATGACAACTGACAGAGCATGTTTCATACCTTAGAGATGAATAACCATGCTCTTACCGTTGTCATGAGACGATGACAACAGACGGGGCATGTTTCATACCTTAAAGATGAATAACAATGCTCTGACCGTTGTCATGTCACGATGACAACTGACAGAGCATGTTGAGGCCTAAGAGATGAATAACCATGCTCTGACCGTTGTCATGAGGCAATGACAACAGTCAGAGCATGTTTCATACCTTAGAGATAAATAACCATGCTCTGACCGTTGTCATGTCACGATGACAACTGTCGGAGCATGTTTCATACCTTAGAGATGAATAACCATGCTCTGACCGTTGTTATGAGACGATGACAACTGTCGGAGCTTGTTTCATACCAAAGGGATGAACAACCATGCTCTGACCGTTGTCATGTTACGATGACAACTGACGGAGCATGTTTCATGCCTTAGAGATGAATAACCATGCTCTGACCGTTGTCATGAGACGATGACAACTGACGGAGCATGTTTCATACCTTAAAGATGAATAACCATGCTCTGACCGTTGTCATGAGACGATGACAACTGACGGAGCATGTTTCATACCCTAGGGATGAATAACCATGCTCTGACCGTTGCCATGTCACGATGACAACTGTCGGAGCATGTTTCATACCTCAGAGATGAATAACCATGCTCTCAGAGTTGTCATGAGACGATGACAACTGATGGAGCATGTTTCAAACCTTAGGGATGAATAACCATGCTCTGACCGTTGTCATGTCATGATGACAACTCTCTTAGCATGTTGCATTCCTTAGAGATGAATAGCCATGCTCTGACCGTCGTCATGAGACGATGACAACTGTCGGAGCATGTTTCATACCTTAGAGATGAATAACCATGCTCTGACCGTTGTCATGTCACGATGACAACTGACAGAGCATGTTTCATACCTTAGTAATGAATAACCATGCTGTGACCGTTGTCATGAGACGATGACAACTAGGCGATCATGTTTCCTACCTTAGGGATGAATAACCATGCTCTGACCGATGTCATGTCACGATGACAACTAACGGATCATGTTTATACCTTAGAGATGAATAACCATGCTCTTACCGTTGTCATGAGACGATGACAACTTACGGGTCATGTTTCATACCTTAGGGATAATTAACCATGCTCTGACCGTTGTCATGAGACGATGACAACTGATGGAGCATGTTTCATACCTTAGGGATGAATAACCAAGCTCTGACCGTTGTCATGGCACGATGACAACTGTCGGAGCATGTTTCATACCTAAGAGATGAATAACCATGCTCTGACCGTTGTCATGTCATGATGGCAACTGACGGCGCATGTTTCATACATTAGAGATAAATAATAATGCTCTGACCGTTGTCATGAGGCGATGACAACTGACAGAGCATGTTTCATACCTTAGGGATAAATAACCAAGCTCTGACCGTTGTCATGGCACGATGACAACTGTCGGAGCATGTTTCATACCTAAGAGATGAATAACCATGCTCTGACCGTTGTCATGTCATGATGGCAACTGACGGCGCATGTTTCATACATTAGAGATAAATAATAATGCTCTGACCGTTGTCATGAGGCGATGACAACTGACAGAGCATGTTTCATACCTTAGAGATGAATAACCATGCACAGACCGTTGTCATGAGACGATGACAACTGACGGAGCATGTTTCATACCTTAGAGATGAATAACCATGCTCTGACCGTTGACATGTCACGATGACAACTGACGGAGCATGTTTCATACCTTAGAGATGAATAACCATGCTCTGACCGTTGTCATGAGACGATGACAACTGACGGAGCATGTTTCATACCTTAGAGATGAATAACCATGCTCTGACCGTTGGCATATCACGATGACGACTAACGGAGCATGTTGCATACCTAAGAGATGAATAACCGTGCTCTGACTGTTGTCATGAGACGATGACAACTGTCGGAGCATGTTTCATACCTTAGAGGTGAATAACCATGCTCTGACCGTTGTCATGAGACGATGACAACTGACGGAGCATGTTTCATACCTTAGAGATGAATAACCATGCTCTGGCCGCTGTCATGAGACGATGACAACTGACAGAGCACGTGTCATACCTTAGAGATGAAAAACCATGCTCTTACCGTTGTCATGAGACGATGACAACTGACGGAGCATGTTTCATACCTTAGAGGTGAATGACCATGCTCTGACCATTGTCATGAGACGATGACAACTAACGGAGCATGTTTCATACCTTAGAGATGAATAACCATGCTCTGGCCGCTGTCATGAGACGATGACAACTGACAGAGCACGTGTCATACCTTAGAGATGAATAACCATGCTCTGACCGTTGTCATGTCATGATGGCAACTGACGGCGCATGTTTCATACATTAGAGATAAATAATAAATCCCTGAACGTTGTCATAAGGCGATGACAACTGACAGAGCATGTTTCAGGCCTGAGAAATGAATAACCATGCTCTGACCGTTGTCATGAAGCGATGACAACTGTCAGAGCATGTTTCATACCTTAGAGATGAATAACCATGCTCTGACCGTTGTCATGTCACGATGACAACTGTCAGAGCATGTTTCATACCTTAGAGATGAATAACCATGCTCTGACCGTTGTTATGAGACGATGACAACTGTCGGAGCATGTTTCATACCTAAGGGATGAACAACCATGCTCTGACCGTTGTCATGTCACGATGACAACTGACGGAGCATGTTTCATGCCTAAGAGATGAATAACCATGCTTTGACCGTTGTCATGAGACGATGACAACTGTCGGAGCATGTTTCATACCTTAGAGATGAATAACCATGCTCTGACCGTTGTCATGAGACGGTGACAACTGACGGAGCATGTTTCATACCTTAGGGATGAATAGCCATGATCTGACCGTTGTCATGAGGCAATGACAACTGACAGAGCATGTTTCATACCTTAGGGATGAATAACCATGCTCTGACCGTTGTTATGTCACGATGACAACTGACGGAGCATGTTTCATACCTTAGGGATGTATAACCTTGCACGGACCGTTGTCATGAGACGATGACAACTGACGGAGCATGTTTCATACCTTAGGGATGAATAACCATGCTCTGACCGTTGTTATGAGACGATGACAACTGATGGAGCATGTTTCATACCTAAGGGATGAATAACCATGCTCTGACCGTTGTCATGTCACGATGACAACTAACGGAGCATGTTTCATTCCTTAGAGATGAATAACCATGCTCTGACCGTTGTCATGTCATGATGGCAACTGATGGGGCAAGTTTCATACCTTAGGGATGAATAACCATGCTCTGACCGTTGTCATGAGGCGATGACAACTGTCCGAGCATGTTTCATATCTAGAGATGAATAACCATGCTCTGACCATAGTCATGTCACGATGACAACTGTCGGAGCATGTTTAATACCTAAGAGAAGAATAACCATGCTCTGACCGTTGTCTTGTCACGATGAAAACTGTCGGAGCATGTTTCATACTTTAGGGATGAATAACCATGCTCTGACCGTTGTCATGAGATGATGACAACTAACGGGGCATAATTCATACCTTAGGGATGAATATCCATGCTCTGCCCGTTGTCATGTCACGATGACAATTGTCGGAGCATGTTTCATACCTTAGGGATGGATAACCATGCTCTGACCGTTGTCATGAGACGATGACAACTGACGGAGCATGTTTGATACCTTAGGGATGAATAACCATGCTCTGACCGTTGTCAGGAGGCGATGACAACTGACGGAGCATGTTTCATACCTTAGAGATGAATAACCATGCTCTCAGAGTTGTCATGTCACGATGACAACTGTTCGATCATGTTTCATACCTTAGGGATGAATAACCATGCTTTGACCGTTACCATGTCATGATGACATCTCTCGGAGCATGTTTCATACCTTAGAGATGAATAACCATGCTCTGACCGTCGTCATGAGACGATGACAATTGTCGGAGCATGTTTCATACCTTAGAGATGAATAACCATGCTCTGACCGTTGTCATGTCATGATGGCAACTGACGGAGCATGTTTCATACATTTGAGACAAATAATAGTGCTCTGACCGTTGTCATGAGGCGATGACAGTTGACAGAGCATGTTTCATACCTTAGAATGAATAACCATGCTCTGACTGTTTTCATGAGACGATGACAACTGACGGAGCATGTTTCATACCTTAGAGATGAATAACCATGCTCTGACCGTTGTCATGTCACGTCGACAACTGATGGAGCATGTTTCAAACCTTAGAGATGAATAACCATGCTCTGACCCTTGTCATGTCACGATGACAACTGTCGGAGCATGTTTCATACCTTAGGGATGAATAACCATGCTCTGACCGTTGTCATGAGATGATGACAACTAACGGGGCATGTTTCATACCTTAGGGATGAATAACCATGCCCCGACCATTGTCATGAGATGATGACAACTAACCGGGCATGTTTCATACCTTAGGGATGAATAACCATGCTCTGACCGTTGTCATGTCACGATGACAACTGTCGGAGCATGTTTCATATCTTAGGGATGGATAACCATGCTCTGACCGTTGTAATGAGACGATGACAACTGACGGAGCATGTTTTATACCTTAGGGATGAATAACCATGCTCTGACCGTCGTCATGAGACGATGACACCTGTCGGAGCATGTTTAATACCTTAGAGATGAATAACCATGCTCTGACCGTTGTCATGTCATGATGGCAACTGACGGAGCATGTTTCATACCTTAGAGATTAAATAACCATGCTCTGACCTTTGACGTGAGGCGATGACAACTGTCGGAGCATTTTTCATACCTTCGAGATGAATAACCAGGCAGACCGTTGTCTTGTCACGATGACAACTGTCGGACATGTTTCATACTTCAGGGATGAATAACCATGCTCTGACCGTTGTCATGAGATGATGACAACTAACGGGGCATAATTCATACCTTAGGGATGAATATCCATGCTCTGACCGTTGTCATGTCACGATGACAATTGTCGGAGCATGTTTCATACCTTAGGGATTGATAACCATGCTCTGACCGTTGTCATGAGACGATGACAACTAACGGAGCATGTTTCATACCTTAGGGATGAATAACCATGCTCTGACCGTTGTCAGGAGGCGATAACAACTGACCGAGCATGTTTCATACCTTAGAGATGAATAACCATGCTCTCACAGTTGTCATGTCACGATGACAACTGTTCGATCATGTTTCATTCCTTAGGGATGAATAACCATGCTTTGACCGTTACCATGTCATGATGACATCTCTCGGAGCATGTTTCATACCTTAGAGATGAATAACCATGCTCTGACCGTCGTCATGAGACGATGACAACTGTCAGAGCATGTTTCATACCTTAGAGATGAATAACCATGCTCTGACCGTTGTCATGTCATGATGGCAACTGACGGAGCATGTTTCATACATTTGAGACAAATAATAGTGCTCTGACCGTTGTCATGAGGCGATGACAGTTGACAGAGCATGTTTCATACCTTAGAGATGAATAACCATGCTCTGATCGTTGTAATAAGACGATGACAACTGACGGAGCATGTTTCATACCTTAGAGATGAATAACCATGCTCTGACCGTTGTCATGTCACGATGACAACTGATGGAGCATGTTTCATACCTTAGAGATGAATAACCATGCTCTGACCCTTGTCATGTCACGATGACAACTGTCGGAGTATGTTTCATACCTTAGGGATGAATAACCATGCTCTGACCGTTGTCATGAGATGATGACAACTAACGGGGCATGTTTCATACCTTAGAGATAAATAACCATGCTCTGACCGTTGTCATAAGATGATGACAACTAACGGGGCATGTTTCATACCTTAGGGATGAATAACCATGCTCTGACCGCTTTCATGTCACGATGACAACTGTCGGAGCATGTTTCATACCTTAGGGATGGATATCCATGCTCTGACCGTTGTAATGAGACGATGACAACTAACGGAGCATGTTTTATACCTAAGGGATGAATAACCATGCTCTGACCGTTGTCATGAGGCGATGACAACTGTCGGAGCATGTTTCATACCTTAGAGATGAATAACCATGCTCTTACAGTTGTTATGTCATGATGACAACTCTCGGAGCATGTTTCATACCTTAGAGATGAAAAACCATGCTCTGACTGTCGTCATGAGACGATGACACCTGTTGGAGCATGTTTCATACCTTAGAGATGAATAACCATGCTCTGACCGTTGTCATGTCATGATGGCAACTGACGGAGCATGTTTCATACCTTAGAGATGAATAACCATGCTCTGACCGTTGACGTGAGGCGATGACAACTGTCGGAGCATTTTTCATACCTTAGAGATGAATAACCATGCTCTGACCGTTGTTTTGTCACGATGACAACTGTCGGAGCATGTTTCGTACCTTAGAGATGAATAACCATGCTCTGACCGTTGTCATGAGACGATGACAACTATCAGAGCATGTTTCATACCTAAGGGATGAATAACCATGCTCTGACCGTTGTCATGTCACGATGACAACTGACGGAGCATGTTTCATGCCTAAGAGATGAATAACAATGCTCTGACCGTTGTCATGAGACGATGACAACTGTCGGAGCATGTTTCATACCAAAGGGATGAAAAACCATGCTCTGACCGTTGTCATGTCACGATGACAACTGACGGAGCATGTTTCATGCCTAAGATATGAATAACAATTCTCTGACCGTTGTCATGTGACGATAACAACTGTCGGAGCATGTTTCATACCTTAGGGATAAATAACCATGCTCTGACCGTTGTCATGTCACGATGACAAATCTCGGAGCATGTTTCATACCTTAGAGATGAATAACCATGCTCTGACCGTCGTCATGAGACGATGACAACTGTCGGAGCATGTTTCATACCTAAGAGATGAATAACCATGTTCTGACCGTTGTCATGTCATGATGGCAACTGACGGAGCATGTTTCATACCTTAGGGATGAATAACCATGCTCTGACCGTTGTCATGAGGCGATGACAACTGACAGAGCATGTTTCATACCTTAGAGATGAATAACCATGCTCTGACCGTTGTCATGAGACGATGACAACTGACGGAGCATGTTTCATACATTAGAGATAATTAATAATGCTCTGACCGTTGTCATGAGGCGATGACAACTGACAGAGGATAGTTCATAGCTTAGAGATGAATAACCATGCACGGACCGTTGTCATGAGACGCTGACAACTGACGGAGCATGTTTCATACCTTAGAGATGAATAACCATGCTCTGACCGTTGTCATGTCACGATGACAAATGACAGAGCATGTTTCAGGCCTAAGATATGAATAACTATGCTCTGACTGTTGTCATGAGGCGATGACAAATGTCGGAGCATGTTTCATGCCTAAGGGATTAATAACCATGCTCTGACCGTTGTCATGTCACGATGACAACTGACGGAGCATGTTTCATGCCTAAGATATGAATAACAATTCTCTGACCGTTGTCATGTGACGATGACAACTCTCGGAGCATGTTTCATACCTTAGAGATGAATAACCATGCTCTGACCGTTGTCATGAGACGATGACAACTGTCGGATCATGTTTCATACCTTAGAGATAAATAACCATGCTCTGACCGTTGTCATGTCACGATGACAACTGTCGGAGCATGTTTCATACCTTAGAGATGAATAACCATGCTCTGACCGTTGTCATGAGACGATGACAACTGATGGAGCATGTTTCATACCTTAGAAATGAATAACTATGATCTGACCGTTGTCATGAGGCGATGACAACTGACGGAGCATGTTTCATACCTTAGGGATGAATAACCATGCTCTGACCGTTGTCATTAGGCGATGACAACTAACGGAGCATGTTTCATACCTTAGGGATGAATAACCATGCTCTGACCGTTGTCATGAGGCGATGACAACTGATGGAGCTTGTTTCATACCTTAGGGATGAATAACCATGTTCTGACCGTTGTTATGTCACGATGATAACTGACGGAGCATGTTTCATACCTTAGGTATGAACAACCATGTTCTGACCGTTGTCATGTCACGATAACAACTGTCGGAGCATGTTTCATACCTTAGGGATGAAAAACTATGCTCTGACCGTTGTTATAAGGCGATGACAACTGACTGAGCATGTTTCAAACCTAAGAGATGAATAACCATGCTCTGACCGTTGTCATGTCACGATGACAACTGACAGAGCATGTTTCAAACCTTAGAGATGAATAACCATGCTCTGACCGTTGTCTTGTCACGATGACAACTGTCGGAGCATGTTTCATACCTTAGGGATGAAATACCATGCTCTTACAGTTTTCATGTCACGATGACAACTGACAGAGCATGTTTAAAACCTTAGGGATGAATAACCATGATCTGACCGTTGTCATGAGGCGATGACAACTGACGGAGCATAATTCATACCTTAGGGATGAATAAGCATGCACTAAGCGTTGTCATGAGGCGATGACAACTGTCGGAGTATGTTTCATACCTTAGGGGTGAATAACCATGCTCTGATCGTTGTCATGTCACGATGGCAACTAACGGAGCATGTTTCATACCTTAGAGATGAATAACTATGCTCTGACCGTTGTCATGAGGCGATGACAACTGACGGAGCATGTTTCATTCCTTAGGGATGAATCACCATGCTCTGACAGTTGTCATGTCACAATGACAACTGTCGGAGCATGTTTCATACCTTAGGGATGAATAACCATGCTCTGACCGTTGTCATTAGGCGATGACAACTAACGGAGCATGTTTCATACCTTAGGGATGAATAACCATGCTCTGACCGTTGTCATGAGGCGATGACAACTGATGGAGCTTGTTTCATACCTTAGGGATGAATAACCATGTTCTGACCGTTGTTATGTCACGATGATAACTGACGGAGCATGTTTCATACCCTAGGTATGAACAACCATGCCATGACCGTTGTAATGTCACGATGACAACTGTCGGAGCATGTTTCATACCTTAGGGATGAAAAACTATGCTCTGACCGTTGTTATAAGGCGATGACAACTGACTGAGCATGTTTCAAACCTAAGAGATGAATAACCATGCTCTGACCGTTGTCATGTCACGATGACAACTAACGGAGCATGTTTCATACCTTAGAGATGAATAACCATGCTCTGAGCGTTGTCATTTCACGATGACAACTGACAGAGCATGTTTCAAACCTTAGAGATGAATATCCATGCTCTGACCGTTGTCTTGTCACGATGACAACTGTCGGAGCATGTTTCATACCTTAGGGATGAAATACCATGCTCTTACAGTTTTCATGTCACGATGACAACTGACAGAGCTTGTTTCAAACCTTAGGGATGAATAACCATGATCTGACCGTTGTCATGAGGCGATGACAACTGACGGAGCATGTTTCATACCTTAGGGATGAATAAGCATGCACTAAGCGTTATCATGAGGCGATGACAACTGTCGGAGTATGTTTCATACCTTAGGGGTGAATAACCATGCTCTGATCGTTGTCATGTCACGATGACAACTAACGGAGCATGTTTCATACCTTAGAGATGAATAACTATGCTCTGACCGTTGTCATGAGGCGATGACAACTGACGGAGCATGTTTCATTCCTTAGGGATGAATCACCATGCTCTGACAGTTGTCATGTCACGATGACAACTGTCGGAGCATGTTTCATACCTGAGAGATAAATAACCATGATCTGACCGTTGTCATGAGGCGATGACAACTGACGGAGCATGTTTCATACCTTAGGGATGAATTACTATGCTTTGACTGTTGTCATGTCACGATGACAACTGACGGAGCATGTTTCATACCTTAGAGATGAATAGCCATGCTCTGACCGTCGTCATGTCACGATGACAACTGTCGGAGCATGTTTCATACCTTAGTGATGAATAACCATGCTCTGACCGTTGTCATGTCACGATGACAACTGACAGAGCATGTTTCATACCTTAGTAATGAATAACCATGCTGTGACCGTTGTCATGAGACGATGACAACTGGCGGATCATGTTTCCTACCTTAGGGATGAATAACCATGCTCTGACTGATGTCATGTCACGATGACAACTAAAGGATCATGTTTTATACCTTAGAGACGAATAACCATGCTCTGACCGTTGTCATGAGACGATGACAACTTACGGGTCATGTTCATACCTTTGGGATGAATAACCATGCTCTGACCGTTGTCATGTCACGATGACATCTAACGGAGCATGTTGCATACCTTAGAGATGAATAACCATGCTCTGACCGTTGTCATGAGACGATGACAACTGACAGAGGATAGTTCATAGCTTAGAGATGAATAACCATGCTCTGACCGTTGTCATGAGACGTTGACAACTGACGGAGCATGTTTCATACCTTAGAGATGAATAACCATGCTCTGACCGTTGTCATGAGACGATGACAACTGACGTAGCTTGTTTCATACCTTAGAGATGAATAACCATGCTCTGACCGTTGGCATGTCACGATGACAACTAACGGAGCATGTTTCATACCTTAGAGATGAATTACCACGCTCTGACCGTTGTCATGAGACAATGACAACTAACGGAGCATGTTTCATACCTTAGGGATGAATAACCATGCTCTGACCGTTGGCATGTCACGATGACAACTAACGGAGCATGTTTCATACCTTAGAGATGTAAAAACATGCTCTGACCGTTGTCATGTCACGATGACAACTGACAGAGCATGTTTCATGCCTCAGAGATGAATAACCATGCTCTGACCTTTTTCATGAGGCGATGACAACTGTCGGAGCATGTTTCATAACTTAGAGCATAACAATGCTCTGTATGTTGACATTAGGCGATTACAACTGACGCAGATTGTTTCATAGATGAATGATATATTGCCGTGCTCTGACGGTTGTCATGAGACGATGACAACTGACTTAACATGTTTATTAGATGAATGGTATATTACCATGCTCTGACCTTTGTCATGAGACAATGACAACTGACGGAGCCTGTTTCATACCTTAGAGATATATTACCATGCTCTGACCGTTGTCATGAATGATAACTTAAAAGTGACCTTGAGTGCATGTACCATCAATAGGAGGCCTTATAGTGACTCTTGAATACATGCACCGTCACAAAGAGGCTTCAAATTACCCCTGAGCACATGTACCATTACTTGGAGATTTCATAGTGACCCTTGAGTACATGTACCATCACAAGGAGGATCTATAGTGGCACTTGAGTGTTTGTATCATCATAAGGATGCTTGATAGTGACCCTTGAGTACCTATGACTTCACTAGGTGGCTTTATAGTGATCTTTGAGTACATCGAAAATGACTAGGATGCTTAATGGTGACCGTTGAGCACATGTACCATCACTATGATGATTTATAGTCACTCTTGAGTAAATGTACCATCACAAAGATTCTTTATAGGGACCAATGAGTATATTTACCATCACAAGGGGCTTTCTAGTGACCATTGAGTACATGTATCATCACTAGAAGGCTTTATAGTGACTCTTGAGTATATGTACCATCACTAGGAGGCTTTAAAGTGAACCTTGAGTATGCGTACCATCAATAGGAGGCTTTATACTGTAGTGTCTCTTGAGTACATGTACCATCACTAGATGGCTTTACAGTGACACTTCAGTACATGTGCTATCAATAGGAGGCTTTATAATGACCTAGAGTACATGTACCATAAGTAAGAGACCATATAGCGATTCTTTAGCAAATGTATTATCGCTAGAAGTCTTTATAGTGGCTCTTGAGTACATGTGCCGTCACTAGGAGGCTTTATAGTGAACCTTGAGTATACGTACCATCAATAGGAGGCTTTATAGTGTCTCTTGAGTACATGTACCCTCACTAGGTGGCTTTATAGTGACACTTCAGTACATGTACTATCCATAGGAGGCTTTATAATGACCTAGAGTACATGTACCATAAGTAAGAGACTATATAGCGATTCTTTAGTGAATGTATTATCGCTAGAAGTCTTTATAGTGGCTCTTGAGTACATGTAACATCACTAGGAGGCTTAATAGTGAACCTTGAGTATACGTATCATCACTAGGAGTCTTTATAGTGTCTCTTTAGTACAGGTACCATCACTAGGAGGCTTAATAGTGACCTTTGATTATCGGTACCATCACTAGGAGATCTGATTATGCTACTTGAGTCCATGATCCATCGATAGGAGGCACTATAGTGACACTTTAGTACATTTACAATTACTAGTAGACGCTACAGTATCACTTGAGTTACGATTGGGTACATTTATAGTGACACTACGGTATCCCTTGAGTGCACATACCCTTACAAGGGTACACAACAGTGGCAATTGAGAATTTGCATCATCACTAGGAGGCACTAAAGTGACACTTGAGAACATATACCTCACAAAGGAGCCACTGCAGTGACCCTTGAGTACATTTATAAACACTAGTAAGCATTACACAGACACTTGAGTGCATGTAACTTCACTAGGAGTGACATTTGAGTATAGTATTGATCACTAGGAGACACTACAGTGACACTTGAGTACATATATTGTCACTAGGATGCACTACAGGGACACTTTAATACAATAACCATCTCTAAGAGGGACTACAGTCACCCCCTGAGTACATTCACCATCACTAAGAGGCATTACAATGACACTTGAGTACATTTACAATCACAAGTATACACCGAAGTGACACTTGAGTGCATGAACCTTCCTTTTGATGCACTACAGTTAGAATTGAGTATATTTACAATCAATAGTGGGCACTAAATTGACACTTGAGTATATGCATTGTCACCAGGAGGTACTACAGAAACACTTGATTGCAACTTTCTTCACTAAGGGCACTACATATACGTATCAGAACATGCATCAACAGTAGGATGCACTACATTGACATTGGAGAAGATGCATCATCACTAAAAGACACTACAGTGACACTTGAGCACATGTATCTCACTATGGGCTCTACAGTGATATTCATGCACATATACTATCACTAGGAGGCACTACATTGACACATGACTATTTTAACCATCACAAGGAGGCACGACAAAGGCAATTTAGTACATTTACAGTCATAACTAAGCACTACAGTGACACTTTAACATGAGTGCCTCCTAGTGCTGGTATATACGCTCACGTGCCACTGTAGTGCATCCTAGTGAAGATATGTGCACTCAAGTGTTACTGTAGCACATCCTAGTGAAGATATGTTCCCTCAAGTGCTACCGTAGCAAATCCTAGTGAAGGTGCATGCTCGCAAGTGTCACTTTAATGCCTCATATCGATGGTTATTGTAATCAAGTGTCACTATAGTGCCTCCTAGTGAAGGTAGTATACTCAAGCGTATCTGTAGTACCTACTAGTGATGATACAAGCACCCAAACGTCATTGTGGTGGCTCGTGGTTAAAGTACGTTCACCCAAGTGTTTATGTGCTGCATAACAGTGAAGGTAGTGAAGATACATGTACTCAAATGTCACTGAAGTGCCTCCTAGCAATGATAAATCTACTCAAAGATTACTGTAGTGCCTCATTATGATGGTGCATGTCACAAAAATGCCACCTGGTGATGGTATACACACTCAAGTGTCACTGAAATACCTTCTAGCAAATGTAGATGTGCCCAAGTGTCACTGTAGTGCCTCCTTGGCACCTTGCATATACTCACGTGTCACTGTAGTGCCACATAGTGATGATAAACAAACTCAAGAGTAACTAAAATGTCTCTAAGTGAAGGTACCAATGTAGCACCTCCTAGTGAAGAACATATGCCTAAGTGTTAAAGTAGTGCCTCCTTGAGAAGATGCAGATACTCTAGTGTCACTGTACTGCCACCTAGTGATGATATATATACTCGAGTGTCACTGTAGTGCCTCCTACGTGATCTGAGATGGCACTGTGGTGCTCCTAGTGAAGGTACATGTGCCCAATTGTATCTTTAGTGCCTCTTAGTGAAGGTGCATGTATTGAAGTGTCACTGTAGTGTCACCTTGTGATGATATAAACACTCAGGTGCCACACAGTAGTGTATCCTTGTGGTGGTACGTGTACTAAAGTGCAATGGTAGGTGCTCGTAGTATAGGTACATGTACTCAAGTCCTATTATAGTGCCTCATTTTGCTTTTTAATATATTCCAATGCCACTGTTGTGCCTCCTAGTTTTATAAACGCATTCAACTGTCGCTGTAGTACCACCTAGTGATGGTTTATACACTCAAGTGCCACTATAGTGCCTCCTTGTGAAAGTGGTGATGTTCTCGCAAGTGCACCTGTAGTACCTTATTTTTTCAGTTGATGTAATCTATATCCCTATGGTATGAAAATGCTTTGTCAGTTGTCTTCATCTCATGACAACGGTCAGAGCACGGTAATATATCATTCATGTATGAAACATGCTCCGTCAGTTGTCATCGTCACATGACAACGGTCAGAGTATGATTATACCCTTTAAAGTATGAGTCATGCTCTGTCAGTTGCCATCATCTCATGACAACAACCAGAGCACGGTTATTCATCTCTAAGGTATGAAACATGCTCGGTCAGTTGTCATCGTCTCATGACAACGGTCAGGGCATGGTAATATATCATATATCTATAAAAACATGCCCCGCAAGTTGTCTTCGCCTCATGACAACGGACAAAGCATTGTTATGCATCCCAAAGATATGAATCATGCCCCACAAGTTGTCTTCGTCTCATAACAACGGTCCCAGTATGATTATACCCCTCAAGTATGATTCATGCTCTGTCAGTTGCCATCATCTCATGACAACGGTCAGAGCATGGTTATGTATCTCAAAGGTATGTAACATGCTCTGTCAGGTCTCATCGTCTTATGACAACGATCAGAGCATGGAAATATACCATTCATGTATGAAACATGCTCCTTCAGTTGCCATCGTCTTATGACAACGGTCAGAGCATGGTAATAGATCCCTAAGGTATCAATCATGCTCTGTCAGTTGTCATCGTCTCATGACAACGGACAGAGCATGGTTATACATCCCAAAAGGAATGAAACCTGCTCTGTCAGTTGTCTATGTCTCATCACAACGGTCAGAGCATGGTTATTTATCCCTAAGGTATGAATCATGCTCCCTCAGTTGTCATCGTCTCATCACAACGGTCAGAGGATGGTGATATATCCCTCAAGTATGAATCATGCATGGTGCATGTAATATATCATATGAAACATGCTCCGTCAGTTGCCATCGTCTTATGACAACGGTCAGAGCATGGTAATAGATCCCTTAGGTATCAATAATGCTCTGTCAGTTGTCATCGTCTCATGACAACGGACAGAGCATGGTTATACATCCAAAAGGCAATGAAACCTGCTCCGTCAAGTGTCATTGTCTCATGAAAACGGTCAGAGCATGATAATATATCCCTAAGGTATGAATCATGCTCCGTCAGTTGTCATCGTCTCATCACAACGGTCATGGCATGGTGATATATCCCTCAAGTATGAATCATGCTCCGTTAGTTGTCATCGTCTCATGACAACGGTCAGAACATGGTTATTCATCTCTAAGGTATGAAACATACTCCGACAGTTGCCATCGTTATATGACACGGTCAGAGCATGGTTATTAATCCCTAAGGTATGAAACATGCTCCGTCAGTTGTCATCATCTCATGACATCGGTCAGAGCATGGTTGTTCATCCCTAAGGTATGAAACATGATCCGTTAGTTGTCATCATCTCTTGACAACAGTCAGAGCATGGTTATTCATCTCTAAGGTATGAACCATGCTCCGACAGTTGTCATCGTGACATGACAACTGTCAGAGCATGGTTATTCATCCCTAAGGTATGAAACATGCTCCGTCAGATGTCATCATCTCATGACAACGGTCAGAGCATGGTTATTCATCCCTAAGGTGTGAAACATGCTCCGTCTGTTGTCATCGTTTCATGACAACGGTCAGAATATGGTTATTCATCTCTAAGGTTTGAAACATGCTCCGTCAGTTGTCATTATCTCATGACAACGGTCAGAGCATGGTTATTTATCACTTAAGTATGAAACTTGATCCGTCAGTTGTCATCGTGACATGACAACGGTCAGAGCATTATTATTTATCTCTAAGGCATGAAACATGCTTTGTCAGTTGTCATCGCCTCATGAAAACGGTCATAGCATTATTATTTATCTCTAAGGTGTGAAACAAGCTCCGACAGTTGTCATCGTAACATGACAACGGTCAGAGCATGGTTATTCATCTCTAAAGTATGAAACATGCTCCGACAGTTGTCATCGTGACATGACAACGATCAGAGCATGGTTATTCATCCCTAAGGTATGAAACATGCTCCGTCAGTTGTCATCGCCTAATGACAACGGTCAGAGCATGGTTATTCATCTCTCAGGCATGAAACATGCTCTGTCAGTTGTCATCGTGACATGAAAACGGTCAGAGCATGGTTATTCATCCCTAAGGTATGAAACATGCTCCGACAGTTGTCATCACGACATGACAACGGTCAGAGCATGGTTATTCATCTCTAAGGTATGAAACATGCACCGTCAGTTGCCATCGTGACATGACAACGGTCAGAGCATGGTTATTCATCTCTAAGGTATGAAACATGCTCCGACAGTTGTCATCGTGACATGACAACGGTCAGAGCATGGATATTCATCTCTAAAGGTATGAAACATGCTCCGTCAGTTGTCATCGTCTCATGACAACGTTCAGAGCATGGTTATTCATCCCTAAGGTGTGAAACATGCTCTGTCAGTTGTCATCGTCTAATGACAACGGTCAGAGCATGGTTATATATCTCTAAGGTATTAACAAGCTCCGACAGTTGTCATCGTGACATTACAACGGTCAGAGCATGGTTATTCATCTCTAAGGCATGAAACATGCTCCGATAGTTGTCGTAGTGACATGACAACAGTCAGAGAATGGTTATTCATCTCTAAAGTATGAAACATGCTCCGACAGTTGTCATCACGACATGACAACGGTCAGAGCATGGTTATTCATCTCTAAGGTATGAAACATGCACCGTCAGTTGCCATCGTGACATGAAAACGGTCAGAGCATGGTTATTCATCTCTAAGGTATGAAACATGCTCCGACAGTTGTCATCGTGACATGACAACGGTCAGAGCATGGATATTCATCTCTAAAGGTATGAAATTGCTCCGTCAGTTGTCATCATCTCATGACAACGTTCAGAGCATGGTTATTCATCCCTAAGGTGTGAAACATGCTCTGTCAGTTGTCATCGTCTAATGACAACGGTCAGAGCATGGTTATATATCTCTAAGGTATTAACAAGCTCCGACAGTTGTCATCGTGACATTACAACGGTCAGAGCATGGTTATTCATCTCTAAGGCATGAAACATGCTCCGATAGTTGTCGTAGTGACATGACAACAGTCAGAGAATGGTTATTCATCTCTAAAGTATGAAACATGCTCCGTCAGTTGTCATCGCCTCATGACAACGGTCAGAGCATGGTTATTCATCTCTCAGGCATGAAACATGCTCTGTCAGTTGTCATCGTGACATGAAAACGGTCAGAGCATGGTTATTCATCCCTAAGGTATGAAACATGCTCCGACAGTTGTCATCACGACATGACAACGGTCAGAGCATGGTTATTCATCTCTAAGGTATGAAACATGCACCGTCAGTTGCCATCGTGACATGACAACGGTCAGAGCATGGTTATTCATCTCTAAGGTATGAAACATGCTCCGACAGTTGTCATCGTGACATGACAACGGTCAGAGCATGGATATTCATCTCTAAAGGTATGAAACATGCTCCGTCAGTTGTCATCATCTCATGACAACGTTCAGAGCATGGTTATTCATGCCTAAGGTGTGAAACATGCTCTGTCAGTTGTCATCGTCTAATGACAACGGTCAGAGCATGGTTATATATCTCTAAGGTATTTACAAGCTCCGACAGTTGTCATCGTGACATTACAACGGTCAGAGCATGGTTATTCATCTCTAAGGCATGAAACATGCTCCGATAGTTGTCGTAGTGACATGACAACAGTCAGAGAATGGTTATTCATCTCTAAAGTATGAAACATGCACCGTCAGTTGTCATCATCTCATGACAACGTCCAGAGCATGGTTATTCATCCCTAAGGTGTGAAACATGCTCTGTCAGTTGTCATCGTCTAATGACAACGGTCAGGGCATGGTTATTCATCTCTAAGGTATGAAACAAGCTCCGACAGTTGTCATCGTGACATGACAACGGTCAGAGCATGGTTATTCATCTCTAAGGCATGAAACATGCTCCGAGAGTTGTCGTCGTGACATGACAACAGTCAGAGCATGGTTATTCATCTCTAATGTACGAAACATGCTCCGTCAGTTGTCATCATCTCATGACAACGGCAGAGCATGGTTGTTCATCCCTTAAGTATGAAACTTGATCCGTCAGTTGTCATCGTGACATGACAACGATCAGAGCATTATTATTTATCTCTAAGGCATGAAACATGATCTGTCAGTTGTCATCGCCTCATGACAACGGTCATAGCATTATTATTTATCTTTAAGGTGTGAAACATGCTCCGTTAGTTGTCATCGTCTCATGACAACGGTCAGAGCATGGTTATTCATCTCTAAGGTATGAAACATGATCCGTTACTTGTCATCATCTCATGACAAAGGTCAGAGCATGGTTATTCATTCCTAAGGCATGAAACAGGATCCGTCAGTTGTCATCATCTCATGACAACGGTCAGAGCATGGTTATTTATCCCTAAGGTATTAAACATGCTCCGACAGTTGTCATCGTCTCATGACAACAGTCAGAGCATGGTTATTCATCTCTAAGGCATGAAACATACTCCGTTAGTTGTCATCATCTCATGACAACGGTCAGATCATGGTTATTCATCTCTAAGGCATTAAACATGCTCCGTTAGTTGTCATCATCTCATGACAACGGTCAGAGCATGGTTATTTATCCCTAAGGTATGAAACATGCTCCGACAGTTGTCATCGTCTCATGACAACAGTCAGAGCATGGTTATTCATCTCTAAGGTATGAAACATGCTCTGTCAGTTGTCATCGTGACATGACAACGGTCAGAGCATGGTTATTCATCCCTAAGGTATGAAACATATTCCGACAGTTGTCATCGTGACATGACAACGGTCAGAGCATGGTTATTCATCCCTAAGGTATGAAACATGCTCCGTTAGTTGTCATCATCTCATGACAACGGTCAGAGCATGGTTATTCATCTCTAAGGCATGAAACATGCTCCATTAGTTGTCATCATCTCATGACAACGGTCAGATCATGGATATTCATCTCTAAGGTATGAAACATGTTCCGACAGTTGCCATCGTGAACTGACAACGGTCAGAGCATGGTTGTTCATCCCTTAGGTATGAAACATGCTCCGTTAGTTGTCATCATCTCATGACAACAGTCAGAGCATGGTTATTCATCTCTAAGGTATGAAACATGCTCCGTTAGTTGTCATCATCTCATGACAACGGTCAGAGCATGGTTATTCATCCCTAAGGTATGAAACATGCTCCGTTAGTTGTCATCACCTCATGACAACGGTCAGATCATGGTTATTCATCTCTAAGGTATGAAACAAGATCCGTTAGTCGTCATCATCTTATGACAACCGTCAGAGCATGGTTATTCATCCCTAAGGTATGAAACATGCTCCGTCTGTTGTCATCGTGACATGACAACGGTCAGAGCATGGTTATTTATCCCTAAGGTATGAAACATGCTCCGACAGTTGTCATCGTGACATGACAACGGTCAGAGCATGGTTATTCATCTCTGAGGTATGAAACATGCTCTGTCATTTGTCATCGCCTCATGACAACGGTCAGAGCATGGTTATTCATCTCTAAGGTATGAAACATGCTCCGACAGTTGTCATCGTGACATGACAACGGTCAGAGCATGGTTATACATCCCTAAGGAATGAAACATACTCCGTTAGTTGTCATCATCTCATGACAACGGCCAGATCATGGTTATTCATCTCTAAGGTACTAAACATGATCCGTCAGTTGTCATTGTCTCATGACAACGGTCAGAGCATGGTTATTCATCTCTAAGGTATGAAACTTGATCCGTCAGTTGTCTTTGTCTCATGACAACGGTCAAAGCATGGTAATTCATCCCTTAGGTATGAAACATGCTCCGTCAGTTGTCATCACCTCATGACAACGGTCAGAGCATGGTTATTCATCCCTAAGGTATGAAACATGCTCCGTTAGTTGTCATCGTCGCATGACATGGGTCAGAGCATGGTTATCGATCTCTAAGGTATGAAACATGATCCGTCAGTTGTCATCGCCTCATGACAACGGTCAGAGCATGGTTATTCATCTCTTAGGTATGAAACATGCTCCAACAGTTGTCATCGTGACATGACAACGGTCAGAGCATGGTTATTCATCTCTAAGGTATGAAACATGCTCCGACAGTTGTAATCGTGACATGACAACAGTCAAAGCATGGTTATTCATCTCTAAGGTATGAAACATGCTCCGACAGTTGACATCGCCTCATGACAACGGTCAAAGCATGGTTATTCATCTCTTAGGTATGAAACATGCTCTGTCAGTTATCATCGTGACATGACAACGGTCAGAGCATGGTTATTCATCTCTAAGGTATGAAACATGCTCCGTTAGTTGTCATCGTGATATGCCAACGGTCAGAGCACGGTTATTCATCTCTAAGGTATGAAACATGCTCCGTTAGTTGTCATCGTGACATGCCAACGGTCAGAGCATGGTTATTCATCTCTAAGGTATGAAACATGCTCCGTCAGTTGTCATCGTCTCATGACAACGGTCAGAGCATGGTTATTCATCCCTAAGGTATGAAACATGGTCCGACAGTTGTCATCGCCTCATGACAACAGTCAGAGCATGGTTATTCATCCTTAAGGTATGAAACATGCTCTGTCAGTTATCATCGTGACATGACAACGGTCAGAGCATGGTTATTCATTTCTAAGGTATGAAACATACTCTGACAGTTGTCATCGTGACATGACAACGGTCAGAGCATGGTCATTCATCTCTAAGGTATGAAACATGCTCTGACAGTTTTCATCGTGACATGACAACGGTCAGAGCATGGTTATTCATCACTAAGGTATAAAACATGCTCCGACAGTTGTCATCGTCTCATGACAACGGTCAGAGCATGGTTATTCATCTCTAATGTATGAAACATGCTCGGTCAGTTGTCATCGTGACATGACAACGGTCAGATCCCTTAGGTATGAAACATGATCCGTCAGTTGTCATTGCCCCATGACAGCGGTCAGAGCATGGTTATTCATCCCTTTGGTATGAAACATGCTCTGTCAGTTGTCGTCGTCTCATGACAACGGTCAGTGCATGGTTATTCATCCCTAAGGTATGAAACATGCTCTGTTAGTTGTCATCGTGACATGACAACGGTTAGAGCATGGTTATATATCATTTATGTATGAAACATGCTCCGTCAGTTGTCATCGCTTCATGACAACGGTCAGAGCATGGTTATTCTTCCCTTAGGTATGAAACATGCTCCGTCAGTTGTCATCGTCTCATGACAACGGCCAGAGCATGGTTATTCATCCCTTAGGTATGAAACATGCTCCGTTAGTTGTCATCGTGACATGACAACGGTCAGAGCATGGTTATATATCATTTATGTATGGAACATGCTCTGACAGTTGTCATCGTCTCATGACAATGGACAGAGCAGGTAAGAAACATGCACCGTGATCGTTTCGTGACCACAGTCAGACCATGGTTATACCTCATTCAGGTAAGAAACATGCCCCGTCCATTATGATTATCTCATGACCATGTTCGGAGCATGGTTATACCCCTATTTCATAAGGAACATGCTCGTCTCATTACAATGGTAAGATAATGTTTATACATCTACCTGATGAGGAACATGATCAGCCAGCTGTGATCGTATTTAGAATATGGATATACCCATATCTGATTTAGAAATACGCTCATCCAGTTCTGACCGGCTCCTCACAACGACTTCAGAACTTAGTTGTACGTTTATTAAAGGAGAAACATGCCCATCCATTTGCCTTCATTCTATTACAGGAATTAGGACATGTTTCCAGGCTAGCCTTATATGATATATGTGCAGGCGATAGCCATCGTCTGATCATAGTTAAAGAAATTAGCGCTTGTGAATGTCATCTTCATAAAGGAAATAGCAAATACGCTGATACGTTTACAACTGCACATACGCACAGGCTTATCTGAGTCTAAATGGAGGATTGAGGTCGGGGGCACATTGTAGGAAATGATGTGCGATTATTTACATTAAGCCTCCATAGAGGCATCCATCCTCATTTCAGGGATCTTAAAATATGACCTCTACATAAAGTCTTATCTTTTTTAAAAGCTGCATCTTGTTAAGCGCTATTAATAGACATTGGGTTTTTTGGCTGTCTATTTTAAAAACAAATGACGCGTGCGCAGCAACGCACCATGCGGGGACAGTTGTCATTATCCCCTTCCCCTTTGAAAACGCATCACCCAGATAAAATCCTTTATTTAAAAAAACCTGAGAATGACAGCGAGATAATTGTTATTGCATATCATAGTCGGGCCAGCTTGTAGTGTCCTAGAAAATTCATGGTTTTAAATTTACTTTAAGGTTTTGAAAAAGTATCCGTTTGAAGACAGGGGTGGTCGATTTTGCATGACATAAATTCAGCTGCAAGTTAACATGCGATAGTTTTGATTTTTGACTCAACAGATTTGCGTCCTTTGCTTCTTTCACGATTGCACATTCATCAATGAACGATTTGAAATGAATTGACAGTTCGGTATGCTCAAAAGTACACCCCTTTAAAGATACCGAAATACCCAACCCACCCTGATGACTACAGTCTAGTAATAAAATTCAACGTCTTGGGCCTTTCAAAGTTTCGATTGTTTTACATCTGGTGTTGTCGGAAGAGGCTGAGGGCATACACAAATGACAAACTATGCATAAATTACGCTTGTATTACGTGTTTTTCGTATTTTGCAAGTGGCGTTAACGTAATTTTTTGCGACGTTATTGATCACATGACAGCAGATCTCCTGCCATGATTTACATAAAAACGGTTTTCCCACATGACTGTCAGTGTATGTAATCAATATCAGTAATGAAAGCGTGCATAAAGGTAACTTATGGAGATGTTTCTAAAGAGGAGCTATAAATTGATGTTCAAATTTGACGTTCATTTTCGAAATATTGAAGTTATCAATTACATTTAATTAGAAAAAGTCTTTTTTGCTGATATGCTATCATACACGCCACAGTTTAAACATGAAATAACCAAAAAGCTTCATTTAACTTGCAGAAAGGTGCTGGATGCTGTATGTACCCATTTGGCGTCATCAGCAGCGTCGCGTGATAGTGCAGTCAAATTAACGACTGATTCATACCAATTCTGGGTTGCACATTAAAACCTGCGAGTAACTTTCCAATTGCATATAAAAGCCACTATTTTTTTTGCCACACCAGAATTTGGCAAAATCACATCATCTTTCTAGTGGTTTGAAAAGCTAAAAACCTCTCAAATACTTAAATACATATAATTAAACCAACTGCTAATTGGTCACTTTACATTTTTACGCTAACTCAGAAACTGAAACGTAGGGTATACAAAATTCATGTTTTTTTTTTAAGTGAAGCAATACTTTGCCAAGACTCTGCAAGTTATTTCATTTAAAAATGACGTGTAGTTCTTGCACGGACGAAGTTAGAGAAAAGGTACCCTCATTTCAAAAAGTCACACTTTTTCTACGATAAAAACATAACAGAAATTAACGTTTTTGTTTGTTTGAAGATGTTTTTGGCTAGCATGATATAAGAAGAATAAGCCTCAAAAGTTTTGATTCCATCGGACAGGTCGTTTTTGCTACTCAGTAACATAAGACAAACACTTTTAGCAGGTTAATCATTGAAATTTAGCTTTAAGCTTGCCATTTACATAGAGATTTTGCACTGCTCTGTACGCTTTATTATCAGCGACACAGCATTGAAATTTTCAGCGATTATTCATTATCACCAGACGTCACCGTCCTTCTTTGAAAATTGAAAAAAAATATATATATATAATGCTACCAAATCAATTTTTAAACTCTCACATTGAAACTGGAAGTGTAAAGTAGTCGTAAAACAATAATCGCCCAAAATGGACTAATCAAGTTCTACTGTGTTTGGCCTACAATGTTCAAATAGAATTAAGTGCATTTAACAATTTTACCAGGAAATATTGGTGAATTTCAAAAATCTCGAAAAAAAAAAATGAAAAATGCAACATTTTAAAAATGCGTAAAAAATCTCCCATAAGTAAAATTTCAATTGTTTGGTGTTTTTTAAGTCGGATGGACCAGTTTGTAACCATCTTAACGTCAATATTATAAAAACTACTCTCAAAACCATTCTTTCTTAAAAAAAAGTCTTTTTTGCATTATTAACCCAAAAAATCTTTGAAGTAAAAGAAAACTTTTCAAAAAAACACTGCTAAACGTTTGCCCATTAAAATACACATATATAGGAAAAAATCATTACAATTTTATAAGCGTTTGGTCAGAAATAATGAGTTTGAAAACTGACCAATTAGAACTTGATTTTAGTATACATTAAGGAGCAAAACATATACAATTATGTAAAGAAAATTGAATGCCATCATGGTGAAAAAATGGTCAAAGTTACGGGGTTTCTCCTACATTTTCATACGGGGAAAACCCCCCTTTTTAAATAAACATAAAAGCTTGGTTAAGAAATAAGTTTGTTTGATCGTAATAATTGCAGAAAATGTAAAAGACAGCTTAATTCCATACTTTTATTTCCCCTGCAGGGGTTTTCCCCCACAATCTGAAATAGAGGAAAAACCGGCAGGGTTTTTAACTGAAAAATATAGTCGTTTTTCTTACATTGCATTCCATAAAATGACAAAAAAGAGCGAATTAAATTATTTAACATCATTTGAAACCAGTAAAGCAAAAACAATAATCCCAGCAGGGTTTTTCCCCGTGGGGTTTTTCCCCTACAATTTGAGATGGGGAAAAACCCTGTGGGTTTTTTTGTTTTTGTTTTTTAAATAAAGTTTTTTTTCCATTGCATTTAAACAAACAAAACAGAATGCAAATTTGATAATTTATCATCATTGGATGCCTCCAAAGCAAAAAGAAAATTCCCCGCAGGGTTTTTCCCATGCGGGGTTTTTTCTCACAAAATTCAATGGGAGAAAAAACCTGTGGGGTTTTCATAAAAAAAATATGACCAAATTTTTTATTAAGTGATATCAGTTTTACGGTAAGAGATGTCCTTTGAAGCAATTGTTAACGACGGACAACGAACATCAATCATCACAATAGCTCAACTTTAGGCTTTCACTCAGGTGAGCTAAATAAGAATGCAAAGAGTACAGGTCTAGTATGTGAGCAAGCAAGTATCGCTTATTTTTGTCTCAGCAGTGTATAAAGTAAAACATATTTTACATATAAAACACATGAGTATATATTATACATTGACATTCTAAAAGAATTGTGAGAGACAGTAAGAATTTAAGTTCTTCAACATGTACATGTACCTGCCATGGGATAAACTCTCACAGAGTTGAGGTTAGCCTTATATTTAAACTACAAAGGTTGACAAACTTAAATATGCATTACAAATGAACCAGCATCGACTCTCGCTGATGGGAAATTGTACAGCCAGATTTTCTCAAGATATAGTTCTTGAATCGATCCCTAATATACACTCACATCATATACACAAACACACACAAACACACACGCATAGCAAATAACAGCGCAGTTCTAAGAACACCTGTATCTGTGCTGGTGGGTATGAAACTCACACACACCAAGCTCAAAACACATATATATGGAGGGATATAGTGAATCAACTGAGCCAAAGATGCTGTTAATATTTTGCCTCTAGCGAGATTCGACGAACCCACGACCTCGGCAACACCGCCCAGCACTACACCAGACAACTACCAACTGCACCACTGCACCACTGAGACATCCCAAAAAAAGCGCTGATATTGACGAAGACCAATGCAGCACACGTCATATTGGTTCCTTATATATATACTCGGAAGAAGCAAACAATTCAGTCCATAAAACGGGTACAAAATAATTAATAATCAAAAAAGACACACTGGAACACTTTAAGTTTTTAATTATTTTTTTCAGCAACCGTTCATCATTCGATGATGATACCGATTGCTGAAAAAATTAATTAAAAAACTTAAAGTGTTCCAGTGTGTCTTATATATATATATATATATATATATATATATATATATATATATATATATATATATATATATATATATATATATATAGCCGGTGTTGCCTAGGTCTGATTAAAATACCTGTAACCTGATAGGTAAATGATAAACTATTTTGGCACAAAATATCTGCCCATCTGGCAATTTATAAGCAATTATTCTCATTTTACAATTTAAACGTATGAAGCAGATACTCAAAAGGAACCACCTTGGTGAGATGGCTCCTCCGAGTGCCCATAGTGCATGGTATAAAAACCAATGTACAATAACATATTTTTACACTATTAGCTCATTTCTCATTTAAGGCATATGTTGTGGGCACTCACCTCACAAGAAGTGCCGCAGTGAGACAGCTGAGTCACATCTACCCCAGCACTCCAAACTCTCATTTATAAAAAAATGGACAGAGAAACGATGACAACGCAATTTCTTCAATATATCATGTTAATTGTGAGAAGCCAAAAGAACGGCCCTAACATGAGCTCCAAAAACGCACGAGGAAAAACAAAACATTTATGCTCAAAACACCTGCCTATTCAAGCAGACAGAATGGAATTTTCCTACACTTCAACACAAGTCTCTAAATCAGAATACATGTTGTAGGTACTCAAAAGAAACACCTTGAAAGAGATGCTCCTGTTCCACATGAGCATCATTTTTTTACTCAAAGCACCTGCCTCTCTGACCATTTATGCACATTTTGCTCACTTCACATTCAAAACTTATGTTGTTGATACCAGGGTTCGCACAGGCTTGAAAAGTATTTCAATTTAGAGGGCTTTCTTGAAAAGTCCTTGCAAATAAAATAAGCCTAGAACTTGGAAAATTGCACAAAGGCCTTGAAAAGTCCTTGAATTCTTCTATTTTCTGGAGGAATTAACACTGATGATAGAGGTCTTAATCAGATAAAACTGTAATGCCTTTATAAAGGCACAACAATTTAACACTACTTTCTAGTACTAATTTCTCCATTATCTCAGTCTAGCATTTCTGAAAGAGAATTTTAACACTTAAATCAGGATTTTTCATAATTTTTTAGTCCTTGAAAACAGTAGGAAAGTCTTAAGAAGTCCTTGAAAAGTCCTTGAATTTTCTTCAAACTTGCCTGTATGAACCCTGGATACTCATAAAGGAACCACCTCACCGAGCGGCCAAAACATGATGAAACCACTCTTTAATTTTGTAATTATCTCAATTCTCAATCATGACGTATGTTGTGAGTATTCCAAAAGAACAGCCTCAGTGAAACAGCTCCTCCCAGTGACCCAACATCCAGAAAACTTGATTATAAACAAATGGACAGAGAAACAAGGATAATATTTGAACACCTGTGTATAGGCCAATTTTGACATCAGACGGATCAAAGATCAGACGAGTCTACTTAGGAGCACGAGAAAGGTAAATAAGATTGTAACGGTTATTTCTCGCTTAATACTTACTGCTCGCGCTATCGACGTAACGAACTTCCTAATAAATGTGTAAAGGCATGACCAATACAACAACTACAGGCAACGTCTTGAATTGCAAATATTCCATGGAAAGTTGCAGCGTTCGAATCTCAGAGATTGAGTCACAAATGTATATTTTATTGACATATTTTTTTTTATAGGGGAGGGGTAGGAATAGTAAATCTGCTACCTTTGGGTACCAGTGATATGAAAATTTGGTACATTGTAATTTTATTGAAGGAAAATCGCAAGTTTGGCTGGAATGGCGGAAAGTAGTAAGTGGTGTAAGTACACAAAAACAGTCTTCCGGTTTGGCAGCCCACGAAAATAGTACCTTTAGAAATTCAGCACTTCCCGTTTCTGGGCCCTTTATGGCGTAAATGGATGCTTTATTCGACTTTAAATGTGCATGTGATTCAACATTGGTCTATGTTTGTTAGGCTGATGCATAAAAATGCATCTTTGTGTTGACTTTTTTGTCACAGACTCCCCTACACACTCCCCAGGTAACGTATGACGCCGGTCGGATTTCAGCCTGAATTTTTTGACTGTCCCTCAAAGAACGGAGAATGCTGACAAAACGAGATTATCAAGGAATGTTGTCTTTTCATTTTTTTGATAGGTGAATGACGGATCTTGCCACTCACAGGCAGAAAAAAGTCCAAGCAATGTCCTGAAAATTTTGCAGATGCTCGAGTTCTGCCTTTTTACATGGAGTTGAATGGGACCGATTAATTGTGCACCGAACCCAAGTATAGTAAAGTTCGGAACTTTACTATATTATTTTCATGCTATCTTAAAACACGATACATTTTATTTTGACTTCTCTGCGGCAAATTGTATCACCTAATGCGTTTTATGATTGTTTCATTGCGAGGAATAATTTCGCCTTCAACCTATTATTGCTAGGGCATAAGAGGCATTACATCTGGTGACTGTGTGAAGTGCGTCGAGCATGTTTTGTCAGTAGAGCGGATATACAAACTAGTTAAAGGTGATCGAGGCAGAGGAAGGTCATGAGCCAGTGGTGATTGATCTTGCGTCGGGCTCCGACTGCAGCTCTGATACTGACACTGCCAGCGAGACAGAGGGCATGTGAAATTAATTGTATCTGAAATTTAATAAATTATGAAATAAAATATATACCATGATGAAAATATACAATAGAAAACGAACTGAAATGAACACGCACGCGCACACACTTGTATTAAAAGTAAAAAAAAGCATGACCGAGATTCGAACTCTTATTAAAGAAAAGAAATACTAATTAATGTACTGTTGCTTACCTACCGAGCTACAGCGAAAGTTGAGTAAACTGTTGAAAGTTACCTATATAATCATGGTAATGTATTATGTAACGCTTATGATACCGCTTCATAACAGTTTCTACCTGTTTCCCCTTTCACGTGCTGTAAATTCGAATCGTCTGATCTATGATCCGTCTGAGGTCGAAATTCACCAATACAAGCAGATATTAGATATATCTAGCATTATTTATCATTCTGTCATTAAAACATGCATGTTTTAGAAAAACTGATTGAAAGGGAAGATTTTTACGATTCAGCATGCCATTATTAAGCCAAATGAAAAAAAATTATGTGGTTAAGGTTACACCTTGAAAAAAATAGGGTAGGAAAGGTAGGATTCTCTTTTTGTTCTTTTTTTTAAAACTTGTTTCTTGGAATATTCAGATCCGACTGGAAATGTATTAAATAAGACAAAACTTTTACAAGAGGGCCCTCGGGCCGTGGATCGCTAACCTGAGTCCTGGTACATGAGTAGACGATGTACTGGCCTGTGGCTAAGGAGATATATGATTTAAAAGATATTTCTATTTTTAGTTCTGGTAGTCATGTTGTTCAGCTGGTCGATTTGGTTAGAGGGCAAAATGAGGACCATTTCTGTGAAATTATTTTGATTTTGAACCAGTGGATCAGGAGATTTCATATGAAAATATTTCTTATCTAAAGCTCTGCCAACCCTGTTTGGCGGAGCAAAACCATTTGTGCAATTTTGATAGAGGGCACCATTGAGGAACATTTCTGTGAAATTATTTTACATTAAGACCAGTGGTTCAGGAATAGAGGAAATTTAAATACATTTCACATCTAGAGCTCTGGTAACACCTGTATTAAGCCTGTTTAAAACTGTTTGTGCAATTTTGGTAGAAGCCATTATGAGGAACAATTCTGTCATATTATTTTGAATTTGAATTAGTGGTTCAGGAGAGAATGTCATTAAAAGACATTTCTTATCTAGAGTTCTGAAAGCCCCTTTGTTCGGTGGAGCTTAACCATTTGTGCAATTATGGAAGAAGGCATCATAAGGAACAATTCTGTCAAATTATTTTGAATTTGGACCAGTGGTTCAGGAGATGTTCATTCTAAGTTGAGTTAAAGCTTGCTGACATTCCCTTAGAAATAATTGAGAGGTTGTGGTCAATTAAAGTAAAGGTGTCAGCCAGACATTGATTCTGTCACTGTATTAAATAGATTATCTTGTAATTTTAAAGCATCTTATCTTCTGTCTAGATGACAATATCTTTACAGATTGACAAAAATGCAAAAGTAAATATCAAGTCATAACTCCAAGTCTTTCTTGTTTGTTGGGTTGGGTTTAAGCTTGCTGACATTCCCTTAGAAATAATTGAGAGGTTGTGGTCACTTGAAGTAAAGGTGTAAGATAGATTCTGTCTGGTATTAAATAGATTACTTGTAGTTTTAAAGCATTTTATCTTCTGTCTAGATGACAATATCTTTACAGATTGACAAAATTGCAAGAGTAAATATCAAGTCATAACTCCCAGTCCTTCTTGTTTGTTGGGTTGGGTTTAAGCTTGCTGACATTTCTTTAGAAGTAATTGAGAGAATGTGGTCACTTAAAGTAAAGATGATTATTTTTATAGATGGCCTTGTGGTTTTTAAGTATTAAAGAAGGCTTACAAAGGACTTGTATAGAGTATGTAGTGTATTCAATGCCTCTCAGGTGAGTGATTAGTACATGTATTCCAATGTCTCTTGCATTAAACATTATCTGAAACCTTTGGACCAATTCAAATCAAATTTCATATGGAGACTACTTTGGGATGGGGAAATGAAAGTTTATGCAAATGATCCTTGTCACTTGACCAAGATTGTGACCATTCTTTTAGAAACCCCATCAGAGTGACAAACGGTTTGGATCATTCTGTTGGCCCTGAAATTTTAAAATATGTTTTGTATGTATTTCAGAAAACGAAACAAGACAGAGGACCATCACAGCGAGTGCCTAAAAATCGATTAAAGAAAGAAAATCGACAGAAATTGAAAGAGAGAAGAAGCGGATTGTTTGTGAAAGAAGAAAGATTGGCCGTTTCTGCTACCGATATCGGTGATATTGAGGAGGATATAGATATATTAGGATAACCGAGAACTTTCTAGGCACCCTCTATAAACTAAAGAATTCTTCCATCTTCTATAAACCTATGTATTATGATGGGTTTTCCCATACAGATAAATGCAATAAGGATGGGATAGTCCATTGTACACTTTTAGGGGTCACAGGTCAGAATTTACTAAGGCCAAAATGAAACATATTTGTGGTTCCTGTTTCATACCAACAAATTTTAGGGTAGGTAGTAAGGGAAATTATTTAATTTTGTTTAAGAAATAGATCAGCTCCAGCAGTGAATTATTTTTAATAATTCACTGTTTAGAGGTCAGTTGTTAAGAAGATCAAATCACAAGCATGTAGCGCGAGTGATTTATCTTCGTATAACTGACCGACAAACAGTGGATTATTACTCAATAATTCACGCACTGGAGCTGATCTATTTCAATTCTAACGCACAATAAACAAACACATTTGAAGTCATCAGCTTCTTCCAACTTTCCGCCATTGCACTGAAGAACTCCTGTCGATATTTAGACTACGTCGCATACGTTTACATGTATTTGTAACGTTGTCCAAGGGTAAAAACGACGTTACACTGTCTAACGCTCCAGTAACAAATAGGGGAGACTATCGCAGCCAAAAATGACTATTGCGATAGTATTGACATTGCAGGAAGTAACATTGCGATACTATTGTGATACTATTGTCTGAAACGTTTATGCTTGTTTAAAGGAGAAAATTAAGAATATGGTAGGACTTTTCTGCACGTACGGGTTCCAATTTTTGCATAGAAACAACAGAAATTTCAGAATATTGTAAAAGTTTACTTATTTTGCTGTAATGCATGGGAGGCAGCAGCATATACATCCTATTGCAATTTAACTTTCTTTTTGGGCCTAACCAAGTATAAAAACTATTGAAACTTTGCGATAGTAAAAAGACTATTGCCGATACTATTGACATTGCCATCTTCCTATCGATGCAGTTACATTGCATAGGTTACTATTGTGATGTATTGATAGTCCAATGTATTGTTACATCCCTAGTAACAACTGACGTCAGCTATCACACACTGAAGCTGTGAATTATTGTTTGATAATCACACTTTTTTAACATTGGCTCTATAGGCGAGGTGTGATAGAATATAACATTTAACACAGAAAAAAGTGACAAAATATATAAATGTTTAGGGTAGAGTTAAAAAATAGGGTAGGTAGGGAAACCGGAACCACATATATTTTCATTTAAGCCTTAATATGATTTATTTAAGTCCCTGAAAATTGTTTTGACCTCAGCAACAAGCATAGACCCTGATGAAATGCAGCATTATGCTGCGTTTCATCTGGGTCTTCACTGTTTGCAAAAGTACTCGTTGATGGGTTTCCAGAATGCAAAAGATTAATACAATGAATGAGGAGTGCAGTGACTCACTGGTAGAGTGTTGGACGAGGGATCAAAGGGTGGCTACATAGGGCCAGTTAAGCAAAAAATGTCAGCGTAAAAGAGTGATTATTTTCTTAACCATCAGTTCAAACATGTGTTTTGGGTGCTCAAAAAAACGTCTGATTGAAATGGTTCTTTTGAGTACCCACAACATGTTTTGGTTGAAAAATAAGAAATCATTTTCAGTTACACACTCTTATCTGGGGGCCTGTGGCTAGCTGAGACTCAATGAAGGCACTGCGCTGTGTCCTTGATGAAGACACTTTATCCTTTGCTTAAGAGTGGTCCAACCCAAAAAGAAACCTGACATTGACTGGAAAATTGTTGATTGGGATGTTCAGCATCAGCTCATGCAAAATTTATACAATGAGCCTGGCCCGGACGTGTAGCCAATTCGGTAACATGTCTTGACTGCAGATACGTGTCTGACTGCAGATCCAGGGGTCAAGAGTTTGATTCCGGCCGGGTCCCATACTTTGGTGGAGATTGATCATGAATTAATTTCTACGGCCATTCTCCTCCCGCTGATTCTAGAAGGGTTGTTATCAGTTACAAGCAAAAGTATGGGCACAAAGTACTGGTTAATTGCTAAGTAAAGCTTGCCCATGAAAATAGTGTGTTTAGGTGAAGTGACCGTCCTGACATGACCATAGCTGTTGACTGCGACTTTAAGCATCAAACCAAACAAAATAATGAGCCTGGGATGATTCATTCGTCCAACATATCAAAGGGTCACAGTATAGAATTTCCAAATCAATGTGTACTTTAGTCCGTGATGATTGTTTTTTATAGCAAACAGTGCTGACCCTGATACAATACTGTTTATCAGTTTTGCAGCATTTATATGGGTCAGCACCGTTTGCCAAATTACCCCTTTAATAGTTTCCATGACACAGGGTAAATGCAATGAAAACTAATGTTTGATTGTTATTGTTGCATACATTGATATATTCACCATAATTTACAAAATGAATGGCACTATATTTTTTACATCGGACAAGGATTTTATGCAATATTATTGTTTAATGTGCTGCTGTCTTGATAGAATATTTTATGTGCTACATGAATGAATTTTTTTTTACCATAAGTTGTGTCAAAGTGAGTCTGCATTTCTTATCTACCTGAAAATCATGTCAATGTGCTATATGAATCCCAATTAGAGCTGCGACATGAGATTTCCAACAATGTGGTATGTGCGACCTGCAAAGGCTCAGACCAGCCTGTGCATACGCGCAGTCTGATCAGAACCTTTGCTAGTTGCTTGAATATTCTATGACCCTTATGCTACTGACTGAACACCTTTTGTAGTTTCCAAGCTTACAAGGAGGCTGCACAGGCTGGTCTGAGGCTACAATTGTCAAAATGCCACATCATTTGAAAATCTCATGTGGTGGCTCATTTAAGCTGCTACCATTATCCTTTAAAACGCCATCTAAAATATGCACAGTTTGTTACTATTTTTAAACTAAATAAGGCTTCATATTTTGAGAGAATCGTGAGAATGTGGCCTTAGTTCTCTGAAAATCATGAAAGATATCCCCAAATTTGTTGGCTGATGCAGTCGAATTCGAAGCTGTAAGGGTTGATTAAATCATGATAATGTTCACATTTAGATATTTCTTCCATGTCAGGCCCCCAGATAAGAATGCATAATTGAAAATTATTTTTCTTATTTCTCAACCAAAACATATGCTGTGGGTACTCAAAAGAACCATCTGAATTGAATGATACCCAAAACATAATTACCCTTTGATTTAAGCTCTTAGCATACTGGGTAAATATGTCTCCCCCCCCCCCCACCCCACCCCCCCTTCAGTGTTGGGAGACATATTGTTTTTCCCTGTGCGTCCATTTGACTGTCCATTGCAAATCGTGTCTAATCTTGTGAAGGCAACTCCAGCAACTTTATCTGGATCTTTTTGAAACTTTACAAGTGTTTTTGTTAAGGTATGAAGATGTGCATGAAATTTGGCTGTATTCCTCAGATTAATTTTTGTCACTTTTTTAGCAGTTTGAACTTAGTAATTTTTTGGCTCGACTTATTCCAAAGCATATAGACACTGGGTATCTTGTGAATGCAACACATCCTACAATTTTAGCTGGATCATTTTGAAACTTTGCAGATGGTTTTGTCATGGTTTGAAAATTTGCATGATGTTTGGCTGTATTTCTCAGATTATTTTTTGTTAATTTTTTCGCAGTTTGAACTAGGTCATTTTTGGCTCAAGTTCAACCAAAGCATATAGACACTGGGTATCTTGTGAACGCAACACCTTCAACAATTTTAGCTGGATCCTTTTTGAAACTTTGCAGGTGTTTCTTTCAAGGTCAGACACCGTCTTAAGATGTGCATGCCGTTTGGCTGTAATCCTCAGATTATTTTTTGTCACTTTTTTGGCAGTTTGAATCTAGGTCATTTTGACTAAACTTTTACCTAGGCATATAGACACTTGATATCTTGTTCCTCCTACAGTTGTAGCTGGAAATTTTGAAACATTGCAGGTGTTTCTCTCAAGGTCTGAAGATGTACATGACATTAGGCTGTAATCCTCAGATATTTTTTGTCACTTTTTTACAGTTTGAACTTGACTAGTCATCTTATTGCTTGACATCTACCATTGCATTTAGACACTGGGTATCTTAAGAACTCAACTCTTCCTACAATTTTGGCTGGATGTTCTTGAAACTGCCAATGTTTTTGTCAAGAAGATGTGCTTGTTTATTTCAGTTTGATGACATTTGGATGGTAGCAGTCAAGGAGTTAAATAGAGGATCTTACATGAGTACTCATGTTTTATTGAATTTATTAAACGAGTTGGGAAAAAGAGATAAAATGCGAGGCTTGCCGAGCATTTTATCTCTTTTTCGCAACGAGTTTAATAAATTCGATAATACAAGAGCACGAATGTTAGATTCTATTTATCATATGACAAATACTTTGAAATCTCATTTCTGGTGTAAAAACGTTATAATTTTGTCATTATGTACGCAACGTTGTTATGGACGTCATTACGTTTCCCGAAAATCGATAAACCACTAGTGGTTTACATATTTTATTGCATGGCGTTATTTCACTCCCAGACGCGACGTCATATGATAAGAATAAATATCATACAAATGGTTAGTTTCTGTTGCATCTTTGCTAGCTTTGATTTAAAATGTGCAAGTTTACATCTATTTGTCAACATGCACACTGATATTCTTTTTTATGTACCCTATGATTAAGGACAGCATACCTGTCCCAAGTGCAGGGATAATTCTGGCTCACAGACACGATAGGCCTTTTTGAGGGAATTTTATAGAAAAGTACTCGCACAGCAGCACTTCCCTATATACTTACCTTATATAAAACGCCCATGCTTTCTATAAGAAGGGGCCTTTCAGAAAATGTAGGGGCCTTTAAGCACAGAGTCCCCTTCCAGGACTATCCCTGCTTGAAGTGACCTTTCTCTTTCACAAAATCATATGGACCTCGTCGCGAGAAAACCTCTTCAGGTTTTTCGAAAAGTGGTATTCAAACCAGCCTGATCAGCTACAGATTGGGCTAGAAAATTGAAATTTTGCTCGTAGCAAGTCTAGATACAATACTTTCCAATAAGAGAAAAGGAAAAGGCGCTGATCAGACTGTGCGGATGCGCAGGCTGGTCTGCGCCTGTGTTGTTCGCAAATCCCTGAAGACAGGTTTTCTCGCGACGAGGCCCATATCATATTAGCATTCTAATGAACTTGCTTTTGTAAAATGATGTCTGATTGGATAATGTTAGAAATTTGCAAAAGTATATCTGTGATATAATGTCCGAAAAAGTTTGACCAATTATTATGTCACATTTCATAGGATGACCTGCAGCTTGCAACGCCCCAATTTGAGATGAAACAAAGATTTTAAAGGTAACATAGTGCAGAGGTGCATTAGAATGGGGATAACCATATTCAAAAAGTTCCTTTGAGGAGGTATATTGTCAGATATACGGTTGGAAAATCTATCATTTGAGCCGCGACCTGAGATTTTCAACAATGTGGTATGTGCGACCAGCTAAGGCTCAGTTCAGCCTGCCCATGTGGGCAGTCTTATCAATACATTTGCAAGTCACTTGAACATTCTCGAGTATAAAACTACTGGTGGAACATCATTTGGATTTTTCTAAGCTTAAAGGAAGCGGCACAGGCTCGTCTGAGTGTACACTTGTCCAAATGCCACATTGTTGGAAATCATTTTATGGCTCCTCTCACATGTTGCCGTAAAACTAAATTTCCAACAAAATACATTCCAAAATGAACATTTTGAATAGTTATCAATGGCGTAGCCAGAATGCTGAAAAAGTTGTGCACATCAGAGGGAGACTACTGGATCAAGCAGTGATTCTCTAAAATTGCATCCCTTTTCAAAATGGGAACTTCTCTTAAAGGAAAGAATTTGCCCCCGGAGGGAGCGGATTCTATCCTTTAAGAGCATTTCCTTATGGTCTGGAAAATCACTTTAACCACATAAGATCACTCCCTTGAATGTTACTATTTTTGTTATGCATGTGCCTAACTGCATAATGGGAGCTACGCCAATGGTTATCCTCGTATTTGAATCTCTGCAGGACAAAACCAACAATTTGACTTATCCCCAGTGAAGACTCAGATCAGCCTAGGTATCTGTCCAGTCTGATCAGAGCATACACTGTACACTCAATGGGTTGTTGTGGACCCAAACTTCATGCACACATCAAGGAATTTCAGTGGGACTTGGTGGATGTCATGGCTACTCCACGTCCTCGCTGGGTGCAGTCAAATTGTTTTTTTCATGCACACATTTGGTTAAATTGAGAAAAGTTTCATGTTGTTTAGTGGGAAAGAGGCCAATATTTAGCCCATTATTTGGCCAAGGAATATCTCTGTTACACAGTATTAATTTGTTATAAATTATATAGAGATCATCTGCTCAATGAAATAAAATGCCAGAAAGTTTGATATCTTCCCAGTTTATTCAAGGAGTCTTTTATAGAGTTAAACACAAATGATACAAGAACATTGAATAAATGTCACTATGTCTACAAGATAAAAAAAGTATACTATCTTGATGAGTGAGCCATAACATAACAATACCCAACAATAGGCATATGTACCCAGAGAAGATTTAGCTCAGCCTGGGCATCTCTTTGTCTGCTGTATGATGAAGTAACTGGCTGGTAAAATTGGTCTATACTAGGTAGCTTTTATATACATATACCAACAAAAAAGGAAACACAACAATCTCAATGAGATGGTTGTTTTGAGCACCCAAACCATGTTTAAAATGATGGGCAAGAGTTTTACATTTGCAAAGTACAAAAATGCTATCTTTTTTGTCTCTACTTGAGACATCTTGAAAGCTTATTCATGCTTTTTAGCTCACCGGCTCATTGTGATCGTTGTCCGTTGCCACGTCCATCCTCAACAATTGCTTCAAAGGATGTCTCAACCTTAGCTCCTGACTGGATTTTGACCAAACTTGGCAAAAATGATTACTCTTAAATGGCCCTCTTTCATAAATGTTCAAATGGTTCCAGTCCGTTACATATCTAGGTCACAAAGGCTAAAAACTGATTTTCGAGATGAAAAACTTAAAACATCTTGTCTGAAACCACAAGGCCTAGAGCCTTGATATTCGGTATGTAGCATAATCTAGTAGACCTCTACCAAGTCTGTTCAAATAATACTCCTGGGGCAAAAAATGGCCCACCCGAAGGGCCACATGTTTTACATATAATTAGGGATAATATGAAATGAAATACCTAGAACATTGATATTTGGTATGTAGCATCAACTAGTAGAGCCCTACCAACTTTGTTCAAATTATGCCTGGGGGCCCAAAATGGCCCCACTGTGGGCGTCACATTTTTAACAGGCTTATACACAGAAATATGAAAACATCTTCTTGTCAGAAACCACAAGGCCTAGAGCTTTGATATTTGGTGTGTAGTATCAACTAGTGAACCTCTACCAAGTTTCATTCTAATTATGCCCTTGGGTCAAAATGGCCTAGCTCCAGGGGTCACATGTTTTCAGGGTTCCCAGGAGCTCTGGAAAATCGCTAAAAAAAATCATGCATGGAAAAATCATGGAATTTTGTAGAATCATTTGTGTACCTTCTAGTTTTCAGACTACTGGTGGTTTTAAGTTTTTTAATAATTTGAAAATGTAATATGTCTCCTAAACCATGCTTCTTCAAATGCATAAAATTACTTTTTCTGCATTCTGCAAACAATTTAACTATTATGAATTCATGCTTGAAGCCAAAACAGAAATGAGCAACCGTTGTCCCAGAGCTCATTGTTGCCCCTATGGTATACAGCTTTAACTTTTATCAATATACTGTAAATGTTAATTGCTATTTCAGGTCCTAGAGACAGTTTTTCATTGATATTAAAGCTAATTCGATATTTGTAGTTTTTACGTCCTAAAAATTCTAAAATGTTGAATTCATATGTAGAACTACATATACATTAATGGATCATTGACACTTGCTATGGGTAAATGCCTATGGTTTTCAGTAAAACTAAAAGTTTGTCAATCGTCCCTTTCTTCACCTTGTAGCTACCCTGACCTGAGTACTTTATGGCTGTGAAATCTGTTTTCGATATTAAATGCTTCAAGGATGTAAAATTTTGGGTAGAACAATCAGTTTTACATTAAGACATATAGAAATCCGAAAACATTTTTTAAAATATCATTCCCCCCCCCACGGTTTTTGATCAAACCGTGCTCAAATCTTTTCACATTTTGTAAGATTTATTTCCATTATGGAATCCTTAATAAAGGGTAGTCACACAAAGGAAGCTACCAAGAGACCAAAAACCATGTTTGATTAAATAGCAGATAGAGAGAAGGCTTCGCTGGTTTGGGCATGTGGAGCTTTCTAGTGGTGCAGTCAGAACAGCATGTGAACTACAGATTGATGGCAGGTTGGGGGGGGGGGGCGTGGGGGGGGGGGGGTAGGGAGGCCCAAGCTAACATGGAAGAAACTGACGTAGAAAGACTGCCATGAGTGGAAGCTCACGACAGTTGACCCTCAAGAAAAGAGCACCTGGAGATCAGGTTTGAGATGTTATGCGTGCAGCTAGCCAGTTACGTGGAAGGGGGTTCATTGATGTGGATGATGCACCTGCACGTTAACCAAATTCTGATTTTGATATGATAGAGCATGTAAAGAATAAGTGTTGTTTACAGAAATGATTCCCATTGTATGACCTAATCCAAAAAGATGCAAATTTTATGTGAGTACAATTCGACCCCCATCTGGTCTATGGATGAAAACAAATTAACCCTTAGCTGCAAAATATATGCAATGCAACAGTAATTGAAATGCCTTTTTATGCTCTGATAGTATTCCCAAAAGAATTTTTTCCAAAAGTCTAATTTTGAAGAAAATCACTGAAGACAACAAAAACATGCAAATCTACCCATTGGACAGTTAATTGATAGTATAAGAAAAGCAGTCACCTAGTACAAACCAATTTCTCTGATAATTAACCAGCTATTTGATCTTCTGTTACATGAATAATTAGACAGTTTATATTAGGTGGAAAAAAGGAATTCTGTGTGTTGATATCCACTTTTCCTAACACAAACTTAGCAATGGTGACAATTTTTCCACAATTCCTGCCCTCCCCTTCAAGCCCAAGCAGTACATTTCCTTGTTCAAGTTTATCAGTGTTTCTGAATGGGTGACCAGTCTGTATATAAATATGTGTCAGATTGACTGGGTTATCAAACTCTATATTATAATAGCCTCCTTTTGGAGGAGGTTTACACCAGAAGAATTCTGTGGCTGTATAAAGGTATGGTTTATCTGGAGAGAACGATTTGTATGTATCTAAGTTAGTTGTGATCCTGGCAGGAGGGTTTTGTATTTTCCTAGTCTTGATGTTAAGTTTGTGTTTGGAGTTGTCTCTAAAGCTGACGTCAGTGAGGGGTTGTGTCTTGTTTTCAAGTGATGATATAACCCCTTGATGTTGAAAAAGGGACTTCTCGATCCGCAAATCCTTATGCTGGTTCATGATTCTTTTGAGATGATTTAATAATAAATCACAGGGCTGCTCAGTTTTAAAAATAAGCAGAAAATCTCTAATAATGGTCAAACTTTCGGAATGGAAGAGCTTTCCAATGAAACCAAGAGAGCTGAATTCTAGACAGAACCAAGGTTTACTTTCTGATTTAGTGATAAAATCTCGTATATAAAAGATAAAATTGTCCGCTGCAAGAACATCATCTTCTATTTGCATGTAGAATTGGGAGATATTTCTGCTGTAGGAAAACAGGTAAGCGTAGTCAATATTCTGTTTTGTCCTCCAGTGAACACGGCTGGGAGCATCATTAAAAGTCCTCTTGGTTATTGTACTGTAAAAATAGAAACAGACATTTTGATTCATTAAAGAGATTTTGGTGATTATCGCATTCGTAAGCAGCATTAGGTTGTAAATTTTGGTTTCCAGAACTAAATAATTTTAACAGGAAAGTTATATGCAAACAAAATCCTCTGCAGTGGCAAGGGTCAAATCATTGGACCTTGAGCAAGACACTTTATCTTCTGCTTAGTACTGGTTCAAGATGGGAAAGCGTCCCAACATGACCAGTTGTTTCTCGGCGCGTAGCTAAAACATCAACAACTAAAAAGCAGTCTGAGATTATTTGATTTCCTCAGCTAGTCCTGATATACACCTGGAAAAAAGTTAGGGAACACCTACTTTTTTCAGATTTATTTTCAATTGGATTGAAAAAACAGCTAAGCCATTGACAAAACCCGAAATATTATATCACGTATATGAAATATGGAAGTACATCAAGTAAAAATGCTTAACTGACATGTCAATGACCGTATTTAATTGCCTGTACGTTGATTTCATTCATAGGCTATACTTTCTTAAAATACCATTGGTTTAGAAGTATGGGCATAGGGGCCGTAAAACGTTCAGTAGATGAGTTTTGGAGTTTCTGGAGCTAGAACAATTCCTATCTGGCAAGAAAATCACTTACTCGTCAGTTTCTTGTATGTTCTCATTGAACATCAATCTGTGGTTCAAATACCCTCCACATATCCTAACCTAAAACATACAATGTCTCTGTTGCTTTGAGTCTGGCAGCATGCACTGTGATACCTTATTAGTGTATGTATGACAGTCTGTTATTATCACATATACAAATAAAAACATAATATTTTGCCAAAGAGAAAATAGCTTGAAACTGATCAGGGTGTTCCCTAACTTTTTTCCAAGTGGATAGATTACAAATGTAGTTTTAGTCTTCAACTTGATCATTCAGAATTTCAGCACACAAATTATGAAAACCTAGCTGACCTTTTGATATTAAGCTACATATTTTTTCAGTGACCAATAATGTAAAACAGTGTTTAGTGATTCAATGCCGTTTTGTATACACACATGGGTAAAAGCTTTTAGGATTATTCCTGAATTCAGGATTTTCTTATGGCTTCTTTGATTTAATTTCAGTTTATCTAAAGACAGTTGACCATTTAAACTTGTTCATAGGCAGACTGCTAGTTTTATGATTTGATTTTCAAAAGTTCAGTAAGGGAGCGCAGTGGTAGAGTGCTCGACTCGAGACCGAGAGGCTGTGGGTTCCAGCCACACAGTCGTCACTGTGTTGTGGTCGTTGAGCAAGACACATTTATCCTAGCTAAGTACTGGTTAAACCAAGGAAGACCCGTCTCTGTTTAACTGAAAGATTGTTGATGGGAAGCAAAGAATCAAATCAAACAAAAACAGAAGTTCAGGATTTTGGAAATTTTGAACTTTCACCCATGTACACATGCACAAACATGCTTTGATCCAGAAAGTAATGTCGGGGAGTCCAGGTCCAAAGTTTTGACATTTTTTAGTCATCACATTTTATTTTACAAAGTGAAGAGGGGGTTCATACAGTTATTCCATAGAGAACCTATACCCGGTGATAGACATTGGTTTAAACAATAAATTATTCGATAAATCACAAGACATGCTATGGAGGTACATAGTAGAAGTAGGATCTGACATTAAGCTGTGAGACTTATTGTGGTCATTTTCTGGTGATAGACATTCACATCTAAATGCTTGCTGGGTAGCTTTGTGATTTTCCAGTGGGGTTCATACCAGTATTCCTAAGGAAACTTCAGCTTTGAGATTGTCCAGGGTGGTCTGGCCAGAGCTCTTAAATGCAGATTCCTATCATCTAACTACAACACAATGGTAGAGTGCTCGAGCTGAGATTGAAAGATCACAGGTTTGAGCCTCAACAGAGGCCCTGTGTTACGTCCTTGTACGTGCTCAACTCGGGAAAGTCCCGATGCAACTGAATAATTGAAGACTGGTATGTAAAGCATCAACTCGGACGAACAGATATACCTAAAATCCGGGTATATATGTTGTTTAGGCTGTACAACGAGTATTAGTCCACTGTCAATATCATCATTATAGGTAAACTGTATATTCTTGATGGTTTCTTCAAGCCACACCCTGTCATCGCTGGCCAGGAATATCACAATTACCACATCTTTCTTATCCCGTATCTTAATACCACCTATCATTCTGGACAATGTCAATGATAAATAGGAAGCCCCCTTTCTTGGCACGGTGCATAGACCTATGGTCAGAAAACCTGAAAGTATAGTGGAAATATATTAAAAGTAAGTAAGGTTGCAAAGATCAGGAATCGATACAATCAAGTACCACACCTGACCCAGGATTCCAATGGGAAAGTGACAAACTCACAAACCCTTGCATACTAATTGAGCCGTGGCATGAGATTTCCAAAAAATTGGTATGTGCGACCAGCAAAGGCTCGGACCATGACCCAAACACTTGTACAGTTTCAAAGGAATCAGAGTAAAACTGTAGAAGTTGCATGCACGAGGTCTCTACTGCTTGAAGGGAGGGGGGGCTGAAGAAAGGACGGAAAGCTGAATACTATGTCCCCTTTCTTTTCTTCGAAAAGGCAACAGACAATATAACCAAGGAATGTCACAATTACGGGCCACAGACCAACCCATCACTGTGGCTAGTGAACACTGGCACGTTTCGTTATGTTGCCTTAATGGGTTATAGAGCCTGGATTTGTGGTTAGAGAATACTTACTTAATTATCCATCCAACTTATGAAAAATGTAAGTTGGGTCGGGAGACGATGCTTTTCCCCATCCGTCCGTTTACTCTCACAAGGTGTGTCCAATCTTGTAAATGCAACTCCTACAGTTTTAAGAGGATCTTTCTTAAATTGCACATGTTTTTGTCACTGTCTGAAAATGTGCATGACGTTTGGCTGTAATCTTCAGATTATCTCTTTTGACACGTTTTTCGCAGTTTGACCGCCATGTTTCGTAATTTTTTTCGGATTCTACTAAGGCTTATAGACACTGGGTATCTAGTGAACATAACTCCCACAGTTTTTGCCGGTCCTTTTTGAAACTTTGCAGGTTTTTTTTGTCAAGGTCTGAATATGCATGAGGTTTGGCTGCAATCCTCATTCATAATTTGGCTTGACTTCTACCAAAGCATATAGACATTGGGTATCTTGTGAACACCACAGCTCCTACATTTTTACCCGAATCTTTTTGAAACTTTGCAGGTTTTTTGTCAAGGTCTGAAGATGAGCACGAGGTTTAGCTGTAATCCTTAGATTATTTTTGTCACTTTGTTTTTGCAGTTTGAACTTAGTAATTTTTGCTCAACTTCTGCCAGAGCATATACACACCGTCCAACCTGATTCGTTTAACACAGGTGAAGCCTTTGCACAGATGGCTCGGATGGAGGGCTTTTTTGTAGAATGTAAGTATTGACCTTACTTAAATATTCCCTGAAGGATTTGACACAAACCAATGGTGCATATAATTTAGATATTATTTAGTCTACCACTATACGAAATTGGGCTAGGTTTGGCCATTTAATAAATGAGCAATTACTTGAAATGAGTGCATTTTTTAAGGTAAAATATTTTTTTGAAAAAAACTTGCTTAAAATCATATAACATTATTTATCAGAAATGTACCTATTGATTGAGGAAGCTCAATCGCTTACCTTCCATTATGCCCAACGACAGCCCTCGCAGCCCTCATTTCCCTTGATTTACCGAATTATTGAAGAAAGAAGATTGCATGTAATGAAAACTATGATAACGCTAAGCACATATTACAATCCGAAAAGGATACCATTACCACAGTTCATATGCGGTAATGCACCGGTCATTTGTATCCCCCACCCCATCGGGGCTGGTGAATAGCAGGGCTTTTAACTTTTCAAAACCCTGCTTAAAGCACTGCACTGCAAAGCCAAATTTGTGGTAAAGTCCCTGCTAAATGCCCCTGCCCTGGGGGTTGACAACAATGAATAACAACAAATGACCTAAATTGTTTTAATAAGCTTTCCACCTCGTCCCCTATCCCATAGTGGTTCCTAATGGAATTTGGCTTCAGTGGTTTCAGAGAATTTGAACACGCACATACTTTCACAAGGGAGCTGTTAACATAAAATAATGCAGCTGTATATATGTCCCTGTATTCTTGAACACTAGAACACAACAAAGTCTTTGAGAGTGGCTTATATGGCGTTCAACATGTATGTATACATTTTAAATTTAAACAAGTACCTTAACATACAAATGTGTAAAATGCAGGTAAATAGGCACATCAAACAAAATTACTTATGTCAGTGCCACATCATGCGCCATGAGTAAATGTCTTTGGGGTTTGGAAATCCTAGAACAATTCAAACTAAGCAACAGAGACTAGTTTAAGTCTTCAAATTTAGGATTTGGCAAGTAAGAGTATTAAATATGACAAAAAGAGCTGGTGCAGATGCACATGCTGATCTTTCTCCTGCTGTTTCCGCGACTAAGCAGGAAATTAAAACCCCGGCACTGGGGGGCGGGACACATTGTAGGTCAAATCCCGGCACTTAAGCCCTGTTATCCCCGGCCAAAGGGGGCGGGGCATACAAATGACTGGTGCATTACGTTTAGCACAGTCATCTTGTTTCAATATCATCAGTTTGATAAGTTTTTTGATAACGACCCTTGTTTTTTGCAAATCAATCGATTGTTTCTTTTCTATTACACGCCTCATTACGATAAGATCTGTGTACATTTGTTAAACAGATGAAATTAGTTCTAAATAGTGCAATATAATTCATAATTATTATCATCGTCATTGCTTCCGAAAGTAAGTGGGTTTGCTCAGGAAATAGCATAATCACACACTGCAGACCAACCCACGGCACCCCCCCCCCCCCAATAAGCCACAGAATATTAACAGTAACAAGATATCAGATATGATAGATTAACTACCATAAACACCTCACATTATCACCACCACGTATCACTATACCTCATTTTGAGTGAACCATGTTCTCTTGATGGATATGCATTGTAAGGGGCTCATCTGGTACCTTCTCTTATAGGTGTATTTGATTTAGTTAAATTTTGTGGGCCGTACTGGTTATGGACCGAATTGGTCATGGCCCGAAATAGTTATTTGCCAAAATGACCCAAAACCTGGAGATATGGGTGCTTGTTTCTTACTTTATAAAGGCCATATTATCCAAACGCTTGTAATTTCTGGTACCAGTGACTATTGTCATAGGTAAAATATATATCTAATGATTGCATCGAATTATCCATTCAATTTCATAAAAAACTAACTAATGAGGTTTGTGCTGAACAGGATCGACATTCTGGGAATTTACTGCATCAATGTCAACAAATATCCAAACCAATTACCTCGTATTTCAAGAAAGTACCTGGGCTGTGTAGCGCAATCTGTAACGTGTCTGACTGCAGATCCAGGGGTCGTGAGTTTGATCCAGGCACAGTGCTATACTTTCCCAGAGATTGATCATGAAATAATTTCCACAGCCATTCTTCTCCTCACCACTGATTCAAGAAGGGTTGTTTTCATTAACAAGCGAAAGTATGACTATTTTGTGCTCGAAGTATTGGCTAACTCTTAGTCAAGCTTGCCCAGGAAAAGGATGTTTCACAAAGTAATTGCGGGATGTAATACTTTCGAATTTCGTAATACACAGGGGTACTATAATCGTTTTCTAACTTGCACTTATTCTCATAATTATTATACAATTGGTCGTGGGTACCCTCAAACTACCATCGAGGCTAACTATCGTGGAATTGTCAATTGTACCATCTGAAACGGCTTTACACCCTTCACAGTATTCAATGGATGGAACATCGCCAGTATTAGTCTCGCTGCCACTATTGCAATTCCATATATCTCATGCTCTCTGCCATACTGCATATTTCTCTGTTGTATTTCAGTGAACTGACTTGTATCTTTACCCGTCTTTACCTTGTGGTAGTGCGCTTGCATGAAAAAGGAGCATTAAACTGATGATATGGAAATAAGATATGACTGTGCTAAAAGTTTCCATATTTTGTGTATGAGATGTGCTAATGGTGTCCTTTAGGGGTTGTGATCTGTGCTTAGCATTATCATATTTTTTTTACTTATATGCTATATTCTTTCTTCAATAACTCGGTAAATCAAGGCTAGAGAGGGCTGTCGTTGGTCATAATGAAAGGAAAGCGGTTGAGCTTTCATACAATAGGTACATTTTTGATAAATGATGTTCCTACTTGATTTGGAGCGAGGTTTGTTCATTTTTTTCCTTGAAAAAAATGCTCCTATTTCAATTGATTGCTCATTAAACAAAAGCTTCAATAACTCTGTAAATCAAGGGATGTGAGGACTGTCGTTGTTCGCAATGGAATAAAAAACGGTTGAGCTTTCTCATGCAATAAGTGCATTATGCTAAATGATGTTTAAATGTGATTTTGAGCGAGTTTTTTCTTCAAAAAAACTATTCTTCCTTGAAAACATGCACCTATTTCAATTGATGGCTCATAAATCAAAAGCTTCAATAACTCGGTAAATCAAGGGAAGTTAGGGCTGACGTTGGTCATAATGGAAGGAAAGCGGTTGAGCTTTCTCAAACAATAGGTGCATTTCTACTAAATGATGATTTTAAAAATGTGATTTTGAGTGATTTTTTTTCAAAAAATTATTTTTCCTTGAAAAAATGCACCCATTTTAATTGATTGCTAATCAAAAGGCCAGCAGGAGCCCAATTTCGTATGGTGGTAGACTTGAGATGCACCATTGAATATAAACTATCTTTTGGCAAAACTATAAGAAATTAGGCAGAACATTGCCTTTAAGTAAACTGAAAATGCAAAGTGCGCTTGTATATAGATTAGTCATAGTGTTCATGGTACCAACATAACAGGACGAACAAATACACACAACAGGGCGTTTGGAAAGTCATGCAATTTGCACGAGAACGGCTCCCGTTTTAATAACAAATCCATTAACCTTTAAAGAGCCAATCACGACTGCAGCAGACGACTTTTGCAACATTTTCCCTAATTTTGAGAAAAATTAAGGAGTGATACTTCATGAGAATCGTCTATTCTCATGAAAAATCATGCCTTATTTGTTATTTTTGAAAAAGCAGCAAAATTGAAATAATCGTCTGCTGCAAATTATAGTGGCGCTTTAAAAGATAAAGCTGAATCTCTGTTCTTGTATTACATTTTAACTCTGCACGTTGGGTAGCTGTTGGCTGCTAATTTTTCAAAAACAATTTAAATGAAAATCTTTCTGGGTGTCTGAGGCAAAAGTTATCAGCAAACGGCAAAAATTGCCGCGAGCAAGGAAAGAGTTGAGCATTTAGTAATTATTTGCGACAACCTCAACTAGTTGGCTTACAGAAAAAAACTTACCTGGCTTTGATCTTGGTCGACCCAGTAATAGAATTACATCGTCTGGCTGATCTACTTTCTCAGTAGTTGACACATTTGTTTCCATAGTAACTGCTGGTTTCTCGAACTGCCAGTCACTGAACAGTCGTACTTTGTTGGGCTTAGTTGGGAAAGATTCTAGCATAACATTTGTGTGTATGTTAGTATTTTTTGTATTCTCCTATAATATAATGATGGCAAAAATGAGAAATAACAGCCAAAATCAAACAACATTAACTAATGACGAGATAGTGTGTACCGTTTTATTTTAAAGGTTTTTGTCATGAGGTAAACAACCTTTATTTACCTCACTACATAAAGATTCAGACAAAACTGTACGTTATTTACAGCTCGCATCAGCTTAGTTAAGAAGCTATAAGACCTGACCAGAGCACTACATACTCCTTTTTTCGCTATTTTACACCATTAAAGCACTGAATTGAAGACGATTTTTTCAGCCTCCATATATATGACATACAGGGGAGCACAGTGACTCAGTGGTAGAGTGCTTGACTCGAGACTGAGTAGCCGTGGGTTCGAGCCTCACTGGCGTCTCTGTGTTGTGTCATTGAGCAAGACACGTTTATCTTTGCTTAGTACTGATTCAACCCAGGAAGACACGTCACAACATAACTGATAGATTGCTGACTGAGGCGTAAAGAATCAAATCGAACAAAAACAAAACAGGGCATACAGAACCAGAAGGAAACTCATAAGACTTCCTTATCAGAGCCAACAGTTCTGTTTATGAAGTTTCCTACTGTCACATTCCTTTTCGCATCCTTTTCGCAGAACCTGCATTTTGCATTATATAAATCTGTTCATGGAAAGCATGGGGCTTGTTTGATTTGGTAGTTATGTGCTTGGATTTTTGCTCCGTTTATTTGGGTAATAATTTGCTTATTTGACCTTTGTGGGAGTTGAGATAAGGGGGGGCGCTATGAGCATAATGCAAGCCATCATTGTATCATATTTTACTCTTGATATTTGGGAGTTTTATTTCCAATAGGGCTGTGAACATAACTAAAATTGTAGGTTATAATAAAGTCCATCTTTAGACTTGCACAGGGTCTCTGCTTTGCACGCAAGGTCTGTGAACACACGTGCAGAGTGGGGACACTGTCGTTATGAAGTGCTTGCGCAGGTTTGACAGATACGGGCTATTAAATTTTCAGTAATTATTGAAAATCCAGTGGGTTACAGATTTGTATGCAATAAACTCACAAGGGGGTGTCAAAGGCCCTTTGACGATTTTACAAGACTGACATGTTGACGCAGTTTTATTTTAGTCACAACAGTATCAGTAAAAAGTTGTGACCTAGGTTTATTTGGATCAAGCACCCGTTGTGATCATCATCCTTTACAGTAGGCGTGCTCAGAGGCGTACAGAAGCCTTTTTAAGACTAGCTTTGCGCAAGCAGTACCATAGAATTGTGCAAAAAGTATTGCTTAATATACATGATGCATGTTTGATTTTTTAAAACAAAAACCCTTTTTAAGATAATTGTAAAAATACCACTTATTTTAATGAAAAGGAAAAAAATCACACTTGAAATAATTTTAGTTTGCATTAAATATCTTAAGATTCATTTACAAGTGCTTTAGCAATACCATTGAATTAGATTCAAGCTGAATTTTCTTATACCTAGAGCACAGTGTAACATTGAAGCAGACATGTATGTCTTGATACAGGTAAATACTGAACCAAGAGCAGCGATCACAAAATTTCAATGTCCAAAAATCACACAATTTTGAAATTATTATTAGCCAGTCATGTCACAGTGACTAATGATAACACGTTACAGCAGACCACAATGCAGGCGACTGTACTCATATATGGCGGTAAACGGGGCTAAATTATTTACTGACCAAAACTAACGCTGCTTGACGCTACAAATAATTGGTGCCTATAATTGATCCTTACCCCATGCTCCTTGTTTATATCAGCAACTTTCAACATTCGTAACCTCAAGTTAACACCTACAAAAATAATACAACGGTGTTTCATATATTGACAAGCTTATGTAAAAAACTTCAAGCTGAAAAAGAATACATATCTTTCAAGGAAAAATAAAGTGCTGACAAGTTGAAATAACGCGCAATCAGCTCGTAAATATAACATGAGAATACAAGTTGAAATAACGTGAAAACATTTCGCCTGTAAATACGACATAACAAGTTGTTATTTTATGATGACAAGTTAAAATTTCGTTAACAAATTTCGTAATAATGACATTACAAGTTGAAATTACGTAATGACATTTTGAAATAACGTGAAAACATCTCGTAAATATAACCAGTTGAAACTACGTGATGGCAAGTTGAACAAACGTGAAAACATCTCATAAATACGAGATAGCAAGTTGTTACGTGATGACAAGTTGAAATTTCGTGAAAATAAATCGTAAATACGACATACAAGTACGACATAGCAAATGGAAATTATGCGGAAAAAACTAACAAGTTGACATAACTTGGTAACAAGTTGAACTATCTCGTATATACAACATAACAGATGACAAGTTAAAACTACGTGAAAATATCTCGTAAATATGACATAACAAGTTGATATTAGACATAACAAGATGAAATAACGTGCTGTCAAGTTTATCATAAACAGTATATGTGATTAATTGTAGCTATCTCGGCTGTGATGTAATTATACCTGTCTGATCTGTTGGAAACATCTGGCTTGCCAGGTAATACAGAGACAAACAGAGGGTCCAGAAGCAGATGAACTTGAGGTAGCGTTTATAACTTCTCTTCATGATGCCAGTGGTTTCTCACATAAGGAGCTAACACAAGCCACTTTGCTGCAAGTACAGATATACACTTAACAAAATTTCTTATTTGGTCACCTTAAAGCTAAAGTAGTTTTGAAAATAGAAATCGGTTAAACAAAATGCATGCTTCTATAAATAAACCAAGGCTTTGCCGAGACTCTGCAGGTCATTTAATTAAAAAATGACTGGTACTTCTTGCACAGACGATGCTAGAGTAAAGGTACCCTCATTTCGAAAAGTCACATTTTTCTACAACATGAAATATATCTGTCATATCCCTTTTTTCACCCTTTTCTAGTGAACCAGCATTTTGCATTATAATAATCTGTTCATGGAAAGCATGGGGCTTGTTATTTTGGGTACTTATTTACTTCGATTTTTGCTCCATTTATTAGGGTTGACAAGTTTCATCTTTGGATAATTTCCTTATTTGACCTCTGTGGGAGTTGAGATAAGGGGAGCCGCTATGAACATATTACAATCCACCATTGTATCATATTTTACTCTTGATATTTGGGAGTTTAATTTCCTATAGGGTTGTGTCTGCCACTAAAATTGTAGGGTATAATAAACTCTATCTTTAGATATGCACAGGGTTTCTGCTTTGCATGTGAGATCTGTGAATACACGTGCAGAGCGGGAACACTGTTGTTATAAAGTGCTTGCGCAGGTTTGACAGATTGCAGTTAATATTATATTCACGGTGGGGTAGCCTAGCAGTTGCTTGTTTGCTTTCTATCGCCGTTCTCTCTCCAGGAAGTCTTGTCATGGTAAATATACCTCTACTTTACTTTTAAAATATTCGTTCGACCAAGCCTGATTTGAATGTATATATGAATTTTATGTGTCGAATAGCTGCTTTATTCAGTTAATTGGTGATGCTTTGCGATAGCATTTATTTAAAAGTGATTTTCGCGACTTTATTTGTATGTCGTCTGCTTAGGGCGTCCGTTGCATACTTTGATGTGATGTTTGTGATTGCCATCTGCTGCCGAGCATCAGTGTTGATTGACGCATTGTATTAGTTTATATGGACCAGCGTGATAGCTTAATAGTTATTTTCCGCTGTATTACCTGAGTGTCGTCTGCTCAGGTCGTCTGTTGATATAAAACATACATATTTGAATGTTGTCTGTTTGTGCGTCGGTTGATTACCGGCTTGCTTTTAGTGTATAGCAGTAGCATGCAGACATTGTCGGTACTGTGCTGATGTATTTAGAGATAACATTTGCTCATTCTTGTACACGGCCACCAATCCAGCTCCTTCATCGTAAAAAACAATGATAATGAATTTATGAGAGTGACTTCCTAAAATGCAGAAGCGGGACTTGATCCGTGTAAAAACAGTATGTTCTCTTGTTTTGTTATCAATCACTCGCATTTTAAGAGGGATTTCAAAAATAGGAGAATGCTATTCGATGGGCCAATGACATAAGAACAAATGCCTGTAGTCGATCTGTTGGAAGTATTTGCTGTGCTTTGAAATCAGTGTTGACGTGTATGCAGTGTGCTTATTTTCAGGTCGTGTTGTAAATTTTCAGCCTCAATTTACCGCGTAAAACCATTTATCAACTTTTATAATTTCTATATCAATTTCTATGACTTTGTTTTGATAGAAAATAGATATATGTCACCAATCAGTGTTGTTTAATCGCCTGTAATTGAAGAATAATCGATATTTTATGAAGAAATGGGACTAGCTATGCATAAAAGAGACTAGTTATGAAGGGGAGGGGTCTAACTATGAAAAAGATGGACCAAGTTGATCGCACAGTTTTTCTAAAATGTAGGCACAGTTGGGTCATGTATCCTAAAAAATATTGCCTTTGACTTTAAAAGTACTGCGTTACAACGTTCAACAACTTAAATGTCTCACTTCATGTTCTTATTAGAATACAAGATCATGATAGTTTTGCCTTCTTTGTGGTGGGGAATTATATTACAGATAATCCTGTGTGCAGCCCGGTTGGTCTCTAATTCAGATTGGCTCTCCTTTTTGAGAAAAATTATACAAATGCCCTCGCTTTTCTTGTTCATTATAAGAAAAAACTTTTTCTTGAACAGTGCACAGTCCTCTTTTCTTCTCTCAAATTAGTATTTGTATTTACATGACTTCTTAGTTGTCTTACCCTACCCCCAGCCCCATCCCAGCCCCGTCTCTCCCCCCTGTATTGATTTTTTCCTGATGATCAAAACCAGCCAGTTGGAGCAGTCATAAGAAATTTATAGGCCCCTGTTCTGTTTTCTTATCCATAAATAAGGGGCGCAGTGGCTCAGATAGTAGAGCTTTAGAGCTGCTAGTTTGGGTCTCACCGCAAACGTATGGCCTACATTTGTTTTGAGTATAGTGACAGGTGACAGGTGACATCATTCATTTAGTAGTTGATGGCTTTCCTCGAATACAGCTATGAAGCAGCTCTGTTCGAATGTTGCCGAATTTGGTACAGCAGTGCTATCTTATCATAGCTAAGTATGGCAGATAACCCAAACATGAAAAAGAAAGACCCTTCCAAAAGACGTTGCAGGTATAGGATAGTGTTGGTAGGGCAGAAGGGGGAACAAATGGACAAACCGAAAAAAAAACAAAAAAAACTCTATGCGCTGATCCAGGAATCGTCATTGGGAGTCCAGACCCAACTGACAGAAAAAAAAACTCTGACATCTTAGAATTAGGCATTTTACAGTTTTACAGTGGAGGTCCAATTGTTTATTTTAAGGAAAACTATTGTTTTTCAAGATTTCAGAGGAGTTCCATCGTTTTGCAAGGGGGGTTGACATTTTCTTGGGGATTGTGCTTAATTTAAGATGCTATTTTCTATAGAAACCTATAGAACTTATGATTTTCCAGGGAGGGGGGTCCAGACCCTATCCCACCTCTGGATCCGCGCATGCACTCATTTTTTAGAGTTTAAAGTTATTTTCTTAGCCACTTTTAACTACGTCGAAACACACTTTACCTAGGAGCCGCTGTTGAGTAGTGGATAAGATATTTGCTTTATAAACCATGGGTCGCATATTAAAGCAGAACTCGAATCATATAAGTGGCAGCGTGTTCTCTTATTTTGTTATCAAATACTCGCGTTTTAAGAGATGTTTCGAAGATTTAGAAAGCGCACAACATTTTTGAGCAAAAATAATTGACAGGATAAAAGTTAATGTACACAGCGAAACTTGATCATCCTTGGAAATATGCTGTTATATATAAAACCTTCTATTAGCCCAACGTCCTGGTAAAAACTGCTAACTTTTTTTTCAGAACGTGGATTTTTATGTAGTTGAAGATATCCCAGGGCAGGGACTCTTACAGAATATTTTACAAAGGGAACTGGTATAAATGAACGGCAAAGATCGGGGTTGATAGCTATCTAAACACATCTACTTCATCAATGATCCCACTCCTTCATAGCTGGTCCATCTTCTGCGTAATAAGACCATCTTCTGCATCGTAGACCCATCTCATTCAAAGTGTATCTCAAAGAGTAAATTAACACTAATATTTATGCGATATATGTTGATACACCAGCATTTAAAGATGCACAAGCCCTATGTTTCAAAAAGAACTCTTGATAGTGGCGAGATTTCAAACAGTTTTGTGTCATAATTTCAATGTTGACATCAAAACACACGTTGTTGCGTCCGCCTTGAACCGAATTCCAGACACACTCATCTGGCTATAAACGATCGATTGGTACGACAACAAAGCTAGATTAATGACCCATCGAATAGCATTCTCCGATTTTCGAAACGCCTCTTAAAATGCGAGTAATTGATAACAAAACAAGAGAACACACTGTTTCTTACACAAATCGAGTCCCGCTTCTGTATTATCATTGTATTTTACGGTGAAGGAGCTGGATTGGTGGCCGTGTGTTGACTAGCATTCGCGCATTGTAATTAAAGTGCACACACTTACAACAATTTCTGCAGTGAGGTTCAGGGAATTGACACATCAATTGAATTCAATTGTACCTGAAGCTATGTAAGTAATATGCATGCGGTTCTAGATAAGTACATATGTAAACTGTTCATATTAAGTATATATAAGCACATTTAGTTCATTATGCATCACTTGAGAATACATTTGTATGTGCCAGGGATACACATTTACGTTTGCTAACATGTACGTTTATTATAAGGGAATGCGCATTATTACCGTCTGGTTTGGGCATAAATGAAGAGATATATACTGTTCAATTTTAGTAAGGCACCACACTTTCTAGTTCTGTTTTCAATTATGAGTTACTGATACTTTCCACTAATGCACGCATGCATGAGGGTCTAGATGGGGTATAATGATTAGTGAATAACGGCCCTTTTTTATAATGAATAGTGAATAATGAGCCAAAAAAATAATGAATAGTGAATAATGAGAGCCTAAAAAATAATGAATAAACCTATTTTTTAATGAATTGAAGAAAAAATTAATGAATATTGAATAATCAGATTTCTTTGCCACCTTTCTTACTTTTAATGAATAATTGGTCTTATTTTAATGAATAACCCAAAATTTTAATGAGATGAATAATGGGCTAAATTTTTAATGAATAGTGAATACCAGACCCCCCCCCCATCCAGGCCCTCATGCATATTCTGTGAGGTTTATTATGCAATGTTCAATTCAGTATACTTGATTACAGTAATTGCGAAATGGTTTCAACAGCAAGGAGTCATGTTGAAGGCGTAGTAATGGTATTCTGCAGTACCTGGTGGTTAATTAGAGTTTGTGGAGAAATCTAGTTTAACCATGGTGGTATTTTGGCAGCTTTTTGGGTAATAGCATTGAGTGCTAAAATGTGATTTTGTGGGTTATAGCATTGAGTGCTGAAAGGTGATTTTGTACTTCAAGAACATGACTTCTTGTTAGTTTTAGCCATCGTTGAGTGGATTGAGGTTCTCCGATGTGGTACATCGTAATTGATGTTTAAGGGGTCATGTATTGACTGTGTGCTGCCTAGGTTGTTGTTATGTACTCGCAATTGCCTTTATAGCATTACTATTGTTTTGTGTCTTATTTCATTTATTATGGTCAATTCTTACTGACTTATATCAAATGACATGGAACATGCGCATTCAGTATGTGATATATATCAGGAAATGGGATAGAAGTGTATAGCCTGTGATGTTTAATATCGAGGTACTCAGAGCATGATACTTGATTTCAGGTTCCGGCTGAAAGTACGCCTGAGGTTATGCCTGAAGTGTTGGCATGAAAATGTACATCAAGTTAATACACTGGAAGTTGGCCTGATGTGATGGCCGATGTTATTCAATTATATACATGAGGATCCTCTTTGAAACCAAGATGGATACATGGATATGGATACATGACGATCAGATGTTTTAACAAGAATATATACCAACATTGAGACCGACATATCTTATTGTCAAGAGCAAGGATAGTTCAGCAATACAAAATTTAAGGAATATTAACCCATTCTGATATTTCTTTATTTAGACCACAGTCCGTCCTTGACAATATCAGAGACTTTATCCGTCTATATTTTTGTTTGCTTGAATATGTTACTGGCTGCTGTAATTTAAAGTCATAGAAAATTTAGCAATAATACTGGTACCACTCATTATGATTCTCTCCAGGGGTCATATTGGACAGATCAAAGGCTAATCTTTATTAGGTGATTATGACTTCCTTACAGGGGGCAATAAAATGGTCCCATGAAGGGATTAGGTATTTTCTGTTAAAATATTGATCTTTATATAAGTGAAAGAAATTGTGTTGTATACAGGTAAGTCCCCTTTTGAGGCCCCTTTAAGTTTGTAAGATACTGAAACTGTCCCTTATCAGTAAATTCACTAATGATTCCACATATCACAAAATATATGCCTTTAAGACGAACAAGCTTCAAATGTTTTGATTCACTCGAACTCCGTATTTGTTTTACGTAATAGCATGAAGACAGATACTACAAGGAGCTAAATCGAAGAAAGTCAGCCTAATGCATGCAATTCACACATGAAATTCGCACTGTTTTTACATACACATTATCATAATAGTACGTTGATCTGGCGTACTGTATCACGTCATGTGGATGAGGTAAAACCATCGGATCACCCTCGACGCTACGCGTCGATGGTGATCCAATGGTATGGCCTTATCCACAAGACGTGATACTGTACTCCAGATAAAGTTACTGTTATGATAATATGTTTATTATATGCCTTTTTTCTGACATTCTTTCTGATTTTAAAACCTGTTTTGGTCTTTTATCCCGAAAAATTGCGGGAACGTTTGCCATAACGTTACGTTACTTGACGTCACGTCAACATTTTTCCGTTTCTGGTTCCATGCTTGCAATTAACTTTACGTAGCGTCGCCGCAAAAGCAGGTATCCAACGTTAGCCTCATTTCAAAGGATAGTGATATGGATTCAGAAGACCTCAGTTCGTTGATCCGGTTTTCTGTATCAGATGGCCAGAACACAGACAGTTCTAATATCGTATCAGTTATAGGTATATAATAAGCCTTATTATCTGCGACACGGCATTGAAATTTCAAGCAATTATTCATTACTTCTAGACGTCACTGTTCGATTTTGGAAATTGAAAAAAAAAAGCAAAGTGCCGTCAACTTGACTTTTTTAAGTTTAATATTCAAATCGGAAGTGCGCAGTAGCAGTGAAATGTTTGTCATCACAAAATGAACGAATCAAGCTCTATTCTGTTTGGCCTATCATGTTCAGATAAATCAAAATGCATTCATCAATTTTAGCACGTACTGCTGATGAATTTCACAAAACTCAAAATATGATATTTCAAAAAAGGTGTATTAATCTCCTTTAATCAAAATTTCAAGTGTTTGGTTTTTGTTGGAAGTCAGCTAGACCACCGTATTACCAACTGCGCTTATTTGATAAAAACTTCACTCCAAACCATTTTTCTTGAAAAAACAACAACAGATTTTTGCATTTTAAGAATGTTACAAGCTAACATGACGCCATCGGTGATAGCCCAACAATTTCGATGCCATGCAGGGATAATTGAACGTCTTCGAAAACGTTTCTGACAAATTGGAACAATGTCAGACCATGCGCATTCATGACGTCATCGCCTAAAGACGCGACGTTAAGATCGATAAAAACGTAGGTTTAAACTGATGAATCAATTTCGTCCGGTGACAATGATAGCTAGGACAACGCCAGGAACTCATAATCCAAGAATCAGCGCTCAAACTGTGACACCTCGTTTGCGAAAAATTGGTGAAAGACCCCCATATACAGTGTATGTTTTATATGCGGCGTTTCCTTTTTGGCCTAGTATATATGCCCATGTGGCAGGGTGTATAGTTAGACACTTTTGTTTATACATATTACACAAGTCACTATAATAATAGATTACTTACTTAATGAGTTTGACAAGTGACCTATTAGAAATTTTGTTAAGTGTATTATAAAGAAGATGTTAGACGATTGCTCGTGAAATTAGAACCTCGTGAATTTCATAACTGAGCCGTGACATGTGATTTCCAACAATGTGGCATTTTGAGATGCATAGACTCGACGAGTCTTTGCAGCCTCCTTATAAGCTAAGAAACTCCAACTGCTGTTCAATCAGTAGCTTAACAGTCATAGAATATTCAGGCGACTAGCAAAGGCTCTGATCAGGCTGCGCGTATGCGCAGGCTGATATGAGCCTTTGCTTGTCGCACATACCACATTGTTGGAAATCTCATGTCGCGGCTCAATTATAAAATTACCAATTTTTATGATAACAGGCTAATTTGACACTATCTACTGCAAAACACCAACGGGAAAAACCTGACATTGTTTCATGAGAACAACAAAGTCACAGACCAGTCTGCCATATCCGCTTTTATTATTCGCTCTCTGGAATCTATAACTAAACTTGCTTCATGCAAAACTCCAGCATTCTAGCTAGTCTCTGTAGCTGAGCGGGCTGGTACTAGTCTTACTTGGTCGGGAGCCGGGTTACGTGTTACCCTGAAGACAGGTTTCCTCGCCACGAAGCCCAGTTATAATTAAAGTAGAAATATTCAAACACAAGCCAGCTTCTATGATTTTAACCCATTTAAACCGAATGGAATTTCACAATTAGACCGGTCAATTAGACCAGTCCATTTCCGTTTTAAGCTTATTGAGTGTTCTTCTTCTTCTTTTTTTTAAATTCAAAATGTTAAATAAAAAGCCTATAAGCAAAAGGTGGAGACCCTGATTGGCGTCTGATCTGTTTCCACTAATTTCACATGTCACATAAAGGAGGATAGGCACTTCTAAACTCATTCCAGTTACCAGATGATGATAACGTGAAGATTATTTTGAACTACGCTGGGTAGTGCAAACAGCACAATGCTACATAAAATATTTTGAACGGGTATTGTAGAGGGTCTCAGGGGCAGGGATACTTTTAGAATACAATTGATTAATCATTACAATTGAAGGGAAATAACGGTATTCGGTAAAATTTTGCTAACAGATGAAATTAGCCTTCGAAATTTGATTACAATTCCAAATTCAATATTGCCATACAAGACCTAACCAGTATCAATACTACTTACAATACCGGCCCTTAAAGAGACTAGGTCTATAACTATGAACATTTTTCAAAAAAAAAAAAATCTTTTTAAATCATTTGTAAAAATAGGATTAAGTTATGTTTTCACAATGAATATGTTCAGTACAGCTGAAAACTGAATGAAAAAGTGAATTATCTTACTAAAACAGGTGCGTTTTCTCTAGTTAGTAATTATTTACGTCCCTCCAATAATCTAGACATTTGCTTTTTAACATAAATGCTGTTGTTTTGATTGTGATAATTTGCTAGGATTTACGATAATGGTAAAATGTTTACCTGAATTTGAGTATTTTTACTGTATTCTTAAAAAATAGAAACTTTATTTCTAAAATTTGAAAATCAAAAGTTACAGAGTATGCAGCTTTTAAGCTGCATAGTCTGTAACTTTTGATCTTTTAATTTTAGAACTAATGTTTCTATTTTTCAAGCACACAGTAAAAAACATTAGCAGGTATGCATTTTACCATTTTCGTAAATCTTAACAAATTATCAGTATCAAAACAACAGCATTTATGTTAAAATTAACTGTCTATAATTATTGGAGGAACGCAAATAATTACTAACTAGAGAAAACACACCTGTTTTTATAAGATAATTCACTTTTCCGTGCAGTTTTAAGCTATAGTGAACAGATTTATTGTGAAAACATAACTTAATTCTACTTTTACAAATGATCTAAAAAGAAATAAAAAAAAATAGAAAAAATGTTCATAGTTGCAGACTTAGTCTCTTTAACTCCTTGAATACAAAAAAAAAGTATTACATACATATCTAACCATTAGATATTCCTAGGACATCATTCTAAGATATACCTGCGAGGTGCGCCAATGCATAAATGATTAAAAAAAGTCAATTTTAGCAAAATATCTTCGCGATGAAAAGTATTCAGGAACATCTCCGCCAACTTCTCCAAATGGTTCCAACATCCTAGATGCTGCAGGTTCCTCTGTGCTTAGATGCACTCTTTGAACACTTTAAGCAAAGCGCAAATAAACCAAGTCCAAGATGTCAGTCAAAAAGTTACATTGCACCGCCCTTATTCAATTACTAAAGCAATCGCGCCTAATTCGCTCGTGCGTTAAGCTAGTAGGGTCATTTCAAAACCGTTCGTTCATTCCATAGCAAGTGCATAAGAGAAAAATTGCACGTCATACGATAACCCAGCCTTTGTTCCTACAAATGAGCCTGCTTTAAGTTCATTCTGCATATGCACGGTAAATTCTGAGTATGTTAACGGCAGTTTGGTGTTATGCACAGCCTTTGAAGAATGGATTATGCACCGCGTCCGAATATGTTTTGAACCTACCCCTATCTGTCACGCCTATACGAATTAATACCTGTCATTAGAAGACTTAAAAATTTAGGCCAAAATCAATTAATTGCAAAATCTTCATCTGTATACACAATATTCTGTTTGCGCCACAAGCACAAGACCTTGTGGAGAAGTTGGCGGATATTCTCCTCTACAACTTTCACCGCGAACACATTTTGCTAAAATTGAAGACAAAACAGTTATTGCGAAAAATTAGTTCTAAAGACTTAACAGCTGGAGTTTTTTTAGTTGACCTATTAGAACTAATTCAATGAAAAGTAATATCACTTACGGGATAGGAGTTTTATATGAGAAATGGGACCTTCACTCTTAAAGCTGCATACTCTGTAACTATGAACATTTTTCAAAAAAAAAAAATCTTTTTAAATCATTTGCAAAAGTAGAATAAAGTTATTTTGTCACAATAAATCTTATTTCTACAGTTGAAAACTGCATGGAAAAGTGAATTATTTTATAAAAACAGGTGTGTTTTCTCTTGTTTGTAATTATTTGCGTCCCTCCAATAATTCTAGACAGTTAATTTTTAACATAAATGCTGTTGTTTTGGCACTAATAATTTGTAAATTATTATGAAAAAGGTAAAATGTATACCTGAATTTTAGTATTTTTACTGTGTTCTTGAAAAATAGAAACATTATTTTTAAAATGGAAATATCAAAACTTACAGATTATGCAGCTTTAAATCTGAATTTCTAGAATACATCATTCCAGTTGATGGTCTGGAAAAATCTAATCTAGTTAGCAAGGAATAATAAGCTGAAGAAAACAGTCTGATCTTCGACTATTTTCAAGCAAAAAATAGTCCCTCTTCAGACTGCTCCTATAGGATGCCTTTGCTTGCACATATTTTCTTCTGAATACTTTGGTATTAATAATTCACGAATTATTTTAAATGCACCTTACGATACAGCTTTTTCCGATATGTTCAACGCTTTAGGATGGCCAACCATAAAAAAACGACATAGCTATAATAAGGCTGTGCTTACAGATAAGGCGCTAAATAATCTCACGCCTTTATATATAACTGAACTACTTATTCCTATGTCACAAACGCATAACCGAGCACTAAGGTCAACTTCAAACGGCTCTTTAGCGGTACCCAGATCGAAAACAGCCATATTTGATGGCTCGTTCTCATGTACTGCACCACGATTGTGGAATCAGCTACCAGAGGTTACCAAAAAGGCATCCTCCTTAAGTTGTTTTAAGACGCAAGTCAAACAGTTTATGTTTAATGAATGATTTTAACTTTTACATTTTAAGACGCAAGTCAAACACTTTATGTTTAATGAATGATTTTAACTTTTACCATGGAGCTTTAAATCATTTTCATAAACTTTAATGCTCATTTACCAGTTTTTACGCCTAGGTGTATTAACATTACCAAATGCTGCCAAATGTTTTATACGCTCGTTTATACTTAACAGTTTCGATGTTTTATCATATGTTTAACTTGTGTATATATGTATATATGTTTTAGAGGGACGCATGGTCGACTAGCGTTGATCGCTAAATGTGCTGTCCTCTTTAAATAAAGATAAATAGAAAATAAATATTGGCACTCTAATAGTATTTAAAGACATAACAAGAAATACGTGTATATGGTTTTAATTGCCATATCAATGAACTCGGCAGTAGCAGAAACAGAGTTCGTTGAAGGAAACATTCTTTCATTCTTTCAGGGCTACAAATTGGGCATTGTAGATGTAAATATGTATACATAAACGCAAATAGAGACCCATATTGTAAATTTGTTTTATGTGCTTAAATACAGATTGTAATGTTTGATGTTCGTGGGTTCAATGATAGTAAGACATGTTGGTTATACAGGTTGATCTTTATTGTTAGGAACTAACTAGCGGTCTCTCCCGCATGGTAAAGGGATGTAGACATATAGATTACTCATGAATTCCAAGCTCTGCCTCTGGCATCTTTGGCATTGCTAGATTGGCTAGTAGTAAATACTACACCTTCTCTCTCAAATGGTTATTAAATGTCAGCATGAACTAGTTGCAGAATTTCGAATTCACGGGTTCAAAACATAAATGTCAGAGAAAGTAAATAACACCATCCGTAGTTCATGGTAACGTTGAAATATTATGAAGTACCTTTATTTACTTTCAAACAGTCTCTCCTGACAGTGTCTGCCTTTTTTTCCGAAAACACAGTTTGTTTAATTTACATAGTCGCCATATTTTGCCGGTTTCTTTATGACACTCCTGTCTCTCAAATAGTCCCTTTTCGATTCAGATTTTTTGTGAATCGTACATGTTTTGTTTCTTGCAGTGAAGTACGGTCTTACATGACACACACTTCTGAAACGAATGTCGCCACTTTCTGATTGCAATTATAATGAAGTGTTTTTTGGCTAATAACCCTGTAGGTTTTATTGTCCAAGATTTGGAGCAATTTCCCCTTTTCTTGTTTTAAAATAAGAACAGGCTGGCCCACTGAAAACTTTCTGTATGAAGTTGGTTCCGATTTATTTGCATGAAATTTGATTTTGCCTTTTGCTGTTTATCGCATGTCCTCAATTTCATGGGTACTTTGCAATTTCTCAAATCAGGAAGTTTTGTTTTTATGCGTCATTTCAGCAATAGTTCGGCTGGACTGTCATTTGTTGTCGTGTGATTTGTAGCTCTGTAATGTAATAGGAAGGGTTGAAGTTCGTTACGCCAATTTGTGTTTTCAGCGACAGCTGTTATTACGCATTTCTTCAATGATCTGTTGATCTCTCAATTTCTCCATTTTGTCTTTGGAAAAATGGAAGCGAATACGAATGTTTAATGCCATTTTGTTTGAAGAAAAATTCCATTTCTTCACTTACCATATTTGGCGCATTATCTGAGCGTATTTCTTCAGGATAACCAAAGATTGAAAACCATTTTCGCAAGTGGTTTATGACTGTTTTGCTTGTGGTTGATGTTAGAACTTCAACGAGCGAAAAGCGCGAGTAATAATCAATTACTCCTTGTAAGTAGTACTTGTTTTCAAATGGACCTGATATGTCCATACCATTTACGTCTTAAAAGGGTATCCTTTGGAAGCAAAGACTGCACCAATGAACTGAAACTAGAGTGTGCATATTTCTTGGGCCAGACTAGCTAGTTTCTGCGATTTAGGCTTCATCAGTGAACCTCTAATAGTTTCAAAGTTCCACAATGAAACCCATGATCCTAAAGGACAAGAAAATAAAATCTACACTATAGTGAAGGGCAGGGAGACGTTCTACCGCCGCCACACAGTCCCAGTCACCAGCTGTAGTGAAGTCAAATATGTTCTTAAAAGGGTATCCATTGGAAGCAAGGACTGCACCAAAGAACTGAAACTAGAGTGTGCATATTTCTTGGGCCAGACTAGCTAGTTTCTGCCATTTCGGCTTCATCAGTGACCCTCTAATAGTTTCAAAGTTCCACAATGAAACCCATGATCCCAAAGGACAAGAAAATAAAATCTACACCCTAGTGAAGGGCAGGGAGACGTTCTACCGCCGCCACACAGTCCCAGTCACCAGCTGTAGTGAAGTCAAATATGTCATTTATGTACAAGTTGTTTCCATGGACCATCTGGTAGTTTTGTCGTGACTACAGGTGGTTTGCGAGGAGGTTTAGAAGTAACTTGGCACGCGTGACAAGTTTTAATTAAGTCAAATACATCGTTGTAAATATTGGGCCACCATACCTTTTCTCGGAGTAGTTGTTTTGTTTTGACAATGCCCTGGTGTGCTTCATGTGCTAAATTAAGCACGCGTTTTTGTAATGCTGTATGGATTATTAGTTTGTTTCCTTTGAGTATCATGCAATCCTTGACAGTTAACTCATTTTTGACTTGGCGATATGGCCTTAATTGTTCAGCCTTACCCCACCTGTTTGTTTGAATGCTTTTGATCACTTTATTGATCGTTTCGTCAGCCTCACATTCTTTCTGCAGTTCATCTAAGGTCAATGCTAAAGTTAAATTACTATGCACTATGCTGTTAACATAATGTTCAGTCAAATCGCATGTTACGTTGTCTGCGCAATCGACTGGTGTGCGTGATAAAACATCAGAGATATTTTCTGATCCTTTCAGATATTTGACTGTGAATGTGTATTGTTGCAATTTTAATACAAATTGAATTCTTGTCGGCGCTTAATGTACGCTGGTAAATATTCTTTCTAATGCTTTGTGGTCAGAGTACGCTGTGAATTGCACACCATAGATGTAAACATTAAAGCGCGGAATTGCGAAGAGCACAGCTAATGCTTCTCGTTCTGTTTGAGAATAGCGTCTCTCTGTCGGCGTTAGAGTTCTGCTAGCATACGCTACAGGTCTAAGATCTCCGTTTGATTGCTTTTGGTTCAAAATCGCACCTAACCCACACGGACCTGCGTCTATGATTAAATGCGTTTCTGCAAATGGATTATAGTATGCCATAACTTCTGTACTTATGAGACTCTGTTTTAGTTTGTCAAATGCATCTTGCTGTTCTGTCGACCATTGCCATGGGACATTTTTACGCGTCAGTTTTCTCAGTAGTTCTACGATTGTCACGTAATTTTTTATGTACTTAGAACAGAATGCTACTAAGCCTAGAAATGACAAGACTTCATTTGCATTTTTCGGAGTTGCTGCATCTTGGACAGCATGTAGTTTGGACTCTGAAATCCTTATGCCCTCACTTGATAGAACATGTGACATGAATATATTAAGATGCCTTGTTGAACTCGCATTTTTCGCGGTTTAACGTCAAGTTCTTCTCGTGCAATCTGGTTAGAACCATTTTAAGAACTTTGTCATGTTTTTCTTGGTTATCTGCGTAAATAATTATGTCATATACAATGTTTTTGCAGTTGGGAATATCTTGCAAGATTTGTTGTATGATGCGTTGAAATATTTCTGGAGCAGATGTGATTCCGTAATTCAAACGTTTATACCTATAAAGGCCTTTGTGACATACAAATGTCATGATGTAGCGACTTGATTCGCGAAGCTCTATTTGGTGAAATGCTTCTCGGAGGCCCAATCGTGTAAACACACTGGCCCCATTCATTTGTTACAAAGTTTCCTAAATATTTGGCATTGAGAATCTTTCTCGCATGATTGCATTGTAAGCTTGTCGCATGTCTTTTGCAAGTCTGACTTTGTTATTTGGTTTTGGTTCTGTTGTTGTTGATTTTTTTGGTTATTGTTACTCCCATTGTTGGAGTCTGTAATTGTTCTATGTTTTGTTGTACGTTACTATATGTCCATTCTAGTATTGCAATCATCTTGATGGGGAAGAGAGAGCTGGTTGCTTTACTTAAAGGCATATATTTTGTGATATATGGAATCATTAGTGAATTTACGGATAAGGGACAGTTTTAGTATCTCACAAACTTAAAGGGGCCTCAAGGGGGGACTTACCTGTATACAACACAATTTCTTTCACTAAGATAAAGATCAATATTTTATCAATAAATACCTATTCCCTTCATGGGACCACTTTATTTCCCCCTGTGAGGAAGTCATACTCACCTAATAAAGATTAGCCTTTGATCTGTCCATTATGACCCCTGGAGAGAATCATAATGAGTGGTACCAGTATTATTGCTAAATTTTCTATGTCTTTAATTTGTCTTCCTGGTGTCTCGTGATGGTTGAGCGGCTCTTCCTCGCGGTGCCACAGGGTTGTCTGCGGTTTGTGATTGTGGTATTTCCTGATCATACTCACTTACTATTTTTGGTACCGCTACAACATTGGATACCCATGGAGTTGGTCCAGATATTTTCTCAATAATGTCATTTTTCTCAAGCTCTTTAACTTTGTCTTCTCATTTTGAAAGGTATTTGTCGCAATGGTTGTGCTACAGGAGGTATTGTCAATATGCAGATCGAGCTGAAATTCAGCAATTATTCCAGCAATTATTCATTACTTCTAGACGTCACTGTTCGAGTTTGGAAATTGAAAAAAAATGCAAAATGCCGTCAAATTGATTTTTAAGTTTCATATTCAAATCGGAATTGCGCAGCAGTAGTGAAATGTCTGTCATCATAAAATGAACGAATCAAGTTCTATTCTGTTTGGCCTAACATGTTCAGATAAATTAAAACGCATTCAACAATTTTAGCACGCACTGCTGATGAATTTCACAAACCTCGAAAAATATGATATTTCAAAAAAAGTGTAAAAATCTTCTTAGATTAAAATTTAAAGTGTTTAGTTTTTGTTGGAAGTCAGCTGGACCACTGTTTTACCAACTGCGCTTAATTTGATAAAAACTTCACTCCAAACCATTTTTCTTAAAAAAAAAAAAAAAAAAAAAAAAAAAAAAAAAAAAAACAACAACAGATTTTTGCATTTTAACTCCCGAAAACTGTGGCTTGAAAGACGACTTTTATGAAAGATCGCTTAACTTTTGCCCATTAAACTGCACATATTTTATGCAAAAATCATTTCATTGTTATTAGCGTTTGGTCAGAAATCTCTCCATACTGGAATTATGATCTTGAAAGACAATGGAACGAAATGCGCCTCAAAAACGAGCTTTTGTAAAACACAAGGGGACGAGAGCGCGAGATTATTCAGGATATAAGAGAATGCCTGTTATTTTCAAACTGAAACATATGATTCGGGTGCTCAAAGAAGCCATCTCAATGAAATCGTTCTTTTCAACGTGTTTAGTTTCTTGCTCCATAGAATGTTCGTAAATGATGTGCATCTACTATCAGGCGAATATCTGAACCACGATTACGACATATAGCCCTTGAAACAACGTCAATAATTACTCACGTTATTCCATTATAGTTGGTTATCCAAAATTATATGATGGTAATTTTTTATGTTCGTAGAATTTAGCTGTATCTCTGCAAATATAGAATTTATAGTACCTTGAGTATATATATCCTAAAAGGTATAGTTCTGTAAACTTTACATCACTAGCGCTTAGTTCAGTCAAGATAGGGCATAGTAAAAAGGACACTGGTCAAAATTCTTGCCATTTTAACCATGCAGCCAGCAGGAAATTAGACGCTGTTAAGTTCCATTTGCTATGGTGATATAATCATTTGTCAAGCCGATGTTTCTTTTGCACAATCAAAATTAATTATTCAAACGCTAATCGAAGAAAAGTGCAGCAAAACTACAAGCATGTCGTTTGCTCTTCTATAACAGTTTTAAAACACCCATCAATATACCAAAATAATCATAGTCAAGTTCTGATTATTATATCTGTTAAAATTACGATTATGAACGAATTTTTAAATTTCTTCTGGTTTTGCATAGCACATAAATTAAAAAAAAATGATGTACTCAATCATTCGTCAGCAGTTAAATTGATATATTGATTAAAGCGTGTACCTGGCTACTTCCGGTACTGTCATATCCCGATGTTATAAAAAGTGGGTGGGGTAAATCAACCCTGTGTAAAAAAACAATAACAATCAGGTCTGCACAATTTTCGTAATGCAGTGATTCCAACACCCGTTAAGAGGCACAAGAACAGTTTTAATGTATGTTATAAATATAGTTACGCTCCATGATGTCATTTACGTACAAAATAAGGGATTTTAGCAACCAATACGCAATTTATTTTGCAGTTCATTTCTAATAAAGCAAATGTAATAACTTTTTTGGAGATGAAAGTTACCATGACACTCCCTCCACCACATAAAAAACATAAAATAGTACTTTACTTACATATTAAGCCACATTCAAAAGCTCGTATCCAACTTCCACTGTGTCAACTTTTTAAAATAAAAGTTTTTATCCCTACTGTACAAGTACCTCGGACAGTCTTAAGAACGATTGTCCATAAAATGGCCAGAACAAAGTTTCAAAGAAAATTATATTTTTTTCCCTTGAAAAGGATAGTAGATTCTACCCTTGAATTATCTGCAAAAGTGTTTTTCTCATTGGACAAGTACCAATTAAAAATATGGGTTGAAAACTCTGTTTTTGCTATCCAACATATAGAAAATAGAAAAAAGTTTTACTGAAGTGCTCCCCCCATGACCAAACTAATCCTTTTGCATACAGTTGTAGTTTTACGTTTCACACAGCATATAAAAATTGCATGATTGATCACGGAGTGTGGCGGGGGGGAGGCGCTGTCAAAATGTTCAAAAACAAAATATAATAAAAACTTATTAGGAACTAATTTTGTACTAACCTGTAGGTAAATATCAATATGCATATATCAGCATAGGCGTAGGAAGCTTTTCAATATTGGGGGGGGGGGGGCAAACCCAGCGCGGCCAACTTCATTCATGTGGGGGGAGGTATTGCCAAAAGTACATATATGCATACGTGCACATGCACATGTATGCACACACATGTGTTAAATATTCATACACCCATGCATGCATGCACACACATGTATGCATGCATGCACAGCCAATGTAAACATACATTTTACATCCTGATATGAAAATCATTAAAATCAAAGCAAGCTATCCCTTTAAAAAACGGCAACAACATGAACGAGGAAAGTTTTGGTTATTTATATTGCCTAAAAGCTATTTGAATCTGCATACATTTATACACATGCATTATTAAAATCAAAGCTATGGATCTCCATTTACAAGAAGTCATATATATTATTTCAGTACGAGCAAACGAAGCAAGCGAGAATTTTTTTGGTAAAGTTCTTCAGCGCAAAAGGCTAATTTGGATAAAAAAAACAACAACAGAAAAACCACCAAAAAACAATAATAAAATTTTACTCTGAGCGAGCAAAGCAAGCGAGTAAAATATTTTGGTAAGGTTCTTCAGCGCAAAAGGCTAAGAGGGATAAAAAACGGAGCAAAAAACAACAACAACAACAATAGCAATGATGATATTTTACTGCGAGCGAGCAAAGCGAGCGAGGAAAATTTTTGGTAAAGTTCTTCAGAGTAAAAGGCTAAGAGGGATAAAAAAGGAGAAAAAACAACATAAAAAAACAATTATAATATTTTACTCTGAGCGAGCTGAGATTATGTCTGGTTAAGTTATTGCAGATAAAAAAACTAAGATGGATAAAAACCAGAACCCAAATACTATTCAAAATTAATATTCGACCAATATTTTGTAAGGTATTTATGATTAAAACCTACGGGGGGGGGGGGGGGGGGGGGGGGGGAAACAGAAACCAAAAATAAACAAGAAAAGATATGACAGTGAACTTTCATATCAAAGACCCAACCTCATTGAAGTGATGGAAATTGAAATTGATTTGGCTACATCAACAAATGTTCATACTAGTTTCTATTTTATTGTAAGGGAATGCCTAGATTGTTGTAAAATGGCGTAAAAGCTAACACCATTTGTAATTATTGTGTCCCTGTTGTCACAGTGTCACAAGCTTCCTATAATTCGAATTTTCGATAATTTGAAATTAAATCTCCAGTAATTTTGACTTCGAATTAACAAGATTCCACTGTATTTATATTTTATATTTATCAGTCAAGTGTCCATTTTCAATTTTCATCGAACATGGCTGGTTTTCCAGTTATTTTGAATTATTTCAGACATAATGGAGTTTTTTGGAACAGGCAAAACTCCAAATTCCCGCGCTCAGCGTCATTGGATAAATGTTTCACGTCATATAAACGTAGACAAGTAAACAAAAAGCGTTATTGGAGAAGCACAAAACGGGCGTGCAAACGGGCATCAGAGTGGAAAACAGAGGTCCGACGTTTTGTTAGGGTCTAATCTGGATCTAAATTGTTTGCAAAGGTTATCAGCAGACAACACTAGTAGACACAGCCACTTTTTACTTAGTGCTGGTTCAACCCATCCCAACATAACTGAAAAACTGTTGACTAGGTTTAACTCATTACCACACATTTTTCTGCACTGCGAAATTACCAGAATGCAAAGAGTATTCCACTTTGTGTTAGCCTGGCCTAGGCTCTGAGCTCAAGGAAAACTACTGCTACTGGACACAAATTTTCTCTGCATAATCTCCCTTCTTTGCTCAAACTCAGAGCCTGGTAAAGTCTGAAGAGCTGGTCCAAGGAATTCCTCGGACCTTTAGTTCCGTTGTCATGCTAATGGCCCATATAAAATCGCTAGCTGCATTATCAGAATTTATGACTTAACTTGTGTTCATAGAAACATTTTATCCCCAGAGTGAATTAATGGATGAAAAAATTGAGTTTGGGAGTTTTTAGATAACCAACAGCCAAAATTCAGAAATTGTGTTAAAGAACAATTTGCAGGGGAATGATGATCTGTCCTGCTCGCCATCCCGAAGTAGTAAAAGTCTGACATGCCTGCGTGTACCATGGCTGTTAAAGTGATTAAGCTCTGATCAGCCTGCACAAGCAACGGTGATCTATGTTTCTCATTCGGTCGCCTTGATGCAGTTCCAAGAAATAAAAAAACATCATAATTCAGTATGGAAGCGCAGTTGCTCAATATTAGAGTGTTTGACCCGAGACCAATTCTAGGGGTTGCGAGTTCGAGCATCACCGGCGTCACTGTATTGTGTCCTTGAGCAAGAAACATCAATCCTTGCTTAGTACTGGTTCGACCCAGGACGACACGTCCAGACATAACTAAAAAAATGTTGTCTTGGACATAAAGAATCAAATCAATCAATAAAGGTACGTGTAGTATATTCATGAATTCAGCTTACGGACAAATTGATGTCATATATACATCAGCCTAGAATCATTGCTCCAGAAATAATGCTCAGCTGTGATTGAGCCGTTGAGGAAAAGGCATATTGTGGAATTCAATCTGGTCTGCATTATTTACTAAGATACCTTAACAGAAATATACCTCATTTTATAGAATTTTTGACCGGCAGCCCCTTAGAATTACGTGATTCTATACTTGTTCAATATGTATGACATAATACATTAAAATTAGTTAATCTTCTGAGTGTTTGCAATGCAATTGTCAAGTTACGCTAGCAGATGAGAAAACAGACAATGTTTGTTGTGCAGTATGTGGAGAGTCATGTGGCCAATATAAAATGGATTTTCCTATATTTTTTCCATTATCAAGCTACTTGGTCACTGCATATATGCGGCAACTTGCTCATATCTGGGCGTGCTTCGACTATTTCATTGCCCAAGAAGGGAGATCTGATAATATTATATTAAGAGTTAACCTGTTAAATACGTTGTTTGAGCCGTGCAGACGTGCACGCATTTTATGAAAATCGTAAACTGAAAACTGCAACAATTTTAAAGATCATCTGCTTTTGTCATCTGTTGAAACTGTTTTTGAATCCTCGTCGACAGAGTAGATCAGGATCAGACTGCTCCTGTGGTCAGACTGCTCCAGTGGGAGCAGTCTGATCTGGGCTCACACTGTTTACTTCTATACTTATGTTAATCATAAACATAGTCATTTTGCTGGCATTTTATGGTTTAAATGAAAATATTAGCCACGAAATGAGATTTCCAACAATGTGGTATGTCCGACCAGCAAAGGCTCTGATCAGTTTGAGCATCTGCCCAGCCTGATAAGAGCATTTGCTAGTCGCTTGAATATTCAATGACAGTTAAGCTACTGACTGAACAGAATTTGGAGTTTCTAAGCTTAAAAGGAGTCTGAGTCTACCCTTGTCGAAATGACACATTGTAGGAAATCACATGTCACGGCTCATGCGTTTTATGTCATGGTGCAAGGTGATACTTTTTGCATGCTTGGTAATTTAGCATGCTTTTTGTCGTCTGCTGATTTTTTCTTTCATTTTTTTCCCCTCAAAGTTATGACCAAAAAAAATTTGAATGCAGATATAAAGCAACATGAAAAGCAGTCCTCACTCTCACTACATAGTTTTTGTGAAAGAAAAGAAATTTCAGTACCTAAACTTTTTTCATGCTGGGAAACTTTGCTCAATTTCTTTTCTAAAATTAACTTTTTAAATACTTTCAGAAGCAGCTTTAGTATCAAACAATTTGAATTCACATCAGGCAGGATGTAGTGCGATTACTATATTGGTCTAAACTAGATGCGATAGCACTAGCATGCAAAGGGTGAATGCTGGCCTGAATTGTGTTGGAATCAACATTTTATGTGAACTTGATCTAAAATTACCCCAGTACCTCTCAAAAGATTAACCAAAACGAATCTGACCAGCAGTGGATAAGAATCTAATAATTATTTGAGATTTAATGTTCCTGCAAATGATCCCTGACTAATCAGGTAACAGTACATCACTTAATGGGTTCTTCAAACTGATCTAACTTTGTGTGTAAAACGGCCATCATAATTGGGTCGCCGTATCAAATGAATACGCATTATCAGTACCTTTTTACCTGGAAAGCTTGTCTGTGTTTTGATAAAATTGGCTGTAATAAAAGAATTTTACATTGAATTTTAAAACTCGGACCAATATAATTTCCAAACTATGACGTCAGTGTCCAAATAGACAATTGTCGGTTTTCAGTGTTACATGTAATATATGTGGATATATCAAACGTTTAGTCAGGAACCTTTTCCCAAGGCCAGTTAGACTGACAGTCCATGTAAGTTTAAGAGGAATTATTGTTTTAGTCTGGTTCCCTCCCCTAGATCCATCTATCAACAGGGCACTAGTTTAGAATTATTTGTTTAAGTCTTCTTTACCCTTAAGTTATTACAAATAAAAAATAAATAGATCTAAATAATAATAATAAGATATAACTTATTATAAATAAAACAGATTGTATAATAAAAATGTATTTCGATTCGACCGTCAAAGACACATTTCCCATGAAATGATTCTGTGTATAGCCCTGAAACTGTGCAACTTTCGACCGGAACTACTTGTGTAAGTCTCATTTATCCAATTACAATAATAGAGACATATAAATGTTAGGGAATGATTTGATCGGGTCTCAAAAATATAATAGTTTACTCCGAGCTAAGCGAGCAAGGACAAATTTTAGTTGTGTATTTCAGAGTTATAAGCCAGGAGCGATAAAAAAAATCTAAACAAAACACAAATATAATCTTTTACTCCAAGCGAGTGAATAAATTTATTTGGTTGAAGCCTATTGCCTGAAATGTTTTTCAGAGCAAAGAGCAAAGAGGGTTAAAAGGTTGGAGCTCTTTAAAATTTAGGATAGAAAATAGGAATAATAGGGAAAGCTTGTAAAGGCGGTTTATCTGAAGAAAAAAAGATACATATATACATTTAAACATACATAAACATACAAGGTGATAACAGCCTGCTGTCTAAAAGATATGGAAAGGTATTGAGCAAATGGTCTGCTCTGAGAGAATCTTAAACCAAATTCAAAAAGTCCGAGCGAGTGAGGAAAAAATTACTTATAATTATGAATTGAAGTTGCTTATTTTACCCTTAGTGACAAGCAATTATTTGTCAATTTAGACAAATTATTGGAGTGGCCAAAGGGTATTCTGCCCCCCCCCCCTCCCCACCCTACAAAATTATAGGGGGGGGGGGGGGGACTGGCCCCTGCTGGCCCCCCCTGTTCCTACGCCTATGATCAGGGTTTAGTTATGATTGCATACCTATTAATTAACTGTCTTATTTCTCACCCAAAACATATGCTGTGGTACTCAAAAGAATCTTCTCAATGAGACGGTTCTTTTAAACACCAAGTTATAGGTTAAATGTGATGAGTAAGAAATAATTTATGCAATTTTACGCTCAAAAACTGTGTTAAGGGCATATGCTACTAAATACTTCCCATGTTGAAATATTTTCAATACTTTGCATACAGTTTGTTTTATGCATGGGCTATCCATTTATGAAACAAGAAGGATATGTCACCGTGCTTATTTTTCCAGAATGTCATACTGAAGTTTTCAGCATTTGAGTAATTTTCTAAAAATAAAGAATAATAACACTAGTCCTAAATATCGAGCTAAAACGGTTGTAATCCTCAGCCAACTTCTTTCTTTTAACTTAAATTACTGCCCATGACCTCAAACCTTTTAGAAAATGTGCAAGTTTATTTGTTATCCCATGCTGAGACCAAATACTGCATAATATATTTTGGCAATTCGTCGAAAATTGGAATTTGTTCTTTAGAATAAATCATGTATTAAAAAATCTGATGTTGAAAATCTTAAAAAATATTTTTAATTCATGAACTATTATAATACCTTTCAGAAAAAAGAATAAAAATCTGGGGTCACCGAACTAGTTCTCTTTTAAGAGGGCCAAATTTAACCCCACCCCCATAGGTTTCATACGTTATTCAATATAAAAAGTTCAGGAATGGCCATTTTGGTCGTTTTAATGATGCCATTTTACTAGTATATGAAGCAATTTAGCATTAAAATGTTAAAAAAGAAAGGAAAAACACACTGAAAATATGTGCGCACCTGGGAATCGATCCTGGTCCTCTGGCTTCGTAGCCAGGCACGCTAACCACTAGGCCACGAGGTCAGGTCGTGCGCCGCTCTTAATAACCTTACAAATAGTAGAGACTCGGCCACTATCGTATTCGTAACCAGGGTAATTGTGTACGTTGTTTGATTTCGACTGAGCTACATTTATCTATATTTAGTGCTGAGACGATCAGTTCTGATAAGATGTCAAAAGATATTTTGTACACACTTTAATTACTTTAATTTGCAAAGAAAATGTCGGAACACCGATATGACATAAGAATATCGGAAAGCTGTGTTGATCCGAATCTGTTAATGGTCGAAAGACAGGACCCAGACAACTTTACCCGTTTCCAGACGCGGGAAAGGTGCGCATTGGAAATAGCCGCATATGTCTTTAATCTAGGCTATGCAGGTATGATACACCTCAGTGAACAAGTCAAACTGGTTGAACTTGAAATATACCAGGTAATAGTCAAAAGTCATGGACAGCTTACTTATTTAGAAAAAAAACGATAAAATCTATTCAACATGTATTTTATGCAAGCACATCTCTTTCGTCTCAAGTTTTGTGTCCCAAACATTATATACTGACCCACACTTCTAACGCAAAATGTTTCAGGGATGTAACTTAATTAATATACGAGGTCTTGCCTAAATCATTGTTCTGTTTAGGGGTTATGGCAGACATTCACCCAATCAGGTTATGATTAAAAGGAAATGATTGACTGATGAAGTTCTACTTTCATTTTCATAAACGAGTGTTTAATTTTTTATAGAATAGCGTTACAATGGATGAAACAATATATGTAATATTTAAGGTTCAAATCGATTTTGCGTTATAAGAGTGGTTCAGTATATTTCAATGTATTTTGGTGCATACCTGGCGAAGCTTTGAATTTCTGTGAAATAAATTTGGTCACAAAAATACAAAAATACAAAAATACCCCATCCTCTAAACCCTTATGTCCTGGCATAAATATGCAATATTTTCAAAATATTTGCTAGGTGCACTTAATGTAAGGGTTTGATTTAAGCACCAAAATATAGTTGTAAGTTATGCATTATCCTTTCAACAGGCTGTCAAAATTTTGGCAGATTGAATAGGAGCCTGTCCGAGGTTCTGTGATGAGGTTCCAGATAAATCTTCCATATCCAATAATTGCTGTGTATAAGCTATAATGGTCATATAATATTGCAGCACTGAGTGTCTTTTATCTGCAGCCAAGTTTTCAGAAGCTGTGTATGGCTATGGACACATTTTCATGCAATTGTTACAAACGTTCTGTCTGCGTGTTTAAGTCCATAAATGCCATATCCAGTGTCCGGTATATAGGTATGTCTTTGCCTCTGGAAATCTTTAAAGTAATGCATTTTGAAATAATTCTAAATTGCATGTATAGATAAAAGCTGAATCTTTCCAAATATAAACATGACGTATGCATTTACTTTCGCTGTTTTCATTAAATTCACCACTCTACGAACATAAAAAAGCGTCCCTCGTAACAATTCATGAACAACTTTGACACTGCTGAACTCAATAACAAATGACCCATTGAGAAAGACTATCCATGCTTTATTCGTGCATAGGTTCACATTATTGTCCAAACTGTGTATCAAGAAAAGGCATTCTGATATAATAAGGCCACAATTAACCCATGTATCCCACCGTTATCAATCGGATCAGTCCATTTCTGTTTTAAGGGTTGTTAGTTGGTATTTTTCATTAGCATTCAAATTTTGATAGAAAGTTCTATGCAAACAGTGGAGACCCTGATCAGACGCCGCGCTTTGCTGCGTCTGACCTGGGTCTGCACTGTTCACCTATGCCCCACAAAAGGACGCTATATGCGTATATGGGTTAATAATACGCTATGACCATCCTTGATATCACTACATAATTATGGAAGAAAAAAAAATAAAAGCCAGATTTTCCTCTCAATTATGAGTCGGCTGATGACTGCATGTGTTCGTTCACCCGTCTGTCTTGCTTGTGCTTGGATTCTGGTACAGGCATGGCGGGAGAGTGTGGGAACGGATGCCGATACTTAAGTTATTTCAATGATGCGACATGTGTATATGAATTGGTGGTTGATCCCCCACACCCTCCATCAATCTAATGAAGTGTGACCCAAAGTACCCATCTGTAAAACAGTTATGAATATAGATAAGGGTTGGATATAACTTGGATATCATGCGACAGTCTGCATGCCTAGTTTGTAACCCAATCACGGTTTATATCTATGGTTTTCTCTTTAACTGCACGACGGTGTGTCAGGCCTCAGACTCTATGACGGCTCTGGCGTAAAGCTTTAATCGGTGGGTTGTTGCCTGCTGCTTATCTGTAGCTGGACCCACCGTGGCTCAACTTGAGGTTTTCTTTAGCTCTGATATCTGTGAGTCATGAGCCCTTTTTTTGTTTCATAATGGTGTGTTAATTGGATAAGAGTGCTTCTCCATGATGATACATTGTATTAGTTAGATGGCCTCCATGCGAGCTGAACATTTCTTGTACTTCAACAACAGCAGAATCAGGGGCGAAGATTTGGTACCAGTAAAATGCATTTAACCCCCCCCCCCCCCCCCCCCGGTGGCTTAGGCTGCTGTCCGTTCTCAGGCGGCGATTCTGTTGTTGCTGACTTGTTGTTTATTGTTACTCGATTGTGGGAGTATGAAATTGTTCTATGTTTTGTTGTACGTTACATAATGCCCATTCTAGTATTACAATCATCTTGATGGGGAAGAGAGAGCTGGTTGCTTTGCTTTATTTGTCTTCATGATGTCTCGTGATGGTTGAGTAGCTCATCCTCGCGGTGCCATGGGGTTGTCTGCAGTTTGTGATTGTGGTATTTCCTGATCATACTCACTTACTATTTTTGTCCAACTTTACCAAGTGTCCATTATTTCTCTGGAGATTAAAAGATAATTAATTAAAAAAAATGTTCGGTAGGCAAGTGCACGCTGGACAATATTGCATCTTTCTTTGTCGGAGACAAAAAGCATGCAAAATTGTTCAGCATGCAAAGAACTGGGAAAAATATAAAGCATGCCAAGTTTTTGGGATAGTGCTCTAATGAGTATTATGAAATATCGTAACAAAATAACTTACATTACAAAACGTTTCTTGTACTGTGTTTAGAGTGACTTATACTAGTAGAGTCCGTGCTCGATGAGAGTAGAGTTACGTAGTTGAGAGTAGAGTTACGTAGTTGGTCACGTTATGGTACTTTATTCACCTGATTGGACAAATATAGGGTTTTCATTCATACTTCTAACTGTAAATCTGTTGATTCACCCTACTCTTTTCGAGCACGGACAATATATATGCCCATGTGGCCGGGTGTATAGTTAGACACTTTTGTTTATACATGTTACACAAGCCACTATAATAATAGATTACTTACCTAATTAGTTTGAAAAGTGACCAATTAGAAATTTTGTTAAGTGTATTATGAAGATGAGGGAGATTTACGTTTGAGCGGATCCATAATACGAAAGAGCAGATTTATTTTTACGAAAGAGCGGAGAACCATGAGGCAAAAGAGCGGATGTTTAAATCATTAAAATGAGCGAATTTTCCAGGTAAACACCCCGATGCAAGAGAAGATCAAGGATTCCTGAAATGTGATGGGGTTCGCTTTGCAGATTTTATCTCATTTATTTTAAATATCCCATGAAAATGAAATAATCTGGTCTCACTGAGACCAAATTATTTCATTTTCATAGGATATTTAATAGTGGGGAGGGGGCGAACCCCCTCTAGATCCGCCACTACAATGTACTCTCAATCACCTATTTAAGACTGTCGAGCAATATTGGTAATTACAGAAATACAACGGAGTGAATACATTTTAAGGTCATTACCTAGACAATTCGCTCATTTGAAGGGTTTTTCCATCCGCTCTTTTGACTGCATGGTTCTCCGCTCATTTCATACTCCGTAATGGTATGATTTCCGCTCAAACGTAATTCGCCCAAAGATGATGTTACACGATTGCTACTGAAATGAGAAATTTATCAAACGAGCTTCATGAATTTCATTATTGAGCCGTGACATGTAATTTCAAACAATGTGGTATTTGAAATGAATAGACTCAGACGAGCCTGTGCAGCCTCCTGTTATGAAATAGAAACTCCAAATGCTGTTCGGTCAGTAGCTTAACATTCATAAAGTATTCAAGCGACTAGCAAAGGCTCTGATCAGACTGCGTGTATGTGCAGGCTGGTCTGAGTCTTTGCTGGTCGCACATACCACATTGTTGGAAATCTCATTTCGCGGCTCAATTATAAAATTACCAATTTCTATGATAACAGGCTAATTTAACACTATCCACTGCAAAACACCAACGAGAAAAACCTGACATTGTTTCATGAGAACAACAAAGGCACAGACCAGTCTGCGCATATCAGTGCAGTCTGCACATATCCTTCTTTGTTATTCGCTCTCTGGAATCTATAACTAAACTTGCTTCATGCAAAACTTCAGTATTCTAGCTAGTCTCTTTAGCTTGGTACGAGTCTTACTTGGTCGGAAACCCTGAAGACAGGTTCCCAATTATAATTAAAGTAGAAATATCCAAACACAAGTCAGCTGCTACGATTTCAACCCATCTAAACCAAATGGAATTTCCCAATTAGACCAGTCAATTAGACCAGTCCATTTCCGTTTTAAGGCTTATTGAGTGTTATTCTTCTTCTTTTTATAAAGTCAAAATGTTAAAGAAAAAGCCTATAAGCAAACAGTGGAGACCCTGATTGGCGTTTGATCTGTCTCCACTATTTTCCAATGTCACATAAAGGACGATAGTCACTTGTAAACTCATTCCAGTTACCAGATGATGATAACGTGAAGATTATTTTGAACTACCCTGGGTAGTGCAAACAGCACAATGGTACATAGAAATATTTTGAACGGGTATTGTAGAGGGTCTCAAGGGCAGGGGTACTTTTAGAACTACAATTTATTAATCAGTACAATTTAAGGGGAAAAAACGGTAATCGGTAAAATTTTGCTAACAGATGAAATAAGCCTTCGAAATTTGATTACAATTCCAAATTCAATAATGCCATACAAGACCTAACCAGTATCAATACTACTTACAATTCCGGCCCTTAACTCCTTGAAAATAAACAAATGTGTATTACATACATACCTTACCATTTGATATTCCCAGGATCTAATTCTAAGATATACCTGCGATATGCACCAATGCATAAATGATTAAAAAAAAGTCAATTTTAGTTAAACGTGTTCGCGATGAAAAGTATTCAGGAACATCTCCGCCAACTTCTCCAAATGGTTCCAACATCCTAGATGCTGCAGGTTCCTCTGTGCTTAGATGCACTCTTTGAACATTTTAAGCAAACCGCAAATAAACCAAGTCCAAGATATCAGTCAAAAAGTCACATTGCACCGCCCTTATTCAATTACTAAAGCGATGGATGGCCTGTTCAAATATAATAGAAATGGCGCCTGATTCGCTCGTGCGTTAAGCTAGTAGGGTCATCTGTATGTTAACGGCAGTTTTATGTTATGCACAGCCTTTGAAGAACGGGATATGCACCTCGTCCGAATATTTTTTGAAACTACCCCTTTCTGTCTCGCCCATACGAATTAATACCTGTCAATAAAAAAACTTCGAAATTTAGGACGAATTCAATTTATTGCAAAATCTTCATCTTTATACACAAAATTCCGTTTGCGCCACAAGCACAAGACCTTGTTGAGAAGTTGGCGAAAATTCTTCTCTACAATATTCATTGCGAACACATTTTCTAAAATTGAAGACAAAAAAGTTATTGCCAAAACTTAGTTCTAATAACTTAACAGCTGGAGTTGTTGTTTTATTAGTTGACTTCTTAGAGCTAAATCAATGAAAAGTAATATCATTTACGGGATAGGAGACATTTAATATGTGAAATGGGACCTTCACTCTTAAGTCTGAATTTCTAGAATGAATCACTCCAGTTGATGATCTGGAAAAACCTATCCTGGTTAGCAAGAAATAATAAGCTGAAGAAAACAGTCTGATCGTCGACTATTTTCAAGCAAAAAATAGTCCCTCTTCAGACTGCTCCTATAGGACGAATTTGTTTGCACATAATACCTGAATAATTTGGTATTGGCACTCTTAAAGTATTTAAAGACATAACAAGAAATATATGGTTTTAATTGCCATATCAATGAACTCGGCAGTAGCAGATTCAGAGTTTGTTGAAAGAAACATTCTTTCATTCTTTCAGGGCTACAAATTGGGTATTGTAGATGTAAATATGTGGACCTGAAATCAAATAGTGACCCACATTGTAAATTTATTTTACGTGCTTAAATACAGATGCTAATTTATTTTTTATTTTTTTATCATCCTTTCTTCTTCTTCTTACACAATTGACTAGTTTAAATGAAACGCTTGTGATATAATTAACTGTGACTTTCATTTTACAGCTGCATTACATTTGTTATTTTAATACTCTTGTTTGTCAGAAATGGCTCTTGTAGCTAATGTTATTTGTTTATGGAGAATGGCGTTAAATAAAGTTTCTTGTATCTTGTATTATATCACAAGCTACAATTGCCGCTCTGAGTAATTTCAGGAAAAAAATCTTGAATTTGTTGTTGTTGAACCAAATTCAAATTCAAATGTATTCATTCACTCAGGTTAGTTAACTAACAGCATTAGGAGCTGGTACATATATAAAGCATAACTTATGGCGGCTAATCTGCAGTGTAGAAAAGGGAGCGCATACGTATGACATGTAGGTTATACAAGGGTAACATGGAGTTTTGTTTAGGCGAAAGATGGTAGCATCCACCAGGCTCAAATCTGTGATATGATGCTGGAAGGGTACCACCATCATCTGGACAATGGCTTAATACTTTGGTTAAAATTTGGGCATTCAAAGAAATTTGTTTTTTTATATATATATTATTATGGTTTTAGAGGTTACTGGATTCAACAACATAGCGTGGCTCATTATTTTCTCAATTCGATTTGCCAATTCTTATTGTTCAACAAACAATTTAAAGAGAAATGTGTACACATGGCTGTCCATCCCTGGCACAAAAGACAGATGAGTTTACCAAGCTATCGCGGACTGATTACACCCCTTACATTGCCAGTTATGCAAGCGATTGGCTGTCCTGTTACAGATTAATTGGATCATAGTATCGCGTCATTTTGTCTACACACAGGTCACAACACGAGGAGTGGCCTGTTTAAGTTTTGAGGAAAGTTGTGCTAAATTTTATTCCAAGGTATTTATATTCATTTGTTGTTGCTAGTGGTTTGTCTTTGTAGAAGAAAGTTACATTTTTGGTTGTTTGCCCCTACAGAAGACTAATACTTTTGTTTTTTCTATGTTTACGGTCAATTTCCATTCTTCGCAGTAGGTTTTGAATATGTTTAATGCATTTTGTAGATCTTTTTTGTTTTCCCTTAATACAGTGTCATGGGCAGATAGAAGAATGAAGAGTTTTAGATATGTTCTTACTTGTTTATCTTCAGCCTCACATATGATACCTGCTACTTGGTGGTTATTTAGGTAGTGTTCTAAGTCATTCAGATATATTTAGTATAGAAAAGGGGATATGATTACTCCTTGTCTAACTTCGATAGTGCATGGGAAATATTCTGTTGTGCCATTGTATGTTGAGATTTTTGACTTTATATTATTATACATATTTTTGATAAGTGTGTGACATTTTCCATTTATATGGTAATTTTTTAGTTTTTCCATAGTCCCTCGCGCCAAACAGTGTCAAATGCTTGTTTGAAGTCGATAAATGCACAGTAGAGTTTTTTCTTCTTTGTTTGTCCAACTGTTGTCCAGTTGTTCGAAGACCTGTAAATTCTGCTCCCATGTTGATATGAAAATGATGATATCATCTACAAAATTATCAATGTTGGACAAACCTTTCAGCAGCTTTCTCATCAATTTACTGCAAGATGCTTGGGCAGTAACTAATTCAAAGGGTAAAACTTTAAATTGTAATAGCCCTAATTGCGTCTGAAACGCAGTATACTTCCTGGCATTCTTAGTGAGGGGCACTTGCCAGTACCCTCAAGTCAGGTCTAACTTTGATATGTACTTTTGTAAATATTTCTTCGATATTGGGCATTAGTTCAGAATCAATGACTGTGACTTTATTAAGTGCACGAAAATCTATGCAAAACCTATTACTGTAGTCCTTCTTTTGACAATAAGAACAGGAGAAGAATATGGGCTATCTGACGGATCAACTATATATAAGTCTATCATTTCTTTAATCTCACACTTTATGGTTTCCATAGTACTAAACGGAAGAACATATTGTTTAAACTCTTACAGGTGTATCCATGGTCAACTTTATATTATGCTCTATCAGCATAGTACATCCAGGTCTGGGTATAAATGTAATAGAGTGATCATAGATAATCCCTCTTACCTGTGCTTGTTGCACAACTGTCACATCCGGGTTAATGTTGATATCATTAACGTCACCACAATCTGAAACTGAAGGTGATTGTATCAAATTTTCTTTATCTTCATATGGACTCTCTGAGCTATCATCTAGAATAGCTACAGAGCATACCTGTACCATTGAAGTCTGCTGTTCATCATCTCTTTCTAGAAATCTCCTCAGCATGTTAATGTGAAAAGATTTTACGTTTCTGCCAGTGTTGATTCTATAATCAAGCATACTTAACTTCTCTATAACTTCAAACGGACCCTTCCAACTCATAAGCAATTTATTGGCCTTTGTTGGCAAAAGTGCCAATACCTTACCACCTAGCTTTAAATTCCATCGTTTCGACTTCCGGTTGTAATAATGCTTATACTTCTTGAACATATTCTGCAAATTCTCATGGGCCAAACTCACCCTTGACTCCAGTTGGTCTCACAAATTGACCACATACTAATATGTAGTACATACCTGTGGATCTACACTCTCTTTTGTCCAAAGCTCTCTCAATATTTGCATCAGTCCTCTTACAGGCCATCCATTTATCAATTCAAATGGAGAGAATCCTAAACTCTTCTGTGGGACATCTCTTTACGCAAATAACAACGAATCTACATATTTATCCCAGTCTTTCGGACATTCTGTGCACACTCTGGTTAGCATTTTTTTAACATTCCACTAAAACCTTCCGCCAGGTTGATTTGGGGTCTTGACAAGCTGCTTGAAGGATAACATCTACGAACCTCCTTCATTAAAGCTGAGGTAAACTGACTACCCATGTCAGTCAACACTTCTTTTGGTACCCCGACCCTACTAAACATACTCACTAATATTTCAGCAAAAGTCTCAGTTTCAATAGAGGGAAGAGCTACTGCCTCTGGGTACTTAGTTGCATAATCCACTAACGTTAAAATATATTTATTCTTACTGTCTGTCCGTGGTTCAAGTTGTCCAACCAAATCTATTGCTACTCTCTGAAAAGGTGTATCAATAATAGGCATGCTGCCTAACGTTGCTCTTGCAGTATTACCTTTGGCGATAGTGCGTTGGCATATATCACAAGAACGACAGTATCTCTTTCTATCACTGGATATACAAGGCCAGAAAAACTTGATAATACCTTCTGAATGGTCCTTTTTCTGCTAAGAGCCAAGACATTATAGAGGCATGTGCCAGTTTCATAATGGTCTTATGATATTGCTGTGCACAAAACCCTACCATTGTCCACCTTTGGGGAACTATAATGTCGTTAAATACCACACAGTATGATTTTGTATAACCTTAACCTTTGTCTCCAAGGTCATATCAACAATTCAAAACCTTTGCTGCCATATTAAAGCCACAGACAGTCAGTGTCCCAAATATGAAACACTTAAATATTCTACAGCTGTAAGCGTTGCAAGCCATATAGACAGAGTTCAAATGCCTATATTTTATTTTATATGAGGAGTCAACAATGGATTGACTGATAATGTATTGATTATTTCACGTCTTAGTGAATTTCAATATCTCCAAGGACTAAAGGGGCACCAAGAGGGGACTTACCTTCTGTTCAGGTTCACCAAAATAAATATAAATATTTTATCAGAAAATATCTGAACCCTTCAAGGGATCCCTTTATTACCCTATAGAGGGAATTCATAATCCCTCATTATGACAAGCATCTGGTCTGTGCGATATAGCACATAGGGAGAATCATAAACCCATTAGAGAGTATTACCACTTTGAGGGGTTAGCAATTTAGGTCTTTTAAATATGTTTGACCTTGAACTTCCAATCAAAGGTCATCTCAACAGTCAGAAACCAAAATTGAAATATACACACCTTAGGTTATCAGTGTGAAAAATATAAACAACCTACAACAAAACATGTAAGATATATTTGCTTAACAAGCCATAAAACCATAATTAAATTATTGTGACCTTTACCTTTGACTCAAATGTGCCATTGTATATTATTATACACAGTATGAAACACCTTTATCAAAAGATACACGTGTAAGACCGATTCAAATATTCTTTGACTCCAAGGTCATAGCGGTGATCTGTAACTTTCTTTGTAATCACACATCATAAGCAATAAATTTGCTAAAAATAAACACCTCCGTCAAAAATGATAGATGAGTTCGCGCAACAAGGGATAAATTGATTGTCAGTATATTTGACCTTGACCGTTGACTCAAATGTTTCAGCGGTGATCAGAAACCTATATTGTAATTCACACATCACAGACAATTATTGTGTCATATATGAACACCCTCTATCAAAAATGTAAGAAGAGTTCTTGATTGGGAAGAGAGAGCTGGTTACTTTGCTTAATTTGTCTTCTTGGTGTCTCGTGATGGTTGAGCGGCTCTTCCTCGCAGGCCATGGGGTTGTCTGCGTTTTGTGATTGTGGTATTCCCTGATCATACTCGCTTACTATTTTTCATACTGGTTACGAGTCGTATTACCGATAATGAGTAAATTTGACCTTGACCTTTGACTGCCATTTCATATTGGTTTGAAACCTTCCTTCTCCTCTATACACCACAGGCAGTTGCTGTGCCAAATATCAAATCGAATCATAGAGTTAAATGGCACATACTTGTTATAGCACTACTAAAGTTACTTCTACGATAAGCAGATTAAGGAGGACAATGTGTGGTGCACTAACTCCATGCTGCTGTTAACATCAAAAGGCAAAATGTACTAAAGTTTTAATCATCTAATGGATAGAAGACCGCACTTGATTGGAATGCTTTCAAATCATATGCACTAGCAATCTGTGTCAAAGGACGACAACAAATTAAAAAGAATTGTAATAATAATAATGATTTTAAAATGATAACTCCGGTACAAGTACTTACATTCTGCAGATTCTACATTCATAAACATTACACAGGCCTAATTGTTTAATGCATAGCTTTATTTGCCTTACTGTTTTAAACAAATGAAATTATTTGTATTTACAAGTGTATGCATTTTTCACCCAGCAAAGTTTTGCTAATTTTAGATTGCTGCATGTCCATGAACGAGGGTGTCCTTCTTCAAAAGCTTAATAAAGAGCGACTTCCCCTGCTTTGAAAACTAATGCAGATGGTTTCATAATGTACAGTTAATAAGCTTTCCATTGACATATCACAATTCTATTTTACTGGAGGGGAGAGGTTCCGCTTGAACTAAGCTAATTATAATTTGCCAGATTTTTGCTCCATTGATATGTTATATTATATATAGAAACCATTAAAATATTCTTGTCAAAAAATAAAAGGCCTAAAGTTTTGCTATGTAGCATCACTTAGTGGTATACTCTACCGAATTCGTTCAAATTGTGGTTCTGTGGTCAAAATTGCATCGTTCTGGAGGTCAGAGTTTACATTGACTAGCATAATGAAACATGAAGAAACCCTCTTGTCTGAAACCACTAGGTCTAGAGCCTTGATATTTAGTATGAAGCATCACCAAGTGGGTCATATTTAAACTTGATCAAATTATGACTCTGTGGACAAAAAAGCCTCACCACGGTGATCACCAGGAGCAATGGCCATTTTCCAATAGATAATTATAGGTAAGAAGTTTTAAAGAAAACTCAGGTGAGCGATTCAGGGTCACTTGGCCCTCTTGTTATTGTGTGTCACTACTTTATATGATATCACAGTACACAATAATTGCTGCTTCTATTTGCAATGTTTATTATATGCACGTCGTTTTCGTGATATGGCAATGCCAGGATAAACAAGTTATAGCAATACACGCATTTCTCAAAATATACCTGGATATCAAAATGTCGGATTTTGATACAAAAAAGGAAAATATTTTGGCAGGTTTTTATAAGTATACACGACAACGTGTATTAAGTTGAATAATACAGCATCAACTTTAAAACAAGATAAATAAAAACTATAAGTTCAATAAAACTTAACAAGCCAGATTACAAAAAGAAAAATGGAATTATTTTAATAAAACTCTGATTTTCACCACAAAATAAAGGCATTTTATTTCTGACTTTGACTTCATGATAAAAACAGGGTATGATTATATACGATTCAGTTATCATTTTCAGCACTTCTTTCCTGGTTTCAAGTATCTGCGGCTACTAAGGATTTCAGACATTCTCAATATCGTTTCTAAAAATGAAGTTTTCACCATTTTTAACACCACTGTCGCTCTTTGAAAAAGTAATTCCGGCGATCCAAGGAACTTCAACATCTTGCTGTATCATTGATACAATTATTTTCCATTTACAGGTGGGGAGGGGTTCCGCCTTAACTAAGCGCCTTTTTGCCATATTTTGCTCTATCATTGCTAATAGACTGCAATCTGTTGCATTCTAAACAACGCAATTCAATAAAACGCATTGTTGAAGTAATGTTACAAACTGTGCGGAAAAATTGCATAATTAAATTCTAATTAAGTACAGTAAAACCTGTCTGAAGCGGCCGCTCAGAAACTAGACAAAACAAAGATCTCAATGATAGAAGGTCAAAAGTATTGCATAATGCTCCCTTTGAGGCATTCTGCAATACTTTTGACCTGCATTAAGCGATAATCAGTCTATAATAAAAAAAAATGGTCTTCTTTTTAAGTGGCCGCTTGAGACAGGTTTTACTGTAAAAATCCACATTGATGAGACCAGCACATGCGGCTAAGCAATCTTAGATATCATTCTTTGCTATGAGTGAATAACAAAGGCGATGATCAGACCGACCGCGGGGTGCACAGGCTGGTCTGCGCCTTTGTTATTCATATGCAACAGAATCAGGTTTTTTGCTTTGCGGCTCAAATAATTAGCACGGCGTATCACGCTATCATGCTTATTATGATGGTTGTGTCTTTCATCGCCAAATTTTCCTTCCCGTTTGACTGTTTTGTTTTTGACATAAATCAATTTCAAGTTAAATGCGGATCATTGTGCAATTACGAAAACGGACTCCGAATAAATTCCTTGCATAATAATAAGTGAATAAAGCGTGTTTTTTAGCAAAACAATTATAATGTGTATTTTTTTTATCTTGCAAAAATAAAAATAAAAATCAAACTCGCACCAGCCAATTTAATCACCAGCCATTTCAACGTAAAATCGCTACTGCCAGTTCACTGGTGATAGACCTTCCCTTAAAAAAACTTATACCATCCCCAAAAATCTGCACCTGATGCAAGCTCACATCCTCGTCCGTTATGCTTATTTAGGGTAACGAGAGCAAAGGGTATAAAGAAGGGTTATTTAGCGTACCTCAATACATGTGTAAACAAAAAAGCTACAATTATATTGAAAAGGGCCGAGTGTATGTGGAAGAACACATAATGAAGCATTTGTGATATTGTTTTATCAGGCAATTTTAATTTAAGGTGCCAATATTCTGCCGTTTGTAAAACAATATTATACATTATTGACTTCAATGAGGTAGACATAAGGATTTAGCTACCCGAAAAAATTGATAATTCACCGAGGCTGCTAGGCCGAGGTGAATATCACTTTTAAGGGTAGATAAATCCTTATGTCTACCGAAATTGAAGTCAATAACTGTTTTGTTATATGACTTTTCATTTTCATTACCTCACTTTTGTTGTTAAAGACATGTTCAACCTTTAATCTAAGACATCTAAGGACTTTCTCACAAGTTTTAATAACTGTTATTAAAATATTTTAATGTAGTATTTTGCATTTTCAAATGTATATTAATTCTCTAAATGGGGAATATAAAATACTATCATAAAACTATTTTTACAGTTTGTTTACACAAACAAAGATAAATTAGCAAACAAAACAAAATAAAACTGTTGTAAAAAATCATTGAAGTCTTTAATTTACCTGTTGGGAGGTGAAACAGCAGATCATGTCGATTTCATGCAGCACATGCTAGTTTCACACTCATCATGCTAATTTTAGCTCTCTAGAGGGTAATATTGCAGAAGTGTCAATATATAAACTTCTGGAAACTAGTTCGAGCTGGTTTTCAAGCATTATTAACTTATGGACCGGTATAGACCAGTTTCCAGGTAGACATAGAGATTTATGAACTTCAAGACAAATTGGGCCAATCAGGAGACAGGATTTTCTCCAGTCATATAACAAATCGTTTTAGCAGCTAGTTTAACAATTGTATATTTACATTCGCCTCTTGGAAAACACAATTGACATGGAAAAAATCAGAGACACTGTCAGTATTTCAATTAATTCGGAATCTTACAATATATCAGTGAGCCTGTCATGCTAATCTGTGCAAATTTATGGTACCTATAAACAGCTTAATGGACCTTTGAAAATCAATTCAATCCAGAAGAATTTCTTACCCTGCTTTGTATAATATTTCAATAATTAATACTTATCATCGAGTCTGCTGATTTTTTCCGTATATTGTAGGTTCTCTGTATCTCTGAAGGACCCGTTTTTTCCGGATTAGTTAAGTAAAAAAACAGGAATTGAAAAGTTTTCTGCTTAATAACATTTACTGCAAGAAAATCGTCGCTAGTTTTATTTGTTTTTGTCACTGGTCAGAAAGTCAAATGAGACGGACTTCTATATATCTCATATGCATCGTACGTTTATTTGTCACTTTAGACTTATTAAACGTGCGCGATATTTGTTAAAATAATGTTTCGATGAATTCAGCCATTGGAAATCACAGGATAAAAATGTAGCAATGTTTTTTTTGGTTTCAATAGAAATTATGCCACATTGTATTTTATAATATATTATGATTTCTTATGGGTTTCACCATATGTAATGCTCATATAATCAAAACATATTCTATAATTAAAGCATAAAAGACTAAACAACTACAGAGGAAGTGTCCCATTGACTATAAAATAATCTTATATGGTAGCTTTAAGCGTAAAAGTGATCATTTTAAGTCGAAAACATGAATACTTCCCCACAATATAGGACTTGCAACTTTAATCTCCTAAAACATATAAATCAAGATATAACAAGGAGATAAAGCAAAGATAAGGACTCAACAGTAAATAAAACTAAATACCGGAGCAAAAGAAATCCAACAGGTAAACCCCTGTGGGCCCGACAAACAGCCAAAGCATCAGGCCCCTACCATCTCATCAATAGATAAGTCTTTAAGTCGGAACCATCATAGAGTCTGAAGTCTGACCTACCGGCGTGCAGTTAAAGAGAAAAGCAAAGTTGCCAACCGTGATTGGGTTGACCACCAAGCATGCAGTCTGTTGCAATACATTAATGTTATAGCCAATCTTTTTATAGTGTGAAATTATTTTAATGAACTGCGCTGAAAAATTATTAGAGCCAACAATCTTCTTCAATTTAAACACCAAGTCACCATAGAAATCAGGTTCCGAAAGTCCTTGGCGCAAGAGATATTTAAGTCCAACTTGGAATTTAGAAATTTCTATTGCAATAAGTTCTAGGTTTGACATTTTTTAAAGCCACAAAACTACTTCCAACTGGCACAAGATAAGGTTCAGGTGTCGAGTGCCACCAACATGGTTTCGCTACAAGGGTAGGATTTGCCTCAAATGCCGTCAATGCCATCACGCCACAAGAGAGATGTTAATCTCAAATGCCGCCAAACTCTGTTGCGCCACAAAGGTGTATGTTTTTTCTCAAATGCCTTCAATGCCGTCCCGCTCCACAAGCAGGTGCTTATCTGAAATGCCGCCAATGCAGTCCCTCCACTAGGGTGTTAGTCTCAACTGCCCCAAGGGTATTTTTTCTCAAATACCGCCAATGCTGTCCCGCTACCAGGGTAGGATGTTTACCTCAAATGCCGCCGACGCCGTCCGCCATAAGGGTGTTAATCTCAACTGCCGCCAATGATATGTCGCCCCAAAGGTATATGTTTTCCTCTAATGCCGCCAACGCCGTCCAGCCACAATGTGTTCGTCTCAACTGCCGCCAACGCCGTTCTGCCACAAAGATATATGTTTTTTCTTGAATACCACCAACGCCGTCCCCATCAACTGCCACAAACGCCTTCACGCCCAAGGGTATTTGTTTTTTCTCGAATGGCGTTCCGCCACATGGGTATTAGTCTCAACTGCTGTCAACGCCGTCCTGCCAAAAGGGTATATTTTTTCTCGAATGCCACCAACGCTGTCCGACCACAAGGGTGTTAGTTTTAAACGCCGCCAACCCCGTCCCTCCACAAGGGTATATAATTTTTCTTAAATGCCGCCAATGCCCTCCAGCCACAAGGGTGTTAGTCTCAAATGCCGCCAATGCCGTCCTGCTCCAGTGATACATGTTTTTTTTTTCAAATTCCACCAACGCCGGCCCACACCCCACAACAAAGGTATGGTGTTATCCTCAAATTCTGACAACGCTGTTCCGCCACAAGGGTATGTGTTTCGTCAAATGCAGCCATCGCTGTCCTGCTGAATAAGAAGGTGTTAATCTGAAATGCAGCCAAGGCCGTTGGCTAAAATGGTAGGCGGTAGTCTTAAATGCAGCCATAACCATCTCACCACAATAGTCCGAGAGCCAGCAATACATTTAATCAAGGCCAAAAGGTTGAAGGTATGTTCTTATTTAGAAAAGTATGCTGCATTCAAAAATCAAACTTTTTAAAAAATCTGCTGGTACACAAAAATGCTACGCGCAGCGGAATACCCCAGGGGTATGCAATTTTTCAAATTAGCACTGAAATGCGGTACCCTTTACCACAGAATCAAATTTGACCTACCTTGCACCCCCATCACAATGTTTCATTGGTGCCAAATTGTTTCTTGGAACTCCAGGAATGAGAAAACAATGTTTTTGAAAATTAACACATTTGGCCTTGCGAAATTGCATGGTTACCATGGTAACCCTTAATGCAATTCTTACATGTAGGGGTGTTCATACAAAGTCAATCATATCTTAGCTGATACTTATCATATACTACTAATCTTTGTATCAAAGAAAAGGTTAGGCATATGCCTTTCATCCCATGACCTGAGATGCAAATTACCTAATTTGCATATTCATGAATATTAATGAAAACCTTAAAAATAAGGGGAAAATCGTATAAAAACACCATAAATAATTTATTTCAGCCCCAAACCATCATCAAACCACGACTGTTGCATGTTTTCGTATCATCAGTGATACAATTTGACAAATACTGTCATCTTATGGACCTTTATGGAAATAATCAAATTTGCATATTCATGAATATTAATGAAAACTTAATAAATGAAGGCAAAACCATTGCATAAACTAGAACCCCAAGGGATAATAAGACCTAGATCTACATTGAACTCCGAGGAGCATTTCCTATTCATGTCAAATGGTTCAATGAGGTCACTTAAAGGCAAAACATTGTGTTCCTAATTAATAAATCAATTTGCTAATATGAAATTGCAGTGTTTCCATGGCAACCCATTATGCAATTTTAAGGTACTGGGAGCGTACCTACAAAAATGTTCATATCTCAACAACAACACATCTTAGAACAGTAAATGTGGTATCAAATTAATCTGCAGATATAGCACTTTTATATGATGGTTTGATATGCAAATTATTTATTTTGAATTTTCATGAATGTTCATGAAAACGATAGAAATGAATAAAAAAGTGCAGAAAAATCAAGGGGCAACACCAACAAAATTACTAGTATTTCACTTGATAATTGCCCTAGAGTACCAAACATGATATCACAGTAATGCTAAATATGGTGATTGTACCTTTCTGGTAGATAGGGAAAGAATCTAATTTGTATAATCATAAATTTGAATGAAAACATTAGAAAAGAATGAAAATCCTGGAAAATTAAGATTGGCATACTTATAATTTTGCTCATATCTCGCTTAATAAGTAAACACCCAAGAGTACAAACTTATTACCAAAGTTATGCAAAGACATAGCACTCTTATCTTTATGGGCACATATGAAAACAAATTTATATGAATACTAATTAATCTTTACGAAATCATTATAAATTAGAGAAAAAATGTGGAAAAATCAAGCCAATATATTTACAAAGTTATTCATATCTCAGTTTATAATTGCCCTTGAGTACTAAACCTGATATCAGAGTAATGCTAAGACAAAGTGCCTTTACCTTATGGCAGATATGAAGTGAATCTAATTTGTATATCCATAAATTATAATGAAAACATTTGAAAATTGAAAAAGCACAGAAAAAATCATGGTGGCATACTTACAAATGTGCTCATATCTAAGTTGGTATATGCCTTAGGCTTCTAAACATGGCATAGAATTAAAGCCAAGATAATACTTTTTGATATTAGACCAAGTGTGCTACTCTAGGGCAATCAACAGAAGAGGAATAAGTAATTTTGTATGTATGTGCCTTTTAGTTTGCCATAATTTTTCATTCTTTTCTAAAATATTCATTATAATTTATGAATATTTAAATTAGATTTCGTTAATAACAACCCATAAGGTAAGAGTACTTTGTCTTAGCATTACTCTATATTATATTTAGTACTCTAGGTCAATTATCAAGTGAGATATGAGTAATTATGTGTGTATTACCCCTTGATTTTCCGCAATTTTTTCATTTATTTCTAATGTTTTCTTTAAAATTCAGGAATAATCAAATTAGATTTCTTTTGTAACTACCCATAAGGTAAGGGTACTTTATCTGAGCATTTTGATATCAAGTTTGGTACTAAAGAGCAGTTATTAAGTTCGATATAAGTAATTTTGTAAGTATTACTCCTTGGTTTTTCAGCGATTTTTTTTTATTTATTTTTAATGTTTTCATTAGAGTTCATGAATATTCAAATTAGATTTCTTTTGTAACTACCCAAAAGGTTTTAGTACTATGTCTAAACATTACTTTAATATCAAGTTTGGTACTCTAGGGCAATTATCAAGTGAGATATGATTAATTTTGTAAGTACTACCACTTGATTTTTCTGCGATTTTCCATTTATTTCTAATGTTTTCATTAACATACATGAATATTAAAATGAGATAATTTGCATATCCGACAGTCCTGTAAACGTGTTTTGTCTGCAAAATAACTTGATACTAGATTTACCGTTCCAAGGTGGTACTTCTTTTTTGGATCTTTAATGTTTTTGTTCTGTCTTGTGTTTGCTATGTTTTTGTGTGCGTCTGTTTATTTGTGCTTTGTGGTCACCTGCTGGGAAAGGGCTGACCTTTTTGCTCTCGTTTGTGGTGTCTACCGTGAGTTTGTCACTTTCCCATTGGTATCCTGGGTCAGGTGTGGTACTTGATTGTATCGATTCCTGATCTTTGCACCCTTACTTACTTAGTGTTCTAGGATGAGATGCTGCTGAGATATGAATATTTTTGAAGCTACACTCCCAGTCTTTAAAATCGCATAATGGGTTGCCATTGAAACCATGCCATTTCAAATAACCAAATGGGTGTATTTTTGAGGAATATAGAGTTTTTACTTTAAGTTGCCTCATTGAACAAAATGGAATCAATAAGCAATGCTCCTAGGAATTCAATGTAGGTCTAATTACCCCTTGGGGTTCTAGTTTATTCAATGGCTTCATCCTCATTTTTAAACATTTCATTAATTTTCATGAATATGCAAGTGAGATAATTTCCATATAAGACCATAAGGTGACAGTATTTGTCAAATTGTATCACAGATGATACGAAAACATGCAACAGTCGTGGTTTGATGATGGTTTGGAGCTGAAATCAGTTATTTATGTTTTTTTATGATTTCCCCCTTATTTTTAAGGTTTTATTAATATTCATGAATATGAAAATTAGGTAATTTGCATCTGAGGTAATGGGATAAAAGGCATATGTCTAAGCTTCAATTTGGTACCAAGATTAGTAGTCTATGATAAGTATCAGCTAAGATATGATTGAATTTGTATGTACACCCCTACATGCAAGAATTGCACAAGTAACTATACATTTTCACATAGCCCAAATGCGTTTATGTTTCGGAATATTTTTTTCTCATTCAGGGGGACCAAGAAAATGGTTTTGGTACCAACGAAAAATTGTCATGGGGGTGCAAGGTAGGTCAAATTAGAATCTGTGGTACAGGGTACCCCATTTTAGAGCTAATTTGAAAAATTGCCTACCCCCATGGTATTCCGCTGCGCTTAGAATTTTTGTGTACCAGACGATTTTTTTAGGATTTTGATTTTTGAATTCAGCATACTTTTCTTCATAAGAACACACCTTCAAACCTTTTGGCCTCAACCACTTGATTAAATGTATTGCTGGCTCTCTGACTACAAGGATAAATGTTGTTTGATCCAATGCAAAAGTGATGTACTGCTTGTTTTGTGATGTTTTACATGAGGGAACTACCGAACTAATTGTGCCCCACCCTGGTTGAGGATTTATTCTTGTTTAGTTATGCGAGGGACTTTATGATATCTCAACAGGCTGATATTATTGACGCTTTTAACACTTCATTTGGATGATAAAAATTTTAAACATAAATCAACTGACAGTAATATGCACGACCCACGTTGAACGTTTGCTAATTAGAATAAAACACCAGGTGTTTTGAAAGCATTGTTCTGGTAGCCCAACTAAGTGGTTCAACATAGGTGTTCTGAAATAGGTTCCATATGAAAGTGGGTTCTAAATACAGTTTAACATTATCAAGACACAGGTTTGCAAAATGGTGACTAGGCTTTGTCATAAAAAAAATGCATTCTTGCCAAAGCCTAATCACGGTTTGCATACCTGTGTTTCCATAATGTTAAAATATATTGTAACATGTATGGTGTTTATCTGTTTCATATTTTGTTTACTTAGTTTCTGTTGACCTAGATATTGGAGGTTTTGATGGTAAATAAATTGTTGTAAACAAGGTGTTTATTTGATTATAAGATTTTAAGATTTTTCTAGAAGGATGACTAATCATCTAGAAATTTAAAATGCATTGTCATGGAAGGTTCTGGAACCTTGGAGAAAAGTCCAGAATTCTAGAATTTTCTTTGCCACGCAAATAGAAGTTTCTGGAATCAACTGGAATCATGGAGTAGTCTCTGGAACTTTCCAGAATAAATAAATATAGCATATGATATCATAGTTTTTCCTGATTATTCCGGAACTTTCTTAAAGAGTATTTATAAGAGTAAATTTTTCATAAGGGCATCTTTGAAATAATTTCACCATTTAAAAGTCTAAACCTTTTGTACTGGAATTCTATAGTGGAATGCTGTGTTTAATTTATTCATTCTGGATTTCTTTGGATTATTCAGTTTTGGATTCAGACTTAGTGTTCATTTGGATTTAACTTCAAAATCTGGGGATCAGAAACTGCTGAAAGACTTGTGTTGATAAATATTTTGAGGGACTGTTTGGACATACAAGGTATTGTAAATTAGACTTTCTTTGTTTGTATTACTATTTTCCATTGCTTATTGTTAATGATAATTTTGTTTTTAATAAATTTTGTTAAATTATAAAAGTGCTTTTTGCTGACTTTCCAAATAGCAAAATTTGGTTTCCTGAATTTGTTTCTAGTTATGCCTGGCACGTAACAATATTAGCATCCAGAATTTGATTAAAATATACCATGACGTTATGAGTTATGAGCAATTTCACTAAAATACCTAAAGCAGCCAAAATAATTCCCGCCCTACCCTTGTCACCGTTTTGCATACCAGGGTGGCTGGACACTATTAAAATAAATTAGTATGCAAAATTTGATTCAAATATCCCTTAAGGTTCAAGAGTTATGAGTATTTTCACTAACTGATCTCAAAAGGCCGGATATAGCAATCCCATATATATATATATATATATATATATATATATATATAAAAGCAGGTGGGTTTGCATGTCGGTGTTTAGGGAATGTTGAAATGCATCTGCATGCAAAATGTGATAAAAGTATACCATGTGATTTAGGAGTTATAAATATTTTCACTTACTGGTAACAAACTGACGGACGGACTCACAGTGATTATAGTGCAGACCCAAAGGTTGTGCGATATTTAACATGGCAAAAGTTAAGCATCAACCACAATTTATTAAACAAAACCGAAATATTATTGAATCAGTGTAAAATAGGTATATTCAGAGTTGGGATCACAATGTTATTATTTGAAATCACAGCTTTTACTTGCTTGCAAAATCCAATTGGTTTGGATGCATTTTCTTTACAAAAACTGCATGTGGTTACAAGTATGGTCCTTTATTAGGCTACCAAGGAAATCAGATTAGAGCATGGGTGTCTTCCATAGTTAGCACTAAAGAAGAAACACATTGCAGTCCGGCTGTCACTTTCCCATATGGTGTGGTACTTGATTGTATCGATTCCTGATCATTGCCTTCTTTTTTACTTTCCTTGAAATAGAATGTCTTGGATGATTCATTTGACGGCGTACAACTGAATGAATGATTTTGGCGTTTCAATCTATTGGGTGGTTAGGAGTGTTTTAGTGGACTTGGTAGTTTGTGGTGTGTAAGTGGACTATAGGTAGGTTCATGGTGTAACCGATAGCTTAGTGGTTAGTGTGTATAAACCTTTTTATCACTTAGAAAAGACCAAGCTCATACTGTCAACGCAAAATGAAAGGAGCTCTTACAAGGTATGTGGAATTAACATGGGAGTCTTCCCACACTTGGAATTCGATAATATTACGTTGATTAATTGCCTAGGGTATGGCTTTTATATTTATGGTGCATTTGAGTTTTTATGAAATTCCATTTTAATTTATGACGTCATGTATGATATCAATTTCACACCTTAGGGTACCCAGTTATAAACATTTCTACAGTAATTGGTATATCCTGTAACGGACACCGAAATGTTTTATGAAATAACGATATCATTGATAAGTTCGTTGTTACTATATATGGCTTTGTTTGTATTAGGAGAGTGGGCAGGCATTCCTTTTTATGCAATGGTATCCCAGTTTTCAACTGTATATTTTGTATTCAGTCAAAGGACCTCGGACAGTCTCCTATTCAATCTGAACAAAATTTGACAGCCTGTGTTTAGGATAATGCATAATTTGAAAACTAATTTTTGTGCTCAAATCAACCCTTACATTTAGTGCACCTAGCAAACTAAAAATATTTTTAAAATTGCATGATTATGCCAGGACATTAAGGTTCAGGGGGTGGGGTATTTTTGGTGACCTAATTTTCTTTCACAGAAATTCAAATTTTTGAGTTGTATTCGCCTAAATACATGGAAATATAATGTTTGAGGCAAAAAAACTTGAGATGAAAGTGATGCGTTTGCATAAAATACATGCTTAGTAGATTTCATCGTTTCTTCTAAATAAGTATGTTGTCCATGACTTTTGACTATTACCTGTTATGTTTCAAGTTCAGTCAGTTGAACTTGTTCACTGAGGTGAATCATACCTACATGCTGTACACATCAGAGTCTAGATAAACACAGTTTTTGAGTGTAAAATAGTAAATGTTTTCTTATCCATCAGATTTAACCTATAAATTGGTGCTTAAAAGAACCGTCTCATTGCGGCGGTCCTTTTGGGTACCCACAACATATGTTTTGGTAGAGAAATAAGACAGTTAATTAAATCAAAGAAGCCATAAGAAAATCCTGAATTCAGGAATAATCCATTGTCAGAGGGCTAACTTATTGCAAAATCCTTGCAAGACATTGGGCTTTAAGAAAAATATGGTCTACAAAATTCCCGAGGGGGGGGGGGGGGGGTAAACCATATCCAGCCAGTGGCCTAAATTAAAAGTAATTGATAACTTCAATGTTTCGAAAATAAACGTCAAATTTGAATATCGATTTACAGCTTATTTTCAGAAACATCTCCATAAGCTACCTTTATGCACACTTTATTTACTTAAATTGACTACTTACACTGACAATCATGTTGGGAAGACGTTTTGGTGATTAACACCCTTTTGTAGATACATACATACCCCATCCACATTGATTACTATAGTCTAGCAATAAGTCAGAAGTGATACTGGTGTTGTGATTGATAGCGAGCCACACCTGAGTCGCATGTGAAATACAAGCCTCTTGTTTGCTCCAATGGCTGCCCTGTTCAAGCTGACAGTTCAGCCTTTCCATTTTACACTCCGACTAAACCGTTAATACGATTATATTTTAAATACAAAAATGTTTAAATTCCGAAATTAAAAGTATTTTTCATATTTTAGATATTTATAATTAAATGTAAATATAAGCAAGGCATTCATTTTTTTGAATGTTCACGGAATAATGTTTACTTCGGGTCTCTTGCAAAGTTAACGTGAAGCCCTTGAAGCCTAGAACCTTGATATTTTGTTTGCAGCATCAACTAGTAGACCTCTACATGCTCCTGGTGTCAAAAATGGGCCCGCCTTTGGGGTTACATGTTAAATATATTGCTGACTTATATAGGGACAACAAGAAAACATCTTGTCTGAAACCACAAGGACTAGAGCCTTGATATATGGTATTTAGCATCACCTTGTGACCCTCTACCAAGTTGGTTTGGGCCAATAATGGGCGCGCTGCAGGGGTCACATAGACTTATATAAAAAAATTTTTTTTCAGAGTATGGTCATGTTGCATATCAAATTAAAGGGAATGAAACATACAATAAAATGCTAGAAAATACTTTGCCCTTACACACACATTGACCCCTCTGGTGGGGTCAAATGATTTTTAACTAATCCTACTGCATTTCAAATTAACATGAATGAAGCAGAGAACACAATGCAAGCAAATATTTAGCCCTTTTATACACCCACGACCCCAGATGTGTCAAAAGGTCCAACATTTTTTTCTGAAGGTCATGTTGCATATCAAAATAAAGGGAAAGAAGTGTAATACATTATGCACATCCCTGACCTTTTGGGCCGGGTAAAATGGTTGGACATTGAAGTGATAGGGATAAGTATATATTGATAGAACTTTGTGAATTGATAGTCTTTTGTTACGATCTGAGTGATACCCAAGGTGGACTTAGGTAAGAGATTGTTATTTATATTTTGTGGTTAACACCCTCTCCTTGCGACAAGAACTCAGGTGAGCTGTTCAGGGCGCATGGGCCCTCTTTTTTGTATTTCCAAAACAAATTTTCAAAAGACAAGACTGTTAAACTTCATCAAACCGTGCTCAAAAGCTTTTCATGTTTTGTAAGATTTATCTCCATTATGGAATCCATAATAAAGGGTAGTTACACAACGGGAGCTACCAAGACACCAATAATAGTGAGTATATTCAAGAAATGCCACAATAACCATGTATGATTAAATAGAAGATAGAGCAGGCAAAGAATAAGTGTTGTCTACAGAAATGATACCTATTGCGTGACCTAATCCAAACGAACGAGCATAAAAGATGCAAATTTTATGTAACTACACTTCGACCCCTATATGGTCTATGGCTAAAAAATAACCCCTGGTTGCAAAATAAATGCAATGCAACAGTAATTGAAATATGGCTATGGAGACTCTGATATTATTCCTTCAAGATATTTTCAGAAAGTTTGAATTTGAAAAAAAAAGTCTGTTGACCACAAAAACATGCAAAATTACCCAGTAGCATAGATCTAGATAAGGACATTTTATGAGGATAGAATTATAATCATTTTCCTATCCATTAATTTAAACATGTTTTTGGGTGCTCAAAAGAGCCGTCTCATTGAGATGGTTCTTTTCAGTACCCACAACATATGTTTTGGATGAGAAATAAAGAAAATAGTTTTCTAATATGCACTCTAAACTTGAGGCCTGCAGTAGGCAAATAGGTAATAGATACATTTTGCATAAGATAACCAATCACCTAGTACAAACCAATTTCTCTGATAATTAACCAGTTTCTTTGATCTTCTATTACATGAATAGTTACACAGTTTATATTAGGTGGGAAAAGGGATTTATGTGTGTTGATATCCACTTTTCCAAACACAAACTTAGCAATAGTGACAATTTTTCCACATTTCCTGCCCTCGCCTTCAATCCCGAGCAGTACATTTCCTTGTTCAAGTTTATCAGTGTTTCTAAATGGGTGACCAGTCTGTATATAAATATGTGTCAGATTGACTGGTTTATCAAACTCTATATTATAATAGCCTCCCTTTGAAGGAGATTTACACCAGAAGTATTCTGTGGCTGTATAAAGATATGGTTTATCTGGAGAGAACCATTTGTATGTATCTAAGTTAGTTGTGATCCTGGCAGGAGGGTTATGTATCTTCCTCGTCTTGATATTAAGTTTGTGTTTGGAGTTGTCTCTAAAGCTGACGTCAGTGAGGGGTTGTGTCTTGTTTACAAGCGATGATATAACCCCACGATGTTGAAACAGGGACTTCTTGTTCCGCAGGTCCTTACGCTGGGTCATGATTCTCTTGAGATGATTTAATAATAAATCACAAGGCTGCTCAGTTTTAAACATAAGTAGAAAATCACTAATAATGGTCAAACTTTCGGAATGGAAGAGCTTGCCAATGAAACCAAGGGAGCTGAATTCTAGACAGAACCAAGCTTTACTTTCTGACTTGGTTATAAAATCTCGGATATAAAAGATAAAATTGTCCACTGCGAGTACATCATCTTCAATTTGCATGTAGAATTGGGAGAGATTTCTGCTGTAGGAAAACAGGTAAGCGTAGTCTATATTCTGTTTTGTCCTCCAGTGAACACGGCTGAGGGAATCATTAAAAGTCCTCTTGGTTATTGTACTGTAAAATAGAAACAGACATTTGATTCAATTAAAGAGATTTTGGTGATTATCGCATTTGTGAGCAGCATAAGCTTTTCAAATGTTGGTTGCCAGTACTAAATAACTTTGACGGAAACTTATTTGCAAACAAAATCGTCTGCAGTGGCTCAGTAGTTAAAGACTTTGTGTGCAAGGATCAAAATATCGGATGTACTGTTTTGTGTCCTTGAGCAAGACACTTTATTCTCTGCTTAGTACTTGTCCAAGACGAGAAAGCGTGCCGACATGACTTGACAAGTTGTTGCTCAGCACGTAGTTAAAGCATCAACGCCTAAAAAGCAGTATAATCAGAGATTATTTGCTTGTTTCCTAAGCTAGTACTGATAGATTACAAATGTAGTTTTAGTCTTCAACTTGATCATTCAGAGTTTCAGCACACAAATTTTGAAAACCTAACTGAACATTTGATATTAAGCAACACATTATTTCATTGACCAATAATGTAAAACAGTGTTTAGTGATTCAATGCAGTTTTGGATACACACATCGGAAATGCTTTCAGGATTATTCCTGAATTCAGGATTTTCTTATGGCTTCTTTGATTTAAATTCAGTTTATCTAAAGACAGTTGACCATTTAAACTTGTTTATAGTAATACTGCTAGTTTTAAGATTTGATTTTCAAAAGTTCAGGATTTTGGAAATTTTGAACTTTCACCCATGTACACACATGCTCAAACATGCTTTGATCCAGAAATTAATTTTGGGGAGTCCAGGTCTAAAGATTTGACATTTTTTAGTCCTCACATTTTATTTTACAAAGGGGAAAGGGGGGTTCATACAAATATCCCTTAGAAAACCAATACCCGGTTATAGACATTCACATCTGAATGCTGGCTAGGCAGATTTGTGATTTTCCAGTGGGTTTCATACCAGTATTCCTAAGGACACTTCAGCTTTGAAATTGTCCAGGGTGGTCTGGCCAGACCTCCTCTTTATCCAAGCATGGCAAATAGAGATTCTACTCGTCTACACTACAGCACTGTGGTAGAGTGCTCGACCTGAGATTGAAGGATCACTGGTTTGAGCCTCAACAGAGGCCCTGTGTTACGTCCTTGTACGTTTTCAACTCAGGAAACGTCCAGATGCAACTGAACTGTTGACTGGCATGTAAAGCATCAACTTAGACAAGCAGATACTACACGTACCTGAAATCCGGGTATATATGTTGTTTAGGCTGTACAACGAGTATTAGTCCACTGGCAATTTCATCATGATAGGTAAACTGTATATTCTTGATGGTTTCTTCAAGCCACATCCTGTCATCGCTGGCCAGGAATATCACAATTACCACATCTTTCTTATCCCGTATCTTCATACCACCTATCATTCTGGACAATGTCAGTGATAAATAGGAAGCCCCCTTTCTTGGCACGGTGCATAGACCTATGGTCAGAAAACCTGAAAGTATAGTGGAAAATATGTTCAGCCCTTGAATACTAATTGATTTCTTCCTTCTGGTCTGATATACAGTGCAGTCACTTTATGATGCTATAGAATAGACTGTTTTAGATGAATTGCATTTTAAAGGGAAAATTCATTTGTTAAATTCCACAACATGACCATCTGTTATAGCCAATCCAAGTATTTAACCAGTAAGCTTTCATAAAAAGTTGCCTCATCGTTAGCAACTAATTATATTGAACAGCATATATAAGTACACCCTGCCTTTCGCTCATTTCTGGGTCTTCAGGATGTTGAAACAAAATTTTGAAAATGAATAATCCATAAAGTTTTTGCTTGGAACAGGGAATGTATACTGTTAGGGTCAAGCTATTTTTGCCACTTATGGACAATTTCTAACCGATGCATACATTTGTTGATCATCATACGTGTAACTGTCGAACTGATTCTTAGATCATTTCACCTGCCAATGAGGTGTGTTATAAAGGGACTGAACTGCACAATGAATTCAGTTGGGATGGTTCATTGTATATATCAAGCGATCACAGGCCAGGATCTCCAAATTAAAATGTTTGTCTGTTTGTTTTGTTGCTTTACATCCCAAGTCAACAGCTATGGTCATGACAGGACGGTCAGTTCACCTAACCACACTTTTTCCTGGGCAAGCTTGAACAATTTAACAAGTACTTCGTGCACATACTTTCGCTTGTAATGACAACAAATTAAAATGTGCTTTAGTCCCAGGATATTGATTTTGTCTTGGCAAGTAGTGCAGACACTGATTAAGCGAGAAATTCTGGGACATTTCACCTGGGTCTTCATTGTTTGTAAAAGTACTCATTTAGGGGGTTTCCAGTATGCACAGGTTTAAAAATCAAAAGTAAACAGGGAAATTCAGAGAATTTATGCCCCCCGCAACTTAATGCTTGTCTTTTAATACACTGCTCAAAATATTTAAAGGAACACTGAGTGTTTTGCCATTGATCACAATACAAATGCACTCATAGTCTGACTCATTTCGAGAGTTGGTATAATAGTGCAAAAACATCTTCTTCCTGTGATTAGTTTAGTTACCTAATAAGGACGATGCTTGTTGATTAAAATAAAGTAATTCCTTTCCAGAAATTTCCATGGAACGCTTTTTTCAAAACCAAATTTTAAGGCAAATTTTTCAATCAAGCACCACTGCAGCATCATTTCTGTACAGTCAATAGCCTTTTAATGTTGTAGAAATCTTTAGGTTACGCTATTTGCAAATTCGCAAGATTCTACAGAGTTCCAGAAAAAATCGTCATTTTCAAGAAAATTAAAAATTACAAAATTTAAGCCATGAACTTAAGTGGCGATTGATTTATCAAAAACTTTTATTGATCCAAGACTTTGACTATCGTAGCACAAATGACAAAAGAAACTGGGTTTCTGCCTTATAGTCTATTGAAGTGCATGACTTGTCTTTTGGACAGGGGTTACCATTATCACCTATGGAAAATTATCAGGCGTTCCTTTAAATACTTTGAGCAGTGTATATGAGCTATCGTGAAATGTGTAAGATAAGCTGAGTAACTACACAAAGCAGAAAAAAATGTGAAAAAAGTTGAACGCAACTCCTACAGTTTTAGGCGGATCTTTCTGAAACTTTGCACGTGTTTTTTCATTGACCTTGTGCATGACGTATGGCTGTAACCCTCCGATTATTTTTTGTCACTTTTTTCGCAGTTTGAGCTTAGTCATTTTTCGGACAACTTCTACCAAAGCATATAGACACTGGGTATCTAGTGAACACAACTCCTCCTACAGTTTTACCCCATCTTTTTGAAACCGTGCACGTTCTTTTGTCAAGGTCTGAAGATGTACCTTAGGTTTAGCTGTAATCCTCATTGTCATTTTTTGGCTTGACTTCTATCAAAGCATATAGACATTGGGTATCTTGTGAACATAAATATATTTATTAATCGATGCGATATTTATTTGGATTCTTCAAGTTTAGAAGAACGATGGGATTTATAAGAGATTATACTTGTTTTCTGTAACATTTTGTATTACAGAAAATATGGTAAAGAGCTCACTCGTTCCTCACGAGAAATTCGTTGAATTACTTTAGTAAAGTATGCAAGGCCAAGAAGCTCGTGATTTAGGTGCAATGTTAGTTCAGCAAGGCTATAAATGATCGTTTAAGATGTTACATGTCATTCGAGGCTAGACAGACCAAATGAGAAATACTGTTGGGTTTATGTGCGTTTACCCGCCCACCCACCCTAATCATTGTTCGAAAAATGTTTCGTTATGTAGATTTTAAAAGATATACTGCAAAAGGTTTTTTTTTTTAAAAAAAAAGTCCCAAGAATATTTGTCTTTACATGATATTTGATCGGTTATCAGTTTCTTTCAGATACGCTGTAAAATTGAGAGATGATTTGATGTTCAGTCTATGTTGTTTTTGGAACCGAGGACTGCTTTGTGGTAGCCTAAGCAAGTGACTACATTTGAATAGAGGGATAATGGCTGGCTGTAAATTTATTGTTATGAAATTTTGTCTTTTGATTAAAGAGAAAGCGCTCAGGTCTGTGCTTGCCATCACACACGTATATGTTGTTAAGTTAGATATTTCATGCTTTAAGATATAGTACAAAGAGGTATAGACGGTTATGATGTACATGTAAGACGCTAAATACTGATGTTGAGGCATATAGAAATGTACATCATAACAGTTGATAGTTCAAGGTAGTATATCTGGTTTCCCGAATTCAGAAGTTTAGATAATAAATAATTTATGTTTCGTCTGAATAAAATGAAAGAGGACATAACAGCTCTTACATTTTAACCTGAATCTTTTTAAAACTTAGCAAGTGTTGTGTCAAGGTCTAAAGATGTGCATGAGGTTTATCTGTAATCTTCAGATTATTTTTGTCACTTTTTAGCGTTTAAACCTTGTAATTTTTGCTAAACTTCTACCAAAGCATAAACACACCGTCCAACCAGATTCGTCTAGCACAGATGATGTGTTAGCACAGATGGCTCCGATTAAGGGCGTTTTATTAGATGTAAGTATTGACCTTATTTAAGTGCAATTGCGGGAAATACTTTCCGCATTAAGATCTTTTTAATTCCTTGCATACAGTTTGTTATATGTATGGACTGTCAATTTATGAAATAAAAAGGATATGTCACCACGCATGATTTTTTATAATATGACATGGAAGTTTCAGAATTTTACAAATTTTCTGAAAAAACCCAAGTCCTTGATATTAAGTTAAATAGTTGTAATCGCCTTCCAGTTTCTTTATTGTAATTTTAACTATGACTCACGACATCAAGCTTTTTAGGAAAAGTGAAAATTATTTGTTTTCCCAAGCCGTGACAAGATACTGAATAATATATTTTGGTAATTCCCTAAAATAGGAAAACGATTTTTAGATTGAATTGTATATTAAAAAATCTGGCATTAACAGTCTCAAAGTTTGTTTTTATTTATTTCATAGACTTTTATATAAACTTTTAGGAAAAAGAAATTTAAAATGGTGGTCACCAGACTAATTTTTTTTCAGGAGAGCAAAATTTACCCCTACCCCCACATATTTTGAGGTTAAATTGTTTATTAAAAATCTGGCATTAACAATCTCAAAGTTTTGCTTTTAATTCATAGACTTTTATAGAACCTTTTAGAAAAAAGAATAAACATGGGGGTCACCAGACTAATTTTCTTTCAGGAGAGCAAAAATTACCCCTACCCCTACATATTTGGAGGGTAAATTGTAAATTAAAAACTCCGGCATTAACAATCTCAAACTTTTGTTTTTATTTCATAGACTTTTATATAACCTTTTAGAAAAAAAGAATAAAAATGGGGGTCACCAGACTAATTTTCTTTCAGGAGAGTAAAATTTACCCCTACCCCCAACATATTTTGCGGATAATTCAATATAAAACGTTATGGAGTGTACTTTTTGTCATTATAAATCAATTTATATTACTTGTAGGAATAAATTCATTATTAAAAAGCTGACAAAAGAGAAGAAAAAATAATGTATAATAGGTGCCCACCCAGGAATCGACCCTGGTCCGCTGGTTTAAGAGTCCCACGTGCTAACCACTAGGCTACGAGGTCAGATTGTGCACTCACCAAATTAACCTAATATTGGATACACAATCCAAGTCTGGCCATATTCTTTTTCGCTTACACGGTATAAACTTGATAATTTTGTATATTGTTTGATTTTGCCAGATCTATTTATCAGGCTTTGGTACTGAGAGGATCATTATAATAATGGGTCAATATATATTTCGGACACATTTTTGTTACTTTATTTTGTCCAGAAAATGCGGAAATATCCACCTGACGTAAGCGTATCTGAAACCTGTATTGATGCAAATTTGAAAATGGTTGAAAGACGGGACCCAGACAACTTTTCCCGTTTCTGTCGAAAGAATGGTGCGTGTCGACAAAACCCAAAATTGCCCTTAAATAGTTCCCACAGTGTTTGATCTAAAGCAATGGTGCATCTCACTCAAAATCATATTTTAACATCATTTATCAGAAATGTACCTATTGCTTGAGAAAGCTCAACCCCTTTCCTTCCAATATGCCCAACGACAGCCCTCGTTTCCCTTGATTTACAAAGAAGAGTGCATATAAGTAAACTTACGATGACGCTCAGCACAGGTCACAATCAAAAGGATTCCATTAGCACACTTCATATATAGAGAATACTAGGTGAGTGTCTTTTGATATCAAGTTTACCAGGCAAGGCTTTGAGAACGCATGTTGACATCGCGAGGCTTGCCGAGCGATTCAACATGCGTTCTCAAAGCCGAGCCTGGTAAACTTGATATCAAAAGACGCGAACCTGGTATTCTATTTATCAGTATACCCATAATTGAACACTCTTCAAACTACCGATTGTGACGTAATTTTTTATTTTTGTGTTGATTCAGCGTCATTAGCGACGTCATTCAAAAAGTGCAACGTCATCATGACCTGATAAAGGTAACATGCCGTGAGATAGGAAACGTTTATTAGGTTATGTTGAAACAATTCAGTTAATATCAGGGGTGACTGATAAACACAAATATGATAACGTTTAGCACAGTCATATCTTATTTCCATAACATCTGTTTGATTAACTTTTTGTTTATGACCCTTGCTTTTTACAAATAATTTGGTTGTTTATTATCTATTACATGCCTCATTGCAATTAGATCTATGTAGTATACATTTATAAACAGATGATATTCGTTCCAAATAGTGCAATTCAGCGTCATTGCTCCAAAAGTAAGTGAGTATGATACGAATGGTCGTGGGTTTCCTCAAACTACCCTCACGGCTAACTATCATGGAATGGTCAATTGTACCATCTGAAACGGCTTTACACCCTTCACAGTATTCAACGGATGACCTGTATTATTCTTGCTGCCACTATTGCAATTATATAAACCTCATGCTCACTGCCATTCTGCATATTTCTCTATTTATTTCATTGAACCGACTTGTATCTTTTCCTGTCTTTACCTTGCGGTAGTGCGCTTGCATTTTTTAAAGTTTACAAAGTCCAACTATTGAAAAAGGTGTATTTAACTGGTGATATGAAAATAACATATGACCGTGCTGAACGTTACCATATTTTCTGTATGGACTGTGCTAATGGTATCTTTTGGGTTTGTGATCTGTGCTTAGCGTTATCATAATTTTACTTATATGCCATCTTCTTCCTTCAATAACTCGGTAAGTCAAGGGAGGAGATGAGGGCTGTCGTTTGTTTAATGGAAGGAAAGCGATTGAGTTTTCTAATGCAACAGGCACATTTCTGATAAAGGATGTTTAATTGTGATTTTGAGCGAGGTTTTATCAAAAAAATATTTTTCCTTGAAAAATTGCAACTATTTTAATTTAATGCTCATTAATCAAAAGCTTCAATAACTCTGCAAATCAAGAGAAGTGAGGGCTGTCGTTGGTCATAATGGAATGAAAGCGGTTGAGCTTTCTCGTGCAATAGGCACCTTTCTGATAAATGATGTTTTAATGTGATTTTGACCGAAGTTTTCAAAAAATATTTTCTTGAAAAAATGCACCTATTTCAATTGATTGCTCGTTAATCATCAAGCCAACTGGAAGCCAATTTCATATAGCGGTAGACTAAATGAGATGCAGCATTGGTTTGGATCAAATCTTGAGGGAATTGTTTAAAAAAAGTCAATACTTACATTCTACTAAAAACGCTCTCCACCCGAGCCATCTGTGTTAAACGCATCATATGTGCTAGACAAATTGGGTTGGACGGTGTGCTATAGATATCGGGTATCTTATGAACGCAACTCGTCCAACAATTTTACTGGTTCTTTTTGAAACTTTGCAGGTGTTTTCGCCAAGATCTGAAGATGTGCATAACGTTTGGCTGTAATCCTCAGATTTTTTTTGTCACATTTGTCACAGTTTGAATCTAGTAAATTATGGCTCGAATTCTATTGAAGCATACATGTATAGACACAGGGTATCTTGTGAGAGCAACTGCTCCTACAGTTTACCTGCAACTTTTTTTTAACTTAGCAGGTGTCTATATCTGAAGATGTACATGCGATTGATAATTAACTCCCCCACCCCCAAGTTATGGTTGTCTTCTGTAGAAAACCAAATTCTTGTTGAGCATTTGCTTTTTTAGAAATTAGGCAGGGGAATTATTTATGAAAAATGCGCTTGTAGAATAATCACAGTGTTCATGGTATCAACAGGATAAACACAATACACATACCAGTGGCATTTGAAGTCATGCAATTAAACATTGTATTTGCATGAGAACGGAACGTTTTAATAACAAATTCACCAACCATTAACTCAGCAGACGACAAATTTTGCAACATTTTATCTAATTATAAGGAAAAAAATAAGAAATGATATTTCACGAGAATCGCCTGCCAGCAGACGATTCTCAAGAAATAGCATGCCTTATTTGTTATTTTTTTTTTAAAAAAAAACAGCTTAATTTGAAATTGTCGTCTGCTGCAAATTATAGGTGGCGCTTCAAGGTACCACTGTACGATTAGGCACCGTGAGTGTGGGTGCAATAGGATTTATGAGCATTCGAAACAAGTACGGGCGTACTTTGGTCAACCCCAATTTTTGCTCTGCTGATACCTTGTAAGGATTTATTTTACATACTAGAAGCTCTCCTTTAGCCAGACAGCTCCTGTAAGTTTCAGTTAATTCTGTATTGTTTCCACTTTGGAAAAAGTATTTTTCCAGGTCAGTGTATTCTTGGGCGGGTGCGGCAGGAAATTTGAAAAAAAAGTACGGTCTCCACAAACTCTAAAATATTTTAGAAAATCAATCTGGCGAAACCTGGGCTTTCACTGTTTATTTTGTTTCTCTTGAGTTTTTGAACAGGAATGAGTGTTGATTAATGATCAAGGAGATGTCCTGTAGAAATAACGTGTGTATTTTGAGCATAAAACTATATAGGAAAAAGCATTAGTACTGTGAGACCTTTAAGGGTTAAGGCTGAATCTCTGTTCTTGTATTACATTTTAACTCTGCACATTGGGTAGTTGTTGTCTGCTGATTTTTCAAAATTAACATTTTAAAAAAAGTCTTTCTGAGTGTCTAACGGTTTGGATCCAGGCAAAAGTTATCAGCGTTCGGCGAAATAGCGGCGAGCAAGGAAAGAGTTGAGCATTTAGAAATTATTTGCGACAGCCTCAACTAGATGGCTTACAGAAGACCTTACCTGGCGTTGATCTTGGTCGACCCAGTCGTAGAAATACATCGTCTGGGTGATCTGCTTTCTCAGTAGTTGACACATTTGTTTCCATAGTAACTGCTGGTTTCTCAAGCTGCCAGTCACTGAGCAGTCTTACTTTGTTGGGCTGAGTCGGGAAAGGTTCTAGCATAACATTTGTTTGTATGGTAGTATTTTCTGTAATCTTCTATAATAAAAATGATAATAATAATAATAAGAAATAACAGTCAAAATCAAACTAAAACGAGCTCTCAACACGGGTAGAAAACTGGCTAGCTCTGAATATGGAGGCTAAAAAATCGCCTAAAACCGTCAGTTTGCCATACAGCAAATAGCGGGAAAAGGAGAATGTAGTGCTCTGCTCTGGTCTTTTAACTTCTTATCCGAGCTGCGAATTCAGCAACCAACTAACATTGATGGTCGCTGAAAGCGGTCAAGAACGAGAAATTGTGTACCGTTTTATCTGAATCGTTTTTGTCAACTGCAAAAAGATTCAGACAAAACCGTACACTATTTGCAGCTCGCATCAGCTTAGTCAAGAAGTTTAAAGACCTGAAAAGAGCACTACATACTTCTTTTTTCGCTATTTTGCACCATAAAGCACTAAATCGAAAGGCGATTTATTCAGCCTCCATATACAGAACCGGAAATAAACTCATAAGAGCTCCTTATCAGAGCCGACGGTTCTGTTTATGAAAGTAAGTAAGGAAGTTTCCTATCCGTGTCTTAAAAATGTTATTTATCTGTCAAAAATACTAACAACAGACTGAAAACGAAAGATGTAATGATGATATTTATCAAATACTGTTTATTAATTAGCGAGTGTTTACACATGCTGAATTGCATACAAATCGCTGATTGCATACAAAATATGGAGGCTGATACCAATAGTAAGATATCCAACACAAATGGAGGTTTTAGTACCAGGTCAAGGAATATCAACATAAAAAGTAGAACATAACCCTTTAATCTATACAAATATTGAACAATTTAAATGATCAATGGACCAGGAACTGACAGTAAGCTTAAAGCCTATACGAGTCATTTCCTGAATAGCATTTAGTTGCAGTAAATATAGGTGAACAGTGTAAAATTCAAACCATTTTCTAGAGAGAGAGAGAGAGAGAGAGAGGGAGAGAGAGAGAGAGAGAGTACACATTGAATTCACATAGCATAGAATACCATGACGTGCTGATTTATTTCCAATTGATATGCATGTAGAGCTTGCATTATATACCACGAGACTTCATAATTGTGATTTGGGTATAAATTGCATGCCCCTGGGACCCCATAAAGTCAATGATTATCTCTACCAAGGAAGCTCACCCTGTCATTTAACGGTTGCTCTTCTGTACAAGCCAGTTCGTATATATAAGTCAAATCGTTTTGAGTGTATAATAAAATCTTGAACTTAACTGAGTATCAGTTTCAATCGCGTGGAACATCTGTTGGATGAAGTGTGACGTAGGATATTATGAAGTACGATATTATATCGATGGCGCATTGTACGAGACAGCGCTATATGGGATCAAATTTCAACTTGCAACTATGCTGAAGTGATTGATATGCAATTAAACACTTAATGTTCAGGGCATCAAAAGGATCACTGAAGGCTTGAACTTTATACGCCTTATTATTTGACCCCTAGAACCCCGTTTAGAGCCTCTGGCGTAATGTATGTAGTATAAGCGCAATAGCTTAGCGAGCAATTAACCCATTTATGCCGAATGGAATTGATGAAATCTGCGTACAAAACATGTCCACACAGAAACTACTCGGTGCTTCTTTTGTGGATCATTTATGTTATATTTGTCTTGTTTTGTTATGCTTCCATGTACGTCTATTTGTTTATGCCTTGTGGTCACCTGCTGGGAAAGAGCTGACCTCTTGGCCCTCGTTTATGATGTCTAATTGTGACGTTGTCACTTTCCCATTGGTATCCTGAGTCAGGTGTGGTGCTTGATTGTATCGATTCCTGATCTTTTCGCTCTTTCTTACTTTCATCTCGACCAAGACTCAGCTATATCCACTAAAATATCACTTTGAGACTATTAGCTGTGTTCAGAAACGATTTTATCAGGGATATATTCTTCCTTTGATAGACTATGGCTCCATCACATCAAGCGCAAACATCCAACGGTTGTCAAAATTGCAGAAACGAGCCGCGCTAACTGTACACATCATCTTCCCTTATGTTTCAAGAACTTAACTGTCTCTTGTGTTTGTCATACTTTCGCGCCTGTTCATTGCCGCCTAGTGGTCACCTGCTGGGAAAGGGCTGACCTCTTGGCTCTTGTTGGTGATGTTTATTGTATATTTATGTATGTTTATGTATGTTTATGCATATTTTTTATATATTTCCCATGCTTTCCCATGTGGTATCCTGGGTCAGGTGTGGTACTTGATTGTATCGTTTCCTGATCTTTGCCGTCTTCCTTACTTAACTGGCTTTCAGTAGAGGACCTATTAAAATATAATAAAGCAGTGCTTACCTTCAGAGAATTAAACAATTTAACTCCCCATTATCTTACAGAGTTATTGGCACCCTTATCAGAAATCCATTTATTTAACTAACGGGCTGCTACACATACCATTGTCACGTATGACACGCTTAAATATCTCATTTACTTGCTCAACCCCAAAACTATGGAATGCTTTACACCGAATGGTCAGGGCTTCTGGTTCTATGTTGATATTCAAGAAAAATCTTAAAACGCCTTGTTTTATAACATGTTTCGTCCAAATTCTTATTATGTTTTAAATGTAGCTATTCCGTATGGATCTTTTGTATGTTTTAAACATTGCAAAGCTTATGCGCTCGTTCTATAATGTTTACTTATTCTTAACATTATAATATGATGCAAACCAAGTTAAATATCTTTTAGTATCTTTCGCAGTGATGCAAATTGTTTTAAACCAGCGGTATCCGCTGGTCTGTTGTACTTAATATGGGTTTTATTGTTTAGTTCTATGTTTCAGAGGATAACACGTTACAGCAGTCCACAATGCAGGCGACTTTACTCATATATGGCGGTAAAGGGGCTAAATACTTAGCTGACCAAATCTGACGTTGTTTGACGCTACCAGGAATTGATGCCTATAATTGATCCTTACCCCTAGATCCTTGTTTGTATCAGCAGCTTTCAGCATTCGTAACCTCAAGTTGACACCTACAATAGAGAGATACTACGGAGTTTCATATATTGGCAAACATATGCAAAAAATTCAAGATGAAAAAGAATGCAATTTTTTCAAGGAAAACTAAAATGATGCCAAGTTGAAATAACGCGCAATCATCTCGTAAATATAACGTAAGATTACAAGTTGAAATAACGTGAAAACATTTCGCCGGTAAATACGACATAACAAGTTGTAATTACGTGATGACAAGCTAAAATTTCGTGAACAAATTTCGTAATAACGACATAATAAGTTGCAAGCACATGATGACAAGCTGAAATAAAGCGAAAACATCTCGTAATTAAAGCATAACCAGTTGAAATTACGTGCTGACAAGTTGAACTAACGTGAAAACATCTCGTAAATACGACAAAACAAGTTGCTACGTGATGACAAGTTGAAATTTCGTAAAATTAAATCGTAAATACGACATAACAAGTACGACATAGCAAATTGAAATTACGTGGAAAAAAACTAACAAGTTAAAATTACGTGATAAGTTTAATTGACGTGAACCATCTCGTAAATACGACATAACATATGACAAGTTGAAATTACGTGAAAATATCTCCTTAATATGACATAACAAGTTGAAATTAGACATAACAAGTTGAAACGTGATATCAAGTTTATTATAAACAGTGTATTGAGCTATCATCCGCTGTGATATAAGCATACCTGCCTGATCTGTCAGAAACATCTGGCTTGCCAGGTAACACAGAGACAAACAGAGGAGCCAGAAGCAGATGAACTTGAGGTAGCGTTTATGACTTCTCTTCATGATGGCAGGAGATTCTTACATTAGGAGCTAACGCAAGCTCGTTTGCTGCAAGTACGGATATATTATAAAGAAGATGTTTAATACACGATTCAGGGGCGGGTCCAGGGTTTCTGGAAAGGGGGTCTATATGTGTAAAGGAAGGGGTTCGCTTTGCTAATTTTATCTCATTTTTCTTAAACATCCCATGAAAAAGAAATAATTTGGTCTCATTGAGACCAAATTATTTCATTTTTCATGCAGAGGTGGGGGTCTCAAACCCCCTGAACCTTCTCTGGAACCGCCACTGCGATTCCTCCTGAAATGAGAACTAGCGTGATTCTTGAATTTCATAGAAAATTACCATGAGGCCTAATGATATTTAAAGTAGAAATATTCAAACACAAGCCAGCTGCTACGATTTTAACCCATTTAAACCCAATGGAATTTCCCCAATCTTATCAATTAGACAAGTCCATTTCCGTTTAAGGCTTGTTGAGGGTTATTTTTCTTTTCTTTTTTTAAATTCAAATGTCAATAGAAAAACCTATAAGCAGACAGTGGAGACTCTGATTGGCGTCTGATCGGGGTCTCCATTGTTTGCATATATCACCAAAAGGACGATAGGCTTGTTTTGAACAACATATGATAGTGTACTCTATAAGCTTACGCTTTCGTTCTAATCCTTATTTCCTTATGAATTGTATATATTGTACTGTATTACTTGTTTGCTGTCATATATGTTAATATGGCCTTGTATGTCATGCACATGACTTTAGAGAATAAACGTTTTGTCTGTCTGTCTTTAGTGGCGATCGTGTTTCTTGTGACCTATTGTCTTCTGTGGTAATTAAGCTAAGTTGACTGCACTGGAAACACGAGCGCTATTAAGGTTTAGTTTGGTAGTATCGATAATATATATGGTCAACAACCAAGTATATTGGTTTAACAAAATTTTAAAATAAAAAAAAATCAATCTATCTATCTATCTATCTATCTATCTATCTATCTATCTATCTATCTATCTATCTGATATGTATATATACATATGAGCCAAGATCTGTGAAAACCAGCCTTAATGACATTTAGGACTATTTTTGTGAAAATCATTTGAAAAACACCAAAAATTAAGAAATTTGACATGTTTATATATTGCCTTAAAACCTATTCAGGTGGTTAGAAGAATAAAACTGGCAATTATTTCTGATAAAACTGCTTCCTTATCATGTCATATGTTTCCATGGCAACAAATTTACCTTAGCAACTGTCAGAATCTTAAAAGTAGGATCAGTCATTTTCAGATCATGCAAATTCTAGGCAAAAATGAATCAGTGTCAACTTTTCTGCAAATTCCATTGCACACATGCTAAAGATAATAAAAAAGTATGTTAGCAAGAAATAGCATGATTTTCATTCACCTGACAGACCCGCAAATCAGGAAGTTAACTTTGACGTCATTAGTAACGTCATAACGTTACTGACATTGCGGGAAAAAGTTTAGACAGTGTATAGTTTCAAAAGACCATATTTCCATGAATAATGGAGATAACTTCATAAAATTTGCAGGGTAACTTCTTAACACTTGGTAGAATAAGTGTGTGCAATAAACTTAATTTTGACGACTTCGTCATTAAGGCTGGTTTTCACAGATTGCGGCTCATATATATTTACATATTTACGTCTTTTTCGTGTTCTCATTGTAAGTAAGGTAGAAACATAATATTATATCTAGATACACAGTTTTGTGTTATTTGACAAAGGAATTTGTATTGTTGCATCTCAATGGCGATTAACAGTAAATGCTGGTTAAGATATAATCTTGAAGGATATTGATGAAAGTAATACTGCAGAACAAAATTCAGGGGAAAAGGCGAGAGATCGTGCGTCACGACATTTGGCCAGTTCCTCTGAATGAAATTGGTTGTTAAATACAGAGTCATATGGTTTCTACACTGTCCGCCATGCAGATAGTTAGTAAACTTGTTTATACATGATTATCTGCTCAAGGGTCTGCATGGCCTATTGCAGATAATATATGTTTTCATTGTAAGGTTAATGGAGGATGGCCTCGATCCCTATTGACCTATTACGAGGTTAATAAAATCATCTTCTTCTTCTATTTGCTGGAAATAAAATATGTTTAAACTAACACTTTTAAACTGATTCCAGTATTACCAGATGATGATTAAGTAAAATGGGCCGCGACGCGAGAAAACCTGTCTTCGGGGTTTCCGACAAAGCGAGATTCAAACTTCAGCTACAGAGACTATCTAGAAATTTGAATTTTCGCTCGTAGCAAGTCCAGATATGACACTTTCCAGTAAGCGAATAACACAGGCGCTGATCAGACTGCGCGAATGCGCAGGCTGGTCTGCGCCTTTGTTGTCCGCGAACCCCCGAAGACAGGTTTTCTCGCGTCGAGGCACAAATTCATTTTGAACTGGGTCGTGCAAACAGCACAATGCTAGATGAAAATTATTTTGTACGGGGATAGTAGAGGGTCTCAAGGGGATACTTTTATATTTGAAATCAGTTAATTGGTAAAATTTTGCAATGCTCAATTTGCTAACCGATGAAATTAGCCTTCAAAATTTGGTTATTGGGTCCATATATGTAATGATTATAAGGTCACAATTCCAAAATTCAATAGTGCCATACAAGACCACACCGGTATCATTGATACTTTAAATTCCGATCCTTAACTCCTTGAAAATAAACAAGTTTGTATTACTCGTAAATATACTCATACATACCTTACCATTAGATGATATTCCTAGGTTCTAATTCTAAGATATACCTGCGAGGTGCGCCAATGCATAAATGATGAGTTGACTTCTTAGAGCTAAATCAATGAAAAGTAATAGCAGTCACTGGATAGGAGACGTTTTATATGTGAAATGGGACCTTCACTCTACATGCGCGGATCCAGAAACTATTGTCCGAGGGGGTCCAACTTTGACAACGTTTTTTGTTTTTGTTTTTGTTTTTTTTTTAGTTGAGAGGAGAGATGATCCAAATGCCACTAGAAGCGGGCCATCATCGGCCCGCCAGCGAAAAGCAATTTTTAAACGGCGTTTCGCTGGCGTGCCGATGATGGCCCAACATTGAATTCTGGCTTGGCAGTTTTGTGATTTTTCAGGGGATCCGGACAAGAATTGCTAAGAAACCCCATTTTTGTGATTTTTCAGGGATAGTCCGCACCCCATCCCCCCCCCTCTGGATCCGCCCATGCTCTTAAGTCTGAATTTCTAGAAAGGATCATTCCAGATAACGGACTATCCTAGTTAGCAAGAAACAGTCTGATCTTCGACTGTTTTTAATCAGTTTGCTCAAGGAAGCAAAGAAATAGTCCCCCTTCATGATGCTCCTATAGGACGCCTTTGATTGTTCATGCTTTTTTTCTGAATAGTTTGTTATTGGCACTCGGAGTATTTAACGACGTAACAAGAAAAGATATGACTTTAAATGCCATATCAATGAACTCGCTAGTAGCAGATAAAGAGTTCGTGGAAGGAATATCACAAGCTACAAGGACCTCGGACAGTCTTAATGAAGGATTGCCCATAAAAATGGCCAGAGAAACGTTTCAAAGAAAATGAAAAAGATAGCAGGTTCAACCCTAGACTTATCCATAAAAGCAGTTTTCTCATTGGACAAGTACCAATTGAAAAATATGGGTTGAAAACTCTGTTTTCGCTATTCAACATATAGAAAATAGAAAACCTTTTATTGAGGTGCTTTCCCACCCCCCCCCCCCCCCCCCCCCGTGACCAAACTAATCCTTTAGCATACAGTTGTAGTTTTACATTTCACACATCATATAAAAACGGCATGATTGGTCACGGGGGGAACGCTGTCGAAATCCTCAAAAACGCTTTATTCTAAAAACTTATTAGAACCTTATTTTGTAAATACCTGTAGGTAAATGGCATGTATCAGGGCTTGAGTTATGAGTGCTTAGAAAGTAATTAATTGCCTCATTTTTCAACCAAAACATATGTTTTGGGTACTCAAAAGAACCGTCTCATTGAGACGGTTCTTTTAAGCACCGAATTATAGGTTAAATCTGATGTGTAAAAAAATATTAATGATTTTACGCTCAAAAACTGTGTTTATCTAGACTTTGATTATTACAGTATGCAGATATGTTACACCTCAGTGCACAAGTCAAACTGGTTGACTTGGAACATTACAGGTAATAGTCAAAAGTAATTGACAGCACACTTCTTTAGATATCTTCTCAGCCCAAATTTTATGCAAAAGCATCACTTTCGTCTCAAGTTTCATGCCGCAAACATAATATTTACATGTATTTAGGTGAATACTCGACGAAACTTTGACTTTCTGTGAAATAAAATTTGGTCACAAAAAATACCCCCACCCCCTAAACCCTAGAGTCCTGGCATAATTGTGCAATATTTTCAAAATATTTTTATTTTGGTAGGTGCACTTAATGTAAGGGTTTGATTTAAGCACAAAAATATAGTTGTCAGTTATGCATTATCCTAGCCACAGGCTGTCAAAATTTGGGCAGATTGAATAGGAAACTGTCCGAGGTCCTTTCCGCTCTGAGTAATTTCAGAAAACAATCTTGAAATTTGTTGCTGCTGGATCATGTATTACGAACGCGCACCACGCTGGTACCCAGCGTCCATCAAAATATTATAATCCGGGCACCAGTGGCATATCGCGACTGGTGAGCTTTTCCATTCACAAAGACAGGATATGTGGGGAGGCTATAGTACGACTACCAGATAAAAAACGATGGGCTGTACGGAAACTGTAGTACCACTGGGAGATATAGCTGGGCCTACATAAAGGCTAAGGCATCACTTTGAGATATAGCAGGGCAGGTGGGGAGGCTATAGTGCCACAGGGAGATATGTCTGGGCCTGTTGACAAGCTAAGGTACCACTGGTAGTTATAACATGGCCTAGAGAATGAATGCAATATTTAATGCAGTACCAGATATATATAATATATTCTAACACACCTCGCCTATAGAGCCAACGGTAACAAACTGTGATATATCGCACAATAATTCACTGCTAAAGTGTGTGATAGCTGACGTCACTAGAAAATGACGTCACTCATGGCGTTAGACGGTGTAACGTCGTTTTTACGCTTGAAAGACGTTACAATTACGTGTAAAGGTATGCGACGCAATCTAAGAATTGGCGGGAGTTCTTCAGTGCAATGGCGGAAAGTTGGAAGGAGCTGAAGACTTCGAATGTGTTTTCGTCGTTTACTGTGTGTTAGAATCGAAATAGATCAGCTCCAGTGCGTGAATTGTTGAGTTATAATTCACTGTTTGTCGGTCAGTTGTACGATGATAAATCACTCGCACTGCGCGCTCGTGATTTGATCTTCTTTAAAACTGACCTCCAAACAGTGAATTATTACTCAACAATTCACTGCTGGAGCTGATCTATTTCTTAATCCTAACACACCTCGCCTATAGAGCCAACGGTAACAAACTGTGATATATCGGACTATAATTCACTGCCAAAGTGTGTGATAGCTGACGTCACTGGAAAATGACGTCATTCATGGCGTTAGACGGTGTAACGTCGTATCTACGCTTGAAAGACGTTTCAATTACATGTAAACATATGCGACGTAGTCTAAGTTTTGGCGGGAGTTCTTCAGTGCAATGGCGGAGAGATGGAAGGAGCTGAAGACTTCAAATTTGTTTTCGTCGTTTATTGTGTGTTGGAATCGAAATAGATCAGCTCCGGTGCGTGAATTGTTGAGTAATAATTCACTGTTTGTCGGTAAGTTGTACGAAGATAAATCACTCGCGCTGCGCGCTCGTCATTTGATCTTCTTTACAATTGACCACCAAACAGTAAATTATTACTCAACAATTCACTGCTGGAGCTGATCTATTTCTTAATTCTAACACACCTCGCCTATAGAGCCAACGGTAACAAACTGTGATATATCAGACAATAATTCACTGCTAAAGTGTGTGATAGTTGACGTCACTGGAAAATGACGTCATTCATGGCGTTAGACGGTGTAACGTCGTTTTTACGCTTGAACGACGTTACAATTTCATGTAAACGTATGCGACGTAGTCTAAGTATTGGCGGGAGTTCTTCAGTGAAATGGCGGAAAGTTGGAAGAAGCTGAATACTTCGAATGTGTTTTCGTCGTTTATTGTGTGTTAGAATCGAAATAGATCAGCTCCAGCGCGTGAATTGTTGAGTAATAATTTACTGTTTGTCGGTCAGTTGTATGAAGATAAATCACGAGCGCGCAACTGATCTTCTTTACAACTGTAAGTAAAGGTTATTCATTATAACTTCCTGGTCAAATGTGAAAAATGACAACTCGCTTAAGCACATAATACGATTATCTTTGTGAAAGTGTTTCATTGGAGGGTTAGGTATTTAACAAAGCCTTAATAGCTGCTTACCATCATCATATATGTGATGCTTACCATCATCATATATGTGATGTAATTCTAATGAGTAGATCCAAAAACAACTTTGAATATATGTGACTCTAATGAGTATCAAACAATACTACTGCTTGCTTGGTCGAAATAAGAACAAAATTTGATCTCGGGGGTTGGGGGAGCTAGGGGATGCTACTGTTGATTTGTTTAGCTGAAAGTTTAAGTTTGTGTTCAAATTAGTACAGCCTCAATCAGGTGAGTTGAACGGCCAAATAAAATCGAATATCATTAGTCTAAGCAATGAGACCAAGGAACCTGCTTGCTAGAATGGTTAAGGCCGGTCCCTGCTAATCCTCATCATTAACGTGACATTACTGCCTTTAGTACCATCTCAATGAGGCGGTTATAATGAGTGTAAGTATCCAAAGAGTGTTTTAATAAATACCCCTACCCTAAGTCACCATCCTGGTGCAGTTAAAGTGAGTAAGCACTCATAGTACCTTTCAGTAGAAAAGGGAAACACAATCACAAAAATCAGCTTGCACAGCAGTGCTAACCAACCGGCAAAAACGGAGGATCCAGACCAGCCTGCTCAGACCGATTAGTCAAATACTGGTCAACATTGTCTGTATATTGCAGTTCCTGGTATATAATGCAATTTGAGTCTTTTCTGGAGAAAACCAAGCTTTAAAAATGATTTTAAGAAACGTTTAACTAAAATTCAATAAAATTTTATTTGAAATTCCTTCCAAAAATACTGACAAATTATATCTATTTTGACTCCTGATTTGTGTGCGAAATTTCACCTGAATCCACTGAAAAATGACTATTTAACAATGATTTTCGTTTTTTTTTCACCTCTCTTCTAGAATCTGCAAATTTCTCGAATTTTTAAATTTTGTCTCTGTGACATATCAGTCATATAGCTAAGCAAAAGACTTACTCAGTCACCAAAAATCCAGACCACACAAATCCAGAATTTCACATGCGATCCCCCTCCTCACAAGCTGACAAAAGCAATTTTCTCGCAAATGATAATGCGATTTAAAAGCTACTTGCAGCGTTTAATGTGCAACCCAGAACTGGTATGAATCAGTCGTTAATTTGACTGTATCATAACGCGACGTTACTGGTGACGTCACATGGTTGCATACAGCATCCAGTGCTATTCTGCAGAGCCCAGCTGATAATTTTTGGTTATTTTTTATTTAACTGAAGCGTGTATGATATTAACACCCGTAATGCATTTTATTAACTTTTTCTGGTAACGTCCATATTTTGAAAACTTGCGTCAAAATAAACCATCAGTTAACAAGTCATTTTGAGAAAAGTCTCCATCTGTTACATTTATGTACACTCACAAGTTAGATATTGACTACTTACACTTGCAATCATATGTCGATTACGATTTAATGTAAAGCATGTCAGGAAATATTTTGTCACGTGAGAACGTCTTCAAAACTTACGTTAACGTCACTTGCACAATACAGAAGAAACGCGATGCATAGCATTATTTAATCAGAATCTGTCAATTTTGAATGTTTTTTGCGCCTGAAAACAAAACCGAAAGAATATAAATAAAACTTTGAAAGACTCAAGATGTTTGAGTTTATCCCTAGACTATAGTATTCAGAGTGGGTGGGGTGTGTCGGCATCTTAAAAAGGACAATTATTGGAGCGTAACGTAGTGTCAATACATTTTGAATCGTTAAATAAAGAATGTGTAACCATCAACGAAGCATATGACACATATCTATTGAGTCATGATGCGTTTTCAAAGTCCTTAAGTATAGTTCGACAAATTTTGCTTATTTTATTCATTGTAACATTGTCCAGCTACTAGTATGCAAAACGGTGACGAGGTTGCTGGGAGAATTTTGAAACGTAGAAAACTGCTGAAAAATTACAAAATCTATGTTAAGTTGAATAATGATAATGCAGACTTGTTATTTGAAATTGTGCACGACCCGAAGGAGTGCACTATAATCACAATGTGAAACTGTAAAACTGTCCAATTTGCTTTTCACTCTTTCCTTCTGGCACCAGACACCGATTAAACTACGTTCACCGCGGGTCATACTCATGCACATTGCAGTAGTTTTTTTTCCAGTTATTTCAGTTTTCACCAGTACTGCAGACAAATTATATTTATAAAAATGTGATCTATAAGTTTTTGGAGGGGTTCAGAGAACTTCTGACAAATACAATGTAATACCTTTTTGCTACCTTTTTATATTCAGACAAAATTGACATTTTTCTTCTTTTTTTTTAATATGAGCCGTGACATGTGAGTTTGAACAATGTGGCATTTTGACAAGTGTAGACTCAGCTGAGCCTGTGCAGCATCTTTTTAAACTTAGAAACTCGAAATGAAGATCGGCCAGTAGCTTCACACTCAAAGAATAATTAAGAGACAAGCAAAGGCTCTGATCAGTCTGCTCATATGCGCAGGCTGGTCTGAGTCATCGCTGGTCGCACATAACACATTGTTGGAAATCTCACCTCATGGCTTTATTACATATTTCATTCTGAAAATTATCTGAATGACTAAATAAACTTGTCAACCTGTAACATGAGCTTCCTACCTAAGAAATGGCCTTGAAATGAGATTTTTACATGGATAATATGTAATTAAAAAAAGAGCTTTGCAAGCTGCGCATAATAATCCAATAACTTTCTTCAAACAATATGCCTTAGGCAAACAGTGCAGCCCCTGATCAGACTGCACTATGATCGATGTGACATTAGACTAGAGAACACTTTGAAAGTGATGGTGAGGAATCGTTCTTCTGTGCAACATAGCTGACATGTTGTGCTGACCTAATACATATTCCTAGAAAAGTGCTTAAAGATATCTTGAACATTTACTGAGTCATGGAGCATACAAGAGCACATAATAATGACTACAGAATAATGACACAACTATATACAGAACAATACAAACGACATGAAAATGAGTATTTGGCTTGGGAGAAAAAGGCAATCAGCATGAACCCAAGGTAAGCCGCTCTATATGTAGCAATCTGATTCTGGTCCACACTGATTCCCTGTATGCAGACTGACTGGCCTCGACGTTTAAGGCGAACATCAGACGACATTGAAAGCCTTCTTATTCAGTTGCGTTGTCACTCACTAGCGAGGTTGACAATATTGAGGTTGACAATATTATACGATTCCTATATTTCAAGTCTAGTAGATATCCTGAATGTAACTGAGTGGAAGTTTAGGAAGGATAGCAACATGCCATAATCACACTGTCTGCACCAGCAACCACAGGAATTCTGTGCAACCATCAGTGCGTTGTATCAATGCGTCAAAAAATGCTCCCAGTGCGTTGTAATAAAAATTCCTCAAAAAAATATTTGCTAGTTTACCAAGAGAAAATATACAAAGTGGTAATCCTTTTTTAGATGTTATTTCATGGGAATATGACAACAGCTGCGCTTAGACATGCAGATTTCACTCAATTTAGGCAGTTACACTAGAAAAAAGCACCTGTCATGGCAAAACTCCAGAACTTTGTTGGATTTGCAGTCCAAACCATGAATTATATCACCAATTACTTGGCAGAGCCATAAACTGCAATGTTACCGGTGGTCTGTGCGCCAGGTGTCATCAAAAATAAAATAAATGCAAGTTTATAAATAAATAATAAAGTCAACAGGTATAGATTTTTTTACCTTTTACGCCACCACCGGTGCTGAAAAATGCAACCACCAGCTCGTTGTAGCAACCACCGGTGCGTTTATATTGACCAGTGTGATAATACACAGGACGTATAAAAATCTCATTTCTGAGGCAATGCATTTTGGGCGTTGGGTTTAAACAGGTGCGCAGGTAGGAAAGGCAAAAAAACATGCTCTTGACACGTGCACACTGCTTCTGTCGATCTTTTCAGAGTCAAACTAACTTAATGTTATTTTTTCTACTGAAAAAGAAGCCATCAAAGGCAAAACATGTGACACTTACTTAACCCTTTGTATACTAATGGATTCTTCCATCTGGTTTGATACAACAAACTTGGGATTGTCCATTATACATATCTATGGGTGTCAGGGAATATTGATTCTTTTTATTGTATTCTTTTGTCTGAATATCTGTTTTACCTTTACAAACAGTGTAGACCCTGGTGAAATGCAGCATGGTGCTGCATTTCATCTGGGTCTTCACTGTTTGCAAAAGTACTCATTTAGGGGTTTCCGGAATACAAAGGGTTATTTTATCGAATGATTCCTGGTAAATATTACAATTATCCAATATCATTGAGTTTCAGAAAGTCTTTCACTTTATTGGGCAATGGTAGTTTATCAATACGAGACAAGATTTCTCGCCCAAAAGTCGCTTTACGAAGAGTATCCCGAACACTGTTCCTACAAACAATACACAAAGGACTAGGACGGTGTGTGTGCTCCAGCAGCTTTCTGTGGTAATCCTCCTGCTCATCAGTGACGCCCGGCAGGTGGAGCCAGTATTCGTGTCTCAGATCCCACCCAGCTGCGACAAGGAAGTCTGCCGCTGCAAACTCGCAGTCCCAGACCATCCAACATAGAGGAGAATTACGTCGCTGTCTTGTAGTACCTCTAGACGGTGGCTGGTCATGCCTTGAAAGAAAAATGGAAATAGGGTTTAGTACTACTAATCACATATTCGCAAAAGTCTAATTTAAACATCCATGATGACGTATCACATAGAGCTAGAGGTATCAAGTTTGGTTGAGTCGTATCTACATCTATTCTATGATGCTTGCACGGATCTAGAAAACTCATCAGTGGGGAGGTCCTGATTTTTTCAGTCATCAGCGTATTTCACAGAGGGCCGTACTGACCTCCCTTGAGACAGCTCAGATCCCCGGTGTCCAATTGCTTCTCGAGGGGGGTCGGTACCTTTTATTTCTAAGGAAACATATATCAACTTGTGATTTTCCAGGGGGGTGCGGACCTCCTGTCCTCACCTCTGTATCTGCCCATGACGTATATGAGAGCAAAGAGGGCTCTGACAAGTCTGCATACATGTATTTGCATAAGCTCATCTGAGCTTTTGTTGCCCAACAACGTGGTTAGTACATTAAAATCTTCATAAGCTGGCTAAAATATAATTGACTCTGCTTAACCTCAATATCCATGGCACTAGCCCGGCCCAGTACCATACTTTCGAGGAGATTGATCATTAAATAATTTCTACGGACATTCTCCTCCCTTCGCCTGAATCATTCAAGAAGTGTTGTTGTCAGTTACAAGCGAAAGAATGTTCAAGAAGTACCGGTTAACCGCTTGATCAAGCTTGTCCAGGAAAAGTGTGGTTAGGTGAACTGACCGCCCCGTCACGACCTAGGTATTGACTTGGGACGTAAAGTAACAAAACAAAACAAAGAAGAATTATATATAACCTGAGCCTGAAACTCTAATCAGACTGCTCCTTAATATTGTTTGTCTTTTAAATGTTGTCTGCTTTTTTGGTCTGCTGCATTTATTAAAAAGCACTTCAGACAACTTTTGATCAATAAAATTTTGTTCTTCAAATGTTGTCTACTTTTTTATGTCTGCTGCATATATTTAAAAGCAGTTCAGACAACTTTTGATCAAGAAAGCAAACACTATGAACACTGATCAGACTGCTCCTAAGGGAGCAGTCTGATTGGGTCCATATTGTTTGCATATAGGCTACCAAAATACGCAATAAGATGAGAGAGCAGATGGCAATTTGCAGAAAACACGTAATATTTGGGCCAGTGCATGAGATTTCCAACAATGTGCGACCAGCAAAGCCTCAGATCAGCCTGGGCATACGCGCAGTCTGATTAGAGCCTTTGCTAGTCTCTTGAGTATACTATGAGTGTTAAGCTACTGACTGAACACCATTTGGAGTTTCTAAGCTTAAAAGAAGGCTGCAGAGGCTCATTCGAGTCTACACTTGTCAAAATGTCAAATTGTTGGAAATCTCATGCCATGGTTCATTTACCTTGAACTTCTTGAGCTTAGACAAGCTCCTGCTCTAGTCAGTAATTTAAGTGTGTTAAAGTTGAACGCATGCATGGTAGTTTGAAATGCACACACGTGCAAGGGGGAATAACCATGGTCATCTTGTCTGTTGATCTTGGCTCCCTTGTCTAATAGTAACTGTACAGTTTTATCTGGATTTTTAGCCCAGCCTGTAATACATGATAGAAGGATATGTAATTTACAGTGTCAGCAAGCAGATAATACTCAGATGAGCATGTGTAAATGGACAGTATCACTAGACTTTTTGCTGGTAGAGGGTCACCCACGGCCAGAGAACATTTGTGCCGAATCATTTTTGACTAACACACAGGCCAATTGACTCTTGATAAAGCTTCTTTAAATATTCCCAATATTATGCCCTTACTCGGCCGACCTTTTTTTCTATAGTTCAAAAATGATTGAAATAACTTGTGTAAACGATTTCCAAGGACCATTTGAGCCAAATTTATTTCTCAAGTCCTACCTAGAAGTTAAAAGTTACAAAATCTTTAAAGAGACTAGGTCTGTAACTATGAACATTTTTCGAAAAAAAATATATTCTTTTTAAATCATTTGTAAAAATTGAATTAAGTTATATTTTCACAATAAATATGGTCAGTACAGCTGAAAACTGCAAGGAAAATTGAATTGTCTTATTAAAAGAGGTGTATTTTCTCTTATTGATAATTATTTACGTCCCTCCAATAATTCTAGACAGTCGATTTTTAACCGAGCACCCTAAAACATATGTTAAAACTCAGACAGAGGTAAGAAAATATTTACAATTTTATGCTCAAAACTTTTGATTATCTTTGTCTATGTAATCTGAGCAGTTGTACTCACTTCTTATCGGTATTGTGATGGCTTTATGTAGCACTGATGAACCATTGATGTCACAGATATCTATATCACATCCCTTCTCAACTAACACCTCAATACCATCAATATCTCCCATGGATGAAGCCACTAAAATTGGCGTCTCTGCTCTGTTTCTTGATCTTAGATTCACATCAGCGCCTCGCTCAATCAGAAAACGCATAGTTTCAGGACATTCCATTGTGAGTGTAGCTACATGTAGAGGGCCAAAGCCATGCCCATCACATGCGTTTACATCTGCTCCTGCGTCAACCAGAAGTTTCACCACCTCAAACTTGTTTGCGTAAACGGCAGCGTGAAGGGGCTGTTTATCTCCCTTATCAGCGGCATCAACGTCAGCACCATTCTTTAGTAGATACTCCGTTATTGCAACATTCCCGATGAAAGATGACACGTGCAGTGGTGTACTGCCAACTTCATTTTTAATGTTCACATTAGCACCGTTTTCGACGAGTAGTTCAACCATTTCTAAATGTTCCTGTTTTGTGGCAAGATGTAGAGCAGTGTTTCCATGGGTTTTCTCCGTAGTTGGAGCATCTATCCGAACAAAGTTTTGGAGAATAATTTTAGCGAGATCAACGTCACCAGAAGCTGCCACTATGTGTAGGATCGTCTCTCCATTTGCGTTCTTAGTATTTGCATTCGTGCCTTTCTTCAGAAGATACGCCAGTACGTCTTTGTTCGCTTTCAATGCATGATGAACAGGGTAATTGCGGTCATTGTCAGCAACACACCAGAGTGTTCCTTCACTCTCAAAGTATCGCACAACATCCAAGGAGCCACCTAGAATAGCATAGTGTAACGCTCGACGTCCTTGCTCGTCTGTATAACGCATTACATTAGTTATCTGACCAATTGATTTCGCCAGTTCCATTAAAGATACCACATTCTCCAAATCGCCTTGCATACATGCCTCACAGAGGGCGTTAGCTATTTGATTGACATCTTCTGTGCTTATGCCACTGCTGGACGAAGATCCCTTGACCCCAAATCCGTGAGTACTTCGATCCTCTGTTGACATTCCGTCACATATGTATGCTGCACCTCTTTAATGTCCACCACGAATATCACCTGGTTTCGTTGTGGGAAGGCTTTGCTTCAAACATCTATTTGAAAAATAAAAAAAAGATCGTGGTTACACTAAATGATGGACACCGTAGCTATACTTATACTAGGCCAAAAAAGATACGCCGCATATAAAGATTAAAAATATTACAAGTTAAATAAGAGTTACAAATTTCATCAGCTATCTATGTTTCGCTACTATTCCTGCCACACATTATTCCCATTGTTTTAATGGATTCAGTCAACTCAAACCAGTGTACTGGCTGTCTTTTTATTTTCAAGTTTTTCTCGTGCACATTCATTTTATTTAGATAAACACATGTAATAACTACTGAAATCACTAGTCTAATATCCAATTTGTTTGAAAACACTTTAAAATTTTAAAATTAAAAGTTACACATTGCTAATTTACGATGCCAAAACGGACACATGTTGAACTCGAAAAAGGCGATAAGAATGTAACAAGCTAACGTGACGCCACCGGTGATAGCCCAACTATTTCGATGCCATGCAAGGATGATTGAACGTCTTAGGAAACGTTTCTGACAAATTGGAACAATGTCAGACAGTGCGCATTCATGACGTCATCGCCTAAAGATAAAAACGTAGGTTTAAACTGATGAATCAATTTCGTCCAGTGACAATGATAGCTAGGACAACCCCAGGAACTCATAATCCTAGAATCAGCGCTCAAACTGTGACACATCGTTTGCGAGAGATTGGTGAAAGACCCCCATATACAATGTATGTATTATGCGGCGTTTCTTTTTGGCCTAGTATATTATTATCCAAAGATTCGACTGAGTCTATGAATCATAGGACCTAAGCATTATTTTTCTGCGCATAATTGCGATTATTTTCATATCCATCAGTTTAAACATGTATTTTGAGTACTCCAAAACCGTCTCAATTGTTTTGGTTGAGAAATAAGAAAATATTTTTTTCAGTTACGCATTCTTATCTGGGGGCCTGAATTGAGGTGTGTAAAAAGGCAGTGATGAAAAGGGCGTAAGTCCTGCTGATCTAGTTTAAACATATTAAAGCTGCATGGTCTGTAACTTTTAATCTTTTAATTTTAGAACTAATGTTTCTATTTTTCAAGAACACAGTAAAATAACTAAAATTCAGGTAAACATTTTACCAATTTCGTAATCTTAACAAATTATCAGTATCAAACCAACAGCATTTATATTAAAATTAACTGTCTATAATTATTGGAGGGACGCAAATAATTACCAACATAGGAAAAACACACCTGTTTTATAAGATAATTCACTTTTCCGTGCAGTTTTCAGCGATAGTGAACAGATTTATTGTGAAAACATAACGTAATTCTACTTTTACAAAAGATTTAAAAAGAATATAAAAAAATTCGCAAAATATCAAAAGTTACAGACTATGCAGCTTTACTTTTTCCTTTTTCGAAACACAGTTATTATGTTTGAATAAACTGTCTTATTGCATCTTTCATTGATATTCATTCCAACGATGCACATCTTCATTACAAACGTATGCTGGTGCAATAAGCAAGCTATTGTTTGGTTTTGCGTCTGTACGGGCGATAATTCACTCGCTAAAGCTCGTGAATTATCTCCCTTACAGACGCACAAACCATACAATAACTTTTGCTTATTTGGAATATTTATTGCAATAATCAGTGATCTGGTTTACACGATCATTTAATTATTTTTAATACGTAAAAAAACACTAGTATAGTGGAAGTTGCCTGCTAAATTGCCATTGCTAGCAGACGAACCCCGAATACATTCACGGGTGGTAAACCTAGGAACTACCACGAAATTGTGTTAACGTAATTTTGTTCCCAAGCCACATCCGGGACACGTCGTGGTAGTTTCCAGGCCGAAAATTGGATGAAGAAAGGTTGGTATCACTTTCATTTTTGTTTTATTTTACAACTAAGAACGAACAATGGTGAAATCCGACAATGTGGTTCCGTGAAAATATGTCTCAGCGTCTCCTCTAGCCCAAAATTTTGTTTGAAAAGTTATTTTCTTTCTTTAGATTCGTGCTTCCCCACTGAGCATTGGACCAACTTTCCCCAAAATTCGAAGGATTTTAGCCCATATCTGTCAAATTAAATGGAATTTGATATCATTTGACGATGGAAATGATAAAAAACCCTGAATAAACATTCCCACACAGAAAAAAAAACTGAGCATTTACTCGTAAACGATTCATGTCCCGTTCGTCCGGTGTGGTAGTTTCCAGCTCATCGTGGTAGTTAAAATGCTATCGTGGTAGTTTCCAAGACTTTATAGGAATTTAGTAGTAGTTCGCATCAGCAGATGTTTACTATTCAGGTCTACTTCATTTTTATAAAGCCAGGGTGTGCGGGCCGAACCTTGAAAACCCCTCTTATTCATACGAAGACCTTTTCAAATAACCTTTTGTCAGATAACAAATGTTGACTACCTGAATTTGAATGTATGTGGGCTATTGAAATGATGAGAAGAATGAAAAGGAGGGATATTCACATATTTTGTTTTTGAATAAACATGCTTTTTAATTATCAAAAAACATGCCCGTTCATCGTCGCACTCCCATGTATATAAAAAGTGTCCCAGCCCAAGGATATTTCCCTTTTTTCTGAAGCGAAAGTACTAACGATACTTTGGGCCAGTAGTCACAGCCTGCCATTTTATCTTAAAGTTGACTGAACATGGAACAACGTAGCGAGTGACGCAATTTTTATATCATTTTTTGTCTGTTGTTTGGTCCACCACGGCTCGCCTGATGACCTTCTTTTGCTTTGGATTTCCAGAGGTGTTGTTGGGCAGTCCAGGGCATGATCTCCACCTGTCAAGCATCATATTGAATCTCTTGAGTCCTCAGCTTAGCTTCTTCGTGGTGTTAAAATGTGATTTATTTGTTTACCGTGGTAATCGATTGACGAGTTCGAGGGTTATCATGCGAAACAAACAACCACTATAATGTTTTGTAACACTACAGAAACGTATCCAACAAAGTCTTGGAAACTACCACGATAGCATTTTAACTACCACGATGAGCTGGAAATTACCACACAGGAGGAACGGGGCATGACTCGTTTACGAGTAAATGCTCAGATTTTTTTTCTGTGTGGGAATGTTTATTCAGGGTCTTTTTATCATTTCCATCGTGAAATGATATCAAATTCCATTTAATTTGAAAGATATGGGCTTAAATCCTTCGAACTTTGGGGAAAGTTGGTCCGATGCCCAGTGGGGAAGCACGAATCTAAAGAAAGAAAATAACTTTTCAAACAAAATTTTGGCCTAGAGGGGAAGCTGAGACATATTTACACGGAACCACATTGTCGGATTTCACCATTGTTCGTTCTTAGTTGCAAAATAAAACAAAAATGAAAGCGAAACCAACCTTTCTTTATCTAATTTTCGGCCTGGAAACTACCACGACGTGTCCCGGATGTGGCTTGGGAACAAAAGTACGTTAACACAATTTCGTGGTAGTTCCTAGGTTTACCACCCGTGACATTGCATCGTCACACTCCCCAATATAATTACTATCATCGATGATGACACGAAACAAAAGGTCCAAGTTCCCCTGGATCGCTCACATGAGTTTAAGCAAAAGTTTCTCATGAAACCAACCACGTCCCCTGGAAGCCATGTTTTCGACTGCTATTTTTGAGAAAAAAACAACTCATGACCATTTCTGCGCAAATTATTTTGAATTCCGATGGCAGACTTTTAAAGTCTCCCAAGTCGCTACAAGCCACGCCAACTGGCGGCCATGTTTTTGATTATTTTTGCTATTTTGTAGAGGGCCACTTAGCAAATTCCTGTCGATTGTTTATATTCCGATCTTTGGTTTTAGTATATAGAGGTGAATCTGCTATTTTTTCTAAAATTACTCACCCCCTGCGGCGGCCATGTTATTGACGGATCTAATTCTTCGTATTATCTATTTTAGAAGGTCACCTAGTGACCATTTCTGCCAAAGGATCATTGACACTTGCTATGGGTAAATGCCTATGGTTTTCAGTAAAAATAAAAGTTTGCCAATCGTCCCTTTCTTCACCTTGAAGCTACCCTGACCTTAGTACTTTATGGCTGTGAAATCCGTTTTCGATATTAAATGCTTCAAAGATGTAAAATTTTGGGTAGAACAATCAGTTTTACATTAAGATATACAGAAATCCAAAAACATTTTTAAACTATCATTCCCCCCCCCATGTGCCAGCAAAAGCTTTTGCATGTATATGTGTTACCATATTTTACACATTGTATGGAAGTGGCTTGCTGGCACAAGGGGGGGAAAGATGTTCAGCAGCCCAAAAACCCAGGGCCTAAGCCCATAAAATGCCTTTTCTACCAAATAAGAAATTAATGACAGTAATGAAGTTCTCTAGAACCAACCTCCTAAATTGCTTTGTATTCTGTGCTAGTTTAATATAAAGTACATACAGATTAAAAGTAGAATTAGCCAGGTTTAATGCATTTTTTCATAAGAAAAAATCTCACTGTTATTAAATGACACATTATTTTGCAAACGTCCTGTACTTATCTATTTGCATGCTAGGGAATTGTTCATGTTTTTATTTTCGTCTGCTGACTTTCTTCAAAATTAAGTTTTTAAAAAATAGACCACACAGGACCACCATCAGAGTGTCAAACAGTTTGGATCCAGATCAAGACCGACATTCTGTTGGTCTTCATCTGGGTTCAAACTGTTTGCTAAAGGCCATTGGCAGACGACAAAATTATCCACTGGCATGCAAAGAGTTATAACAGGTAAATACTTTAGTGTTCAATATATTGTCTCATATTGGGATATACATGCATATGTATACCATAAATATTCGGACACTTTAAATACATTTAACATGCTATGCCCTTTAAATAAAGCAAAAGTAATATTCAAAGGATCTAGTTAGAATCAGTTTTACTTTCCAATGCTAAATGGGACACTTTCATTCCTCGAAAAATATTTATTTCTTTTGTAGAGCTTTCAGTTTTGTATTATTTACGGTACATGTAGTCAAAAATGTACAGGTAACTTCTAAATTATCTCCCTAAAAACATTTTATTACAAAACATATTTTGTTTTTAAAACAATATTATCAATTATCGTGATTCATTAATACTCTACATATGGTATGTTCAATAGATATCACCATGACTACCAAATAAATCTAGAAACCGTGTAGAAATCACTTTTTAAAGCACTTTTTATTTTCATGAAATTTCAGACCCCCTCCCCTTTCTACCCGCCATAACTCTCGAGTGCGTAGGAAATTCGAAAATATTTTGCTAGCTGGCTCTTGCCATTAGATTCACCTATTGCACTGATACTACATGTACCACACTAGAAACTCAAAAGCAGCGTTCTGGGAATCAGAAAAATAGGCGTATAAGGCCCAAACCGTCTATGATCCTTTGTTTTAAATAATTTTGACCCTTGGACATGCAGGGAATATAATAAAAGCTTCTTCTATAGGTGCCTAAGGGAAACTGGCCACGCCTCGAAGCTGCCATGTTTTTCGACGGATCAAATTGGTTTAGATTTTTTGTGGACGGTCACCCAGTGTCAGAGAAGACTTTTTCAAGTTTTCTTAGTCGCAAAAGCCACGTCCCCTGGTGGATATTTTTGGCGGATCAGGTTCGTTTCACCAGAGAACATTTGTGTAAAGTTTGATTAAATTCAGCACAGTGGTATAGTGGGAGTTGTCATTTAAAGCAAATTGTTGACGACGAACCACAAACCACGGACGACGCACAATTAGTGACCACAACAGCTCACTTTGGGCGTGCTCAGGTGAGTTAACCCTGAAAACGCTAATCACAACAAAAATCGTCTGATTTTCTCGTCTGCTGAAATGTTTAAGAAGCCTCTATGGCAAACAGTGTGGACCCAAACAGACTGCTCCTATAGGAGCAGTCTGTTCTGGGTCCACGCTGTTTACTTCTACTCTCAATTAGTCAGTAATGCTAGGCAATTATTTGAAGCAGACGACTTAAGCAGACGACATTTTCAGATGCATTTTTTTCTCGGCGCTTTAAGGGTTAATAACAACCCTCTTGATTGAAACAAGACGCCCCTTCCATAAATAAAATGAAATATGAATGTATCATAAACAATATGCTTAACACTTTTTGATTAACTATCTGCCGAAATGACTGTCTCCAACCGTTCAAATAGTCACAGGAACAATTACTGAAATTCCTAATTTTTTGCTCCAAATGGTGAAAAAAGTTTTATACCCCTATTCCACACAGGCCCCGAATCCCACGAATTGACACGAATTGACAAATATTTGGATTCGTGGCTGAATCGTACTCAGTTCGTGATGGTCTTAGCTGATTCGCATAGTCCGTAGTGAGTTCTTGCAATTCGTAGGTCTATCGGGAATTCGGCTCAAAAGTTTTGAACTGTTCAAAACTTTGGCCATGAATTCCCCGATTCGAAAAATCGTGCGTGACTCGTACCGAATTCCTAAGGCATTCTTGGATATCGTAACTGAATCGTAATAGATTCGGGGGCGTTTTTGCATTGTTTTAGGCATTCGTAGCTACTCTTAGCTCATTCGTGGGGAATCGGGAGATTAAGCCAAGCAATAAAACCAAGGAAAAGATAGCAGAAGGATTTTCCCTAAGGTTAATAACCCCGTCTCGCGCATGTGAGCAGTCCTTGAGGTTGAAACAGATTTGGCAGATTCTGGAGCACAATCAGGATCAGTCAGTAGCTCCTGGCTGGCAATTTTGCCAATGGTAAACTGCCATATTTTTCTAAGTCAAAGAGTCTGGGTCAGGGCCTCTCGACTTTAACGTAGTTGTTTTCTTCTAGCTATTCAACACTCAAGTTGCAGGATCAATTCTACTGCTGCTTTACGAGGAACATTCATTTTGGAACTGATGCCCCGAAGCATGTACGGGCCTTTTTTTTATATAGCTATCGTGAGAGAAAATCTCGCGAATCGTGTCGAATCGTCGCGGATTTCTGTTAATTCGTGCCCAATTCTTCCTGCATTCCGCATATTCTTAACTGATTCGTAATTGATTCCTTAACTTTCGTGCAAAATGTTCTAATGTTATTTTCTACTCGTAATGAATTCTTGCGCGATTCCAGCCGAATTGAGCCGATTCCCCCGAATATTCTTAACGACATCGTATCTGAATCGGGAATGACTCGTAGCTCATCACAATTGGAGAAAAAAATTAATGAAACCTCACGAATCCCCCCGTCCCCCCCGAATAAGAAAAAAATCAATTCGTGGCGATTCGGGCGATTCGTGGCCTGTGTGGAATAGGGGTATAAGATAATTCCACGGCGTTCTGCTGGCTTTGTTGACGTTCTGTGTTTACAATAATATTTAACAATAACAAAGTTATTTTTAACTGACATGTTTTAGAACCATATATGCATTTTATTGTACTTAAATTGTGTAATAAGCACATCCAATCGCAAGGAGATTCGTAGCATAGTGGATGACTCACTTTTATACTGCTAGGAAGGTTGCGAGTTCGAACCCCGACGCCGTACTTTTTTAAAATTTTATTTATTTATCTATATATTATTGATACTAATGATACATGTGCTACTGTTTGAATATAATTCCAAATAAATTCCAAATAATATCGCTTTTATAACAGCAAAACAGTCCAAACAGTAGTAATGGACGCATTCTATGTTTTCATGTTTGCCAGTGTCCCATCTATTAAAGACGCTTTGCATAATGTTAAAACTGTTGTCCAAACTTGATTAAAGGATACGTATGAAAATATTGCACGACCCTTGGGAGTTGGGTCTGCACTATAATCACTATGTGAGTCCGTCCATGGTCAGTTAGTGAAAATGCTCATAACTCTTGAACCACATAATATATTTTGATAAAATTTAGAATACAAATGCATGCCGACATTATCTAACCACTGGCATATGTAAGACCTTTTTGATGGATGAGCCTTTGCTGAGCATCATTTCAGCCAGTTGTGGTCAGTTAGTGAAAATGCTCATAACTCTTGAACCGCACGATATATTTAGATCCAATTTTGCATACTAATTTATTCTAATATTGACCAGCAACTGGTATGCTAAATGGTGTTGAGGCTTTTTTCCCATTGTCTTTAATTGCTCTACGGTAGGTCAGGCCTCAGCTTAAATGACTGCCCTGGCGTAAAGCTTTAATCTGTTGGTTAGTGCCTGATGCTTGTCGTTGACTGGGCCCACCGTAGCTCAACTTGAGGTATTCTTTAGCTCTGACTATCTGTGAGTCGTCTGCCCTTTTCTTTGTACCTTCATAATGTGTTAATTTGATTTGATTGTTTCTCTGTGATGATACATTGCATTAGTTAGGAAGCCTCCATGTGAGCTAAACAATTTTGTGTTTTGACAACAACAGAATATAGAGCGAATATTTAGAGCTAGTACAAATGCATTTTAGCCCCCCCCCAGTGGCTTGGGCTACTGTCTGTTCTAAGTCGGTGGTTCTGTTGTTGTTGATATATTGTTTAATGTACTTCCCATTGTTTGTGGGAGTTCCGTGTTTGTCTTTATTTTGTTATGCATTGCTTTGTGTCCATTCTAGTTTTGCAATCATCTTGAGGAGGAAGAGAAAGCTGGTTGCTTTGCTATTATTGTCTTACAGATGTATTGTTACTATAAATGTTATGTGGCTCTTCCTCACGGTGCCGTGGGTTGGTCTGCAGTGTGTGATTGTGGTATTTCCTGTTCCAGCTCACTTACTTTTTTTTGCCAAGCATCTTTTTGGTCGGTCGAGATCTTTTAGTGAAAATGTTCATAACTCTTGAACTGCACCATATATTTTGATCTAATTTTGCATAATAAAACAAGACACTGGTATGCAAAACACTGACAAGAATTTGTTCATGATAAGTCCGGCAGGTCGTGGTCAGATGCTAACAAGAATTGTGCCGCAAGCAAGGCTTTCAGTCCCTGAAGGCTGTACAGTTAGGTGCCAAATTAAAGTTCACAAAGTGAATTTCAAGGCAAAAAATAATGCTTATTTTCAACACTTATAATACTTAAAATCCAAAAGTAAAGATTTACAGCATTAATAAGGCTTATGTTTGGATACATCATTATGCTCTCTATCATTACAAATGGTCAGAAAATTTTACTCCACACTAAAGGTGGTTGCCTAGCAACAAGACAAAGATGGCCAATTTTGCCCTATCTAGTTCATTAAAAAAATTGCCATGGCAACCAGACATTCAATAATTACTTGAGTTTTTGCTATAACATGTTGGACTTATTGATGTCTTTATGTGTGGATTTATTGCAATTTCTATCAATAACAAAGTAAAAAAAAATCTTTATAAAATTGATCGCAAAAAGGGTGAATATTAGAGTGAATATAAAAAATAGTGTTTCCTTAATTCCATGACAACATCATTTTGAATTCATTATTCTATTTTTTAAAGACATTTTATTGACAGAATATGTTTGTTTTAAAGTCTTAGGTAATAGGTATTATTTGAAGTACAAATGACTTTTAAACTTGTGTAATTATTAATATTTGTCTTCCACACCCCCATTTTAGGAACTTTGAATCTTGACAGATTTTATTAACATTTTTGCATTTTATATTGTTTAGCTATAAAAGGAAGACTAGCAAATAACTTTGTGATGGTCAATATATAGAAAAATATGTTGTCTTGGAGTATCATTAAAAATAGCATCAGAAATTCATTTATTGTAACCATGGCAACCACCAAAATGAGCATACTAGTGGATTTTTAGCTATTTTATTGGTTGCTTAGCAACAATATGCAAAACAGTGAACAAGTCAATTATATTGTAAATATTTGAAGGCTTGCTTATATCTTCCCATTCATGTATTTGTTAAGTCCATATTATGAATAAAATTAAAATGAAGAAAAAATGAATGTCTAAATTTCCCATAAATTTAGTCTTTTGTTTTAGTTTGTGAACTTTATTTGGCACATAAGTGTAGGAATTGATTTCACAACCTTATGCACTATTAACTGTCATTCAATATGTACAGGGGTCTAGAATTGGTTAAGTTTAATATGCTGTAAATTTATCAAAAAATATTTTTTCATCATTAAACTTCCACATGCACATCTTCAATATATCTGTAGTGTACATGCAAAGCTTGCAAAGGATACGTGCAAAGAATTAAAAGGATACACTGAAGGCTCGCCGAGGAGTTGATTTCACAATGTTTGCACAATTAACCATTATTCAATGCAGTGGCCGAGAATTGGCTAAGCTTAAAATGCTGTAAATTTATCATTTTTTTTTTTCATCATTAACCTTCCACAAGCACATCTTCAATATATCTGTAGTGTACATGCAAAGCTTGCAAAGGATACACCAAAAACTCTAGGCGGAGTTTATTTCACAAGTATGCACTATCAGCCATATTGAAAAAAAACATTAAACATGATAAAGAGCCCATGTTTTATTAACCATAGTTATTCGTCAACATACTGGCCTTAAAGCTGCATACTCTGTAACTATGAACATTTTTCGAAAAAAAATATATTTTCTTTTTAAATCATTTGTAAAAGTAGAATTAAGCTATGTTTTCACAATCAAAATGTTCAGTACAGCCGAAAACTGCATGGAAAAGTGAAATAATTTATCAAATAGGTGTATTTTTCTCTTGTTGGTAATTATTTGTGTCCCTCCAATAATTCTAGACCGTTGAATTTTAACATAAATGCAGTTGTTTTGATAGTGATAACTTTTTTAAGATTTACGAAAATGGTAAAATGTTTACCTGAATTTGAGTATTTTTACTGTGTTCTTGAAAAATAAAAACATTATCTTTAAAATTAGAAGATCAAAAGTTACAGACTATGCAGCTTTAACCGTCCTTTTTGTGGGACATATGCAAACAGTGCAGATCCAGATCAATGGACTTGTCCATTTGATAAGATTGGGAAATTCCATTCGGCTTAATTTTTACGGTCCGAAAGATCGTAGATAAAACATAAATAGCCCTACACGTAGATACATAAACTGCGTGGAACTGCGTAATTCGACCCCAAGATGAAATAGGCGTTGGGTAATTTACTCTGTCACCGTCTATAATAAAAACTACGACGCCCAAGATATTAGATTTGACCGGTCTGTAATCAAATGGGCGAGGGAAATAAATCTCTCTTTTGATTTTCAACTTTCAATAAATAAAGAAACATACCAACAAATACCTCATTTTCCCTCAAAAGGCAACAGTTTTCATAAATATCGCCTACTTCTTTGTGAATTAATGCCCGGTGTTGCATTACATTGATGCTTTCACTTATTATCCGTCCCGCAGGCTGTATTGCGCATATAATAGTGCAGTAAATTAAACCCCGAAAGCGCCAATCACAACAAATCATTTATGTACTCTGCTTTGTCGTCTGCTGAAATGTTTGACAAATAGCCTAGACCCAGTTCAGACTGCCCCACCCTCATCTTGGTCCACACTGTTTGTCTCTGTCTTAAATTAGTCAATGTAAGTAGCATATGCTCTGAGAGCATATGCAGCAGACGACATTTTCAAATGCATTAAGAATTTATATTCTCAAAATAATCCTTTTTTTCAAAATAATCCAATATCTTGTCTGAAGATCTGAAGTGAAAATCGATGCATTAATGTACCTTATTCCCCTTATTCAAGAGAAATAGGTGCTCTCCAGATAAGAGGGGAAATGTGTTATTTGGTATAAAACACAAGTATGTATACTCAAAAGAACTGTCTCAATGACACGGTTCTTGGTACGATAAGGAAAAATCAAGATACGTTTACTCTCAAAATGTCTGCTTGTCCGGTCCGAGGATATTCGATATAAAGTGTCGCTGTGTCAGTGGTAAGGCTAGGCTTAGACTTGTGCAGTTTTGTCATGGTCGATATATACTTAAGGAATAAAGAAACACAACAAACACTTCGAGTCATTGTAAGCATACAATATGATGTTAGTTTTTAGTGCAAATGATAATTATCCATGGGGGCAGTATGTGTCCGTCATAGTACAGCAGGTTCAACGTAATTATCGATTACGTAATCATTTTGGTATGCGCGTAACCAGCCTGACCCTCGTAGTAAACAGCTGAAACAGGATCAATAAAGGCAAAGTTTGAAACAACCATCGATTAATTGTTTTAAAAAGTCTTGGCATAGATTGTGGATCAAGGAAATGATCAAATGGCGACCTTTCTGAAGGATTCTGAAACGGCTAACGGCATTAACGTCAACTCTGAATAGTGCATGAAACTCGTAAACTTTCTTTTCTGCTTGAGATTTATTCATTACAAGGACGTTTTATTCTAGAATTATGACTTGAGATCTTCAGACGTCAAAAAAAAAAAACCAATTCTGACGTTAAAATTCGATATCCTACGTTTTAATGGTTTCCATAACGTTTATGTGTTTTTCTAATGATAAAATGGTCCAGTGACAAAGTTTAGGTTACATTTAACAAATTTCGTGTTCACTCTCGGCATGTAAACAGATGTTTTCACTTGTATTATGCCGTGTTTGTTTGGCTAACGTCAATATAAACACCTCACCAACGTATTTCTAAGGTATCTGAAAAGTCTGTTTTTCCCCAAGAAAGCATGTTCTGATGTCTCTAGGTTTATCTTATCCCGTATGTTCACCAGCGACTAAAACCCGACGGCTCTAAGTGACGTTTATCGCTTATTCACTACCATTGTGTATCTTGCCATTCAAGTAACGTGTTTTTACGCAATATTTTGACTACATAGCGAATATGATTGGACATTTGCTTTATTTGCACATTGTCAAGTCGACACGAAACAACCAGGCATGGAAAAGACGGGGTTTCTTGATCTTTATTCTGACTTTAACGTCACATTTTACGCTTTCATATGTTTTCATCTTGTAGCGTTAGCTATAGCGTTAAAATGACGTTTTGCTATTTCATCACATGCTATAAATACTCAATTAGACATTTTCAAAAGAGATTTCACCAAAGTAAGTAAGGGTGCAAAGATCAGGAATCGATACAATTAAGTACCACACCTGACCCAGGATACCAATGGGAAAGTGACAAACTCACAGTAGACACCACAAAGGAGAGCCAAGAGGTCAGCCCTTTCCCAGCAGGTGACCACAAAGCACATATAAACAGACGCGCACAAAACATAGCAAACACAAGACAGAACAAAAACATAAAAGATCCAAACCGTCATTTAAACACGCAAAAAATATATATTTCGTTCTGTTGCGTTTCTTTATTCCTTAAGTATACATTTTCTAATATCAAAATTGTTTCTGCCATCTGAGAGGATATTTTCTTATTTTATGAGTTATTGATTTAGGCTTTTTTTTTCTGCTGTTTGGACTAGCTCAGCTAAGCTTCGTATGGAACGCCAAAACTGTTTGATGACGTGTCAACTTTATTATATACTGAGCGAAACTTCCAAACCGCCACTCGACATTTATTCATATATTTTAAAATTTATGATACACCCAAAGCTTAAATTTACACTCAATATAGAAAAATCAATTAAACAGAACCTGTCAAAATTTCAATTTCATAAATTGAAAATAACATGCTCAATTGATAGACTGTATATAGGCACAATCGCATTTCATTTTCACACAAACGCAAGAATTTGAAGTCATCGCTTAAAACCGAGTGTTCCAGGGACCTAAAGTGGAAATCACCAACTTGAAGATGTTATAAATGGACATATTAGGGAACGCAGGGGCTCAGTGGTAGAGTGCTTGACTCGAGACCGAAGGGCCGCGGGTTCGAGCCTCACCGGTGTAACTGCGTTGTGGTCCTTGAGCAAGACACATTTATCCTAGCTTAGTACTGGTTCAACCCAGGAAGACCGTCCCGCATAACTGAAAGATTGTTGAGTGGACGTAAAGAATCAAATCAAACAAACAATAAATGGACATATTGAATATTTGTGGGTTTCGCTTTTATTAGTAGTTATTTTCAGGTAATCCACAATGTTCCTATGGAAGCCCATATGACATAAAACAACACAAGAATGCTTTATGGAGATGACATGTTTTTGTCCACAATATTGCTGAAGCTTTCTGGTGCTGTAAATGGACATTATTGAACACTATCGTGTTTATTTTATAATAAAGTAGCAATTTTCATGCAATTCAGTTCTCCTATGGAGGCCCATATGGCCTAAAACAACACAGACATGTGTTTATGGTGATGAAATGTTTTTTGTCTTCAAAATTATTGAAACATCCGTCACCAATTAACCGTTTACTGCACATCAATCTCGACACTTCCGACGTTCCAATGCAGCATTTGTGCATCACCGCACCAAAGTTCGGTGGACTATACAGGACATTTTATGACATACGTAAAACTCAGTTTTTGTCGATTCTTCTCGTCATACAAATGCAAAAATGAAAAATGACCGACGTGTTGTGGTGTAAACTTTCGGCTCTATCAAAACATGTCAAACTCTATGATAAATTATGAATCAGTCTCAGCGAGGCCTCGTTTTCGATTTAACCCCAAACTCATACAACCCAAACGTTGGAAGTTTTTGTGATAAAATAAAGTTGTCCGATAGTTGTCGATGAAAATATGAGTATACACATGGCGAAAAACATTTAGCATTTGTGTGCCACGTACAAAACCGGTATCAGTACTCTATCGTTACGCATAAATGAATATCTACGGAAGCCTATTTGTGACATTGTGTTTTGTGTTATGTCCTTTTGATTTCTGCGTTTTAACTATTTACTTTTGTATTTTGTGTACAATGATGCACATTTTAAACGGCGCAATTCACGAGGTAGAGCCAAGATGGAGAACAAACGAGGAAAGAAAGACGAGAGTATAAGTATTTTAATTCATTCGTCGTAATGTTAGTTTTTGTATATTTGAAATAGATGCATCCAGTAACTATCACAGTAAAAAAGTCTACCGGAGGCGTTCGGTTTGATTATGCTACATACTGGGTTCTCACTGTGAAAGTAGTCACGTAGACACAGTACTATTCAATATAATACAGTTCGAATTACTAAAATAGTTTTATCCATTTATATCGACCCATTTAAATTGTTACAGAAATTAATTCTGAGATTTTATTCTGTATGTCTAGAATCTGATACAGTGCAATAGAAAAGAAGATGGCGTCAAAGGCAAAACGTATCTATCTATCTATCTATCTATCTATCTATCTATCTATCTATCTATCTATCTATCTATCTTGAGGTTATCTGTCTGTCAGTCAGTTTAAATGTTGTTTTCAAACGTCACACCCACTGCCATATAAATTTCTTGGGTTTATCTACCTTTCTGTTTGCCTAAATGCATTTTTTCTACCGTCTACACCACACACCCCCCCTCCCCCGCCTACAAAAATGCTTGAGTTTATGTCTGTGCGCCGGTCTGTCTGTCTTTCCGCCTGTCAATCTGTCTGTTTTTCTATCTGTATAAGAAAACAAGTAAGTATTCCAAGGAAATTCCATAATCACTATGATGACGAGGCACAGTACACAGACAGTCACACGACAGCAAGACAGCATTCAAAGTTAGTCAGTCAGTTTTCTGGCTCTTTTCCTCAGTAAAATGACTGCAAAACTACATGTATAAAATCACTACGAACTTCACCACGGAATTAGAAGACTATACAATAACCCCACACACAATGAGAGCAACAAGGAATTGTGCATTAAAAACAACAACATAAACAACTTCCTTAGAACGAACAGTGATCGAGATCTCCAGGGAGGGGATCTTCACCCTAGATTCTGCGATTGTACATAAAGCTGTTTTTCATTGCCAACCCTATACCCACCCACCACCCTATACATTTCTTGGGGTTATCTACATGTCTGTCTGTCTGTCTATCTGTCTGTTTTCCTACCTGCCTGCCGGCTTGCCTGCCTGTCTATCTGTCTGTCTGTCTATCTGTCTAATGTTGTGGCGTGAACAGACAATCGTTATATTGCAAGGCTATATGTGTACTGTATATACTTTTTTTTATTCATTTGAGTTTTATCTTTGGCACTTTTACTTCATCTTTTGTGTTTTACCTTTTGTGTTTTAAATTTTGTCTTCAGAAAGGTTTCTTTCCTTTATTGTCTTTTGCCTTTTGCGTTTTAACTTTCAGCTTTTTACTTTTGTCTTTTGTGTTTAAACTTTTGTATATTGTATTTTGGCTTTGGGTTTTCGCATGCAAGTTCTATGATAAAAAGGCATCCCAGTAACCCTTCAAATTTTGGCAGCGTACAAACATACAGACAGACAGACAGACAGACAGACAGACAGACAATTGATAGCGTATCGGATATGGGAAGGCGGTGGAAATAGATTGATAGATAGATACGTTTTGCATTTTATGCCATTTAATTTTCGATTGCACTTTATTCGACATACAAACTAAATAAATTGTGACTATCAAAATGAGTCAAACTGTCGTGTACAGAATTGTCATAGATCTATTTGAATACTTTTACAGATAGCATGGTTGAACGGAAAACCTACAGTAGACTTTTTGAACTGAGATATTTACCAGCTGCATCGATTTCAAATGTAATAAACGTTACACAGGATGCATTGAAATACTTGTACTTTTGTCTTTCTTACCTTTTTTATTTCCATCTTGGTTCTACCCCTATGAATTGTGTTGTTTAAAATGATGTACATCATACACAAAACATACTTATGTATGGAAATTCATATATGAGCCACGTCATAAGAAAACCTGCATTTTGAAATGTGAGAACAAAAAGGCACTGATGTCCTAACTTGCTGGTCAACACAATTTTTAAAATTTAATATCTTATTTCAAGATTCACACACACAACGCCCTTAGAGACAATGCTAAAAAACCGTGATGTATCAAACAATAATTCACAACTTTGAAAGCGCGAGGAAGACGCGCGCTAGCTGACGTCATTTGTAACTGCAAAATGACGTCAGTCATGGTATTAGACGGTGTAAAGTCATTTTTACGCTGGAAAGACGTAACCTATACATGTAAATATATGGGACACAATCCAACTCTTGGCGGGATTCCCTCAGTGCAATGTCAGAAAGTTGGAAGAAGCCGAAGACTTTAAATGTATTTTCGTCGTTTATTGTGTGTTAAAATTGAAATTGATCAGCTCTATTGCGTGAATTGTTGAGTAATCATTCACTGTTTGTCGGTCAGTTGTGCGAAGATAAATCACTCGTGCTGTGCGCTCATGATATTTGATCTTCTTTACAACTGACCTCCAAACAGTGAAGTTTTACTCAACAATGCACTGCTAGAGCTTATCTATTTCTTAATTATAGCAAGTTTTTGAAGCTTAGAAGGTCAATTTGAGCCCAACATAGAAAGTTGGCAAATTCAAATTCGAAAACGAGATGTCTAGCGATAAGGCAAATTGTCATAATTGTTTCAATGCTTTATAAGTTTCCCATTAGATGCACAGCTGATCTGCGCATTTGTTTTCTGTATGTGTTAAAATGCAATTCAGTTTGTATTGGACATTCTTTGATCAGTTCATTTTTCTATATAAACATTTATTTGTCTATTACTACACAGCCAAGTTTGTGTTGGACCTGTTAGAAATACGCAAATCCAGGTTTTCTCATATGAGGCTCATATGTCAGAGATTATACAATGCAACTACTCATATTTGGCGTGAAAACTACTGGTCCCAATTTACACAATTTACTTTTATTTTACAAGAATAACAAAATTAATGCAGGTGCACTGAAGGACTAACGAAACCCGACACTAACGACTGAGGAAACCTGACACTTTTCGTTTGTCCCTAACCTGTAAAGAACAAGTCCTAAGGCAAAAGGTAAAAGTTTATTTTAATAAAAGAGAATCAAATGTGATTTTTATTTTAATGCATACCACCATCAAACTGCCGTAAAGTATCTGCTTGACATGCTGAAATGGCTAGTACTTTAAACCAGTGACCTTGACCTATATTTTGCAAGCTCCAATGGCTAGTATTTTTATATTTGTATGTCAACCCTTGTGCTCTCATCAACCATAATGCTTGACACTATCAAACATTAAGCATAAGGCATCCCATTAACATCTTGAGTCAGCACGCATCTTAATCTGATGACTTCGACTTAAATTTCAAGCTCCATTGACATTGTAATTTTTATGTCCACCTTCAGGATCTCGTTGAATATTGTGTCTTCAAACACCAAAGCGTGCATAAGGCATCTCCTCAAAATCCTGTGTTGGTTCAGAGAAATTGACCTAAACTGAAACCAAGTTCTAATGGTCAACACCTTAACCCATGACCTATATCTTATGCTTTATTAATAAAGGCCCAATTACTTTGTCTCTCTTTTCCCAGCGGATGCAGCACCAACTACCATGGAATTCTTGGTCTTTGTCAAAACACCCCCCCCCCCGTTTCATGTACGAGGGTCATCCAATAAAGAATGAGACTTTTTCTATAGCGCAGTGAATTTACATGCTAGAGTAATGAAATCTCGTTTAAAGCTAGCATGTCTTTTTGGCTGTTCACAGGAACCATATTGGATGTGTTACATAGTTCCAACTTTTGTTGCTAGGCAACATTATAAGGCTAGGCAAACATGCGTGGACGGCTCAGTAACGGTGGTTGCCATGGCAACAGATTAAGAACTATACTTTATTTTTCTACTAATACTTATATATGCTCACGCAGTCTGTCTATAACCAGTAGTGGAAAGTAATGTTCCAGAGTTTTGAGCTGACAAACATATTAATTGTCGTCTACATAATGTAAATCAATGATGCAGAAACTTTATCATTCAAAATATACCAGAATTAATTGTACTCTAGAGGCCATGCATTGGAGGGAGGTATGATGGAACAAAATTAACAACTCCACACTGTGTAGCAAGATGACCACATTAATCTTGCAGAGACATGATTTAACCTGAAAATAAAAAAGATAAATTATGAATATTATAAATTATTAATAGTAAAACATCTTCGGGTGCACAAATATATGTTTTTCTGCGTTGTGTTTTGCTGACTGGTTTCACATAATATACATGCATTTAAACAACTATTTAAGTTGTTTTTAGAAAATAACAGCCGATTTGATATCAGCGAAACTACCAAATTTTAAGGTTCTCATAGGTACAATTATTGCTTTTTATGGTTAAAACCAAAGATCTTCAGGACACACTGCGCTCACAAACAGTGATTGAGTACAAAGTAGTTATTTCCAGAAAGACAGATGAAATAGATAGATAGATTAATATATGGATGGATAGATAGATATATACAGTAAATATACATGTACGTAGATAGATATATAGATAGATAGATACGTTTTGCCTTTCATGTCGTGTAATTTTCGAGTGCACTGCATCAGACCTACAAAAAAAAAATCTTAGATTAAATTTCCGTAACAATTTAAATTGGTCAAACTATTATAAGGGACCAAATCGTGTCGTATTGAATTGTCCTGGGTCTATTTGAATGCTTTCACAGAGAGAGAGAGAGAGAATCCACTTTGTAGCATAACCTGTATATTTTTGACTTTGTAATAGTTACCGGCTGCATGGATTTCAAAATGTCAAATACCCCACTAACATTACATGTACAATGAATGCATTAAAATACAACTTCGTTTTTCGCCAGTCTTTTCGTCTATATCTTGTCTCTACCTCGTGAATTGCGCCGTTTAAAATGAAAATGAACAACATCGTACACAGAACACATAAACAAGAAACTCAAAATACGAAAGTAAAAAGTCAAAACACCGAAATAAAAACGAAATAACACAAAACACAATGTCACATATAGGCTTCCGTAATATTGAAAAATGTGTTTTGTTAAATGGCGGTTTAGAAGTTTCGTTCAGTATATGATGTGTCAACTGTGTCCTATTTGTGTAAGCATGTCACTTAACAAAGATCAACATACAGCCCTCTGGATCCCCAAATATGAAAACGGCTTTTCCAAGGGTAACAACCTACGCCATAGCATTGATGTTGTAAACACGTAGTACGGCGCCATCTTTGATTTACAAGGTCAGTTTTCCCCTTCGTAAAATTAAACAAATGAGTGTCTGTACAAACAAAGCAGTGCAGGCGGTGCCTAACATCACACTTGAACAGAATATATAACGGTCACGCCCCGATATGCCGTTGCCTTTGTAATCATTCACCCACAAGAATCGAAGCGGGAGACACGAGGATAATTTTAGCAGTCACCCACTTCGATTTTTGTGGGTGAATGTTTACAAAGGCAACGGCATTTCTGGACGTGACCATTGTATATTCTGTTCAAGTGTGATGTTAGGTACCGCCTGCACTGCTTAGTTTTGACAGACACTAATTTGTACGACATTTACGAAGGGAAAAACTAACCTTGCAAATCAAAGATGGCGTCATACTACGTGTTTACAACACCCACGCTATGACGTAGGTTGTTACCCCTGTTTTCACTAGTTTCTTCTGCATGTTTGGTTTATTAGAAGTGACCCAAGTGTATACGTGTGGTATTTAGTTGACTTTAAACGTCGCTATGGTAACATAACATGTCCGCCAAAACAGTCTAAAAATAGAGAAGTGGTCTTTTTTGGACCAAAATTGAGGGTTAAGCAGACGTTTTTTTAAATAAGACCAGCACAGCTAAATATCTCCTCCTCATAAAAAGCAACAACAACCCCCCCTCCCCCCCCCCCGCCCCTAAAAAAGACATTTTAATACGTTGTGTGCCGTAATAATACATATCAACTGTTAAAATTTGTTTTCGGTATTTCTTTGCGATCTCTATAATCATGATGATATCAGTTTCTCTATTTGGTCCAAAATGGCAATTTTCCTATTTTAGCCTTAAGGTATGTGTGTTTTTATATTGTTGAGTAGAAGAAAAATTGGGGGTGTCAAGCACGTCAAACACCGGGGTAATCTTATTATATATATATATATATATATATATATATATATATATATATATATATATATATATATATATATATATATATATATATATATATATATATATATATATATATATAAGGTAGTGAAATTCACCCAGCTGTTGTGCACTCGAGGTCACTATGAATTATTCATCCAGTTGGTAGTGCACTCGAGGTCACTATGAATTATTCACCCAGTTGGTAGTGCACTCGAGGTCACTATGAATTATTTACCCAGCTGGTAGTGCACTCGTGGTCGCTATGAATTATTCACCCAGTTGGTAGTACACTCGAGGTCACTATGAATTATTCACCCAGCTGGTAGTGCACTCGAGGTCGCTAAGAATTATTCACCCAGTTGGTAGTGCCTGGAGGTCACTATGAATTAAGTGTCAAGACAATTGAAGATATGCTTGTTTTGACACTTTTCGTCCAAGTCAACATTTTTTAATCATGTCGGGACGATTTCCTGTCTTCATTCCTGGGTCGAACATAAGCAACGGATAAAGTGTCTTGCTAAAGGGCACAGCACAGTGACTCCGCCGGCGGTGAGTCTTCACACCGTCCAACCCGATTCGTTTAGCACAGATGATGCGTTTAGCACAGGTCGCTCGGGTCGAGGTCGTTTAAGTAGAATATAAGTATTGACCTGATTTAAACAGTTTCCGCAAGATTTTATCTATACCAATGGTGAATCCCTATTAGGTATTGATTAGTCTACCACTATACGAAATTGGGCTCTGGTCGGCCGTTTGATGTATTAGCAATCAATTGAAATAGGTGTTTTTTTAAGGAAAAATATCTCGCTCAAAATCAAATTTGAACATCATTTATCAGAAATGTACCTATGAGGGTCTGGATGGGGGGGTCTGGTATTCACTATTCATTAAAAATTTAGCCCATTATTCATCTCATTAAAGTTTTGGGTTATTCATTAAAATAAGACCAATTATTCATTAAAATACCAATCTTCTAAACAATGCTTAAAAAATTAGTAATGTTTTAAGATCCGAGCGAGTGAAGCGACCGAGGAAAAATTTATGTATTTTTATTGTGTAAATGACATTTTAGAGTGGAAAAGTAGGGATAGTAGAACATTTTCAAGAAATCGTAGGGAAAGGTAGGAACACAATGAAAAATAGGGTCTATCTGAAAGCCTGATTAATAAATTGCTACCCCAATCCGATAAGCGTGTTAACAAGAAAATAAATATACTGAGATTTCTCAAGGGGGGTCTGGGGGGCTCCCCCCAGAAGCCGAAGATTTTTTTAAAAAAATCAAACGAAATGAAGGCTTTTCCTTTAAGATGAGATTGTTTAAATTAAATTTCTTACTTTTTTGCAGGGCTCCCTAAATCCCCAAAACTGTGAGCTTGCTCCCCAAATCCCTGAAAATAATTACCAGTGCTTCCCAGCTCCCTGAAAATAAATAGCCATTCTCTCCAGATCCTCAAAACCCATGGGGGCCCAATAATATGTCTGCGAAAACTAATTACATTTTCGTGTTCTTTGGAATATATACACACTCTGGATTTCACAGTGTTGCGATCAGTATTATAGAATGCTAGCATAACAGGAACAGTTTACCACATGATTACTTCCTGTGTCTTTTTCTTGAGTTTTTGGGACTTTTCTGTTTCGATCTCTATTTCAGATGCCATTTTGTACTGATTCTCGCAAAATTATCTTTTACAAGCATAGGCAAAAATGCATTGACGATTTTTTTAGCATTATTCATTAAAATCTGATTATTCACTATTCATTAGTTTTTTCTTCTATTCATTAAAAAAATAGGGTTATTCTTTATTTTTTAGGCCCCCATTATTCACTATTCATTATTTTTTGGGCTCATTATTCACTATTCATTATAAAATAAGGCCATTATTCACTAATCATTATACCCCATCTAGACCCTCACCTATTGCATGAGAAAGCTCAACCCCTCGTTTCCAGTTCCCATGATTTACCGAGGTATTGAAAAAAGAAGATGGCATAGAAGTAAAAATATGATAACGTTAAGCACGTTAGATTTAAATTTAGTTCACTATCATAAACACCTCACATTATCACCACCATGTATCCTTTTTGGATTGTAAACTGTACTGAACGTTATCCTATTTTACTTATATGCCATCTTCTTGGCCTTTCCTGATCATGCTTACTTGTTTTTGTTTTTAGCTAACTCATCAGAAAAACTTACTCCGAGGTTATTAAACTTTTTCATGCTCAACTCAGCTGAGCATGATATTTATCGTGCTAATAAATGTTACAATGCCAACAATAATAGTTGGCATTTTACCATTTATGAGCATGATAAATGCAGTGCCTTAGAGTTTTAAAGCAGGAACAATCTTTATTTTTCAGTATTTTAGATCATACAGTACCGCCAGCCGTCAAAGTAACCAATGAACGGGTCCAGGTCCGTTTAGCTCGCGTTCATAGGTGGGTCCGTTCGCGTTCCGTTCGCGTTCCGTTCGCGTTCATCGGTAGTTCCGCTCTGATTTACCTTTACACATCGTTCCGCTCCGTTCCATTCCACTATAGGTAGCTCCGCTCCATTCATTTCAATCAGGTCGGCATGATAAACACCATTCAAATACAAAATACAGGAATTAGCGCGATTATTACTGCATAAAACGATAGACCTATAAGAAAGCACTTAATAATATATTTTTGTGTGATTGAAAATGATAATACTTACGCTAAATCCTATATTTTGTATTGTTTATATAAGTGTTACACAGTCAAAATACATATTGGTTTGTGTGTGTGCGTACGTGCGTTTGTGCGTGTGCGCGCGCACGTGCGTGCCTGCGTACGTGAAAACGTGCGTGGGTTTGTGCGTGTGTGCGTTTTGGAGCATACAAATGGAGCATACAAATGTGCACACTGGTCTTTGTTTTGGCAGTTGCAGAATTTTCTGCAAAGGTCCATCCTTTTAGAATATGCTAGATTGGACATTCCCTGTAAGTGGTAGAATCCAAGATCTAAATTTGACAATCAGTAATTTTCAGATAAAAGTGACTTTCGTTTCATTTTGTACTTTTACTGTGAGTTTACTATAAAGAGTCAAATGAGGTGAGGTAGTTCTAATTTCAATGATACATGTAAGCGAACTACAATTAACTCTGTAAGACTGCAGAGAAGCGCACCAATCTCTAGGTTTTCATGTGGCACTGTTCACAGAGGTTGTTTGTCACCCAAAGACTGTGCTATAGTATATACATGTATGCACCAGTTCATGATATTTTGGTATTTATCGCATATGCGAGCACCGAAGGCTCAGACGAGACTGCACATTCGCACAGTCTTGCCAGAGCGTTAGCTGCTCGCACTAAAATGAAAGGATATATATGAAGGCTCAGGCCAAACTGTATGGGCCAGTTCATGAGAGTGTGGTATTTATCGTACTTTAAAGAAGGGATATAGATGAAGACTCAAGCAAAGCTTTATTGGCCAGTTCATGAGATTCGGGGATTTATTGCACTCTAAAGAATGGATGTAGATGAAGTCTCAAGCCAAACTTTATGGGCCAATTCACAAGGGCTTGGTTCGTATCGCATATGCGAGCAATGAAGGCTCAAACAAGGCTGTGCATTCACACAGTCTCGCAAGAGCCTTCCCTGCTCTCAATAAAAAAGGAATATAACTCAAGCCTCAGGCCAACTTTATGGGCATGTGCTTGACATTAAGGTACTTATTTTTTCTCTAAAGAAGCTATATAGATGAAGGCTCAGGCCAAATATTATGAGCTTGATCATGAGCGTTTGGTACTTATCACATTAGGAGTTGTAAAGGCTCAGGCGAGCCTGCGCTTTCAAAAAGAAGGGATATAGATGAAAGCTCTGGCCAAAAGTTATACCTAAAGCGCATGTTTAAAGAATGACGTTACGCATATGCAGTAAGAAACAAAAACACGTTTGCTGTACCCATTCGGGAGGAGTGGCAACTCTACCCCTGTCGCAAAGGAAATACTATAGAACAAGAAATGTCACAGAAACGTGACGAATGCCCCAGAAGGAATTGGTCAAGCATAAGACACATTTGATGCAAGTTATTTGTTATGAAGGAGATATGCTCGAGATACGAAAAACCTAGAAATGGAGTCGAAGTCAATGTCACTATCAAAATGCCCAAAATGTTATGCATCACTCTGCCATCCCAAGAGGAACCCACACACCAAATTTGGGATTCCTACCTCAAAAATGATATAGGGTATATGCTGCTCTAGATGTCATTATTCTAGAAACTAGGTCATAGGTCAAAGTCAAAGTGACCTAGAATAGTCCGCGACATTTCAACATCCAAAGATGCATCCATGGACCAAATTTGGGATTCCTACCTAAAATAATATACGAGATATGCCCCTGACTCGATAATTTTAGAAAAAAAGGTCAAGGTCTCAGTCACCCCAAACTTGGTACATTACACTCTGCCATCCCAAGATGCAACCACACACCATATTTGGGATTCCTAGCTAAAATAATATAGGAGGAATGCGTTGGAAACGATTATTCTAAAATCTAGGTTAGAGGTCAAGGTCAAAGTGACCTAAAATGGTACACGATATATCTCCATACCAAGATGCATCCATACACAAATTTTGAGATTTCTACCTCAAACATATGCACCAAATTTGATGCCGATTCTAGAAACTCGGTCAGAGGTCAAGGTCAAACTGACCTGAAAATGGGATGGGACACTTCCCCCTCCCAAGATGCATTCACACACCAAATTTGGGATTACTACCCCATTATATAAGAGGAATGCTCCGGACATGATAATTCTAAAAAACTAGGTCAGGGTCAAGGTCACCGTGACCCAAAAATGGTATGTGACACTCCGCCGTCCAAAAATGCATTCACACACCGAATTTGAAATTATTACATCAAAAATTATAAGCGATATGCACCAGACTCAATGTTAATTCTATAGACAAGGTCTAAAGTCAAGGTCAAGGTCACAGTAACCCATGAATAGTACACGACACTCCACCATCCAAATATGCACCCAGACACCAAATTTGGGATTCATATCTCAAATAATACAAGAGATATGCCCCGGACAGGATTATTCTAAAAACTAGTTCAGAGGTCAAGGTCACAGTTACCCATAATTGGTACATGACATACCACCATCCAAAGATGCTTTCACACACCAAATGTGTAATTCCTACCTCAAAGAATATAGGAGATATGCACCAGACTCAATGCCAATTCTTTAAACTAGGCCAGAGGTGAAGGTCACAGTGACCCAAGAATGGTACGTTACACTTTTCATCCCAAGATGCATGCACACACCAAATTTGGGGATTATACCTCAAATGATATGAGAGATATGCCTCGGACACGATAATTAAAAAAAAATAGGTCAGTTGTCAAGGCCACAGTGACCTGAAAATGATACGTGACACTCCGCCATCCCAAGATGCAACGACACACCAAATTTGGGATTCCTATCTCAAATAATACAAGAGATATGCTCCAGACAAGATTATTCTAAAAACTAGGTCAGGAGTCAAGGTCAAGGTCATAGTGACCCGAAAATGGTACGCGACACTCTGATGTACTCATCCCAAGATGTATTCAAACACCAAATTTGGAATTCCTACCTCAAAGAATATAGGGGATAAGCACCAGACTCAATGCCAATTCTAGAAACTAGGTCTGAGGTCAAGGTCGCAGTGACCCTAGGACGGTACGCGACACTTATTCATCCCAAAATGCGTACACATACCAAATTTGGGATTCCTACCTGAAATAATATAAGAAATATGCTCCAGACACGAATTTTCTAAGAACTAGGTCAGAGGTCGTCAAGTTCAAGATCACAGTGACCTAGTAGTAGTAATCAACACTCCGCCATCCCAAGATGCATCCACACACCAAATTTGGGATTCCTGCCTTAAAGAATATAGAAGATATGCACCAGACACAAAGCAGGACGGACGGGCGGACGGACTATATGCCTCCCTAAGTTCATTTGCGGGCATAAAAACTACATGTACTCCAATGAAGCAGCATAACAGTAAGAAGGTTATGTTTATATTCAGTCTCCATTACTGAATGTTTCTTAATTCTAACCTATGTTTTATGTTTGTACGTTAACCTGCACCTGACAGACAGAGGCACGTCTACCTGCGTGTTCATTGACTTTTTATCACACAGTGAAGACCCAGATGAAACATTGGTCAGTACTGTTTGCTTAGATAGAAATAATCTTCGGGGACAGAAAATATTTAGATTTATAAATTCAAACTATGAACCCTAAAATACTAAATGGAATAATCCATGCTAATTGTATATGGGAAAATTCACCATTAATTGTGAAAAGTTAAAAGTTAAAAGTGAAATCATTAATTTAAACCTTTTCTTTTGCTAACAACAACTTTTTTCGTCTGCTGATAACCTTAGCAAACAATTTCGTCCTAGAGCAGGATTAATAGAACATTGGTGTGCCTGTTAAACATTTTTTGAAAAAAAGGTCAATTTGGAAAAAAAAAGTCAGCAGACGACAACCGCTACATGAAAATTACCCAGCATACTAAGAATTATTATTATTATTATTATTATTATTATTATTATTATTATTATTATTATTATCTCATTTCAGTAGATTGTGAAGGAAACCGAAATAATGGTGATCAATATACAATTAATCATTATTGAGCACATGTATTTTATTGCCCACTAAATTAATCCGTTTTAATCCAATTGCCCCTTTCCAGGCCCCACACAGAGAGAGTTTTAATCCATACCTAATTATGGAGTCGATAAGACGATAAGACTGTCCTTTGATGTGAGCTATGATTTATTGCAGGTCATCATTATGGGGGGGCGACTCCTACTAAAGAAATAAATTGTTTTCATTCAGGAAATTGCTACTTATACTTGGGTGTGTTGGCAAACAGCGAATACCTTGATGAAATACCACTATGGTGGCATTTCATCTGGGTCTGCACTGTTTTTTTTTTAAACTGTTCTTAGCATAAAGGTTATTCCCGTGCGTCTGTGTGCAAGAGTACATTCGTGTGTATGTATGTTTGTATGTATAATATGAACATCCCTGTTTTTTCTAACTTCGATGTTTGTATGTAATCGTGCATGTGTCCTCATGTGTGCAAACGTGCGTGTAGACGCGTGCGGCTGTCTGTATATTTGTATGTATGTATGTTCGTATGCATGTGTGCAGACATGCTTTCGTCAGGGAAGTTCATAGATGCAAACACAAGAATGTGCGCTCGCACACAGACAGATGCATGCGCTTTGATATGTATATACGAACGAACGTGCGTACAAACGGTCCTTCGAACAGACACACAGATGACTGCGTGTTAATTCATAAAATGGCTTATTCTGCTTTTATATTTATCAAAGAAGATTTTTTCTATCTTAGCAAACGGAGCAGACCCAGATGAAATATGCCTTGTATGGCATTTCATCAAGGTCTTAACTGTTTGCCAGTGTACCGGTTGAGTAGTATTAAGAATGAACATGGTTTAATGATTACATGATACATGGCTTATCCTGCTTTCATATTTATCAAAGAAGATTTTTTTCTATCTTAGCAAACGGAGCAGACCCAGATGAAATGTGTCTTGTATGGCATTTCATCAAGGTCTTAACTGTTTGCCAGTGTACCGGTTGAGTAGTATTAAGAATGAAAATGGTTTTATTATGATTACATGATACATAGTCAATGAACACGCATGTACCCGTGCGTTTGCCTGTCTGTCACATGCACGCTAACGTTTACTTAGAAACAAGAATTCATATATACAAACGCACGTATGTTTGCACGCATACAGACAGACGTACATACGCAAGCGCATGCATACATACATACGTACGTACGGGCTGATGGACAGACAGACAGATGCACCGGTGCCAGCATGTTCAATGACCAATTGCTATGCGAATTGAAGAAAATATAAAAGCACTGAGAATGCGCTACTGCTAACTTCACCCACGTCTGAGAATAAGAAAATTCTGCTTTTATATGATAGTCAAGAACATTGTGTTTTTTTATCTAAACAGACAGTGCAGACCCAGATGTAGACTTGTACAAGGTCTCCTTCTTATATTTTTTTATTATGTTAAAAGACGTTTCACAAAAAAACACATTTTAGCTAATAGAAATCCGTTTTAACATCCACCGACCACGAGTTAAGCCAAGGACATGAATACATTCTCCCGTATACCCATCCATCCAAACAAACAGTTGTACATACATGCATCCGTACATAAATTTATCCATTCGAACACCAGTTGTACTTACATATATACGCATATCCATCAATCCAAACAAAAACGGTTTGTACAGACTGATCCGTACATACATCCATCCATCTGATTGATTGATTCCGTTGATGCTAAGAGTCCCGGTCAACAATATTTCAGCCACGTCGTGAGGGAGAGAGAATAGACTAATCCATCCATGCACGCACGCACGCACGCGCACACCCCCATACATCCATCCATCCATCCATCCATACATACATACATACATACATACATACATACATACATACATACATACATACATACATACATACATACATACATACATACATACATACATACAGTTATGTCTTTTTTATCTTGTGAACTCTCATGCAAATATGGAACTTGTACTTCTGTAAATTGAATCGCATGGTCTCACAAATAATACCAACATAAATTTGGACTGAAACGCGAGAGAATCTGTTTTCAGGGCTATACTAAAGCTAGCCTGCTCAGCTAAGGAGACTAGCTAGAATAGTAAAATATTACTTGTAGCAAGCGTTGATTTGATCACAAAACGCTGATCAGACTGCACGAATACGCAGGCTGGTCTGCGACATTTTTTTTGTTCCCAAACCTATGAAGATAGGTTTTCTTGCCCACAGTCCAAATAAATAGTAAGGGTTGAAAATGAAAACGGTTATAGAACATTGACGGATCCAGATGGGGGATTATGGGGGGGGGGGGGGGGGGTCCGCTCTAATCCTCCCCGTTTTTAAATATCCTATGAAATTGAAATAATTTGGTCTCATCAATGAGACCAAATTATTTAATTTTTTTAAAATATCCTATGAAAATGAAATAATTTGGTCTCATCAATGAGACCAAATTATTTCATTTTCATGGGATATTTAAGCAAAATGAGATAAAATCAGCAAAGCGAACCCCCACAACTTTATTCATATGAACCCCCTTTCCAGAATCCTGGATCCGCCACTGTAATACCAGAACCAATATATTATACACCACTGGAAACGTGCCATAAACAGTCCACGGAAGAGCAGTCTGATCAGAGACAATTTTTAAATTGCTTCTTTTAGTTTGTTATATTATATTATATTCAGAATTAAAAGAACCATCTTTGACAATTTATTTCTAAATGTCAGACATAAACAATAATAACGTACAATCTTCACATAAGATAAAGGAAAAACTCAAACTACTATTTTCAAGAGGCTGTTTAAATTGACAAAAGAAACAAACACTTAAATAATAAGCGATTTATAGGACGTTTGTGTTTTGAATGGAATGAAGCGGAACGGAACGGAACGGAAGTACGATGTGAATGGACTGGACCGCTGTTTAGTATCGTTCGTTCCCGCTTCGTTCATAGGTAGCTCCGGTGGCGGTATAGCTCAGGTAGTTCACCGTTCAGCGGTAGAACAGGTGGTGACTTTGACCGCTGGCGTCACTGTAGGTTGTGAGCATTTGAAATTCCATGCTCAATTAAGTTGATCATGAAAGAAAAAAGCTGTATACCCTCGGGTCCTGTTTGTTTACTCGATTTTCGAGATCCAAGTCAACCTGCTTAGGTTTTTTTGACGGGCTAGAACCTAGTAAAGAACAGAACAGAACAGATTGTTTATTTGACATAACCCATACAGTTTCTAGTCAATAATATATACATATTACTCAATATATCTGTCATGTTTCATGAATATTGTACGTTCATATTTTCGCTCATATAAAAGGCATAAAGGAGTATAGTAACATACATAGTAAGTAAATGTAGAAAACTATATCTAGCTAAATTCTTGTCAGATGATCGGCGCTTGTATCTTCATTTGTTGTCATGAAGATACAAGCGCCGATCATCTGACAAGAATTTCCATTTAAAAAATACAGAATTACCAAATACAGCGGCCGTGCTAACGTGACGTTAAAATCAAAGACTAGCGGGTAACGGGGGTATTGAACCAATAACATTTTCAAGCGATTGTTCGGTCACTGAAAACCCAACAAACAAAGCAAATGCTGCCATTTTCTGAATTTTCTCAGACAAATAAAGGACCAAGTTTTCACAATTTGACGTTTTTATTAATGCTTTTACGTTATCGCCTTAAAACGGCGTTTCTAGTCGGTTTTTCTTGAACCACATTGACAAGTAAAACTATCTGATGCCTTCCAACACATTCAGACAAATAATGTTGAATGAAACATCTTCACGGCTACAGAGCACGAGTCGAAAGATAAAATCTAACGCCACCGTTATGTCTCAATTGTGTAGCACCATTTACCAGTAACTTTAGGTTTTAATCAATCATACGTGAGGTGCATATGACATCTTTGTAAACTGAGTCTCTATTGAATTGAAACCCAATTAACATCAGAAGTTTTATCATACCACGACTACGTTTTGATGTCAATTGATGGCAGCTGATTTTTTCAGCATGAAATCTCTATCACATCTGTCACATAACCAATAGTTTTTATAGACGCATGATGCATGAGGAAGATGTAAGACCACCAAACGAAAAATCACATGCCTATCATTTTATCATAACTTACAACGGATATGAATTTTGCTTACTGACCCCTCTTGCAATTCTTGCTCTCTCCAAATGCCTATTTAAAGGGAGGCGTTTGTAAATTCGTGGTTTCATTTGCCTAAGATCCTGTTCTCGTCAATGCAATTGTGAAATTATTCGATATTGCACATAGATGAGCACAAAAAGATGCGAAACATAAGAAATTGCTTAACTTATTGTGCATAGTATATAAGTGTTTAACTCATTTAAAATTTTCCGTTCTAGTCAATTGGACGAGTCCAAATCCAATTTTAGGGCTGCTGGGTGGATTTTTTAAACATAACTAATATGGTATGCAAACAGCGTATACCCCGATCGGGCGGGAGCCACCATTTTTGGTGTCTTACCTGGGTCTGCGCGCTTAATCATATGTCTGATAATAAAAGAAACAAAGAGGGCAAAGTTCAGTATACCCACTTGGGTTAATTTATATAACTTCAAGCGTTACCATGCTTTTAAAAACCTTTTGACCAATCAGTATCGACGCAGTACCCGGATATAATAGAGGTTTCATATAGTTATGCTCTATGTTTTGTTTGCTCAATATTTGACATTTTTTTTCAAACCTAAGTATCAGCAAACTACTTTAACCCTTTTCCCGCTAGTCACAATTTTTGTCGTTTGCTCTCTTGTCTGCTATGTTCTCAGATAGCCGCATTTGGAAACAGTATGGTCCGAGATCAGACTGCCCCCAAGGATGCAGTCTGAGTAGAGCTCCTATTGAATCATTTGCCATGGCAATTACATTGGCGAGATAAGAGTTAAACGTATCAGCTCAGTGGCGGATCCAGAGGGTGTTCGGGGGTTCACTCGAACCCCCCCCCCCCCCCGTTTTTAAATATCCTATTAAAATGAAATAAATTGGTCTCAATGAGACCTTTTATTTCACTGGATATTTAAGAAAAATGAGATAAAATCAGCAAAACAAACCTCAACACCTTTATATATATATATATATATATGAACCCCATTTCCAGAAGTCCTGGATCCGCCCCTGCAGCCGTTTGCCCTAGATAATATAGGAAGTCAAAATATTTCTTAATACCAAACGTATTTGTTCAAATGTCTAAAATATTTGCTCGTGAATGATTCGTCCGAAATTGCCAGAGATTTCTAACGTAGCCGTCACACATGTTTGAAGTATACCGGGGGAGGAGTTTGTAGGTGGTTGGGCACTTACTATCACTGGAAAAGGGGTTGTGATGTGCATACGTTCAAAAAGGTCCATTGGTTTTCTTGCACCAAAATACATGGGCTTTGCTTTAACAACGCTATGCTTGAACATCTTCGGAGATAAAATAGCTTTCTAGAGCAACTAGAAAGTATTTAAATAGTTTTCTAAGTCTTTAAAAGTGGTAGAAAGACAACGCGTTTTTTATCATGATAGCTAATGATTACTTTTTTATAATTGCTTTTTAAGCCATCATATTTTTATATAAAATGTCATAGTATCCTATCAAGTCAATAGGAAAACGAACCGTCTTGAGATTTCTATCGAAATGACTCTCTTGTTGTCGTTTCCAGCTTAGCAATCAATGCTGGGGAAGAGATGTCTTGTTGATTTAATTTAAGGCGTTTCTTGCTGTCTGTGTTCTGCGCCACTTCCTCAAGGTGCCACGGGTTGGTCTGCTGTCTGTGATTGTGGCATATCCTGGTCATGCGCACTTGTTGTTTTGAGTCAGCCATCAGCGTATTTTCCATGATACCTTGGCAGGATATTGTTTTTAAATATGGTCTCGTCCAGCAAGCTAAATCCAGAGGCCACGTTAAAGCGCCGGCGAAACGCCATCGGAATGACGTTTCGCTGGTGGGTCGATTGTGGACTGAAATTTCATGCTGGCTAGGAAACCTTTTCTAATGTTAACCGCTCAAGCGAATTGGAGGCATGGTTGCAAATCGGACAATAACATATCGGCTGATTGTTTTTGTTGCCGAGTTTCTAATTCTGACCAGATGACCTCAGTCAACTAATTCTGCTGAAGTGTTTTTTACCAAGTGTTTAAGTTGATAAAGGCTTATCTTTGTTAGTGGTCCTCAATGTGATTTTATCTGATCTTCATCAGGAATCCTACACTTCACATCATCAACACCAAGATCAACGGAAAGATAAAACTACTATGATGTTTACAACTGTACTACTGGCGGGAAATATTATCAACCCTATTGCACTCAGAAAGGCATAAACTCTACAGTGAGCGTTAGGGTTAGACTTCTGGATGCTGCTGTTGTGATTCGATGGCATAAATGAGACACGATATGCCACCAGATAAGACTAAAAAACCTACCCATCCAGATAGAGGGCTATGCTATAATTATAACACAAAACATATCGCATACTTTTTAAAAAAACAGAGCTCACCATTTTACTTAAATATGTGTGTGACGCAAACGCTGACACATTACACGAACCATTTCCCCTAGGACAGACGGTAGGAGGCTTTTATTACACAATATCCGTATATGCATTCTGTCATTTTTTCACGGTGGCATCTTGAAAATCATCCAAAATGGCGGATTGGACCAAGGATATCAAGTGTTAACATCTTGATTCTTAATTAGAGAGGTCCAATAAACATTATAACACCACACTCGGGGGTCCTTAGGGGGTTTATGGTGACCCTTCCTGACCCCTAGACTATCACTAGCATTCACACGTGGCCAAACGTAAACTACATACACTACCCAAACAGAACCAACGTCGATACAACACCGACTCGTTTGTGGCTACATACAGAGCGTCTATATTGTATTCCAAAATTTTACCAATATTGCAAGTGCAGCCATGAATGTCGTTTTAAACGGTGCAAAATTTTGGCTTTCTAGAAGAAAGAGTTCAACATTGAAAACTGATCAGACTGTCCTGCTTTCATTTAGTTTACAACTTGCTATATCACTTGACATGCCAGTACAATTGTGTAAAAAGTGGGCTTCCTGAATACGACCTTTTCACTCTCATTTCAAAAGTGGGGAGGGGAAACTTGCTCTTGAATAACTAAAGAAATTAAGTACACACGATATTTAAGTATTTGTAAACAAAGTGACAATATTAAAATTTGAAGATGTCCGCCGAGAGAAGCACAATCTTGTCATTGATCACTTGTACAATATGGGTTCCCTAGTTTTCATCACGGTTATTTTTACATTATTTTGTAAGTATATTTATACCTATATACAATAGCATATTTCTAGTATAGGTCTGTCGTCTCTAGTATAAGGTGCTCCGAAAAATGTGTTTGCAAAGGACACATTTTTCAGGGATCTTTCAGAGTAATTTGATATATTGTTGTCGTTTTGGGATAGATTAGACTCAGGTCATTATTTCTAAATCATTATCTTATTTCTTATATAAAAACGATGTAGTGTATACTTCAAAAGAACCATCATAAGTATTCCATATTTTTATGGGAAATATTAAAGATTTTAAATAGTTATTATATGGACTAGTTGAAGCCAATTTGAACTCTTCCATAAACATTTGTGGTTAGTTATTAATAATACGAAGAAAATCAACGTTTAAACAAGGAATTAAACAGCTTCGTGACGTACTACATTTTACGACTGCGTTGATAGTGGATATCAACTCAAAAACAAATATAGTGTCGAAGTTTTTGGAATTTTTGGATAATATTTCGTTGATTTTATGCAATACTGGCGTTCAAACATTATTTTTCAATACACTGACGTTCGTCATGTCCCTCATGATATGTTATAATGCATGATACACATTTTTCACTTTCCCAGTTTTTTAAAACATTTTTGACGGGATATTGTTGCTGTTTTTATCGGAGGGTCGCCATGCTATGTCCTTGAGCAAGTACTGGTTCAACCAGGATTTTTATTTATTTATTTATACTTTGTTCTAGAGGGTAGCACTATTAGTTAGTAAGCTATTCTACCTTGTGGCCCTCTATAAGCAACATAATTTCATATATACAAATAAAACAACACCATCCTCACATAGAATAGTAAATATAACATAAAAATAGTTATTTACTTGGAGCGTAAAAAAGTATACAATTGTAGTGACTTTAAAATACGTGCCTTATTGTGCACACATTTTAATACATAAGAATGTGCGATTTAATATTGGCATAAAATACACCGAAGGACTTTAGAAACGCACCATTTTACATTCACTGTCTCTTCCACATGATTGATTTGAGGATGTTTTCTTTAGCATTTTGATTCTCTTGCAAAATGGACCATGATTTGCCATGATTTCGATTTACTCATGCTGTTCATTCTGACATAATTACAACTGTCATAACATTTATTGAGATCTGCTAATCTGATTGGTCAAGAGCGGTCATCTGATCGCATTGACCTGTATTTCATTTTTCAATGAACCCGGTCCTTATTCATGAGGGGCGGGGCCATTCACGACAGAATTACTTTTGTGATACTGTGCAATGCTTCTATGGAGAGAAATGGACAGCCTGCAACTACTGACACTTTACTTTACACTTACACCTATATTTTCAGGTAGAAAAGCAAAAAATAACTTACATACGAAGCCTAAATTAACAGTAGTCACGCCGATCAGCTGTCTGCTGCCATGAGCGGATCCAGGAATTTTCGTCAGGAGGGGGGGGGGTCGACATCAATCTGACAAAAAAGCTCTGACAACGTTTTTTGTTGTTGTTTTTTTTTTTTTTTTTTTTTTTGCTTTTTTCTTAGTCCTTCGCTTATTTAATAGAAGTCAAATGGTTAATTTCAAAGAAAAATATCATTTCTCAAGGTCCCGGAGGGGGTACAAATTTTTCTAGGGGGGGGGGGATGGGGGGGGTCCGACTTTTTCCAGGGGGAGGGGTCCATTGCTTATTCCCTATAGTATATACAACTTGTGATTTTCCATGGGGTGTCCGGACCCCCTGTCCCCCCTCTGGATCCGCACTTGGCTGCAATCTATTTACTTTCCCAGTCCGCAAAATGATGCGATCACCTCTTGCACCTGTGCTTGTTTTCCTGCAACTTCGTTGTATGTATTCAGTCGAGCCCCGCAATAAAATCGTTTCTTGAACTTACTGCATGACTGTTGCCTGATTTATCCAACACCTTTTGCATTTCGTCTTTGCTTTCTTCAATCACTCATTAAAAAGATAGCTCAATTTCTTTTTGCCGGGGGTCATTTCTTTTCCTTTCCTAGCCATTTTGACAGCTGATGCTTTTCGTCACCAATGTAAACGAATGACGTCATATCCGATGACGTAACTATCGTACACATTCTAGGAATACCCATGTTAAGTTTTTTCGGTTGTCACTAGATGGTAAAGTGAGATTCTAGTCTCTAAAATGAAGTTGTTTATTTTCAATCGGAGAACGGCCGCCATTTTGATTTTTTGAACGTCGTCGACGTAACGTCTTCATACGCACGTCATAATCTAAATGCGCGAAACGAACTATAAGCTGGAAACGTATTTTTTTTTAAGGAAAACATAATTATAAATACTGAATAAGAATGAATAAAGAAGAAGTTGTAATTATAAGAATTGAAAGTTATTTTTCTGCGTTTCACTGAGGTTTGAAATGTCGGGAAAATTACATCTAATTTGCATGAAAACCTTCGGTTAAAATTAGATGTAATTTAAACGACATTTCATACCTCAGTGAAACGCAGAAAAATAACTTTCAATTATTTTATCACAAGCAGTGAATTCAATGCATATCAAATGTAAGTAGAATTGGTATTTTTCTACAGTGAAAAAATATCGTATTTTTTCACTAGTGACTGATACGATATATATTTTCACTGTAGCAAAACGAGGCAATCTTGGCAATTCTGGGACTGGGATTTTTTATCAAAAGGTTTTAAATGAAGGATATTTGTCATAAATAACGCTACGCATGCTGTGACGTCAACATCAAACATAATGACGTCACTGTTTGACCTGGCGTAGCGCCAGTTTGCACGTGACGCCTACCCTAAGGTACACTCAATAGACATTCTTTAAATGCTGATTTCTTACGTTTCATTCGTTAAAATATGATTCTAAGCAATTTACTAGGTGCAAACTACGTTTACACCCAATGTTATACCCATTTAACACACTGCAAAAGTCAAATCGAACGAGAAACGGCCATGGAAAAAGTTAGGTTGTGCTTTCTGTATTTCCGTTGAGCATAAAATAAAAAGAAAATTTACTTTTTTCGGCAAATACCAAATATATTTCATCTCGTGCGGTGAAAATATCAGCATTTTCACTCGTGCTACGCACTCGTGAAAAATACTGATTTTTTTCAACGCACTCGATGAAATATATTTGGTATTCACCTTAAAAAAGTAAATATCCTCTATTTCTTAAGTAATATCTACGTAAGTGTTTTTCAACAATTGTCGTCTGACAAATGTGAATTTGATTCAATTTGAAAACAAACACTTTTAGGTGGTAGCCAGATGTCCTAACAAATGGAAAAACACAAATGGTTTCAGAAACAATCTTTTTATTACAATCCCACTCGCTGCGTTTCTTTGCTAACGTCAGCCTTAAATTTTCAAACGGGTGACGTCCACACATGTCGCGATACTTTTGTCTTTTATGCAACTGATTGAGGAGTATCTGTTGGCGATAAAAAGATCTTGATTATTCCTGATCCTTAGAATATAAACGGCCAATTACGTCAAAAATCAATGACGTCACGTAGACGCAATGAACGTTGCCAGAGGCCTAAAACTTCATGTTTTGCTTGTCTTTCCGTTGTCTTTCAAGAACAAACATCGGTTCGAAAAAAAAATTTCGTTCATCATCGAAGGTATTGGGACTCTGTGACTTTTTGAATTTGAGTTGTCTCAGAATTATCGCGACGCCACGGCAATCATAGGCAACAGCGTTTCGATTTTCTTATTGAATGCAAGCTAAATGACGGAACTTGTCAATTTAATTTTTCTCTAAATAAAAATGTTCAATTTTCGACATAAACTAGCATTTAAGCAGGTGGTGCGTTTTTAAAGTCCTTCAGTATGCTTATTGTGGAAATTAGTGCAAAATAGCAGCTTGCACAGCCGAACAAATAACATGTGGCGGAAACCAATGTCCAAACAGCATTCCCTTGTACGTGTAGACGCACACTATGGTTCATATAAAGCAGAGTCGGAACTACTCGCCCTGAATGAGATTGATAAATGTTTAAAATCAAATAAAACTTTCATATGTGGAGCAAATGAGCTTTGATGTTTTTTCTTAAAAATCACAGGAAACTGGGACGTAAAGCACCATCACAAACAATCAAACAAAATATGCTGTTCTGTTTTATTACAGTTGAAAAAACTACTGTTAAATCGGACATTTTCGCGAGGGTTTTATTTTCGTGAAACCTCGCAGATGCAGATGCAAAGTTTTGTGGAAAAAAAACCTCACAAAATGGCAAAATCATTCTGCCATTTACTGATGTAGGTTTTTTATGCTGTAGTCGCGAATTTTTAACATAGCAAACAAGGGAAATCTTTTAACGTTAATCGCGAAATAAAATTCTCTCGAAAAACTCCGAATTTACAGTACATGTATTTCTTTTAATTCAGGTGTTTTCACTAGCTATATAACGCTTGCATACACGGGATGTGATGGCAAGAAGAATGAAAAGAGGTTCCATCATTGTGTGAACCAATGGACCATGTTTAAAGACAAGAGATCAGCGACAAGTTTCCTCACAGATTATTATCTTATTGAAGAAATATGTCAGTAAGTCAATTTGTCTAATTTTCACAAACAGTGTTGTTGCCTATTAACCCTTAAATACCTATTTCCCTGTCTAATTTATATCATTAAATAATTGTCTGATAAGGGACAGTTTCAGTATCTCACAAGATTAAAGGGCCTCAAGAGGGGACTTACTTGTATACAACACAATTTCTTTCACTGAGATAAATATCAATATTTTATCAGAAAATACCAACACTCTTCATGGGACCACTTTATAGGAAGTCATAATAACCTCATAAAGATTAGCCTTTGATCTGTCTGGAATAGCCCTCAGGCAGTGGTACCACTTTTATTGTCTAAGAGTTTACCCCTTTAAAGAGCCAGAAAAACTGCATTTCAAAATGCCGTCCGCTTAAATCATCGTCTACTGCTTGTATTTGCTAGTATAGAGACACACAGTGGTCTATAATTGGATTTAAGGGGTTGCAAGTCGAACATTCTAAATTATGGTGTAGATCTGTCCCTGGAGATTGTTTTTGTCTTATCTAACATGAAGTGTCGCATATAGTCAAACTACTAGTATACAGGTTTCCAGAATGAAATAGGGCAAGAAAAGAAGTCCTTCTAAGGTGTCTTTGTACTTGCATAACACATCATTCTGAAACTGGAGATGTACAATTTGGACCGACACTTTTAAGCTGCAATTTTGGCTTACAAAGACGCCACAGCAGGCAACGTAACTCAACTGCATTTAGAATCAAGGGCGATAACTTTATAAATATATTTAATGGTTTCACGTAACAGAGTACTTGTATTTAAATGAAATAAATGTCCAAAAATATTCACGGCTAACCCTTTATAAACCTAATGTATCACAAATCACTTTTTTCTAGATTTTGCTTTGTAACAACACTTGGTGTTGACATGTTTGAGGCCCTCCCAGGGGGTACCTGTTCCCTTGTTCCCCAGAAATAAATGGGCATGTTCCCCCAAATCGAAAATTTGTTTTCTTATGTTCCCTGTCCCCAAATATAGTCTTTTGTGGCATTTTCTTCCCCTGCTCCCTTAAATAAATGACCTTTTCCCCCTGTTCCCCCAAAACACCTGGGAGGACCTCATGTGTGTATCTCCTATCCGGATTTGTCATATATCGAGTAGTTAAATGCCATTGTCAGTCTTAGACCGTTATGTTTTGTATTTCTCCTGTTAGGGTTTATTTTTCTGCCAGAACTTAAGTTAATTCTCTCGTCTATTGTAGTTGCTACAGAGGATTGCTTTGTGTTGTTTGACTATGATATGTGTAACTCAATTTCTATCCCACGAGATGGTATACCTTTATTTATCATATGAAATCGCGTCTGGGAGTAGATATAACGCCATGCATTAAAATAATTAACCACTAGTGGTTTACAGGTTAACGTTAATGACGCTTTAAACGTCACGCGTATGGCAAAACCCTATCGTTTTCACGCCAATACATGATTTCAAAATAATGTTAATGTCGTAAATATGATAAATAGAATCTAACATTCGTGCTCTTGTATTATTGAATTTATTAAACTCGTTGCGAAAGAGAGATAAATTCTTTTCCCCAACTCGTTTAATAAATTCAATAAAACACGAGCCTCTATTTATGTTCCCTGTGAGAATACATGGATCCATGTACTCAATTATTAGGGCCAGATACTTTTATAATCATCACAAAGACGTAGAATCGTTCTCTTAAACATGCCAACTCAGCGATCTTATTGCATAATATTTACGCCCTGGCTATGCGTGAGGGAGCTGCGAATAATCTGTCAAGACTGCACATAAGCACAGGGTTGTCTTGGCTTTAGCTGCTCGCATATTCTATTACTATAAACGTGTCACGATGACTCATTTATTTTCTTCAGAGGTGCTGTCTCACCAGAGAAGATGGACCGCTGCATTAAAAAGAATGTAAATCCAGAATGTGATGCTATATACGCCTTTTGGCAGGGAACGAACGACAAATATACATTTATCTGTAAATGGAGAAAAGGTGAGTTTCTCATTTCTATCGTATGTATAAACTTTGTTTGCCTAAAATTGTGATTATAATTTTTTGGTGTTCAAAAGAACCGACCCATTGAAAAAAAACTTTGATTAGGTGATGGTTTGCATGTCAAAAAATGGTTACTGTTTGTGCAGTTTTCGTTGATGGTCCCGTTGTGTCTGTGTTTTTTTTTGTTGTTGTTTTTTATTGTATTTTGGTCAATGTTTTATTGCGATGCGTAGTTTTTTGTATCCTTTCTAGTTTTGCAATTACCTCACAGAAACAGAGATAGCTGAGGGTACTTTACAGCTAATCCAGACAGAGATGCAAACAAACCATCATGAAAATTTCTTTTTTACCTCTTGTTAAACTATGAACTCATCATTCATATTCATTGATGGATTATAAAGTAAACTGGCAAGCATAAGAAAGATTTAAATATGTGCTTCTTTAACTTATCACACGGCGCTGATACGACAATAAAGCTTGGTTAGGCTATGGGTAGGTTGATAACTCCCTTGAATATTTGAGAAATGATTTTGTAGTAGTTTCCTCTTATCTTCATCAAAATCTATGTTCACAATCTCTCCACAATAGAACCTGGACAATTAGTTTCATTTCCAACAGGTTCCTTGTATGGTCACATGTGACGTACTTATTTCACTTGTTTTGTAAACCAATCACTGATGAAGATTGAAATGAACATAAATGAAATCAGCTCTAAGGTTCAATCAAAGGTTAAGAGTCAACTTTACTATCCACCATTGAATTTGAAAAAAATATTGGAAGATAATTAAGAGATTAGGAAGAAATTTTCAAAATGGTTTGTATGGGTCTCTCCCTGGATTCAATGTTTGTTTGTTTGTTTGTTTTGTTGCTTTACGTCCCAAGTCAACAGCTATGGTCATGGCGGGATGGTCAGTTCACATATCCACACTTTTTCCTGGGGCAAGCTTGAACAAGCAGTTAACCAGTACTTCGTGCACATACTTTCGCTTGTAACTGACAACAACCCTACTTGAATGACTCAGCGAAAGGGAGGAGAATGACCATAGAAATAATTTCATGGATTCAATGTAACTGTGTTGCAAGAATATCAAGGATTTTTTTCCATTCTCAACCATAACTAGGTAACCAATAGATGGAATTTCATAAAACTTATATTGAATATATATGACCATTGTGAAGTTATGCACGTGAAGTTTTATTGGGGTGTCATCAGTTATAGCGGAGTTATTGCCCTTTGATTGCTTAAGTTTCAATTAATTTTTCGGCCCTCAGCCATATCTAGGTAACCAATGGATGGACTTTCATGAAACTTAGACTTCATGAAACTTAGACTGAATATATATGACCATCGTGTGGTAATGCTTAAGCATGTTGTCATTAGATATAGAGGTGATTAATTGCCCTTTGATTGTCTGAATTTCAATGATTTGTTCCATCCTCAGCCATAACTAGGTAACAAATGGATGGACTTTCATGGAACTTATACTGATATCGGAGGGGATATTGATTTGTTGTCGAATTTGCTTGTTTAATGAAATATTCATCCTCATATTTCAGAATTTTTCAACCATTTCCGGTGTCGGACTAACAGGTTATTTACCAATGACGTTGGGGATTGCCATTCAAGCTGTAAAAAGAAAATATCTGCTGGAGCGGACTATTGCCAGTGAGTTGACATTTTTTAACTGTCTAGTTGTGAAATTGCTTATCATTTTTTTTTACTTTTTATTCAGAATTACATCTGTACAATATATGTATCACAATTTAAGCATAACAATATCTAACGATGGTACAATATTTTATCAGAAACGAGAACCAACATGACAGAGGAGATAGTAGTACAACTGTAGGTACCTTATCGATAGGCTTTGATTGGTGTATTTTATTGTAAAGTAAATACAGACATAAAGACACCTTTATACCTGCTGTTTTCTTTTTTTATTACCAAGTAACTAAACTGTATTAGTGATAGCGTTTTCCTTTTCTTCAATCATGTTGGTACTCATTAAAACACGTACAAAGTGACTTGCGAATCAAATAGTTTATAACATGAAGTACTTAGTAGTGTTCAAATGCAACTCTAAATACTGTTCCAATAACAAATTAAATAAATAAATAAAAAAAATAATATGTCTCATACGCCTGTCTCTCAACGTCTTTGTCAGTTTGTAAAAAAGTAATCAAAATGCTAGCAAAGAAGAGTTATTGGGTTTTTTGTTGAATATATTTGAAAAAGGTATTATTAAGGTCTATCGTTCTTATTATATTTACTTTAATAAAGCAGTCAGAAGAAAAGCAAAATGAAGAGCAAAACCTATTCAAAGCCTCTCAAAAATCCCCATTTCTGATTATGATGTTCAAGTTTGTCTTTTGCTAAAGCAATATAGTGTTCTGTTTCTTTTCTTTCATGTAGTATTTTTAAGAAAACCCTCAGAAGTTGGTCTTTGCATTTTATACTTTGATGCAAATATCCAATATTTGGCTACTAGAATGATAAAATTATTATTGACGCTTTTATATTGTTTTCATCTAAGATACAAAAGTAAGTAAGGGTGCAAAGATCAGGAATGGATACAATCAAGTACCACACCTGACCCAGGATATCAATGGGAAAGTGACAAACTCACAGTATACACCACAAACGAGAGCCAAGAGGTCAGCCCTTTCCTAGCAGGTGACTAATTCTATGATACGTTAACTCTATTTCTAAATTGTTACTTTTAAAGAACTTTTGTATTTTTGACCAATACTCTTGCACATAAGAGCATTCCCTTGCATTGCACAAAAATCACATAATACGGTTGGAGCTAGTTTACATTTAAATAGGTATTTATTGTTTGGTACAATTCGCATCAAATATTTGTATTGAAAATTTCTTAATTTCATATCAATTATACATCTTTGAAAATCATTGGTCCATTTTACTTCTGATTTTGACTTTTCCTGTGATGCATCTTTTAATTGTGCACTGTATAAAGTTTTATTGATGTTATGTTTCATTGAAATTATGTCTATATTTGTTTTTCTCTGATCTATTCCTTGTTCCAAAGCAGTTTCTTTTTTGAGTAAACGCTTCCAACCTTCAATTATATTGTTAATAGTTTGATGGTATTTCAAAAAGTCAGTGGTATTTAGATCATATAAATTTTGTAAATGATCAAATTATATAAGGTATTTGATCTATAATCATAAATATGCTCTATGTTTTTGATCCCTTTTCATGCCACTCTTTATAGTAAATTATATCATAATCAAATTTGATATAAGAATTCTTCCAAATAATTTGTTTTGATATGCATGTAGTAGGGGTTTCCTCCTAATTGATTTTACACCATGCACTTAAGATATTTTCAAAAAATTATTATTTTTTACTTATTTGTGTACAGTCATTTTCTTTAAGATTACTTTCTAGTACTAGTTTATTCCCAAAATTGTCGAGTTTTTGTTTATAAAAGCTTTTCCATAAAGTAGAAGTAGACTCATCGTCGAAAATGGGTTTCATCCAACTTGCTTTTAATGAGTTTAAAAAGCATTCAAGATTTATCATTCTAAGACCCCCATTTTTATAATCTCTATATAGCGTACTTCGCTTAATTTTATCAGGTTTGGGGTCTCAAATAAAGGAAAATATTTCTGAGTTATTTTTTGTATGACTTCTTTCGGGGGGTCTAATAATACTGTAAAAGGGTATATTAGTTTTGGCAAAGCAAAAGTTTTGATAACGGTAATTTTATCCATCAACGTCAATTTTCAGTGCTGCCATCGTTTTAAACAATTAGTGAAATCATTTAGTTTTGGATACAGGTTTTGTTCTTGCATTTTTTTGGTTTCTGCAAAAAAGATTATTTCTAAAGTTTTAGCAGATTCTGACGACCATAAAAAGTTCAAATGTTTCAGATATTCAACAGCAGTGTTTCTTGAAGACCCTATTCTTAGGACAGTAGTTTTTTTATTGTTTAGTTTTAATTTGGAAACAGATTTGAAGGCTTCCAAAACATTGATGAGTTCACGGAATGCATTAAAAGTCCCATCCAATGCAAACGTTGCGTCATCTGCAAACATTGTACTTTTAAATTCGTTCCCGATTAATGGAATACCTCCAATATTTTTTTATTTTCTCTCACTGTTGCAGCAAGCAGTTCGATACATATTATAAATAGGTAAGCAGATAGTGGACATCCCTGCCTTAAACCCCTTTCTAAATGAAAAAATTCCTTCATGTACCCTGAATTGGTTACTGAACTTTTTACGTCATTATAAAACATTTGACCCATTTAATAATATCAGGGCCAAAATTAAGATACGTCAAGCAGTTAAACATAAAATCATGGCTAATACTATCAAACGCTTTCTCAAAGTCTGCAAAGAGTAATAATCCTGGCTGTTCTTCATCTTCTAGCTTTTCTAACAATTTTGCCAGTTAGTACGCTAAACATCTTGCAATTACGCAATAAGAATTTATCTGCTTTTATTTAACCCTTGTCACCTGTAACCGTAAAACTAAATTTCCGGCCATTTATCTGACGATGAAAATTTGAAGTTATCCCCTAAGGCTGTCAGAGTTATGCACATTATCCTTTAGCGAAAGTAATAAGGGCAAAACTATTTTATAAAAGCCAAGAATGGTATTTTAGACTGTCTGTTATGTGCATTATCATTTTGCAAAAGTAGCAAGTGGAAAAATAATTTATAAAAGCCAAGCTTGATACTTATAGCATACCATACGATTTCATTATATAAATATTTATATGATACACATTTCTAACAATTATAACATTAAGAATAGTATACGATTGCATGATGATGTTATAAATAGAGAATACTAGGTGAGTGTCTTTTGATATCAAGTTTACCAGGCAAGGCTTTGAGAACGCTTGTTGACATCGCGAGGCTTGCCGAGCGATTCAACATGCATTCTCAAAGCCGAGCCTGGTGAACTTGATATCAAAAGGCGCGAACCTGGTATTCTATTTACCCAGTTTAACCACTAAATCACTCTTCAAACTAGCGATTATTGCGCAATTTTCGACTTTTGTATTGATCAGCGTCATTAGCGACCTCATTCAAAAAGTGCAAATTCACCATGACCTGATCCGCGAGATAGACAATATTAATCAGGCAACCCGCAACAATGCAGTTAATATGAGAGGTAACTGATAACAGTTATTAATATACTAAAATGGTGAATGGTCAGGTTATTGAATGTTATGATGTCACTCTGATAAAAATTAAAACAACCAATTAATCACATAATTGTGCGATGCAATTGGTAAACCATTGGTAAATATGACACAACTACCCATGCTACTTGTATCAGCCAGGTCAGTATTTGCGAAATCCCCTATTGAATAAAATGAATGTCATTCTATTGTTTAATTACAGATCAGCACGAGTTTTGAGAAAGTGTCTGTTCCATACGTTGGAGCGTCATTGTTCTGCTGACGCTTGGGAGTTCTTCAAAATTGTCTTTGATTCTGAGCTTGCCCCACCTATGAAATATATGAACTGCAGAGAAGGTATGTACAATATTTATCATATGACGTTGCGTCTTGGAGTGAAATAACGCCATGCATTAAAATCGATATGACGTCCATAACTATGTTGCGTACATAATGATAAAATCATAACTTTTTAATGCCTGAAATGAGATTTCAAAGTAATAAATCTAAATGTCAATATGATAAATGGAATCTAACATTCGTGCTCTTTTATTATTGAATTTACAGATGTATTTAACTCACTGTAAAAAAGAGATATGATATTTGGCAAGTTGCGCATTTTATCTTTTTTCCCAATTCGTTTAATAAAATCAATAAAACATGAACACTCATGTATGATCCTCCATGTAAAATCTTGTCAAGAGAAACCTATAGTTGGGAGTATCGACCAGTGTGGGACTGAACCTATCTATGGTGTTTTAGTGGTCAGCTTTTTTAAAAAAAAATTCATATAAACTTTCCCAGTTTTTATGATATCGTTTATATTTTAGACATAATATCCATATGCTGCTAGATGTTTGTAAACAAAAATAATGATAAAAGGTTCCAGATCATGCACTATAATGTTTAATACATTGACATAAAAAGTATCTCTACTTAAATACTGTCACATTATAACAAACACGACATATCCTGTCCTCAAACGTCAATCTCTTATAGCTGGCTGGTTCAATTCTATGTTTATGTGCAAAAACAACATATGCATTTTCTTAAGGTTTCATTATTTATTTCCTCAAATTATGACCGATTCAAAAATTCTGTTTAAAATTATTCTATAGTTCGCCATAGTTTTATTTCATTACTTAGCATTTTTCTATTCCAAAAAGCCAAAACGCCTCTTTAAGATAATTTAAAACACCAACATTAAAAGTAGTGATTTGCTGAACGTGGGAAACCCCAAGATGTGTTAATAGAAGTTTAATACACAGCGATCATCATCATTTGTGTTACGACATAATGCCGGTCAGGAAGGAAGAGGGGAAATCTTATTGGAAAATTCCTTTTTGCGATGACGATGCTACCAGGGAAAAATAATGCACACAACTAGCAAAAACTTTTCAGTACTTTATGTACTAAGAAAACATCAACAACACATTAATATACAATGACACCACCTACGCTGTTATTTCTGGCTAATTGACCATCCTATACTAGAGCAAGTTGCCACTCCAAGATCGTTTCAATTAGAACCAATCTTGGACTGTCCTGTTCTAGATGTACGTCAACTAGTCAGAAATAAGAGACGTAAAGAATATGATTAACATATAACTTAAGAAAAAAAAACAATTGGATCCTTTAATATTTAAGTTCTCGTATTGACGAGAAATCTCGAGATTATACGCGTCTCGCGAACACTATGTCTTCTAAGCTGCACGTGTGTCTATTTCAGACCATCGGCGCTGAGGTGATCGAACCTGTACTTTGGTCGTCACTGGATTCACGTATTCTTGTTATCTGTTACGCGTACTACTGATCGTTACTCAAGACGTCAGTATTAATTTATGTCCTCCTGATCATATCCCACGTTGGGACGTCAGATTTTTCATATAACCATTCGAGCCGGTTGGCTTCCCATTTTGTTGCACTACGTTGTAACGATTGGGGCTTTGATCCACGCTGGTCGTGGCCTAAGGGGGACAACTATTATGTGCCCTCAGGTACTTATCAATGGCTCACCAACTTTCAGCCTCCAACGTAGGAGGGGACACAAGAGATGATTCTGCAAAAAACAATCTATATTTAGAATCTCAGAATCACTCTTTTGCGTCGATAATGGGGTTGTTTGTTCGAAGTTCACAAAAATAGAAATAATTTCAGTGGTCTTACTCTTTCAAATTACAGCCTAACCCTATAAGCGCGCAATTAGCCCACACCCGCGGGTGTATGGCTAACGGCTCTCATGCGGTTAGGATGGATCGGCTCTTCTAAATACCCACACTTAAACTTATATAATAGAGAAGTATTTTTTAGTGACTGGCCTATGTCAGCGCTAAACAATACCTCTTATGCCAAACGAACAAACCCATACGTAACAAACTCTTCTATACACTGTCGTATCGTCACCCTGGTTGAGACGCTATCGCAGCCGAAACATCAAGATCCTGTGGCCCTTTTTCCCTTCAAGGTCACGTTATCTAGATAGTTTCGAGGTTTACACATACTGATACCAATTCTCTTAAAATTCCAGGAAAAAGGTTGAACAGTGTGGTGCCGACGTAACGTTTGGACGTTTACGTCGGACATCACCCTGCCCACGCACTAATTTCGTACATGTATAACGTATCAGTTGTAAACAACTAATTATGACCTCTCGGCAAAATATATACATCAATATTGAGAGATTACATTCTGCTGTTTTATGTGTGTAAAACCGTACAATGCTTTCTTACATTTATTTTGGTGTAACACAAAAATGCTTTACATTTACTTTGGTGTAACAAAAATATCTTACATTTACTTTGGTGTAACAAAAATATCTTACATTTACTTTGGTGTAACATTACACCTACCTAATCTCTAAACATACATGTCAGCTATCACCTTATTTATGTAAGTGTGTTGTAGTGTATGCACCTAACCCTTATTCTTATATGCGTCAGATATAACTCGAGGTGACACATACAGGTCGCTACAGAAAGTCGATTATCACTGGCAGTTAAATCGTCTTTCCAACAACGCCGTACAAATCACAACAATTTAAAATCTAGCTGCTAAAATTGTTTTTTCACCTATCGGTCCCTGGTAAATCTTTCAGCATGCCATTATAGTTTTAGGTGCGGGCCCGACATGGCCTGTGACTACATTTGTCCGAAATAACCCGACGAGTCCATTCGGACAGCTTTTACTATAGCCGCAAGAATGGTCCCAGCAGATTTTTAGGCAATACGCAAGTGCGTAACTTCATACGCAAGTGCGTAACAATCGCTATTTTCACCAAAAAAACGGGACGTTATTGATAACACCCGAAAGAACACATACACGGAATGCTGGCCGATTCAACAGACGACAAAATAGAAAACGAGTGACTTATTATTTCAATACAATGTGACATGCTAGAGACATCGCGATTCAATGCAATTACACGGATCGCCATCGCCCTATCATGTACAATATCAATACAGTAACGATATATATAACTTCACGTACCTTTTATAATAATGAATAGCATCTCTATATCGAACCTTTCATCGGTATGTTTAAAATGTCCCCTAACAAGAATGGGAAATTCCATCCTTTATATATTGAAAAACGCACAAGATTTCCGAGATATTCAAGAAGAATAAGGAAAACGTGCAAGCGTTGATAAATATAGATACAATGAATTCCATCTCAGACAAACCGACCTTTTATTGGGACTATCAAAAGAAAGAGTACCGTATCATGGTTCGAATAGGTGCCCAGGTGCATACCTAAACCACTGCGTATTTGTGCGTATACGCAACCATAGCTGATTCTGTTATTCCAGCCATTCTGTATCGTAACAAAGGCCCTTCCTTTTGGGAGAAAAAGGAATGACTTTTTCTTACGATACACGATGCAGAAAAGAAGGAATGATACAGAATAAATATATAATACAACATATATACACGTGCGACTTCAATGGCGGACTACCTGGAAAGATAGTCTGCCCCCACATTGTCTTGTCCTCGGATTGCCACAATCATAGACCTGTTTTTGTTGCAGCTTTAATGCTCAACACATAAATATGGGGTTGTGCCCCTTTAACTTTTCCACATATAGGGTTGTACCCCTTTAATACTAATGCTGACTACTGCTTTCAGTCTCAGTCATATTGCGCCAATAATATGGTATTGGGCAACGTCTACCACTACTATATGAACGTCGTCGTTCTGTCTGGCTGTCAGTCCGTCTTGTACGGCTAACTACTGCCTCCTTAGAGGATATGTTTCTCTGGGGTACACTACAACAATGAGTCATTGCGACCTTTATATTGTGAGTTGTCCTTTGACAAATGGCACAAGATCTACAAAATTGAGTTACCTCTCTACAAACACCGGGCCAATAAAATTCTTCTAAGACCTTAGATATAGTTTTCTTTCTGCCTCTATGATTTACCACCTTTCGTGATTCATGGGCCAAATTCATAACGCTATGCGTTAAACTAGAAGGAACTACTAACTGTAGTGAAACTTTAGCATTCTTCTTAAAATGCCTATATATCAAACCATTCCTACGAATGAACTTAGTTTCACCACTAGAGAAACTGCGACTTTTAGTCACACTACCAGACTCTACTCTTCGTCTAATATCTGCTAACTTAGCATCTGACGCTTGCTTCATACATAATTCTTGCCTGTGCTGCCTTATAAACTTATCTGCGACCTTGACCTTTCTATTATTTCTCCTATCTTTCCTTGACTGCTTATTTTTAACTACCCCTGATGAAAAATGGGTCATATCAGGAAATTTTGACCCCTCAATATTACCAATGACTAAGTCATGTGCTGGATCATCAATGCACAATGCATCCGTAGTCCCTCTAAAAAATGGACAATCAATATTAATACGGGCCATAGGACATCTCTGATTATAATTGTTAATAAGAGTCACACCAGACTGCTTATTCAACATTTGACCATCAGAAACTAAGCTCCTCCTAACAACTACCCCCGTACAACCTGTGTCTCTTAAGACTCTGACCTCCTTACCATTTACGGTACCAACCGCTGTCGGCAACCTTGACCGTGGAAAATGACAAGTGCCCTTACTATTCTTATGGGGTAAACCTTCCAATGAAAAATGAGGAGAACTAAACTTCGCATGGCCTTTTCCTACATCCGAATTAATTTTACAAAAATTGACCTGATGGTCGGTCCTGTAATTATTATCATAATGACTGTCACGTTGGTCAACTCGACCACGGTTCCTATCCTGACCCCAACTAGAATTACTTCCCCTATACTGGGAATCAAACTCTGCACTCGATGCAAACTTCTTGTTATCAGGGTTATTCCAACATTTATGAGTGGGGTGGGGCTTGCCACAAATATTACATTTAATCACAGGCCGTTGATTTTGCTTGGGCTCTACCTTAGGCTGGACTTTATCTACAACTTTATTTTCACGTTGCCCTTTTGAAATACACAAGGGAACACCCCCTTTTGCATCGGCGAACAAATCCGCCTCATGGGCTAACTCACCCAGGGCCTTAAACGTCTTAGGTTTGAGATACAAATAGAGCTCATGACTGCAACAGTCAAGGAACTGGTCTCGGGCCAAAAAATCACAAACGGCCTCATAGGTCCTTTCGACCTTAGCCAAACCTAGCCATTTATCAAGGTAGCTCGCTAGCCTACCGCTAAATTGTCTGAAAGTTTCGGCTTTCTCGGGCCTACAATCCCTAAATTTCTTACGAAAAGATCGTTCGGTGAGGTCGAAATTGGTAAGCAGAGCCTCCTTAATCTGACCATAATCCGACTGGTCATCTCTGGAAAGCCTAACGAAGACTTCCAAAGCGCGTCCCTTTAATAAGGCACTTAAGTATGATGCCCACATGGACGGGTCCCATTTATTTGACAAAGCATAACTTTCGAACCTAGTTAAATAGCTATCCATCTTATCCGTATGTTCGTCAAAGTATGGAAGCTTGGGACTCCTAGGATTTGAACTTTTCTCTTTGGGCCCCCAGGGATGTCAAGTGGTCTCGGCCTCGATTTTTTTGAGTTCCACTTCGGCCTCAATTTTTTTTAGCGCAATTTCCTTTTCCATTTCCATTTCCTTATCCTTGCGCGCGGCCTCAATTTTTAACTTTTCCAATTCCCGATCCTTATCTTTTTGCTCCCTATCTTTCTCTTTTTGCTCCCTTTCTTTATCCTTTTGCTCCCATTCTTTATCTTTTTGCTCCCTTTCTTTATCTTTTTGCTCGGCCTCCCTTTTCTCTTTTTCATATTCCCTTTGGGCCAACCTTTCCTCCCTTTCTAAATCTTGTTGCCTCTTAAGATAATCCCTTAGTTCTTGCCCTTCATATCCTAATTCCCGTGCTAATGAAATATGTTTATCCATTTTAGCCTATTGTTGGGAATGGTATGAGTCAACTATACTGTTGAAAATAAATAAGGGTTCGCTTTGTCCCTTTTAAATAGGTATGGGCTAACCAACGTTCGCGCTGGTAAACTAATAATTTTACTAGGGATTTAAATGACGTTACATATGAGTAACGTAAAGTACAACGTATAAGAGATCACCACGGAAAAGTGCCTAGAATATATATCAACCTTAAATAGGCCTTCACTAAACGCATTTGACTAAAAAACGTCATTCATTTTCTCGCATTTACGTCAAGAAATGTATACCTACGCGATATTAATATAAACGCGTTACAGTCAAGTCAACAGTCACTTGTCATAGCAAGACATAATAATTGACTAAAATAATCTTTCTATGGACTTCTTCTAATAATAAAAATCAGTTGAGTGGCGTCACACACTATGACGTCACTGAGGTGATTTAAATTATTAGTACCCCCAAACGATATGAAATTTTCCACATCAGTATCCTTAATTAATAGGAATACAGGGCATAAGTCAATACACAATGATATGGGTAAAGTAAAGGTGGACAAGTCTAATAATTAAACTCTGTCAAATTTTCCTTGGGTTTTATACCCTAATAGCAATCCACAGAACAAGAAAGTATGGGTCCCCTCAGAATGTTATGTGATGACTTATTTACATGTGTCGCACTTCATCACAGGGGAACGCATTCAATCAGTACTGTGTGTTGACACTCACCACCTTTCTTGTAAAGAAAACTACTAGTGTGCGCCCGTAGCAACGTCACAGCAGAGAAATTTGCCAATAAAACCTCAAAAATCCCACTTCTGACACCATTGTTACGACATAATGCCGGTCGGGAAGGAAGAGGGGAAATCTTATTGGAAAATTCCTTTTTGCGATGACGATGCTACCAGGGAAAAATAATGCACACAACTAGCAAAAACTTTTCAGTACTTTATGTACTAAGAAAACATCAACAACACATTAATATACAAAGACACCACCTACGCTGTTATTTCTGGCTAATTGACCATCCTATACTAGAGCAAGTTGCCACTCCAAGATCGTTTCAATTAGAACCAATCTTGGACTGTCCTGTTCTAGATGTACGTCAACTAGTCAGAAATAAGAGACGTAAAGAATATGATTAACATATAACTTAAGAAAAAAAAAACAATTGGATCCTTTAATATTTAAGTTCTCGTATTGACGAGAAATCTCGAGATTATACGCGTCTCGCGAACACTATGTCTTCTAAGCTGCACGTGTGTCTATTTCAGACCATCGGCGCTGAGGTGATCGAACCTGTACTTTGGTCGTCACTGGATTCACGTATTCTTGTTATCTGTTACGCGTACTACTGATCGTTACTCAAGACGTCAGTATTAATTTATGTCCTCCTGATCATATCCCACGTTGGGACGTCAGATTTTTCATATAACCATTCGAGCCGGTTGGCTTCCCATTTTGTTGCACTACGTTGTAACGATTGGGGCTTTGATCCACGCTGGTCGTGGCCTAAGGGGGACAACTATTATGTGCCCTCAGGTACTTATCAATGGCTCACCAACTTTCAGCCTCCAACGTAGGAGGGGACACAAGAGATGATTCTGCAAAAAACAATCTATATTTAGAATCTCAGAATCACTCTTTTGCGTCGATAATGGGGTTGTTCGTTCGAAGTTCACAAAAATAGAAATAATTTCAGTGGTCTTACTCTTTCAAATTACAGCCTAACCCTATAAGCGCGCGATTAGCCCACACCCGCGGGTGTATGGCTAACGGCTCTCATGCGGTTAGGATGGATCGGCTCTTCTAAATACCCACACTTAAACTTATATAATAGAGAAGTATTTTTTAGTGACTGGCCTATGTCAGCGCTAAACAATACCTCTTATGCCAAACGAACAAACCCATACGTAACAAACTCTTCTATACACTGTCGTATCGTCACCCTGGTTGAGACGCTATCGCAGCCGAAACATCAAGATCCTGTGGCCCTTTTTCCCTTCAAGGTCACGTTATCTAGATAGTTTCGAGGTTTACACATACTGATACCAATTCTCTTAAAATTCCAGGAAAAAGGTTGAACAGTGTGGTGCCGACGTAACGTTTGGACGTTTACGTCGGACATCACCCTGCCCACGCACTAATTTCGTACATGTATAACGTATCAGTTGTAAACAACTAATTATGACCTCTCGGCAAAATATATACATCAATATTGAGAGATTACATTCTGCTGTTTTATGTGTGTAAAACCGTACAATGCTTTCTTACATTTATTTTGGTGTAACACAAAAATGCTTTACATTTACTTTGGTGTAACAAAAATATCTTACATTTACTTTGGTGTAACAAAAATATCTTACATTTACTTTGGTGTAACATTACACCTACCTAATCTCTAAACATACATGTCAGCTATCACCTTATTTATGTAAGTGTGTTGTAGTGTATGCACCTAACCCTTATTCTTATATGCGTCAGATATAACTCGAGGTGACACATACAGGTCGCTACAGAAAGTCGATTATCACTGGCAGTTAAATCGTCTTTCCAACAACGCCGTACAAATCACAACAATTTAAAATCTAGCTGCTAAAATTGTTTTTTCACCTATCGGTCCCTGGTAAATCTTTCAGCATGCCATTATAGTTTTAGGTGCGGGCCCGACATGGCCTGTGACTACATTTGTCCGAAATAACCCGACGAGTCCATTCGGACAGCTTTTACTATAGCCCCAAGAATGGTCCCAGCAGATTTTTAGGCAATACGCAAGTGCGTAACTTCATACGCAAGTGCGTAACAATCGCTATTTTCACCAAAAAAACGGGACGTTATTGATAACACCCGAAAGAACACATACACGGAATGCTGGCCGATTCAACAGACGACAAAATAGAAAACGAGTGACTTATTATTTCAATACAATGTGACATGCTAGAGACATCGCGATTCAATGCAATTACACGGATCGCCATCGCCCTATCATGTACAATATCAATACAGTAACGATATATATAACTTCACGTACCTTTTATAATAATGAATAGCATCTCTATATCGAACCTTTCATCGGTATGTTTAAAATGTCCCCTAACAAGAATGGGAAATTCCATCCTTTATATATTGAAAAACGCACAAGATTTCCGAGATATTCAAGAAGAATAAGGAAAACGTGCAAGCGTTGATAAATATAGATACAATGAATTCCATCTCAGACAAACCGACCTTTTATTGGGACTATCAAAAGAAAGAGTACCGTATCATGGTTCGAATAGGTGCCCAGGTGCATACCTAAACCACTGCGTATTTGTGCGTATACGCAACCATAGCTGATTCTGTTATTCCAGCCATTCTGTATCGTAACAATTTGAACTATGCATTTGTTATATATATATATATATTAGTGACTCACTACTAGGTTAAACAATATGCATCTAAATTCTTATGAAACTTATAAATAAGAAATTGAAATAAGTAAAGTAAAAAAATCCACCAAGTTCCATTAATACAGTGGACTCACATGCTTTAGAATGAAATCTAAGATTGCTTGACTCAGTCAACATTGTGTTTATTTTATCAAATTCTGTATAAGTTTGAAATGACGTTAAAAATTCATCCAATTGCTTTTCAGTCTAATACAGTAAGACCTGTGTAAAACGGCCCTTCAAAAAAGACTAAACAAAGATCTTAATGACAAATGGTAGCTTGATGAAGGTCGAAATAATTGCAGAATGCTCCCCTTGGAGGATTCTGCAATACTTTTGACCTGCATTAAGCGATAATTGGTCTTGAAAACCAATTTCGGTATTTTTTAGAGTGGCCTTTTTACACAGGTTTACTGTATGACATCCAAAAGGTAAGTGAGTACCTCACTTTTATTTGCTACTATAGGTCTAACAAGGGTGTTAATGATATAAGCAAATAACTAAGGGGCGTGAGAATTGCTGCACTTTCCATTAATTCTCATGAACAGACTCAATAAAACTGAGTCTGCTGTTTTCTAATTTGTAGGTTCTCTCTATTTGTGAGAGATCTATTTTTCCAGATTATTTAGGGTTTAATATGTACATCACTTTCTATTTAAAGGGTTTGTGACCAGGTCCTTTGGAAACAACATCTTATCAGCGTGGATGGAACATTATTATGTTTCATTTATATTCATATGTTGATGTTTTAACGTTGTACGAGGGCTGTTCAAATATGAATGCAAGTAGCTTCATGACTTTCTTCACATATATGCTACCACAAAATGTCACACCTTTCTGGAATGAATTATTTGTCGCCTTTAAAATGGCACCAAACAAAAAGAAACACTCACTATATTTCTCGAGTTACATACCCTTATATAAAGGCCATTCCTGTATACTAAAGTTTTTCTGAAGCAAATTGCAATGCACGATTTGGTACATGTACGGATATTATGTCATATCTTTGTAAGTTTAAGACAAAATGGCACCAAATTTTAGATTCTGTATCCCTTTCAAATGTATTGTATATATGATGTATCTGTTGTATCTCGATGTACTTTATATTTGAATAAAATATTGTTTACACTAAATTTTAGATGCAAGTTTAAGTAACAATCCAAAAGTTGTTCGCAAGAAAACGTTTATATAAGCCTGTTTCAATCTCGAGTAAACAAGCACGTTTGTGACGTCATTAATTTTATGATGAACGTCATTTTTAGTTAATTACTGGTGATTTAATAATGAAAATCGCTGTGTCGTTTTCTTTGCATTTTGCTGAAAACATGCCAAATATGCCATAAGGGAGTTTCAAAACACGCCATCCTCTATTTACAGAGTAATCACATTTCATATCATTTTTCAAGCATATTTCTGCTTCTTAATGACGTGTTTACATTAATTAAATTATGTTCAATCTGTCTAGTCCTCAAGACCTGATGAGTAATTTTATTGTAAATAATTCCTATGGTGCTCAAACTTAAAGTTTAAGTTCAAATTTAGAATGAAGCCGCGATGTTATGACAAAAAAATTAAGCATAAATTCTATAACCCCTTCACTTAAGGCATTTTTGACTTAATAAAAATGCTTTTCAGCGTTAAAAAATTACCCACTATCCATCAATAATTTGTAGCAACAACTCAGTATGAGCGATCAACATATTGTCTTTGAGTTAAAACTAGTTTAAATGTTGCTTCGTGCATTTTGTTAGAGATAAATTTAACTGAAAACTAAAAGGTGGTGTTTTGTTAACCATTTATTTGCAAACATAAGGAGACTTTAGTGAAAACGTTTCGTTGTAATTTAACAAAAGCATGTTGAATTTTTGCAACTTTCACAGAATCATTATATAAGAATATGGGAATACTTCCTTAAAATTTCAAGAAATTTCACCTGTTTATCGAAGAATTATATGCTCGTATATATCACTGGTATATGTTCGAAGCATTGAGTTTGTTAGTATACTAACGTGACCCTCATTCAAAAGGCTATAACTGGATAAGTATACTGTATTTTTCTTTAGGTCTGGTGCCAGTTTAAAGGTGACATATAGTCCTTTATAGAAACGTTTACCATTTTGTTGTAGCATATATGTGAAGAATGTTATGAAGCTACTTGCATTCATATTTGAACAGCCCTCGTAAGCCTGCTGAGATCCTAGTATCATTCGAAATAACTTTTTTTCAGACTTTTATTCACCAAATGCTGTATCAAGCATAGATTCTGGGGAAGTGAAGAAGAAAGAATTAAATAAACCTGACGTAAAACGGGACCAAAGAGTTGCTAATACAAAGAGGGAATATGGAAGAGAAATAAGTGCATCAGTTCAGGAAAATTATCCATCAGATATTTTGTCATATACGTCAAAAGGAAATAACATTTTTAGTACCTCTTTAGTGTTGGTAATAGTGACAATACATTTGGCTATTTTGAAATTAATGTAGAAATTGATGGGAAAGGACACGGGTTAGTCAGAACTGTCTCAGCCAATTCCGTGGAATCAGACCTCGGATGTACACCGAGGTTCTACTTTGATAATGCGACGCTATCGTTACATAACGTGACGCTGGCGTCACAGAAACCATGCCAACACAATTAAACAACAAGTGTGATTGCAGCAAAACAAACGGTTATAAATGAAGTTTATGTGCTTTTTTTCAATAAAATATAAAGCAATATTTTAGTGAAATATACATAATCTTCATTTATTTTGCCGATAAAACTTTTCAGGTATTCAGAAAAATGGATTTTAATAGGGCTGGACCACATACTACAGAACTAATTTTTCTTACGCATGTTCCGGCTAACAAAACAAAGCTTTTTCATATATAGTACTATGCGTATTGTGCCTACGTTCACTTGAGGCTTGATTTAACTCTCAAATTGTGCCAGACTTTCCTGATTGGACAGAGACGAGTGCGTTGTACCGAGGCTAAAGAAGCAATGTACTGCGAAGGTCCAGTGGTGTGGGACCGTTCCAGTTGTTGATATCTGTATGCTGTAATCTTATATGACTTATCATATTTTATTGTATTTATTTAACTATGGTGAGGGAAAGCAAAACAAAAATGGAAGCTAGTATCAAGGGTAATTTTATCGCTTTTTCGCGGCGAGTTAAATAAATTCAATAATACAGGAGCAATATGTTAGATTATCTTTATCATATGGTATTAAATTAATTTTAAATTGTACTTTGGGCGCGAAAAAGATAAGATTATACCACTGTATACGCAACGTTGTTATGGACGTCATAAGTATGAAAATCACTAGTGGTTTAGCTATCTTTCAAAATACTAAGAGATTAAAAATACATGGCCACCACCTCGTCGAGGTCAAATATGGAGTGCAGGGCCGATATGCCTGATAACACAGCGGTGACCACGTTTTAAACTTTTTATTACATGTTTAAGCATGGGTTTTTATGTCGCGGTGACGTAAATGACGTTATTTATGACGCAGAATGTACACGCGAGGGTCAATATCGGTGCACACGAGGGCCGATATGGGTTCACACTAGGGCTGATATGGGTTCATGTGAGCAAGCTGTTGGCCGGGAAACTAAGAATTTTGTTACTATTTCTAGTAAAACATGTCATACATGGCTTTTATGATATTACTCTCCTGGCAACGCCACATGATATAATGTATCGGTTAGTGGGCACTACCCCTGTATTCGGTTGGTCAGTATGCATCTCTGTATTCCTACAGTGCTCCCTCTACTATTCAATAGATAATTAACACCTATAGTGTCCATAACAACTCGGAGAGCCACCCCTACCTTGACCACTGCAAACTTCTGAGTACAATAAATCTCTAGCAGATTGTCTTTTACTGGTTGGAATCCATTTACACTAACCTGAACATAGTTCCAAAGTTGCAGGGGTTGTCCCAGTCAATGGCGAATCTGTCCTGGCATGTTACTTAATATATATTTTCAGATTTTCAGCTGTGTGACGTTTGTTTTCTACTAGTACTCTGTTTGTAGACAATGTGTGCCATCTTTCTATTCCAGTATACATACATACATACATACATACATACATACATACATACATACATACATAGCCTTCTGTTTTTGTCTTCACACCAATTGTGTTCAAATAAATGTTAAAACATACATACATACATACATACATACATACATACATACATACATAGCATTCTGTTTTTGCCTTCCATACCAATGATGTTCATATAAATGTTCGAAATACATACATACATACATACATACATACATACATACATACATACATACATACATACATACATACATACATACATACATACATACATACATTCTGTTTTTGTCTTCCATACCAATTGTGTTCATATAAATGTTCGACATACATACATACATACATACATACATACATACATACATACATAGCATTCTGTTTTTGTCTTCCATACCAACTGTGTTCATATAAATGCTCGAAATACATACATACATACATACATACATACATACATACATACATACATACATACATACATACATACATACATACATACATACATACATACATAATCTGAATGATAGGAATTATTGGCGTATATAATGATAATGATTAATTTATTTGAAACCAAAAATGCTTCAAAACTGCTGAGATCTTTGGTTTCCTTTGCAGCAACTTGGCTTTTACAAGTTCCACCTAAACTTGAGTATTTCGCATTTATTTGGAACCATTTCTCTAAACCTCAGATAAACAAAATTGAAAAAGCTCAGAGAACGGCAGCTCACTGAAGCTGCAACAGATGGTAACACACAAGTAGTGTTGATGAACTTGAGTGGGCATCTCATTAAACCATCTTTGCTTCTCGTACTGTGTCTTTGAAAAAAGTTTTTAAGTACATATTTTAGATGAACCCTGCTCACAGCTCGAAAGTTACCGGGTCATAACATAACCCAGTGTCCGATAATATAAAAGCAGGTATTTCCTGAACTATTCCGCTTTATTCAGCTTCTGTGGTCACTGTCCAGATCACAGGACTTTAGAACTTTAATTTAGTCACTGAACCCTGATATATGCGTTTTAGTGCGCCTCAAACGACTTCTTGTGGACAGTTTAAAAAACAGCCATGGAATTTTGAGCTTATTTTCAAAAGTTGGCACTCTCTGACGAAATGTTCAGATATGAGCGTGCCAATATTGAGATATAGATAGATTTCTATGCACTTCAGATAAGCGGACTAAACTTTAATTAATACTCTTGGACTATGTCAATATATTAATGAAATTAATTAGCATATTCTACTGAATAAGTTGCAGAACGTTTTCAAACTTCTATGCTTTTCTTTGAAACAGTTATCAATCGTTGAAGCCAGCTGTCCAAAGGGCTTCTGATGAAGTCAGCTAATCAGGATTTACACGGTTTTGTACACATGATCAACCCATATAAATAATACATACTGTAAATTCGGAAAAAATCGTGAACATTTCATTTTCTGGAAAATATCCGAATTTACAGTAAGGAAATTGTAACACTGGATTGCCTTGGAATCAGATGCACATCGTGATAACGAGCCACAAAAATGTTAATGTGTGCTTATAGGAGCATTTTCACTAATTTGGTTGACTACTGTAGGATATCTTCAAGTACGATGGTTTGTTTGATGCAAACAGTGTGTATTAAAACGTTTTAAGACCTTTAAAAACTCACGGTATTTGAACTGCAAGGAGTATTTGACAAGATCAGATATTGGTGCACCAGCTTTAGTTTAATCAGTTCTGCAAATATAAGGTTACGTACTGGGAACACAAGGTCCTGCCTCTATCAAAACAGTTTTTGTTTTCAATGGCCAGTATCATGTTTCTGATTGTATAGGGCATTACAATTTTTTTTTCTCAAAAAGCATCCCTTCTTTTGAGGAATACATACATACATACATACATACATACATACATACATACATACATACATACATACATACATACATACATACATACATACATATCTCAGTAAGCATGTAACAGCGGGCCACCATCTACCCAGTAGCGAAACGCCACTCAAATATGGCGTTTTACTGGTGGGCCAATGGTGGCACCAGAAAACATACAAACATACATACATTTTGTAAAACATATATTTTTGTAAAGACGTCGCGCACATTATTGGCGTACAAAACGGGTATTTGCGGGGTTTTTCTGTTTACAGGAACCGATTTTTGATGTTCTGGTCATGTTTTTGTTTTGAAACTAGAGGTGTACGTTTGCCTTGTTAAGAGTTTATTGATTTTTAGTTTTTAATTATCAAAACAGTTAAGGAGAGCCCAAGAACTCAAAGTTTGAATGTAAAACCTCTGTAACTCTGTAACAATAGCGCTGTGGCAGGCATACGCAAACGTGTATTACAACGCCATTTTTGACGTCAATTATTACTGGATTTAGTCTACGCCAAACCTGAAATGTCACCGATCAATGTCATATCAAGTTTGTGGTTTATTTCTTTACAACGAAGTCTTAGAAAGTTAAGTTTTGTAAATTAAAATCTGTAACTCGTGACAAAAAACGCGCGAAAAATACAGTCATGGTCTCTTCGGTAAGTAATTTTATCTTGATGGCGCTTTATTGAAAAAATATTTGTTTGTTTAAAATGTACTTTTTACGTTGTGAAAGTTAAAGCTGCATACTCTGTAACTATGAACATTTTTCAAAATTTTTTATTTTCTTTTTAAATCGTTTGTAAAAGTAGAATTAAGCTATGTTTTCACAATAGAAATGTTCAGTACAGCTGAAAACTGCAAGGAAAAGTGAATTATCTTATCAAATAGGTGTATTTTTCTCTTGTTGGTAATTATTTGCGTCCCTCCAATAATTCTAGACCGTTGAATTTTAACATAAATGCAGTTGTTTTGATAGTGATAACTTGTTAAGATTTACGAAAATGGTAAAGTGTTTACCTGAATTTGAGTATTTTTACTGTGTTCTTGAAAAATAAAAACATTATTTTTAAAATTAGAAGATCAAAAGTTACAGACTATGCAGCTTTAATCGAAAAATATTTTCATTGCCGCTTTCCCTATAAAAATGTGCAACAAAACCCCAAGTCTTAAAATTTGTTACCAAAACACAATTTTCATTTAAATAAATATACATACTGTTGAAATTTAAGCATAACTTTAATGTTGACGATGATACTCACTAGGAAATTATATCTTTAAAATGTACTTTGCTTGCTCATTTAAAAATGCCGTATATGAAGTGTATCCGCCGAAAAATAAAGAAAATGTGAACATTTACCCCAGTCTTAAATTTTGTTACCGGCGGTAAAAATGACGTTAAACAAAAAACGTCAAACGAGGGATTTGGGAATAAGCTGCCGTTCTCAGTTCTGTTGTGTATCCGTGTATACTAATTTAGAAACTCTGATTCTGACCTGTATTGGTGTTTGAAAGTTAGAAAACGGTTTTCATATATTTTACCAGCGAATGAAAGTCTCTCAAGAAGCAAGACGTCTAGCTAAATATAAGGAGAAGAAAGAAATTAGCGTCGTGACCTTACAATTCGACGTTACGTTTTGTACGTTAATACTGTGCGCGCCGTCAAAGTATATTTTGTTGTAAATTGTTTCATATCGCTTATGGTTTCCATCAATTCCATCCATCCATTTATCCATCCATCCTTATTATTATTCTGTTCTTGCCATCCGGATTGTAAATCAACAAGTTGCCATATTAATTTTTCATCCTTAATGACTGTGACATAAAGCAGGAAAAGAGTCCCCGTAGCATATGCGGATAACTCTGGCTTATATACACGCTAGGGAAACACTGTACTCGAACTGCGCAGTCATCGCGCGGAGGTTGTAGACGACGAGTGCACAAAATAGTGTAACTAGCTGTTAATAAGGGCAATTCCAGAACATAAGCAAACATTCCTTTCATCCTCTTTTTCAGGAAAAAATCACATTTTTGGCATAACTCTGGCGCTGTAGCGACTATCACTCAACCCACAAATAATTTTTAAGCAGATCCACAGCTGGATTTTTAAGTGGCAATAATTTGCGATGAATATTTTCAGAAGTAAATTATTGACCAAAATATTACTCTTTTTTACAGCAAGGTACACTATTTTGTGCACTTGTCGACTGCAACCATCACGCAATGACTGCGATGTTCGAGTACAGTGGTTCTCTAGCGTGATATATCAGTGCTGTTCTGATCATATGCTTAGTTTCCATTCAAAACCTAAAATAAATGCTCAGTTTCCTTTTAACCCTTTCCTTCATGAATATTCATGCTAAGTTCAACTCACTATAAATAATTATATAAATAAACTTACACATTTGTACATAATAAAGAAATTACTTGTCAGGCCCACTAGTGTAGGATCATTCCATTAGCAACAGAGTAGATCCAGATAAGGCAGCTCTTACAAGAGCTGCCTGATCTGGATCTGCTCTGTTTGTAAACGTGGTAAAAGGCGCCTCTTTGTGGTAAATAGGTAATCTGTGCTATACGGAGCATTTTCCAATGCTGTACCATACAAGCCATATCACCAGAAAACAAGACTGTTTAGATACAGTGAATTTTTTTAGCGTAAAGTTGTGAATATTTTCTTATCAATCAGTTTCGTTGAAACGGTTATTTTGAGTACCCACAATATTTTTTTGATTGAGAAATAAGATTAAAAATTAATAAAATAAATACGCACTCTTATCTAGGGGTCTGAGTCACCGTTCAAATTCGAAAACTCAAACTCTGAATGTTCGAAATAGCTGCTGATTTGAATTTAATTCGGATCCTATTCGTTAACTCTTTTAAATATTCCATATCAATACATAGGCTATCATTTAATGACTGACTCTCTTTATAATTCGAACAACCGATAATTCAAATTAAAATCTCTGGCCCCAATGGATTTGAATTGGCGAAATTGACTCCTGTAAGGTAGTCCAGACCTCCAGATAAGAGTGCGTATTTGGAAAAATAATAGTTTTCTTTCATGTGGTACTTAAAAGAACCGTCGAAAGAGGTGGTTCTTTTAAGTACCACATGAAAGAAAACTGATAAAATACATGATTTAATTTGATGGATACAAAAATAATCGAAGTTTTGCTTATCTAAACCTATGTAGGTACTGGATGCGCAGGCTGTTATGAGTGCACCTTTGATGTTCGTTTTTGGCATAATTAAGTGTTCTAATGATGAGGCTTACGTTTTTTCAATGTAAATATTAGTTGTGCTAGTGAGTAGTGAATTGAGCCAATTTATATAAGTTTGGTACTGATGGTATCATCCTAGCTGCGATTTCTGTTGTCTGTTGATAATCTTTGCAAAAAATTTGGCCCCAGATCAGGACGTCCAAATTGTTTGACACTCTGATAGTAGTCCTGATTTTTTTTTTTCAAAAATTTGATTTTTTGAAAAAATCACCAGACGACCAAAACAAATTTCTCAGTAGGCAAAAGTGTTACACGAGGGTGTAAAATGCATCCGGTTTGGATGAAGACTCTGCGATACCAAACAGCAGCTGTTACTGTGAGACAGCTTATGCGTCTCATCCAGTTCTGTACGTTTTGCCATCGTCTATATGTGTGGGCACTGCACGGGGCGCAAACTGAATCGTTTTATTCTTTGCATGCTGGGTAATTTTGCTTGTTTAAAGCCATCTGTAGTTTTCATGAAAAAAAATCAAACAAAAGTATCGGGAATATCATCGAAAGTCCAAATAGTTTAGAGTTTAGATGGTCGACGTGTTGTCAGGTCTGATTTTGGTCCAAACTGTTTTTGCAAAAAATATCAGCAGACAGTCGTTTAAAAGTTAACATGCGCGGACCCAGAGTGGGGTACAGGGCATCCGGACCCCTCCCTCTAATTCAAAAATCTATAGGGTTTCCTACTAATACCTTGAAAATCACAAAGCTACCAAGCCAGCATTCAATGCGGACCATTATCGGCGCACCAGCGAAACGCCATTTTAATGACGTTTCGCTGGCAGGCCGATATTTGCCCGCTTTATGAGGTTTTTGAAGCCTCGCTCCTCTAAAAAAGAAGCTTATCAGACAAAACTTTCTGGATCCGTGCATGGTTAACCACTCCAATTTGTTGACTTCAAACCCGTAAACGGGCGCTTTTAAAATTGCAAAGGGCATTTTTACCTTAAGTTTGTATTATTTTGTATAAACAAATAGAATGTAAATAAATATATTAAAACAATATGCTTTTTTCTATTATATTGACCCTCAATTTTGTATGTTAGTCAACTTTTGAGATTTTTGCACTTATCGCGTGAATGAAAAATGATTCTTCAAACACGCATACACATCTTCATAAAAGACTCGAGTCCATTAAGCATATACAATCGGACCACCAATCGGCCCATCAGCTAAACGCCTCAAATGGCGTTTCGCTGGTGGGCTGATAGCGGCCCGAGATTATGCTGGCTGAGAACGCCTGTCTGAGCCTTGGCTACTCGCCTCTCTGATTAGTACTAAGATATCATGTGCTGGCTCATTTTGTTTTATTTGATTATTTAAAATTCAGAAATGAGATGTTTCTGCCTAACAAAACCTCCAAAACCGACTGTCCCACGTTAATTTGATGATGTTCTGAGTGTTGTACATGCATTGACAGACATCTGGCACCTGTCAACATTTCAAAGTATTTCCAGAAAGAACATCTATAGGGACTTTGCTGTTTGTTGTAGAACTTTTTTCATGCTTAACTGAGCATGGGATTTATCCTGCTCATAAGGCACTTGTTGGCATTTTTAACATTTATTAGCTAGATAAATACAGCAAATGCATGTTTAGAGCAGGAAAACATTTTTATTGATCATTAGGAGTTGAAATATCATGTTAAATTCGGTTTAGCACGAAAAAAATATATATCACATAATGGTCAATATTCTCATACAAGGTAAAATTCTAAAAACCCAAAAGGCATATGACTTGGTGAGGTTGGTACCTTTAAAACATGTTTAAGCCCTCCAGTATTTTTACTGACCGTTCCATGGCGGTGCTCCTTTTGTGGATCCTTTTTGTTATTTATGTTTCATGTTTGTCTTTGTTAGGCTGTCTTGTCTGTTCATTACAGCCTTGTGATCACCTGCTGGGAAAGGGCTGACCTCTTGGCTCTTTTATGTGTTATGTTTTCTTGTGTTTTTGTCACTTTCCCATATAATGCCCCAAGTCAGGTGTTGTGCTTGATTGTATAGATTCCTGATCTTTGCCTTCCTCTTTACATTGAACTTTGCCGTACTTCAAAACTCGGACCGAATATTAGGTTGGTGCCGTGAAACTGGTTTAAGCCCACTAGTAAAATATTTTACTGACCGTTCCAAGGCGGTACTTCTTTTGTGGATTATTTGTGTTGTTTATGAATTGTGTTTGTCATGCTTTCGCGTCTGTTCATTGCTGCCTTGTGGTCACCTGCTGGGAAAGGACTGACCTCTTGGCTCTTGTTTGTGATGTCTAATTGTGATTTTGTCACTTTCCCATGTGGTATCCTCGGTCAGGTGTTGTACTTGATTGTATTGATCCCTGATCTGTGCCGTCTTTCTTACTTTTATGAAGCAATGGTTCTATGTTAACCTTGCTTTAGTTACAATAAGGTCACTAAATAGAAATGTGTTATTCATAAGCAGATGATAGATCATGTTTGAAACCACTGTTCCAATTGAAGTGTCAAATTCTTTTGACGCCTCAATAATATGTGGAATCACAGCATGATTGGATATCTAGTTTCTAAGCACATGTGAATTTTACTGAGATCCTTCACACATTGGATAGGCGGCAATCGAAAACGTCAATAGTATCGACGAACGTAGATCAAAATTCGTTAGAAACAGTTTTCTATTGTCATTTGTCGCCCGACTGGCGACAAATGACAATCGTAAACAACGTTTCCATCGATTTATGATCCGCGTTTGTCGATTGTGAAGAGCGTTTTCGATTGCCGCCTACCCGGTGTGCTTCAACATAACAAAATTTCGCACGATGCGGTCGCATTCACAATCTGAAAAAAATCTATTAGTTAAATTGATGTTTGTCTAGTTTTCAATGACGATTGTTCTCTTAAAAGCCCTATTGTTTTATAAGTATTGGACAAGTGAACGGGCTTTGGTGAACCGTTACAACAAGGGAGTTTGCGACCAGGTTAGATCTAAACTAGCATTCTCAGCTGCAGAGACTGGTTAGAATCTGGATTTAGATGTAGCTCACTGCTCAGGCTGTGTGGATTTGGAGGCTGGTCCTGTGCGTTTGTTGTCTGCCTATATAATAGTTAAATACAGTAAACCCTGTCTTAAGCGGTCACTCAAAATTAGACAAAACAAAGGTCTTAAAGACAAATGGTAGCTTAATGAAGGTCGAAAGTATTGCATAATGCTCTATTGGAGCATTCTGCAATACTATTGACCTGCAATAAGCGATAATCGGTCTTAAAACCAATTTTTGATCTTCTTCTTGGGTGATTCGGGTGAACTTACATTGGCCTTTTTCTGAACCGTCAGTCAAACTTTGTCTACATGAAGGGTGTTCATTCAGGTTGAGAAATATGGTGGCTTGTTTGTGCCATTTCGTTATTTCGTTCTTTCGTCTTTTCGCCTGGCGTTTGCAAAGATCATCAGTTGATGACAAAATTTACCGCTAGCAGGCAAAGAGTTAATTTATGTGTTTATATTCATACTTCTACTGTGAAGGGCGTTCTTTACAAGCAATGGAGACTCTGATGAAATGCCGAATGATGCGGCATTTCATCTGGGTCTTGATTGTTTGTAAAAGACGGCAACTCGTGGAGCTTCCTACAATATTACTTAGACTAACCGGGGTGCTCTCGACATTTTAGTCAAATGAGACTATTATGCACCAGTCATTTGTATCCCCACTCGGGGCCTGGGAATATCGGGACCATTAGCTTTTCAATTTTCAAAGCCCACCAAGTTGCACCCCTTTCGGTTTATATTGGCATATAGATGTTTAGGTGCGCTGTTAAAAGGACCTTTCAGACAAGTTCTTTCAGTAGTGGCCTACATGTATTTAAGCGGGATATTAAAACCACGGCACATCCACGGTACTGCGGGGACATATCGTAGGTCAAATCCCGGTACTTAAGCCTCGCTATGTATCCGGTATCCCCGGCCCCAAGGAGGCGGGACATACAAATGACTGGTGCAATAAAATGGAGTTTACCGCCCGTGTGTCGGAATGTCTGTCTATCAGAACGTCCACCAGTGTGTGCTTTGTGAGCTCAACTCCTCTTACAGTTTATTCCATTCAAAAAAAAACTTTGCATATGTTTCGTGCATGAGCTGATTTGCATGTGATTTGGACATTCTTCATTTTTCCCCTCGAACTCCAGACAGACAGGCACGCACGCACGCACATAATCACACAGCTAAATCGACAGGGAGATAAACATATTCACAAACGATTCCGAGTTACGCACAATCCACTGAGCCATGCTCCTCAATATAATTTTGTCTTTGTTTGCTAAAATAAACAGTAGCTTTTGGAGAGGACCCAGATCAGACTGTTAATGTACAATGTAGGAGCATTATGGTTTTGGTCCACACTGTTTGTCCCAATACTTACGTAAGTCAACTGGGCCTTGACGCGAGAAAACCTGTCTTCGGTGGTTTGCGAACAACAAAGGCGCATACCAGCATGCGCATGCTCCGCGCAGACTGATCAGCACCTTTTTCATTCGCGTTCTCTAAACTTGCTACGCGTAATTTTGATCTTCTAGGCAGTCTTTGTAGATGAGGAGACTCGGGTTTGAGTCTCACTTTGTCGGAAACCCCGAAGACAGGTTTTGTCGCGTCGAGGCCCAACTAATGTTAGCAAAAATCATAGCATGTCCAGCTGTCAAACGTAGCCAGTTATACGGCTTTGGACCTTCTTTCATCTTCTTCCATACTTTATGTTTGTGAGAAGATATGCCTCTGAGAGAGCTGTGCGTACACGTAGATCTGTCTGTGCCTTTTTGTTATATATAAAACGATCATGTGATTGCTCGGATTGACTTTGCGATAATCATAAAACTATCATGTGATCATTTTCATGTTCCCCTCTTTTCGGAATAATGACTTGGTATCATATTCTGAACATGAATTTGCATTTAGAATGAACCTCATAATTTGCATAGATATTATGGCGTCCAATCAGTTCAGTACCAACAATGGGATGGTATCGTGTTTTGACCTCTAAATTTCGTCTTTTCGCCTGGCATTTTTTCGTTATTTCGTCTTTTCGCCTGGCGTTTTTTCGTTATTTCGTCTTTTCGCCTGGCGTCTTTTCGTTATTTCGTCTTTTCGCCTGGCGTCTTTTCGTTATTTCGTCTTTTCGCCTGGCGTCTTTTCGTTATTTCGTCTTTTCGCTTGGCGTTTTTTCGTTATTTCGTCTTTCCGCGTGGCGTCTTTTCGTTATTTCGTCTTTTCGCGTGGCATTTTTTTCGTCTTTTCGTCTTTTCGCTTGGCGTTCTGGCGGGGCGAAAAGACGAAATAACGCCAGGCGAAAAGACGAAATAACGAAAAAACGCCACGCGAAATAACGAAAAGACGAAATAACGCCAGGCGAAAAGACGAAATAACGAAAAGACGCCATGCGAAAAGACGAAAAATAAGAGTTTAAAATGGCGTTATTTCGTATGGCGTTTTTTCGTCTTTTCGCGCTCGTTTTTCGTCGTTTCGCGTGGCGCATTTCGTTTTCTTCGTCTTTTCACCTGGCGTTATTTCATCTTTTCGTTATTTCGCTTGGCGTTTTTTCGTTATTTCGTCTTTTCGCTTGGCGTTATTTCGTCTTGGCGCCGCGCCATAACGCCAGGCGAAAAGACGAAAAAACGAAATGACGAAATGGCACAAACAAGCCACCATAGAGAAATATGAAAAATAGTTTGTAATTACAAACTCTAAGAGGAAAACACAACGGTGTGCCCTTATATGCCGATTGGATAAACACATGTATGATACTACATATTCTGATTAAACTCTTATACAGTATACATTGCTGATCCTACAGATTACTTCACGATGGCATTTTGGCTTCAGTCATGAGCAATAAACCAAACAAATAGCCAAATGATAAAAAAGCGGATAGTTTGATCGTTTGGCTTTTTGTTTGGTTTATCCATAAGGATATCATTTCGTAAAACCCGGTTACAACTGTGACCTTGGACCGTTTTGTTTCAAAACGAAGTCGGTTTTGGCACTTATTGAGTTATTTTAAAAATATTTGCATGCTGGGTAGCTTTACATGGTTTTGTCGTCTGCTCAGTTTTTTTTTTTCAAAATTAACTTTTTCGAAAAACACTTTAGGGGAACACTATCACAGTAGTATGGGAGCTAATTAAGCTTACCGTGCACCCCACGTCAATTTTTCACGGGTGCCAAATTGTTTATTAGGACCTCCTAGATGCGAAACAAGACCGTCCTGTTTGTGCCATGTGTAAATGTATGGTTTCTATGACAACCCATAGCGGGTTCGAGGATGGTGGTGTGCCTACAAAATTACTCATATCTCAGCTGGCTGTTACTTATTTTAGACTACTAAACCTAGTACCAAATTAAAGCTTAGACATAGGCCTTTTATCCACTTTTCGCATAAGAAAATTGTCTAATTTGCATATTCATAAATAATTATGAAAACATTAAAAAAACGTGGTTCAAGATGGGGTATACCTGCAAATTAAATTTAATACTATCTCATAGACTACTTTTAAACTGGTACCAAATTAAAATTCAGACATAGGGCTATTATTCCATGGTAAAATATGCAAATTATCTTATTTGCATAATTTGCGTATTCAAGAATATCAATAAAAACGTTAAAAAATAAGGGAAATCATACATGAATAAGCTAATTTCATCCGCATTTTATCATTATTGCATATATATTTATATATCACCAGTGATTTAATTTGATAAGTCCATTCATCTAATGGTCATCTCATATGTATATATTCATTAAAATACATGAAAACTTAAAAAATGAGGGAAAATCACGTAAAAAGCATAAAACCGGGGAAGGGGTGGGGCGGTTGGAAATAAGATCTACCTTGCACTCCTAGGGCATTTTCTAATGCATACCGAATTGTTCATTGGGACCCCCTGAATGTGAAAAAAGTTGTCCTAAAAATAAACATGTTTGGGCTATATGAAAATTCATGGTTTCCATGGCAAACCATAATGTGATTCTCAAAATTCGGGATGTACAAAATCAATCACATCTCACTTGTTACTTTTCCTAGACAACCAAACTTGGCATCAAGTCAAGCATAGACAAACGCCCTTCCTCCCACGGTCAGTAATGCAAATTATCTTTTTGTATAATAATGTTAATGAAAATAAAACAATTAAGAGAAAAATTAAGGGTGTGTACCTATACAATTACCTATATCTCAGCTGCGTATTGTCCTATACAGCCATACTTGGTACCATATTAATGCTATGACATTGTACATTGAAGTAATAGACAGATTAGCAAGCTATCTAATTTGCATATTCATGAATATTAATTAAGAAATTATAAATAAGATGGAAAATGTAGAAAAATGAGAGGGGACTACCAATAAAATTAGTTATATCTTGGCAGCTAATTGTTTTATACTACCAAACTTGGTACCAGATTCATACTTTCATTTAGCTCGTGTTAAGCAATATAAGATAGTTAGCAACCAGAAATTTGTTATATTGAATGTATATTTTAATTAATTTGTATTCGATTTTCCTTTTTTTCTTAAGTTTCCATTAACATGTACGAGTAGTTCAATTAGACAATTTGCATATAAAACCTTAGATTTATTTAAAAGAACATTAACTAGGCTTTGATTAGGTGCCAAAGTTTGAAGTTTATGATAGATGGCAGCTTAGATATGAGTAGTTTTGTAGGTAAACCCATTATTTTTTCTATATTTTTTTTTATTTATAATTTTCTCTCTTCTCTAATGTTTTCATTCATATTCATGAATATGATAATTAAATACCTATGATTAGATAAAAGGGTTGTATCTAAGCTTTAATTCGGTACGATGTTAGGTACTCTAGAGCAATAGATAACTGAATTACAAGAAATTTGGCAGGCACACCCCCATTTTTCTCTATGATTTTCTCTAATTTCTCATGTTTTCATCATGTTTTCATGAATATTCAAAATTAGATCATTTGCATGTCAGACCGTATAAAAATGGACTATTTCTTTGCATTAATTTGGTGCCAAGTTCAATACGCTAGGGCAATTAGCAGCTGAGATAATAGTAATTGTTTTTGTATAATTTGCCTATCAAATAACAGAATAAAAGAAATATATCTGGGCTTTTATAAGGTACATAGTTTTGGACAAATGGCAGCTGAGATATGAGTAGTTTTGTAGATACACCCCCATTATTTTCCTACTGTTTTCTCTCATTTATAATGTTTTCATTAATATTCATGAATATGATAATTTGATAGTTTTCATATCTTATCATTAGGTAAAAGGGTTATATCTTAGCACTTATTTAGTACAAAGTGTGGTACTCTAGGGCAATATACAATTGCAATATAAGAAATTTGTAGGACCACTCCCATTTTTTTTACTTGTTTTCTCTAATTTATTTCGTTTTCATTAATACTCATGAATATACGAATGAGAAAAGTGACATATCAGGCCACTGGGTAGGTGTGCTATGACTTAGCATTAATCTGGTGCCAAGTTTAGTACTCTAGGGCAGTTAGCAACTGAGATATGATTTATTTTGTAAATACACCTCCTTATTTTTCTGCATTTTTCTCTCATTTCAAGTGTTTCCATTTATATTCATGAATATCCAAATTAGGTCATTGCAAATCGGACCATATGGGTAAGAGTGCTTTGCATTAATTAAGTACTATTTTCGGTAGTCTAGAATAGTAAGCAGATAATATATAGGTAATTTTGTAGGCACAATTTTTAATTTTTCTATGATTTTTCTCTCATTCCTAATGTTTTCAGTTTTCATTAATATTCATGAATATGGAACTTAGACGATTTGCATATCACACCATCAGGTAAAACTTCTATGCCATAGCATTAATGTCGTATCAAGTTGTGTATCCTAGAATAAGTTGCTGGTGTGATGTGACTATTTTTGTAGGTATACCCCCATTCTTTAGGATTGCATTGTGGGTTGTCATGGCAACCATATGCTTAAACATAATGACTTAATTTTTAGGACAATATATGTATCATTTTTGTATTCAAGAGGTCCCTTTAAGCAATTTGGTCTCCATCAAAAACTCAGTTTTTAAGTTTTCATTAATACTCATTAATATAAAAACGAGATAATTTCCGTAAAGAGCCACTTGATTAAAGCACTTGTCATATCGTATCATCGGTAATATATATCAACATGCAACAATGATAATTTGGGGCTGAAATCAATTTATTTATGTGTTTATGTTTTCATTAATATTCGTTAATATTCAAATCATACAAAAAGGATAATTTGCATAAATGACCATGGGATACAAGGCCTGTGTCTAAGCTTTACTTAGTCTTCTAAACTTAGTGTCATGTTTATTAGTCTATGATAAGTTGCAACTGAGATATGATTGATTTTGTAGGTACAACCCAATTCTTAGCTTCACATTATGGGTAGCGATGGAAAACATGCATTTTCACATAGCTCAAACATGTTAATTTTTGGGACAACTTTTTCTTGCATCCAGGGCGTCCCACTAAACTATTTGGCATGCATTAGAAAACGCCCTAGAATTTCAAGGTAGATCAAATAAACAACCACCTCACCCCCTCCTCATGATTTATAGTTTCTCATTTTGAATGGACTTGTCAAATTGAATGGACTTGTCGAATTGAATGGACTTGTCAAATTGAATGGACTTGTCAAATTGAATGGACTTGTCAAATTGAATGGACTTGTCAAATTGTATCACTGATGATATAAAACACCTGCATGATAATACGGGGATAAAATCAGCTTATTTATGTTTTTAATGATTTTCCTATATATTTTTAACCTGTCTATTAATGTTCATGAATAAGCAAATTGAGCAAATAAGACAATTTGCTTATTTGACAATGGAATGAAAGGCCTGTATCTGAGCTTTAATTTTGTACAAATTTCAGTCGTCTATGATAAGAAACAGCTGAGATATTATTATCTTTGTATTTAAACCCCATCTTGAATCAAATTTTAATGTTTTATTAAGATAATTTGAATATGGGAGAAATGGATAAAATGGCTATGTCTAAGCTTTAATTTGGTACTAAGTTTAGTAGTCTAAGATTGGTAACAGCTAAGATATGAGTAATTTTATAGGCACATCCCCACCCTCGAATCTGCAATAGGTTGCCATAGAAACCATGCATTTACACCTATCCCAAACAGGTTATTTTTTAGGACGGCCTTGTTTCACATCTTCGGGGTCCTTATGAACAATTTGGTACCCATAAAAATTGTCCTGGGGTGCAAAGTATGCTAAATTATATCCAGAACTAGAGTCTCAAATGGGTTAGATCCAGATCAGGATTGACGTTATGTCGGTCCTGATCTCGTTCCAAACTGTTTGCAAAGGTGTTAAGCAGACGACAAAAGTCGTTGCTACCAGGAAAGAGTTAATCTAGTCGCTTCATAATACACAAAACTGTGTTCATTTCTGAGGTTCATTTCTGCCTTTCACTGGGTTTTAGTTTCACTGATACATGTAACTGGGGATTCAGTCACATAATTATTGCAGAATAGTTCGAAATTGAAAAAGCACATCAGTATGTGATATCTAGTGTTGTAGGATCATAAGTATCTCGTACTTCTGGAGGGATTCATTTTCAACAAAGTTGTTCGTATTCGAAAATGTAAGGAAAAGGCTAGACATTTCCACTTTCTAACCTCTGTCACTTTTAAAGCTGCATAGTCTGTAACTTTTGATCTTCTAATTTTAAAAACAATGTTTTTATTTTTCAAGATCACAGTAAAAAATTCAAATTCAGGTAAACATTTGACCATTTTCGTAAATCTTAACAAGTTATCAGTATCAAAACAACTGCATTTATGCAAAAATTCAACGGTCTAGAATTATTGGAGGGACGCAAATAATTACCAACAAGAGAAAAAAACACCTATTTGATAAGATAATTCACTTTTCCATGCAGTTTTCAGCTGTACTGAATATTTTTCTTGTGCAAACATAGCTTAATTCTACTTTTACAAATGATTTAAAAAGAAAATAAAAAATTTCGAAAACTGTTCATAGTATGCAGCTTTAAAAGAATGCGTTTCTTCCGCTCCTACGCCACACGATCGTTCTTTTTGCACTGTATTATGACATGTACGAGTATGTATATATCAAAGCAATATAATGAAAATCACGACTGAAGAACAATGCTGATTATAAGAAAACATGCGAAAAAACTAACCACCCGTTCACATATTTAAGCCTAAACCGCTTGATTCTGCTGGAACAGACAATTTCACTTCTTTTACAGGGCACAGTGAATCTACGAGTAAAATTTGATTGCAATAGACCATATCGTTTTCTTGTTATATAAAAAGTCTACGACTTTCTGGGACAACCCTCGTATACTGTGTACCAGTAGGGCTCTTTTGTCGTCGCAAAATTTCTATTAGGATTTTGACCTGTCCTGATTTTTGTGTCGATTATTGGAATCTTCATAACAATTATGAAACAATGTCAGTATATCCCCCATTAATCATTGGAATAAAAACACTTTGAAAGAACTTATGAACAACAATAGAACAGTTCATAGATTGAAAGTATGAATGAATTCATTTTCACAGCAGATCCATTAAGATATGGTTATTTACAGTTTAAACGGTTTCAAGGTTGATTAAGACCCAGCTTGAGCACAACGTTGATTAAACGTTGTTGCACTAAATCAACGTCGTTCCTTATTCGTTGGTGCCTCTATAATATATAAATGTTACCGTAGTTTCATATTTGGATGTGTGTGTGTGCGCGCACTAGATTTTACGGAGATAATATCAAATGAAATGGAAATGGACACATAAGCCCTTTGTTTGCTAGAGATTTCTAAATGAATACTTTGGTAGACAGCATGGGCGGATCCAGAAGGGGGCAGGTTGTCCGCCCCCCATAAAAATCACAAAAATATAGTGTTTTTATAGCAATACCGGTCCGGATCCCTTGAAAAATCACAAAGCTACCATGACAGCATTCAATGTTGGGCCATCATCGGCCTGCTAGTGAAACGCCATTTGAATGGCGTTTCGCTGGCGGGATGATGATGGCCCGCTTTTAGTGGTATTTGGATTCTTTATTCCCTAATTCACTAATCAACTAAAAATATGGAAAAAAGAACCCCCCTCTGACAAAACGTTTTGGATCCGCGCATGGACAGTGCATGAATACCTCTACCCTGTTTGCTTAGACAAAAACGAATTTCAGAGAATGAAAGAAATTGGAATTTTAATTTGTGACCCCTTAACATATATGTACAATGGACTATGTTAAGTAATTGTATGAAAGCAGAGTGGAGAATCCACAAGTACATGTAGGTCTAAACCGGACATGAAGCTACAACTGGTGTTGCTAATTCTAATCCTGTTCTACCTGGGAAGTAAATATTCATGTACTGAAGGAGCTAATTCACGTAAGTAAATTTTATATACAGGCTCATGTTTTATTGAATATTATAAAAGAATTGGGGGAAAAGAGATAAAATGCGAGTTTTGCCGAGCCTTTAATCTCTTTTTCGCAACGAGTTCGACCAATTCAATAATACAGGAGCACGAATGTTAGATTCTATTTATAATATGACCATAGAAAATTTTGAAATGGAGTTTTTTGTCTTGAAAACAACGCGACATTGCCATATGATATACTCGTATACGCGACGTTGTTGCGGTCGTCATTAAATCAGTACATGCCGTTATCCAAATCTGTAAACCACTTTAATGGTTTATCGACGCTAGATCACTCCCAGACGCAATATTTATATTCTATTTTTTTTTTCACATGACGTCACCATGTATTAAAATTGATAAACCACTAGTGGTTTACATGTTAAGTGACGTCATCTAAACCAATGGCGTTCATTACAAATTCGTGTATATATGGCGAAATCTTAGTAATTTCACTCAAAACACCAGTTCAACATATATGATAAAAAGAATCGAACATTCATACTCCTATTTTGTTGTTTTTATTAAACTCGTTGAAAAACAGCGACAAAATGCTTGGCAAGCCTCGAACTATATCTCTTCCTCAACTCGTTAAAAACTCCAATGATTCATGAGCTGTCAGGTAAGATCCTCTGTTCAACATTTTTGTGCCAAATGAGACTTTATCTTCTCTAGAAAGCATAAACCAGGTCGTCAGAATACTTCATTAAAATGCAAATATATTTGGGGAAATTAATTAGTCTCAGGTAAAATTTGATCCTGGCGTGATATCTCTGTAACCAGCAATACAACATGCCTGAAAAGTGTACCAAATAATAATGTATGCTTTATCTATACACCGCTCTGACAAGTGTTATGTCACTTGAAGGAGCACTGGAAATCTCCCCCGAAACAACCATACCCTTGATGCACTGACCTATCAAGCAGACTGTGCATATAAGAGACCTCACCATTTAGATAAGAGCAGTCTCAGCAGTCTCAGCAGTCTCAATGTTCATTCATAAGCCAATATGTCCTGTACATATGGCGAACTTTCTATATGATCTGTGTTTCCTAGTCCCTTGAATGTATGGCTATGCAACTGTCAGCTATAATAAAATTTTGGACCGCTTAAAGTTGGACCTGCCCATACTTCCGTAGCAACAGCTGTATTAAAGATAAAACAATTTTAAGGCAAACTTAAATAAACTGACTTTTGTCTGAAGCAATAATGAATAGTTGGTTTCGTCGGAGACTGAATAGTAAAAGTAAGAAAGAGGGCAAATATCAGGAATCGATACAATCAAGCACAACACCTGACCCAGGATACCAATGGGAAAGTGACAATGTCACAATCAGACATCACAAATGAGAGCCAAGAGAGCAGCCCTTTCCCAGCAGGTGACCACAAGGCATCAACAAACAGACGTATATGAAAGCATTTCAAAACAAGACATAAATAACATAAATGATCAACTAAAGAAGCACCGCATTGGAACGGTCAGTAAAATATTTTACTGGAGGGCTTAAACTGGTTTAACGGTGCACCAACCTCACCCTTAGTTCAGATGTGGATCAAGACACATAGATGTTTTGTTTGCATGAAATATCCCAAACTAAATAATGGATCATCTCCTAGACAATATAAATCAAGATATAAATAGGAGATAAAGCAAGGATAAGGACTCAACAGTAAATAAAACTGAATACCACAGCAAAAGAAATCCAACAGGTAAACCCCCGTGGGCCTGACAACAGCCAAAGCATCAGGCCCCTACCATCTCATCAATAGATAAGTCTTTAAGTCGGAACCGTCATCTATAGAGTAACCCACATAAGAAAAATAAAACGAGTCCACAAATAAGGTCAATATTCGGAGGTATACAAAGGGGTACTTACATCTGTGCCCACGCATGGATTTTCTTTAAACTTTGCATATTAATAACTTATTATAAACAAACTATGAAAATGTATTTATTGGATTAGATAGTCAATAATAAGGCAAACAACCCTGACTTCTCCACCTTTGAGGTGGTACCTGTCTCTTAATTTCTATGTCCTATATCTACGAGGGTTGTCCCAATAAATCGTGGACTTGTGTTATAAAACGAGACTGTGTATAAGGAATTCCGTGAAATTTGTATGGCACTTTTGAATACATCTGAGACACATTTTCTACAAATATGAATGAAATCACAGTTTAGATAACAAAGTTATGAACCTTTATATGAGGGTGACTCAGCGTATGTGGAGCACGTCACAAATTATTTTGGTGTATTTTCAGAGAGAGGTGGTCAAATGTTTAGACTCTACTCTTTTTATATAAGCTGAAATGGTAACAAATATTGCCATCTATTTGTTGAGTAAGTCTCCCTGGTTCAATTAATGACTACGTAGATAGTTTGGATATGTTAAGTAAACGAACCATCGCCATCATTTAGATTTGATAAGAGAAAACATATTTACCATTAGAATAACTGACAGAAAAATAGCATGTGGTCCGTTAAGTTGACGAAAAGGAGCTTGACTTTGTAGTATTACTATAATAATTTTACACGAAATCCATTTTACGATACTATTGATTGTTCTAACAATCATTTAACATTAAAAGAACGTAGTTTTATGTGTTTGATTAGCCAACAAGTATTGAAAGACTATCTTTTGCTCCGTGCCAGTCTTATAACGTTAGCATTTTCTGAAAAATAAACATGTGGTAGGTATGAAAAAGCTTTGATAAAATCAATGCTAATGGCCAGAAACGTTTCAAAATTACAACACTTTACCTTGCATAGTTACTAGTTGATGTGGTTATGCATTGTTTGAGATACAACAGCGAACTTTGATTAAATGTACACTACCTTTTGGACTTAATGAGTTTCATTACAAAAAAATGACGTGCGCCCCTCATGTCGACATACTGTCACGGAAAGGTTCATAAATTTGTTATCTGAATTGTGATTCCCCCCATGTTTATACAAAATGCTACCCATATGTATATAATCAGTTCCTTAAAATATCATAGAATTACTGTACATAGTCTCGTATTATAGCAAAGTCCATGATTTATTGGGACAACTCTCGTATAGTTTTGTTTATTCTTATGATTTTTCATCTAGATTGACTCCAAAATACCATAGGCATTACATTAATACAACAAAACAATTTGAATAAATTATGGTTTACGTTTTCTTAAGAAGTGATTATAAAATTTTAATATTTGTTTTATGAAAAAATTACAAAACAATCCACATTCATTTCCAAAGATCTTCTAGTCTTGGTCAAGATATCATATTACCACAAAAATATGCCATATATATCTTGCTGATCTGAGCAAAACTTCATTAAAATTCCAAAACCAGTAAAATTGTCATTTCTTACCTCGTATGGGTGTAGGTCGGTTTTAGCAAAATCAATTATTTAGTTGAAATGAATCAATAACTCGACAGAAGGAGGTTGTTTTTAATTCTACTTACACGTTTAAAGAAAGTAAGTAAGGGTGCACAGATCAGGAATCGATACAATCAAGTACCACACCTGACCCAGGATACCAATGGGAAAGTGACAAACTCACAGAAGACACCACAAACGAGAGCCAAGAGGTCAGCCATTTCCCAGCAGATGACCACAAAGCACATATAAACAGACGCGCACAAAGACATAGCAAACACAAGACAGAACAAAAACATAAAAGATCCACAAAAGAAGTACCGCCTTGGAACAGTCAGTAAAATATTTTACTGGAGGGCTTAAACCGGTTTAACGGCGCCAGCCTCACCCTTAATTCAGATGTGGATCAAGACACATAGATATTTGGTTTGCATGAAAGACCCCTAACTTATCAATGCATCATCTCCTAAAACATATAAATCAAGATATAACAAGGAGATAAAGCAAGGATAAGGACTCAACAGTAAATTAAACTGAATACCAGAGCAAAAGAAATCCAACAGGTAAACCCCGGTGGGCCCGACAAACAGCCAAAGCATCAGGCCCCTACCATCTCATCAATAGATAAGTCTTTAAGTCGGAACCATCATAGAGTTTGAGGTCTGACTTACCGGCGTGCCGTTAAAGAGGAAAGCAAAGTTGCCAACCGTGATTGGGTTGACAACCAAGCATGCAGTCTGTTGCAATACATTGATGTTTTAGCCAATCTTTTTATAATGGGAAATTATTTTAATGAACTGCGCTGAAAAATTATCAGAGCCAACAATCTTCCTCAATTTATACACCAAGTCACTATAGAAATCAGGTTCCGAAAGTCCTTGGCGCAAGAGAGGTTTAAGTCCAACTTGGAATTTAGAAATCAATTCATAGTATCGTCTATAAAATTTTAAAAATGTTTTGCGAAGTTTATGACACCGATAGCCTTGTTTAAGAAGTTTCTGAGTTAACAATTTATTGCGAGTGTTGAAGTCAGCAACATAGCTAGATGCTCTAGCAAAACGAATGAGTTGAGAGATATAGACTCCATAGGATGTAGAACAAGGAACATCACCATCTAAAAATGGGAAATTGATAATTTCAAAATCAAAGTCGTCACGTTTATCATAAATTTTGGTAGAAACAATATCATTAAAAATTGACAAATGCAAGTCTAGAAATGCGGCTTCGGTATCAGAGGCATTGGCTTTATTCAGTTGGAGCTCTGAAAAACATGTTTAGACAATTTCACATGGTTTGATGGTTGGAAATGCCGAAGGTCATGGCCCCATGTCATGGCACTATGGGACCAAGACAATGTGCATCACTACCTCATGTCCTGCATGATATTTTTGAAGAAACATAATATCATAACAATAAACATGTGAAAACAAGAATACCAAGCATTTCTTTTACATCTCAACTGAACTAGAGTAACCACATTTTGGTACCCTGACCAGGATAAAATATAACAGAGTCTGGTCATTGGTATCATAGAACAGTGTTCTATATGGATATGTGAGGTCCAGAAACGAAGTTGTATGCCTAGAATACACAGCCAGCTTAACTATGAACGTGGCTCTTTAATGATAATCAGCATCAGTTTTACAGAACAGAATTAACAGAGATGGTTTAAGCATTGAATTAGCAATAGTTTTGTGGCCAAGAGTTCTCTGTGAACAAAATAGTTAATTTCAACCAACCATTCTTGTAAATCGTATTTTTAAATGATACTTGCAATTATAAAATCATAGATATAAGGTTCTTCTCCTGTATGAATTGACTTGCCATAAGGTTTCTATTCTGTATGAATTTACATTCGTAATAATGTTACACATTAATGTGGTTAGATGTAGTTTTAACGCTAGAAACTAGATTTTGTAAGTAGAGGTGTCATCATATTGTATCATTTTGGGTAATATTACTGTGTAAACACTTCATTAAACAAGAATCGTTGAACTTTATATCAAAGTTTCGTATTTTTTTATTTGCCAATCCAAAATAGGGGAAAACTGAACATATCAACCTCTACCAATAAACATACAAGCATGGTAATTCAAACTAAGCCAGTATTCAAGTATGTTTTACACTGAAACATAATTATTGTATTTTTTACATTTCGATGAATCAGGGCCATATGTTAACATCAAGTTGAAAAAAAATGTTACAGGTCCTTGATTTTCATAAAATTTGGTCCACATATTCTTAACACATATGGACAGTTTTATGTTGAAATTGGTATCTTGACAAAGATCGCAACATGTTAAAAATTTAATTCCAAATTTGACTGAATACAAAATATACAGTTGACAATTGGCGTACCATGCCATTAAAATGAAGGTCCACCCATTATCCTAATACAAACAAAGCCATTTGTAGTATCAACGAACGTATCAATGATATCGTTATTTCATAAAACGTTTCTGCGCCCGTTCCATGATATGTCAATTACTTTAGAAATGATTATAACTGGGTACTCTTAGATATGGTAGTGATATCATACATTACGTCATAAATTAGCAATGGAATTGCATAAAAACTCAAATGCACCATAAATATAAAAGTCATACCCCAGGCAATTAATAATCATGATATTATCAAATTCCAAGCATTGACAGACTCCCATGGTAATTTTTCATACCTTGTAAGAGCACCTTTGCATGTGTTTATCAAAAAATAAAACCCAATCAATTGCCGAAAGGTGCACTATAACGTAAAATGATGCAATATGGGATTCAATTGAGCACAAAGCATCCATCTGAAACCAATATATAAACAATTTTGAAAATTGTTATCTAAAATCAATGTTTTTTTTAAAAAAAATCAAACTTAAATTTTTTACAATATTCCAAGTAAGATTAAGATATTTTGTAATCAAAAATAATATTGGTCTTAAAAATTTTGTCGACATTAGGTTCGGCATGCTTTAAGTCCAAATTGATAGACAAAAATAGAATATTCTCGGAAATGAAAATTCTGCAATGTACTCTTAATGACGTAGTTGTCAATTTCAATGACGTCATAAGAATTGCGCAGTGTGCTTTAAATATTAAATCGACACAATTTTACATTTGCATGGACATAATAAGTAACAAAAAGTTAAAATACAATGCAGCTTTATTGTGCCGGGCTTGAAAGATTCAGATTCAAATATTATTATAATTCTATATCATGAAAACAGACCAGTGATATGGAGTGGGCCATATATAATGTGCTGTAATTGATAAACGAAGCAGTACAGCGAGAAAATATTAGCATCATTATAAAGATAAACGCTAGTTCTTTTGAATGGTACATAGTATGCCTCTCTCTGGATAAAGCTACCAGGTAAAGATCAGAACTCTTGGAACATCCCTCGTACTACTACTACTACTACTAAGAATTGTAGAGCAACGAAATACCCCGTTATCCAATTTAGGTTACCTTGCACCCCCCAGGACAATTTTTCATGGGTGCCAAATTGTTCATTGGGACCCCCTGGATGGGAAACGAAGGTGTCCTCAAAAAAAATTGGTTTGGGCTATGTGAAATTGCATGGTTTCTATGCCAACCCATAGCGAATTTGAGAAGGGGGGTCTGCCTATAAAATTACTCATATCTCAGCTGTTACTTATCCTAGACTACTAAACTTAATACCAAATTAAAGCTTAGCCATATGCCTATTATCCTCTTGTTGCATATGGAAATTATCTAATTTGCATATTCATAAATATTTATGAAAACATTAAAAATGTGTTTCACGAATGGGGGTATCAATAATAACAAGATCAATAATATCTCAGCTGCATTTAGTCATAGAGTACTAAAATTTGTACTAAAATAAAGCTAAGACATAGACCTTTTATTCCATGGTCAAATATGCAACGTACCTTATTTGCATAATTTGCATATTCCTGAATATTAATAAAAACGCTAAAAAATAAGGGAAAATCATTACAAATATAAATAGGCTGATTTTATCCCAATATTGTCATTGTTGCATGTTTTAATATAATCAATGTTACAATTTAACTGGTCCAATCAACCAGTGGTCCTATATGAATATTATCTCATTTGAATATTCATGAAAATGCATGAAAACTTAAAAAAAATGAGGGAAAATCACGTAAAAACTATAAGCCTAGGGGAGGGGTTAAGGTACGGTCTATCCTGCACTCCTAGGGCCTTTAAATTCATGTCGAATTGTTCAGTAGGACCCTCAAATCTCCTCACAAAAAATTAGGTATGGGCTACGTGAAAATGCATAGGACCACTGGATGAAAGAACTTATCAAATTGAATCACTGAGGATATAAAAACTGACAACAATGGTGGTTTGATGATGTTTTTGTGCTGAAATATGTTCATTTATGTTGATTTTTATGATTTTACTTCATTTTTGTAGGTTTTCATTAATATTCATAAATATGCAAATTAGATGATTTACAAATCCGACCATGAGATGAAAGACACGTGTCAAAGCTATAATTTGACACCAATTTTAGTGATCTAGGGTAAGTAGAACCCTAGATATGATTGAATTTGTAGGCCGTCCCCCTAATCTCGAGAATCATATAAGCGGTTGCCATGGAAACCATGCATTTTCACGTAGCCCATACCTTATTTCTTGTGAGGAGAACTTCATTTCACATTCTGAGGGTCTCGCTGAACAATTTGGCATGAATTTAAAAGGCCCTAAGAGTGCAGGATAGATCATACCTTAACCCCTCCCCTAGGCTTATAGTTTTTACGTGATTTTCCCTCTTTTTTTAAGTTTTCATGCATTTTCATGAATATTCAAATGAGATAATATTCATATAGGACCACTGGATGATTGGACCTGTCAAATTGTAATTATATTAAAACATGCAACAATGAAACTATTGGGATGAAATCAGCCTATTTATATTTGTAATGATTTTCCCTTATTTTTTAGCGTTTTTATCTATGACTAAAAGCAGCTGAGATATTATTGATCTTGTACGTATACCCCCATTCGTGAAACACATTTTTAATGTTTCATAAATATTTATGAATATGCAAATTAGATAATTTCCATATGCAACAAGGGGATAATAGGCATATGGCTAAGCTTTAATTTGGTAATAAGTTTAGTAGTCTAGGATAAGTAACAGCTGAGATATGCGTAATTTTATAGGCAGACCCCCCTTCTCAAATTCGCTATGGGTTGGCATAGAAACCATGCAATTTCACATAGCCCAAACCAAAATTTTTTTGAGGACACCTTCGTTTCCCATCCAGGGGATCCCAATGAACAATTTGGCACTCATGAAAAATTGTCCTGGGGGGTGCAAGGTAACCTAAAGTGGATGCCGGGGTAAAATCTCTGGCGAACCTGCGCAATTGGGCAGGCTCGCCCAAACTTTTGCTGCCCGCAGATACAAAGTATTGGTAAGGAAGAAAACTCAGACCAAAATTTAGAACCTAATGCCCGCACGGTCGTTAATCGCAGGCTCTTGTGCATTTGCGATAAGTAACAAAATCTCATGTGCTGGTGTTGTTTTACATTTGTATTTTCAGATCACCATTTGTTATTGTTAGGCCAGGGAAGTGGCCAGACTTCAGAGGAGTTGTGGGCTTATACCGGAGGATATAATGATGATGGCCTCAAGCACGAGGGACATGTGACAGAAATATATCCTGGTGGAAATTTCAGGGCAGCAATTGAAGACTCTTGGGGAACACCAGCCTTAGTAAGACAATCATAACCGGTAGCTCGAGATGTTATTTTTTCAAGTGTATACAACCTCAGGTTATGTAAAAGAAAATATGTGGCTAAGGCATTTTCACTTTGTGTACATTTTGGTTGTTTGTAGAAAAAAAGAAAGAAAATAAGACTATCACATACATTTGACGAAAATTATATTTTAAATAAGTAGTATGAGCTCGGGGCCAGTTCTTTCCAGAGCCTAAGCTGCACTGTAAAATATTTAAAAAAAATAACATTTACACCAAATTTGCTGGCAGAAGAAACTGGTTCTGATCTTGGTGTAAGCTTTCAGCTTCCTTTAAAGCTATATTTTGCTCGATTGTACTAACAGCATCAATAACAAATAGAAATATACTTATATATATCACATGTAAAGCTGCATAGTCTGTAACTTTTGATCTTTTCATTTTAGAAATATTTTTTCTATTTTTCAAGAACACAGTAAAAATACTAAAATTCAGGTATACATTTTACCTTTTTCGTAATAGTTAACAAATTATTAGTGCCAAAACAACAGCATTTATGTTAAAAATTAACTGCGTAGAATTATTGGAGGGACGCAAATAATTACAAACAAGAGAAAAAACACCTGTTTTTATAAGCGAATTCACTTTTCCATGCAGTTTTCAGCTGTAGAAATTAGATTTATTGTGACAACATAACTTTATTCTACTTTTACAAATGATTTAAAAAGAAAATAGTTTTTTTCGAAAAATGTTCATAGTTACAGAGTATGCAGCTTTAAGAAGTTTAAGGCCCTGTCACACTACGACGTATAGCACCAACTTATACAGACGTATGACAAATTTAGAGAGTACGTTGGTGTAAGCTGAACAATTAAACAAGCTACAAGTGTAAGTTTTGGTACATTCCCGCTGCGTCATTCGAATGTTTCGGAACGTAGCGCTGTCTTAGAGGTCATGCATTACTTCCGTGCAAATTTGTAGCATCCAAACACTGCTAATGAGCGCATAACTATAGATTTCACTGTAATTTCTCTCCCCGGGGGTTTCTCCTTTCTTATTATATGTTTTTTAATTAGATTTCGTCCAGTGATGCTTTGTTGACCGTTCCAATGTATGCCAAACATTTTCCTTGCTCGCTTCGCTCGCTCGTACTCATTCCTTATAAACGGACGCACGTTCATGAATGCTTGGATTTTGCTGATGCATACACATACATATAAGTTGTATGCGTGTATGTATGTTTTGCAATACCCCCTCCCCCCAAGTATTGAAGTTGACCTCGGTGGATCCCCCCACCCCAATAATGAAAAGCTTCCTACGCCTATTAACTAAGGAAGTTCAGTCAATCGAGATCTTCAAGACTGCCCCTCCATGCCTCCGTAGCAGTCCAGCCTCCATCCACAATCTTAACCTGTGACCCCTTAATATACAAAATGGGCAATTCCATATTTATTCTATCAACATTCCTGGAAAACCCCATAAGAATTGGAAGGGTTATGGTGCAACCTTGGACATGTATCGCAAAAGCATTATCGGATATTAATAGCTTTAACTTTGGTATGAAGGTCGCATTGTCCACTCAAGATGCATCAAAGTTCAAAGACATGTCTATAAACATATGTCACAGAGATTCTTTGATCCTGTCTATCCCAGTGGCTGAAGATTACCATACTTACTAATACAATTAGATACTCAACCGTGCATTTAGTATTTGCATTACATTAGTGACAATTAAATGACAATTGTAATTTTATAATCACAAAAAATCATAGATGAGTTAAATAATTTATTTATTTGTGCATGTATCACATGTTATGTATGTCAATTGATGCAGGAACAAACAGTTAGCCGCATGTGATTGTGCGCGTATCTTGATGGCTACATGTATGTAAGCATTCTTATTATACACACATTATAAATTTATTCATTTATCGGACGAGTAGCTGACATCAATATGGGATATTTTAATGTATAAAAGGATCATTGATATTTATTTTTATATAAATTTACTCCCTAGCATACCTATGTCAGTCATGATCATTCATTACAATGGCTTCCTCTGTTATTTAGCCAATTATTTCGTTATCATTACCTTGTCATAAAGGAGATCAGTATATTTGGTCATCTGTTTTATTAATCTTGTTGGGAGGGGGGCTAAAAATTTAAATCGCAACTGAAATATTTTTTTTTAATTCAGATGTGACAATGTCACTATATTAGGTAACAAACTTTGTTTGAAATTGACAAGAGTTTCAAAGTACATTTTTAAACAATAATATGTTCTTTTTTTCTGTACAAATATGCCTCTATTTTGAATCCTTGCATTTTCATTTTCCTGGATGTTGTCATTGATGATGATGATATTTGATGATGATGATTTTTTCGTGAGCCATCTTGAGTACATTTCATTGAACTTTTAACTGGAAAGCTATGGCAACAAGAGTTACTTGTCATTTGAGGCTGATCAAAAATTATTTCAAGGAGTTGTCATTCATCCAGGTAGCGATGTACTAATGTAACCTTGTGATGTGAGCTCTTAGATGACAGGACTGTGTTTGAACTACAATACTATGGCTAAAACTAAACTTTAATTGATTGACTGTTGTAAGGAAAGTTAATGCTTTTATTTCTACTGGTGTATTATCATTTTATTATCTGTAGATGTCTTTGAGATCGTTCTCTGAGAGAGGCTACATTATGGCTGAATTGTGGTTTGGCATTAACGCTGAAGACGACGTCAATAACGCCACAGTATGGCTAACGAGTGACAGACTGTTGGGTATATGGCCACAGAACCCTAAATATAGAAATGTTGCTCTCAGGTAAGGATATGACCTTTGAAATAAGCATTAGCTATTTGCATGCTAGGTCGGTTGCTTTACATATTTTCATTGTCCACGACTTTAAAAATTAACTTTTTTTTTTTTAAAAAGTAATATTTCGGTAATACAAATGTAAGCCAAAGCTTTTAAATGGATATTTATTTTTGATTGTAATATGATGATAATGAATAAATTTAATCAGACTTTCGATTAAATATCTTCTAAGTATTCAAGTGTATTGCAATAACTTATTTGAACCCTTTGTATACTCGAAACCCCTTAACTGGTACTTTTACTAACTGTGAAGACGCAGATGAAATGCCCCATGATGCGGCATTTCATTAGGGTCTACACTATTTGTTAAGGTAAAAAATCTTTCAGGCAAGAAAAATACAATACCACTTGTAAGTTATAACACCCCAGATTTATACAATGGGCCAACCCAAATTTGTTGCATCAAACCAGAAAGAAGAAGTCATTAATATACAAAGGGTTGATGATGACATTTTCTTCAGAAATTCATATTTTTTTCTTCTAATTTTTCAGAGAAGGAAACAACGAAGTGTTGGTAACAAGCAATAGTAACACTTCTGCCTATTTCTCTATTGTACATAACACATCGAACACTGATCCACTCATTGTGCTGGCGAAAAATACGACAACTTATATGATAATAGACAACACAGGTAAACTGTCACCTAAATTCATCTGGAAAAAACGGATATTTCAGAGCTACGATATAGTGAACTTACATACTTTGAACACCCCCTTTGGCGAACAGTGAATATCTGAAATATTGCATAACCTGGGATGTATTCAAATCTGTACTGTCTGCTAGGTTCAGAGAAAGATAAACAAAAATATTTGGAAAATATAGCATGTTATCCCTAGATATGTAGAATGGACCATCTCAAGTTTATTTATCTAAGTAGAAGGAAGAATACATTAGTACACAAACGACTTATGAGCCAGTATAGATAAACATTAAAACTGGTAGTTAGTATTAGATTATTTTCACTTTAACCATAAGCCATGGATTCAATAAAAAAAATATATTATATGTGAACAAGATTGGGAGCCTCCATGCTTTAATAATGGCATACGCTATGGCGATGATTAAGCATGCTAAAAAGCAAATGGGTATGTCCAAGAAAATTCACAATCACAGACCCCAGACTACGGGATTGACACAGAACACTAACAGAAACACCATAGCCATAGAAAGAACACAGCTTAAGTAAAGTAACCGGCATTACAAAACAATGACCAAAGACAAACCCCACCAAACAATGTGAACAACAACCAACACCGGCAAATTGACTTATAAATACCAAAAAGACAGTGAACCAAATGTTTGTATTTTTTTTACATTGCATGGACTTAACATAACCCAATCTACTGTATTGACATGTGCAACAAGATTGCTAACCATCTGGCTAAAAAGATTCTCCCCCAAATGGTGCGAATGTATCTAGAGGTTGAATCCAGTGGATAATCTTTCCTGGTAGAACCTGACCACTCTGCATTGTGCTAAAAGACATAATTGGAGAATGACTTAATAAGTATTGTGTTCGTTACTTATAGCACAATGCAAAGTGGTAACATCGGTAGCTTATGAATTAATTCCAGTTACCAGCGTGTTTTGTTTTAGAATAGATACTGTTATTTGTTGGTAAACCAAGTTATTGAAATGGTGGAGATCTCGTATGCCAATAATCTGCTTGCCATTCTCTAAGTACGCTTCATGTTTGCACTGCTAAAACATACTCCCTATCATTGATTATGAAATCTGCAATTGCCCTATATCATCATTGACTTATTGAATCTTCTACACTATTTGTATGATCTATCAAATATTTGTAAGGTTCACAGCTTTAATGTATAAATTATTTGATTTTTTATCCATGAAATTATCCTAACAAACAGTGCAAACCCTGATGAGATCTTTATTTATCTAGGTCTACACCATTTATCAATGTATCCGTTTACAGCTTTTACATTATGAAAGTTCCAATTGAAATGTAATGTTAACCAGTTATAGCAAATAATCTATTGCTCGTTTAATTGCTCGTATTATACACCAATAAGTATATTGTTTGACATTGTTACGTAGCATTTTAATCGTAATCGTTATTTTGCGCAATGTTTTCTAATAAACTAGAGACTCATAAAATACAGTCTTTTAATTAAAACCCAGCATGCTCTCTGAATTATGAGAGAGCGATCATCTCTCATACGCGGAGCTATAAAATAATGCACTGAACTATGAGACGAACGTGTCTCACAGTCAAACCAAAAAAATCTAACGTGCATGGTCAGTGCGCGGGTAAATATACTTATTCAATAACATTTCCACCACGTTTACACCCTTTCTATAAAATAATGGCATTTTCAAAATATCACATTTCAAAACAAGTTGTCAAAGCATTTTGTTATATGACTCCTATAAAAGACCTCCTCTGGTTGGCTGATTTGTTTGTTTGATTTGATTCTTTACGCCCCATCAACAATCTTTCAGTTATAAAGGGAGGGTCTTCCTGGGTTGAACCAGTACTAAGCTAGGATTAATGTTCTTGCTCAAGGACACAACACAGTGACGCCGGTGAGGCTCGAACCCGCGGCCCCTCGGTCTCGAGTCAAGCACTCTATCACTGAGCCACTGCGCTCCCACTCTGGTTGGCTGAAACTAGCTTTGAATGGTTGTGATAGATCTTGATGTCTACTAGTGATTGGCTAAATTTAGCCCAGGACAGGTCGACATGAGGATTTGTCTGTGCTAACAGACAGCTAAAATACATTAAACTAAATTTAGCCCAGGACAGGTAGACTTCAATTTTTTTTCACTGCTGCCTGGCAGCTAAAAATATACATTGGATAAATTGACTCAAGAGATGAAGAAATCATGTATACCACAGGCCAAATTAATGTTTTGAATTAAGAATGTGTTCATCTTATGAGAACAGTAATTAAAAAATGCAATTATTTTGCACATCTCATAAAAGTTTCAGAAACTTGAAAAGCAGTTGTTGAAATGATCTGGTTTTCAGTTTTGACTTGAGTAAAATTTATAAATATGAAAAGACTTTATATAAAACTCGGAAAAGAGAGACATGCATAATCATATAACAAAACAATTGGTGCAGACAGACATGCATAGTCATATAATAAAACAATTGGTGCGTTCTTTAGTCAACCCTCGAAAGTAATGTTCGCCTCGGTGAATATCACTATTCTCAGGTTGATAAATCCTGATGTTAACCTCAAAAGAATGCATCAATTATATAATGCAGGTGTGTGTTTTTATTAGAATTTCATTGCACTCTCAGGTTGACGTCTCATATTAAATATTATGATGCACTATTTGTATTGAAAACAGCACATTGTTCACGTATCAGTCTGTCATTTTATTATCAATAATTTAGAAGGCTGTGTATTTGTTTTGATGCCAATAGTACATGAGGTGTTCCCTAGAGAACATCTCTGCATGTTAGCTTTAATAAACATTATTAATGATACTTTTGAGCCAAGTTGATTTCAATAATTTAACGTTTGCTTATAGTCATTCAGCCTTCCAATCCCAACATCGCCATCCTGAGCGTGGCCTACTAAACATTATTAAAGTGACTTAGGTCTAGCCCCTATAATACACCTTTATCAGTGTTCAGCTTATTTTGAGTATTTACCCTACAATATTATTTGCATCATGTCGATCATACGTCCAAGTGACTGCATTACAATGTACTATCTGCCAATCAAAATATTTGCATTTTAATATACTATTTTGTACACTTGTATAATGTAACCATGCACTAGATATCTGTGATAGATTTATTTCTGTCATTATGTATTTTAACAGGTGACATTGAAAATCTGACAACCACAGGTGAACCTGAACTCATTCTGACGTCAGTGAAAGCAGGTCTACACAAGGACACGAATGTAAGTTACTGATATATGTAAATGATTTTAGCCTCACATAATCCTATTCATTTACTAACACTTGTTTAATGGGTCGCACTAGGTGAATACAACGTAATATGCCAGCACATGAGTTTGAAAGCATCTGGTGACGATTCTAATTCATGTTCCATTGTTCAGAAGTGCGTTGCAGACAAAAAGAGCACTGATTAGTTTGCTTATTCCCTGATTGGCAGCAAAGCAACAACAACTGAATATATAACCAGAAAATCCAACGATCTTAGATCACAGACCAACCTTTCTATCATACAAAATGACAAAAACAAACCAGGCCCAGGCACATATATTTGACCAAACACAATACAGCTTTATCATTTAATGTGAAACTTAAAGGTCATTGAAATGGCATATGTATTTTTAATGTTTTAAAGTAAAACAGCGACGCCTAATCATAATGAATAACCGCTGAAAATGTCAATGCTGTGCCGCAGATAATAAGGCGTACAAAGCAATGTAAAGTTTGTATGCAAAGCTAAAGCTCTTTAACTAAGCGGTGATAGTGGTTCTCTTCATGTTAACGTAGAAGAGAAATGGAGAGTTCAAATGTCACAAAACCTTTGATTCTTTTTCATCTTATATTAACAGCTTCAAACTAATTAAAATATAAATGGATAATATATCTGACGAATATTTTATATTACACTAATAAGTAGCTCTTTTTGTAAATGATGATACCTTTACTCAGACTTTGTGCAAGATATACCTGTCGTTTTGAAATGAAATAATTTGCAGAGTTGCGATTTTAAGAGCGATTTTTACTTTCTGAACAGGCGCAAAAAATGTAAGGTGGCCACTTATAACATTTACTCACCAAACATCCACATTGGATTGTGTTGTTGTTAAAACACATACACTTATCCAATGCATCATACTAAAGAAAAAGACAAATCAAATTATATATATATATATATATATATATATATATATATATATATATATATATATATATATATATATATATATATATATATATATATATATATATATATATAATTATAAAGAAAAAGACTCGTATATAACTGAAAAACAATGCTTTAAGAAGTTTACCATTTTATTGCAACTCAGCATAAAACATCTTTTCAACTGTTGAAGTCACAAACTTAAAAAAACAAGGTCTCTTAAAACAAAAAGGTCGTGAACTATTTTTATCATAAGATGACTAGTAATGAGCGCATTATTATAGAAAAGGGAACTTATCTATACTGAAAATAACATAATTTCGTATATCATAAAACTGAACTGAAGCTATTATTTAAGGTATGGACTTGTACGAGTCAAAAATAAGATGCTTCACAATATAAAAATATTTTTTCACTTAGTTTACATAGAATCAACTATTAGGATATCTGACTTAAAATTCGTTCAAAATAAAGATTGTCAATATAGAGTAATCCATAGATATCAGTGTAAAATTGAAAGCTCCGATAAGATCAGCTTGAATTTTATTACAAAAGAGAGACAATATGAACTCTCTGTGATAACAAAATAAAAACAAATTGCAGCAAAAGAAGCACAATTGGTATCCAGTAGGACAACAATTTTTTTGTGTTGTTAAGGCATTAATGTTGTAAACCTCATCATAAAAGTCTGATATTCATTATATCTGAATATGTTGGAATGCAATGTGCCTTTAAGTCAATTAGCATTTAGTGAATAGCCCCAACTAGTAGCATATGAGGAAATCATATTTGCTTTGCTTTGTTTAGTTGCTTTACGTCTCAAGTCAACAGCTATGGTCATTGCGGGACGGTCAGTTCACCTAAACACACTTTTTTCCTGGGCAAGCTTGAACAAACAGTTTACCAGTAATCGTGCACGTACTTTCGCTTGTAACTGACAACAACCCTTCATGAATAATTCAGCGGAAGGGAGGAGAATGACCGTAGAAATTATTTTATGATCAATCTCCACGAAAGTATGGGACCGGGCCGGGATCGAACTCGCGACCCCTGGATCTGCAGTCAGCTTCGAATCTGTAACCAGACACGTTACCGACTGCGCTACGCGGCCCGGTGAGGAAATCATATGACTGTAGATTTTAAGTGTCAGTACTCTCATTGCATGCCTTAAAATCAACCCATATTTTACAGTGGCTAAGAGCGGAAAATCCTAACAAATTGTTTTCACCATGTCTTCATGGATTTCTATAATGTGCTCATCACATGAAAACATTTGAGCCGTGGCATGTGATTTCCAACTATTTGACATTTTGACAAGTGTAGACTCAGACGAGCCTGTGTAGCCCCCTTTTAAGCCTAGAAACTCAAAATGGTGTTCAGTCAGTAGCTTAACAATCATAGAATACTCAAGCGACTAGCAAAGGCTCTGATCAGACAGCGCGTATGCGCAGGCTGATCTGAGGCTTTGCTGGTTGCACATACCACATTGTTGGAAATCTCATGCACTCGCTTATTTAATAATAGCTCAGGTATAGGCCTCGAGACGAGAAAACCTTTCTTAAGGTTTTATGGCAAAGTAAAGCTAAAACCAGCCTGCTGAGCTACACAGACTAATAGAATATTGAAATATCGCCTGTAGCTAGCACGTTTACTTATTATACTTTCCAGCGAATGGACAATAAAGGCACCAAACAGTCTGATGAGGCGCAGGCTGGTCTGTACTTTTGTTTTTGCATGCAACAAAGTCAAGTTTTCTCGCGATTAGGCTCCTATTATTTTGTCCATTTTTAGATTAATGCTACTCTATGCTATCAGAATTGTATCCGTTACCAAACAGTAAATAAAGTAAAATTGGTCATATAGTGCTATAAGACCTGGGTTTATAACTGTGCGCCAACCTCAAGTTGGTAATTACCTATATATGACATAGTACAGATGTGCGGCGCGAATAGCCCCCTTTTTCAGCGCTGCCAGGTATACGATAAGCCCCCCTTTTCTAAGAAAAAGACTATGACTGACCCAGTTTTTCATCATTGTTATATGAATGGTCCAATTTTCTGACATACCTGTTTGAAAATACTCATATTTTTGCTCAGATATTCAGCTCAGAAACCAAAATTGTAAAATTTATTTGTAAACTTTGTTTACAGACAGCAAAGAGGGTATATAAAAATCAAAGAACGGTATATGAATATGTAAACATTTTGTTCAATCAAGTATTTGAATAGGTCATTTTTTCGAAGACGAGGTATATGATTGGGATAGGTTTCAAAAAACTGAGCCGCACACCCTTACCAAAATTACCCTCAAGTAACTCACCCCCCCCCCCCCTCCCCGTTGTGCCAACACAGCAATTTTCTCGTTTTCTTTGTGAGTCCATGGTTTGTTTTATCTGCCCTGGTCGCAAACGATATATTTCTCCAACAATCTTTTATTATTTGATGATTTTAATATTTCGTTGTAATAAAGTTGATATTTATTTCTCTTTAAAGTCCCCAAAAAGTATCAAGATTTTGTGCAACTTCATTCTAAGACCACTCTCTCTTTGAAACGATAAATGATGCAACCGTTTTCTGACACTGAGATTTATAAACTACATAATCCTTGAGAACATGATAATGTGATCTATGTTTGATACGTCAAGTCAGTCAACTGCTTAACCATTTGTATTATAGAGGACTTCTCCCATACAAATAAATACAATAAAGATGGGAGTATCCATTATAAATTTTAAGGGGTCACAGTTAGAAATTTCCCCCCAAAATATGTACTTCAGTACATGATGATTGTGTCCATGTTAGCAAACAGCCAAAACCATAACAAAATGTAATATTTTGTGGTATTTCGTCAGGTTCTTCACTGTTTGTCAAAGTTCCCCTTTACATAGGGTTAAACCTATTTCTATAAATGTTTTAGTTGTAATTACTTAAAACTTTTGTTAGATAACCATACCAGACGCACTAGACTGGATAGATGACTTTGTCTACATAAGCACCATTTCCGTTCATGCAGTTACATCAACCGACCAGACCACTATTTTCTGGTTCAAGCTTACAGCTAACATCGATTCTAATCTCGAGACATATGCTGGCAAGATAGGAGATCCACCATTGGTAAGCCATTTTCAGGAATACTTTCTAACCAGTAGCTGAAATGATAATTTAGGTGTCTTGTGAAAAATTTAATAAATTGGCAGATATGTCAAGAGAAGACTCTGTACCACACAATCTGATCCAAGTCTTTGTTGTCCTTCAGGAAATACGTTCAGTCCTTAGCTACACCCACAATGTAGAACACTGTCTGGTACGAGTATTCTCTTCTTTTGGCGCATATGCCCTTTTGTTTGTTTTGTCATTTATTATTTTTCATTTCTTTAAGCCAACGGTGAAGGTTTGTACAGTTAAACTAATTTAAGCCCCCAGTTGATTCAGCTGTTGCCTGTTCTAAGTAGATGGTTGTGCTGCATCCTCGGAAACCCAGGCGTGATCCATTCCGTACACACTGCATTCATCACGATAAATGCAGTGGGTAAGGAATTGATCACGCCTGGGTTATAGAGGATGGTTCTGCTGTTGTTCAATCATTGTTTGTTGTTGTTCCCATTGTTTGTGGTGATTTTGTGTTAGGTCCTCGTTTTTATGTCTTTTCTAGTTTTGCAATCATCTAGCTGGGTAAGCGAGAGCTGGTTGCTTTACTTTTGTTTTGTTCTGAATGTCATTTTGCTGTTATCATTCTTTGACTTTTCCGCACGGTGCCATTTGTTGTTTGTAGAATGCGAATGTGTCATTTCCTGGTCATAAGCACTTACTTTTGTTTTGTCAAACATCACAATCAGCTGCAACAAGCTGTCGCTAGTAAAAAAAGCAAGTGAGTATGACCAGGAAATGCCACAATCACAGATTAAAGACCAACCCATGCCACTGCGACATTAAAACTCACATGACAACAAGGGCACAAATAAAGTAAAGCAACCAGCTCTCTCTCTTCCTCATTGAGATGGTTACAATACTAAAAATGACACTAGTACACAACCCCATCCCCCAACAAACATTAAGAGCAACAATGAACATTCAATCATTCAAAACAGAATCCCCGCTTTTAAACGGACACTCGCTGATTGAGAGGGGCTTAAATAAGACACAAAAATTGTTTAGCTCACTTGAAGGCTATTAAATTTATATAATGTATGATTACAGGCTAACAATCAAATCAAATCAACATACTGTGATGAAACATAGAAAAAGGATCTTTACTCACAGATACTCAGAGCTAATGGAATCCACTAGTTAAACCACGGTGGGCCCAGCCAAAGACAAGCATCAGGCACTTACCCGTCAATGAAAGTTTTCTTTCTGGGTCGCTATTCAGATTGTGGCCTGATCCACCGTCGTGCAAATAAAGAGGAAACATAGCTATAAACCTTGATTGGGTTAATAGCCAGACATGCAGACAGTCGTATCATACCAATGTTATATCCCACTCTTTTATGACGCCTGATGATCTTTTTGAACTGATCAGGAAAAAAAGTTTTTCAATGATTCTTTCGAATTTATAAACTAAATTGCCATAAAATACTGGCTCTAATATTTTCAAGCCAACATTGTATTTAACGATCAACTCTAGTGTATGTGGTAGAATTTAGAAAATGTTTCTCGAAGTAAACAATATCATTAGCCTTAATTAAGTCGATTAGCAGTCAAAATTCGTTTCTATTGATAAAAATAGTAAGTGAGTATGATCAGGAAATACCACAATCACAAACTGCAGACAAGCCCCTGGCATCGTGAGGAAGAGCCACACTACACTCACGAGACACCAGGAAGACAAACAAAGCAAATCAACTTCTTCCCCATCGTGATAATTGCAAAACTAGAATGGGCACAAAGTAACGCACAACAAAACATACGAGGGGTGATCAGAAAGTTCGCTGAAAAGTGCTATCAAATCACATTGCGTTTATCGATTGCAATGAAATTTCATAGATATCAACTACCATTCATAGCAAGTTGACTGAAATTAAAATTTAGAAAAAGTGACGTCAGACGTATGAGCACGAGGCGCCGCTGTGACGTCATTTCGCTGTAAGCGGCCCATCTGTACCCCTGGGTTGCTTCTAAGAGCTAGCACTCGTAATTGTGTTTGAATTGATCTGTATTTTTAACGGAAAGTAATGTTCCATTATTCTTTGAACATAAAATGAGGTTTTTATTTTATTCCTCTGCGCTATGTAATCAAATTAATAGGTTTTAGTCCGAAGGCCAGGCCTAAAATGCGTCAGTTTTTTCGAGTTTTTGAAAGTTTTAAATAAAAAAAAACTTATTTTGTTGTCAGTTATAATATCGGACTTAAATATCAGTATTAGATCTACTGTCCTGAAAAAGGGTGTTTTTCGAAGAGTGTAAATAGTTTATTTTAAAGAATTGACATTGCAAAACAAGCAATGGTTTCATAATTTAAGTTGAATGCTTTTCCTTTTGACAGTACTGTTATTCGTTTCGATTTAGAACACCATCAATTCGATGTAAATCTTTGAAAGTTTGCATAGAAGAGGAGTAAATATGTCATTAAACATGCACGGAACGCAATATGGGCTATCACAACATAACAAACTTTTACAAAACGTTGAAGTTTAATTATTGGTTTAGTAAAACGTCAAAATCCAACGTAAACTGGGCCGGTTTGCGCTATATAGCGTTGCCTTGACGACAGCTGTAACGCACGTAGACGACTAACATCAAGCATGTTGTAACCAATCAACTGCATATGTGTTGCAGTATTATTTGCTGTAATTCTAGCTCTGTTGATCAAACGATGTAGAAATGACGACTATTTTTCGCGAACTTTCTGATCACCCCTCGTAGATTTTGATTTGATTTGATTTGATTCTGTACGTCGCATCAACAATCTTTCAATTAAACAGGGACAGGGCTTCCTGGGTTGAACCAGTACTAAGCTAGGATAAATGTGTCTTGCCCATCGTCGTGCAATTACAGAGGAAACCATAGCTATAAACCATGGTTGGGTTAACAACCAGGCATGCAGACTGTCGCATGATATCCAAGTTATATCCAACTTTTTATAACGTTTGAAAATCTTTTTGAATTGATCACTAAAATTAGGTTTTCCAACAATTCTTTTGACCTTATAGACTTAATCGCCATAAAATATAGGTTCTGATATGCCCTGTTGCAGAGAGTTTTTAAACCAATATTGTATTTAACAAGTCTCTTACATTTGAACGTACTCGTACCCACGTAAAACGAATAAGCTAGGAAATATACATACACTTAGAAGGGGCACTAGAACATCTTCATCCAGAAACTGGAAATTAACTATTTCAAAATTAAAATCATCTCATTTATCATAAATTTTACTTTAAACTATGTCATTTGTTATGGAAAAATTTAAGTCCATAAAAGGGGCTTCTTAAATTGAAGTTCTGTGGGATATATGTGACTTACCACTGTTTAAAATAAAGATAATCAATTTTCAGTAAGTCATCTAGATATCTTAAATTAGAGTTGAACGTTTCAATAACACCTGCTTTATTAAATTTGTCAGAAAGAGACAACATAAAGTCTTTCTCGTAACAAAAGAAAAACAAATCTGCAACAAGAGGGACACAATAGTACTCATTGCACTATCTATAATTAGTCTATGCAATTTAGATCCAAATATTATAGATATATTGTCCAAAAGATCGTGGAGAGTGTCACAAATTTCTGACATGATTACACATTAGAATTGTTTGGTTGCTCAAAAGTGAAAAATCATGTTTCCTATAACAAGCCAAATAAAAAGAGCCCTCTTATTTAACAGTTTATGTTTAACTGATTTAGTTAGTTTTCAGTGAATGAATATGAGGCAATGTAGTATGGAGTATAGAAATCATATTTATATAATTTTGACGCTAGAAAACCTTCACATAACCTCGCCTGAATCTTAATAAATGCAAATAGATGTTGTACCATTACTCACATAAACTGTTTCACAATATTTTATACTTTGAGCATTATTGTAGACAATTTAGCAAAGTTATTAAGGACACTGGTTACATATTACATATACATGTACATTGAATGTCGAATGTACCCACTCTGCGCTTTTTATTTCCATTTGAAAAATGAAAGATTTTACTTACCTACTAAACATCTTTTTAGCATTGTTATAAAGAATAATGTCAAACAAAAAACAATTTTTTGCTTTCTCTTTTCTCTTTAAAGGCTCTAAATTCCATGATTTATGGGCTACTTCATAGCATTTTCTAAATTTAACCATGTGAAATATTTTGGCCAACTCTAACCAAATAAAAAAACATGAAAATGAAATGATTTTCTGACATCCCTAATCTTTTATGCATGTAAGCAGAAACAGACATATTTCTTTAAGCCTTGTCACAGGTATAATGAAAACGCACAAACCGTCATGCTTGTAGCATACTAATTAACTACAACTCAGGAGATACTTTCCATGGATTCTGTTAGAATGTCCATGAATAGTAGCACGACAAGCTACAGAGGTCGCAAACATGAGATGAGAAAAATACTTGATTTAGATATTGAACTTAACAGAATAACTCCAATGGGTCTCTTTTCTAGAAATCGCTTTAGTTCAACCAGAGAACCAATCCCTCAAATGATAGTCGCCACATTACCAAGATTGTGTATGGTAGTGTGTCAAGCCTCTTTCTCACTAATATCAACACCTTTATCGGTTGATTTTTGTCTAAAGTTTGCCTTTGGTTGAATCCATCACGGCTCAAATAGTGGTTTTTCGAGGAAGTCAGTGTGATTACCGTTAGGTTGCCTCTTCTTAGTTTTGTCACAGTTTTATGTATTTAACTTGATTAACTTGATTTGGCTGCTTTCTGTGGTAGTATATGTTCTTAGCAAGGGAGCCTTTATGCTGGCTTATCAAGTGGAATGATTCTGCCAGTAAATTATATGGGCCTCAAAGCCAGAAACCTGGCTTTGGGGGTTTGCGAACAACAAAAGCTCAGAGCAACTTGTGCATCCACACTATTATCAGCGCCTTTGTAATTCGCTTATTGAAAGGTATTATATCCAAACATGTTACAAACGAAATTTCACTATTCTAGCTTGTTTCTGTAGCTGAGCTAGCTGTTTTTATATGACCTGATCAGAAACTCCAAAGACAGGTTTTCTCCCCTAGTCTAGCGAATGTGGCTGTAAATACTGTCAATTCTAAGGCAGTGACTCAGTTGTTGTAACTTTAATGGGTTTGATGTCCCCTATTATGTGTAAGTGTTGGTGTTTAGTCCTGGATTGTTTCTATTGTTTTGTGCCCTTCCTAGTTTGACAATCAATTTGCTGGAAATGACAGGGATTATGGCTTTGCTTGTTGTTGTGTTATGTATACATATTGTTGCTTTTCATGGGCAGTGATTGTACTGTCTCCTGGTCATATTTACTTGTTATATTGGGATGTTAGGAAATTTCATAACACAAATCAGATATTTATTAGAATGCATAACGCATTTAATATTTCTATCAAATTTACATGAGTCATCAGAGTATAAAATGTCAACAACTGTTGACATTTTATTTTCTGATGACTCATGAAAATTTGATAGGATGTTACTTGTTGATATTTCTATCCTCTGATTACTCATGTAAATATGATAGGGTGTTAGTTGTTGTCGTTTTATACGATGATGTCTTGTAAATTTAATAGGATGTTAATTATTGAGATAACGCATGTTTTGATAAGATGTTAGTTATTGACATTTTTATACTCTGATGACTCAGATAAGTGTGATATGAATGTTATAACTGATATAATGTTTCTTTTGTGCAATTCAGACTTTTCCTACCGATGGTACATTGATTACAATGGACACACTTTTGGTACAAAAGATACAGATAATCTTCCTTACTTCAGTAATGGATAGCACTGTAAAATTGTTTGGACCACCGGGTAAGTACCCTGAAACATACATAACATTCTGTAATGCACCAACTATTGCAAAGGGTCAGATAACCAAACATTTAGAGAATATGGTGTTTATTATTCACTGACGCCTCAGTCCAAATCTATGTTTTGGTACCCAATAGAACAGTGGATGGTCCTACTGAGTACCGACAACACACAAGCCAGCTCATGCGATTTTGGTACTTGTGATATTGACACAAGCTCTTAATTTATTTACCTAATTCTTATCAAAAAGATTCGCTATTAACCTTTTACCTCATAGAGACGCCTATTAATGCTTTTGCAAACAGAGCAGACCCAGATCAGGCAGCTCTTGTAAGAGCTGCCTGATCAGGGTCTACTCTGTTTGCTTATGGAAATATGATATATCTGATCCTACAAAAGTGGACCTGACACGTATTTACTTTACGAAAGTTAATTTATACAATCATTCATAGTGGGTGGAGCCTAGCATGAATATTCATGAAGGAAAGGGTTAAGAGAGAAGCCCTATATTCACATCGTATTTCAGTTAGTAAAATATATTTTGGTACTTATGGCAGTGAAGAACAACAAAGGCTCTGCCGACACCAGAGTTTTTGTTGCTCTAATAAAAAAAATAGGGATAAAAACTCATCACACCAGGGCTCAGGAGCAGTCTGGTCAGAGTTCATACGTTTTTCCTCCAAATGAAAAGCATGTGTTATGTAAGCAAAACAATGCAAGAGACGACTTCAGCTTATATATACTCAGAAAAACAATTGAATGATGTTAAAATACTTTTGACTTTATTACGCTTGAGAACATAGCTTCCAAACAAAGCTAGAACACTAACACTCTGCAATTCCTCAAAACGGAAAATAAAATTTACAGAACCACGTCAAAAGTAACAACCCTCTGTACCGAAAGTTCACAGGCAATAAAGTTTGATTATATATTTTTTGCTACAAACTTGACCTGGTCATTGCTTATTTTCTAATTCTTACAACAGAAAAGATTTCACACCCATTTAACATTTATTGCGCCTAATAACGAGCCAGTACGCACAACAAAAATGTGCAAAAATTCATACTTAATCCAATACGATACCATTTTGGCATTAAAACTGTGACAATGGCTACAAAGTTAGGTGTCATACATTTGACTGAGGACCACCGATGATTTCGATGTCAATCAATATGGAATACAAACGATATAAACGCATTTCAATTGATTTTGAATGTTTGTGACGTTTTCAGTATAGAGGGTTCCACCATTTGGAACAGTACTGCTACAGTAGTTTAACCATTGAAGCCTGGCTTAAATTGAACGTCAATTTTTATTAATTTGCATGTATATTTAGCTTAGTATTTATTGTATTGAACGTTAGAGATTACATGGAATCCGAATATCCTTCAATTGTTTATTTTTGAGTATATTTTTATTATAACGTTACTGATGGTCATGTCAAAAATAACGTTATGACCACAAGCTACACTTTCGGCGAAATAAGGTAACGTCCGTGACAAAAATGCAAAATTTCATTGAAATAAACAGACTTTGAAGGCGATAAAATCGCATTTAAATGTTCATATGATTAACAGAATCTTACACTCTTGATCATTGCATATAAAATGATCGCTCGTATAAGATTCTCTATATGTTTGCCTTTTCAGGTAATTTTGTTGCTGTGTCCTACATTGTCCTGACTGGAATATTTGGTAAGAATGCATAACCCACTATATGGACCTCGTCGGAAGGAAAACTTTCTTTAGGGCTTCAGAAATCCAGCTTACACTTCGATGCCAGCATGTTAAGAAATGTCCCAGTCTTTGATTAATGTACATGTGTTGTCCCAGGTATTGTCAGCATAAGGCTCTAGTCCTTCGGAAATATTTCTTGAATATATTCTTTCCAAATTGTGACAAAACTATTTGTGATACATGTAGTATCAAACCGGCTTTACCCGTTTTCAGTTTAATAAAAGCTGGAGTTTTCTTGTTCATATGTCGTAAACCAATTACTTGATATTTATTCACAATTCTAATGCACTTGCTTTTGTGATGCGACTTCTGATTTGATAACGTCAAAAATTTGCGACAGTATATACTGCTATATAATGTAGGAAACAGTCTGACGTCATTAAATAGGTCACATTGACTTGCAACGCCCAATATGAGACAAAACTGCAGAAGTGCATTAGAATGCTCCGCTTGGGCGTCGCCGTAAGACTAAATTTTCGACCGTATATCCGACGATATACCTCCCAAATGAAAATTATGAATACAGTTTTCCCATAAATATTATAGTGTTTTGATAACCTCACAACCTATATTATGAATAGTATGTGTTATAGAGGTGACTGGCTGAAACAACAATTAACCAGGGAATGCCACAATCATAGAACACAGACTATAATTATAATCAACATAACGCACCAAAAGTCTTTTCCTCAGTGGGATTTTTGAAACCCAGAAAGGGCATACTAAATTAGATCACCAAAAACAGGACTAGATATACTATGGCAGCAACACTAACAAAGAAATAGTAAAATCAAAATCACTGGCTTAGTAAGGGTCACGGGGGGTCGCGGTTTGGAGCCTCACCAGCGTCACTGCGTTGTGTCCTTGAGCAAGACACATTAATCCTTGCTTAGTACTGGTTCAACCCAGGAAGACCTGTCCCGACATAACTGAAAGATTGTTGACTGGGACACAAAAAATCAAATCAAACAAGCAAACCTGGCTTTGTAATAATATCAAACGTGGTGATTGGGGATTAATCAAATGAGCTGTGACATTAGAAAAGTTTTCGCTAAGCCGCATGGAGAAAGCTTAAGTCGTTAGTTACCCACTGAGCGCACAATAATGTCTCTGGTCAGACTGGGTGGATGCCCTCGCTGATCTGAGTCTTTGCTTTGTGCACGCTCATGATCATTTTGTTGATTTTGTCATGTCATGGGTCAAAGACCAGCTGCCTTTTGATGTGGCAACCTAATCAGCGTCCACAAATTTCCGTTTAGTCTGTGGATCCATGGTAAATTAATGGAATATGAAAAAATAAAGTATTCGAGCAAGCTCATGAGACTTTGTTGCTTATCACATAGGCGATTAGCAACTAATCAGACGTGCCTGTCTGCAGCCTTGTCTGTTTTTCTGCTTGTACACATACGGCATGGAAAAAGGCGATGGTTAAGATCTGAATTCAGTAATTTTGCCTCATTTATGATCTGGTCAATTAACTGCTAGTTTTGTTGAGAACTATAAATGCAAAATATATACATATATTCAGGAGGGCAAGGGATGAATTCATGTTTTGATAATCTTTGTTCTCTGTTACAGAGCAGGTTGATTCAACTAGCACATCATCAACTACAACAACTACGTCAGAAGTAACCAACATATCCCTAACCACGGTTTTAGATACCACGTCAATTTCAACAATATCAGGCAATGCAATCACGCCATCCTCGGCAAACAATAGTTCAGCAACAACTTTGACACCTGAAACAAGCACAGTCACTGATAATTCTACCTCGTCCCAAGCCACCATAAATGTTGCATCCACAACCTCAGCAATTAGAAGTATAACCACTGTCAGTACCGCTCCAACAAGTGTTCCAGCAACTATTGATTCAACATCTGCTTCTAATCCATATTCAACATGTTCTGGTACTAATGTGTCTGCCATTCTTATAAACGGTTCTCAATACTGTCCATGTTTGGCAAAACAAACAAATGACACTTTAGAATTTGACATTGATGAAGTCATCCAAGAGCTCATTCTTGATGCGAAACAACTCTCTTCATACACAAGCAAGTTTACCAGCGCTGAAGACAACAGACCATCAGCTCAGACGTTGGGTAGTTTGGGACTCATCATAATAATTGGTGTTGTTGTTACAATAATAGTCTTAGATAGTCACAGTCTTAGTAGAGAATTTAAGAAGATCCGTAAAAATTATAGATCCATTAAACGAAGAATTTCTCAAAGAAGTTTGAAAGTGCAAATTTTGGAAAATATTGAAACACAGTCAATGGGTAAAAAAAGTCTACAAAATTCACAAAGTACAGCATCAAATACAACATTAACCTCATTGATCTCATTGGAGACGCAGACATAATTTTCAACAGAGATGTATTGTAAGACACTCCTGGTGTTGTTCCATCACATCCAACCCATGCCTCCAGATAAGAGTGCGTATTTGAAAATTATTTTTCTTATTTCTGAAGCAAAACATATGTTGTGGGTACTCAAAAGACATGTTAAAACTGATGGGTAAAGAAATATTCACAAATGTACGCTGAATTATTTTGCCTAACTGGACCTATGGAACCTCAGCTAAAATGCCTATTTATCAAATGAAAATGGGCCAGTATATAAGATATCGATATCCATTGCATTGGTGATAGACTTCAAGTTAAAAAGACCCTGCACTTCACCCCCTACCCCACTAGAGAATTTCGCAAACATATTCTATCAGAAAGCGGAATGCGTGGGCTGAACATTTCGATAGGCTTCTCAAAGTGGTGTTTGACTGGGAACCTGATCACCTGTCCAAAGAACCGCCGCTAGAAGGCTTGCCTATCCCAATCACTATTGATATGGTGAAGGAGGCCATCTAAAAGATGAAGTCTGGCAAAGCTGCAGGTCCATCAGGCATAGTGTCGGAGATGATCAAGGCAGCAGGTGATACAGGTGCCACCAGGATCTGCGATCTTGCTACTGCAATTATCCGTGATGGCAAGGTCCCAACTGACTGGGAGCAAAGTTTCATTGTCTGCCTTTACAAGGGAAAGGGTCATGCTTTGGACAGAGGCAACTATCGAGGCTTCAAGCTGACTGAGCAGGCCATGAAGATCCTAGAGAGGATTGTCGATGGTCTCATAAGACAGGTGGTGTCTAATGACGACTCCCAGTTCGGCTTTGTCCCAGGAAGAGGCACTACAGATGCAATCTTTGTGGTCCGACAGCTGCAGGAGAAATACCTTGCAGCGAACAAGAGGCTTTATATGGCCTTCCTGGACCTACAGAAAGCATTTGATAGTGTCCCTCGGAAGGTTATCTGAGGGGGCCCTGAGAAAGCTAGGTGTTGAGGAATGTATTGTGCGATTAGTCCAGGGAATGTACGCTCATGCGCGAAGCCGGGTTCGTGTTGGCGAGGGTTTCAGTAAAGAGTTTTAGGTGAAGGTGGGAGTCTACGAGGGATCCATACTCAGTCCCTTGCTCTTCATTATTGCGCTTGAGACCTTGTCACGTGAGTTTTGGGCTGGTGTTCCCTGGGAGGACCTATATGCGGATGATCTTGTCATCATTGCTGACTCTCTAGAGGAATGTGTCAGGAGGCTCTTGATATGGAAAGAAGCCGTGGAGAAGAAGGGGTTGAGGGTCAATGCAGGAAAGACAAAGGTCATGATCTGTGGTACAGGCCTGTACCTCTTGCAGAGTTCAGGCGAATACCCATGCGCTGTCTGTTGTACAGGAGTAGGCAACAACAGCATCTACTGCAATGGCTGCAAACTTTGGGTGCATAAGAAATGCAGTAGGCTACAACGACTGACACCAAATCCGGATTATAGGTGTGCATGGTGCATGGGAAATGCCTGTCCTATTGACGGCAGGCCACAGAATGAAGTCCAGGTTGGACCTGATAAGCTGGATGTGGTAGCTTCCTTTTGCTACCTGGGTGGCATGATTTCAGCTGGTAGAGGCTGTGAAATAGCGGTCACTGCTCGTGTGAAAACAGCCTGGGAGAAGTTCAGGGAGCTACTACCAGTTCTCACATCCCGCCACCTCTCTTACAAGACACGTGGTCATGTATACAGCTCTTACGTGCGGAGCGCCATGCTACATGTCAGTGAAACTTGGCCACTGACCAAGACGAACCTGCAGCCCTTGCAGCGCAGTAATAGGGCCATGACAGATCTGCAGTATCAAGCCAGAGGACGTGGCCACAGTAAGGTCAAGGGAATTACCGGCAAAGCTTGAGCTTGAGGACCTCGACCTCATTTTGAGAGAGAGAAGGCTTCGCTGGTTTGGGCATGTGGAGCGTTCTAGTGGTGCAATCAGAACAGCATGTGATATACAGATTGATGGCAGGCGATGGGGCAGGGAGGCCCATCTAACATGGAAGAAACTGATGAAAAGAGACTGCCGTGAGATTAAGCTCACGACAGTTGACCCTCAAGAAAGGAGCACCTGGAGATCATGTGTGAGATCTGCTATGCGTGCAGCTAGCCAGTTACCTGGAAAGGTGCCCACTGATGTGGATGATGCCCCTGCACCTGCACGTTAATCAAAAATCTGATTATGATGATTATGAAAGAACCATCCTAGTTGCATCGAATAAGAGATCTTTGCACTCTGTAAGCCGTGATGTTAACCTGTAACAGCCTAATACATATGTTACTATATCAAATAAGAAAAAAAGTAAAATTAAAGTTAGGCGTATAGAAAGAGAACATTAAACAATATAATTATTTGATTTTAACATATAATCTGCATAACGGATGCCTTTACTACATATAAAAGCTTTTTGAACAAAATTACATCTTCCTACACTGTTATTTGCGTTGCATTGATTAAATTACCCTTTGATATTGGTAATTGTAACTAACATCGTTTACTTTTACTACTGCTCTGGGTATTTTTTAAAATGTTTTAGATCTTGTATTACTAACAATACTCCTTTTTTCTATCTTAAATATTTTGTCTTCATTGATGTATTAAACAACCCTATCCAAGTTTAAGGAGAACAGCTTGGTCGGAAATATGTGAAAATATTCGCAGCTGGTTGATATCTTACATGTTTGAAAATATCTTGCTCATATAATAAAGAATCATAGATATGTAAGTAAGTCAACACGTTTCGAAGACCAGGGCACTTATTAAAGGGTGTAACATATGTTACATGCCATAATAAATAAGCAAGGACATTGTCTTGACGAAAGAGATTTTATTTCAGAAAAAGTGAAATATATTTCCCAGTAAACCTCTAGTCTTTGGTGCCTAAATCTTAGAAATGGTATGCATTGCTGATTATCAAGCCCATGGACTTTTGTTACAGATGTTATGATTAGACTTTTTCAACTTAGTTCCTAATACATGTACGTATAATGCAAAATGATATAGAGACACAAATAGAAAAGATAGTTTTACATTTTAACAAAGTAAGTAAGGGTGCAAAGATTTAACAAGACAATTTAATATATGTTCCTTTTAAATGTAAATATTAAATACTAATCCTTATCCAAGTCACCTTTATATACAGTATCTTTCATTGTGTTTGCTTCTGTGGCGAAATCATCATCATCATCATCATCAGCAGCAGCAGCAGCATCATCATCATCATCAGCAGCAGCATCATCATCATCATCATCATCATCATCATCATCATCATCATCACAACCAGTAGAATCATAGCACAGTATATAGACTGCAAGTTGAGAAAGACGCTGCTTCAACTACCCAGGTGATTTGCAGACATATCCTAAATTAAAGAACAATCCTACCTCTGTCGAACAAGAGATGTTTGCACTCTGCAAGTGGGGGCTTAAGCCTGTTATAGCAAGTTACCTTACGTTATTATATCTCATTGAAACAAAGTAAAATGAAAGTTTGAGCTACTGAAAGAAGACTTTAAAATATCTAATTATTTGAATTACTCATGTAGTTTGCATGCTGGATGCATTTACTACATATGAAATAATTTTGAACAAACTAACGGCTTCCTATGGTGTTATGTGCGTTACATGAATTAAATTACCTTTTCAGATGGTAATTGTGAATAGTATTATTTAAAGGTGTTTCCTGTGTTCCTCGTTATTTGTGCTCAAATGGTATTATTGAGTGTATATGTCGCCTGTGTCAGTATCAAACAATGTAATGACTGAGTTAAAGTCCTAGCATTCTTCAAAAGCAGAACCAGCACGTCAGTGTAAGGGGATCAAAGACTAATATGGGTAGTGTTTGTGCTGTTTTACATATATGCATACAATGAATTAGGTTCTGGCATCTGCCTCTTCCTGTGAAACGGCGGGAGCATCCACTGACCTTACATCAACTGCCTCTGCATCCGTACTAGTCAAGTGATAGCATTGCTCCGATATTGCGAAATATGTATATCTTTGCATATGAGGATTTCTGCCATTGGACAAAAAAGATTCTGTAATGTTTTTGCTTTCTCAGTTTGCGCAGGCATACCATCAGCTTTTGCATGCAAAAAAGAACCTTGACCAAGGGGATACCACAATATAACCTTTAGGTCTATATTGTGCTCAACGGATGGTTCTATATGGAGTAGACTAGTTGATAAGGCTGTCCCATTTCACGATCCATTAAAAAGGCTGAAATTGAAAACATTTGCTCTGGTGGTGTAATCACAAAAGTTAACGTCTAATAACAATGCACATGCCCATTCATTATGCCAAGTTACGTATCTTACATCCTTTAATAAGATATCTGGTCCTAGACGGTGAATCATTGAAGAGAACGGTTTGATTTGTGCTCTGTTCTCCCTGCATTGCACTGTTTTACAGGCTGTGTCACAGCTTGCACTTTCATCTGAAGGTGATAGAATTATCGCACTTGGAGCACTTCAGAACTATTATTAGATGATCTTGAAGAATGTGTTGGTCGCATGTATGGAAAGAAAATCTCTTCCACTATAAACAAGCTCACCTATGATTTATTTTTTGTTACAGAAATATCAAGGTACACCAGACCAGGCACCCAGTGCTTCTGATGGCATCGATCTTAGCCTTCTTCCTCATTGCAGAGCTTTATTCTTCTTCCTCCTTGCAGAGCTTCACTGGAAATATAGGCTCAAGAGCCAATTATCAGGCATTCATATTAGTTTCTGAATGTGCCAAGCCCTGAAGGGGTATAGTTGGAAAGTTGATGATGATGGCTCATTCAATTTTAGTGTACTGGCGGTAAAATTGTACACAGAGGAATTGATTGATAGTGATGACTCTACTGGTTGGTTGCCAGGAGGCTGGATGATGGTTATTTTGCCTTAGCAGACACAGCGATAGATGTTTTATATGAGGGCTACTTGGATGAGGTTTATTTTTGAATATTTACATTAAACAGGACATTTAATAAATTGTCTTAAAATGTGAAACTATCTTTTCTATGTGTGGCTCTATAGTTAGCATTTTTGTATAAGGAAATATGTGAATAAGGAAATATGTGAAAAAGGTTTAAAAAAAGCCTACTTTTAGTGATGAATTCAAAAAGATAATCTAACGCTTTAAAAAGTTGAATATAGCATGGATGCCATGCGACAGTATTACATGACTTTTTGGTTACTGTAAAGGCGGCACCTCATGAATGCGTAATTAGGACTGGTCAACCTTAGACATAGGTAGAAGCTGAAATGAGGCGTGGTTTTAATCAAACGTAACTGTATCATCTTGCGCCATTACCTCAGTATAGACGCAAAACGAGGTGGCTGCCACCTATCAAAACACATTATTTAGTCCTTAAAACGCCAGCAAAATAACTGCATCTGAAAATGTCTATTTAACATAAGCATAGAGGCAAACATTGTGGACCCAGATCAGACTGCTCCTACAGGAGCAGTCTGATCTGGGTCCACACTGTTTGTCTATGAGGCTTCAAATATTTTAGTGGACGACAAAAAACCATACATTTTGTGATTATGCGCTTTTAGGGTTAATAAATGCGAGTTCAGTGTGTATACGGTTAGGATTTTCATGAAATGCACGCACGTTTGTGCGGCCCAAACAACTAATTAATTCTTCATCAAATTATAAATAGAACCCGATTTCCCTTGTTTTGCAGATGAAATAGCCGAACCACGTCCTGATATGAATATTAAAGTACCCCCTTTACAGAGAGCAAAAAGTTATATTATATGCATGTCTGATTGTCACAGTTTATCGCCGTTTCCTCTTTAATTGCACGATGGTGGGTCAGGACTCAAGACTCAATAAAGGCCCTGAAGTAAAGCGTTCATCCGTTGTCTGGTGCCTGATGGTTGTCTTTCGCTGGGGCCACCTTGAGATTTTTTTAGCTCTGACTGTCTGCCAGTCGTGAGCCCTTTTGTTTGTTTCATCATGTGTTAATTTGATTAGATTGTTTATCTGTGATGATACATTACATCAGTTAGGAAACCTCCATGAAAGGTGTTAATTTGATTAGATTGTTTCTCTGTGGTGATACATTACATTAGTCAGGAAACCTCCAAGCGAGCTAAACAATTTTGTGTTTTAACAACAAGAGAATCTAGGGCGAAGAGTTGGCACCAGTGAAATGCATTTAAGCCCCCAGTGGCGTAGGCTACTGTCCTTCTTCAGTGGTGTTCTGTTATTGTTGATTCATTGTTGCTCCTGTTGTTTGTGGGGGCTCTGTGTTGGTCTCGTTTTGTTATGTAGTACTTATCATCCTTTCTAGATTTGTAATCATCTTGTTAAGGATGGGACAGGTGATGCTTTACTTTATCTTCCTGTGACTCTTCCTCGCGGTGCCCCTGGTTGGTCTGCAGTGTGCGATTGTGGCATTTAAGTACTAGGACATCCTTATATTGAATTTAGTCAATAAAACAATAAGCCAGTACATTGAATAGGCAGGATTGATCATTTTGGTGTTTTATCTTAATATACACATTACCAGAATTGATTTGTTTGTTGCACTGTGATGATACATTCAATTAGAGCTAAATCATGTATGTGCTTTAACAACAGGAGAAACTAGGGCAAAGATTTGTTGCTCCCATATTGTAAGGGGTTTTGTGTTTGGATCTGGCTTTGTGACATACATGTAGTTTAATTTGTGTCCCGGGGGTAGGGGGACCACGTTAAAAAAGTATTTCTCATTGATACAAAAAGTGACTATTTCAGCCAGAAAATAAAGTCAAACATTTTTCGAAAAAGGAACCTAAATCCAAAAATTGAAATACAGGCTAAAATCCAAGCATTTATTTGTTTCAAAATCACAGACATGATACATTGTAGCTCCCATTACCCCTCTGGAAGTCTCCATATGACTTTAACTGTTAGTAGGATGTTAAACACAAACACATGCAGTTTGGGAGTTTGGTTATAGAGAAGTAAAATAACTACAAATAAATAGTTATGGATGGAAAATTTATTTAAATTCTCCCTTTTAGAGCAAAAAGACAGTAATATATTATATAACAGGAAATCAACATGTACCTAACATACATCCCACCTATACATATATACACTATAGTAACAATGCAAAGTGAAACATGAAACATTTTTTTTAAAAAGAGTACAAGGTTATTAACCTTTAAAGTGCCATGTGTTGTCTTCTGCAGAAAAGTTTTAGAAGCCTTTTTTGACTAGCAGGGTAGACCCAGATCAGACTGTTCCTGTAAGAGCAGTTTGATCTGGGTATACAATGCTTGCCCTATAATTACATAAGTCAGCTGCTGTTAGCAATAGAAAAACTGTGCAGCAATGGAATTTAGCAGTCAACATTTTCAGATGAATTTTTGCAGACACTTTTAGGGGTTAAAACATGGAATTTATCTGTTCATATATATAAATCCTGATAAGGCATATTTATGCATTCAAAACTAAACAAGATGGGTGTATAAAATGTAGCAAGGGACTGGCAAACAGCATATACCTTGATCAAACTGCTCCTTCATGAGCATTCTGATCTAGGTTTATGCAATCCATTAAAGGCTGGAGGGCAAATATGGTTAGTCAAATTATCCAGAAACACATGAGGTTCATCTCAATTCTTGAGCCCTAACATATCCAAAAACTTAGCAAACAGTAAATATAAGACTGGAATGTTCTAGAAAATTAACACAATTGAAGGTGTAGGTCTCAGTCAAAGTGGGAGGGTTTCCCGAGTTGGACCAGTACTAAGCAGTGCAGGTAAAGTGTCTTGCTCTCACAATACAGTACCTCCTGTGAGGCTTGAACCAGCTCTCAATCTCAAACAAAGCACTCTACCACTGTGCCACTGCGCTCCTCCATTACCCCATATAACCCTTAAAGTGTGAATTGCATCAAAAGTTGTCTTCTTTGTCATCTGCTCAAATATTTTTGAAGCTTCTTTGACAAACAGCCTAGACTCAGATTAGACTAGTCTGATCTGGTCCACACTTTTTGCCTCTATACTTACATTAGTCAATAATGATAACAAATATATGCAGTAGATTACTTAAGCAGTCAACCATTTAAGATGCATTTTTGCCAGCACTTTAAAGTTTAAGCTGAGATGTTTTTCTTGTGTTGGAAAGGTTTATCGCTGACTACAAATCACATGATTTCTGTTTCCTACAATACTTGATGCAGTTGCAGGCAGTATATGTGGCATTGTGCAGACTTGCCAGAGCCTACGCTGCTTGCTGATGCAGTAAGCACCAACGATCCTGTGTACTGGCCCATATATGATTTATAAGAATCCATCATGAATGTGAGGGCGGAATAGAAAAATCTGTCCCGAGGATCACCGATTGGCATCACATTGCTTGCCAAGTGATGACAAATGGTGATCACGAGAGACGGATTTTTCTATCCCTCCCTCACATGAATAATGGATTCTTTTTCTTGCTCACCACTAAATACCGCATTTTATATTCGAAAATCATGAAAAGGCTTCCAGAAAATCCTCAATAAGCTGAGATGGGCATGGTGACGTCATTTTAACATTACAATGTCACAGATCGATGTGCGGCCAGGGTGCGGCTGTTCATTTTTATCATTCCCACAGGCTGGTATGGGAATGCAAGATAGAATTATCTCACATGGGTAAAAACAACAGATATCCTGATATGGTGTGCGACAAGTAACATTATCTCATGGGCTATGTCTAAAGTAATGACTTCACAATGAAATCTCTATGTGCAATAGATGCTAAATTTCCAATGAAATCCTTATGTGCAATAGGTGTTAAATTTCCAATGAAATCTCAATGTGCAATAGGTGCTATTTCAAATGAAATCCAATGCAAGTGCAGTGTTACTAGGAATTTCTGTCTTTGTGAAGTCCTTTGGTACAATAAATATATTGGGCAGCCAGTGAGATTACATACATATATGGGTGAAGTAATTCTTTAAAAAATGTAGGTACAGCTATCTAGTGGGGCTAGAGACTTAATGTAAGGTCTGATCCTATATACAATTGGTTTAAGGTCTGAGCTTATATACAATAGGTTTAAGGTCTGAGCCTATATACAATAGGTTTCATCAGGGCCACATAATCAGAAAACCTTCTTTTATTTTATTTGAAACACAAACATACTCAGATGAGACTGTTCAGCACCACTGTCAATTACTTTCTGAGCTGTACAATAGCTAAACATTCGCATCCAAAATTTCAAGATTCAAGTTAAGTCTCTGTAGTTGAGCAGGCTGGATTGAACCTTACCTTGTCAAAAACGTGATGAAAGGTTTTCTCATGATGAGACCTGTTCATGATCCAACATGGTTCTAATTAACCCTTGTCATGCTGAATATTTTTATGTACATTACGGTAAATGTTCTAAATTTTCCAACATTTTTTCTTTCTGTCCGCAAATAAAAAAGTGGTTTATAGGGCTGGAATTCACAAAATGCTTGTCAGAATAGCAAATAGAGAAGACCCTGATCAGACTGCTTTGTCCAATCTGGGTCTGCGTTGTTTGTCTAGGCCTTTTTGGCAGGCAGCTAGTGTTCGAAATTTTAGAACATTCACCGTAATATACATAAAAACATCCAATTTTATCCAATTAACTTGCAGCATTCCAGTTGTAATCATGTGTTTGACATCAGATTGGAAAACAGCATGGATCCTGATCAGAGCCATCTGATCTGGATCTACAGTGTTTTCAAAAAAATGATAAAACAGGGTTCAGCAGGACAAGGGTTCATTAAGATAAAAGCCAAAACAGGGAATGTAATGATTCCTTAATTGCTTTCTTTTGTTTCAAAACATGTGTCCCACTACCAAAGCATATTCTGTAGGTACTTTTTAACCAGAAAAAAATGCATGAAAATAAATCTTGAACAACTATGATCAAAAAAGGCACAAACAAATCTCGGTTTTGTCTAAGGGTGCAAAATATCCTCAGATTAGCACTACATAATTTTTAAAAAAATGATTTCTGACAATTTTTGTAGCAAGCTATTTACACCATTTCTACAAGTAATTTTACAGCTAATGAGTTTCAACTCAGTCTATGTAAACTAGTCTACAAACAAATTAAATGACTGACATTTAACCATCAATGCACCAAATAATAAAACAAGCAAATATAGAGTAACAAACAAAACATCAACAATGAAGAAATGATTCAATGGACCAACAATTGAGGTTTTTGGTTTGGTTTGATTCTTTACCATGGGTGAAAGTTCACAATTTCCAAAATCCTGCCCATTTGAAACGCCAGTCTTAAAACTTGCAGTGTGCCCACTAAATATTCACAATCTAAAGTTTAAATGATCAAATGCCCTTAGACAGACTAAAACTAAATCAGAAAAGCTACTATTACCTGCAGAATTCAGCATTTTGAGGCTGACTTTCTGTGGAAAAGTGGCCTCAAAATGATGAATTCAGGAATAATCCTAAAAACTTTCACCCATGCTTTACGTCTCAGTCAACAGCTATGGTCATGTCAAGACAGTCAGTTCACCTAACCACACAAGCTTGACTAAGCAGTTAACCAGTACTTAGTGCACATACTTTCGCTTGTAACTGACAACATCCTCTCTTCCATCAGTGGATGGAGGAGAATGATGGAAATTATTTCACAATCAATCCTCACGCAAGTATGGGCCGGGATCGAACTCCCGATCCTATAATTTGCAGTCAGACTCGCTACCAATTGCGCTACGGGTCCCGGAGAGTTTGTAATTATAGCATAAGAGAGTAGCAAAGGCATCTGCACAGTCTTTCAGAGTTTTCACTGCTCTCATTCAAAAATTATGATATTAGATACATGATTAGACCTAAACTTAAATCTATAGAAGTAATTGAATGCCTAGACCAAAATTTGGACTTCTAGCCTCACTAGATAGCTGAACATGTATGCCTTTGTATTCTGATGAATATTCTCATACATATTGATACTATAAGTATGGGATTGTCCATTTTGCTATTTTAGGGGTCAAAGCTAGAATTTTCTGAATTATGGTGTATTTCTGCCTCTGAAGGTTTGTGTAAATCTTAGCAAAAAGTGCTGACCCTGATGAGATGCAGCATTATGCTGCATTTCATCTGGGTCTTCACTGTTTGTGAAAGTAACTATAGGGGTTTCCAGTACACAGAGGGTTAAAGTGAGACTATATACAAATGTGAGGCTAGACATTAGAATCTGTTAGCCTCTACTTGTTGGGTTCAAAGGATGAATAAGCTTGAAAATACATTACATGGAAGAAATGGACAAGAATAAATTTCTATTATGATGGTTACGGCTCGGTTAGGGTTAGAATCAAGTTTGGTAGCAACTATAACATATCTCTTTTAACTATTGAAAGCATGGGTGTAAGTTCAAATTTCCAAAATCCTAAACTTTTAAAATTCAAATTTTAAAACTTCAAATATTAATATTTGAAGTTTAAATGGTCAATTGGCTTTAGATAAACTGTAAATATCATCAGAAAAGTTATTGCAATCTGCCTAATTCAGTATTTTGAGGCTGACTTTCTATGAAAAGTCAGCCTCATAATCCTGAAAACTTTCGTGAAAGTATGGGCCAGATGAAGTGGTGGCCAGATTCTAAAAGTGCTCCAAATACAATAAGTACACGCATCTCATGGCATGACCCAAATGGCTTGAAAGCAAATTCAGCTGAATGTAAGCACTAAAAAAATGTAAAAAATAAGTTTACTAAGGTGGTGTAATTCTGATCCAAGATGGGATTTTCTGTTCAAAAAATAACAGTAAATGTTCTAAAATTTTGAACATGAGTTGCCTGTCAAAGAGGCCTAGACAAACAGGTCTAAAACCCAGATCAGACTGCTTCTGAAGATGCAGTCTGATCAAGATCTTCCCTATTTGCTTTTCTGACAGAAATTTTGTGAATTCCTGTCCTGATAACTACCATTTTATTTGAGAAATGAAAGTGTTCAAAATTTTAAAATATTTACCGTAACAAAAACCTGAATCATCCTTGAACATAGCAAGCCCCCAGATAAGAGTGCATAACTGAAAATGATGTTTCATATTTCTCAACCAAAACATATGTTGTGGGTACTCAAAAGAACCGTCTCAATGAGACGGTTCTTTGAGCACCTAAAACACATGTTTAAACTGATGGATAAGAAAATAATTGCAATTTTATGCTATTTTTTTTTTTTTTTTTTTTTTTTTGCTTAACTGGCCCTATGAGATAGATTCTAATTTTTGTACATTTTTTAAGCTAACAAAGTCAAACAAAATCATGACATCAATGGTATCTATTGTGGTATATCTTGTTGCTAAGGTGACATGGAAAAAAGTTCAAAAATCCAAAACCCGGAGCTTTTGAAATTCAAATCTTAAAACTTGCAGTGTGCCTTTGAACTCTTAATTATTTCAAGATCAAAAGATCAATTGTCTTTGGATAGTCTGATAATAACTCAGAGAAGCTAATTTAATCTGCCTCATTCAGGATTTGAGGAAAATCTGCCTCCAAATCCTGAATTCAGGAATAATTCTGAAAACTTTCATGATGTAGTTATGAGTGGAAACAAAAAAAAAACTTTTTTTATCATCAATGACTTATGGGTGCTTACTAGAGTGTGTTTGTGATCAATTGATTTTACCAATATATGTTTTAATAACTATCTTTGTATTTACAAATGTAGTGTCTTAATATGTTAACATGGGTGCGTTGCTAGAATGTGTATGTTATATCACTCCCAGACGCAACCTTGTGTTATAAAAATATTTTGAGGGTAAAATTGTAAATTTTTTTCTTATCCATCAATTTTAACAATCGTTTTGGGTACTCAAAAGAACCATCTCATTGAGACGGTTCTTTTGAGTACCCACAACATATGTTTTGATGCCTGTTTAAATAGTGCCCATTTACACACATGCAATAAGGACCATTATCTCATGGGTTTACCCATATGTTTAAACTGATGGTTCAGAAAATAGTCACAATAATTTTATGTTCAAAAGGTTTGCTTATCTGGACCTATGCTACTCATTCATCTACCCAACTTATTTACTGCAGCACCAGCATTGCCCATCTCCTTATTATTAGCTTCATCAGAACTACCCAGCCCCTGATCAGCTTCATCAGAACTACCCAGTGCCTGGTTTGCCAGTCTTAACAGATTCAAAGCAGCTTCCTTGTCTGTGTAGCTCCCTTGTCTTTTATTGGTCTCACTACAATCTTGGTCGTTTGTGTCTATCACTAGTTTAGTTTCTGATAAATCATCATCGTCACCGTCATCAGTCTCCTGTATTCTTTCATGTTCACCATTCACATTCAACCTGTTCTCAGAGTTCACCAGAGGTCTTTCTCCTTTTTCTGAAACTGTCGTAGACTTACTCACTTGTTCAGATGTGATCATTTTAACAGATGTTGCTATTGCGTTTTCTACTTTAGATTCTGTATTCTGAGGAGCTGATACAACTCCACTCATCCTTGGACAAACAATATACCCTGAGGAGTGACCCATAGGTTTAAGAACAAACTGAACATTACTAGGTCCAGGTTTAGGAGTAGTATTGCTCAAATGTCCTGGTGTGTTTGTAATATTTTGAACAGTGACGTAATGATTCTCCAATTCTTTCTCAAGTGGCCTTATTGGCTTTTTATCAGAGATATTGGTGCTATGCTGCAAGTCCTTAGAAACAGATATCACAGGTGTTTCATATGTGTGATCTCTGCTTTGTGTAACTGTAACTTGAACTGCTGGGGCAATAGAAAGAGACTGAGTATTGGCAAAAAGTTTTGAACTTAAGCTTACAGGAGTCTGTGAAACTGACATTGTAGAACTACTGCTAGGCGGAGGAATCACATGTGGTGTGCTGACACTCACTGCTGGAATGGTTGCCTGGCTAATTTTAGCTAATGTTTGCTGAATCTGTTTTGGAGTTAATGTCTGATTCGCAATCTGAACTATAGCCTGGGGCATGAGTTTTAAAACACCATTTTCTAAAGTCACTGGTACACCTTGTTGGGTGACCAACTGTCCACCAATGCTAAATAACATGATCTTCTGCTGAGAGCCTGTGGCAGTATTCTGAACTGTTTCAGGAGACTTCAATGGTCTTATCACTAATGGTTTAGCTTGGCTAGCAATCAGATCTGGCTGTGCTGCAGTTACTTTAGGTGTGAGTTTTGTTGGGTAGATATTTTCTATTTTGTTGCTTATTTTATTCACAGCAATTACCTTACTTGGCCCTGCGGCCTGCTTGGTAGTGCCAGGATTCACACCTAATGGTGCAACTACTTCATTTGTTATCTGATTCACTGCAATTGTCTTGCTTCCTAATTTTGCAAGTGCTGATGCACTCATCTGAGAATTTGTTATTGCTAAAGTGGCAACCGGTATTTGTGAAGGAGTAAGTATTGATTGACCGTCTGATGGCTGCTGCGGGGTTACAGTACTGAAACCTTTTGGCATATTAGTGTTTAACCCTGAAATCACTCTACCTCCTTCCAATTTTACCTGACTTCCTTGCACTTGGGTTCCATTATTGGAGATCCCAAGGTTCTGTATGAGACTAGGAGAGGCCAGTTTAAGAGCTGAAGGCTGATTAGCTGGTGTGTTCAACTGTTGCTGTAAAAGTATGGGCTTTACATCTGGCAAACTGGCATTACCAACATTTACTTTAGTCTGGAGCTGAGATGAGGCCATTTGTTTGACAAGAGCTGCAGCATTCACCTGTTTCAAAATATCAGCATTAACACCAGAAATGGTAGTGCTAACTTGACCTAAACTCCCGATTACTTGTCCAGTTGGAAGCTGAACTGAACTTAAATTTCCATTCCCACTTGCCTTCACATTTGGTAAAGAGGTTGGAAGTTGGTTAGAAAGAGGAATCAGATTATTCTGTTGGAGGGATTCTGTTTTCACACCTTGAAGCTGCAGGCCTGGACTCTGGTTTAACACTTGTGGAGATATCATGCCTGGGGTGAGAATAACTGGACTCACTAACTGTTGGAGACCAGAAGGGTTCAAAGAGGTCTGAAGAAGATTAAGATTCTGTTGAAGAACACCTGGGCTCTGAACAGTCATTCCTTGTTGTAGGAAAGGAATACCTAACTGGTTCAAGACTGGGCTGGCAACAGGTAAGTTTGCTGTGCCAGGCATGAGCAATCCTTGAGGAAGATTAATCATTGGTGACATAGAAGTGCTTGTAGCTAGTTGCAGCCCTGATAAATTTGGAGGGAAGATAAATTTTCCTGGTTGCTGTGATGATTGTATGGGTGTAGCAGCAGTAGCTACAGTTGTGATTGCTGGGGAGTTCAGCTGAGAAACTGGCATGATTACAGGCATAGTAGATCTAGATTGATTATCAGCTACAGATACTGTAATCCTGGGTGTATTGGCTGCATTTACAGCTTGAATAACATTGGCAGAAAGTTGGCTTGTTCCTGATGGAGTTTTCATCAGTTGAAGAGGCGGTGGGGCAATGTTTGGTCGGCCCACTGAAGATAGTGGGGAATTTATATTCTTAAGATTTGGTGATACCAAGGCCTGGGACTGGGGAGATGCAATTTTTACAGACTGGCTAACAGGGCTTTGTTTTGTTGCCAATTGACCAGTATGAGTTAAAACAGAAGAGGAAGCTTGGGCAGAAGACTGGTTTTGTGTTTTCTTACTTTGCGGTATAACAATTCCTTGTGGAGTAACAAAACCTTGCACCAGTCCTTGAGAAGTCAGAATGGTTTGTGGTATCATCTTAGTTACTACATTTTTACCTTCCAAATTCTGAACTACCTTTGAGAGAGTTTGAGACGATTGTACTAGTGTGGCACTCTGTGCATTCGCTTGGCTACTCACATAAATAAGAGGTGATGATGTAGTTGATCTTGGACCGACCTGTGGCTGGGAAGCCAATGATACAATAGCTCCGGGCCCAAGCTGAGCTCGAATTAAATCAAGTCCTTTCAACATAATGCCACTTGACTGACTTGCTGATGTCACAACTGGCAATGCCGATGATGGAACTTGACCAGCGGGAATTAAATTTGTACCAAGCCCAACAGACTGACCAGCAACTGAGACGAGTGGTGTTGCGGCAGAAGACACTAACATATTAGAATTAGCACCAGACATAGTTGTACCTAATACAGAACCTGATGACATAGTTACAACTTTTGGAGCCACAGGAATCGGAGATTTCATTGTTTGTATTGTCTTGGTAACATTGCGGCGAGGTCCAATGGATGGCAGTGATGTAGGAGAAGGCACTTTGATGTTAACTGTTGGTAAAGTAACATTAACACTAGTAACAACTGCTTTAACTGCAGAATCTAGAGCAGCTTTACTTGGTAACTTAATCAATGAAGGTATTGATTTGGCTCCTGCTGCACTTGTCTGCAATAATAGCGTATTCAATTTTGAGGCAGATATTGATGTAAAAACACACTGCTGTGCAGTAGCTGCACCAAGACCAGAGTTTGGGGTGGACAATGTTAAAGTGGGTGCTAAAATCTGATTAGTTGAGGATCTAGTCAATCCTAATATTTGATTTGAAGAAATCTGTTGTAAAGAAATTGGATTTGCCGCATTTACAGGTTGAATATTGGCGGGTTTAGGAGAAATTTTCAGGTAAGGTGGTCCTTGAAACTGTCTCAGTTTAGGAGAAATTTTATCTTCCATTGATTCAGGTAATGAAAGTGGATGCTTAACCTTATCTTCACTAGATGATTTTCTTTTAAATAATAGAGTTCGAACAGTTTCATTGGTTGGATATTTTGGCGGAGAAAAATAAACAGGTTTCAAAGATGCGACAGATGATCCTGACATGTCTCCTGGTTTTACATTAGATCCATTTGTGGCAAGATCTGTTGTTTGTATCTGCAAGGCTTGGGTTAGTGACGATGATATTGGCTGACTGGCTAGAGAGACTGTTGACAGTTCTGGTCCTTTGTTACATGATGATACAGTGTTCACAGCTGGTAATGATACTGAGCTTAGAGCCAATGTAACATTACTTACAGTCTGTGTAGTCACAACCTTCACTAAATTATTTACACTCTGAGATCCTAAAGTTTGAGAAACAGTTAACAGAGGCACAGAAACAGGGGTGGAACTAGTCACACTTTGAGATGGAATAAGTTTAGTCTCTACCTGTGGTACAACTGAACTAGTTTGTGTCACAGCTTTGGTCACTGATATCACTGATCTAGATGATCCTTCACTCTCCATTGGAATATATAATATACTTTGCTGGTTAGGTCCAGTCTGTAACTTAGCCCCTCGAGTGGCTAACAACTGCTGAACAACATTGATTGGTAAAGTACTAGCATTTGCTGCATAATATTTCACTTTGCCTTTTGAAACTGCTCCCAAATTGGTTGTTTCAGATGGAATGGTTACTGCCTGTGGTGAGACAGTTACTGTCGGAATTGCAGACAATGATAATGTAGTCACTTGTGGTGCTGGAACAACAACGTTACTGATTTGATTATTAGCTTCAGTCTTATGAGGTGTAAGTGGATATGCTGTCAAAATTTTCTGTGGAGTTGTATTTTGTTTAAGAATGATTGGAGTGTTCACTGGAGCTGGCTGTTGGTTCACCCTTGGAGATGTCAACCTCTGGGCTGGTTGTTGGTTTGTGCCTGGAGATGTGTGTCTCATTATTACACTCGGTGTAACACCTGAAAAACAAAGGTCAAAAGATAAGCAATAGATTTTTAACTATTCATCCCATTTGGAGCATGGCCTCGAGGTTATATTATAAAACTTTTTTCATGCTCAACTCAATTTAGCACTAAATTTATCCTGCTCATAAATGTTAAAATGCCAACAACTGTTGCCTTTTTAACATTTATTAGCATGATAAATGCAACATCTGAGAGACTTAAAGCAAGAAACTTCTTTATTTGTCGGTATTTTAGTTTTTATGAGCAGTTGAAATTTTGGGCTGAGTTGAGTTGAGCATGAAAAGTTAATAACCTCTGGGCCTGGCCTGATCTGGATCCAAACTGTTCAACACTCTGATGATACTAATGAAAGATAATAAATTATTTTTTACCACACTACTTTGGATAATATAATCTGTACACAAGTACACTTTTGTACCTTTTCAAATGATGCAAAAATACAACAACCAGAATCCTCAATGCAGATATCTACCTGTGTGGCTTGGTTGCTGCATTCGGTAAATGTTCTAAAATTTCGAACACTGATTGCCTGCCAAAAAGGCCTAGACAAAAAGGGCAGTTCCAGATCAGACTGCTTCTAAAGAAGCAGTCTGATCAGGGTCTTTCCTATTTGGTACTCTGACAAGAAATTTGTGAATTCCAGCCCTGAAAACCAACATTTTATTTGAGAACAGAAAGAGAAAAGTGTTCGAAATTTTAGAACATTTTCAGTACATACTTTTAACAGCATCAGTTCTGTTTGCTGTTTACGTAGTATTAAAGCTATACTTGCCATCACACAGTCTGTTTAGCAACAGAAGTGTTCCATGCTTACATAGTATTAGAGCTATACTTGCCATCACATAGTCTAATCAGTACCAGTTGTGTTTGCTGCTACATTAAAATTCTCAAAATTCTGGATAGATAGTCTCTGTAGTTTGACATGCTGGGTGAAGGGTTTCTTATGATTGGGTTCACACAAGTTTCTGTTAATATCAGGCCTTTAGTTACATGTAAGAGTGTCTTACAAAAATTATTATCTTATTTCTTGACCAAACATATGTTATGAACATATGAACATATGGGTACTCAAAAGAACCATTTAGCACCCAAAACATATGTTAAAAATGATGGGTAATACCCAGTGTTAAAAATAAGCCAAAGAATTCAACTTGTCCGGCGGGCAACCTAAAGACAAATGCAACTTGACCCCTACAATTATAACTTGCTCTGCCCAAATCATTCATTCATAAAATTCCTAAAAATGCTGATACATGAAAAATTTGTTTGAGACTCTACACCGTCAACAATTTTTCAGTAATTTTAGGACAGCTTCCTGGGTTTAACCAGTCCAACTGAGATACGTGCCTTGCTCAAGGACACAACACCAGGCCCCAGGTTAGAATCGAACCCGAGACCTTGTGATCAAGGGTCCGACACTCCCCCATGTGAAAAATTTGCTGTAATCAAACATTGTAGTTTTAACATGTACAGATATGGCTCAAAATATGGAGACACAATGGCAAACAGTGACGGCCCTAATTACTGTCTGATCTGGTGGAGAAGTCTGATATGGGTCTGCACTTTTTGCGAACTGAACTTCTAAAGAAAGGTTCTTAGTTCTCAGTGAACATGCAATACCTTAAGAAAGACATGAAAAAAAAAATATTTCAAGTTCAAGAATTTCAGATTGCCCAGGGGGCAACCTCCCGAGACTCTCAACTTGCCTCCAGCAAATTCAACCCGTGGGGGGCAAGTGGACAATTGCTTATTTCTAACACTGGCCGGTAAGAAAGTATTTACAATTGTACGCTGATTTTTTTATTTATATAAACCTGTGTAATATCATTTCTAGGCTACCAGCATAGGAGTTTTTGCTGCTCTTATTCATATTCATCATGGAAGATTCATATTCATCATTAGACCAAAAGTTAGACCTCGCCCCTAGGTTATAAAACTTTTTTCATGCTCAACTCAACTGAGCACCAAACAACTGTTGTTGGCATTTTAACATTTGTTAGCATGATAAATGCTACCTCTGATTGTTTTAAGCATTGAAATCTCGTTACTTTTCAGTATTATAGTTTTTATGAGCAGGATAAATTTCATGCTCAGTTGAGTTGGGCATGAAAAAGTTTTATAATCTCAGGTCCTGTATTGTCACTAGATAGCTATGCATGCGAGTTTTAAGTAAGACTTATGTTGTCTGCGATTTGTGATTGTGGCATTTCCTGATCAAACTCACTTACTATTTATGACCAATGTTTCCTTCCGTTCAACATATCTAGCAAGTGTAATGATTTTGGCTTCAACAGGTATGAGTATATGAACATTTCAAGATTTTTCCCATATAAATACATTAGGAATCAAAGTGACCTTGCCGAAAAGTAGGCGACAGTCAACCTAGAATCATCATTTTCAACAAACTTGGTAGGGCCCACATCACCAATGCTACATACCAAGTCCCAAGGCCAGAGACGAAGAGTTTTAAAGGGTTATTACCTTATGTGGGAGTGGCAGTATCTTGGTCAAGTGACCATAAACATTTGTGAAAAATTTCCTTCCCTCAACTTAAGGGGTCTCTATATGAAATTTGACTTCAATCAGCCCAGTGGTTTCTAAGAAAAAGATGTTTAGATATGTATGCTGCAGTCAAAATGAGCAACCTAAGATAAAAGGTCAAAGGTCAGCTTGGCCTTCCGTTCTTAATTATGACCAATGTGTCATAAGATTAAACATATCTAGCAAGTTTAATGATTTTGGTTTCAGCGGTTATGGAAATATGAACATTTCAAGATTTTTTCCATTTAAATGCATTAGGAATCAAATTTAATCTTGCTGTAAAGTAGGTCAAGGTCAACCTAGAATCATCATTTGTGCAAACTTGATAGGGCCCACATCCCCAATGCTACATACCAAGCTCCAAGGCCACTGGACTTTTCATTCCAGATAAGAAGATTTTTAAAGGGATTTTACCTTATATGGGTGTGGCGGCCACCTTGGTCATGTGACCAGGAACATTTGTGCAAACTTTCGTTCCCCCACCATAAGGGGTCTCCATATGAAATTTGAGTTGAATTGGCCCAGTGGTTTCAGAGATGAAAATGTTGACAGATGACGGACAGACGCGGTAAGCATTGATATACTAAAGCTCACCTTTGAGCCTTTGGCTCAGGTGAGCTAAAATTGTAACATTAAAACTTGCACAATTCCGAATTTTGAGGCTGACTTTCCATGAAAAGTGGCCCAAAAAATCCTGAATTCAGGAATAATCCTGATAACTTTTAATAAATTACCCATGCATGTATGCATACCTGGTATAATAGCTGTTGTCTGTGGAAGAATATGCCTCAACCCTGGCGAGTTTGATACAGCTGCTGCAGAGCTAACCATTCCTGACGACAGATCAGACGTCTGCGGCTTTGTGAGTAGGTGCTGGATTGTGGGATGCTGGGACTGTTTCACAGACGTAGTTGTTGTTGATGTTACCATTGTGATGGGAACTGACTGTGTAGCTGAGGCAGAGAAGGGCGGAACAAATCTTAACTTCTGAGAATTGTTGCCAGAAGGAACTATACTGGTAACTAGCACTTTGCCACCTTGTGAAGTCTGCAATAATATAGGACTGTTAGTCCCCTGCAGAGCAGACGGATTGGCAGCCTTTAACTGTTTTATCAACTCCGAATATCCAATGAGAATTTTTCCTGCTTGCCCTGCTCCCTCTGCTGGTCTCTGAACAACTAAGGGCTGTTGTGGGGCTGCTGACGGTAAGGTCTCTGATTTCACACTTAATTTAGACTTTTTCACTGGGTTTTGGTCTTCTGCATTATTTGGAATGATTCTTCGCTTTCTTAAACGTCCCCTCTGACTAATGTCTATATCCTCTATTGACTCATCAAATTTCACAGGAGTACTGCACTCAGAGTTACGTCCCCTTAACTTCACCGGGCTGGAGGTAGCTTTAGTTCTCTTCTCAGCGTCTGTCTCATGTTCATGATCGGAGACTTCAGATCCTGATTCTGTCTCTTCATCTGTGTCCCATGAGGTGGGGTTCTGAAATGTCAAATGCATAGAGGATCTTACATTGAATTTTTATTGAATTTATTAAACAAGTTGGGAAAAAGCGAGCCGAGCATTTTATCGCTTTTTCGCAACAAGTTTAATAAATTCAATAATACAGGAGCACGAATGTTAGATTCTATTTATCACATGACATCAGAATGGGCTAAAATAGCCTTTTTGGAGTGAAAACGTCAAGATTTTGTCATCTTTTACGCAACGTTAAAATGGATCTCATTACGTAATGTCACTAAATCTGTAAACCACATGAGTAATATGTGTTCGAGCGAACCCTCTGAACCCCCTCTGAATCAGGCACTGTTAAGATATGTAATATTCCAAAAGGATCCATTGAAAACATTACTGCTTGCCCTGCTGAACCAGTATTTATCCTTTTTTGAAAACACTGCAGATCCAGATCCGCTCAGATGGTAACATTTTTGTTAAAAGGTTTTACATGAGGATAATAATGAAACTTATAGAAGAACATTGAAATCACTTGCAGGGATACAGATTTAACTTTTTTCGCCAGGAGCAAGCTGGGCCCCAAAAACAAAATGATTGGGGGCCCAGCCCAAAACTAAGGGGCCCAGGATTCGGCGGAAAATCAAACTCATTTCAACATCATTGCCAAGCATTTGCTTTACTGATGATTGAAGTCAGAGACCCTCGAAATCTGTATTCTTCTAATTATTTAAAATATTAATAGTATTTGGAATCAGCTGACTGAAGATTTGGAAGCTTCCAACAGCTAGTGTCAGATTTGACAAGACTTCATATCTTTACATACTATCTTTTTTCATGGGCAAGCTGGGCCCCTAAACATTTATTTTTAGGGTTCCAGCCCAAAATTTAGGGGCACTGGGCTACTTGGCCCCTGTTAGTCTTTTTCCCTGACTTGGCAATCCCCACTATACTAAATAGGCTTAATAATTTTAGGGCTGAGGGCAAAAAATTAGGTTCAGTTAGGTATCGTGGATGTCCCTCTCGACAAAGCTGAAAAATATTGCTGAAAAGATTCAAACTGCGGACTGTGTTACTGGCCAAAATCACATTTTTTTCTAAAATAAAAGTTCAATGTTCAAAATTGGTAACAAAAGATTTTTATGGCAAACGAGCGCAGGAGTGCATTAGAATGGGGATAACCATATTTAAAATGTTCCTTTTGGGGAGGTATATCATTGAATATACAATCTGAAATCAAGTTTGATGGCTCCACTCAACTGTCACAGTTCACCAGTTCAGATAAACAAAATTTTTGAGTGTAAAATTGTAAATATTTTCTTACCCATCAGTTTTAACATATGTTTTGGGTGCTAAAAAGAACCGTCTCGTAGAGACGGTTCTTTTGAGTACCCATAACATATGTTGTTTTTTTTCCGTACACACTCTTAACTAAAGGCCTGCAGTTGAATTAAATTTCAGACCGTACATCCTATGATATACCTCCACAAATGAAAATTTTGAATACAGCTATTCCCTAAAGTTAAATATTATAATCCCCTTTTAATCCCTCTTACCTCCTCCTCTTTCTCCACGTAATCCTCCACCTCTTTGCGGAGTTTAATTCTCGCCCTCTTTGTCGCCTGAGTTAGTTTAGCCTCCCATGGCTCCAACTCTTTCAAGAGATAGGACAACCTGTTATACAATAGTACTACACATCTCTTTCTGGGCGGAGGTTTAGTTACCTGCAAACAAAGCATCCATAGGTCAGACATCAAACCATTTGGGAGTAAAATGTGACTTTTCTTATCCATCAGTTAAAACATAAGTTTTGGGTGCTCAAAAGAACCGTCTCAATGAGATGGTTCTTTTGGGCACCCACAACATATGTTTTGGTTGATAAATAAGAAAATTAATTTTTAACTCTCTTATCTAGAGGCCTGGCATATTTATAATATTTATAATTTTTAACTCTCTTATCTAGAGGCCTGGCATATTTATCATATTTATAATTTTTAACTCTCTTATCTAGAGGCCTGGCATATTTATCATAGATCCAGATATATTAGAGCAGAAATTTAGAGCATGAAATTGTTTAAAAAATTATCAATTAGTCTAAATACCTTCGTAAAATCTTTTTGATCCTCAAAAGAGAACCATAGATATAGCAGGAAATTTCCAGAAATACGCTGAATTTTTGGAATAAAGTTTTCAGTAAATTTGGTGATATCCTAAAAATTTAACTGTTTGTGCAGCTTTTGACAAGCTCTATTATATGAACGTGATTTATATATTTCATGTACAAACTTCAAATCAGCTGAGGTTGCTCCAAGGTTGTTTATAAAAATCATTATAAATATACTGTGAAAGATTCATTCAGACAAAATGTGGATCCACAGACCACGATGCTGCACAGTCTTGTCAAAGCTGTACAGTGTCCATGCATGATTTTCAATTGGACTTTTGTCTGCATGCTACTTAAACAGTTGCCCCCCCCCCCCCCCTTTATTCCAAATCCCTAGAACCAGAGTTTACAGCAGTTTTAGTTAAAAGGTGTTGGCCTGCTTATTAATACATTATTATATTTAACCAGAAAATACATCGTTGCTAAAAGATTGTATGGGTACAGACATTTTTAAACTATGGCTGGTCATCCAAACCAAATCAAGTCTTCCTTACATCCATGCAAATTTTGTTGCAATCTGGCTACTAGTTCATAAACTATCTTGCACATAAGAAAGTGTTGCTCCAATGCTGACACCAATGTGAATGCAGACACCGATGGGATTTGTAACCAAAATAATATGTCCCCCTCCCCTTTGGTGGGGGGACAAAAATTGCCTTGTCACAAGCAGGTACTTAAGGTAATCTGAATTTGAATGTGCAATAGTCTATGACTAAATCCAGATCAGCTGCTCTTTCAGGAGCAGTCAGATCAGGGTTTACTCTAGTTGTCATACCATCACTGCCTTTTACATGCCTTATCTGACTGTATAATATAGTAAAACCTGTCTTATGCGGCCACTCAAAAATAGACAAAACAAAGGTCTTCAAGACAGGTGGTAGCTTAGTGCAGGTCAAAAGTATTGCATAATGCTCCACAGGAGCATTCTGCACTACTTTTGACCTGCATTAAGTGATTATCGGTCTTGAAAACATATTTCGGAGACTTTTTTTAAGTGGCCGCTTTAGACAGCTTTTGCATAAGCTTGTTAGAATTTGTCAGAAAACTTGGGGTAAATACAACAAACAGTAAATGTTCTAAAATTTTGAACAGTAGTAAGTTGTCTGCTGAAAAGGCCTAGACAAAAAGTGCAGACCCAGATCAGACTACTTCCTAAGAAGCAGTCTGATCAGGGTCTTCCATATTTGCTATTCTATAACCAACATTTTACTTAAGAACACAAAAAAGAAAAGTGTTTGAAATCTTTAAACCTTTACTGTATGTCCTCTTACTTGTTCCTTCTTGCCACGCTTGATGATGATAGGCTCTGGTTCAGCAAACTGTCTTGTTAACTCTCTCAGCCCTTCAACACTGTCTACAATCAATTGAAATGATTCCATATCTGGTGTCTGTAACAGAGAAAACTCATCCATTTAAGCTCTTTGACCCTTGAATATCCAAAATGGAATATTCCAGATGAGAATCTGGACTACTCCATCCAAGAGTGCATACCAAAAATTTAATTTTCTTATTTCTCAACCAAAACATATGTTGTGGGTACTCAAAAGAACCGTCTCAATGAGACGTTTCTTTTGAGCACCCAAAACATATGTTAAAACTGATGGGTAAGAAAATATTTATAATTTTACACTCAAAAATTTTGTTTAACTAAACCTATGCTACTTGTTTGCTTTCTTCAGAAAATAACTTTATGGGAGGAGCCTGCTGAAGAATTGTTGACTGGGACGTAAAGCATCAAATCAAACAAAAATAAACTAATTTATTGTAAACTAGGATTAACTAAAGTTCTGAAATAGTCACTGATCAGAATACATTTCAAGACAAATTAAATGTAGTAACTAATGCAATTTTGGTATTGACATAACCTTTTGATCCATCATACATTCAAAAGGGCCATCTAAATGAGACCGTTCTTTTGAAAACCCAAAAGAAATGTTAAAACTGTTGGGGAAGAAAATATTCATAATTTTTCACTCATTTTTTTCATGGACCAATGAGGATAACATGTTAGGTGTTCCAATCTTCTGGTAATTCAGGAATATGGCCAGTATCCCATGAAATGGTTCATAATGGGTACTTATCATTTTCCAAAATCAAGCAACTGATCTTAAAAATAATGAGATACACATAGGTATTATTCAACTATTCGGTCCTTGTATCTCCATGTGGTATGCAACATCCCAGTCTCTTGTATAGCTAACAGAGATAGGAACCAGTGTGGGACAAGGCAGGTCTAAACAGTGACCTTATATCTGATTGATAAAGATAAGCAATAAATTTGAGTCTAATATTGTGGCTATTTTTCATTCATCTGTTTAAACATAATACATGTACCTGCACTACCTTTTACATGTTCAAAATATCTTTTGAATTGTGATTGTTTTTTCGGAGCTCAATTCAAAGAACCATCTCAATGAGGTCGTCATAACCCATAAGATATTTTTCGATTAAGAAATAAGAAAATATTTTTTAAATTTCCCACTCTTATCTAAAGGTCTGAATAAGGCTGCTATCTAGAATGTTGTTTAGGCCAAATAAAAAAATAACCCAAACTTACCTAAATTTTCTGGTGAAACCAGGAATTTTTTTCAGGTTTTCTAGAAAAATATAATTTTATGCATTTTGAAAGGCAAAATGCCTTTCAAAATGCATAAAATTCTATTTTTTTCCAGAAAAAAAATAATTAAAAATAAAATTTTCAGACCTGTTACTCGAAACACACTTATTTTTTTATTTGGCCTTAGGATAAATGAGCCTGTGTCCAGCAATAGGTACAAGATTGCATGTGCACACATCAAAGACTCAGATCAGCCTGGGCATCTGTGCAGTCTGATCAGAGACTTCGATTGGAGCTATATAAGTAGCCAAGGGTCCTACATTTCTTCAGACAGAAAACTAAGACTCTGATCAGACTGTGCTGATGCACAGACTGATTTGATCATTGCTGTATACATATGTTAAGTTGTACCTTAAGCTGGATACCGGTGTTCGTCAGTTTTTCCCCGCGGAACGAATGGGCTGGCCCATTCTTTCCCCGGGGGAAAAACTGACTGAGGGGAATTCTGGCCTGTTACACCTACAGCTCAAATATGAATACTGCTGGTAGGTAAGAAAAGTACAACTTACCAATTCTTCTTCTTCTTTTTCTTCTTCCTTAACCTCAGTCTTAATTGCATCAGTGATCTCCATCTTCACTTCAGTAGTGCCCTCTGTCTTGACGTCATTGGTATCTGAAATTCCCTTTACTTCATTACCAGATGGTTCCATCTTGACTTCAGTAGAGCCTTCTGTCTTAACTTCATTGGTATCTAAAAATACCTTTACTTCATTACCAGACGGTTCCATGTTGACTTCAGTGTTATCTGAAATACATGTACCTTTTACTTCATTACCGGGTGGTTCTGTCTTGACTTCAGTGGTATCTGAAATTGCCTTTACTTCATTACCAGACGGTTCTGACTTAACTTCAGTGTTATCTGAAATATTCATTTCTTCGTTATCGGATGTTTCCGTCTTGACTTCAGCATTATCTGAAATTCCCTTTACTTCATTACCAGATGATTCCATCTTCACTTCAGAGGTATCAAAAATTCCATTTACTTCATTAACTGAGGGTTCATCAAAGTTATCTTTGATTTCATTCCCGTGAGCCTCCTCATCTTTCTCAGTTTTAATACATACTGTTTGAGCATTATAATCTGATGCTTCTTGTTTTACAGACACAAAATCAGTACCTTCCATTGAATGACCAATATAGTTTTCTTGTTCTATTACAGACTCTTTTTTCTCCTTAATTTCTTCTTTACAATCAATTTCCATGTTTTCTTCCTTAAAAGTGTCATTTTCCACGCCATTATGCATACTTATTTCATTTGTAATATTACCTTGCTCTTCACAGGTTTCTTTATCTATAAAATTTTCAACGACCTGATGTTCATCAAGATTTTCCCTACATAAAGTATCATTTCTAAATTCTCCTTCACTTTCAATAATTTTACACCTTTCTAATTTTAAACTTTCAGTAATGCTCACAAAGCCATTGGAATTCTTCAAGGAAACAGGGTCATGAGACCCATTACAAATGATATCTTTGTTCTCGTCACAAGTTAAACTATCCAACAATCTTATGTTTTGGTTGTTATTTTGGTTTGTGTTTTCTGATAATAATCCATCTATTCCTGATTCCGGTGTCTCTACAACACTCTCATAACTTTGTTTAGCTTTAGTTTGTTCTACGCTAGACACCATATCCATACTGTCAGAACTATGAGTGTGTTCCTTATCAACACATGTTGTTTCCATGTCTTCCTCTGATCTGGTTACATCAGCAAATTTATCTTGCTCACCTTCATTTATGGCACTATTTAGGGTTTCAGCATCCAATGAACTGTTTTTAAATAAATCCTTCATATCACAGCTATTACTATTATCACACATTCCACTTGAAGATGAATTTTCATTTTCTTCAAGCAGAATATCTTTCAAGTCAAGTTTACTTGAAGATGAATTTTCATTTTCTTCAAGTAGAATATCTTTCAAGTCAAATTTGCCTCTGAAACCTGCAATCCCTGAATTACTACTCTCTCCACAATCACTAGATCTTGAATTAGAATCTTCCATGAACAAGAAACTGTTCAAATTCCTTGCTGCTCTAGAATTCGGAAGCTCTTTTAACCTCGTACCTTTTCTGAACTTTCTAAGTATGAGTCTATCTCTCATAGGACTGCCACTATTTTCCCTAGATGAGTCAAACCTACTGTCCTGACTGACACTGTCTTGAGTAAAACATGGACTAGAAGCTCTTGAACAGGACCTTGAGCTTGAGACACTATCTGAACAGCTGTTATCACAGTATGGAATTGTTGCATCACTACCTGTACTATGTCCATCACCACTCTTTTTCTCATCCTCACTCATTGCTGGATCAGTTTCACTTTCCCCTTTGTCAGTTCCTTCATCATTCACATCTGTCGCATCATTTGTGTCTTCGTAAGTGTCAGCGCCATTATCCACTGACTCACCCTGAATTTCTTCCCCTGCTTCATCACCATCATCATCACTCGAACATGATGATTCTGATGATGACGTTGATGAATCTATCAACTGAAGTGGGACAACTGTCTTTGGAGTCTGTAAGATGAAGGAAAATCACAGTTTTAAATTAGAACACTCTATCATAAGTGTAAGGGTGAGATAGAAAAATCCGTCCAAGGATCATCATTTGGAATCATTAGGCTTGTCCAGTGATAAAAAATGGTGATCCTGAGGAACCAATTTTCATATCCCATCCTCCCAAAAATTCCTGAATATGCTGAGATGGGACACTCAATTAGAAGTGTCATGAGCAGTGTTCTGCCAAGCCTGTGTTTTTGCGCCATTTGACGCAAAAAAATTTCCAAATGTCCCACTTTGTTTGGGTTCAGCAGGACATTGTCCACTAAAATTTGCTACTGTTTGTTAATTTTTTCATCATTTGTCCCTTATCTTATCTGCACTGTCCAACAATATTGTGAGGACATGGGAATTTTGTCCCCTCCTATAAAATTTCTTGGCAGAACACTGAATGTATTGTTCTGAATCTGTACCCAGTACACATGTGCAGATCCAGAAAGTTTTGTCAGAGGGGGTCAGAAAGTTTTGTCAGAGGGGGTCCAACTCTGACTTTTTTCTTAGTTTTTTTAGTTGATGAGGGGAGATAGGATCAAAATCCACTTAAAGCTGGCCGTCATTTTGCATGTTTTTTTTTGTCATCTGCTGATTTTTTTTTCAAAACTATCTTTTTCGCTAATTTCTTTCAGGAATTTCATCATGTCCAACAGTTTGGAACTAGATCCGACTCGACATTTTGTCGGGCCTTATCAGGGTCCAAACTGTTTGCAAAAGTCATCAGCAACTAACACTAGAAGGCAAAGAGTTAAACATTATTGAAACAGTCAAAGATATTAGCAATATTTTTGGCATATTAACCCTTTAATATCAGCCTTTTTTTTGCCCTGAAAGTGTTGTCAGTTTATTACATCTGCTGCATATATTCATAGGCACTCCAGAATTCTTTTACCATGGAATCAAAAACTTTGAACCCTTATCAGGTTGATCCTAAATCTGGGTCCATATTGTTTGTAAAATAGGCTACCAAAGTACATGAGCCGCAACATGAGATTTCCAACAATGTGGTATGTGCAACCAGCAAAGCCTCCAATCAGCCTGCGCATGCGTGCAGTCTGATCAGAGACTTTGCTAGTCTCTTGAATATTCTATGAGTGGTAAGCTACTGATTGAACATCATTTGGAGTTTCTAAGCTTAAAAGAATGCAGCACAGGCTCGTCTGAGTCTACACTTATCAAAACACCACATTGTTGGAAATCACATTCCACGGCTCACATATTATGAGAGAGAAGACAACAATTGTCATGACTGGTGGGAAAATGATAAATTCTCATTATCTTAATATGGACCTTGTTGCGACAAAACCAGTCTTCGGGGTTTCCGACAAAGTAAGATTCAAACCAGCCTGCTCAGCTACAGGGACTATCACCTTTGCTGTTCGAACACTCCCCAAGACAGGTTTTGCCACGACGAGGCCCATATGATATTCTTGTTTGAGTAATAAAAATATTCACTATTACCCCCTCCTTATCATAGGAACAAGTTTGTGGCATTTCAGGAGTCTTCACTGTGTTTTAGTAAGGTTGTAAGGAATATTTTCATTCATTGAAATTTTGTATACTGGTGACTCCTAAATGGGAATATTGGCAAACAGTAAAGACCCAGATGAATGCTGATTAACATTACATTTCATCAGGATCTACACTGTTTAATATGACAAATTGATTTTCGGAGAAAGAAATACAATTCTATCTGGAAATTATAACCTGTGACCCCTCAATATACACTGGACCATCCCAAATTTATTGCATCAAAGCTGAAGGAAGAATCCATCAGTTCCATTTCAATAAGGTTAACTCTTTGCCTACCAGTGTCACCTGCTGACTACCTTTGCAAACAGTTTGGACCCAGATCAGGCCCGACAACAGTTGGGCCTGATCTGGATCCAAACTATTTGAAAATCTGAAGTTATTCTTAAAAGAATTTTCGAAATATTAATTTTGAAAAAAAAATCAGCAGATAATAAAAAGTATGCAAAATTACCCAGTAGCATGGCCACAAATCCAGACCCTTCATCGGAAAATACAATAATTGAGCCGTGATATGTGATTTCCAACAATGTGGCGTTTTGACAAGTGTAGACTCAGACGAGCCTGTGCAACCTCCTGTTAAGTTTAAAAACTCCAAATGGTGTTCAGTCAGTTGCTTTACAGTCATAGAATATTCAAGCGACTAGCAAAGTCTCTGATCAGACTGCGGTTATGCGCAGGCTGATCTGAGCCTTTGCTGGTTGCACATACCACATTGGAAATCTCATGTCGTGGCTCAATTATTATCTTATTTAAAAATGGTCAAACTGTGTGTTTCAAAAAGGAAACTTGGTATAAATGGTGAGATTAAAACAGATTTGTGTCAAAACTTCAAGGTTGACTTCAAAACACACCTGCCTTGAAACAGATTTTGGACAAACTCGTCTTGCATAGAGGATTGATTGATACAAGAGAGAAACTAGATTAATGGCCCATCTGATGGAATTCTCCGCTTTTTGAAATAGTCTTAAAATGCGAGTAACAGATAACAAAACAAGATAACATGGTGTTATTTACACGAATGGAGTCCCTCTTATAATGGATGCAGATTACAAATTCTCTCTCATTAATTTATAATCATTGTATTGTCCCTTGAAGGAGTGGGATTGGTAACCGTGAGTAAACAGAGTGAAGGCTTTACCTGTCTTAGCCCTGCTGGTCTTAGTCGGAATGTCACTGGTGAAACAGGAGGTGTCATCTTTCTCTTCTTTTCTTTCTTTTTCTTCTTTACAACTTTCTGCTTTTTAATTGGTGGAGGCTTATATCGCAATGGAAACTGAAAACAAAAGAAAGGTGTCAATAGAACTATATAAGCAGAAATTTCAGCATAAAAGGGTAATTTTTTCTTATCTATCTGTTTTACATATATAAATTCCAGACTAACTAAACTAAGATTTCAATCATAACTTTGTTAATATTTTCTTATCCATAAAAATTAAACATTTATTTTGGGTGATCAAAAGAACCCTCTTCTTGAGACAGTTCTTTTGAGTACCCACAACATATGTTTTGGTTGAAAAATAAGAAAGTTAGCTAGCTTAAACTCTAGTCTGGAAGCCTGGCATGGGCCTTTAAGATGCTTTTGCATATATGAGATAAGTACCAAAATTCCATGTGTTGGCCCATTTCTTATGGTTCTCATTAGATGCTCTCAGTGAGTACCCAGAACATGTATTCTAGTAGAAAAAAGATAAAAAATGTTATCTTAGTTCAAAAAATGTACGTTTATCCTAGGGGATGGGAACAGAATACAGTGCAATCCTTTTATAACACACCTCGTTGTAACATGGATTTGGATATTACACCATCATGTTGTGGTCCCAAGTTTTTTCACTCTGTAATTTTACAAAGGAATTATAGGAAAATGACCAGGAATGGTCATTTTCCTTTAATTCCAATGTAAAATTGGCCCTTTATAACAGGATTCACTTATACTTATAACATGGTCCATTCCGATAGATCCAAACCAAAACATTATAAAGGGACTGCACTTTATTTCAAATCCCTGACAGTGTATCTACTTCTATTACATTATAAGATTCTATCATGAGTATGGGGGTGGGATAGAAAAATCTGTCCCAAGGATCACCAATTGGCATCACGAGGCTTGCCGAGTGATGACAAACGGTTATCACGAGGGACGGATTTATCTATTTTCAAACCCACCCTCACTCAAATAATGGATTCTTTTTTTTGCTCACCACTAAATACCTTATTTTATACTGGAAAACAAGAAAAAGACTTCCAGAAAATCCTGAATGGGCTGAGATGCGACATGGTGATGTCACTTTAACATAACAATGACGTCACAGATCGACACGCGGCCAGCGTGCAGCTGATCGTTTTTATCTATCCCTAGGGCTGGTACAGGTATGTCTCACAAGGGTCAAAACAACTGAAATCCCAATCTGGTGTGCGAGAAAACAAGAAGTTAACCTTATCATGCCGAATATTTTCACATGCTAGCACATAGTAGCAAGACTCCCAGTGATTTTGTTACCTGCGCATCCTGCATCTTTTGCGAATAATTTTGTCTCTAGGATGCAATGTTTTTATTTCAGCGAGTCCCAGGATGCAATAGTATTGCAGACTTTTCATTAAAAATAATGTTCTGGACTCATAAGTTTGCAGTTGGACTCATTGATATGGGAAACAGTAAGTCCCAGGACTCTAAGCCCAAAATTGTAAATGCATTGCTGGACTCCTCCCCAATTTTTATCCTGTAAACCTGCAACATTCCAGCTTAAGCATGTATTTTCAATGAGAAGCCAGCTGATCTGGATTAGCAGTGGTTTCAAAAAAAGGATAAATCCAGGTTGAGCAGGACAAGGGTTAATTGACTTACTTTTCTTTTCATATCAAATGGATCTGGTTTTATTTCTATTTTTGGATAAGTGATTGGTGCCTGTCTATAGATTCTGACATCAGCTCCACAGAACTGTGGGAAATGTAAGTAACGCCAACCATCCGCATCCGTACCCAGCATGTACTCCCTCTGGTCTTGAAATGGCTGAATTTCTACTGTCTCTCTCAGATAATCCTGGGTTTGCTGTACAGAAAAAAAATGACAATTATATTTACTCTTTAAGGCTTATCCTGCTGTTTATTTTTTTGTTTGTTCAGAAAATGCTGTCTGCCTATAAAGTCTGTTGCATACAGTAAAACCTGTGTCAAACAACCACTCTAAAAAAGACCGAAAATTGGTTTTCAAGACCAATTACCGCATAATGCAGGCAAAAGTATCGGAGAATGCTCCAAGGGCAGCATTCTGCAATACTTTTGACCTTCATTAAGCTACCATTTGTCATTAAGATCCTTGTTTTGTCTATTTTTGACTGGCTGTTTTACACAGGTTTTACTGTATATTCAAATGACTAATTTTATAATGGAAGGAGTCACTATAAACACTGATCAGACTGCTCCAAAATCAGGTTATTAACGGTTTAATGAAAAATTAGGAGAAGAACTCAATAAGCTTACGCTTTCGTTCTAATCCTAATTTCCTTATGAATTGTATATATTGTACTGTATTACTTGTTATCTGTTGGAAATAAAATATGTTCAAACTAATGAAAAATTACTACTTTTTTATACAAATATAAAATACAAAACTTTAAAAAAATCACAGGTGAATGCATGTCAGAACACAAATTATCAATAGGTAATGATTTAGCCATGAGAGTTCTTTGAAATGACAACGTCTTAACTCTACAACTGACTTGTCCAAACTGACTTTTGTGGGTTCATTCAGGCCCCAGATAAGGGTGCGTAACAAAAATTATTTTTCTTATTTCTCAAACAAAACATATGTTATGGGTACTCAAAAGAACCATCTCAATGAGACCGTTCTTTAGAACACCCAAAACAAATGCTAAAAATTATGGGTAAGAAAATATTAGCAATTTTATGCTGACAATGTTTGTTTATCTAAACCTGTGGTTCATAGCTGCAGAATCACAAAGTTAACTCTTTCCCTGTTAGCTGTTGCCAGCCAACAACCTTTACAAACAGTTTGGACTCAGATCAGGTCGAACAAAATGTCGGTCCGGATCTGATCCAAACATGTTTAATTTTTTTTTGTATTCCAGAATTATATTTTCATGCTTTCCCTATGTAAGCCTGTGCAAAACATGTGACTCCGGGGTGGAGCCATTTTTTGCCCTAGGAGCATAATTTGAACAGACTTGGTAGAGGTCCACTTGATGATGCTTCATACCAAATATCAAGGCTCTAGGCTTTGCGGTTTCAGACAAGAAGATTTTTTCATGTTTTCCCTATAAAAGCCAATGTAAACCATGTGACCCCCTGGGAGGGCCCATTTTTGGCCCCAGGGGCATAATTTGAGCAAACTTAGTAGAGATCCACTAGGTGATGCTACATACCAAATATCAAGGCTCTAGGCCTTGTGGTTTCAGACAAGAAGATGTTTTCATGTTTTCCCTAAATAAACCTATGTAAAACATGTGACCCCCGGGGCTGGGACATTTTAGACCCAAGGAGCATAATTTGAACAGACTTGGTAGAGGTCCACTAGATGATGCTTCCAAATATCAAGGCTCAAGGCCTTGTGGTTTCAGACAAGAAGATTTTCAAAGTTTTCATCTCGAAAATTTATTTTTAGCCTGTGTGACCTAGATAAGCAACGGACCTGAACAATTTGAATAATTATTAAAGAGGGCCATATAAGGATCATTCCTGCCAAGTTTGGTCAAAATCCAACCAGTAGTTTAGGAGAAGATGTCATTTAAGTCAATTGTTAACAGACAGTGACGAACGAAGACTGATCACAAAAACTCACCTTGTCAGGTGAGCTAAAAATCGGCGGATGACAGACAAGCATGAAAATTTACCCAGCATGCAAAGAGTTAAATAGAAAGCAGACATACCATACAGTAATCACACAGGCCTTTGACTATCCAGACTCTACGATAGAAACTGACTTCATGGAATCTCTTTCTCTCCATTGGGTTCTTCTCACCTAAAAATAAACATTATGTCAAGAACAGACTTTCTAAAATCAAGTTAATGATCTTGACTAATACATCCTAGTCATCATTAAATGATTTGCTGAAGTAAGCCAACAAAAAGTGATTGATCTGGGACTATTTTGTTTGCACATGCTCCTCCTATCTTAGTGATTTGACTCTGGCACTGAGATATATAACAGCACTATATCCGCTATAGCAGTCAGATCTGGGACATTTTGTTTGCACATGCTCCTCCTATCTTATCTTATCTTATCTTCTATGTTTTGTTGTACGTTACTTTACGTCCATTCTAGTATTGCAATCATCTTGATGGGGAAGAGAGAGCTGGTTGCTTTGCTTAATTTGTCTTCCTGGTGTCTCGTGGTGGTTGGGCGGCTCTTCCTCGCCATGCCAGGGGGTTGTCTGCAGTTTGTGATTGCGGTATTTCCTGATCATACTCACTTACTATTTTTTTAGTGATTTGACTCTGGCACTCAGATAACAGCACTATATAGGGAGCGCAGTGGCTCAGTGGTAGAGTGCTTGACTCGAGACCAAGAGGCCGCGGGTTCGAGCCTCACCAGCGTCACTGCATTGTGGTCCTTGAGCAAGACACATTTATCCTAGCTTAGTACTGGTTCAACCCAGGAAGACCTGTCCCTGTTTAATGTTGATTGTTGATGGGACGTAAAGAATCAAATCAAACAAACAAACAAAAACAGCACTATATACACTTTCAAGAAGAGTGTAGTGGCTAGAATGCTTGACTTCAGATAGAAAAGTCCCTGGTTGGAATCTCATAAGAGACACTTTGTTGCTCAGCAAGACACTTAATCCTCTGCTTAGTGCTTGTTCAACCCAGGAAACCTCCTGACATGACAGAAAAATTGTTGACTGGAACATAAAGCATCGAATATAACAACATATCCACTAGAAATAGCATTTGAGCAGTGACATGAGATTTCCAACAATGTGGTTTGTGCGATCAGCAAAGACTAAGATCAGCCTGTGCATACACCCAGTCTGATCAGAGCCTTTGCTTGTTGATTGAACCTTCTATGACTGTTAAGCTAACTGAGTGACTGAGCATAATTTAGAGTTTCTAAGCTTAAAAGGAGGCCTGAGTCTACACTTGTAAAAATGCCAGATTGTTGGAAATCACATGTCAGGGCTCATTTATTGTCCGAACCTAATCAAATAAATATGATATATCATTAACCCTTGTCCAGTTGAACCTGGATTTTTCTTTAAAACAAAAAAACACACAACATTGTAGATCCAAATTAGCTGGCTTGTTACGAAGCCATCTGATCAAGATCCACACTGTTTTTCACTGCAGAATAGCAGGATAAAAATTGGCAGGAGTGAAGATCATAGAATATTCAGCATGACTAGGGTCAAGGTCTTCTTTGTGCATAATTTTTTTCTACTTTATGATAAATTTATTAAAACCATTTCATGAGATTTTAGTTATTATTGCATATGGTAATGCAAGCAGTGAAGGCTCAGATGAGCCCCACCAAGTGATTGTGCATGCATGTATAAAGAATAATTTTATGCAGATGGGAGAGCTACCAAAATTTTATGAACTACATGTATGTAAACTTATGTAACTTACCCACAACAGTGAAGAAGTCCGGTTCAAATCCCAGCTTGACACATGCCTGAAAAAATTTGAACCAAGCAAAGCCGAACATGAATCATTGGTCCTATTAAGCAAAATTTTTGATTGTAAAAATCTCATATAGATCTATCAATTTAAACATGTATTTCGGGTGCTCAAAAGAGCCATCACATTGAGACGTTTCTTTTGAGTACCCACAACATATGTAACGGTTGAGAAATAAGAAAAATAATTTTCAGTTCTGGGGGCCTGAAGAATGTTATATACTTATATGCAATAAAAATGCAACCACTTTAAATCCACTTTTTCTTCCACATGGATGACATAAGGATAATTTCTTAATTATATCCTGTGTTCCTGCACGATGAGTAATGATTTGCCGAAAAATGGTTTCCATTCTGACTTTATAATAACTTCAGTGTATTTCAACTATTGGCGTCTATAAAGTGATGTTTCATTTGATTTGAAAACAAACAGCTTAATCTGAAAAATTCTGATAATCTGATAACAATATAATCGGTTTGGAAATCGTTTTTCACCAATCCCAGTCGCCGCCTCAATGCCTTTCTATGTTGACTTCATACTACATTTTTTCAAACAGTCATTACAGGTGCATTATGTTAGGTCATGTCATAATTTTTTTTGTCTTCTATGCAATGTGCTGAGGGCTATATGGTGACATTATAAGTTTGTGAATATTAATATTAGTTTGGGTAAGAATGGCCATTTACGTACATAAAAAATTAAAGACGCTATGTAGATGAAATGAACGTTGACAGAAACATAAAATTACCTGATTTGATTTTGTCTACCATTTAGCTTTCAAAAACAAATATTGGTTTAAAATATAATTCACAAAATGGTAAGATTTTGGAACTCTGTGACTTTAAAAATGGGGGTTGCCTTAGAATTTTTGTTGCAGCTCCGCAACCATAAGCCACAGCGGTCTGATTTTGATATTGTATGCAAGGCAAAAAACAGTAACTAGCGATCACATTATCACTGAGTGAAATTTTGGTCAAAAAAAAGGGTAACCATTTTAGTAAGTGTTGCGTGTCTTTTTCTTTTAAGTTTAATATCAAGAATAGAGATCCCAAATAATACAAGATCTATAATTTCCCAGATTTTCTTATTTATCTTTCTAATCATATGCGTTTGGTGCTCAAAAGAACTGTCTCGCTGAGGGCTGCAAGGCCCATTCAGCCTTCCGATAAACACAACAGTTAACACTGTGCGTATTTGCGTATTTACACAATAAATTTTCCAAAAAAGCAATTAGAATTGATCTGGTAGGGTCACAAAAAGCAAAAGAAATGCAGCATACCCGATACAATTAAATAGTCATGGGTACCGAATTTTATCACTTTGCCATACGCAGTTATGTTTTAGCTCAGAGTGGCTAAATGTGCACAGCCATCTGACTGGTTTTCAGCATTTATTCAATATGAGCTGAGAGAACATAGACAATTGTGGGCAACATGTTATGTTCATAGAAGCAATAAGACATAAAATGTATCAATTGGTAAGTAAAGTTTTAACGTTTACAAAAATACCCAATTGAAAAACCAAAATACCCAAATAAATATTTATTAGAAATGTTGAATACCCAATTAACATTTGCAATACCCAAATGAATGAAAAAGGAATGGGTAACATACCCAATTGTTCAAAAAATTAAGGTACTGACACAATATTCACAATGGAAGTTGACATTTAAAATGAGGTCAGAATGAGGTCTTAGGTCATCTGCAGACTGGTTTACCTATACATATATTCAATGATTTTAGGGTTTGAACAAAAAGTTATTTTTAAATTTAACTTTTCGAATGTCCCTGACTATTTTACAAAACTCTCAGATTTTTTCCTGACCCCTAGGAAAAAGCAAATTTTCTTAATTTTCCCTCACCAGTGGGCACACTGAATTAGAGTATAAGTTGTTGATAGAGCCAGATGAGCAAACTTCTTTTTGTGTATAAAAAATTGATTATTTTCTTACCCACCACGACCACCAGATGATAGTGTGTAACTGATTTTTTTTATTTATTTCTCAACCAAAACAAATGTTGTGGGTACTCAAAAGAACCACCTCAATGAGAGGGTTCTTTTGAGCACCCAAAACACATGATTAAACTGATGGATAAGTAAATAATCGCAATTTTACGCCAAACAAATTTGCTTAACTGGTCCTATGCCACCACTTTAAGTTTTAACATATATTTTGGGTGCTCATAAGAACATCTCATTGAGACAGCTCTTTGAGTATCCAAAACATATGTTTTGGTTGAGAAATAAGAAAATTAATTTTTGATTATGCATTCTTATCTAGAGACTTGCTGACGCAACAATAGCATAATTGATGTGAGACATCACACAAGATTTTGGTACTTATTGCATCAGTGAGCAGCAAAGGCTCAGATGAGCCTGCACATACATACAGTCTCGCCACAGCATGCGCTGCTTGCATGTTTACATGAAGGGTGGATGAAGGACCTGAAGGCTCAATCCAAAATTTAGACCCCTAGCTTCTTTGGATACGTCAGCTAGTGCGTTTTTAGAGGCATTGGCCAATGTGATTAGGCCAAATAATAAAATTCCTATGTTTAGGGTAACCCGACCTTACGTAAATTTACTGGTGAAACCTAGATTTTTTCAGGTTTTCTGGAAAAAAAAATCTAATTTTATGCATTTTGAAAGGCCTTTCAAAATGCATAAAATTATATTTTTTGACAGGAAAAAAATTATTAAAATAAAATATGTGTGCCTACCCTACCTAAAATTTTCAGACCTAATACCCGAAACACACTTATTATTTCATTTGGCCTATGAGTAAGTATGAAAATCTTGCGCACTTGCCCGTATGTTAAGCAGGATATGGTTTAATTCAAACTAGGCTGTGCAAAGCCTGCAGAAGCAAAAACAAATACCTTTTCAGCATCCATGCATGAATCTAGATAGATCTTGTACCACTGTTGAAGTCTGGTCCGTAGCTTCTCATTCCATATCTTATATGGCATCAGTTTCCTTTTGTCAATCCTGAATTAACAAAACAATATTTATGGTAAATGTTCTAAAATTTCAAACAATAGATGCCTGCCAAAAAGGCCTAGACAAACGGTGCAGAACCCAGATCAGACGCAGTCGAATAAGGCCAGTACTAAAGGAAAGAATATCCCCCCTCTGGGGTGCATATTCATTCTTGTTAGATTTGCCCAATTTAAGTCGGGGTTTTGTTTGTTTTTGTTTGATTTGATTCTGAACGTCCCATCAACAATCTTTAGTTATAAAGGAACAGGTCTTCCTGGGTTGAACCAGTACTAAGCTAGGATTATGTTCTTGCTAAAGGTCACAATGCTGTGATGCCTGTGAACCTGCGGACCCTCGGTCTCGAGTCAAGCACTCTACCAGTCAAGCACTCTACCACTGAGCCACTGCGCTCCCAAGTCGGGGTTTTCTTGACATAGAACTATACTGTACTTTTCTTTTGCTGTTTCATGATACCAACATAGAATGAATGAGTGTCAATTTATTGCTTATTGTATAATGTGGAATTTGATACTATTTCGCAGTCTTATATTTTGGCGATGTTTGTCTATATCGCATAAAGCACCAAATCAAAATACATGCCAAACATAAGTGTTTTACAATATGAGCCGTGACATGAGATTTCCAACAATGTGGTATGCCCAACCAGCAAAGGATAAGACCAGCCTGCGCCTATGTGCAGTCTGATCAGAGCCTTTGCTTGTCGCTTGAATATTCTATGACTGTTAAGCTACTGGCCAAACATCATTTGGAGCTTCTAATCTTAAAAGGAGGCTACACAGGCTCGTCTGAGTCTACGCTTGATAAAATGACACATTGTTGGAAATCACTGTCCCCGCACATATAAATATGACCTACTTTTGTCTCTGGAATGGTGTACTCAGCAATGACGTCATTATAAGCTGCATGGTAGAACTCTCCCGAGGCATCATTATACATCGCTCCAGCTCAAGCTGCATTATCTCCCCTACATTCAATGGCACTTGACACAGGAACAAAAACAGCCCAATCTGAGGTAACTGAAAAGAAAATCAAAACACGACTAGAGTGCTGATCAAAAGTTCTACACAGTGTCAGGCCTCTAGAATAGAATGTTTAATCAAAATTTATTTTTTTATTTTTCAACCAAAACATATGTTGTGGGTACTAATAAGAACTATAGGATCAATCAGACCTGCAAAAGTATTTGATTACAATTATACAATCATTTTATCTATCAATATGACTTTTATGAAGACATATAGAGCATAGCCCACATAATGTGGCATCTCAGCCAGGTCTACACTCAGTACTGGAGATGAGATTATATGTCTTTTGTTACATCACTGTGTTTGTGTGGTGGGCAGTGGCTCAGTTGCTGGGGATCAAAGGGTTGTAATACAAGACTAAACACCGTCGGAGTAACTGTGTTGTGTCCCTTAGCAAGATACTTTGTCCGCTGCTTACTAGTACTGGTTTAAAACAGGAAGACATGAAATTGACCACACGACTGAACAATTGTTAACTGGGACGTAAAGCATCAACAGAAATAAAAACTACTTACTTCATGTGATACTTCAAAAATTAATTACATACAGGTATCAAGTTTAGTTTTGACACTTTCCAGATAGTGAATAACAAAGTTGCTGATCAGTCTATGCAGTTTATTGTTTGCATGCAGTGATTTTCCTAGGCTTGTTTTGGGGCCGAATATCGGCCTCTTCCCAAATAAAAAATGAGCAAAAACTTCCCAAAATGGTGTATTTCATTCCCAATTTCTTAGTTCTACATTTTGGTGAGATTTTCATATAAAAAATTCGAACAAAAATAGCAAGTTACAGATGCATAAAAATTTGCATAAAATTGTGAATGAAAACATGTTTTCATTCACATTTTTATGCAGATTTTCATGAGCTTTTATGAAGGGCAATTAGAGCAAGAAATATGTTACAGCTTTACACTGTGAATTTCTTATATGGTTTTTTAGTCTGCATCAAATTTCCTAAGTTTGATGGCTCAAATGATATTTCCCAAATTCAACAGGCCCTGGGTCCCAACTGCAGAAAGGAGGAAAATCCCTGGCATGTAACAAAATCAGGTTTTCTTGTGACGCTGCCCACTTTCATCCTACCTCCCACATGGCTTCCATCTGTGGCTTGTATTTTCCTTGAAAAAGAATTTTTTCTTCCCAGTCGAGCACCTCTAAGGCAAGAGCCTCTTTTTCAGCCTTTCTATCCATAATTATCTGTCGTCGATATTCGCGCTCTCTTTGTAGCTCTTCTTCTCTTAGTTGGTTCAACAACAGTGTGGAATCGTGCCGAGGCATTGTCCTCTGGCGTCTTCGCAAGCCTACGTCATTAAGAAAACATATTTCCCCATTGAGTATTACAGTAAAACCTGTGTACAATGGCCACTCTCAAAACGACCAAAAATTGATTTTCAAGACTAATTATCACTTAATGCAGGTCAAAAGTATTGCTCATCATTCTGCAATACTTTAAACCTTCATTAAGCTACTATTTTCATTAAGATATTTGCTTTGTCTATTTTTGAGTGGCCAGTTCACACAGGTTTTACTGTATACATGTGAATATGGTACAATCTCTTTATAATGCTCTTTAGGGTCCATAGGAATTGACAGTGCTATAAGTGAAATTTATTATATAGGAACAATTTTACAATGGAATTATAGGAAAATAACCATTTTATGGTCACTTTCCTATATTCCATAGTATAAATATTTGGGAGCGACTTGACCAGGTTATATCCAAATCTGTGTTGTAACAAGGGGTGTAATAAAGGAACTGCACTAACTGTGAATATTACTAAAATGTTATCTAAACACTTACAATATCTCCTCAGCTTAGAATAAGCATACTGTTTACTTAATTCAATAAAATTCAAAAACAAACTTAATAAAAATCGAAAACTAAGCCATTTTTTTTAACAATTTAATAGATTATTTATCTAATAGCTCTCTGGCATCTATTATAAGGTAGAGCACGCTTACAGAAAGATATGTTATAGAACAATCCATGTATTTCTTTAGAAAATATGGGCAATAGTTATAATTTCCTGATCAGACCTGAAATCTAAACGCATTTCTGGTTGCTTCATTTTCTAGTGTTTTCTTGAAGTAACCCTGACATCATATATAAAGGCAGATAATTTTTTTTATTTTGCACCCTCGTGTTTTATAGGATATTACACTATGGGTATACTTATAGAACTTAATTATTCAATTTTAAATTCCTTGGAATTTTAATAACTTTATTATTCAATTTTAATTCCTTGGAATTTCAATAACTTTATTATTCAATTTTAATTTCCTTGGAATTTTTATTTGAACCTAGCTGAAGTTAGCTCTTTTTGTTTATACATGTAATATGAACTCATGTCTTACCTAAACTGGTCGAAGCTGTGTTTTCCTCCATATGGCCAGAGGTGGCTGCAATGCTTGTTTTGGCTCGTAATTCCCTGAAAACATACATGGTAGTAAAAACTGTAGCATGATTGATAGGGTGCACTGAATGATTCTTCAGGTAATATTCTTTATGTTCCAGTCAACAATTTTTTCAGTCATGCCGCAACAGGTCATCTGAGTTAAAACCAGTACTAAGTAGTGGATAAAGTGTCATGCTAAAGGACACAACACATTGACTCCACCCCCAGTGAGACTTGAACTACTAGCAACCCTTCGATCCCCAGTCTTACACCAGGCCTCCAGATAAGAGTGGGTATTTGAAAAGTATTTTTCTTATTTCTCAACCAAAACATATATTGTGGGTACTCAAAAGAACCATTTCATTGAGACGGTTCTTTTGAGCACCAAAAACACATGGTTCAATTGATGGGTAAGAAAATAAATGCAATTTTAGGCACACAAACGATCCTTATCTGGACCTATGTAATGCTCTACCACTGCCCTCTGCTAGAACTTATTTTATAATTTCTGATCTAAGTCCAAAATATTTGTAAAGTATGTAAATCAACACTACCAGCAGGCCTCTAGATAAGAGTGCATAATTCAAAATTCCTTTTCTTTTTTCTCAACCAAAACATATGTTGACTGTTGGCACTCAAAAGAGTATTATTTCTCAACCAAAACATTTGTTGTGAGTACTCAAAAGAACCATCTCGATGAGATCACAAGGACTTGTAACTTTTGCTTATTGTTCTCTATATCGTGACAAGCCAATCCATTTTAACTGATTCTCTATACCTCGAAAAGCAATTTTAGCTTATTATTCTCTATACCTTGACAAGGCACAGAGGATGATAAGCTAAAATTGTTACAAGTCCCCGTGGATTTGAGCACCCAAAATATATGTTAAAACTGACAGATGGGTAAGAAAATATTTACAATTTTATCAGGCCTTTAGTTAAGAGTGTGTACCGAAAAGTTAATTTTCTTACTTCTCAACCAAAACATATGTTGTTGGTACTCAAAAGAGCTGCCTCAATGAGTCAGTTCTTTTGAACACCCAAACCATACATTAAAACTGATGGGTAAGAAAATATTTACAGTTTTACTCTCAAAAATTGTGTTTATCTATGATTTTATGCTAAAAAATTACAACTTACCTGGACAGCAGAGCCAATTTCTGTTCCAGCATTGTCTCCAGTTTTTGACCTCTCTTTGACACATAGTGATCAGGACCATTGTAGCGGTAACAGTTCTCCAACATTAGCCGAAAGTCAGACACAAATTCAGTGATAGATGTGTACTCAAACTTCATGAACTTTTCTCTCACTGGAAAAAATATTTAACACATTTACATACATGAACTATGCTGAAATAATAGGTATTATTGCATAAAAAGCCATGTTTTAACCGGCAAAACCCATGTTTTAATCAGGCAATTCACATGCTGTTGATGCACGGCTTTTGTACTTTACATATACACACCCTAGGTCGCCACAACAATTGACGTCATCAACAGTATCTGGCATAGGAATGAACGTAATTTAGTGACTTAAGGATGATGTATTTACCCTGGAACAGGCGTTTTCAAAACCTACCAATCCTTCATGCTTTTGTGCGCCATTATAAATATGATTATAGTTATACAAAAAATGAACTTTTCGAAATGTTTTTCGAAAGTTTTCAAGTGACAAAATGACTTTATGCAATAATAATGATCATACATGGTTTTCTGATACATTAACATCTGCTAGACCCCTCGGGGTCGTTAAAACCCTTGCCTTTCAGGCTCAGGTTTCAACATCACCCTCGGTGATCCCTTTATAATTCTACCTTTCAAATCAGTCTTTTCTTTGTTTCAGGCCATCTTTTATAGTTGCTTAACCCTTTACATTCTGGATACCAGAAAACAGGTACTTTGCCAAACAGTAAAGACACCGATGAAATGCTGCATAAATCGTCATATTCATCTGGGTCTGTACTGTTTGCAGCGATAAAAACAAGGCGAGGTCTGCTGGCAACCGGTTGTCACCAGACTTTTTGGTCTGCTGACAACTGGTTGTCACCAGCAAAATGTCTGGTGACAACCGGTTGTCACTAGCAAAATGTCTGGTGACAACCGGTTGTCACCAGCAAAAAGTCTGCTGACAACCAGCTGTATATTTTCCAATTACAATATGTACTCACCCTATTCAACAATATCAGGCATTTAATGATATACTCTACTATAAATTGTTTTTCTTTACATATGTATGTATATAGGGATTTTTATACAAAAAAATATACATTTGTATATGTGATTGGTAATTATTGGTAAGGTATTAATCTTTTAACTCTTATAAAATGGAATCTTCCAGTCGATTATCTGGACTCTTACAGGTTATTTATTATAAAAGTTAACACATAACCCCTGGTCAGACTCACTAAGCTCCCCTTAGGGGACATGCTGATCCATGATTAATTTGTTTGTGGAAACTTTTCCTTGTCCAGTAATTTGACAAGTGTGGTAAATGGAAACTTCCAATTGATTGTTTGGACTTTTACTAATCAAATCTGGTTATTAATGATTAATTTTTCAAAGATAAGTTTACAAAAAGTTCCTGATCAGATTGCTCTTTATCTACATGTAGTATCAGATTGCTCTTCCCGGTACCTGATTGGTGTGCGCAAACTTTTCCTCTTAAAAAATTTGGATTCAATTTGATTCTGGTGCTTCAAGAGTTTACACCGATAATGCTCAAATGATATTGTCCATCCATTGTGAACAATGCAATTATAATATATAGGTTTATAATATATTTGCTCCCTTACGCTGTGCTAGACTATCATTAAAGTGGATAAGATAAATGAACCTTGATATGCAAACAGACTGTAAGCAATAAATCTTTATCTGTTATTTCTCTGCAATGCAAACTATATAAATCTTTTTTCTGTAATAAAATACCAAATTGTAAATTCATTATTTTCTTGTTCAAAATTTATTCAAGTTTTCCATATCAGTATTTAAAATGCTTCTAGACTCAGGTAGATTTCCAAGAGAACATGCTAAGTATACAGTAGTATTGGAAAACACAGCTGGTTGTCAGCAGACTTTTTGCTGGTGACAACCGGTTGTCACTAGAATTTTTGCTAGTGACAACCGGTTGTCAGCAGACACTTCCTAAAAACAAATCTTCAAAAATAAAAATGCATCATAATTTTGAAATTTCTTCCTGTGACCCCTTAAAATACAAAATGGGCAATACTACACCTATTCTATCAACTTTGATGGGAAAATCCATGGGAATGAAAAGGGCTAAAATATTCTTTATTCCAGCAAGCCATGCAGATCCTGATGAGACACTGTGATTGTGGGTTCTCATCAGGGTCTGTTCAAAGGAATTGCATTTTTTGTCCAATCAATGAGATAAATGGGAGATTACAAGTTAAAATTTGTTTTTCAATACGGATTATCGCTTAATGCAGATCGAAAGCATTGCAGAATGCTCCAAGGGGAGCATTTTGCAATACTTTGACCTTCATTAAGCCTCCATTTTCCATTAAGACCATTGTTTTGTCTATTTTTTTTAAGTGGCAGCTTAATACAGATTTTACTGTATAACACATTGGTTCTTAAGTTACATATGAATTTCTGATTTCCAGTAAAGCAAGTACGTAGCACAATTTCTTTACGGTTAGTGTTGTTTGCTGATAACTTTTGCAAACAGTTTGGACCCAGATCAGACCCCAACATATTATCGGGCTTGACCTGGATCCAAATTGCTTGACACTCAGATGTTTTTCCTGAAAGAATTTTTCGAAAAAGTTGATTTGGAGAAAAATCAGAAGACAACAAAAATTCATGTAAATTGCCCAGTTTGCAAAGAGTTTATTAAGAAATTAATTCAAATTTTGGAATGTTCATGGAATCATAAATACTTCCGGTCTCTTGCAAAGTTAACTTCGGGCTTCACTTACTTTGCAAGAGACCCGAAGTGTTCATGATTCCATGAACATTCCAAAAATTGAATTTATTGATTATATACTGAACAAAACTTCTAAATGGCCAGTTAACAAAACACATTTTTTTCAAGATAGCTCATTTATTATTAAACTGATTGACATGATATTTGACATAGTATATTTGGGCCCATGTATCCTTCGATTGAACATAGCAAAGTTTGCTTCAATAAGGATGTTCATTTATGCGTAACGATAGAGTACTTATACCTGTTTTGCATGTGACACAGGATGCTAAATGTTTTTCGCCTTGTGTATACTCGTACTTACATTGACAACTATCCGACAACTTTATTTTATCACAAAAATGCTAACTTTTGGGTTTTATGAGTATAAAGTAGAGGGATCGGGCTGTGGGTCCAATTGTAAACGGGGGCCTCGCTGAGACTGATTCACAATTTATCATACAGTTTGACATGTTTTGATAGAGCCGAAAGTTTACACCACAACCTGTCAGTCATTTTTCATTTTTGCACTCGTATGACGAGAAAAATCAACACAAACTGAGTATTACGTATGTCATAAAAAGTCCTGTATAGTCCACCGTACTTTGGCGCAGTGATGCACAAATGCTGCATTGGAATGCCAGAAGTGTAGAGATTGATGTGCAGTACACAGTTAATGGGTGACGGATGTTTCAATAATATTGTAGACAAAAACATTTTATTACCAAAAAACACATTTCTGTGTCCTTTTAGGTCATTTGAGCCTCCATATGAGCACTGAATTGCATGGAAATTGCTACTTTATTACAAAATAAACACGATAGTGTACAATAATATCCATTTACAGCACCAGAAATTTTCAATAATATTGTGGAAAAAAACATGTCATCTCCATAAAACATTCTTGTGTTGTTTTATGTCAAATCAAGTATGGGCTTCCATAGGAACATTGTGGATTACATGAAAATAGTGAAACCCAAAAATGTTCAATAATGTCACTTTATAACAACATAAAGTGATTTTTTCACTTTAGGTCCCTGGAATACTCGGTTTAAGCGATGAGTTTTAATTCTAGCGTTTGTGTGAAAATGAAATGAGAAGGTGCCTTTATACAGTCTATCAATTGAGCATGTTTTTTCAATTTATGAAAATGAAATTTTGACAGGTTTTGTTTAATTGAATTTTCCATATTGAGTGTGAATTGTAGCCATGTATGTATCATATATGTTAAGATACATGAGAAAATATCGAGTGGCAGTTTGGAAGTTCGCTCAGTATATTTACATTTTATTATAAATATCTAAACTATGAAAATTTTTGTTTTGTTTGTTTGATTTGATTCTTTACTCAACTCAACAATCTTTCAGTTATGCGGGACGGGTCTTCCTGGGTTGAACCAGTACTAAGCTAGGATAAATGTGTCTTGCTCAAGGACCACAACGCAGTGACGCCGACTATGAAAATTATTTTGAATTTAGGAATTAAAACAGTTTTGTATTTAAAATATTATAATATAATCATATTAACGGTTTAGTCGGAGTGTTAAATGGAAAAGTGGAACAGCCAGCTTGAACACGAAAACAGTCAATGGAGCAAACAAGAGGCTTGTTTTGCAAGTGTGACTTGTGTGTGGCTCCCTGTCAATCACAACACCAGTATCACTTCTGGCGAATGACGGAATGAGTTTGATGTTCGAAGTGTATTGCACAGACAAGTGAGCTTGGCAGCTGTCAATCAAATATGTGTAGTTCATGAGGCTATGAACGGTCACAAAACACTAAAGACTCATTAAAGGATTGCTTCGAAAATGTAAATATTATGGATTAAGCAGTGTGGATCTTGCTCAGACAGAAGCCAGCTGATCTCTAAGGGTATATAGAATTTTGAAAAAGTTATTTTCACAGTGCACTTATTAGGTTGAATATAACAGGTCTCCAGATAAGAGTGTGTAATTGATGAATATTATATAAATTTCTTATTTTTCAACAAAAACATATGTTGTGGGTATTCAAAAGAACCAACTCAATGAGACAGTTCTTTTGAGCACCCAAAAAATTATGTTTAAACAAATGGGTTAGTAAACATTTACAATTTTACGCTCAAAAGATTTGCTTCTCTTAATCTATATAGATCTATGCATAATCTCAGATTGCTGGACAAAGTATGAGGGTCTGGATGAGGAGGGTCTGGTATTCATTATTCATTAAAAATTTAGCCCATTATTCATCTCATTAAAATTTTGGGTTATTCATTAAAATAAGACCAGTTATTCATGTGGCAGAGAAATCTGATTATTCACTATTCATTATTTTTTTCTTCAATTCATTAAAATATGATTATTCACTAATCTTTAGGGCCTCATTATTCACTATTCATTATTTTTTTGGCTCATTATTCGCTATTCAATATAAAAAAATGGCCATTATTCACTTATCATTTTACCCCATCTAGACCTTCAAGTATTAACCAAATTTCACTTATTAGCTAATAAGTAAAATTTGGTTAATAATTTGTTCAGCAATCTGCTAGCACAGGCATCCCTACCAAGGCTATATATGTGCTTCTGAATGTTGCTGATTTATATTGGCTGTTAGATAAAAATAAATAAAAAAACAGCAACAAAAAAAACAAACATTATGCATGTACAGTTCTGAGTTTGTATACATGTATATACAGTGTATGTGTCTGCCTTAAAGCATGCAAAAGGATATTAGGCGATCTCAAAATGTTCAACAAATAAATGTAGCCGTTTGCAGACGTTGATCTACCAATATAGAATAAAACCCAAAAATCAGATATATCTTTGATTTATAGCCAATCACGATCAAATTGTTTAATATAAGGGCACTTTTGTGAGGTGTGGCTCAAAATCAGGATTATAATTAAAATTGATTAAAAGTTTACTTTCTATAAACTAATACAATGGTGAGAACTGGTATTTCAAAATGAATGAATTATAAAGGGTAACACAACGTACTTAATTTGAGCCAAACTGGTTTTTCAATTTTCTCATGGTAGTCATCAACCAAGTTTGGTGCAGATACTTCGATAGGGTCCATGAAAGGCCAGTTGACATTTTTATTTGAATCTGCCATCAGATCTTTCAAGATTTTGTATCCTGTTTGGAGTTCAATATTTTTTTGCCCATGTTTCTCATCTTTTTCTTCCCTCTCCATTTCTGTGCCATGTGTCTCCTTCTGTTCAACTTGTTGTTTTGACAAGTTGTCAACATTTTGTCCAACTTCATCAACTTTATGTTCCAGATTGTTTTGTTCATGCTCAGAGGAAATGACAACAAAAGAAGGTACTTCCATTGCTTTTACCAAATCGCTTTTCAGACAGAAAACTAATATGATCTACTGTCCTACATACTGAACGATAAATGTTCTCAGAAATAAATGGAAACTCTGCAAAATCATAACATTATAAACAGGGAATTCCTCAGAATTGGAACTTGGGTGACCCCATTTTCGACGTGTTTCGGTACCAGATTTTGCTAAATTCATGCTATCAAATCATTGCATACAGGTTCAGCTGGGTAACTTAACAATAGAGTTCAGTCTCTAAAGCATAGGTCATCTTAAAAACGCCAAGTTGGTAATATTGTTTCACAATTTAACAAGTGATATACGGTAAATAAAAGACATTTCAGATTCATGGACATCCCGACCGCATCGCCAAATTTGTATAATTCAATATTAATACTCGTCAGAGGGCGATGTTTTTTCCTTAAGTCTCTTATATGTTTGGTATAAAAATGTGGCTACACAGCTTTAATTAAACACCAATAAAACCTGGTATCCATTTTGAAATCAAAGAATCACTTAATTAATCTGTTTAAGATTGTGATTTAGAGAACTAAATTTTGTGCGCTACTTTCGGAAAATGAATATATGCAAAGTAGGTGATGTTTGGTCTAAATGACCCCGCAGAATGATTGCATTTTTACGAAATACAAGCTTATAAAATATTCTTTAGTTATATGAGGGACGATTAATGCATCAGAAATATCAAGAAGAGGTCATTTTCTCATTTTATACCCAATATTATTTTGGTTGAGGTTGACCTACATTTTCAACATTATTATCTTCGAAAAAAATATATCATTTCCGGAGGTTATTCTAAAGTGCACAGAGAACACTTGATTGCGTAAGGAGCTGGTTACCTGTTTTTCCAATACTGACCGTCTGTAAGAAGTGGAAACTAATAGATCCATCCATCCATCCATCCATCCATCCATCCATCCATCCATCCATCCATCCATCCATCCATCCATCCATCCATCCATCCATCCATCCATCCATCCATCCATCTATCCGTCCGTCCGTCCGTCCGTCCGTCCATCCATCCATCCACCCATGCACGCCACTACTCTGATATCATATTATTTTTTATTTAAGAAATAGATCAGCTTCAGCAGTGAATTGTTGAGTAATAATTCACTGTTTGGAGGTCAGTTGTAAAGAAGATCAAATCACGAGCGCGCAGCGCGAGTGATTTATCTTCATATAACTGACTGACAAAAAGTGAATTATTACTCAACAATTCACGCACTGGAGCTGATCTATTTCGATTCTAACACACAATAAACGACGAAAACACATTCGAAGTCTTCAGCTTCTTCCAACTTTCCGCCATTGCACTGAAGAACTCCCGCCAATACTTAGACTACGTCGCATACGTTTACATGGAACTGTAACGTCTTTCAAGCGTAAAAACGACGTTACACCGTCTAACGCCATGAATTACGTCATTTTCCAGTGACGTCAGTGTAATAACTTGAGTCTAGTTGGACATTATGTTTAATACATGTAATACAGTATAAAAGTAACAGACAAGTGACGTTGTCTAGCAACCAACGTAATGAACCTAACGTCATAAAGACGTTGACTGGTTCCACTGTTATTATACAGGATACTACATTTCTCCCCTTTTATCAAAGTAGTATTCTTCCCATCATATTAGTTAAAATTTAGGCCTAAATAATTATTTGCATAATTATATCAAATAAGTAATCTATATTGTGAATGACTGTTTTTGCTAATGAATTAATATGAAAAATAAAGTAATAATTAAGTCTAGGTGTAAATCCTTGCAGTTCATATCAGTACGAGAATATCAATAATTCATACTTGAAGCAATGTTAAGAAATCTCTAAGCTTCATCAGTCTTTTCATTCTGTTGTATGTCAAGTTCCCCTCGTGACTTCATAATTAAACAACACTTGTTTTGCATATTCTTTAGCTCAAGCTTCATTCTCTCCATTTCTCCTCTCATATATGCAATCTGATTTCTGCAGCATTCCATTCTATTGTTATTCACATTGTCTCGCAAATATGTGTGTTCTTTAGCAGATCTTCTCTTCTTGTCTACATTTAGATCTACAGACCTTGGACCTACTTTAGCTGAAGCTGATATATTCCAACCTTCCACCGTTGTTTTAGTGGTATCTGAGTTCTCAGCATATGCTAAGTTCAAGTCTGATAACGGCTCATCATTTTCTTCTAGTTTGTTCACACACTTTAGCAGTGAATTATTGTCCGATATATCACAGTTTGATACCGTTGACTCTATAGGCGAGCTGTGTTAGAATAAATGATAATTCCATTTCAAATTAATAATGTCTTTAGTCTTCTTCTTACCTCTTTGAAAGCAATATTTGTGAAAGAGATGAGATGAGGGACTAGCTATATGAGATAAAATTATACTGACTAAAAAGTAAAGTAAAATTGATAAAAAAAAAGCATCAAGGTCTAGGAGCTAGACTAAAGAAGTAAGTGAGTATAATATCAGGAAATACCACAATCACACACTGCAGACCACCACGGCACCGTGAGGAAGAGCCACAGGACATTTACAGTAACAATACATCTGTAAATCAATAATAGCAAAGCAACCAGCTTTCTCTCTCTTCCTCTTCAAGATGATTGCAAATCTAGAATGGACACAAAGTAATGCATAACAAAACAAAGACAAACACAGAACTCGGACAAACAAGGGGGAGGACATTAAACAATAGATCATCAACAACAGAACCATCGCCTTAGAACCAACAACAGCCTAAGCCACGGGGGATGGGGGGGGGGGGGTAAATACATTTTACAGGCGCCAAACCTTCACCCTAGATTCTGTTGTTGTTAAATCACGACACAATAGTACAACAAATACACTCGCAACAACAAGAGCACATCCAGTCAAGCAACTACCTGCGCACATGCATAAGGTGATCACTAGACCAAAGACTGCATAATAGATAGATACTTACACAGACGCACTTATTTTTTATATGCAATTGTATTCAAGGTACGTAGTGCAGTCTAGCACAATACACCACAAAACTAAGATAAAACGCCAACTCCTGCCACACAATTGAAGCAGCAACAAGGAACAGGCTGCTCCTAGAAAGAACTCAAATGAGTTTTGCTACAACAAATAACTGTTTTGTTTTCATAACACGCTTACTTACACCTATTTACTGCGCAAAGCAAAATCAATTTTGAGTGTGTGATTGTGGCACTTACTGGTCCTATTCACTTACTTCGGTGTGTCTTGATTTGCAACTGAAGAAAAGAAGTTCTCTTCTCGAAAACGTATTTTTGCAGACCTGGCTATTGTCACATACACGAGTTGATCTCTACTATAGAAACTACATACTGCACACGCTCGGGAGATCTTTTTATTACACAGGTGTGTCTAACACGACACGCCAATTCATATATACAAGAGAGTTATTCTAACCCCAAAATAAACTATACAAAATAAATAGCCATTAAAACGAAGACTACATCTCTAGAAACCCTATCACAATAAAGTAATTATAACTAAAAAAAAGGTAAGTCAGTATGATCAGGAAATACCACGATCACAAACCGCAGACAAACCCGTGGCACCACGAGGAAGAGCCACACAACAATCACGAGACACCAGGAAGACAAACTAAGCAAAGCAACCAGTGACCTCTTTCCCATCAAGAAGATTGCAAAACTAGAATGGACACAAAGTAACGCATAACAAAACATAGAACAATTACAGATCCCACAATTGGAGAAACAATCAACAACGAATCAACAACAACATAAGCACCAACTTACTATAAATGTAGTGTGGCTCTTCTTCGTGGTGTCGTGGGTTGGTCTGCAATGTGTGAGTGTGGTATGTCCTGATCATACTCACTGACTTTTTGCAATGTTAATACGTGCATATTATCTGGCCCAAATGTGTCAAGAAATATTTCTTTATAAGAATGCCAGGTTTGAAAAATGAGATCTTTAAAAAATGCATCGCTATGATATCACTATAGTTTCCAAGAAAATAAGTATGTAAGTTTCAGGGGAGGGGGTTAACTTTAATGCGATTTTAAAGAAAGTGGGTTTGTAGAAAATGACTCACATCTCATCAGCAACTCATCCTACACTCTCGAAATGTGCTAGCAAATTAAAACGATATAGAACTTCCATTCGATTGTCTGATATGTAAATTAATTATCTAATTTGCATATTTATCAATATTGATTAAAACTTCAGAGAAATAGGGGAAAATCATAAAAAAGCATATATAAACTGATTTGTGCCCCAAATAGTCCTTGTTGGATGTTGCTATATCATCGGTGATACAATTTGACAAGTTCTTTCATCCAATGGGCATATATAAAATTATATCATTTTCACATTCATGAATATCAATGAAAGTAAAAAAAAATGAGGTAAGGTAATTGAATAAATACCTACCCCACCCACCTTGGTGTGTGTGTGTGTGGGGGGGTACTTAACTTGCATCCAAGGGCAATTTCTCATGGATGCGAAATTGTTCAGTGGGACCACTGTATGCCAAAAAGATATTGTCCTGAAAAATAAGCCTGTTTGGGAGCTTGGTCAAAAGTATGTCTCTTTCGGTTACATGCTTCGTTTGCATCCATACCCGAGATCGACCCTTGCATGTGGCACATTCTTTCATGGATTTTTCCCTCTTTTACTAATTCAAGAACAGCAAGTTTTCAGTAACTGACGAAAATTGGCTGCTAAATAGCAAACAAACTGGCTCAAGGAGGCTTGCCTAGAACAATTACGCCCCCATTAACTACAAAATGATTCGTATCTAAGCAGCAACTCATCATAGACTACCAAACTTGGTTCCAAATTAAGCACATGCATAGGTTTATTCATTCAATTGGCTGATATGCACAGTTTCGTTCTTGCATATCCATGAATATTGATAAAGGAAATAGAAATGAAAGAAACTTCTTAAAAAAAATAAGGGGGTGTACCTACAATATTACCCATATGTCAGTTAATAGTTATTCTAGACTACCAAACTTGGTACCAAATCAAAGTAAGTAATGGTGCAAAGATCAGGAATCGATACAATCAAGTACCACACCTGACCCAGGATACCAATGGGAAAGTGACAAACTCACAGTAGACACCACAAACGAGAGCCAAGAGGTCAGCCCTTTCCCAGCAGGTGACCACAAAGCACATATAAACAGACGCGCACAAAACATAGCAAACACAAGACAGAACAAAACCATAAAAGATCCACAAAAGAAGTACCGCCTTGGAACGGTCAGTAAAATATTTTACTGGAGGGCTTAAACCGGTTTAACGGCGCCAACCTCACCCTTAATTCAGATGTGGATCAAGACACATAGATATTTGGTTTGCATGAAAGACCCCTAACTTATCAATGCATCATCTCCTAAAACATATAAATCAAGATATAACAAGGAGATAAAGCAAGGATAAGGACTCAACAGTAAATTAAACTGAATACCGGAGCAAAAGAAATCCAACAGGTAAACCCCGGTGGGCCTGACAAACAGCCAAAGCATCAGGCCCCTACCATCTCATCAATAGATAAGTCTTTAAGTCGGAACCATCATAGAGTCTGAAGTCCGACCCAAAGCCAAGAAAGAATACATTTACCCATTGGTACTGTATGCAAAGGATCTAATTTAAAATATTCGTGAATATTTATTTAAACATTAGAAATAAGAGAAAAACGGTAGAACAATTAATGGGATGTACCTTAAATATTACCTAAATGTCAGCTGCTAACTATTCTAGACTACTGTAACCAGAGGGCCCGGTGTGACCAGGCTTTGACCAGTCTGTCCAGCATATGTGCATTAAACCTCAGTCGACAGACAATCCAAAACCAGACACAGACGGACCATAAGTATAAACACTGCTAGACCTACATATTTCGTTATCAGTTGGAAGGTCATTATCATGAATTTGACAACATGAATCTGAAAATTCAGTATTTGGTTCTAAAGTTTCTTTGAAACCATAGCTATGATGGCCGTTAAACTGATTCCATGGCCTGATTGGAATTAGGATGTTGATTATCTCCCTTATGCTATCACAAATAGTCCGTGTATTGACTTCATACCCAAATGAATCTGCGCTCATAACAGTCGCGTATTACATACTGCATTAAGTAAGTCCTTAGGCATATCTGTCCCATTGCAGTTGTATTTAAATCCATCTAAAAGCAAGTCCTTTGTGGTGTCAGTGTTAATAAAAGTGTGTCGAACAAAAAAGCCTCGCAAAATTGATATTTTTCTTTATAGGCATTTCAAACAAACTAATCACTCTACTAGCAGCATTTCTATTCAGCCTGTCGAAAAGATTACATATGGGGATAATTCCACTAAAAGATATAGAAATATTCTTAGGCATTAATTAGAATTAAAGTTGATAAAATTATTACAAACACCACATCCACTTGGTTTTAATGATAATATTTACCACGAGGGTAACATTTCTAGATTACCTGATTTTGATGTTTTTTCTCTTTTATATGTACGAAAACACAATAACCGATCTCATGGTAAACGCAAAAATGGAAATTTCAAACGCAAAATTAAACATGTTTTAAGTCTTCCAGAATTAAGAATCATCTTAAAACATTCTGGTCGACAGATGGCCCTTTCACGTTTAGTAACTCTTTCTATATCTTCACTGCGTAATTTGGATATTGATGCTAATAAATTCTATGATAGAGCCCATTGACTTTATGATGCGGCAATTCTTACCCAGTGTTACACTCAACATGCTCTTCGGCCATACATAGACTCCGAAATTAATCATATAAGGCATTTTATCAAAATTCAATTTGTCAACAAGGGGATTGAATTCATTAACTTACCCAGTATATTTAAAGATCAATCTGTTATCTCTTCTATTCCTACTTATTTTGAAAATAAGGAATCGCCTATCATTTGTTATAAGTATAATAAACCTATGCGTAGTACTGTTTTCAACTATAATAAATTAGTAACAGAACTTGATATCGAAAATTCTATTCCTGACTCTTGAGATTGTAATGACTCTAAGTATTGCTATCAACCCGCTGGTCATATAGTCACAGGGGATTTGAAAATCATAACTGATTCAAGAATTCGGTCTATTATATGTAAGGGACCTAAATATAGGTTTCCTGTGCCAATAGACTTCAAATCATGTCGTAAGGAAATTGCAGGAGCCTTACAAGATATTTTGTAATCGCTGGTGTAAACGAGAGCATGTTGAGTCTAATGCCTTAAATGGTTGGAAACTAAATATTTTTAGAATTATTGATGGTAGAATTTCATTTTATTGCATAAATGTAGATCTTCTACCACCTAAACCTAAATTCAGATTTAGACACTTGAAAAAAGGGATCCAAGAATTCCATAGGAGGTTTGTTTTAGCCCCTGCAGATAAGGATGCTAACAATGTTGTGGTCGTTTGAAAAAGATACTATATAAACACCCTAAAGCAAGACTTAGCACTGCAAAACATATGAGCATAACAGGCTTGATGAGACGTCTATCGTTGATAGGCATCGATGCCATACGGCAGCTAAGTTTGGGTTGTTTGTTGATGAGGACCATAGCAAGCTTCCTACGTTATACTGGTTACCTAAACTTCATAAAAGGCCCTATAAATCGCGTTTTATTGCTAATTCTAGTGCATGTACAACTACTGAGTTGTCTATTCTTTTGACTTCTTGCCTCACTGCGATTAAAACCCATATCATTAAATATTGCACAACAGTTTATGAAAGAAATGGTAAAAAATTATTTTGGTCTATTAAAAATTCAGGCGAAATTCTTAATAAATTGAAGTCTAGAGGTTTACTAGCATCTGGTTTGTCTACATATGATTTCTCTACTCTCTATACTACATCGCCTCATAATCTAATCAAAGAAAAACTAACAGAATTAATTGAACAAACATTTAACAGAAGGGCTCACTTTATTTGGCTTGTAATGATAAAAAATGCCTTTTTTTACTTCTGAATAACCTAAAGGATATAAATTGTGGTCATTTCAGAAAATGTGTGATGCGCTCCATTATCTTTTAGACAATATATTTATAAGATTTGGCTCGAAATTATATAGACAAATTGTAGGTATTCCAATGGGTACTAATTGTGCTCCTCTTGTTGCAGATTTGCTTTTGTTTTGTTATGAGAGAGGCTTCATGTTGTCTCTGTCAGACAATAATCAAACTGATATTATTTAAGCTTTTAACTCAACCTCCAGATATTTAGATGACTTACTTAATATTGACAATCCTTATTTTGAACAAATGGTAGGTCAGATATATATATTTTTAACTGCTAAGTTATTAAAACAAGGTTATAGATATCATAAAATTCGAAAAGCATTTTCTTAATTCCACCACATACACTCAGAGTTAATTGTTAAATACAACATTGTGTTAAAAACTCTTCTGCAGCAGGGCATATCAGAACCTATATTTTATGGTGATTTAGTTTATAAATTCAAACGAATTGTTGGAAAACCTAATTTTAGTGATCAATTCAAAAAGATAGTAAAACGTTATATAAGGGTTGGATATAACTTGGATATCATGCGACAGTCTGCATGTATAGTTTTAAACCCAATCACGGTTTATAGCTATGGTTTCCTCTTTAATTGCACTACGGTGGGTCAGGCCTCAGACTCAATGACGACTCTGACGTAAAGCTTTATTCTGTGGGTTGGTGCCTGATGCTTATCTGTAGCTGGACGCACCATGGCTCAACTTGAGGGTTTCTTTAGCTCTGACTATCTGTGAGTCATGAGCCCTTTTCTTTGTTTCATCATGGTGTGTTAATTTGATTAGAGTGTTTCTCCATGATGATACATTGCACTAGTTAGATGGCCTCCAAGCGAGAAGAACATTTCTTGTACTTAAACAACAGCAGAATCTAGGGCGAAGATTTGGTACCAGTAAAATGCATTTAAGCCCCCCGATGGCTTAGGCCTATGTCCCTTCTAAGGCGGTGGTTCTGTTGTTGTTGACTTTTTGTTTGTTGTTACTCCCATTGTGGGAGGCTGTTATTGTTGTATGTTTTGTTGTAGGTTGCTTTATGTCCATTCTAGTATTGCAATCACCTTGATGGGGAAGAGAGAGCTGGTTGCTTTGCTTAATTTGTCTTCCTGGTGTCTCGTGATGGTTGAGTGGCTCTTCCTCATGGTGCCACAGGGTTGTCTGCGATTTGTGATTGTGGTATTTCCTGATCATACTCACTTACTTTTTTTAGGTGGTAGAAGATCTAAATTGTTGCAATAAAATGAAATTCTACCATCAATTATTTTATTATATTTAGTTTCCAACTATTTAAGGCATTTGACTCAACATGCTCTCGTTTACACCAGCGATTACAAAATATCTTGTAAAGCTCCTACAATTTCCTCACGACATGATTTGAAGTCTATTGGCACAGGAAACCTATATTTAGGTCCCTTACATATAATAGACCGAATTCTTGAATCAGTTATGATTTTTAAATCCCCAGTGACTATATGACCAGGGGGTTGATAGAAATACTTAGAGTCATTACAATCTCAAGAGTCAGGAAAAGAATTTTCGATATCAAGTTCTGTCACTAATTTATTATAGTTAAAAACAGTAATACAAATAGGTTTATTATACTTATAACAACTGATAGGCGATTCCTTATTTTCAAAATAAGTAGGAATAGAAGAGATAACAGATTGATCTTTAAATATACTGGGTAAGTTAATGAACTCAATCCCCTTGTTGACAAATTGAATTTTGATAAAATGCCTAATATGATTAATTTCGGAGTCTATATATGGCCGAACAGCATGTTGAGTGTAACACTGGGTAAGAATTGCTGCATCATAAAGTCTATGAGCTCTATCATAGGATTTATTAGCCTCAATATCCAAATTACAAAGTGAAGATAAAGAAAGAGTTACTAAACGTGAAAAGGCCATATGTTGGCCAGAATGTTTTAAGATGATACTTAATTCTGAAAGAGCTAAACATGTTTATTTTTGCGTTTTTAAGTCTGTTTCTAATGTTTTCATTAATAATTATGAATATGCAAATTCAATAATTTGCATATCTGCTCTGTCTTAACATTTGGTTGATACCAAATTTAAAAGATATGAGTACTTTTGTAGGAACACGTCCATATTTAGAAGCACACATAGGGTTGCCATTGAAATCATGCATTCTCGCAAAGCTCACTGAGATTGGTTTAAGAGCAATTTTTCCCATTTATGTGGTCTCACAAAACAGTTGATACCTATAAGAAGACATCCTGAGGGTAGAAGGTTGGTCTTATTAGACCCTAGTTTACTAAGGATTGTGCATGCCTTTACCTTTTATAGACAAAAAATGTACCATATATTTGGGCATTTTTAGGAATTATGGACATCATGACATATTACAACTTGTTAAATATCAACGTTTCTTTCTTATTTATCACTTGAAAAGCTGGTAAACAATCCAAAATCGTGCTTTGAATAATGATATATTTAGATAGCAGGATACTGAATAAAGTAAGTTTATGTAAGATTTTATAGACTAAACGGACATTTGTTACAATAAATATGGTAATAGCCTGGAATAATTATGAAAATTGCAACCAAAACCATGTACTCTAATGGTAAAACAATCTAAGGACATACTACCATGATTTTGGGGAAAACATTGTAAAAAAAATAAAATAATTCATTGATACGTCAAATTCCATGATTGTTGGTAGCCGTCTTGAAAATATGCTAATTATCACACTGGTCAATGTAAACGCACTGGTGGTTGCTACAACGAGCTGGTGGTTGCATTTTTCAGCACAAGTGGTGGCGTTAAAGTTAAAAAAAATCTATACCTGTTGACTTTATGATTTATTTATAAACTTGCATTTATTTTATTTGTGATGACACCTGGCACACAGACCACCGGTAACATTGCAGTTTATGGATCTGTCAAGCATTTGGTGATTTAATTCATGGTTTGGACTGCAAATCCAACAAAGTTTTGGAGTTTTGCCGTGACAGGTGCTTTTTTCTAGTGTAACTGCCTAAATTGAGGGGAATTTGCATATTTAAGCACAGCTGTTATCATATTTACATGTAATAACATCCAATAAAACGATTACCTCTTTGTATCTTTTTTCTTGGTAAACTAGCTAACGTTTTATTGAGGAATTTTATTACAACGCACTGGGAGCATTTTTTGACGCATTAATACAGCGCACTGATGGTTTCCTAGATGTGCCATGGTTGCTGGTGCAGCCTCGCCACAGCATTCACTGTTCTTATAAACGGTACATAAATCGTTATTTGAGCCAGCACATGATATTTCAGTACCATAACGAAGACTCAGGTGAGCCTGTGCAAATGTACAGACTCGCCAGAGCCATCTCTGCATAGAAAAAATAGAGTAGTACTCGTTTTTGGATGTTGTTTCATGAGACTATGTTAACATAGCTGCATCTTTGCTTAGACATGCAGAATTTCCTGAAGATAGGCTGTCATAATAGAAAAAGCACCTGTCACTGTCAAACTCCACAACTGTGTCGGATTTGTCGGTCAAACCATGAATTAAAACGCCAATTGCATGGCAGAGCCATAAACTGCAATGTTTCTGACGGTTTGTGCGCATTGTGTCATCAAAAGTAAAATAAATGCAAGCTTATAAAGAAATCATACAGTCAATAGGCATAGATTTTGTGGTTTTTGTACACTGATGAAGGCACAAGCGTGACTCTACAAATGGGAGCTCCAAAGCTAGCCCTGTTCGCACTTTGAAAGTGTTTCCGCCTATTTTTCAGATTGGCCCCAAAAATTTTAATTTAATGAGATTGTTTGTCCGTTATGATACATAGCAATAGTTAAGAAGCCTCCATGCGAGCTTAAAATTTTTGTGCTTAAACAACAGCAGAATCTAGGGCAAAGATTTGGTACCAGTAAAATGCCATTTTAGCACCCCAGAGATATAGGCTACTGTCTGTTCTAAGGCGGTGATTCTGTTGTTGTTGATTCGTTTTTGATTGTTACTCCCATTTCAGGGTTCTGTAATTGTTCTATATTTTGTTACTTTATGGCCATTCTTGTTTTGCAATCATCTTGATGGGGAAGAGAGAGAGCTGCCTGATTTGCTTCGTTTGTCTTCCTGGTGTCTCGTGATTGTTGTGTGGCTATTCCTCTCAGTGCCATGGGTTTGTCTGCAGTTTGTGATTGTGATACTCACTTACTATTTTTGGGTGTCATTCATGCGAACAGCGATGGCTTTGGCGAGTCTGCACATTTGCTTGGTCTAGTCTGAGCCTTCAAAATTATCATGTGGTGACTCAAATGACGATTGAATGCCATTTTGTGCGAGCAGCGAAGGATCTGGCGAGTCTGCACATTTGCACAGGCTTACCTTAGCTTTCGTCACTGTACAAAATCTCTTGTGCTGCCTTAAATGGCGATTTGTGTGCTATTCACGCCAGCAGCGAATACTCTGGTGAGTCTGCACATTTGCACAGGCAGTCACTGGACAATGTAATACATATCAAAATCTCTTGTGCTGGCAGCAAAGGCTCTTGGGAGTCTGCACGTTTGCACAGGCTCTACTGAGCCTTCTTCACATTATCGAAATATCATGTGCTTGTTGAAATGGCGATTTTTGTAACGTTTATGTGAACAGCGAATGATTTGGTGAGGCTGCACCAGCAACCACAGGACTTCTGTGCAACCATAAGTGCGTTGTATCAATGCTTTAAAATATGCTCCCAGTGTGTTGTAATAAAATTCCTCAATAAAACATTTGCTAGTTTACCAAGAAAAAAAAACAAAGAAGTAATCGTTTTTGGATGTTATTTCATGGGAATATGACAACAGCTGCGCTTAGACATGCAGATGTCCATCAATTTAGGCAGTTACACTAGTAAAAGAACCTGTCACGGCAAAACTCCAAAACTTTGTTGGATTTGCAGTCCAAACCATGATTTAAATCACCAATTGCTTGACAGAGCCATAAACTGCAATGTTACCTGTGGTCTGTGCGCCAGGTGTCATCACAAATAAAATAAATGCAAGTTTATAAATAAATAATAAAGTCAACAGGTATAGATATTTTTACCTTTTACGCCATCACCTGTGTTGAAAAATGCAACCACCAGCTCGTTGTAGCAACCACCAGTGCGTTTACATTGACCATTGTGATTATGTCATTAAGACGTCATTTTTCAGTTTGCCATTTCCAAGATTGGTTTTTGGATTCAGCATATCAAATTACCCCTATTTCTCAAAACCTTTTCTTTACTTAATGCTTGTACTTGTTAACTTTTCTGATATTTTTTCCTTACTATGATGAGGAAGTACCACAATCACACAAATTCAATGCAGACCAACCCACGGCAACGTGAGGAAGAGCCACAGAACATTAACAGCCAGGAGACACCAGGCGGACAACTAAAGTAAGGCAATAAGCTCTCTCCTTCTCATCAAGATGATTTTTGTTTGTTTTGTTGCTTTTCGTCACAGTCAACAGCTATGGTCATAACGGTATGGTCAGTTCACCTAACCACACTTTTTCCTTGAGTTGCGCTCACAAAGTACCCATACATTGTATCTACAAAATGATGGACTGCCCGAAAGACAGACAGACAAACCCATTTTAACAGTTGTCATCTACATACACCGGTAGGGGGCTCAGTGGTAGAGTGCTTGACTCTAGACTGAGGGGCCATGGTTTCGAGCACCACCCACATCACTGCGTTGTGTCCTTGAGCAAGATACATTAATCCTAGCTTAGTACTGGTTTAACCCAGGAAGACCTGTCCTGATGTACTGAAAGATTGTTGATTGGGGCGTAAAGAATCAAATAAAAAATACAACCGTAGATAAAAAGGACCTTTTCCAGCAAGTGCTAACTACAAAGGCCTCTTTGCATGCTAGTGTCGTCTACTTATAACCTATGCAAACACCTTTGACCCAGATCTGAGCCTTTGTATTGCATAACCTTCTATTTTTTATGTGATACTCTAATTGGATCTTTTAGCTCTTTGTCTCCTAGCAACGACTTTTGTCGTCTGCTGATAACCTTTGCAAAACAGTTTGTACACAGATCAGGACTGACAGACTGTCAGTCCTGATCTGAATCCAAACTGTTTTGCACTCTAATAGTGTTCATTAAAGATTTTTTTAAAGTCAGCAGATGACAACAAAAGCATAGAAAACTACCCAGCATGCAGAGAGTTAAAGTCATGAACATGAACATAGTTGTTGATAATAGAAAAATGTCCTATGAATCTTTCCACTAAACAGATGAAATTGTAGGAAATGCTTTGTTTGGAAGCTCTAAGAACTCATCAAGTGATATGCTTTTTATATAGTGTGTTTGTGTGTGTGTGTGTGTGTGTAGGGGGGGGGAGGGGGGTTGTCCGGGAGATAAAAAACGTTGTAAAATTCATAGGAGGGATTATGTTCATGTTGCGAAAAAACATCAGGGGGGATTATGTCCGGTGCCTAGATTTGCTGGAAAGACCCAAATTACCAGAAAGACTGCCAAAATACCGGAAAGACCAAAGAATAATAGGGAATCATTGATTGGTGACTATTGATTAATGAATATTATAAAAAGTAAATCCATATTTGATATATATATATACTTATTTTTTCTTGTGCATTTCTATATAGTGGACATTACAGAAAGTGGACATGACAGAATAAAAATCTAATCTTAAAATACGAGAGTCATACAATACGTTTGAAAAAAATATATATGAAGTGGTTACTATTCACATACTGGTATGTCCACCTTTACTTATCATTTATATTGATTGGGTTATTAGTTCTTTGTGTTAACAAGGGTCCTTTAATAAGGCTTGTTAATTCCCCCTAATTGACACGTTGATTGGGATTATTAGTGCTCAGTAGAGATTAACAAGGGACCTTTAATTGGGCCTTTATCCAATTTATCATTTCTTTGAATAAAACAGATTCGAAGAGATGGTTAAATATTTAAAACGTTAAAATTATATTGACAATAAACATACAAAATACTTTTCGCCCTGAACAGGTTAATACATTACTAAGCATAAACATAGTGGATAGCATATTTATTTCCCTAAAATCCTTTGGTCTTTCCAGTATTTCGGTGGTCTTTCCAGTAATTCGGGTCTTTCCGGTAAATCTAGGCACCCGATTATTTCCACCTTGCAAAAAACAAACAAAAAAAACATGGGGGATTATGTTCACCTATACAAAAATGAGCAGGGGTGTCTGCCGGGGGTGGGGGGTATTGTCCTACACTCACACAAATTTTCAAAGGCCAAATTAAATGTTTAATTGGTTGGTTGCAGTTAGGTGGCACCTTTTTCACATTAGCATGTACTTAACCTGGCTTGTTAGTCAAAACAGGTCTAAGATGTTATCAATTCAGATGGGATTTTTTTACTTACTTGTAGTCTTACTTGTAGTCATCGGGAAACTTATTAAGCCCCAAAGGCTTGTTTTTCCCCTCTGCTCTCTTTCTTTCTTTCTTTCTCTTTCTTTCTCTATATACTGCCTGGCGCTCGCTTTCGAGCATTATCGGCAGGTGTACATTGTACACTCCGGGTTGCAGGATGAAAGCCTACAAGTAACCATATCGAAATTACCGTAGGGTTCTTTAACCTGCACAGGGGGTGACTTTCCCTGCACAGGGGACATCCAGTTAACGTCCCGATCCGAAGGACGATGTACTTATCTAGCGTCATCCCTGCAAATGACACTAGAGAAAGCGTGTTCGGACACCGAAATTTTTCTCGCCGCGAGCGGGAATCGAACCTGGGACCTCTAGCACCAGAGGCAAGTGCCTAACCACTGAGCTACCTCGCTTTCCCACTTTTCCCACGCTTTACCACGCTCTCTTGTTTTCTTGTCGTTACAATTTGTTCAAGTTTTGCTTGAAGAATTTTAAAATTGTAAGAATTTGAAATAGGTGTCATGCAAGAAATGCTAACCTTACTGGCAAGCACGATAATTCTCGGGACCGCCGTGACGTCACAGCCTTAGCGACACAGGTAAACAAATGTACCGCGGTGATGTGAACGGTGAATTTTAACATTACGGGTAACGGGAAAATGATGAAAAATGGGCCGTATTTATTCAAATTCACCGATTTCTTCATCAGTCTGCGCTTATTTCGAAGGGAAAACTTTGTCTTTTGTCCCGCCACGATTATTTTGATTATAATAGCACCGATTTTTCACAAATTATTGAAAAAAATCGTGTGTGGGTGGGGTGAACGGCCATCGGTTTGCGATTATTTAGACGTGAAAGAAATGAGTGTCTCTAATATTTTAGGAGCTTAAACACATTAAAACGGTCTTTAAATTCCATATACCTTGAGATATTATCAAATTCCAGATAGATAAATGACTATTTTGAATCTAAATTCTGACACATCACACCTCCAAGTTTGACACTCAACACCTTTAATTGGAAGAATATGCAGCCTGTCATAAGCGCTAAGCTTTTCCAGAAAAGCCCCAAGTAATAATTATTATATGGCATTCCAGCATAGATGAAACAACAATAGCTCAAGATTTGTATCAAGACATGCGCGGATCAAGGAATTTTCGTCAGAGGGGGGGGGGGGGGGGGGGGGTCCAGGTCCATCTGTCATAAAAATCTCTGACAACGTTTTTTTAGTTCTTTTTTTAGTAGTACTTATACAGAATGCCAATGGTTTATTTCAAAGAAAATTATAATTTTCCGAGGTTCCAGAGGGGCTCCAACATTTTTCCCAGGGGGGGGGGGGGGTCCAATTGCTTATTCCCTATTGAATCCCATTTAACTTGTGTTTTTCCAGGGGGGTCCGGGACCCTTGCCCCCCCCCCCTCCTCTGGATCAGTGCATGCAATATCTTGCTGTGAAAAAAGTTAGCTATGAGAAAAAGTTATCAATTTTAACCCCCCTCCCCTGGGTATTTCTAATGTATACATCGTTTCTGGGAAAACAACCATAGTGGCCTGACCAGGATCCAAATTGTTTTTGAATTTTTTAATGGGAGCACAGTGGCTTAGTGGTAGAGTGCTTGACTCGAGACCGAAGGGCCACGGGTTTGAGCCTCACTGGTGTCACTGTGTTGTGGTCCTTGAGCAAGACACATTTATCTTAGCTTAGTACTGGTTCAACCCATGAAGGCCTGTCCCTATATAACTGAAAGATTGTTGATGGGACGTAAAGAATCAAATAAAAAAAAATTGTTTTTCCAGGTTCTGACAACTTTGGGTCAAATCCATTGTATTTTACCTTTTGCATTAAAACTTTACCCGACATGTCATCTGCTGATAACCTTTGCAAACGGTTTGGACCCAGATCAGACTCAACATTCTGTTCAGGCCTGATTGGGGTCCAAACTGTTTGCAAAGATTATCAGCAGATGACAATGTGAAGTTGAACCGATGTATTTTATTTTTGCGCTAAACCTTTACATGCTGATAACCCTTTCAAACAATTTGGACCCGGATCAGGCCTGACATTCAGTCCGGACCTGATAGGGGTCCAAACTGTTTGACACTTTAGAGGCTATGACAAGTTGAAATTGAACCGATGTATTTTAACTTTGCATTGAACCATTACATGACATCGTCATATGCTGATAACCCTTTCATACAAATTGGACCCAGATCAGTCTCGACATTCTGTCCGGACCTGATAGGAATCCAAACTGTTTGACATTTTAGAGGTTATGACAATTAGAAGTTGAACCGATGTATTTTAACTTTGCATTAAACCTTTACATGACATTGTCATCTGCTGATAACCCTTTCAAACAAATTGGACCCAGATCAGGCTCGACATTCTGTCCGGACCTGATAGGGGTCCAAACTGTTTGACACTTTAGAGGTTATGACAAGTTGAAGCTGAACCGATGTATTTTAACTTTGCGATAAACCTTTACCTGACTTAGTCATCTGCTGATAACCCTTTGCAAACAATTTGGACCTAGATCAGGCTCGACATTCTGTCAAGGCCTTATCAGGGTCCAGACTGTTTGACACTTTAAAGGTTATGTCAAGCTGAAGTTGAACCGATATATTTTAACAATGCGTTAAACATTTACCTGACTTTGTCATCTGCTGATAACCCTTTGCAAACAATTTGGACCCAGATCAGGCCGATATTCTGTCAAGGCCTTATCGGGGTCCAGACTGTTTGACACTTTAAAGGTTATGATAAGCTGAAGTTGAACTGATATATTTTAACAATGCGTTAAACATTTACCTGACTTTGTCATCTGCTGATAACCCTTTGCAAACAATTTGGACCCAGATCAGACATGACAATCTGTCGAGGCCTTATCAGGGTCCAGACTGTTAGACACTTTAAAGGTTATGACAAGCTGAAGTTGAACCGATATATTTTAACAATACGTTAAACATTTACATACATTGTCATCTGCTGATAACCCTTTGCAAACAATTTGGACCCAGATCAGGCCGATATTGTGTCAGGGCCTTATCAGGGTCAAGACTGTTTGACACTTTATAAGTTATGACAAGCTGAAGTTGAACCGATATATTTAAACTTTGCATTAAACTTTTACATGACATTGTCATCTGCTGATAACTCTTTGCAAACAGTTTGGACCAAGATCAGGACCGACATTATGTCCAGGCCTTATCGGGGTCAATACTGTTTGACACTTTAAAGGTTATGAGAATTTGAACAGATATATTTTGACTTTGCGTTAAACCTTTACTTGACATTGTCATCTGCTGATAACCTTTTCAAAATATTTGGACCCAGATCAGACTTGACATTCTGACATCAAAAGTCCATACCCATAATGTACTCACTTTGCAATGAAAGTTCAGGTCAGGTCCTTTCAGTAACCAATATTCTCTTCTATCTGTCTGTCTTTCTATCTATCTATCTATCTATCTATCTATCTATCTATCTATCTATCTATCTATCTATCTATCTTTCTATCTATCTATCTATCTATCTATCTATCTGTCTGTCTGTCTGCCTGCCTGCCTGCCTGCCTGCCTGCCTGCCTGCCTGCCTGCCTGCCTGCCTGTCTGTCTGTCTGTCTGTCTGTCTATCTATCTATCTACTGTATCTATCCGTCTATCCATCCATCCATCCGCGACATCCTCATTGACTGAGTGTTTTGAGTTATTATTATTATTCAGATTAATTGTCTATGCTTTATTGTCTATGCGTGATTAACCACAGGAGCCTGAAGTTCGGTCCTTCAATCGCCCCTATAGCCTCAAAACCAAAAGCTCACAATGTCATTACGTAGTAATGACCAGGAGTGAAACTAAATTTCAGGCACCTTTGAATCGCCGTTACCAGGACGTTTTTGGCGAAAAATGAACATCTAACCATAAAAACTATGTCAACAGGTCATGCGAGGCATGGATAACTTTTTCTGACATATCAGTGAATTAAAATATTGAGCGTTTGAAAATAAGAAAAAAGTTACGGTAGCCATTCCGGCTCCAGTATCCGGTTGTGACGCAGCGAAAACGAACCTTTCTCACACTTGGAGAAATTAAATGTAGAAAAACTATAAAATGATTAACCGTTGGCCAAAAAATAAGACGACCAGTTAAAAGTCTTCAGAACATTAAATGAACTCCATCCGAACCCATATTCATACCTTTGCTTGTCAGGAAAAAATCTTTTTTATCTTAGCACAAACGGTTGTTGTTTTCAAAAATATCCGCGGTGTGACGTTATGTTTACATACGCACCGGTTGATTGTAAATCGATTTCAAGATGAAGCGACCAACGGGGTTTACCATGGATAATTCTTACGTCGCCCTGGATGTCGATATGTGGTGCCACGATGTCGTGGTGGTGGTGTGTGTGTGGTGTAGGTGCTCTTGTTGGGGGTGGGGGGAGTGTTTGTGTAAGTCGATACGCATTTAAGCTTCAATAAGTATGGGTGGCCCGAATCTGAAATCGTGGGTGGCGAGTTCGATCCCGGGCCGGTCCCATACTTTCGTGGAGATTGATCACGAACTCATTTTTTACAGTCATTCTCATTCCTTCCGATGATTCATTCAATAAGGGCGGTTGTCATATGCGCACAAAGTACTAACCGCTTTTTCAAGCTTGCCCAGGAAAAGCGTAGTGCTTTGGACAGAGCATTTTATTACAGTTCTGAGGAATAGACTCTATAAAACCGAGTCTGCAGTTTCTAATATTGTGGGTTCTCTCTATTTCTGAAGGATCCGTTTTTCAATATTATCTATTTCCCCCTGCAAATTCGAGATAATTTGTACGGAGATATTTCTGTGAAATAATATTTGGGCAGCTCTCCTTTCTTGATAAGGACTCGTCGCGACAATTGTGACCAGGTTATGCTCAAACTCGCCTGATCAGCTACAACGACTAGCTAAAATATTGAAAGCATGACTTAAACTACTGACTTATCCAAAGAGCGATTATCAAATGCATGGATCAGAGGCTATGCGGATGCGTAGTCTGGTCCGCGTTTTTGTTGTTTAAGTGCAACAAAATCTTGCTGTATTCTGTGCGAAGCGATTAACTAATTGATTAAATAAGGTTCTTGTTTATGTTCGATTCAAAACCCATGTTAGACCATTCCCAGACAGCATATAGTGTCGACCAACATCGTCCCGCCAGTGAGCCGATGGTGGCCCGCTTTAAGATTTTTTTTCTGGGCACATACCTGAGTTGCGCATTCGCTCGCTCTCCAGCTGCGAAAATGCACAGTCTGTTCGCAGGTAGCCGAGATTGTAGCAAACGCACACGGGGAAAGCAATCTGGATTGTTGTCTTAGATTCTAGTAGATCTTATAATTTTCCATTCTTTGCAAAACATATAGAACCTCATAATCTAACTGATGGCACTTACTGCAATACCAATGCTGGTACTTTTTTGCCGACGTTAGAAAAGAGACTATTAAAATAGGTATGTCTGTCTGTGCGTCCGTACGTAGAAGATATGAGTGGGAACTTTGTGGACGCAACTTTTCGACAGCGGCGTGGAAATATCGTCAGTTTCTCTTTATTTTTTTTTATTTTTTTCACTTTTGAATTTTTGGGCATTGGGTTATCTGTGAGCGCAACTCATCACACCGTATACCGATCTTTTTGAAACTTTGTAAGTCTTTTGTTTATGGTCTGGACATGTAAATATGCATGTGGCTTGGTAGCTATCATCCCATCTTTAATTACACAATACTTTTAGCATGTGTACGCGCCGATGCTAATGCCGACGACCGGAGTAATACAATACCTCCCTGTTAAAAAAAAGAAGTGAGTACACAATCACAAACTGCAGACAACTGTGGCATCGTTAAGAGGAGCGACACAACAATCACGAGACACCATGAAGACAAACAAAGTAAAGCAACAAACTCTCTCTTCCCCATCAAGATGATTGCAAAACTAGAATGGACATAAATTAACGCACAGCAAAACATAGAACAATAACAGAATCCCTCAACAATCAACATCGAATCAACAACATCAGAACCACCGCCTTAGAACGGACAGTAGCCAAAGCCATCGGTTAAATGCATTTCTTCGCCCTAGATTCTGCCGTTGTTGAAGCGCAAAAATGAGTATTCTTGCATTTTGTAACTACTGCAATGTATCATCATAGAGAAACAATATGATCAACGCACTATGATTAAACAGAGAAAAGGGCTCACGACTCACAGATATAGTCAGAGCTAAAGAAAACTTCAAGTTGAGCCACGGTGGGCCAGGCTACAGCCAAGCATCAGGCACCAACCCACCACTTAAAGCTTTACGCCAGAGCCGTCACTGAGTCTGAGGCCTGACCCACCGTCGTGCAATTAAAGAGGAAACCATACAGCTATAAACCGTGATTGGGTTTACAACCAGAAATGATATCCAAGTGATATCCAACATTTTTATAACGTTGGATAATTTTTTTGAATTGAAAAACTAAAATTAAATTCAGGTGAGCTGAAATGGGATACATTGGTGGAGTCTGATTAAAAGCTCGTTTTACACTTGTTTGGCACTATCCTATCAAAACAAAAAACCCGTCTCGATGAGACAGAATGAGCCTCGACGTTTCTTTGAAACACTCAGAATACATGTTTCGACATGAAATACTGAAAGTAATCATTATTGAGGGAGGTTCACCCCATTTTAGCTCACCTTGTGGACGGGATAATCCGGTGCCGTGGTATTCAAAAGTATGTACATGTATAAGAATAAACGAGAGAATGTTTAGGTGCTGGGATCGGTGGAGGAGATTGTGGCGTGTCCCGGGTTTCGGGAACTAAAACAACAAAGAAGAGTACATTCTTCAAGATGGGTGTCTCTTTGGGTAGACCAATTTGGAAGAGAGATATTATATGGACAAGTAACCGATGGAGGAGAACTTGGCAACAACGGGTACTATAACTAAGATTCCAACCCGGGTCCTCGCCCCCAGAGTGGGGGGGGGGGGAGGGATGCTCTGATATTTTCATACATACGTAGGCTCGGGTCATTTTTTTTGGGTTCAAAATTGTGAATTTCAATATTTTTGGGGGTTTTCAGAAAAATAAATATTTTTTGGGGTATGAAGATTTTGTAGATATTTTTGGGGGGTCTTCACAAAATTGGACTATATTTAGGGGTTATTTCTATGCATTGTAGGGACTTTTCTTCAGGTCTTTGTACAGAATTGGGATATATTTTTGGGTTTTTAAAATTTCAAATATTTTTTGGGGGTGCTTAAAATTCCTGATATTTTTTGGGGGTGAAGAGTAGATGCTAGGTCCAAGCCTACGTATGTAGAAAAATTGAGAGTTCCCCCCCCCCCCCCCCTGGGTCCTCGCCACTCTCCCCAACCCCACTCCACCCCACCCACAACCCGGGGGGGGGGGGTTCTCTGGTATTTTCATACATACATAGGCTCGGGTCATTTTTTTTTGGGGGGGGGGGGGGGTTAAAATATTAAATATATTTTGGGGTATGAAGATTTTGTGGATATTTTTTTTTGGCCATCACAAAATTGGACTATATTTAGGGGTCATTTCTATGCATTTTAGAGTCTTTTCTTAAGGTCAATGTACAGAATAGGGGATATTTTAGGGGTTGCTAAAATTTCAAATATTTTTTTGGGGTGCTTGAAATTCCTGATATTTTTTGGATGAACTAAGGGGGGTACTCTCATTTTTTTCTTCATACGTAGGCTCGGGCCTATGTAGCATCTACCATCACCCCCAAAAATATCAGGAACTCCAAGCACCTCAAAAAATATTTGAACTTTTGCCCCCCCCCCCTCCCTGGTAGCCCTTTCTTTTAGCAGTAGAACAGATTTTGATAGTTCTGTTCCATTTTCTCCCGTTGGAGGCCCCAATCAATTTATCGACTTGTACACGTCACATTATGATGTCACATTTTTTCAAGGAAATTGACTTGACACATGTGTAAACATGGTAGAAATGACAAAAAACAGTTTCAAAATAATTTGTTTGGAATATTATTGTGTTCTTTATGACAGTTGGAAGCAGCTTATTCTTGGAAAATATACGTCTAGTTCAGAGTCCCCCAAACTGCGTTGTTGCTATAAAAACGTGAAGGTAGGAATCTTGCACATTTTCTGTTAAAGGCTTTGTTTATATTTATTTCCTTGAGATAGTTTCTGTTCTGGGTTTTAGCTGGGAAACAAAACCAAATCCTTTTCAGCAAGCGTAGCGGGAGCCTTGGGTAGCCCTTCATAAATTCAACCGTTATTTCATTTGTGTGAAATCCCCAGTAACTTCCAGAGACCGGTTACTGGCGGTTAGGAAGATTTATTACGATATTTGTAGTCATATCAATCGTTTTGATTGTAAGACAAGAGGACCCGGATAAAATACAAGATGCTCGTGGATTGCTGAAATCGATAGGATTACAAACTCCGATATACGGCCTATTGGAGTAAAAAACACATTCTCTTTTGGTTTATTCCTTAACAAAACATGTTTCCCGGTACAACATTGGCCAGAAAAGTACAAATGGTTGTTCATTACAATAGACATTGTCCTGTTTTTTTTTTCAAACGTCGCCATCTTGGTCAGCGTAACGTCGAACATTTTACGTTGTCGTCACAACATTTACTGCTGATAACCGGAAACTGGAGCCGGAATGGCTGTCGAGAGCTTAGTTTCACTCCTGGTCATTACTACGTAATGACATTATGAAATTTTCGGTTTTAGGGTTTTGAAGCGATATAAGGATAGAACTTCAAGCTCCTGTGGATTAACATATCACTACTGAAATGTCTTTTGTTGTCTAACAGTCTTGTTGCTTTACTAGCGGATTCCCGTAAGTTACTAACGTGACTGCAAAGACCGAAATTTCTAAGTGTTTGTCATTATTATTTGGGAAGCTAAAACTCTATATTTTCTTGTCTTTCATCGTGTTATGCTTGTTGCAACCTACAGCAAACTACGATTTGGCCATTATTGAAGATTATCTTGCGGGAAACGCAAAAATAAAAATATCGATAAAAAAAAACAAAATGGCGTCGTTGTCATATTCGGCTAGCCTTGGCAACTGTTGCTAACCGGAAAGGCGGTCCCGAGAATACCGCCCATTGATGTAACCGGCATGATCTGAATACCAAGTTTTAGTATCCACTCCAATTGTACAATATGCTGCTGCAATGCCGCTTCAAGCTTTAAAAAAGCAAGAAAAAGGAAACAGCAACAATAAAAAAAAACAGACGAGAGAGAATATGCATGAACAAAAAAGAGATTTTTAAGAAAATGATTAGAATATCTAACAAAGTATAATTAATAGCATAATATGGTAGAATGAATTATTCAGGATACATAATATATGTTTGTCTATAGTATAAGCGACATTTAGTGATGGCTGGTGGATTTGGGATCGTCAGTGTGTTACGAAGTAGCAAAATAAATGAATTTTATAGGCTAAAATATTGATCTGAAAAAGAAAAATGGCATCTATATTGAAAAATCAGATATTGAAGCATTTATCAAAGTAAGTTCACCACATGCAGTACAAAGGATTTCCAAATTCAGCTTCAGAAAATTACTAGGGTTAGCCTAGATCCATGATTTTTGTTTGGTTTGATGCTTACAGCTATGGTCATGTTGGGACGGTCAGTTCACCAAACAATTTTTTGCTGGTCAAGCTTGACTAAGCCGTTAACCCCTTCTTTAAGCACATACTTTTGCTTTTAACCGACAACCCTTCCTGAATCAGCAGAATGGAGGAGAATGGCCGTAGTCTCGATGTAGAACATGGATTTAGTCCACTTCATACCAGCAGTCCTAAACCAGTTCTCGCAAAATTCCCAAAGGACACCCAGAGACAAACTCTTCAGCACAACGACGAGAGAATGTCCATATGACCTTCCAAAGAAACAAAATCTAAGAATTCTTAACATAAACTGCCGTAGTGTGAAAGAAAACAATGCAGAATTTAAGACAGCCCTAGAATACATCAAACCGGACATAATTTGCGGAACAATGTCATGACTACGCGGTAAAAAACCTGGAAAACCTTACAGTAAAAGTGCAATTCAAAATTCTGAAATTTTTCCTGACAATTATACAGTCTTTAGAAATGACAGAAGCTCGCGGGGTGGAGGCGTGTTTGTCGCTGTACAGTCTAACATCACGTGAAATGTATTGATTTTGTGATGGACTGTGAGATAGATTTCGCGAAAGTCACGATGAAAGGAAAGAAAGAACTCTATATTGGTTCATTTTACATGCCAAAAAGGAACATGTATGAAAGATCTTTGTGAACTGAAAAAATCTCTGGAACTCTTGAACGGAAACAAACCTAAAGATATTATACTCTGTGGTAATTTCAACTGTCCTGATATTGACTGGGAACACTTAACACTAAAACATGGGCAAAACATTCAAGATAAAAGTGAACAACAATTTTTGATTGATATAAGTACAGAATTTAATCTAACACAGATTCATGACAAACCGACTCGTGAAGATTATCTACTTGATCTTGTATTTACGACAAATTCGTCTTCAATCAAATCTAGGACAAACGCGCCAGGAATTTCAGACCATGATATGGTAATCACAGACTCGGACATTAAACAAAATTATTCATTCAGTAAACCAAGGAAGATTTATAAATTTGCAAAGGTGAACTGGGATGAAATAATGAAAATTTGTAACCAAATTTCATTAAGTGTGATGCAACAGACAAAATCAGGGGAAAATGTTGAAACCCTATGGACATACTTTAAAGAAAAATTGTTAGCTGCAATTGATTCACATGTTCCTTCAAAAATGTCAAGGTCAAAAAAGAGTTTACCATGGTTAAATAGAAACATTAGGAAACAATTGATGAAAAAGCATAGACCATACAAAAAAGCAAAGGCTAGTGGAAAATGGGAGAAATATAGACATTTTTCTAGGGAGGTGAAACGAAATCTTCGGAAAGCTGAATGGGACCATGTCAATAATGTCATCCAAGAAGGACTAAACCAAAATAATACAAAACCCTTCTGGAGTTACACGAAAGGCAAAAGACAAGACAATATTGGTATAGCACCATTGAAAAGTAAAGGAAACTTACTCACAGATGCCAAGTCTAAAGCAAATATTCTTTTGAAACAGTTCATCTCGGTATTCACCAAGTCAACAGACAATATTTTGTTTGTTTTTGTTGCTTTACGTCCCATGTCAACAGCTATGGTCATTGCGGGACGGTCAGTTCACTCAACCAAACTTTTTCCTGGGCAGGCTTGAGCAAGCGGTTAACCAGTAATTTGTGCACATACTTTCGCTTGTAACTGACAACAACCCTTCTTGAATAAATCAGCGGAAGGGAGGAGAATGACCGAAGAAATTATTTCATGATCAATCTCCACGAAAGTATGGTACCGGGCCGGGAAACAACGGACAATATTAACCCGGAAGTCGGTAAATTCAATAACACACCGCCAATTTCACAGATTATTATTGATAACAATGGTGTATTAAAACTATTGAAACGCCTGGACGTACATAAGGCAATGGGCCCGGATGGCATCCTAGTGTTTCCCACAGCTTGAAAAAAGGGCAGGGTGCTGGCCAGAAAAAGGGCACTTTTGATGCGTGAAATTCACCCAAAAGGGCACTTTTGTTAGAACAGACTTTTCAAATGAGAGTTAGATAAAGGATTTTATGTCTGTTAAAAGGTTAGAATAGCTTCTAGTAGAGCATAGGATTCATTGGGATAACAAAAAAGTTATTTTATACAGTAAAAATTAAAATATGACTATTTGTAATATTAAAATGAAAATAAGGGCAGGAGCCGGGAGCTTTAGGGCAGGAGGGGGGAGCTTTAGGGCAGGAGGGGGGAGCTTTAGGGCAACACGGTGCTCCCCCTGCTATTCCTCTTTATGGGAAACACTAGCATCCCGAATATTGTTTTAAAAACTGTGCTGATGAAATCTCACAAGGACTTCGTACCATATTTCAACAATCTCTTAGTACCGGAACATTACCGTCAGATTGGCGTAATGCAAATATAACACCAGTATTCAAAAAAGGAGACAGACATTCAGCCGAAAACTACCGACCAGTCTCTCTCACGTCAGTGCCTTGTAAATTACTCGAGCATATTATATGTAGCCATATGTTGAAACATTTTGAGAAGTACAGTATACTTACTACGTTGAAACACAGATTCCACTCAGGGTATTCAACAGAGACACAACTACTTGTAACAATGCATGATCTTCTGCAGGCCAATGATGCAAGAGTACAGGTCGACATCGCCATACTTGATTTTTCTAAGGCAATCGACACCGTTCCCCATGATAAGCTACTACACAAGTTATACGCATAAGGAATTCAAAGGAAGCTTACATAAGTGGCTCAGTTATTTTCTCCAAGAGAGACATATGAATGTTGTAGTGGAAGGTGAACACTCAAAATCAGCCCCTGTAGAATCAGGTGTACGGCAAGGCACTGTGTTGGGTCCTTTGATGTTCCTCTGTCATACTAATGACCTACCTGATACTGTAAAATCTCAAGTTCGACTGTTCGCCGACGATTGTTTACTCTACAGACAGATAAAGAGTCAAACCGATCACTCAATATTACAGAATGACTTGATTGAATTGGAGAAATGGGCAGCAAAATGGGGCATGCGTTTCAATGCTAAAAAGTGTTATATCCTATCTTTTCGTCAAAAGTCATCATGTTTTTATCAGCAGCTAGATACATAAAAACTGACTATTGCTCAAGATTTGATGGTTGCGTACGTGAAATGCTTCAGGACCTTAAGTTACAACCGCTACAACAACGTCGATTAGAATCCAGATTAGTCATGATGTATAAAATTGTGAGGGGTATGGTACCAGCAATCAATGCTGACGACTCAGACGAGGTATTCATTCCTATTAGGAACAAAAGACAAATTAAACCGAAATCTCATCAAGACTGCTATTCAACAAACATTATCAGTAAATATGCTTTAAACAATTCGGAGTGCTATAAAGTACCAGCGTCAAACACTGATCAACATAAGAACTCTTACTTTGTGAAAACTACAAGTGATTGGAACTGTTTATCGGACACCCACATTTGCGCAGAGACAGTTAACAGCTTCAAAACAGCTGTCCATACTTATGTAACCAGCCAATAAGTAGCGCACACACCCACGGTTAATGTACCAGAAGTGGTCCTACCATTGAAGATATACAGATACAGATACAGATATTATTTTTGTCATAAGCATGGTAGATCTCTATAGGTTTTATCGTGACATACTTCTGGTGCTATAAATAGATTTGGGATATACTGGTGGTCAACCTTGTATTGTCTAGATAGGGAAAGCCATAGAATTTTCAATATTTTCCACCGATTTTAAGTTCCCTTGCTATATATTTTATATAAATGCGAATTGTAATGTACCTACAAATACTTCGTCAGATAATATTAACATTTATTGAGATTATTTGTCTGTCGTTATTGTTGGAAGTGAATAAAACGGGTGCCATTAAAAACACATTTCTAGACATTTAAATTCAATTTTACACAACAATAATTATAAGTAGTGTTGTATTGATGATCGATTATAATCGATGATCAATCAAAAATTGATTTCGATTCAACTAATCGATTGTGTTTGGTAATAATCGATTATCAAAAAGATTCACATCTGACTCTATTGTAAGCTGCTATTCTAAGTTTGCCTCTTTCCTACAAGAAAATGCAAGGTTAAAGATATAAACTGCAATTATAGCAAGTGCACACCTTAACCTTTTGCACATTGTCCTAAATGTGTGACATTGACACAAACAGGGAAGACCCAGAAGAAATGCCTTAGAATGCCGCATTTCATCAGGGTCTACATTGTTTGCTCAAACAAAAACAATCTTCAGAGAAAGAAATGCAATTTTATTTCAAATTAATAACCTGTGACCCATTGATGTATACAATCAGGGGTGTGGAAATAGTAAAATTTTCTACTTTTCCAGGGGCAGGTAAAAGCCAAAATGTACTTGTCCATAGAAAATTTTACTTGTCCGAAAGAAAAAAAAATAGCTTATACCTTTCAGTGCTTAAACAAATTATTCTTTCAAAAACAGTATGAAACCAGATATATATCAACTCTTGTAAACAGTATGGATCCTGATCAGCTGGCTTCTCTTGAATACAGTGTAGATCCAGATCAGCAGGCTTCTGAAGCCAGCTGATCAGGATCCATACTGTTTCAATGCAAGATGTGAGCTCGTAATAAGTAATCAAAATATGAAATACAGAATTGTATTAACTTTATACATTGTAATTGTCCAAGGACAAGTAAATAGAAATTTTTGACTTGTCCTGAATGAAATGGGACCTGGTTGGACAAGTCGCATGGTATTTCCACAGCCCTGTATACAATGGACCTTCCCAAGTTTATTGTTTCAATCCAGAAGAAAGAATTCATTAGTGCATAAAGGGTTTTAATGTCAATGGCTGTTCAATTTAGTTTGCTGTCAGGACCTATTGTGGTACGGTACTGTTCATAAAACAGCATGAGGGAGCACAGTGGCTCAGTGGTAGAGTGCTTGACTCGAGACTGAGGGGCCGCAGGTTCGAGGCTCACCGGCGTCACTGCATTGTGGTCCTTGAGCAAGACACATTTATTTTAGCTTAGTACTGGTTCGACCCAGGATGACCCATTCCTGTTTCATTGAAAGATTGTTGATGGGATGAAAGAATCAAATCAAACAAACAAAACAAAACAGCATGAAACTGACGCTATATATTTCTATAAAGCAGTACAAGAATAGACATTCTTTGGGATGGAACCTGTGTTTTCCTTACATTTGATAACTTTCGATTATAATCGATCATCAATCAAAACCTTCTGACCGATTATTTTCGATGATCGATTATGAAAAATCCATTATCGAACAGCACTAATTATAAGGCCCGCTGATACAAGACTGCACATTATCGCAAGAACATTTTGTCGGGTCTGAACTGTTTTCAAAGGTTATCAGCAGACGACACTTGTACAGTTGATTGGTGACATAAACTGGACACTGGAAAAAGAAAATTATAATCTTCACTTTTTTCTCGAGTAGCGATCCAACGGCTCATGAGTGCAGTCTCGCAATGATACCCACTGCTATACAATAACCAATAAAAGCGAGCACACAATTGGACAGATCTGGGCGCTAAAATGAAATTACATTTTCCTCTCGAACAGCGAAGGCTCATTCGAGACAGCACAATATCATGTTATTTTTCTGCCTGTTGTATTGCCTCATGTGAGCCTGCGCAGATTCACAGGAGCATAAGTAAGATGAAGATGGAGATCCAGAAGAAGATATGGACCTCTAGATACGAAAAAAGGGCGTTAACTGTGGCTTTTGTGCATACATATCATCATCATAATCGGATTTTTGATTTACGTGCAGGTGCAGGGGCATCATCCACATCAGTGGGCCCCTTTCCAGGTAACTGGCTAGCTGCACGCATAGCAGATCTCACAGCTGATCTCCAGGTGCTCCTTTCTTGAGGGTCAACTGTGGTGAGCTTCCACTCACGGCAGTCATTCTCTGTCAGTTTCTTCCATGTTTGCTTGGGCCTCCCTGTCCCCCGCTTGCCGTCAATCTGCATATCATATGCTGTTCTGATTGCACCACTCGAACGCTCCACATGCCCAAACCAGCGAAGCCTTCTCTCTCTCAAAATGAGGTCGAGGTCCTCAAGCGGAAGCTTTGCCAGTAGCTCGCTTGACCTTACCCTGGCCACATCCTCTGGCTTGATACTGCAGATCTGTCTGATCATGGCCCTATCATTGCGTTGCAAGCGCTGCAGGTTCGTCTTGGTAAGTGGCCAAGTTTCACTGCCATGGAGCATGGCGCTCCGCACGCAAGAGCTGTACACATGGCCACGGGTCTTGTAAGAGAGGTGGCGGGATGTGAGAACTGGTAGTAGCTCCCTGAACTTCTTCCAGGCGGTTTTCACACGAGTAGTGACCGCCATTTCACAGCCTCCACCAGCAGAAAGCATATCCCCTAGGTAGCAGAAGGAAGCTACCACCTCAAGCTTATCAGGTCCGACCTGGACTTCACTCTGTGGTCTGCCATCAATAGGGCGAGCATTTCCCATGCACCGTGCACACCTATAATCAGGATTTGGTGTCAGTCGTTGTAGCCCACTGCATTTCTTATGCACCATAAGTTTGCAGCCATTGCAGTAGATGCTGTTGTTGCCTACTCCTGTACGACAGACAGCGCATGGGTATTCGCCTGAACTCTCACAGATCATGACCTTTGTCTTTCCTGCATTTACCCTCAATCCCTTCTTCTCCATGGCTTCTTTCCATATCAAGAGCCTCCTGACACATTCCTCTAGGGAGTCAGCAATGATGACAAGATCATCTGCATATAGGTCCTCCCAGGGAACACCAGCCCGAAACTCACGTGACAAGGCCTCCAGCACAATGATGAAGAGCAAGGGACTGAGTACGGATCCCTGATGGACCCCAACCTTCACCTCAAACTCTTTGCTGAAACCCTCGCCAACACGAACCCGGCTTCGTGCATTAGCGTACATTCCCTGGACTAACCGCACAATCCATTCCTCAACGCCTAGCTTTCTCAGGGCCCACCAGATAACTTTCCGAGGGACACGGTCAAATGCTTTCTCTAGGTCCACGAAGGCCATATAAAGCCTCTTGTTCACTGCTAGGTATTTCTCCTGCAGTTGCCGGACCACAAAGATTGCATCTGTAGTGCCTCTTCCTGGGACAAAGCCAAACTGGGAGTCATCAATAGACACCACCTGTCTTATGAGACCATCGACAATCCTCTCTAGGATCTTCATGGCCTGCTCAGTCAGCTTGAGGCCTCGATAGTAGCCCCTATCCAAAGCATCACCTTTGCCCTTGTAAAGGCAGACAATGAAACTTTCCTCCCAGTCAGTTGGGACCTTGCCATCACGGATAATCGCAGTAGCAAGATCTCGGATCATGGTGGCACCTGTATCACCTGCTCCCTTGATCATCTCCACCACTATGCCTGATGGACCTGCAGCTTTGCCCGACTTCATCTTTGAGATGGCCTTCTTCACCATGTCAATAGTGATTGGGATAGGCGGGCCTTCTAACGGAGGTTCATTGGACAGGTGATCAGGGTCCCAGTCAAATTCAACGTTGAGAAGCCTTTCATAATGTTCAGCCCACGCATTCTGCTTTGCCTCCTCGCTCATTGACATTTCCCCAGTGTCATTCTTCACTGGCTTGTCGCATACAACATCAACATTCTCTTTCCTCATCTGGTTAGCAAGGAGGAAGATATCAGACGACTTGTGGTCAATGCCCTCATAGACCACCTTGTCTGCTTTGTGGCGTGCATGGTGCACCACACATCTGGAGATGCGCTTGGCAGTGTTATATGATGCTCGTGTGCATTTGCCAGCCTTCCATGCTTTGAAAGCTTGGCGCTTGGCTGTGATGGCATCATCTACTTCCTTATTCCACCACCAAGTTTCACGTCGCCATCGGTGGGGCTTTGTTGTGCCGCACACCTCCTCTGTTGTCTTCAGCAAACCTGTCTTGAGTTTCGCCCAGATTTCCTCAGTAGTAGTAGCCGCTTCAGTTTCCACAGCGGGCACATGTGCCTTGAAGACTTCCTGGAATCGGCTACATGTTTGAGGATCTCTGAGCTTCCACACTTTTGGACGTGGGGTGAATTTGCGCTTGATTTGGGGCGGCATATCAATCATCATGTCGCACACAAGGAGCTGATGCTGCAGAGCAACCTCCTCTCCAGGAATCACCTTCACATCCATAACAAGTTTGCGCAGGCTCTTTCGAAATAACATGAAGTCTATCTGGGTCGTTGTATTACCGGACCTGTATGTGATGAGGTGACTGTCATGTTTCTTGAAACATGTGTTACCAAGGAACAGGTCATATGCTAGTGCATATTCCAGGACCTCTCACCCTCACTATCAGGGTCTGGCTTGCCATACCCATAGCCTCCTTGAACTTCTTTGTAACCGGAGCCTGTAATGCCTACATGGCCATTCCAATCACCACATGGGATGAGGAATTCCGATGCTGGGATCATTGCAGTCACGGCCCTAAGTTGGTTATCACTGAGACCACACTGTGGGGCATAGACAGACAGAATACAAAGCACCCGCTGACGGACTATGATCTTCACCAGGATGATCCGGTCGGAGACTCGCTTGACCTCAAATACCTTCTCTATCCACTTCTCCGCCACAAACACTCCAACACCAGCAGTACCCTTGCTGTTTCCAGACCAGAACAGCTTGTACCTTGAGTCTTTGCCCGTTATTATACGGCAATGACCACCCCGGTATCTGGTCTCTTGGACACAACAAAGGTCTACTTTTCTACGAGATAGTGTTTCCACCACCTCGCAGACCCTCCCTTTTAGAGTGTTCAATAACAGCATGCGCGGATCCATGAATTTTTGTCATGGGGGGTCCAGGCCTGATGGCCAGAAAACAGCCTGGACAACGTTTTTTCTGGTTTTTATGCCCCCGCCATGATAATGGCCGGGGCATTTAGTGTTACCCCCGTCCGTACCTACATACTTACGTATGTACTTCTGTACGTACTTACGTATGTACGTCTGTCCCAACGACGTCCGCTCTCTAAATCGAATACTTTTGATCAGAATTTTTTGAAACTTGGTCACATTGTTTAGTACCATAATGTCTTCTTAAAGTTCGATAATGGTCCATATCGCATCAGGCTTTCAGTAGTTATGGCCCTTTGTTTATGAAAATTCACCACTTTAAACGATGTCCGCTCTCTAACTCGAATATTTTTGATCAGAATTTTATGAAACTTGATCACATTGTTAAGTACCAGAATGTCTTCTTCAAGTTTGATAATCTCCCATATCGCACCATGCTTTCAGCAGTTATGGCCCTTTGTTTATGAAAAATTCACCGTTTTAAATGATGTCCACTCTCTAAGTCAAATAGTTTTGATCAGAATTTTATGAAACTTTGTCACATTGTTTAGTACCATGACGCTTCTTCAAGTTTGATAATGGTCTATATGGCACCATGCTTTAAGGAGTTATTGCCCTTAGTTTATAAAAAATCATCGGTTGAAACGACGTCTGCTCTCTAACATGAATAGTTTTGATTATAATTCTACGAAACTTGGTCACATTATTAAGTACCATAATGTGTTTGAGTTTTAGAATTGCCCATATCGCTTCATGCCTTCAGGAGTTATTGCCCTTTGTTAATGACAATTCCCTATTTATACGAATTTGGCAATAGCGGGGGCATCCGTGTCCCATGGACACATTTCTAGTTTTTAGTCTTCAACTTATTTTACAGTTTATAGGAGGGGTCCAATGATTTTATTACAGAGAAAACTATACTTTTCCAAGGATTCAGAGGGGGTCCAACATTTTCCAGGGGATCCAGCTTCTTTTGGGGTGGGGGGAGGGGTCCAAATGCTTATTTCTATAGAACCCCATATAACCTGTGATTTTCCAGGGGGTCCGTATGGGTGGGGGTCACCATTAACTTTGGCTTTCCAGCAGGGGGGGCGGGGTCATGTTTTAATTGTTCCAATAAAATCATTAAAAATTTTCCTCGCTTGCTTCACTCACTCCGTTTTTACAAATTAAACTCTTATCAGGCTACTTAATTTCTCAGTTTGCAAAAGTTATTCTATTTTGGTGGTTTTATTATTACAAATTTTATCGTGCTGATTTTGATAGAAAATTGATTAATCAGGTTTTCAGATACGTTTCCCTACTATTTCTTGAAAATGTACTACTATCCCTACTTTTTCACTCTAAAATGTCATTTAAGCGATAAAAATACAGAAATTTTTCCTCGGTCCCTTCGCTCTCTCACATCTTAAAACATAACTAAACTCGTCAAAATAAGTAAAGCCCCATGTCACTTTTTCCTATAGCCAAAATGTTAAATTCCAAAAGTTGTTTATTTCAAAAATATCGATGGTAGTTGAAAATTCTAATTCCATACAAGTTAGACAACAATGTTTTGGGTGTAATTACACAAAGTTTGAATTGACAATACCGATTTTCTTTGGGTGTGTGCTGAATTTTCCAAGAGTATCCAATTTTTGGCCGATTTTACTATAGGAATGATAGGGAACGAAACGGGACATTTACTGGAATGTGTTGAGCTCTATGGAAAACATATCAATAAATTTGAAACCTAGCGTATGGTGAGAGGAAACAATGCTGCTACTTCGTTGAAAATGTTATGGAAAAATCTTTATTCAGTAAAATGTTATGATAAATTAAACATGAATGTATTTACATTAAGTCTATGGGAAAATTTTCTGGTGGGGCTTAATTTATTTTGACCAGTTTATATTTTTAAGCATTTTTTTGACCAATGCCTCGTCCATAGAAATATTGGTATTTTAATGCTAAATTTTAATGAATAATTGGTCTTATTTTAATGAATAACCCAAAATTTTAATGAGATGAATAATGGGCTAAATTTTTAATGAATAGTGAATACCAGAACCCCCCCCCCCCCCCCCCCCACATTCAGACCCTCCTGAAGAATTCGTTTTTCCCCTGAACTATTCCACATTGGAATAGTCTGTCTCCTTCTGTGGCCAATATCCAGTCCACAAAGGAGTTTAGGGGTACTCCTTATTTAAACAAAAATTCAGCCAAAAATTTTTTTTATTCATTTTATCCAAATTTCAAAACTAACACTCCCTGGTGTAATGATCAAGTTTGAGCGAAGCCAGTTTGTTAGAAAGGAAGAAAGGTTATTAATTTACAGTATCTATCAGTCCAAGAGCAACAAATATAGAGCTATAAAGTTTTGCGTTTCCTCTTGTAAGTCTGACAAGGCCTTTTACAAAGAAAGTGGTCAGCGGTTGCCAGTTCAGGAATTTAACAACCTATTTCCGACTGCTTGGAGTAAATATTTTCTATCAAAACCAAATAGCCCTGAATATGTTTCTGTTCTTGCGGTACAACCTTACAAAGGCATTTTCTGAGGCCTAAACAATTTCTAAAAGTAAAGAAAATTGTCATAAGCATGGTACATGTATATCAAAAGTTTACCTCAAAATCAATTTATTCTGTAAGCTTTTCAATATTAATTGGCAACAATGGTCACAAGCAACACAGTCCATCATGCAGATGTATAAAATATGAATTACAAACTTAGGTCTACTATATTTAACTTTAATAAAATTGTAACTGATATAAATATAGATTCCAATACTCCTGACTCCTGAGAAAGTCAAAATTCTAATCATTTATATCCCCCCCGCAGGGCATGTGAATACAGGTAATCTAAATGCCATTCCTGGCGCTAGAGTTCACAATATTATTTCTAAAGGTCCTAAATATAAATTTACCTCTAATATTAATTTCCCTAAATGTCATAGAGAGATCGCTGCTTCTTTAAATGACTTCAGTAATCGTTGGTGTGAACGAGAAAATGTTGAATCTGATGCCTTGAAGGAATGGAAAATAAACATTTTAAAAATTATTGATACTCGTATTTCATTTTACTATCGTGACACATCTTTTACCCCCTAAACCTAAATCTTCTTTTCGTCATCTTAAACGAGGTATCCAGGGTTTTCATATTAACTATGTTTTGGTTCCAGCAGATAAAGCTGCTAGCAATGTTGTAGTTGTTTGACAATTGTATTATATTAATACTCTTAAGCATGAGCTTGTTGACACCAATGTCTATAAACTGCAGCCTTCTTCGAGTGAAAGGGTGGTTGTAGATGGGCATGGTTGTCATACAGCCCTACATTTTGGTGTCAAAGCTATAGAAAACCAAGACAAAGTTCCTATGTTGTACTAGTTGCCTAAACTCCATAAAAATCCCTATAAAGCAAGATTTATTGCTAATTCTAGTTCTTGTATGACAGCAGAACTTTCTAAATGGTTAACCTCATGTCTTACAGCTGTTAAAAAACTTGTTATCAAGTACTGTGAAAAGGTATATGAGCGATCCGGTAAAAATCTATTTTGGTCTATTAAAAATTCAGGTGAAATTTTAGATAAACTTAAAGCTAGAGATTTCAATGCGACCAGTTTAGTTTGTCTACTTATGATTTTTCTACCCTTTACACTACTTTACCTCATAATTTAATTCAAGATAAACTTATTGATCTTATTGAATAGAAGGCTCTCCATACCTTGCATGTTAGGACAGAAACACATTTTTTACTTCACAAAAACCCAAAAAATATCATGCATGGTGGCTGGTCTTGTCAAAATGTATGAGATGCACAGACCTTTTTGTTTAACGACATTTTTAATTGATTTGGCACCAAATTGTATAGACAAGTAGTTGGGATTTCTATGGGCACTAATTGTTCTCTCCTGGTTGCCGATTTATTCCTGTTTTGTTATGAGAGGGACTTTATGATGTCTCTTTATGATGATAAGCAGGCTGATATTATTAATGCAATCACGGTTGGCAACTTTGCTTTCCTCTTCAATTGCACACAGACTCTATGACTGTTCCGTCTCAAAGACTTATCTATTGATGAGATGGTATTGGCCTGATGCTTTGGCTGTTGTCAGGCACAGTTGCATTTCTTTTGCTCCGATATTCAGTTTTATTTACTGTTGAGTCCTTACCTTTGCTTTATCTCCTTCTTACATGTATATCTTGATTTATATGTTCTAGGAGATGATGTGTTGATAAGTTAGGGGTTCTCTCTCTCTCTCTCTCCATCTCTCTCCCTCTCCCTCTCCCTCTCTCTCTCTCTCTCTCTCTCTTATTGCGGGAAATGATAAGTATAAGTGTTAATGCTTGTTTTCAAATCCTGTTGATCTTTTCTCTGTTTATCATGCTATTGTATGCATGAAATTGGATTGAAGTTAATAAAATATTGTTTACACTAACTCTACTACTTTAAGAGTAGTTTTATAACTTATAAGCATTTTGCTTATTGAACATAAACAAATTCAAGACAAAGCTGGATAAGGAATGGATGGAGCTGTGACGTTACATTTGTGTAAAGTTTTTTGTGTACCATGTGCAGGAATTTTCTTACCTTCCTGAAGTCGAGGCCAGAGGCCTGTTGAATTTGGGGGGAAAGCATTTTTGACATTAAAACTGGGAAATTTTAATGCTGTCTGAAAGAACCGGACCGCCATTTTGAATGGATTTAAAACCATATGAAATTGGCAGTTTAAAGCTCATATTTGTTGCTTTAATTGCTAACCATAAAAACTCATGAATATTTGCATAAAAATGTGAATGAAAACATGTTTTCATTCACATTTTTATGCAATTTTTCATGCATCTGTTACTTTGCTATTTTTGTTTGGATTTTTATGAAAGTTTCACCAAACTGTATAACTAGAAATTGGGAATGATATACACCATTTTGGGAAGTTTTTGTGGCCCCAAATCAGGCCTAGGAAAGTCCCTGATGTGTATCTATATCTTCTGTACTGCATGACTGTGATCAAACTGATCATTTTGCACGGGAGTGCTAATTTTGAACAAAAACAAAACAAACTTGGATGTGAGGGCCCTAAACCCTTGTGGTATGGGCAGTGACTGCTGGAGAAAGAGCATGGAAAATTGAATTCTTCAGGGCACCACTGTGTGTCTGGTTTCTAGTTTCTACAATATTGTGCACAATGAACTTTCGAACTGAGAGCAGGAGTCAAGAACAAGTTTGTCTTTTATTCAATAGACATGTAGCACCATAGTGAATCTTGTAAAAGAGAGGCAAAGAAGACAGGTCCCTGCAGGCCACAAGAGATGGCCACTCTAGCTCATCAAGCATTTTGCTTACATGTACACTAGTGACTACATGTGTTTCGCTCACCCGGCTGCTTTCCTCTGAACTCTCTCAATTTGATGGAGTGTACAGTGTATTGTGCAAACCCTGCTATTTTTGATGTGAGAAAAAAAATAAGAAAATATTAACAGTTTTAAGCTAAAAAAATTGTTTATCTAAACCTGTGCTACTTACCATGACGAGTATTCCCACTGCTGGTGAGAATATGCGCAGAGCCACAGACATACCTGAGCTTTCGCTGCTCACTGATGTGATGATGCCAAAATCTCATGCACTGGCCCATATATGTACATAATCTTTCTTTTAATTATACCCTCTTCAATTTTAGGTTCACCAAGAACTTATCCCCGGACAAGATTAATCTAAGCACTTTAAAAGGGGAAGGAGAGCTTTCCAACCTAGAATTAGATGAAGCCATTTTAATGGACCTGCTCGATTTACCTACATGGATGAAACTGACAAAAGCTGTGTGTAATAAAGTATCTATTAAGGTAAGGCATGGTAAAATTTAATGCTCTACAATTTGAATGCTTGTTGCCTGCCAAAAAGGCCTAGAAAAACGGGGCAGATCCAGATCAGACTGCTTCTTCAGAAGCAGTCTGCTCAGGGTCTTCCCTGTTTGCTATTCTGACATGTATTTTATGAAAACCAGCCCTAATGACCATAATTTTAGCTGAAAACAGAAATAGAAAAGTGTTCAAAATTTGAGAACATATACGGTAGTTACTCAGTGTGAGAGATAGCATCAACAATAGCTCACTTTCAGAAAATATTATACTTTACTATCTGGGGGACCACAGTGGCTCAGTGATAGAGTGCTTGACTTAAGACTGAGGGGATGCGGGTTCAAGCCTCACCAGTGTCACTGCATTGTGTCTTTGAGCAAGACACATTAATCCTTGCTTAGTAGTGGTTCAACCCAGGAAGACCCGTCCAGACATAACTGAAAATTGTTGACTGGGACGTAAAGAATCAAATCAAACAAAAAAACTTTACTATCTGGATAGCATTCATAAAACTAGGTATTGTAATTTAGCTAAGAGACACCATATGCTACAAGACTGACAGCATTTTAATATGAAAAACAATTTATTCTAGTGAAAAATGTTTTTTCCCTATTTTCCTGCCTTAAGTTGCACTGATACATTATTGATTGCTGCAAAGATTGTCCATGGTTCTGTTTTGTTTTTCACTCTTTAATAATTTTAATTCTTTCCTTGCTAGCGGCTATGTTTGTCCTCCGCTGATATCCATTACAAACAGTTTGAACCCAGAGCAGGACCGACAGTACTTCTGTTCTGATCGTGATCCAAACAGTTTGACACTTTGATAGTGTTTCTGAAAGAATTTTTGAAAAAAGTTAATTTTGAAAAACTTTAGAAGACAAAAAAGCATGAAAAATTACCCAGCATGCAAAGAGTTAGGCTCAAAAGCAGTTAAATTTGTTACAGAAAGTCAAGATGAATTTTTTAGCATTAGGATCTTGAGGCTAAAATAAACTTCTGCTTATGACAGGTTGTACTTTGGCTGCTGAATCTTGTTTCTTAACTCTTTGCATGCTGGGTATTTATTTTTTCATTTTTTTTTGTCCTCTGATGACTTTTCAAAAATATTCTTTTAGGATTGCGATAAGAGTAACAAACAGTTTGGATCTAGATTGCGCCAGACATTCTGTCAGGCCTGTTTGCAAGGGTTATCAGCACTCAGCAGAAGACAAAATTCCCTGCTCGCAGTAACTAATATTGAAAAATTGTTCCAAGAGCTGTTACATTGGAACTAGATTAATTGACCTTTGTATACTGATTAAGAAATAAGAGGGCCAGTCACATACATTTTGCTCAAAAATAGAGGTCAATCATATACCAGACAGAGTTGGAAAAGGGGGCCATTAATTTGCACATCCATACTATACCCATATATGGCCATATATTTAAAGTCACCCCTCCTTGTCATGTCCCTGGGCAAGTATCAAATTTTGCAATTTCTATGTAGCCCTGTAACCTTCAGACTATCAAATAATTCTTTTATTTGATTTAAAAATCCAGGAGTATTTATACCACTTCTAGTTATCAATGCAGATTTCAAAATGTCCTCTATTTTCCTTGCTGGCAGAGACTTTTGTCATCTGCTGTTGCCCTTTGCAAGCAGTTTGGACACAGATCAAGACCCACAAAATGTTGGTCCTGATCTGGATCCAAACCATTTGACACTCTGATAGTGTCCCTGAAAGAACTTCTTAAAAGAGTTAATTTTGATATAGATCAGCAGACGACAACAAAAGCATAAAAAATTACCCAGCATGCAAAGAGTTAAGACAATATATGGTTTCTCTCTTGATGGAGCTGCTTCATGTAACTTGTAAATTAGGAGTGTTGTTATTATATTCAGGCCCTCCTTAAAAAAAATTTGTTTGCTGTCACCCGATTCATAATTTTCAGGTGGGTAGGTAGATAGGTATATAAATTTTTTTCATTGATTTGTTGAAAAGACATTCAAAATAAAGAAAACTAGACTTCAGTCGATTGTACACCATCGCAAATACCCAATTCTGATTAAACCAAAGCATCTGCAAAAGGAGCTCTAGCGATAAGGCGTATATTTTCCCTAGTTGACATGATTACAAAACCTAAATTTTCAAATTGCCCTAATTTTTTAAAAATTGGTCTGTTCCGGTAGTAAAATTTACATAGAAAGCATCAAAGTAGGTTTCAAAGCGATTCATCACTTACAAAACCGTTAAAACTTGCGCCTTCTACTCCCACCCCTCATTTTACGTCTTTAGACTGGAGGCCGTTTAGACGAGAGTTTAAGTAAATCATTTGCAGGTTTTCAAAAAGTAAAAGTGCTAAAATATTAAGGATATAAGTGTCCTTCATGTTCGAAACTGCGGTATTCCTTCTGCGCATGCGTACGAAATATACTTAAAATTGTGACATTTGTCATTGAAAAGATGAAACTGGCGCCTTTCAGTTTATTTTTAGATGCTTTCCCCCCCCTAGACCCAAGATGCCCTTTGGACAATTAAATGTCGCTATACAAATATATAACATATGTAAAGGGCGTCTTGGGTCTAGGGGGGGAAAAGGGATGTATAAGCGAAAGAAGACATCAAATACCTGACAAAAAATAGACCACTTTGCAAGATGGTCGTTTTAATTGTACACCAACTGTATAAATAGTTTTACTGTACATAGCGTGATAGGACGATTGGTACCCTTGTTTAACGGTCTAGTTCCCATATATATAACTGAATAACAAGTACAGTTGATGATCGAAATAAAGTCTCATTCAATAAGAAGTAGAGTTATTACATGCAATAAGGAAATCTCGTTTTAAATATACAAATTCGGGGGCAATGGTACATCGACGGCCCGTCTATATATATTTGTTGAATGTGCCTAGTTTCTCTAGTCGTTATTTCAACAAAATATAATGAACGTCTCGTTTAGGGAGATTGCTCGCCTTATCGCTAGAAATTCTTTGAAGTTGTAACATTCAACTGTTTAGGAGGAGATGCATATACAAGAAAGTACATTATTTCACCCTTGACCTTGACCTCAGGTCAAGAACAAACACAAAATATTGCCCAGTATCCTCTACATCATATGACCTATGCACCTGCGAAGTTTGAAGTTGCAATTTCCAACAGTTTAGGAGGAAATGCACTTGCAAGAATTATTTGATTTGACCTTGACCTTGGATCAAGGTCACATGAAGCATTGCCCTCTACATCATGTGCCCTATGTACTGGCAAAGCTTGAAATTGCTACGCCTAATGGTTAAGAAACTACAAGAAAATACATTATTTGATCTTGACCTCAAGGTCAAGGGGGTCAAGGTCACACAAAAACAATGTTGCCCAGTACTTTCGACATCATGTGACCTATGAACCAGCTAAGTTTGATGTTGCTACATCCCATGGTTAAAGAGAAGACGCATTTACAAGAAAATTCAGTATTTGACCTTGACTTTGGAATCAAGGTCACAGGAAATGTTGCCCAGTACCCTCTACATAATGTGACCTATGCACAAGCAAAGTTTGATGTTGCTACATCCCACAGTTAAGGAGGAGATGCATTTTCAAGAAAATTCATCCTTTGACCTTGACCTTCACACGAAATGTTGCCCAGTACCCTCTACATCATGTGACCTATTAAGGAACAAAGTTTGAAGTTGCTATGTCTAACAGTTTAGGTGGAGTTAAATTTACAAGAAAATACGTTATTTGACATTTGACCTTGGGGTCAAGGTCAAAGGTCAAATAACGTATTGGGGTCAAGGTCACACAAAATGTTGCCCAGTACCTTCTACATTATGTGACTTCTTCAGCTACAAAGTTTGAAGTTAGTACCTCTAACGGTTTAGAAGGAGATACATTTACAGGAAACGTGACAGACGCATGGACGCACAGACAGACAGACGGCAGACAGACTTTGGTACGAAATCAATTTACAGCGGGTATAACAATGATTAAAATTAGAATTAAAAAAAAAATTCCGAAACAGACATAAAATGTTTTGGGTAGGTGGCAGTGGCATGACTGAAAACAAAGATTTTTTTTAAGGATGGCCTCATAGAGTGAGATTTTAATCTTTCTCTTCATAAAGTCCATACATTTAGAAATGTAATGAGCAGGATCTGCTGTCACAACCTTACCATAGCTGTTGACTGGGATGTAAAACCTCAAACAAAACAAAATCATATAGGAAGCGCAGTGGCTCAGTGGTAGAGTGCTTGACTTGAGACCGAGGGGCCACAGGTTTGAGCCTCACCAGCGTCACTGCATTGTGTCCATGAGCAAGAACATTAATCCTAGCTTAGTACTGGTTCAACCGAGGAAGACATGTCCCTTCATAACTGAAAGATTGTTGATGGGACGTAAAGAATTAAATCAAACAAAACAAAATCATGCAAAATCATACTGAGGACATATGGGCCTCATCACAAGTTAACCTGTCTTTGGAGTTTGCGAACAACAATGGCGCAGACCAGCCTGCGTGTCCACGCAGGCTGATCAGCGCCTTTGTTATTCGCTTTTTTGAAAGCATCATAATATCTAAACTCACCTCAGGTGAAATTTAAATTTAAATTTTCTAACTAGTCTGTGTAGCAGAGGAGACTGGTTTAAGTCTCGCTTTGTCGGAAACCCTGAAGGCAGGTTTTGTCACATCGAGGTCCGTAGTATTTTATTGAACACAAGTGTAAGATTTCCCCTGCTTTATTGGACTATTGCCATAGCCTGCACTTGAGACTTAATTCAATTAGCAAGCCACTTGAGTTGTCTAATAGTTGGGAATAAATGTGAAAACTGCCAGTTTCATTGTGTCTTATTACTCCCAGTAGTCTGGTACTCCATGTCCATTTCAGATATTGAGATGTCAATGCTTTGCATGCTGGATAATATTGAATGTTTTGTTTTTGTTTTTCAAAATAAACTTTTAAAAAAAAATCTTTCAGGATATCAAACAGTTTGGATTCAGATCAAGGTCCAACATTTTGTCCAGCCTGGTCTCAGTTCAAACTGTCTGCAGAAAATATCAGCAGTAAAATCATATGCTATTATAGTCCACATTCCACGACAAGGTGAAAAAAAAAAAGACTTGGTGATTTATGACTTGGCTTGGACTGGACATAATACATTATTTGATAATCAACAGTTTTCAGGCAGCACTGTTTTTCATGCAGGCCATTAAATTATTCCCAACATTTTAAAAGATGTGGCCATAATAATTTTCCAAACCAGCAAAATCTTAACAAACCTTCTGTACACTAGAAAAGAGTTAAGTTTATGCAATATCACTGTCCTGATTAAATGGTAAGAGAAACCATATTGGAGTTTGCTCTGCCGATTTACTCTTGAAATCGTTTCTATTAGATATTGATGTAAATTAACTAACTATCTGTCACCATTATGGTAAATGTTCAGAAATTTCGAGGAGATTAGTTGCCTGCCAAAAAGCAGGGGTGTAAAATTTCAAAATAAGTTCCTCGCCCTTCATGTCTCCAATTTTTCTCTGAGATGCTGTAAATTATAAAAGTATTACACAAATTTTCAAAACTTATGCTCGCCCTGCATAACATTTTACTCATAAATGTGAGCGAGCAAGTGAAATTTTACACCCCTGAAAAGGCCTGACAGACATCACAGACCCAGATCAGAGTTTGATCAGGGTCTCCCCGTTTTGCTATTCTGACTGAGCATTTCAAACTGTTGGATATGAAAATTTTCACAATTTTTGGCTGGAGCCACAAGCTATGTTAGCTAGATTGTCAATGTTGAGCTATGGCTATAGGACTAATTCCATTAGTTCCACTAGATATTCAATTTTCCCTTAAGGTTTCAAATTAGGAGACAGGATTGACCTAATTCAGTGTGTATCAGCATGGTATGAGACAAGTATAATTACAGGAGGCTTCATCGCCCAGAAAAGGATTTACTTATCTATTTCTGTGTGGGGCTTGATAATTTGGTATCCCTTAAAGGATGATGAACAGCAGAGTTAAACAGACATGTATAAAGCAGATCCATAATTTACAGTGCTTTAAATTTGTCAAAATGCAATGTAAAAGTCTAAATTACATTTTGTCTAAAGACAACAATTTTGAAAGAGATGATTTTCTTTTGAACATGCAACTAATAAGGCTTGGTATTTTATGAGAAAATCAAAGACACAGATCAACCTGAGCAACAGCACCATTGAGTTTCTGCTGCTTATGAGGTATTCCTGCCAATATGTTTTTTGTCCAGAAAATGTCGCCTGCTTTTTACATCTACTGTATATATTTAAATGTTCTCTAGGGAAGGGTCTGCTCCTTAGTAAGCAGTCGGATCTGAGCCCAAATAGTTTTGAATGACAGGAAAATTTATTAAAAATGCTCTCACATCATGCAAATTTTGAAGATCCTGACTAGCCTTTATGAGCAAGGCAGATTGTCGATGCAACCATCAGTTACATATAAAAAATATGCCCCAGAGGTTGTTGAGAAAATTGATTCAAGCTTATCACACTTTGACCATCTGAACCTATCTTGTCATGCACACACCACTTAACCCATTAAGTGCGACTTAGAAACTGCAGCAGACGATATTTTCATTTTTTTCACTTTTGTCAAAACAACAAATAAATCTTGATATTTCATGTGAATCATCTGCTGGTAGATGATTCACGTGAAATTTGAAGACTTATTTCCCTATATCTCAAATTCTGTTGTCTGCAGGCCAATTGTGATTGGCACATTTGGGTACCTGTAATACCCCGGCCATTGAGGGCCACTCACACTTCAGCTGATAAGACTCTTGTATATATATCTTTCTCTTGTTTAGCACAGCAAATAAGGCTTGAAATTTCATAGGATTCACATAAAATATAAAACTTTAATAGTTTCTTAAAAGGGTGACAAAGTAAAATAAAAAAAGTAGTTGGCTGCAAATCTTTGGTGGGGTTTTAAAGGTTCAACAATTGAGCCATGCAAACCTCTTACCAGAAGTGAAGTGGACTCAATGTCGCTTGCTACAATTTTCAGGACTTTAGTTAAGAGTGTGTTATGAAATTTTTTATATTCTTATTGCTCAACCAAAACTTATGTTGTGGGTACTCAAAAAAACCCGTCTCAATGAGACGGTTCTTTTGAGCACCCAAAACACATGTTAAAATTGATGGGTAAGAAAATATTTACAATTTTACGCTGAAAATTTTTGTTTATCTTAGTCTGTGAATTTTTCAATTATATTACAAAAATCAGTTATCATTATACACTTATCCTGAGTGGACTGCTCTTTAACAGTAAACCAGTTCTTAGTCAAGCAGAGTCTGGCAGACATTTATCATGCGGCGCACAGTGGCTCAGTTGGTAGAGTTACTGGACAATGCAATAAGTATCAAGATCTCTTGTGCTGGCAGCAAAGGCTCTGGGGAGTCTGCACATTTGCACAGGCTCGCCTAAGCCTTAGTTGCAGCACCGAAATATAATGTGCTGACTCAAATGGCAATTTGTGTACTGTTTATGTTGACAGCGAATACTTTGATGTGAGTCTGCACCACTCCAGCAACCACGGTCAAAATTGTAATAAAAGTTCTCAATTGCATTTGCTTGTTTACCAAGAAAAAAAAAACAAAGTGGTTATCGTTTTCTGGATGTTATTTCATGGGAATATGATAACCGCTGCGCTTATAGACATGCAGATTTCCCTCAATTTAGACAGTTACATTAGAAAAAAGCACCTGTCACAGCAAAACTCCAGAACTGTGTTGGATTTACCATCCAAACCATGAATTAAATCATCAATTGCTTTGCAGAGCCATAAACTGCAGTGTTACCAACGGTCTGTGCGCCCAGTTTTATCACAAATAAAATAAATGCAAGCTTATAAATAAATCATACAGTCAACAGGTATAGATTTTGTTTACCTTTTCTGCCATTTTACGCCAGCACTAGTGCGGAAATTAGCCACCACCAGTTCATTTTAGCAACCACCGGTGCTATTACATTGACCAGTGTGATAAAGCTGCTTGTCATCCTAAGAAATGTGACATAATAAATGACATCAAACTATTTCTGACAGTATATCGCAGCCTTGCAGGATATACTTGGTAACAAAAAGTGCATTAGTTAGAATGCTTATTTGATTATCTGTGTCAGATGAAAAGTGCTCATTTTTAAGAGGTCTAGTGCTCCAGTCTGTCCGAGTTCTGTTTAGGCTGTCAGAAAGTTATGCTGAGCTCTGTATAGGCTGTCAGAAAGTAATGCTGAGCTCTGTATAGGCTGTCAGAAAGTAAGGCTGAGTTCTGTTTAGGCTGTCAGAAAGTAATGCTGAGATCTGTTTAGGCTGTCAGAAAGTAATGCTGAGTTCTGTTTAGGCTGTCAGAAAGTAATGCTGAGTTCTGTTTAGGCTGTCAGAAAGTATTGCTGAGTTCTGTACAGGCTGTCAGAAAAAAATGCTGAGTTCTGTTTATGCTGTCAGAAAGAAATGCTGAGTTCTGTTTAGGCTGTCGGAAAGTACTGCTGAGATCTGTTTAGGCTGTCAGAAAGTAATGCTGAGTTCTGTTTAGGCTGTCAGAAAGTAATGCTGAGTTCTGTTTAGACTGTCAGAAAGTAATGCTGAGTTCTGTTTAGGCTGTCAGAAAGTAAAGCTGAGTTCTGTTTAGGCTATCAGAAAGTAAAGCTGAGTTCTGTTTAGGCTATCAGAAAGTAAAGCTGAGTTCTGTTTAGGCTACCAGAAAGTAAAGCGGAGTTCTGTTTAGGCTACCAGAAAGTAATGCTGAGTTCTGTTTAGACTATCAGAAAGTAAAGCTGAGTTCTTTTTAGGCTATCAGAAAGTAAAGCTGAGTTCTGTTTAGGCTATCAGAAAGTAAAGCTGAGTTCTGTTTAGGCTACCAGAAAGTAAAGCGGAGTTCTGTTTAGGCTACCAGAAAGTAATGCTGAGTTCTGTTTAGACTATCAGAAAGTAAAGCTGAGTTCTTTTTAGGCTATCAGAAAGTAAAGCTGAGTTCTGTTTAGGCTATCAGAAAGTAAAGCTGAGTTCTGTATAGGCTGTCAGAAAGTATTACTGAGTTCTGCATAGGTTGTCAAAAAGTAATTCGGAGTTCTGCATAGGTTGTCAAAAAGTAATTCTGAGTTCTGTATATGCTGTCAGAAAGTAATGCTGAGATCTGTTTAGGCTGTCAGAAAGTAATGCTGAGTTTTGTTTAGACTGTCAGAAAGTAATGCCGAGTTCTGTTTAGGCTGTCAGAAAGTAATGCTGAGTTCTGTTTAGGCTATCAGAAAGTAATGCTGAGTTCTGTATAGGCTGTCAGAAAGTAATGCTGAGCTCTGTATAGGCTATCAGAAAGTAATGCTGAGTTCTGTTTAGACTGTCAGAAAGTAATGCCGAGTTCTGTTTAGGCTGTCAGAAAGTAATGCTGAGTTCTGTATATGCTGTCAGAAAGTAATGCTGAGTTCTGTATAGGCTGTCAGAAAGTATTGCTCAGTTCTGCGTAGGTTGTCAAAAAGTAATGCTGAGTTCTGTTAAGGCTGTCAGAAAGTAATGCTGAGTTCTGTATAGGCTGTCAGAAAGTAATGCTGAGTTCTGTATAGGCTGTCAGAAAGTATTGATGAGTCTGCATAGGTTGTCAAAAAGTAATGCTGAGTTCTGTTTAGGCTGTCAGAAAGTAATGCTGAGTTCTGTATAGGCTGTCAGAAAGTAATGCTGAGTTCTGTATAGGCTATCAGAAAGTATTGCTGAGTTCTGCATAGGTTGTCAGAAAGTAATGCTGAGTTCTGTTTAGGCTGTCAGAAAGTATTGCTGAGTTCTGTTTAGGCTGTCAGAAAGTACTGTTTAGGCTGTCAGAAAGTATTGCTGAGTTTTCTATAGGCTGTCAGAAAGTATTGCTGAGTTCTGTACAGGCTGTCAGAAAGTATTGCTGAGTTCTCTATAGGCTGTCAGAAAGTATTGCTGAGTTCTGTATAGGCTGTCAGAAAGTAATGCTGAGTTTGTTTTTCTTCTTTCAGATTCAGTGGACAAAATTAAAGTCACAGCCAATTTGTCTGGTAAGTTATTGGCTCATGTCACTCAAGTGGAATCTCTTGTTTGAAGAGGAGTAAACAGAAAAGGCCCTTCAACATGTGAAAACGGCCACTTTTAAAGCCTTTTCAGTGACTGTCAGTTGCAGCCTCATAGATAGCTTCATGAAATGCACATCTCTTGTTCTTCTCGAGAGGAAGTTGATGATCAGTGATGTATTAAATTGCCAGCAACTTTGACATGGAAATCCTTTCTCTCTACACCTTAGGTTGTCTAGAAATATTTAACTCTTTACATGCTGCCAGGGTCATTTGTATGTTTTATTTGTTGTGTGCTGGTTTAAATTTGTTTCAAAATCTTCCTTTTTGAGATATTCTTTCAGATAGTATTTTCATCGTTAAAATGGTGATATTTTTTTCGTTTCCATGAAAACATCTTTTGTGGTATTCATTGGAATTGGAAGTGTCTAGCTACTAATATAGGCACCACAACATATGTTTGCTTGGAAAAATTAGAAAAAAAGTATCAATCTGGTTAGTATTCTGTTAAATGTTTTACATGAGAAAGGCATGTAGCTAGGTATAGAATGAATGTGGATAACATTTAACTCAACGACTGTCAAAAGTAATAATGACATTGTATAAGGCATCTTTAATTTGGTACAGCTTGCACAATTCTTCTGTATTAGGAAAGTGGCTCTTTAGTAACACAAATTGATTGAATTATTAATTGAATTAGTCTTTGATATGCTTGGATTACTTGTTTTATTGCCCTGCAGCCCATGAAAGAAACATTGGAATCTGAAGCAATAAATTTACTCTAAATATCAGACACTTTTATTTCTTGAGCTTTAACACTTTGGATGCTAGTTGGGACTAAATATCTTATGCTTGATATCGGCTACTGGTCCATTTAAAATGTCTGTAGAGAAGCAATTGTCTGTGTGCCCAAATGAGGCCTTGACGTTAGTATTTACATGCAGCAGATGACTTCAGCAGACAACATTCTCAGATGCATTTTTTTCGTAGCAGGCAAATGGTTAAATCAGTAAATGTTGAGGACTTGAATTTCCAACCTAGTTATCAATAAATGATTTGAGCCATGACATGAGATTTCCAACAATGTGGTATGTGCAACCAGCAAAGGCTAAGATCAGCCTGCGCATATGGGCAGTCTGATCAGAGCCATTGCTAGTCGCTTGAATATTCTATGACTAATAAGCTACTGACTGAAAATCATATGGAGCTTCTAAGCTTTAAAGGAGGCTGCACAGGCTTGTTTGAGTCTACACTTATCAAAATGCCACATTGTTGGAAATCATATTTGCGGCTCATTTGTTGAAGAAAGCAAACAATAATGGACTCTGATCAGCTGCTCTTAAAAAGCAAACAAATAATTCCTGATCAGCCTGTTCCTGTAGGAACATGCTGATCTTGGACTACATGTTTTTGTAGGCACATGGATTTTTTGTCTAAATTATTTGCATTGTTTTGACAACCATTTCAGTTCAAACAAAAAGTCCTTGATAAGTATGGCAAATAGTTAAGATGGCAAACTGGTTAACTTTCATTATTATACCAGTTTTTTAGCTCACCTGAGCCGAAGGCTCCGAGGTGAGCTATTAGTATACCAGTGACTCCGGCGTCCGTCGTCCGTCCGTCCGTCCGTCCGTCAACATTTTCAAACATCTTCTCCTCTGAAACCACTTGGCCAATTGAACTCAAATTTCATATGGAGACTCCTTAGGATGGGGGAACAAAAGTTTGTTCAAATGTACTTGGTCACATGACCAAGATGGCCGCCATGCCCATATATGGTAAAAACCCTTTAAAAATCTTCTTCTCCAGAACCAGAAGGCCAATGACCTTGGGACTTGGTATGTAGCATCAGGGATGTGGGGCCTACCAAGTTTGTTCAAACAATGATCCTAGGTTGACCTTGACCTACTTAACGTCAAGGTCAAATTTGCTTCTTAAATGATTTAAATGGGAATTTTTTTGAAAAGTTGATTTTTTGAATACTGTTAAAGCCAAAGTGATTACTCTTACTTGATATGTTGAAACTAATGAGACAATGGCTATAAATAAGTTTCAAAGGTCAAGGTTGACCTTTGCCCTTTCAGCCAAGGTCGCTCATATTGTGGTCCCATCAATAAATTAAAACATAAATTCCTCACAAACCATTGGCCCAATTGAGCTCAAATTTCATATGAAGACTCCTTATGATAAGTCAGCCAAAATTTTTACAAAATATTCTGGTCACATGACAAAGATGGCCGCCACGCCCATATATGGTAAAAACCTTTTAAAAATCTTCTTCTCCAGAACCAGAAGGCCATTGACCTTGAGACTTGGTATGTAGTATTGGGGATGTGGGGCCTACCAAGTTTGTTCAAATGATGATCCTAGGATGACCTTGACCTACTTAACGTCAAGGTCAAGTTTGCTTCCAAATGCATTTGAATGGAAAATTGAATTGAAAAGTTGATTTTTTGAATACTGTGGAAGCCAAAGTCATTATTCTCACTTGATATGTTCAATCTAGTGGCTATAAATAAGTTTCAAAGGTCAAGGTTGATCTTTGACCTTTCAGCAAAGGTGGCTTATATTGGAGTCCCATCAACATATTAAAACATAGTTTTCTCAGACAATTCTTGGCCAATTGAAACCAAATTTCATATGACAACTCCTTATGATTGGTTAGCCAAAACTTATACAAATTGTTAGGGTCACATGACTAACATGGCCACCATGCCCATATATGGTAAAAACTCTTTAAATCTCTTCTTCTCTGGAACCAAAAGGCCATTGGCTTTGGGACTTGGTATGTAGGATTGGGGATGTGGGCCCTACCAGGTTAGCACAAATGATGAATCTAGGTTGACCTTGACTTACTTGATGGCAAGGTCAAATTTGATTGCTTATGCATTTATTTGGAGAAAATCTTAAAATGTTCATTTTCTATAACTGAGCCGAATTCATTAAAGTTAAACCTATTGAGACAATGGTTAATTAAGTACCAAATGTCAAGCTGACCTGTGACCTTTTATCCAAGGCCACTCATTTGGACTGCCACATACCTATCTAAACATCTTTTTCTCAGAAATCACTGGGCTGTTTGATGGATTATTCATTAGATTGTTTAGGTCACTTGACCAAAATGTATATGGTAAAAACAAAGTTTGTTCCATTATAAGCTGTAGTTAACCTTGACCTATTTTAACATTATTAAGAAGATCAGGTGAGCGCCTCAGGACCTTCAGGTCCTCTAGTTTCTTCTTCTTTAAGGCCGGTCCATCATCTGTCCGTCTGTCACAAAGTTGAATAAAATATTTTCTTGTAAACATGAAATGCATCTACCATTTGAAGTAGCAATTTCAAACTTTGTAGGTCACTATAAGTCACATTATGTAGAGGGTGCTGAGCAACATTTTTGCGATGGTGTACCATTGACTGCAGTCCCGTCTTGAAGATTGTTATTATCATGCAATGAATAACATAATATAATCTTAGTTTTGTCTTTTTTCAGTTCCTTGATGAGGTGTTTTTAGAAATTGAGACATGCAGTGAACCACGGCCACCGAACAACCCTGCTCATATGTCAAGCTACAGGTAATGATCATGGGAAGCATAATTATAATTGTTGCCCAACTGGTCGGTCAACCCATCCTGTAACTTGTGTGTGCCAATTCTCAGCAACTATTTAACCCTTTACCCCATGATAGCACCTTTTAACACCTTTGAAATACTATGTATTTGAAAATATCATGGGAAATCGAGCATTTGCTCCGTTGGAAAGTTTGATGTTTTAACTATCAAAAATAGCAAAGTTTGATGTTTTAACTATCAAAAATAGCAAAGTTTGATGTTTTAACTTAATGAAGAACCATAACTCTGTTGTTAGTTGACAAAATTCGCCTATCAAATGATGCAAGTTAGAGATGGGGAAGTGAAGGGCTGACACATATATGGATAGATAGACAAATAAAAAAAATCCTTTTCCCACCATTCACACCAACTGAACTGTCATCGCATTTTTCATCTGATAATGAACTTTGGAAGCATATATTGCAAACAATAAGGATCCCAAGGAGCAGTCTGATAAGGGTTCAAGGGTTTAATACAACTACCCATTTTTGGCTTTTTTTTCTACCATTGATTGTCTCATGAAAGGGACAACCTCAAAGGGCTTAGATAAGAGTTAACCTTTAAACTGCCAATAAAGTTTGGTCCTGAAAATGTTGATTGAATTTTACATCTGCTGCATACATTCAAAGGCTACTTTTGATCATGGAAGCAAACACTATGCACCCTGATCAGACTGCTCTCAAGGGAGCAGTCTGATCCGGGTACATATGTTTGCAAAATAGGTTTCTAAAGTGTATGTAGGCAGGTAGGTGAGTAGATGACAATTGTAGTGCATGGCAGGAAACATGGCAGGAAACAAGTAAATGACATTGACAAAAAATGAAAGTGTCATTTGCTGCAAATATTTGGTGGGGCTTTAATGTTTAACCATTTGCATTACGTTTGTTAATTGCTCAAAGAAGCACACTGTTGTGTTTGACCATTTGGACGGCCCACTGGGACCTTTGACATTGCCAGCTGAATATATTTGCATATTAAACCCGGAAGCCTATAATAATTCAGGGTTTGTGAATCTTGTCCTTCCCTTTGATACATTGCATGTAAGAATGGAGAACACAATAAGAATCCATCATGAGTGTGAGGGTTGGATAGAAAAATCCATCCGAGGATCACCAATTGACATCACGAGGTATGCCGAGTGATGCCAAGTGGTTGATTTGATTGGCATCACGATGTTTGCCAAACGATGCCGAACGGTGATTTTGAGGGACGGATTTTTTCAATTCCATCCTCACACGAATAATGGATTCTTTTTCTAGCTCACCATTAAATACCGCATTTCATATTATAAAAAAAGGCTCCCCAAAGTTCCTGAATACGCTGAGATGCCACATGACATGATGATGTCACTTTAACATAACAATGACGTCACTTGACGACCCATGCACGTGAGTTCCAATACAACCAATGTAAAGCCCTCACGTGACAGCCTGGGTAAGATAACATGGGTAAGATAAGATTTTCTATCCCAGGGTAAAATCTCAGATATTCTTATCCTGTGTGCAAGAAATTATGATGTTCACCACTCGAGGTAATGTGACAGAGGATCTACACAAAGCAAGAATTTTTATGAGAACAATAAATATGGTATCATAAAAATGATCAGATCAGTAAAAGAGTTGACTGGAAAGTTGCAGGGATCAATGAATAGAATAGTCAGAACAGAAAGAAAAAGGCAAAAAGCCATATCCCATTGAGAAAAGAATCAAGAATCAAGTATCTTCCATTTTCTGTGACATGCATTATAGCTCTTAGAGTGAGATTCATAACAAAAGCTGTCTGCTCTGTCATCTGCTGAAATACTTTAGAAGCCTTTTGGCCCAGATCAGACTGCTTCTTACGGAGCAGTCTGATCTGGGCCCACATTGTTTGCCTCTACACTAACATTAGAAGATAGTGTTGGCAACTACATGTATATGCAGCAGACTACTAAAGCAAACAATATTTTCAGATGCATTTTTGCAGATGCTTTAAGGGTTTATCAATTATTACTTATTTGACCATATAAGCACTTATAAGCCCACTACAGTACATAACTTTTTCAAAATTCTATACACTCTCTAGAAAACAGTGTAGATCAAGATCAACGAAATTATATTATTCCTTATCCTGTCAGTTATGACTTGTTTTCTTCTCTCTCTTCTGCTTATATTTTAAGGTAGCCGATATTGCAAACAATATGGACTCGTCAGTCTGGTCAGGGTTCATAGTGTTTGCTTTGATGAGAAAAGAAGCCTAGAGTGCATTTGAGTATAATTTATGCAGCAGACGTAATAGGTAGACAATATTTTCAACACATATTGGCAGGATAAGGGTATATGACAGAAAATGCCAAGTTTAGCACTGGAAAGTAAAAACCTTTTTAGGATATCAATTTGTATTGGTTCTGACATGTTGAGTGGAACATAACAAAAGATGTTATCGTGTCTTCATTTTACTTTCATGTTCATTGACAGGTCTGGGGGCAAATATGGTTTTGTGGACAAAGTTATCGATGGCATTTACGTCCATATCAATTCTGTTACAGTGCAGTTCAACTCACAGAAATTTCTCGCTAATCTTCAGGTAAGGATTTCATTGGTTTCATGGACAAAGTTATCGATGGCATTTATGTCCATATCAATTCTGTTAATGCACAGTTCAACTCACAGAAATTTCTCGCTAATCTTCAGGTAATGATTTCATTGGTTTCATGGACAAAGTTATCGATGGCATTTATGTCCATATTAATTCTGTTACGGTACAGTTCAACTCACAGAAATTTCTCGCTAATCTTCAGGTAAGGCTTTCATTGACAGGTCTGGAGGCAAATATGGTTTCGTTGACAAAGTTATCGATGGTATTTACGTCCATATCAATTCAGTTACAGTGCAGTTCAACTCACAGAAATTTCTCGCTAATCTTCAGGTAAGGCTTTCATTGATAGGTCAGGTGGTAAATATTATATCTGGACAAAGTTATCGATGGCATTTACGTCCATATCAATTCTGTTACAGTGCAGTTCAACTCACAGAAATTTCTCGCTAATCTTCAGGTAAGGCTTTCATTGATAGGTCAGGTGGTAAATATTATGTCTGGACAAAGTTATCGATGGCATTTACGTCCATATCAATTCTGTTACAGTGCAGTTCAACTCACAGAAATTTCTAGCTAATCTTCAGGTAAGGCTTTCATTGATAGGTCAGGTGGTGAATATTATATCTGGACAAAGTTATCGATGGCATTTATGTCCATATCAATTCTGTTACAGTACAGTTCAACTCACAGAAATTTCTCGCTAATCTGCAGGTAAGACATTCATTGGTTTTGTTTTGGTTTGGTTTGTTGGTTTATGTCCCAGTAAACAGCTATGGTCATGTTGGGATGGTCAGTTCACCTAATCACACTTTTTTCCTGGGCAAGCTTGAAGAAGCTGTTTACCAGTACTTCGTGCACATGCTTCGCAGCCAAGTAAGCTGTAGATGGTATTAACATGTATGTCCATATCAATTCTTTCACAGTGCAGCTCAACTCACAGAATGATATATATAATCTTCAGGTAAGACATTTTCATACAGCATTCAAGGCTGTGAGCTGTTCAGGCTGATTTTCTTTAAAAATCTGTCAAGAATATTCAAATCAGTGAAAGCACATTTTTAAATATTTTATCATGATTATTTAAGTATTTCTATTATTTTACTCCAAAGGGAAACTTGCATTTTTATATCTGTAAGTATCCTAGGGGTACTCATTGACGCATCACAAAGACACACTCCAATGAGTACCACAGCCTTTTTTATTGAGAAAGGACCTCGGACAGTCTTAATGAAGAATTGCCCATAAAAATGACCAGATTTAGGTTTCAAAGAAAATGATATTTTTTCTATGAAAAAGATAGTAGGTTCAACCCTTGACTTATCCACAAAAGCAGTTTTCTCATTGGACAAGTACCAATTGAAAAATATGGGTTTAAAACTCTGTTTTTGCTATTCAACATATAGAAAACAGAAAAAGTTTTAATGAAGTTACATTATAAAAACTTATAAGAAACTTATTTTGTAAAAACCTGTAGGTAAGTATCAATTTGCAATGGCATGTATCGGGGCTTTAGTTATGAGTGCTTACATAGTAATTAATTGTCTCATTTTTCAACCAAAACATATGTTTTGAGTACTCAAAAGAACCGTCTCAATCAGACGGTTCTTTTAAGCACCTAAGTATAGTTAAATCTGATATGTAAGAAAATATTAACGATTTTACGCTCAAAAACTGTGTTTATCTAGACTATGATTTATACAGTATGCAGATATGATACACCTCAGTGCACAAGTCAAACTCGTTGACTTGGAACATTACAGGTAATAGTCAAAAGTAATTGACAGCACACCTTTTTAGATGAAACAATGAAATCTTCTCAACCCGAATTTTATGCAAACGCATCATTTTCGTCTCAAGTTTTATGCCACAAATATAATATTTACATGTATTAAGGTGAATATTTGACGAATCTTTGACTTTCTGCAAAATAAAATTTAGCCACACAAAATACCCCCACCCCCTAAACCTTAAAGTCCTGGCATAATTATGCAATATTTTCAAATTATTTTTATTTTGCTAGGTGCACTAAATGTAAGGGTTTGGTTTAAGAACAAAACTATAGTTGTCAGTTATGCATTATCGTAGCTTCAGGCTGTCAAATTTTGGGCAGATTGAATAGGAAACTGTCCGAGGTCCTTAGTAATATGAGCCAGCACATGAGATTTTTGTACTTATCGCATATACTGAAAGCCTTCAATGAATACCCATTCTGACATATCCTGCCGGGCTAGAGGTCTAAATATTGGTCTGATCTTCATCTATATCCAAACCTTGTATATGCCAGCAGAGAAGTCTCTGCCAAGTTTGCTCATTGTGCAGGCACACATGAACAGTTGTACCTTGGCAATGTAATAAATACCTAAATATTATATGCTGTGCTGACTTGCTTTTTCGTTAATCAAACTGTTGGCATTTTTACAGCTTTCAAGGGTGGTGGTTCAGAGTTTGACCCCTAACTGGAACCAGTTCACAGACCTCCGACAGTCTCGGATTAGAAATGAGATTGATGGTGAGATCTTACTATTCAAGGAGATAGACTGGCAGACAACGAGGATTGAGGCAAATGTCAGAGAAAATGATGAGAATCTTCCTGCCACACCACTGAGGTTGATAGCTAACCAGTCTAAGGTTAGGATCATTTTGAAGAAAAAATTAAGTGGTAAGTAGTTGATTGACAATTAGTCTAAGCTCGGAAGAAATTAAGTGGAAGTTCTTTACTTGCCAGTCTGTCGATTGCCAAGATGGAAATCAGGATCATCCTTAAGAGGAAATAAAATTGTCATTTTATTGTTAAAATCAATCTCATGCTAGGATCCTACTGTAAAAGAGTATTGAATTGTCAACCAGTCTGCAATCATGTTTATCCATAAAAACATATGAAATGGTAATTATGTCATCGCAAAACCAGTCAAAAGTCAGGATCAGGATTTCTGAAGAAGAAATTGAGTGGAAAGTATGACATTGTCAACCAGTCTGAAATCATGATCATCCTTATAAAGTATAAAGTAATTATTTCATTGTCACCAGAATGTTTTAAGCTAAGATCATAATAATAAGAAATTAAGACTAAGTATTTGATTTCCAACCATTCTAAAATCATGATCATCAGTAAGAGGCAATAAAGTGGTAGTTGTTTCATTGTTACCAGTGAGAATGTCTCAAGCCAAGATCATAATAAGTAAAAATTGAGTGGAAAGTATTAGATTGTCAACCAGTCTGAAATCAGGATCAGCCTTAAGAAGCAATAAAGTGGTAGTTATTTCATTGTCACGAGAATGTCTCAAGCCAAGATCATAATAAGAAGAAATTGAGTGATAAGTATTTGATTTCCAACCAGTCTAAAATCATGATCATCCTTAAGAGGCAATAAAGTGGTAGTTATTTCATTGTCACCAGAATGTCTCAAGCCAAGATCATATTATGAAGAAATTTAGTGTAAGTATTTGAGTTCCAACTAACCAGTCTAAGATCAGGATTTTATCCCGTCCAAAATCTGGATTTACACTTAAAACAGTTGCTTATCTAGACTTACATGTAAAATTAGGGAATAACTGTATTCAAAATTTTCCTTTGGGGAGGTATATCATTGGATATACAGTCAGAAATTTAGTTTTACAGTGACTCTGCGAGAGGAGCCATAAAACATGATTTTCGAAGGTATATCAGACGATATACCTCCCCAAATGAAAATTTTGAATATGGTTATCCCCATTCTAATGAACTACTGCAGTTTTACCTCAAATTGGAGTATTGCAAGCCACTTAATGCTGCACGTCACCCAACGAAATGTGACGTCGTCTAACTGTTTCCTACATGACATTATCCAATCAGAAGTCGTGTTACAAAAGCAAGTGCATTAGAAATTGCGTTTAATGCCTAGGGACTTTCTCTGGAGAGTGCCATTACAAATGAAATAAAAGTTTAAACAAGAATATGTTTACCGTAAATGTACTAAAATTTCAAACACTAGTTGCCTGCCAAAAAGGTCTTCTCTGTTTGCTATTATGACAGCATTTTGTGAATTCCAGTCCTGAAAACCAATATTTTATTAGAGAATAGAAAGAGAAAAGTGTTCGAAATTTTAGAACATTTACGGTAATGGTATTGATACATTTTAATGTTTCAGACTGCAGTATCATATCATCCAGAATAATCTTACTGCTTGATGATATTCTCTGGGTTCTCACGGACACACAGTTGAAGGCTGCCATTTTGTACGCTAACTCTCTTAGGGATATGATAGAGAAATCCACCCAACAAAGTAAAAAACTAGCTGCTGATAAATTACAGGTATAGCACTTCTTTTTAAATCTTTAAACACCACATATTCATGGATTATTCCTGAATTCAGGATATTGAGGCTGACTTTCCACAGAAAGTCAGCCTCAAAATGCTGAATTAGGGAGATCATAGCTTCTTTGATTTATTTTCAGCCTTTCAGAGGAAAATTGACCTTTTTAACTTAAAATTGTGAGTGTGCAGTAGGCATACTGCAAGTTTTAAGATCAAAGTTTCCGAAGTTCAGGATTTGGAAATTTTTAACATTCACTGAACAAATCAGTGAAATACTGGGAAATATTAGCTAAATATAATGTGCAACATGTTTTAATTGAGAAATAATATCTATGTGCCTAATATTACACTCCTCCCCATTTTTTATCTTGTTAACTTGCAGCATTCCAGTTGTAATCATGTGTTTTCAATCAGAGCAGAAAATAGTGTGGATCATGATCAGATGGCTTTGTCAGGATAAACCCTGGTTGAGCAAGACAAGGGTAAACATGGTGATGTCTCCTACAGGTTCCATAGATGTAGCTCCCATTACGCAGTTATGCACAAATCATACATATTCAAGTGAAATCACCTATTATGGAATTCAGTTTTTCCAACCATAAGAGACTCCTCATAAAGGAAAAAATTGCTCCAAATTCCTTCCTTAAAGAAAAGTTCCCATTTGAAAAGGGACACAACTGATGAAATCACTGCTTTTTTCAGTAATCTCCCTTTTGATATGCCTAACTACAGGCCAATCCCTCTATGTTGAACTTGCTTACCTCAAATACCGAGCTTATGTGTAAGTGATCATCCATTCCCGAACATTTCCCCTATATTGTATTTTATCAGTTGCCTCTCATATTAACTGCATTGTTGCATGCTGACCTGATAATTGTTGTCTATCTCACGTCATATGTCTTTATCAAGTCATGATGACATTGCATTTTTTGAATGACGTCAACAATGACGCTGAACTGGCACAAAAATCGATAATTATGTGATGATCGCTAGTTTGAAACGTGAACCAATGGGTAAACTGATAAATGGAATACCAGGTTCACGTCTTTTGATATCAAGTTTACCAGGCTCTGCTTTGAGAACGCATGTTGAATCTCTCGACATGCCTCGCCATGTCAACAAGCGTTCTCAAAGCCTTGCCTGGTAAACTTGATATCAAAAGACACTCACCTAGTATTCTCTATGTACTTCAAACTTGTTTATGTTGAGCTCGGCTTTCTGACTATGTCCCTGGCATCATGTTTTAATTGACAGAAACAGAGACAGAACCAGTCGTATCATGACCAGATCTATCAGAATCAACAACAACAACAGCAGCACAAGCAGTCCCGGTCAATGACGAGTGAGATGAAGTATTTCCAGAGATATGATGTGGCAACAACATCCTACCACTTCATCACTGGCAGGATTGACCTTCACCTTTGTGATGACACACCTCCAGACAGAGGTAATAATATACACAGTACAGTCCCTTTATAACTCTGATTTGGATATAACATGGCCATATTCTGGCTCCAAATTTTTTACCTTGGAATTTTACAAAGGAATTATAGGAAAATGACCATCAATGGTCATTTTCCTATAATTCCTTTGTAAAATTGTCCCTTTATAACACAATTCACTTCAGGGTGCATTCTGCTGTACTCTAAACATAGTGTTATAAAGGTACTGCACTGTAGCAATTAAAATATATCCTATCCAAGGCCGTTTGAACTGCAAAACGAAAAGCGTCGTGTACGTCTTAAGTTGCAAGAAATGTGGCCTCCAATACGTAGGCCAGACAGGCAATACATTCAACGAGAGATTCAGAGCCCATTTAACGGACATAAGACAAGGGAACGCATTCAAACCAGTCTCACGCCACTTCACGTCTTATAACCATTCCACAGACGACGTTATAGCGACCATAGTAACCCAGACGTCTAATAACGTCAACATTCGCCTTCGGACAGAAGAAGTATATATTAGCATCTTTAATTCTCGACATCCAGCTGGTCTTAACCTCATCCAATAAATATAATGTTTAAGTGCAACATTTGCGGGAAGACCTTTGCAACAGGCACAACTTTAAAAAGACATGTGGAAGCATTTCACCAGGAGAGAAGAACTAAATTCCAATGCTGGTACTGCAACAAGGTATATGCCAGAAAAGAAAATGCGGTCAAACATACGCAGATAAAACACAATGACTTTGAAAGGAAGTTCACGATTATTGAAACAACAAACACCAAATTCAACCCAGGTATCTTCAAACCAGACCCCTGGGTACCACCACCTGAAGCCAGACCAAGATCAGGTAATATCCATACTATTCTTATCAAACCAAGGACCCAACAGACTACCACACACACAGCATCATCTACTTGGAACCCATGCAGCCTCACAGACATAGACAGATCAACATACACAGCATCTACTACATGGAACCCATGCAGCCTCACAGACATCGACAGAACATTCCAAACATCAGTGACCGAAGACATGCTCCAGGAAGATCTCTATCTATCCGGCTCAGACTCATCAATATCTTCTACTGGGACAGATTGCCAGGACGAAGACTTATACCTAGGACTGGAACTACCCAAACCCATAAGAGTTTACAATGCTCTCTAGATACTTTCTTACTATTATCACTACCTACTACAACTCTAATTCTTTTCATATACAATCTATTTTTAGAACATTTTTTCATAACAATCTATTTTTAGACATAACAACAATAATGTCACGTGACCAAACTGCAACCGTTTTTTCTTACCTTAGACCCTCAATTTTCAATAATATTTATCCTGAAGAAGGTATCTGCAATACCGAAACGCGTTGATCACTTCAATAAAAAGTTAACCTGACCGTTGTTGATTGTTTGTTCTGTTGTACCTCTTATTTCCCAGATTTAAAATATATTTTGTAGCAATATTTGTGCTACTGCATGGCAAAACCAACAAACTGGCATCTGCTCAAGGAAAAGACTCTGGTCAGCGGGGACAACCACACAGTCTAATCAGAGTCCTCACTATCGGCATGAAGAAAGCTTGGCAATGTAAAAGAACATAATTTCATATATGCCTTTCAAATTGGTAGAGAAGGTAATAGGTTTGTTCTGGATGGCGTAAATGATTTATTACCCCTACTAAAGGGGGCAGTGGGGTGGACAGATTGATTTTGGTGTAGATCCTGTAGTCACCAGCACCAGCGTCAGGAACTGTGATGACACTAAGGTGATTGTACTCCATAACTAGTTGGCTGATTTTAATCAAATTTGCATTGATATATAACAATAGGACATGATAAAAACTCGACATCGTTTTTTAAACTTTACATATAAGTTGATATTCAGAAAGAGTGGTTTGGAAATAACAACAGAGTTACAACCCTTTATCAACATTAAAAACACATTTTGCTTTATATTTTTAGAGCAAATGCTTGGATTCTGATATAAAGTTTGTAAATGCATGGGTGAAAGTTTTCAGGTTTATTCCTGAGTTCAGGATTTTGAGGCTGACTTTCCACAGAATTTGGCTAAGTATTAAATGGTAAGGGCTGCAGAGTACTGGGAAAACATGTATCGACAAAATGGTCGCTTACACGGTGAAAAATACACTACTACAGGTGACAAATTTTTCACTGTGGATATGGATCATTTTGAAACTTGAGCAAGACATTCTGATATTGTGAATTGTGTTTAAGTTTCCCTAAGTTCCTGAGATTACTTGAGTTAGAGAGTAAACATTGTAAATAATGGCAAAATTTCATGAACAAAGGGCAATAACTCCTGAAGGATTATTGCGATATATACCATGTTAGAGTTTGGGAAAGAAATTTTGGTACTAAACATCGTGAGTAAGTTTGATACAGTTGCGATCAAAATTACTGGTTTTAGAGACAGTACATCATAGAAATTGCGATTTCTTCATCAACAAAGGGCAATAATTCATGATGGCATAAGGCCATATAGATCTGATCATATCTGCATGGGTGACAATTTTTCAGGAATTTTCCTGAATTCAGGATTTTGAGGTTGACATTCCATAGAACAGCTTCTCAGATGTGTGTTTAGCATTTAAACTTGAAATTTGTTATATTTGTGGGCCTACTGCAAGTTTTTAGATTTTGAATTTCTAAAGTTCAGGATTTAAAATTTTTGAACTGTCACCTATGTATCTGTGTTTTGTCTGTTTATTTCAGAGCTGAGTCCCAAGCACAACCGTCAGATAGATGGTGGCGCTATGCAGATCACTTTCTGCAAGCTATCCATTGATTTCTACCCCTTCCATGAAGCAGGTAGGTCATATTGGAAACATTCTCATGTTTCCTTCTATATTTCATCTTTTAGCCCTATTGCACACAAAAAGGACAAAGTGTTAATGTCATCTTCTGATATAAAAAGGTATCCAGACCCAATTTGTTCAAAGCATGGTCAGTTGAACACTTTGAATGCTGGAAAAATTTTCATGATTTTTGTCGTCTGCTGATTTTTTTTCTGCATTATTTTTCTCTCGAAAAATTCAAGAAATAACATCAATGTTAAACAGCTTGCTTTTAGATCAGGAATGTTCTGATGGCAGCTGGATACAAACTGTTTGCAAAGGCTATCAGCAGACACAAAAGTTGTCGCTGAAAGGTAAAGAGTTAATGCAGTCCAACACCAGTTTGAGGTGTATAACCTTCATTAGCTTGCCAATATATCTTTGTTCTGAAAATGTCTGCTTTTTACGTCAGCTGTAAATACTCCAGAGCACCTCAGACTAGATTTAATCATGGACATAATCTGATCAGACTGCTGTCTATGGAGCAGTCTGACGAGGGTCAATATTGTTTGCAATAGAGGCTGCCTTAGATCACAAGCAGATGAGAAAGCAGACAACAAAAGTAGTTACTGGCAGGTCATCTTAAAATTGTATAGCAAAGTTTCAAAATCAATTTAACTCTTTGGAAACCCATAAATGTATACTTTTAGAGCAACGTGTCTGATACAGTAAAACCTGTCTTAAGTGGCCACTCAAAAAAAAAAAAAAAAATTGGTTTTCAAGACCTATTATTGCTTTATGCAGGTCAAAAGTATTGTATAATGCTCCAAGGGGAGCATTCTGCAATACTTTCGACCTTCATTAAGCTACCTTTGTCATTAAGAGCTTTATTATGTCTAGTTTTGAGTGGCTGCTTAAGACAGGTTTTACTATATATCCAAATCCATGTTATAAGGTAAACGAGATGTGTTATAATGGGACTGTACTGTACCAAGAAAAGATCATGTAGGTACTAGTTGGAGGCTTCTTCTTGCTCATTTCACAAAGAACTCCATTCAATATTGTAGTTTATCATGTTATTTTTTTATGTGGTGGGGGAGGGCGTATAATTTTTGTCCTTTATGAGTGCAAAAGGTTTGGGACGTAGCAAAAATGAATACTGAAACAATTCTTATAACTTTATACAGTGTCTGTGTGCTTAGTTAACAAAGTGTAGATCAAAAATAGGCCAGCTGACACAATAAAATGGTAGTTGACAGATAGCCAGGGTTCTAGAGTAAGACTGGATTTAAGTGGTATTTAGCTGTTAGTGTTTTACCTTTTACTTCTGCAGTTCACATGGGTGAAAGTTGTCAGCATTATTCCTGAATTCAGGAACTTGAGGCTGACTTTCCACAGAAAGTCAGCCTCAAAATGCTGAATTAGGCAGATTTTAATAGCTTCTCTGATTTATTTTCAGTTCATCTTTGGACAATTGACCATTTAGACTTGAAATTGCTAACACTTTGCAGGCATACAGCAAGTTTTAAGATTTGAATTTTGAAAGTTCAGGATTTTTGAAATTTTGAACTTTCACCTATGAGTTCAATATGCTAGCTTTACTGCACTAATATTTCAGCTGTTAGTGCTTTACATTTTTCATCTGGAGTTCCTATTTTTTTTTTGTTTGGTTTGTGGTTTTTCGTCCCAGTCAACAGCTATGGTCATGTCTAGACGGTCAGTTAATCTAACCACACTTTTTCCTGGACAAGCTTGAGTAAGCAGTTAACCAGTACTTCATGCACATACTTTCGCTTGTAACTAAAAACAAACCGTAATGAATCAGAGGAAGGAGGACAATCACCCTAGAAATTATTTGGGGCTTGACGTGACAAAACCTGTCTTTGGGGGGTTTGCGAACAACATAGGCACAGACCAGCCTGAGCATTCGCGCAGGCTGGTCGGCTCCTTTGTTATTTGTATAATGGAAAGTATCATACTTTCACTATTCTATCTACGAGGGTAATCCAATAAATAGAGGGAATTTCCTTCTAATGCAAGAGTTTTTACCATCAAAACATGGCAAATGTAATCATTAGGTGGCATAACGTGTGAGGCATGCAGCAGTGTATCCAAAACTTTGTTGGAGAGTAAGGTTGCTTGTTGCTTAGCAACCAAAAAGTGATACTTAAGCTAACCTGGCCAGATTTTCCACATACAAAAAGCTAATGCTAAAGAAACATAGTCTGACATTAAATCATAATTATTTATCTGAACATAGTTTGTCCTTTCATCTGTTAAAGTTTAATTGCTCTCAATGTTACGTATAACATATGGTCATTAACATCTACAAGTTAGTCATGGTTGCCTAGCAACAAGGCACTTGTGGAAAATTAGATTATTTGCTAAGTCTATATTTTTTCTGTTGCTAGGCAACAGTGGACACATGGTATACATGTTTTTTAAAGATACTGTTTTGAAATATAGAATATATTTGATAATTTTAGGGTGGTTTAAAACTTTTATACCAACCAACAATAGTTCAAAGGCAAGTACGTGTTTGCATTGCTAAGCAACAAGAGACATCACATTCTGTCAAACTTTTGGATATGCTGTTGCATGCCTTACAAGTTATGCCACCTTATGGTCCTTTTTGTGATGTTAAAATGGTAAAACCTCTTTCATTATAAGGAAATTCCCCCAGTTTATTGGATGACCCTCGTAGTCTCTGTAGCTGAGGAGACTGGTTTGAAGGTAGCTTTGTCGGAAACCCTGAAGAAAAGTTTTGTCGCGTTGAGGCCCATTTCATAAAGCATATTACATTACAAGTCTTTTAAAAGTGAATACTTCACTATTCATTTTTGATTACAATATTATTCTTGTAGCTGTAGCAGCATATATGAATTTCTCTCTTTATTGTACATTCTATAAATATCAACTATACAACCTGTGTACATTGCTTTCTTTATGATGTGGCAGTTTGTATGCGTGAATAATTTCATTCTGAGATTGTTCCATGTTCATCACATTTAATGTCATTTATCATATGACGTGGCGTCTGGGAGTTAAATAAGGCCATGCAATGAAATCGATAAACCACTAGTGGTTTACAGATTTTCAGGAAATGTTATGACATCCAAAACAACATTGCGTACATAATGACAAAATTATAACGTTTTTACGTCAAAAATGAGACCTTATAGTAACCGAAATGTCATATGATAAATATAATCTAACATTCGTACTCTTGTGTTATTGAATTTATTAAACTCGTTGCGAAAAACTGATAAAATGCTCGACAAGCCTCGCATTTTATCTCTTTTTCCAACTCGTTTAATAAATTCAATAAAACAGGAGCACTCATCTAAGATCCTCTATGTCTTTGTTTACCCAAAAGTCAAGAAATTTATCATATGCTGCAGTCCTTAATGGTAAAGAGCCACCCATAAGAAAGTACCATTTAACCCTTTTCCTGCCATTTTCCAAAACACACTCTTATCTAGGGGCCTTCCCTTAGCAGCAGTCTGATCAGGGTTTATAGTGTTCACTTCCATGGTTTAAGTATTCTGGTCTGCATTTGAATATATGCAGCAGACGTGATTTTACTAATCTAAGCAGAAAACATTATCATGGGGGTAAAAATGGCAAGGTGTGGGTTAAGATTTATGATGCTGTACCATCAGCTTTGAATGTAACAATTACCCAGCATGCTTTAAGCGAAATTTGATATTGAAACAAAAGAAATAAAATTTAGATGAACAGTACTAGTTTCAATCAGTGTATTCTTACATCCATTTCATTTATAAAATATCTTGCTGAGTATAGGGCATTGGTCCAGATAAGCAAATATTTTAAGAATAAAATTGTGATTATACTCTTATTCATCAGTACTGTCCTGCCAGCCAAGATTGACAGTGACTTCATGTTTTGTTTACAAAGTTATCAGGGACTTATAATCAATAGATCACTTGTGTATTAATCCTATCCTCAGAATAGGATTAATACACAAGTGATCTATCGATTCGCATTAGCTCAAGTGAAGTGTACATGTTTGTGTTTTACTTATCAATTGTAAACAAGATATGACTTGACTGTCACTTTTTGTTGGCACGACAGTAGAAACATGTTTTGCATGCTCAATGAATGGAACCATCTCATCAAGATAGTTCTTTTGAATCCCAACATGTGTTTAGGCTTGCCTTTTGAGTACTCACAACATAGTATTTGGTTGATAGTTAGAAAATTAATCTGTAATTATCCCATCTTATCTGGAGGTCTGATCATTTTATGAACTGTTGCAATAGAACTTGCACTGTTAGAAAGGAAATGAATAAGACAAGATACAGAATTTAATCAGTGGCCTAGACATTTAAATTTTGAGAAAGTCTGAAACACTGAAAAATCATTAAAGCCAGCAAATCTAATTTCCTATTGAGTTAAATGGTAATATTGACTTTGAACTGACGTAAGAGTACACCTGTTTCTTTTAACCTTTCATAGGCCCAGATAGGCAAAAAAACAAAATAGTGTAAATTTGTAATTATTTTCTTACCAATCAGTTTAAACACATATTATGGGTGCTCAAAAGAACCATCTCAATGAGACGGTTCTTTTGAGTACCCACAACATATGTTTTGGTTGAGAAATAAGAAAAATAATTTTCAATTTTGTAGACTGGATACAATAACATTTGAATGGTCCATTAAACATTTAAGGGGTTTCATTTGTTTATGTCCCTGAAGTCTTTTTTTGTCCTAGCAAATGGTGGAGACCCTGATGAGATGCCATGTTTTGGAGTAGCTGTCGCTGTGTTCCAGTGTGTGCCAGCAACACATATTTTAATTGGATTAAATTAATGAGTAGGGCAATTTGAGCAAGCTATTTTGCATGAAGCGGAATTTTTATCAATGTCTTCACTGTATGCCAAAGTACCTGTTTACCATAATCACAATGAAAAGGATTAAAACAGTCCAATGAGGAATCATTTGCTTGCCCTCTTATTTACAAATTACATATTAACATTAAAGAGGCTTTTTTTTTATTTATGAAATTATAGTGTTGAGAATATGTTTCTTTTAAAAGCCCAGAATTCTTTAAATATGAGCATTTTGCACCAACACAAATAATGAAATAATGATTCATTAGCTCTTTACCTACTAGTTTTGTCTGCTCATAGCCTATGCAAACAGATTGGACCCAGATCAGGCCCGACAAAACAGATTGGATCCAATCTGTTTGACACTCAGATGGTATTACTGAAAGACTTTTTTGAAAAAGTTGATTTTGAAAAAAAATCAGCAGACAATAAAAAAGCATGGTAAAATTTCCCAGGGGGCAAAGAGTTTATGTTGATGTGATTGTATAATAAGGGTATTGATAGGATTAACAAATTAAGAAATCTGTGCATGGCCCCAAATAAAATCCATTCAGTCATATTTTGTTTTTAACAAAATAGGGCTAAATGTCTTTTATTTTGGGTTAGTAAAGGTTTCTAGTATTGTTTGGTACCATTAATATTCTAAATATTAACCCACCAGTCATGACTTTTGTCATCTCCTCTGATTATGTTTTTAGGTTGCAATCTATATGGGCCGCAACGCGAGAAAACCTGTCTTTGGGGATTTGTGAATAACACAGACGCAGACCAGCCTGCCCATCCGCACAGACTGATCAGCGCCTTTGTTATTCGCTTTGTGGAAAGTATCATATGTAAACTTGGTACAGGTGAAATTTCAATTTTCTAGCCAGTCTCTGTAGCTGAGCAGGCTGGTTTGAGTCTCGCTATGTTGGAAACTCTGAAGACAGGTTTTCTCGCGACGAGGCCCATATGGTCCCAGATCTTGGGAGCAGTCTGATCAGGGTTCATATTGTTTGCTTTTTATGAAAAAATCTAGTCTCAAGTGCACTTGAAAATGTCATCAGCAGATGTAAAAAGCAGACAACATTTTCAGGATAAAAAAAGAGTGGCATGCATGATAAGGATTAATGATTTCAATCATTTACTTGATTGTTTGTGTTGAATTAACATGCACATCTGTAACAGACATAGTGCTTTTGAGGTTTGAATTAACCCTTTAAGCGCCAATCACAACTGCAGCAGATGACAAATTGTGCGACACCTTTCCCAATTTTTGACAAAAATAAGTTATGATATTACATGAGATTCGTCTGGCAGCAGAAGATTTTTATGAAATATCATGCCTTATTTGTTATTTTTGAAAAAGCGGAAAAATTTGCAATCGTCGTCTGCTGCAACTTATAGGTGGCGCTTTAAAGGTTAAAGTGTAATCCTAACATTTTCACTATCTGTGTGTAGATATGGATTTAATTATGACTTGTGGTAAGTTTGTTTATTTCACTGTCCTACTATTCAACAGCACGACTGTTTTAGACGTATGTCTAGTTAGAATCATGATGTACATGTAGATAGGTTGATGGTCCATTACTACTAGAATCACCCTGGAATTATATTGAGCATTATCACCCTGAAATTATATTGAGCATTATAACCCTTTCTTGATGGACAACCATTAAATATGTACACAAGTGTCTGGACAGGGTTAAGAGAATATTAACATGCCTTATTTTTTGTCTCTTGATGTTTGTCAAAGGACACTATTAAAAAGGGTCAGTTCATCCATCCATCCATCCATCCATCCATCTTTCAACCGGGCCGCGTAGCACAGTCGGTAACGTGTCTGGCTACAGATGCGTGTCTGACTGCAGATTCAGGGGTTGTGAGTTTGATCCTGGCCCGGTCCCATACTTTCATAGAGATTGATCGTGAAATAATTTCTACAGTCATTCTCATCCCTTCTGCTGAATCCTTCAAGAAGGGTTGTTGTCAGTTACAAGCGAAAGTATGTGCACGAAGTACTGGTTAACCGCTTGTTCAAGCTTGCACAGGAAAAAGTGTGGTTACGTGAACTGACCTTCTCGCCATGACCATAGCTGTTGACTTGGGACGTAAAGTAACAAAACAAAGAAACAAAGAAACAAACAAACCATCCATCCATCCATCCATCCATCCATCCATCCATCAACACAATAAGTAGGTAGTTTGTGAGCTCAGTATCTCTTACAGTTTCATTCTTATCTTTTTGAAACTAAGCTGTTTTATTCATGGTGTGAGGATTTGCATGTGGTCTGGACATAATTGTCAGATTAATATTTGTCATTGTTCTTCTCTTGTGAACTTTATCATTTTGCGGAATCATATTTTTTTGTATCTTCGATCACAGTTGGTTCCCTTTGAGTCCAACTCCTCTTAAATTTTATCTGATATTTTTTTTGATTAATTTTGCATGTGTTTTTGTAGTTTGAGGATGTACATGTGGTTGTACATCCTTACTTTATTTTTTGTCATTTTTTTCATCATCTGAACTTGCCATTTTTTAGATTCACAATTTTCTGTCAATATTACCAGACAGTACAATAGTGGGTACCTATTGAGCACAACTAACTCCTCTTAAAGTTTTAAACTGCTCTTTTTGAAACTTTACAGGTTTTTTGTTCATAGCATGAACATGTGTACATGTGGTTTGGACATTTTCATCATTTAAAAAAAATCAAGATGAATTTTTGTCATTTTTTGACATCACTTACACAGAGGGCTGCCCTTTGAGTGCAGCTCATCTTACGGTTTTATACTGATCTTTTTGAAACTTTGCAGGCAGGAAGATGTGCATGTGGTTTAGACATTGTCCTCACTTTAATTTTTGTCATTTTAGTAAACATTTGATGAAATTTTCTTTATTTACCATAGGATCTAAAGTTTGACAACCTTTATGCTTTTGCAAACATTTAAACTGATTGAATAAAATTTAATTTCAAAACTCATAAATGCATTGTGGGAAAGAATCTATGTTAAGTGTTCCAAGCCTGTTTTTGGTGTAAGCTTGCCAGTTTGAAATTCAAATAGCATAAGTTGAATGGATAGGATTTTTTGGGCATTTTTACAATAATCTGTTTCTTATAGCTCTGCTATTATCTGAAATGATTTATTAAAAGCTTAACATTTCCAGTTAATCTTTAAGACCAAAGTGTTTGTTACACGATCTTGGTTGGAATGGCTACCTATCATTTTTTCTTCATTATCTAAGTAATTGTAGTCCCTGTTTAACATCATAATTTCAATTGTGGTGGCTGTCATATAGTTTCAGCAAACTTCTATTTGAGATTTTAACTTCAACATTTAAGCCATTTATATTGAATTTAGCTTTTATCTTGTGAAACTGACTTTAAAAGGCTAGAAATTTAATGATTGTAGAATTTTGGCTCCTTCCCTGCATTCCCTCTACCCTATTCCCTCTCCTTACTCCAACCCTAAACATTGAAAAATAATGTAGACCCAGATGATCGAGATACCACGGAATATGGCATCTCGTCATGTCTGCACTGTTTTCTACAAACAGATAGAAGTGCAATGTAGTTTGGAAATTCAAACCTGGCCTCAAACTCAAAATAAAGCGCAAGCGCAATGATTGGCTGCTTGCGGACACATGTCCACAGGCAGCCAATCATTGCACTTTATTTTGAGTCTGAGAATGAACTCAAGTTTTATAACCTCAAGGCCTGATCTTCCTCAAAACATTGTATCAAATCAAGAAAGGGTTTAAGATAACATTTCTTACTAAACAAGATTTTAATTCAAATGGCTATTTTGTTTGTTTTTATGCTTTATGTCCCAGTCAACAATTTTTCAGTCATGTCCGTATGATTTCCTGCCTTCCTGGATTGAACCAGTACTAAGCAGCAGATAAAGTGTCTTGCTCAAGGACACAGCACAGTGACTCTGGGGTGGTGAGTCTTGAACTGTAGCAGTACTAGTCTAACGCTTTACCAACTGAGCCACTTCACTCTGCTGATGAATATGAATGAGGTCTCCTTTTGAAACATCCCTGCTAATTTATGAATTTAATAATGCAGCCAGGATGTTTGGAAAGAGGCCTTATTGTGTTAGAATTAGGTCCTGTCAATGTTGATGTTAGTTTTAGCTTCAGTGGCAGTGTGATATTTAGTAATGTAATATATCTTGTTAAATAGTCTGCAGATTCTTACCAAATTTTGCATGGAACTATTCAAAGAGTAGGGAACTAAACAATTGTGCAAGATAAGGCCTCTTTAACCCTTAAAGTGCGAATCACGACTGCAGCAGATGACAAATTTTGCGACATCTTTCCTAATTTATGAAAAAATAAGGTATGATATTTCATTAGATTCATCTGCCAGCAGATGATTCTCATGAAACATCATGCCTTATTTGTTATTTTTGAAAAACAGCAAAATTTGAAATTGTCATCTGCTGCAAATTATAGGTGGCGCTTTAAGGGTTAACCCATAAAGTGTGACCTATAAGTTGCAGCAGTCGTAATTTCAAATTTTGCTGCTTTTTAAAAAAAATACAAATAAGGTATGATATTTCATGAGAATTATCTGCCAGCAAACGATTCTCATGAAATATCATGGCTGATTTTTTTGAAAATTAGGAAAGATGTCACAAAACTTGTCATCTGGGCGCTTTAAGGGTTAAATTTTTTTTTATCTGGTTCATTGGTCATCTGTTAATATGAGACAATGGCGCACTTCGAATCAAACTATAGTTCCTACTATAGCAACTAAAGTTTGATTCGAACATCGATAGTCCCTACTATAGTCCTACTAGACCGCTATTCTAGTAGATCGTCTGGTTTATCTAACAACATGGGTTCAAGATCTGTCAGTAGCCGCAAAATAATTTGTTTTAGAAAATAAATACTCGCGGTGCTCTATTTGCAGTCCTACTTATTCGTAATTGTTAATTAGAGTTTGCTGTGCAGTATATGAACATCATTTTTGTCTGCAATGAAGAATTGAAAGGGGATATGCAAGGCTATTCACTTTGTTTACTTGGCAACCAACTAATGTTCCAACTGCAGCCGTTCAGATGTAAACGTGCGCGCGCACCTATTACGTAATTACTATAGTAGGAACTTTAGTTTGATTCAAAGTGGGCCAAAGTGATTGCATTATATTTCTTATTTGATGCTTTACGATTGGCCAAAACTTACCGGTTTTAGCCAGTTGCAGTGCAATATTTTTGGACTAAAATGTCTGCTTATGTAATATATTGGTAAAAGGGAACCAGTAGGTACCATATTTATTTGACTATATGATGATCTTTATTCCCCATAAAACATCTAGAAATTTGAGGAAAGAAATGTCTCATAGCTGACATACACAAGACTAACAAATAATGGGCCAGCACACAAGCTTTGGGTACTTATAGCATATGGGCATCGTCGCAAGAAAACCTGTCTTTGGGGTGTCCGACAAAGTGAGATTCAAACCAGCCTCCTCAGCCACAGAGACTAGCCAGAAAATTGAAATTGTGCTTGAAGCAAGTCTATGTATTATAGTTTCCAATAAGCGAATTACAAAGGCGCCGATCAGACTGCCCGGATGTGCAGACTGCTTCGAGCCTTTGATGTTCGCAAACCGCGTATGAGCGTTTGCTTGCCTGAGCCTTAATTGCTTGGAAATGTGATGAGAACCAAAATTTCATGTGCTGGCTCGACATAATAAATGTTTTCATTTTGAAGGTGAATGCGTCTTTACCTAATTCTAATTGTTGAATAACTCTGGTAGTTAAAGGTGCTTTATTTGGAGCAAGACCCGGGTGGTTGATAAATTCTAGCCTGTGGTATAGAGACCTCCCTCTAGTGAACCGGGATAGGCAACCCAATTCTACTTTATTACAGTAATAAGAAGATAATTTAGTGGCATAAAAACTTAGTGATGAAAAATTATTGTTTTAACCATGTTTATTATAGATTTCATCGGTAAGGCTTTAACAGTCTGCATGGAGGATATTAATACATTATTCTAATGCACTTGATTTTTTAACACAACATTTGATTGGATAACGTCAAAAATTTGCGACAGTATATCCTGCGATATACTGTCGGAAATAGTTTGACGTCATTTATTACGTCACATATTGTTGGGTGATGTGCGGCTTTATGCTGGTTGCAACGCTCTAATTTGAGACTAACTTGCGGAAATGCATTAGAATGGGGATAACTGTATTCAAAATCTTCATTTTGGGAGGTATATCGTCGGCTATACGGTTGGAAATCACGTTTTACGGCTCCGCTCGCGCGTCCCCATAAAGCTAAATTTCTGACCGTATATCCGACGATATACCTCCCCAAATGAAAATTTTTAAATACAGTTATCTCCTAATTTTATGGGCTAGCGCACAAGATTTTGGTACTTATTGAAACAAGTAGCAGTGAACACTAAGGCAAGTCTGCGCATATGACCACCCTTTCTAGAGCATTTGCTGCTTGCATACAGAAAGTATAGATCTACATGAAGGCTGGATATGTCAGCATGGGTGTTTATTAGTGGCATTTATGCATATGCGATAAGTACCGAAATCTAGTGATAAAAGGCCCATGTACAATATATATTAATTTAGAACCTATGATCATAGACAGAACTAAAACTGGTAAATCTTAATTGGTATAACAAGGTGGTTTGGCCCCTATAATAGTTGAGCCGCGACATGTGATTTCCAACAATGTGTCATTTTGACAGGTGTAGACTCAGACGAGCCTGTGCAGCCTGCTTTTAAGCTTAGAAACTCCAAATGATGTTCAATCTGTAGCTTAACACTCATAAAATATGCAAGCGACTAGCAAAGGCTTTGTTCAGACTGTGCATATGGGCAGGCGCTGATCTGAGGCTTTGCTGGACCCACATACCACATTGTTGGAAATCTCATGTCACAGCTCGTATCAAATTCACACCAGATAAGCATCTCGGACTATAATACATGTATCGTTTTTGGGGGAGGGGAGGGGGGGGGGGTAGTCAAAGGCGCAAAAATATGTGACTTTTTTTATGCCTTTCTATGAGTACTCAGTTGTAGCAATTTTGAAATTTCCTGTCAGTTCAAGGTTTAGTTACATCATCAGATGTGCGCTTTTTCAGTTAATTTTTCAATAATTAAAGCTTAAATAGCAATATCTTAGCTTGTACATAATTGTATCAAAATTAAGTACAAATGGTTTGGTTGCAAGAATGGCATATTTTATCTACCGAGGGCAAAAACCTACATTGAGTTATTGTCTTTTGGGGCATATAAAACACTTATATTTTTTTATTATAGGAATGAAATTTTATTTTTTGGTTTTTATCGATGTGTAAACTCCGGCGAATCACTCACAAATTGAATAAAGCCCAAAGGGCTTTATGTTAAATTTGTGAGTGATTCGCCGGAGTTTACACATCGATAAAAACCAAAAAATTAAATTTCACTCACAAATTGAATAAAGCCCAAAGGGCTCTATGTTAAATTTGTGAGTGATTCGCCGGAGTTTACACATCGATAAAAACCAAAAAATTAAATTTCATTCCTTATAATTCCAACTTTGGAACAAAACAGCACATTTGTAAAAGGTTGTTGACAACATTTCAAATTTAAAAGCCCACTGAAGGAAAATAGTTCGTAACCGCTCGTTACCGCTGTCTATGAAAGATGGGGCAGTCATCTTGAAAATTATGTCACTTTGTTATGCTAGATAATAATTAAAATTGCACTTTATTTGAAGCGAGTATATGAGTATGAACTCAAAAACAACTCCATTTAGCTTGGTTTTCTTTAGTTTGCTGGGCTCATTGAAGAGCATTTAGATTAAGGCCCTTCCAGTCCACGGAATGACAGGTTTTAAAAAGCACAAGTTTACCTTCAAAAGCCCCTGCCTAAAATCCCAACATTAGTAGGCCCTAAGCTTTAACCTAAAAAGTTTGTTTTCACGCTGTCAAACTGAATTGAAATATTTCGTTGTTGATGTAGCCATTGTTTTGATGCCGATTCTCTTCGATGACGTGACTATGTTAAGTGACGTCACATAGCCACGTCTTTGGGTTCATTTCTTAGAGTTCCTCCTGTTGCTTTGAAGATGCAGCCTCATGCGGTGTTAGGGTTTCAAATGAGCTTTCAACATGTTTAACTATATTTAAACTGGTGAATGTTTTATCTCGGACACAACAATAGGGTACCCTACTTGTCACTTGTGTTCGAAGTTTTATGTACAGTTCGTTATTAGCACTGTGAAATCAAGGCAGATAACAAATATTCATACGCACGGTTTTTTATTGAAGTGTAAAAAACATTTAATTTTACCAACGGACCAATCAAATTCGCCGAAAAAATGATAAAAACATTGAGTTTGAATTATAGAAAAGAAAAGTAAAAAAAACTAATTAAACTGATGACTACCCTCATGGCACAATAAGACACAATATTGGTCAAGTTGTAATTACTCTCAGATAGCTCCAGTATAAATATTGTGCATTTATGGAAATTTGTTCTTCTATTAGATATAACGTGGGTGAAAGTTTTCAGGATTATTCCTGAATTCAGGATTTTAAGGCTGACTTTCTGTGGAAAGTCGGCCTCAAAATGCTGTATTAGGAAGATTCTTATAGCTTCTCTGATTTTTTTTCAGTCTGACAATTTACCATTTAAACTTGAAGATAGGAATTTCGAAAGTTCAGGAATTTGGAAATTTTGAACATTCACCCATGATATAAGGAAATGTTATCAATTTATAAAATTACAAAATCGTCTAAATGGTTGTTCTCAAAACAGCCTGAATTCAAAATCAAACCGCACTGAAGACAATTTAAGGACATATGCTACTAAATACTTACCACATTGAAATATTTTTAATACTTTGCATACAGTTTGTTTTATGCATGGGCTATCCATTTTTGAATTAAAAAGGATATGTCACCGTGCTTATTTTTTCAGAATCACATATTGAAGTTTACAGCATTTGACCAATTTTCAAGAAATATATAATAATAACACTAGTCCTAATTATCGAGCTAAAACGGTTGTAATCTTCAGCCAGCTTCTTTCTTTTAACTTAAATTACTGCCCATGACCTCAAATTTTTAAGAAAATGTGCATGTTTACTTGTTATCCCATGCTGTGACAAGATACTGCATGATGTATTTTGGCAATTCGTCGAAAAAATGGAATTTGTTTTTAGAATAAATCATGTATCAAAAAATCTGACATTGAAAATCTTGAAAATTTATTTTTAATTCATGGACTATTATAATACCTTTCAGAAAAAAGAATAAAAATCTGGGGTCACCGAACTAATTCTCTTTCTAGAGGGCCAAATTTAACCCCACCCCCATAGGTTCATGCGTAATTCAATATAAAAAGTTCGGGGATGACCATTTCGGTCGTTTTGATGATGCCATTATACTAGTATATGAAGTAATTTAGCATTAAAATGTTAAAAAAGAAAGAAAAAACACACTGAAAATATTTGCGCATCCGGGAATCGATCCTGGTCCTCTGGCTTTGTAGCCAGACACACTAACCACTAGGCCACAAGGTCAGGTCGTGCGCCGCTCGAAATAACCATACAAATAGTATAGACTCGGCCACTATCGTATTCGTAACCAGAGTTATTGTGTACATCGTTTGATTTCGACTGAGCTACATTTATCTGTCTTTAGTGCTGAGACGATCAGTTCTGAAAAGATGTCAGTAGATATTTCGAACACACTTTAATTAGTTATTTTGTGAAGAAAATGTCGGAACACGGATATGACATAAGAATATCGGAAGTTGTGTTGATCCGAATCCGTTAAGGGTCGAAAGACAGGACCCAGACAACTTTCCCCGTTTGCAGACGCGGAAAAGGTGCGCATTGGAAATAGCCGCATATGTCTTTAAGATCAATTAATACCTTGCATGTTGTCATTTGCTTTGCTGTGGACTGTTTTTTCTTCTTCAATAATGTAATATGTGTCATTAGGTTGTGCATCAAATTGTTTGGACTGCATGTTGAAAAAGTTGGGATGGTTAATTCTAGCTTTTTATTATAACAAGGCGGAGCTGCCTCTATTTAACTATTTGAATGCTGGCTAATTTTTAATGCTTTTGTTGTTGTCTGCTGACTTGTTTCAAAATTAACTTTTTCAAAAATTTATTTCAGGAACACTATCAGACTGTCAAACAGTTTGAATCCAGATCAGGACCGACCTTCTTTCGGTTCTGCTCTGGGTCCAGACTGTTTTCAAAGGTTATCAGCAGACGACAAAAGATGCCACTAGCAAGGAAAGAGTTAAAGAAACCCAATCCTGATTTCATGCTTAGCAGAAAAGATAGCAGATGACAACTAGCAGGAAAAGGGTCAAGTCCTGCCTGTCATTCTCTATTAGTTGGTGGATTAACTGCTTTTATCATATGATGTCAAGTCTTGGAGTGAAATAACGCTGTGCAATAAAATCGATAAACCACTAGTGGTTTACAGGTTTTCAGGAAAAGGTTATGATGACTATAACAAAGTTGCGTACATAATGACAAAATTATAACGTTTCTACAGCAGAAGTGAGATTTCAAAGTTATCTTACTGTCATATAAGAGAATCTAACATTCGTGCTCTTGTATTATTGAATTTATTAAACTCCTTTGGAAAAAATTCAATAAAACATGAGCACTCATGTAAGAATTTATATATTTTGAAAATATTTAGAATATTATCTATGTGTTGTTTCTTCTTTTTGAGTTGATGTTTTGTGGAAACAGTATTCAACAAACATAGTCATACACAATCAGCCTGACACAGGTCACAAATTAGATAAACAAAATGTTCAGGGCACAATTGCAATATCTTCTTACCCAGCATTTTTAACATATATTTTGGATACTCAAATGAACCGTCTCAATGAGATGGTTCTTTTGAGTACCCACAACATATGTTTTGCTCGAGAAAAAAGAAAATTAATTTTTGTTACATACACTTAACTTAAGGCCTGGGCTTGAGCAAGTTGTATAAACCAGAAACAAACGTTGATTTTGTTCAAACGCAAAGATTTAAATGGATAGGTATTTCATTTGGACAAAATTCATCAGGTTTTGGTACTTTTCACATAAGTAAGCACACTGAGTAGCTGTTTGCGTAAGAGTAATATAGGCTGAGTTAGCTCCATTGGATATATATACACATCAAGTACCATATTAGTATCAAGGGTTTGCACATATTTAGTCAGTCATTTACGCTATAATTTTTATGTGACAATATTTTGAGTCCAAGTCATGAGAAAATCTGTTTGCAACTTTACATGTCCATACGAGAACAGAGGCACAACAACTGATAAGCACTATTGTTGTTTGTGCCAAGATAGTTTAACCGCAGCCCTAGTGAATTCTTCCATCTGGTTTGTTACAATGAACCTCAGATGGCTCATTATAACTTTCAAGTGGTCACAGAATGGGGCATTTCATCAGGTTCTGTCCTGTTTGCTTAGATCAAAACAATCTTCAGAGACTGATGTATTTCTTAATTTAGATATTAATTTTGATATTATAGCCTGTGACTCCTTGATTTTGAAATTATAGGTTTATTGTATCAAATCAGATGGAAAAATGTTATAAAATTTCAAACACTAGTTGCCTGCCAAAAAGGTCTAGACAAACAGCACAGACCCAGATCAGACTGCTACTGAAGAAGCAGTCTAAACAGGGTCTTCCCTGTTTGCTATTCTGACAAGCATTTTGTGAATTCCAGCCCTGATAACTAACATAATACTTGAGAACAGAAAGATAAATTTGTTCACAATTTTAGAACATTTACCATAGTTTATGACGGCAGGGTTCGCACAGGCTTGAAAAGTACTTGAATTTAGAGGGCTTTTTGAAAAGTCCTTGAAAATTAAATCTGCCTTGAAAAGTACTGGAAAATTACTCAAAGACCTTGAAAAGTCCTTGAATTCTTCTATTTTCTGTAGGACTTAACACTGTTGATAGAGATCTAAATCAGTATAAAATTGTTGTACCTTTATTTGGTACTATTTTATACTCATTTTCTAGTACTCATTTCTCCATTACCTCAGTCTAGCATTTTTGAAGAATTTTAACACTTCGATCAGTATTTTTCCTAAACTTGTAGTCCTTGAAAACTGTAAAATAGTCTTGAGAAGTCCTTGAAAAGTCCTTGATTTTACAACAGCTTCCCTGTATGAACCCTGGGGGGCTTTTAGGTAACAGACTGTCTGAGATCAGTCTTTTTTTAATAAAAAAATCAAGAAAAAAAGTTTTTAAAAATGTAAAAAATAATTAAGTGTATGTGTTACAGGTGGTGAAAGAAAACAGTGGTACAGATATGTGGACAATCAAGGCTCCCGAAATGCTTGGGTCCAGAAACTCTTCCAAGCCTTCAGAAAGGAAGCTTCTAGAGCAAGAAAAACTTGCCAAGTTGCCTCCCCTACGAGCTCTCCAGCTCGACCACCATCACAGCATGCATCACCAGGGAAAGGTCCTCCCAGGCCACCACCTCCAGCTACTAGAGGCCAAGGACAAAGCCCAGTTCATGGCCAAGGTCAAGGTCAAGTGACAAAAAAGCCAAAGCTATTGGAGAGCTGTATGGTGCTAAGAATTGAGGAGTTCATTATCTACAGGATTTCAACTGCCGATAATAAAAGAAGTGCTCCAAAGAAATTTTTCTGTTCAGACAAAAAGGCTCTTCACTTGCCATCTGATATGTCCATGGTTCACATTGAGTATACAGATTATTTCTTCACCGAGGGGCTAGAATATCCAGGTACAGTAAATCATCTAAAATTTACAAGAGTTTTCTCTGTTTGTTCTCAAATTTCTGTTGATGCTCTTTGTTACAGCCAACAATTTTTCAATCATGATGGGACGTTTTCTGGGTTGAAACAGAAAATTTAGACAAAAAAATCAGACCTCACCGGATATCTGAAAATTCATATTTAAAGTATGACTTTTAAAATAATGCATACAGGCCCTTGGATAAGAGTGTATGATGAGCTCGCCTTTAATCTTCAATATATGCAGTTAAAGGCTGAACTTTGCTCTCAGGTATTCTTCTCCGAAGGTAAAATCTAGCTCTTCTGTATTTTTCTCTGGTAATTTTATGCCAATTAAGTTGAATTAATATTATTAATATATATCAAAAAATATCTAAAATCACAACTCCTGAGCAAAGTGAGCTGTTTTGATCAGTCAATGTCCCCCGTGCATCTATCATCCGTCACCAACAACTTGCTTTAAATGGCAGCTCCTCCTATACCACTTTGCAAATTTTAACCAAACTTCAAAGGAATGTTTCCAGGCTGACCCACTACAAAAATAGCTAAAACAAATGTGATACATACAAAAGGCAGCCAGGACACATGGCTCAGGTCTCCCCCATAGGTAAATTCTTCCCCAAAAGACAATAAGGATAATGAGGATTGGAGTAAACAGTAAAACCTGTGTAAAACTGCCATTTCAAAAGATCACAAAAAATTGTTTTTCAAGACCAATTATTGCTTAATGCAGCTCAAAAGTATTGCGGAGCATTCTGAAATACTTTCGACCTTCATTAAGCTACCATTTGTCATTAAGGGGTCCCCCCCTGCATAATCGCGAAAATATAGGGTCTCTTAACAATACTGGTCAGGATTCCCTGAAAAACCAAGCTAGAATTCAATGTTGGGCTGATGATGGCCCATTTGATTCTTTGCCCTGATCAACTAAAAAAAAACACACAAAAAACCCAGGCAGATTTGGACTCCCTCTGACAAAACTTTCTGGACTGCGCATGAGCAATCTTAGGAGATGTACAGCGAGACTCTATGATTTAAAAATACTGTCAAATGTACATACAATGTATTTTGAATAATCCACATATGTTCATGTCAAGGTGGATGGAGAATTTTCTTTTAGTCATAAGATCATTTGATCCAGCACCTGAGATTTTGGCACTTATTACATTGGCAAGCAGCGAAGGCTCAGATGCTGTTATACTTAAGGTATTAATGAAGATGAAGAGTCCTGTTGGATATGTAATAACAGGCGTGTAAAGAAAGCTTTTGAGCACTTGTGACAAGTATTAAAATCTCATATACTGGCTCATCTAATTGAACTGCCTGCACATCTTTGTGCAAAACTGGATGGAAAATGCTTTCAGTAATTAGATGATCCATTAATTAACTACACTGCATGGATTTTGTATTGATCAAAGGTATAGGCATAGATAAACACACTTTTTGAGCGTAAAATTGTTAATATTTTCTTACCCATCAGTTTTGACATATTTTTAGGTGCTCAAATGAACCATCTCATTCAGACAGCTCTTTTGAGTACCCACAGCATATGTATTGGTTAAGAAATAAGAAAATTATTTTTTTAGTACGTCTGATCAAAGGTTAATCAATATTGATTTAAGTTCAACAGTATTTGTTTCAGGTCAGCTGTATCTAGCTGAGATCAAACCGGTATGACACAAATGAGCCGTGACATGTGATTTCCAACAATGTGGCAGTTTGACAAGTGTAGACTCAGGCTAGCCTGTGCAGCCTTCTTTTAAGCGTAGAAACTTCAAATGATGCTTGGTCAGGAGCTTCAACAGTCATAGAATATTCAAGCGACTAGCAAAGGCTCTGATCAGAATGCGCATATGCGCAGGCTGGTCTGAGCCTTTGCTGGTCGCACATACCACATTGTTGGAAATCTCATGGCACGGCTCAAATACATATGTCTGTAAAAGTGCTATATATTAAGTAGTTAATTAATAAAAATGTAATCAAGTGACTTTGTATTGGCCCACGCAGCTACAGGTCCATGGTCAGCTCTATTGTAAATGGCCCTCATCCTTCGGCCTTGAGCAACAGTTGACCACAGGCCTGCACCTGGGCCAATACTAAATCACTTGATTAATAACATATCATTATAGTAACTGTTTTGATTCTTTTCTGAATTTCAGTTCCACACGCTAATCTGTATGTGTTAGTCAACCCAGTACGTCTTACTTTGGATTATCTTACAATTCTCTGGGCGAACTATTTCTCACTTAATCTTGCACAGTACTTGGTAAGTTAGACCTCACCCATTTTGTAACTTTGATAGGTGCTATATGAATTCTATCAGTTTCATATAAAAATCAGATTTTGTTTTTGCATTTTTTTTTCAATCAGAAAATAAGTTCACCAGTGAATTTTTTCAGATTGAGTAACAGGTATAAACATGTTTAGTATATGACTTAGAAATTTTTCATACTTCTTTTGTCATCTGCTGATTTTTTTTTAAAATCAACTCTTTCGAAAAATTCTTTCAGGAATACCATCAGAGTGTCAAACAGTTTGGATCCTGATCAGGCCCAACATTTTTTATGGCCTGGTCTGGGTTCAAACTGTTTGCAAAGGTTATCAGCAGACAACACCATTAGGCAAAGAGTTAACAGAAGCAAAAAAATTATTGAAGTATAGGTAGTTTAAAGATAGATTAGCACCTATTTAAACAAAGAAAATAAACCAATCCTTGTTATAGGTGCTTCAGGTTTTTGTTTGTTTTGTTGCTTTACGTCCCAAGTCAACAGCTATGGTCATTGCGGGACGGTCAGTTCATCTAACCACACTTTTTCCTGGGCAGGCTTGAGCAAGGGGTTAACCAGTACTTCGTGCACATACTTTCGCTTGTAACTGACAACAACCCTTCTTGAATGATTCAGCAGAAGGGAAGAGAATGACCGTAGAAATTATTTCATGATCAATCTCCACGAAAGTATGGGACCGGGCCGGGATCAAACTCGCGACCCCTGGATCTGCAGCCAGACTCGCATCTGTTGCCAGACACGTTACCGACTGCGCTATGCGGCCCGGTAGGTGCTTCAGGTAATAGAGAGTATACCATATGGCCGTTCTTTACCCATTCTGTGAAAAATGGTATATTCATATTATTTTGCATCTATAAAAGTACAGTACACATCTGTATCATTATCTATTGGCAAACTTTGCCAGGCAAAGACCTTGTGGTGCCAAACAGTGCCAATAGCATGCATCACCTTGTCAACATATTTTAATGACAAATGGGGGTCATTAGCTTCCATAGACTTATAATGGAGAAAAACAAGAAAAAGTCTACTCTAGAACCATGAGTCCCTCAGCTTTTATATTGAGTATGTAGCATTTTTAGAGGTCCACTACATGCATCCTGCCAACCATGCCCCTGGGATCCAAATTGGCCATGCCCTGGAGGTCATTTGCCCCCATACACTCATATTAAAAAACAACTGAAACATTCTTTGAAACCATTAGGCTGACAGCTCAGGTGAGGGATATTGGTTTATTGAGCCTCATGCTTTGATTTGAAGCCACCTGGATGGGATAAGGGGGTCATGTGGATGGCATAAGGATATGCATTTGCAATATATGTCTCGACAGCAAATGAATGGAATTAAACCAAATTTTGTTTGATCAGATCTTGGTTGGGATTGCTTACAAGCCTTTTGCATTCTTGTACCAAGGAGGGCAGAGGCTCAGTGATAGAGTGCTTGACTGGAGATAGAGGGGTCTCGGGTGCAAGCCTTATCAGAGGCACTGTGTTGTGTCCTTGATCAAGACACTTTATCCTCTATTTAGTACTGGTTCAACCCAGGAGGACCTGTCTGGACATGACTGAAAAAATGTTGACTAGGATATAAACAAACAAACAAACTAACAAACATTCTTGTACCATGAAGTTAACCCTATTGCCCTCTGAAACTTTATAGAGTTTGAGCCTTTCTGAGTTCAATAGGGTTAAGGCCCTAGATTTGCGATATAATTTTAGTTTGCTGAATATTAAGACAAAGAAAAACTGTTAACTTAATAATATGTTGGGTTATAATGCCATATCAACAATGCTTTTATTATCTAGAGCTCTGTACCTTATGTTTCAGGAAACCCAAGTGATTGATACTGATAAAGTGGAACATGTAGATGTGAAAATAGAAGCACTAATGCCAAGGGTAAGTTTCGGGCTGCTGGTTCGAGCCTCACCGGGGTCACTGCGTTGTGTCCTTGAGCAAGACACATTTATCCTTAGTTAGTACTGATCAAAGGTCTAGATAAACAAAACAAAAATTGCATAAAACTGTGAATAATTTCTTCTCCATTAGTTTTAACTTATGTTTTGAGTGCTCAAAAGAACAGTTTCATTGAGACGGTTCTTTTGAGTACCCACAACATATGTTTTGGTTGAGAAATACATTTTTTTGCACTTTTATCTAAAGGCCTGCTCAATCATTACCCTATTCAACCCAATAAGTGCTCAAGGCAACCTTCAGTATCGAAGCGCGCATATCATCAGCATGTTATGGTCAGATGATTTATCCTGGAGTTACGGTCCTTATACCTGTCAAAGTAAGTAAGGGTGCAAAGATCAGGAATCAATACAATCAAGTGCCACACCTGACCCAGGATACCAATGGGAAAATGACAAACTGACAGTTAGACACCACAAACGAGAGCCAAGAGGTCAGCCCTTTTCCAGCAGATGACCACAAGGCACATATAAACAGACACGCACAAAGGCATAGCAAACACAAGACAGAAAAAGCATAAAAGATCCACAAAAGAAGTACCGCCTTGGAATGGTCAGTAAAATATTTTACAGGAGGGCTTAAACCGATTTCACAGTGCCAACCTCACCTTTAATTCAGATGTGGATCAAGACACATAGATATTTGGTTTGCATGAAAGACCCCTCGCTTAAAATGCTTCTAATTTTTGTCCTGGGATTTCTGAGAGCCTTGTTATGCCAAACGTTGATCATCTGGTACAAATCTTACCATGGTGCCCCTCTAACCCATGACAGATTGTTAATTATATGGGCTTCGACATGAGAATATAAGAATCCATCCGGAGTGTGAGGGTGGGATAGGAAAATCCGTCCGAGGATCACGGTTTGGGAGCGGTGATCCCGAGTGATGGATTTTTCTACTCACATGACTATAGGATTCTTTTTCTTGCTCACCATTAAATACTGCATTTTCATGTTTAAAAAAGGCTCCCAGAAGTTCCTGAATAGGCTGAGATGCGACATGATATGATGAAATCACTTAACATAACAATGACATCACTTGACGATTTTGTCGCTTGAGTTCCAATACAACCAATGTACAATCCTCACATGACAGCCTGGGTAAGATAACATGGGAAAGATAAGATTTTCTATCCCAGGAATAAATATCAGATATCCTTATCCAGTGGGCAAGAAACCCTGATTTTGTTGTCCACAAACAACAAAGGCGCAGACCAGCCTGCACATTGGTGCAGACTGATCAGCACCTTTGTTATACGCTCTTTGGAAAGTAACTTAACATCCCACAATCAAAGATTATAGCAAGTCTCTGTAGCTGAGTAGGCTTGTTTGATCATGACCTTGTCACTTACCTTGAAGACAGGTTTTCTCACGACGAAGCCCATATTATACATTTGTAGTTTGTGTTGCCTGTTAAAGGTTGTGTTGTATTTTGTAGGTTGTGTTGTCAGCAGAAGAGCGAGTTGAAAACCAACCAGATCGTCCAGATTCCATCCAACTACAGATCTCAAAACTGACTGCCTCTAACGCACATGTGGAGGAGAAATTCTTGCTCAGCGATCTCAAGGAAATCCTAAGACAATATCCTGGCTGTGATCTTATACATACTGCAGACTTTCCCAATGAAAGAAACCAACTCTCCGCTCTTCCAAAGAATTTCGTTGATTTTGCCGAATCACATATGAATCCATATTTAAATAAATATGCATATTATCTTGTGCGTGGTCAGCTTCCTGATGGATATACTGAAATGGATTATGGAAATGATGGAGCATTGAAAATCTTGCAGACAAATACATTGAAACGAGACCAACGCTGTGATATTTGGACAGTTTGTATGGATCAGTTATGGCTGGAGTTTTTAGATGTACCTTCCAATCGAACTAGACCAGTACCTTTTGTAGAATCTGTTCCACTGACAGTATGGACATGTCAGACACCGCTAGTATCCAGTAGTGTTGTATCTAGCAGTTCTAGTGACAGTGATGTATTTAGCTCTCCTAGTAAAACTGCTCAAAGCAATGTAAATAATAGTCAGAAGGAGAAAAGACCTTCAAAAATCAGGTTAAAAGAATTCTATTCCACTTCTAGTGAAGATAGTATAGACACTGATTCTAAAAGTTGTGATAGCGATGCTAGCAGACAAAACAAAGAGTCTCTAGGGGCAGATAATTGTGATAACTCTTCTGAAGGGAATGTGCAATATGTTTCTGGACAAGTTGCCAACTTTAATGTTGTTGCTAAAGTTGGTGGCAAAGTCCGAGCTCAAATGAACCATTTTCAGTATTTATTTCTTATGAGAGTGCTAGAATCTTTCTCCAACTTCCAAGCCCAGATGAATGCAGATTTAGACCAGTTTTTGAAAGGGGAGGCAATGCCTTCAGCTACCTTTTCAATTCCTCTAATGATACCAGATATTGAGTTTGCCATGGTGTGTCCTTACATAGCAGAGTTACTTCCCCTGACACATCCAGCTGACCTGAATAGTCCAGTGAGTGATGTATCTGAGCAACAAGATGGTTACCAGGATACCGATAGTGACCTTGTACAAGAGTCTGAAGGTCTAGTCTATGATAGAGAAGGACGAGGGTTTTACAGAGATGAAAATAATCTTGTAGGTGGTTCCGATGATCAAATGATCACTGTCACACAGACAGCAAATGGTAAGATCATACACTTCCCCACCATTTTAGCATTAATATATGAGAGCTTATGTCAAATCATGAGTTAAAAAATTTAAAAGATTCTTATACTCTTTGCCTACTGGGTAATTTTGCATGCTTTTTGGTAGTCTGCTGAATTTTTAAAAAATTAAACTTTTTCGAAAAATTATTTCAGGAATATCATCAGAGTGTCAAACAGTTTGGATCCTGATCAGGCCCCACATATGTTGGGCCTGATCTGGATCAAAACTGTTTGAAATAAGTTATCAGCAGACGACACTAGTAGGTAAAGAGACTAGTAGGTAAAGAGTTAAAGCATCACTTATTACATATAGTTTGGGTTTTATAAACTTGTAGTGCTTGCAAACTCTAGGAATGTTCCTTACTGATGCTTGAAATGTCCATGAATTTTATAGACCTTTCACTGTATGTGGAATCAGGCTTTTAGGTAAGAATGTGTAATATATTTTTTTTTCTTATTTCTCAACCAAAACATATGTTAAGGGTACTCAAAAGAACCTTCTCAATGAGAGGGTTCTTTTAAGCACCCCAATACACAAGTTTTACTGATGTATAAGAGAATATTCACAATTTTACGCTCAATTTTTGTTTGTATGTCTGGACCTCTGTGAATGAAGTGTGTTTCTATGTTTTCTCCTTGTAGGTCCATCTATTCAGATAAGTGAAAGTCTTCCAATAGAGAGTCATCTATCCAAGTCTCAGAGTGATTCCAGAATTGTTTGTCATACCCAGTCACATGATGATGGGAGGGGTGGACGGGGAGACTCTAATGATGAGGAGGGTAGGTAGAATTAACCCTTGTCCTGCTGAACCCAGATGTGTCCTTTATTGAAAACAATGTGGATCCAGATCAGCTGGCTTCTGACGAAGCCATCTGATCAGGATTCACACAGTTTTCCACTCTGATGAAAAAAATGCTTACAACTGGAATGCTGCTCATTAACAGAATAAAAATTTGGGAGAAGTGTAGTACACAAAAATTTTCCTCATCATGAGATTCATTTATACGATTTACCAATTTATGTGGACAAATCTTTGTGACAATAGTAGGGATGGTGGCCAGGACCCTTAGCCCAATAGGTAGCAAGTCTGATTGCTGATCTAGGGGTAGTGAGTTTGATCACCGCCCCATACTTTCTTGGAGATTTATCGTGAGATATTTCTGCGGCAATTCTCCTCCTACCATTGATTCAAGAGGGGCTGTTGTCAGTTACAAGTGAAAGTATGTGCACTGAGTACTGGTTAACTTAGGAAATAGTGTGATTAGGTTAACTGACCCTCTTGACATGACCATAGCTGTTGACTAGCCTGGGACGTTAAAACCACAAACCAAACAAAATAGTAGGGTTGGAAGGGGCAGAAGGGGGGGGGGGGAGGGAAAGGGGAAAGATCTATGAAGACTTAAGGTAGACTCAATACATAACATTAACCCTTTTATATGAAATGTTGAATATTTTCTGGTAGAGGTATCTATTTATTGTCATTTTTTTTAGGTTGAAAAAAGGTGTTCATCTTAAATCTTTCCTTGCTAATGGCGATTTTGGTTGTCTGATGATAATCTTTGCAAACAGATTGGACCAAGATCAGGACCAACACACAATCGGTTCTGATCTGGATCCAAACTGTTAGACACTCTGATAGTGTTCCTGAATAACCTACCGACAAACTTTGCAAACAGATTGGACCAAGATCAGGACCAACTCACAATCAGTTCTGATCTGCATCCAAACTGTTTGACACTCTGATAGTGTTCCTGAATAACCTGCCAATAACCTTTGCAAACAGATTGTACTACGATCAGGACCAACACACAATCGGTTCTGATCTGGATCCAAACTGTTAGACACTCTGAATGTGTTCCTGAAAGAAATTTTTGAAAAACTTAATTTAAAAAAAAAGTCAGCAGATGACTACAAAAGCATGAAAAATTACCCAGCATACAAAGAATTAATCATTAAATTTGTATCCTGGTTTTACAGGTATAAGAAGAGACTCTCACTCGACAGATGATGTGAGTGCTGAAGACACAAGCCCACATGTCCTATCTCAGAATTCCCACTTCATTGCTGCTAGTGACTCAGGCTTGTCATCTATGACCTCTATGGCATCAGGTGAAGGTCAGAGATCAAGGTCATCAAGTAAATTAACCTCTCAAGCCATGAAAAAATCCATAACAACAGGCGTTAACAATCTTTCAAATTTCATGGGTAAAATCAAGAACAAGCTGGACCCGGATGATCTCTCGGATGATTCAGACCGACTCTCCATCAAGACTGATCTGTCTGACGATGACTTTGAGTTCTTAGTTCTAGATGAGACGGAGATGCCGGTGTTTAATCATGGAATGAGGTCAGACACAGCTTCTACACTCGATGACACTGATGATTTATCTAGCGTGTTTGCTGATAGTACCACTGCATCTAAAGCTAAAGAACTGGTGAGTCAAACAGTACTTTTTAACTCTTTACCTACCCGTGTCGTCTGCTGATAACCTTTGCAAGGAGTTTTGATTCAGATCAGGCCTGACAATGTGTCGGGCCTGATCTGGATCCAATCTGTTTGACACTCTTATGGTATTCCTAAAATAATCCTAAAATAATTTTTCGAAAAAGTTGATTTTGGAAAAAAAAACAGACAACAAAAAAGCATGCAAAATTCCCCAGTAGGCAATGAGTTGAACTGTTCAGCCAATGTCAAAAGGAGTTTATACTTAAACTAAATGCTCTAAACACTTTTCTCTTTCTGTTCTCAAATAACATGTTGGTTATCAGGGCTGGAAATTGCAAAATGCTTGTCAAAGTAGCAAACAGGAAAGACCCTGATCAGACTGCTTCTTCAGAAGCAGTCTGATCTGAATCTGTACTGTTTGCCTAGATCTTTTTGGCAGGCAACTAGTGTTTGAAATTTTAGAACATTTACCATACTTTTCAAACTATTTAACCAATGTCAATAGGAGTTGTTTAGTAAATATAAACATTTTTTTAATCATTAAAAAGTTTTTTTTAAATTTAATTTGCAGCAGATGAAATTTGCAAATTTTGTTGCTTCTCACTGGGAGAAATATGCTCTGTATGAGATAGCTCTTTTGAGCACCCAAAACAAATGTATGAACTGATGGATAGAAAAATATTTGCAATTTTACGCTTAAAAAAATTCATTATCTGAATCTATGGTTTTATACTATTGCAGGTGTCAGCCATAGTTTTCCGACTGTCTGGTCTCGAGTTACTCCTACAAGGGACTGGACCTGATATCATTGCCAAACTACAGACACAGAAAATAGACATCGAAGAAACAGGAAATATTGTTTACGAAGATTTTTACTCAAAGTTGTCATCTTCCAGAGGTTAGTCATGATCGTCAGAATTTTTATCGTGGATTTTTGCTGGAGTTCTATTTTATTTAAGGCCAACTTTCATTCATAAAACACCACGTAGAATCTGCAGCAGACAGCATTTCACTAGTATACAAAGGGTTAAGGTTAAAAACATCTACGGTTGAAAGACCACAGCATGTTTTAGTCATGAGAGTATGTTAATTCATTAAGCAATTGTTCATACTTAAATTCAGCTTATTATGGATGACTCAAGATTAGGCATCAAGATTAGAGTGAGTAAGTATGAATTTATTTATTTCTCAACCAAAACATATGTTGTGGGTGCTCAAAAGAACCGTCTCAATGAGACGGTTCTTTCTAGCACACACAACATATGTTTACACCGAAGAATAAGAAAATATTCGCTATTTTACTCTCTTTTTTCTCAATTACATTTAAAGCGTCATACTCTGAAAAATTAAGTGTAAGATGATATCTGATTTCTTCCAGGTATAATCAAAGAGCCAGCAGAATTACTTGGAAAGTGTTATCCCCTGAAGTTCAAGTTTGTGATGGGTCCTGCGGCTGAGACTGAGGCCCCCGGGGGATCAGAGCTGGGATTTATGGATGCCAGGATCAAGCAGTACAAGTTTGAGTTCAATATGTCCAGTATTATGCACATGACAAGTTTCATCGAAGACGAGAAAGTCACCACTCCTACACCTATGCATGTCAAAGTATCTGATCTCACAGTTGTTCTCAAGGTATTGTTCATGAGATCTTCATGTACAAATTAGTAGGGAGACTAATAAACCCTTTGTGTATTAAAGGGAGATCCCTAAAAGTGAACTTTTGTTAACATTGAAGACCCAGATCGAATGCCACATTATCCGGCATTTCATCAGGGTCAGAGAAAAAACAATGTTTAAAAGACTGATGTAAATCTTAATTTGAAAATTCTTTCCTGTAATCCCCTGTTTTAAAATTCTTACTCATTGTATCAAAGCAGATGGAAGAATTCATTAGTATTATACAAATTGATAATTCTAATAATTACATTTATATAGGGGCTATTTTTTTGCTTCAAACTTTTTTTCAGTCATATAACACCCAGGTGAACCGCATGTCTAGATCTCGGAGGGTGTTGGCTATCGGAGGTAAACACGGGATTTTTGGGTTGGACATGGTCTGTATTGAGACGATTTTATTATATTTAGATTCGTTTTGAGGGATAAGAACAACATATAGGTCGATAGTATAGAGAATGATGATAAGTCTGAAAAAATTACATGTTTTGGAATTTAATCTGTACGAGTTTAAATCGCATTTGAATTTGGAAATGCAGTAATTTGGGCAAATATTTCGAATTCATCAGTTAATAATCCTATCTATTATTATATTTTTACTTGAATCACAGTCACCGCTGGAATGTATAACCTCTCTTTGGAGTGAATCAGTCAAATACAATTCAAAAATACTTGTAAAACACTTATTTATTTGCAATTTTATGACAGTGGTATCATGTTTATGGGTAGCTTTCCGTTCGGAGGTATGTTGGGTAGCTGTCGGAGGGAAGGCATGTGCATGTTAACATTGATTTCGGAGAAGGGCAAATTGATTATGCTCATTAAACAAGCTCTCGCACACGGAAACAAAAATGTAACACTCAAACGCTTTCAAAAACAAGTGGTTCGATTGGCGGGGAACATATCAAAGGAGAACAAGCTTAAATAAGCCAATTTGTTAGAGTTTTTGTTCAACATTGAATGGGTGTTTTTGTGCATTAGTTTGTTTTGGCCTACCATATCTATTTAGCCCTTTGCATCACATTAAAGAAACGATCTGGTAGTAACATAACATGCCAAAGCATTATACTATGAAAATGGACACATACCTTTTTGTGAAGGTGACGGATCAAGTAGCAATGCAATTAGTATTCCAGATGTTTAGACGAGCACCAGTACGGTCTTATCAGTCTTCATTAGATGTGTTAATTTAACTAGGTGTTTTCGCATTTACACAACATAAGTTAACCCGCTTTAAAGAACGGCCTTTGGGTTAAAACAAGTGTAAATGACCAGGAAATGCTACAATCCCAGACAGACACATGTCTCCAAGAGACAGGGACACTGGAACACAGACAAATAAGGAATACACTCAAGTCAGAATACAATAAGCAAAGCATTCAGCTCCCTTTATCTCAGTGAGAGTATATTGCCAAACTAGAAATGACAATATATAAGCATTAACACGAAGTACTAAAACACGAACCCCTAGCACATACAACAAAAATAGTAAGTGAGTATGATCAGGAAATAACACAATCACAAACTTCAGACAAACCCATGGCACCGTGAGGAAGAGCCACACAACAATCACGAGACACTAGGAAGACAAACTAAGCAAAGCAAGCTGCTCTTTTTTCCCCATCTACTCACTCTCTATGCGTGCGCTCTCTCTCTATTCTCTCTCTACTCGCTCTCCTCTCTACTCTCTCCTCTCACTCTCTCTCTCTCACTCTCTCTCTACTCTTGGTCTCTCTCTGCTCTCTATTCTCTTTGTCTCTCTCTACTCTCTATTCTCTTTCTCTCTACTCTATCTCTCTACGTTTCTCTCTACTCTGTCTCTCTCTCTCTCTCTCTATACGTCTTTCTCTACTCTGTCTCCCTCTCTCTACATCTCTCTCTCTTCTCTCTCTCTCTCTCTCTTTCTCTCTCTCTGTCTGTCTCTCTCTACTCTGTCTCTCTCTACGTCTGTATCTACTCTGTCTCTCTCTCTGCTCTGTCTCTTTCTCTACTCTCCTTTATTATATACTCGCTCTCCTCTCTACTCTCTCTATACTTTATTCTCTACTCGCACTCCTTCTCTACTCTCTCTTTCTCTAGTCACACTCCTTCTCTACTGGCACTCATTCTCTACTCTCTCTTTCTCTACTCGCACTCCTTCTCTACTCGCACTCCTTCTCTACTCTCTCTTTCTCTACTCGCACTCCTTCTCTACTCTCTCTTTCTCTACTCGCACTCCTCTACTCGCACTCCTTCTCTACTATCTCTTTCTCAACTCGCACTCATTCTCTACTCTTTCCTTATCTACTATCTCTTTCTCTACTCACACTCCTTCTGTACTCGCACTCCCTCTCTACTCTTTCTTTACTTGCACTCCTTCTCTACTCACACTCCTTCTCTACTCTCTCTTTCTCTACTCACACTCCTTCTCTACTCTCTCTTTCTCTACTCTCTCTCTTTCTCTACTTGCACTCCTTCTCTACTCTACATTTCTCTACTCGCACTCCTTCTTTACTCGCACTCCTTCTCTACTCGCACTCCTTCTCTGCTCACCCTCCTTCTGAACTCACACTCCTTCTCTACTCTACATTTCTCTTCTCGCACTCCTTCTTTACTCGCACTCCTTCTCTACTCGCACTCCTTCTCTGCTCACCCTCCTTCTGAACTCGCACTCCATCTCTACTCTACATTTCTCTACTCGCACTCCTTCTTTACTCGCACTCCTTCTCTACTCGCACTCCTTCTCTGCTCACCCTCCTTCTGAACTCACACTCCTTCTCTACTCTCTCTTCTCGCACTCCTTCTCTACTTGCACTCCTTCTCTACTCTCTCTTCTCTACTCGCACTCCTTCATTATTCGCACTCCTTCTCTACTCGCACTCCTTCTCTACTTGCACTACTTCTCCACTCTTTCTCTTCTCTCTCTTTCTCTACTCGCACTACTTCTCTACTCGCACTACTTCTCTACTCTCTCTTTCTCTACCCGCTCTCCTCCTCTACTCACATTTTTACTCTACTTGCACTCCTTCTCTACTCGCACTCCTTTACTCTGTCTTTCTCTACTCGCACTCCTTCTCTACTCTCTATAGGTCTGTCTCTGCCCTGTCCGTCTTTCTCTACGTCTGCCTCTCTTCTCTGTCTTTCTCTCTCTACTCTGTCTCTCTCTACTCTCCTTTATTATCTACTCACACTCCTCTCTACTCTCTCTTTCCCTACTCGCACCCCTTTTCTACTCGTACTCCTTAACTTTCTCTTTCTCTACTCGCACTTCTTCTCTACTCTCTCTTTCTCTACTCACACTCCTTCTCTTCTCTCTTCTCTACTCGCACTATTTCTCTACTCTCTCTATTCTCTCCTTCTCTACTTGCAATCCTTCTCTAATCTCTTCTCTACTCACACTATTTCTCTATTCTCTTACTCTATTCTCTCCTTCTCTACTTGCACTCCTCTCTAATCTCTTCTCTACTTGCACTATTTCTCTACTCTTTTTCTCTATTCTCTCCTTCTCTACTCACACTCATTCTCTACCCTCTATTTCTCTATCCTCTCCTTCTCTACTCGCACTCCTTCTCTACTCGCACTCCTTCTCTACTCGCACTCCTTCTCTACTCTCTCTTTCTCTACTCGCACTCCTTCTCTACACGCACTCCTCTCTACTCTCACTTTCTCTACTCTTACTCTTTCTCTACTCTACGACCGGCTAGAGAGCCCCAATGAAACCCATTAAATTTTTGTGGTGTTTTTTTTGTGTTGTTGTTGTTTTTATACGGTTTGGGGGTAAATTGTTGATATAGTTTGTTTCATTGAATAGAATCCTAAAGGGCGGTGCAACAGAAGGGTGTTTCAGTGGACTAGGTGAGTTGCATGTTTCAATGGATTTGATAAGGGTATTTCAGTGAACTGAGCAGTCTGAGTGCATCCCTGGGCTGGGCGGTTTGGGTGTATCAGTTGCCTAGGGAGTTTGGAAGTTTCAATGGGTTGGCTGGTTTGTGTATTTCAGTGTACTGTGTGCGTTTGGGTGTTCTGTGGCGATTCAGTAGACGGGTGGTTATGGGTGTTTGAATTGTCTGGGTGGCATACATGTATATATTTTTGGATCAAAGGTTTACTAATCATGTACACGCGACATCTTGACCAACAGTTTCTTCGCATTTTGACACTCCATTTACACAACAAAATGCGCCTCAATGTGAACCTGCATTTTGTAACCCTGTTCATGTTGTTAATACCCTGCGTTACCAGATAAGATAATGAGTATAGATTTGGCACATGTTCTTGCCTTCTTTGAGGGACCATGCCCTCACCCCACCCCACCCCACCCAGCCATCATATCCCCCTCCTATATCAAGCAGACTGGTTTCACCAAAAATGTATCAGTGCAGAATTTAAATATATATGTTTTCCCAGACTCACTAGACAAAAACATGCATAATGACACCGACTGAATATGAGCGCTTTTCACAACACATCACAACTGTAAAACCTCTCAAATTCCCTTCTGTATTTCGCCCCCCTGGTAGTCTTCCATTTGTAGCATTACATATTTTTTTGCAGCATGGCATGCTTAAAATATATCAGATTCAGGCACTAATTGTGCTGCAGTTGTATCAATCTCCGAAATCAAAACCACTGTCACTCCGATAGCAAGCATGTCAGCTGTCAAGTTTCCTCTGAACATTTTTATAACCATCTCAACGATATCAACGTAAGCAAATTTCAAATATTGATGTTTTAATAGCATTTTGAGATACGACTCTTATAAATCATGCAGGAGAATGATATAGAATTGTGGCGACACAAGCAAATTGTGCCATAGGTTGATGTAAATCCAGCTATGATCAAATGAATAGCATTTTTTCATTGAAAATTTCACAATCGTCGTTTAAAAAGTCGCCCAGGGTCCTACGGACATGGTTCAAAAGCATTTAACACATTCCGAGTCTATCATTCAATATAAAAGCAACCTGTTTGCTGCTTTCGTCTCCAAGAAACTTTCTATAGGAAATAAAAATGGATAAATACAGACCCTGTCCATCCATAATCGCAATGTTTACCTCCGATAGCCAACACCCTCCGAGATCTAGACATGCTGTTTACCTGGGTGTATAACAACTGTGAGTTATCTATAGCATGATTTAGCATGATTCCTGAGGAGGCTGCTCAGAGATTAACCATTACTTAAGCACAGGTATTGATAAAGAAAAAATAACTGAGCGTAAACTTGTGAAGATGTTCTTATTCATTAGTTTTAAAACATATATTTTGGGTGCTCACTGTGTTCCCACAACATATGTTTTGGTTGAGAAAGAAGAACAGTATTAATACCAATGTCAGTTTTGCATGGAATGGATTAACTATCTTGTGCAAAAGAAGTTAATGTAAATGCTTCTTATTTCTATGAAAAGACAGTATTTAGCTTACTTCATTATTTACCAAAATGAGCAGACGCCACGGAATTGCAAAATGAAAATTATAACTTTTTAATATACTTAAAACCAAAAGTAACTATACACTTTTCAATACTTAATATATCTATACTTGTTTTTGATTTTAAGCAAGTTAAATATTGCGATGGGTTCCTAGCACTTGTCCTAACATTATTCATGAAAACAACTTACGCAAGTTAATCTTCCTTTGAGTTACCTGTTCGTTCATTAAAAAACAAAAAATCTGTATTTTCTCACAAAACTTTGATAAAAGGTTGATTTGAATGGCTATTTTAAGGGCCATCGATAGTCCATAAAAACAAAATACTGCCAGACTCTTTGTTTTTGACGTTCGATTTGTTTTTGGCAGTATCTTAATTTGCTTCACATTGAAAATTTTCTTGATCAGTGATTCATTTGGACCTCTGTCGAGAGTATATGACAAGATCATCTGATTAATATTCTCATTGGCACGGAAAAAAAAAATGGCAAACAATTTATTTCCATTGAAAGCAATGTAAAGTTACTTTTAGTTTTAAGTTTACTTAAAGGACACACAAAAACACGAAAATTTTGTTTTTACCAATCAAAACACAGCTCATTGAGCCGTAACAGGCAGAAAAAATGAATGGCTTTCCACTTAAACTGTTGTTTGTGAAAATTGACTAAAAAATATCATCAAGGCTTTCCTGCAAAACTTACCTCTATCGAATTAAACTCCATTTCATGTTGCATTGGGTGTTTGGGTTAGTATAGGAGCAACAAATGTTGAAATTTGGAGAAAATATGCAAAATATTTGGTAAGCCATTGTAAGAGTGTGATAATGAAATTGATTCACAGGCCTTTCTATGTATAACATTTGCTGCCCACAATCAAAGCTTATGCCCATCGCTTCAGGTCAGATGTGAGCTATGGGTAGAAACAAACATTCACCTTATCCTGCCACCATTTTCTCCCCTTAAAATGTCGTCTGCTTTTACATCTGCTGCATATTCAAGTGCACTTCAGACTAGATTTTTTCATGGAAGCAAACATTATGAACCCTGATCAGATGGCTCCTCTTGGGAGATGTCTGATCTGGGTCCATATAGTTTGCAATTTAGGTTACCTATGAACATAAGCAGATGAGTGGAGCAGACAAGAGACGTTGTGACTGACTGGAAAAGGTAACACTCCTCAAACCTAGGGTTTAATCTTATTTGGGTCTCATTGGGAGAAAACCTTCCTTTGTTACATGTGAACAACAAAAGTGCAGACCAGCCTGCACATATGCACAGTTTGATCAGCGACTTTGTTATTAGCTCTCTACAAAGAAAATTAGCTAAGCTTACTCCATGCAAAATTTCAATATTCTAGCTACTGTAAATTCGGAATTTTCGTGAGAATTTTATTTCTGCGAATAATGTTAAAAGACATATTTGCGACGGTAAAAATTCACGACTAAGGCATGATTTACCTACATCAGTAAACGACAGAGTGATATTGCCATTTCACGAGGGTTATATTTTCACGAAACCTCGCATATGCAAAGTTTCTTGAAAATAAAACTTGCGAAAATTTCCAAATTTACAGTAGTATCTGTAGCTGGGAAAGCTATATTGAGCCTAACTGAGCGGGAAACCTGAAGACAAATTTTCTCTTGATGAGGCTCATATTATCAATGGGTTTGACCCACTTATTGATTCATTTGTTCTTAATTTGATTTACAGGAAGACAGGCCACCAGCAAACCCCTCCCAACCAACACCTGTCCCTACTGTCATGAATATTCATGAGTTGTTTATACATCGATATGATGATGGTGTCTTCCATATGACCTCAGGTAAGAAAGAGTCTCCATCTTGGAATTTTCTAATTTACCTTTTACCCATTTCATTCTTTATACCAGGAAACAGATACTTTGGCAAACAGTGAAGACCCAGATGAAATGCCACATAAGGTGGCATTTCATCTGGGTCTGCACTGTTTGCTAATCTTCATGAACAGAAATACATTGTTTTATAGAAATGGTGACCAGCAACCACTTGAAATACAAAATTGTTAATTCCATGCTTAATGTATAAATACGTATGGGATAATCCATCAGAATGAAAAGGGCTAAATAAGGGATTTGAGTATGACAAGGGCATGATTGATTGTCCGGAAGTCAGCTTTTGGCTCTAATACTGAATGATAGTATACCCATGTTAGCATAGCAAAGAGATACCTGTCATTAAGAAAGTGACAATGTAGCTATGATTGACAGTGAGCCTATGCCTTGTTTTCAAATGCAAACCTAGCCTTTTGTTTGTTTCATGGTTGTCCTGTGGTTTATCAGATGTTCATGAAAGTATGAATGTGGTTATATTAGATGGTTTAACCCTTTGGTAAATTTAAGAATGAGATTAAGGGTTTTTGCATGCAGTCTCTATTGACAATTTATAATACAGTAAAATCTGTCTTAAGCAGCCACTCTGAAAAAGACCCCAAAACAATGGTTTTCAAGACCGAATATCGCCTAATGCAGGTCAAAAGAATTGCAGAATGCTCCAAGGGGAGCATTCTGCAACACTTTCAACCTGTATTAAGCTAACATCTGTCTTTTAACACCTTTGTTTTGTCTATTTTTGAGTGGCCGCTTAAGACAGGTTTTACTGTATTTACAAAGCTATTGTTTCTGTGACAATGAGTGGGCTCCAGATTCATACTCTGTTTCAACTGGTTTCGTGTTAAGTTTTACTTTGCTTTATCATATGACGTGGCGTCTGGGAGTGAAATAACGCCATGCAATAAAATCGATAAACCACTAGTGGTTTACAGATTTTCCGGAAACATTATGACGTCCATAACAACATTGCGTATATAATGACAAAATTATAACGTTTTTACTGCAGAAATGAGATTTCAAAGTAATCTTAATGTCAAAGTAATCTAACATTTGTGCTCTTGTATTATTGAATTTATAATACTTGTTGCGAAAAAGAGATGCAAGCCTCGCATTTTATTTCTTTTCCCAAACTCGTTTAATAAATTCAATAAAACATGAGCACTCATGTAAGATCCTCAATATCTTTCAGCTGTCAAGACAGAACCTTCTTTATCAGCCAAGATACCAGTAACAATGGCGCCATCTCCTCTAGCCCTTCCAAGCCCAGAAGAAATAGTTGTGAACCCAAATCTTTCTAGTCAGGAACAGCTTGAAGCTTTAACGGCTAAAAACAAGCAGCTACATAAACTCCTTGAGCAGATAGACAATCACTCTCAGGTTCAAGGTTCACAGTTAAACGAACTGATAGCAGAATTAGAAGAAATGAAGACAGAAAAAGAGAAATGGAAGACAGAAAAGGAGAAATTGAAGTCAGAAAATGAGAAGTTAGGTAAAGCTAACGAAGCATTGGAAGCCGACAGCCAGTTGATGAGTCAGAGAGTAGTGGAGATCGAGGAAGATTTAAAGAATACTAGAATAGAGAGGGACTCCTTTGATACAATGTTGAAGTGTTTGAATGATGAGTTGATTGCTTCAGAGGAGAGACATAGAAAGCAAGCTGGCAGTAACCAAGGCTCTTGAGAATAAACCACGTATAGCAGGATCCCTTTATAACACTATGTTTATGGTTATATATGAATGGACTGTGTTATAAGTAAATCATGTTATAAAGCAATAATATTACAAGGGAATTATAGGAAAATTTCCTATGATTTCTTTGTAAAATTCCATGATAAAACATGTGGGATTCACAAAATGGGTGTGTCCAAAGTGAAGACTCAGATCAGCCTGGGTATCTGCCAAGTCTGATCAGAGTCTTAGCTGTGTACTCAGCGGGAAACTAAGGATCCAATCTTTCTTCATATGGATTCTGATCAGACTGAGCTGATGCCCAGGCTTATCTGTGTTTTCTCATGACACACAGCCACATTGTTGGTTTTCTCATGTCATGGCTCAAATTTTATGACATACAGTGTTTATATAATAATTTGTGAGGATAGAAAAATTGTTATTTTGGACAGATAAAGTACTTTTAACTCGTGGTCTAAACATTGGGAATCTATTTCACAAAGTACTTTTAACTCATTGTGAAATAGATTCCCAAAATGCTTAGGTCAGAACAATGAAGACCTGGATGAAATGCCGAATTTCATTAGGGTATGCACTGTTTCTTAAGACAATTTATGAAATAGAATTGATTAAATCTGTACTGTTAACCTTTTATAACCATTTACACCTGGAGAAAAATGACACCTTTTTGCAAAGAAACTGCATGAATTCATTTCAAAATTTAATCTTTGAGTGATGAATTTCTAAAATGCAACTTGCCATTTGATGATAATGCCTTGTGATTAAGGATAAAATTCTGCATTCTGATTGGTTAGTTGTCGTTTAACATCTAGGACTATATTGTTTGCACCTGCTTTTCCAGTGTGAATAATTTGGTTTGGGGTTTCATAGAGACTGTGTATGTTGCAATTGTTCTTCCAGCATTATTAAATCTAGCATATCTCGCCCTTTATTGTATCAAATTTGATAGGATTTAATTAACCCTTTTTCATCTTAGGTAGCCTAAATTGCAAAAAATATATGAACCCTGATCAGACTGCTTCCCAGGAGCAGTCTGATCAGGGTTTATATTGTGTGCTTCCATCAGAAAATAGTTTAAAGTGCACTTGAATATATGCAGCAGGCTTAAAAAGCAGACAGAATTTTTAGGACAAAAAGTAGTCTTTGGCAGAATAAGGGTTAATAAGGGCTTATGAATCCAATACTTTATTTGCCATCAGTAATGAATGTGACTCATTTCTACAATGGTGGGTTTAAGGATCTCTGATTTATGAAATAAGTGCCATTTAGTTGAAGAATATAGTGGGTGGATTTTTTTACAAGAAGTATTTTATTTTATCTACAAAAGAACTCAAGGTTTTAGCCAGAAAGTAGTATCTAGAAATTGTTCTATATTAAAACTCTTGCCAGCTAGCGGCGACTTTTGTCATCTACTGATAACCTTTGCAAACAGTTTGGACCCAGAACAGATCTGACAAAATGTTGGGCCTGATCTGGATCCAAACTGTTTGACACCCTGATGAAATTTAAAAAAATCCAGCATTCAAAGAGTTAAATATGGCAGAATAATAAAGTGGGAGGAAGAATGAATAAAAGCAATATTGGAAAATCCAAAAGCTGATCAAAATACACCTTTTCTCAGATATGTAATTTTTGAACCACCAAGAGTGTATCTGTGTACTTTTAGCCAATGGTTTATATTTGTAGCCAATCTACATTTTATTAGCAAATGGCTAATGGCAGGGTGAGCCCTGCATATTGTGCTCATAAAGGCCAAAACTCCATCTGAGTGCAATGGGGTAAATATTCTAAGAGTTTTTAAAGATATATTTTGAGGTCCAAAGGGATGTACATTGAGTTCCAGATAGGGTTTATATATCCTGTATCAGGAAAAACTATCCTTGATGGTACACTTTATCTTTGTATTTATATTTTAAATTCATTTTTTCACTCTCCTACATACAGGGTTTGCACAGGCTTGAAAAGTACTTGAATATACAGGACTGTCTTGAAAAGTCATTGAAAATTAAATTTGCCTTGAAAAGTACTTGAAAAACACTCAAATGCCTTGAAAAGTCCTTAAATTTTACCATTTACAGGAGGATTCAACAGTGTTTTGGAACCTAAATCACTATAAAATTGTGGTGCCTTTATTTGGTGCAGCATATGCTGCACCAAATAAAGGCACCACAATTTTATACTAATTATCTTAAACTAATATCTTTAGTAATGGACTCTAGCATTTCAGAAGTAGAATTTTAACATGTAAATCAGTATTTTTATTAAGTTTTCAGTCCTTGAAAACAGTATGATAGTCTTTTAGAAGTCCTTGAAAAGTCCTTGAATTTTGCACAAGCTTGCCTGTATGAACCCTGTACATAGCCACTAACAGTATCTGAGATTGCCAGGGAAACAGGAGTCCATCAACGATAATCAAATAGCAATTAGACAGTGGCTCGCTGTGAATTTACAATAATTTGTTAATTCACATGCTGATAGATATCTTATGAGCAGCGGCATGAGATTTCCAACCATATGGCATTTTGACAAGTGTAGACTCAGACGAGCCTGTGCAGCCCCCTTTTAAGCTTTGAAACTCCAAATGATGTCAGTCAGTAGGTTAACAGTCATAGAATATTCAAGCCACTAGCAAAGGCTCTGATCAGACTGCGCGTATGCGCAGGCTGATCTGAGGATTTGCTGGTCACACATACCACATTGTTGGAAGTCTTATGCCACGGCTCATATGGTAGGTAACACATGCTACAGCTATTTCCTTGGATTTTTTTTTTGTTTTCTTACTTTTATTTGTTTGCTTCTCTTTATTATTGTTAATTGTTTCTTTTTGTTAACTGTTTTTTTAGTTTATTTATTTGAAACTTTTTGTTTTGAACAGATGTTTCCACGCAATTGTTTGGAACTGGTGGGCTTTCATTTTATAGGTCAATAAATAAGAAATTAGTTATAAGTATCACCCTCTTATCAGGAGGCCTGGTTAAACATGTAAAATACAACGAGCATGGGTGAAAGTTGCAAATTTCCAAAATCCTGAACTTCAGAAATTCAAATTTTAAACTTGCAGGATGCCTACAAAAATTAATAATTTAATGTTTAATTGTGTTTAGATAATCTGAAAATGTATCAGAGAAGCTATTATAATCTCCCTAATTCAGCATTTTGAGACTGACTTTATATGGAAAGTAGCCTCAAAATCCTGAATTCAGGATTAATCCTGAAAACTTTCACCCATGAATGAGTTTATGTGGTGTGTTTTGGGTGCCTGGATAGCTCAGATGGTAGTGTGTTAAGCTCTGACTAGCTAGATACCTATGCTGCGCAGGTTCAAATCTCGTTAGCGTCGCTAACAAAAATATTGATAAAGTGAAGCTTGAGGCCACGATAGTTGCCTCTATCTAAAGCATCACCCTTGCCCTTGTAAAGGCAGACAATGAAACTTTCCTCCCAGTCAGTTGGGACCTTGCCATCACGGATCTGGTGGGCCCTGAGAAAGCTAGGCGTTGAGGAATGGATTCTGCGGTTAGTCCAGGGAATGTACGTTAATGCACAAAGCTGGGTTCATCCAAATGTTCCTGCATTGGTATGTATCAATGGTTTGACAGTCACCTTCTGGGTTGCGGTGGTTTCACATGGTATTTCCTGGTGGAACTCCGAGAACTGCAATGGCTTTCCCCCACCAATAGGCAGTCAGTGTCTTAGAAATAGAATTGCTTAATTCAACATCTATCACTAGTACATAACATTCTCTATATATAAGCCCCTTCCTAAGAAAACATGTTGATGCCAAATACCAACAACGAAGGAGCAGGTCAGTCTGTGCATCTGCACAGTCTGATCTGCACCTTAGCTAATTGCTGTCATGATAGCAAAATTCCTAAACATTATATTGACAAATTTTCAAGAATTTTACCTATCTCAAGCTGATGGGGCTGGTTAACGACCTTCCTGGTATCAGAGTCGGAGCACAGGTTTTCATGTGATGTGGATCATATTTTCTCATAGTTCAGGATAAACAAAAATTGGGGGCATTAAGTTGTGAATGTCTTCTCATCGAGATGATACAACATATGTTTTGATTGAGAAATAAAATTAATTTGCATGTATGCACTCTTACCTAGAAGCCTGGCCCCAAGGTTGTAAAACTTTTTCCATGCTCAACTCAACTGAGCAAGAAATTTCAACTGCTCAATAAAACTAAAATTATACCTACAAATGTTTTTTTTAAGTTTCTCAGATGTTGTATTTCTCATGCTAATAAATGTTAAAATGCCAACAATTGTTGGCATTTTAACATTTATGAGCAGGATAAATTTCGTGCTCAGCTGAGTTGAGTATGAAAAAAGTTTAATAACGTCGGGGCCTGTTTCTTCTGTATGCCAAGTCAGGGCAAATCTTGTGGCTCTGCCAGTCACTGTGCCAAATTGAAAATCCATTTATCTTCAGGTTTATGCCCCCAACTTCTTGGAAGTTGGTAGGTCATATTACTTTTGGTTTGTTTATGCATGTGTCTGTCTGAGCGTTTCTGTCCATCACCTTGCAACACCCATAACTTCTTTGTTTATGGTCAGAAACATAAAGTGTGGTTACTCAATTTATTAATTAGAAAAAGTGGATCACTTTGAGACAAAATTTGAGCAGATTGGATGAACTTTTCAATTTTTAAACAAAACTGCACTTTCTAAAGCAAGGAACACTGCTTTGCATGTCATCAAATGGGTTTGGTAATAAAACAGTTATTTCATACCTGTTTGTAGAATAGTCAAACAATTACCCCTCTGTACTGTGGACGACCTGATGCACTATTGCACAAAGCCAAAGGCCTCATGCATAGTGCATCAGGTCGTCCCAACACATCAGGCTTATAGTTTTGACTATACTACAAACATGCATAACTGTATTCTATACTACAAACAGGCATGAAATAACTGTATACTATAATACAAACAGGCATGAAATAACTGTATAAAATCTTATGTTCTGGCTCATTTGTACATTTTCTGTTTTATCATTGTGCAAGAAAATTGCATTTTATATGTATATGTGTAACAATATAACCTTTATTTGACAACATGAAATGTGGTTTTGAACAACATTTATTGCATAATGAATATTTTGAAATAATATGAACTTTTTTATTGCCTGTCCATACCATGGAATATGTATGTGTAATAGTTTATGTGATATATTGAAGAAGCCGAATCATACATGAGTGATCCTATATTATTTGAACTGATCAACCCAGTTTAGGGGAAGTTACGAGATGCATGGGTTTGCTGAACATCTTTTGATTTTCCCCTGCAAGTTTTATTGAAAGTTTTATTCAATAAATACAAAAAAGGTAAATCTTGATTTTGTTTATTGTATGGCACCTACATTTATTACACTACAAAGCCAAACTCAAGTTATTTATAAATCACAAGATTGTTATTATATTGGGTGTTTGTTAGTATTTCATGGTACAATAAAACCTGTCTTAAGCGGCCACTCAAAAAGAAGACCAAAAATTGATTTTTAAGACTGATTATCGCTTAATGCAGGTCAAAAGTATTGCAGAATGCTCCAAGGGGAGCATTCTGCAATACTTTCAACCTTCATTAAGCTACCATCTGTCTTTAAGATCTTTGTTTTGTCTACTTAAGACAGGTTTTACTGTATATAAAATGAGTGTGCACCCAGGAAAGACTCAGATTGGCTGGGGCATCCGCACAATCTGATCAGTCTTAGGTATGGGCTCAGTGGGTAACTAAGGACCCAAGCTTTCTTCATACTGATAGCAAAGACTCTTATCAAACTGGGCTGATGCTTGGGCTGATCTGCGTATTCTTATGACACATAGCCACATTGTAAGTTTGCGCATGTCGCGGCTAAATTTATTATAAAGCTAACACAGTAAAACCTGTCTTAAGCGCCCACTCCAAAATAGACAAAGACAAAACGATTGGTAGCTTAATGAAGGTTGACAGTATTGCAGAATGCTCTCTTGGAGCATTCTGCAATACTTTTGACCTGCATTAAGCGTAATCCATCTTGAAAACCAATTTAGGTCTTCTTTTTGAGTGGCCGCTTGAGACAGGTTTTACTGTAATGAGAAAACCTTGTTGACTTGGTACATGCTCACAACAAAGGCACAGATCAGAGGGAGCATCTGTGCAGTCTGGTGTGTTCTGGATTGTTAACTCTTTGCCCCCTGGGAAATTTTTTCGAAAAATTCTTTTAGGAAAACCATCTAAGTGTCAAACAGATTGGTTCCAGATCAGGCTCGACCAAATGTCGGGCCTGCTCTGTGTGGAATCTTTTTACAAAGGTTATGAGCAGATGGCACTAGGAGGCAAAGGATTAATTGCTACACTTGATACATGGAAATGTTAAAGATTCAAGCTAGCCTTTGAAGCAGAGCTGATAGGTTTGAGTGTTAGAGACAGATTTTTCTCTAGATATGGCTGTCCTTAAAATAAATTATGTCCCCTTCCCCTTTTGATAGGGTGTTTCCCTCTGGGGTCTGATATCTTCACGAAATCCTCATATAAATATCAATCAATATTAGACTCTATGCAGAGTGCAAGAACCATAGCTTTCAAATCGATACTTTTTGAGCTATTCCCCTTTGAATATTGTCTCTCACAAAATCATGTTGTTACATTTACTTGAAAACTGTTCAGGCTATCTTCATAAAACTTCCTATAAATATTATTAGACGATGTGCAGAGCACAAGAACCACAACTCTTGCATTTATACTTTTTGAGTTATTTCACTTGGAATGTGGTTTGTCACTATACCGTGTTGGCTATGTAACAAGATACATGTATTATCACAAAACTTCAAATAGACATAAGCCGTGACATGAGATTTCCAACAATGTGGTAGGTGCGACCAGCAAAGCCTCAGATCAGCCTGCGCATACACACAGTCTGATCAGAGCCTTTGCTAGTCACTTGAATATTCTAGGAGTGTCAAGCTACTGACCAAACATCGTTTGGAGTTTCTAAGCTTAAAAAGAGGCTGCACAGGCTCGTCTGAGTCTACACTTGTAAAAATGCCACATTGTTGGAAATCACATGTCGCGGCTCACATCATTCGCAAATAGATGACATGCAGAGCACAAAGGCCATAACTCTTGCATTTATACTTTTATGCTAGCCTGTACAATTATCTTGTTTGGTGTTTATAGTTTATAGATATTTCATTTTATTTTATCATTTTGTTTTTATCTTTATTTATGGATTTTCTTTAAAAGTTTTGTGTTTATGTTTGCCTTATATTGTTAAAGATGTATAGCTAAGCTAAAATTTGAAATACTGGTGCTCGCGATTTCTACTATAAAAAGTTTTATTGGAGAAAAGCTCTTTGCCTTTTGGGTAATTTTTCATGCTTTTTTGTTGTTTGCTCATTTTTTTCAAAATCAACTTTTTGAAAAATTCATTCATTGGGAACAAGGGGCAGACCAGGATAGCCTGCGCATTCGTGCAGTCTGATCAGCGCCTTTGTTGTTTGCTTATCGGAAAGTATCATAACTAAACTTGCTACAAGCAAAACTTCAGATTTCTAGCTAGTTTCTGTAGCCGAGCAGGCTAGTTTTAGGATGGCCTTGTTTGAAACCCTGAAGACAGGTTTTGTTGTGACGAGGCCCATTTGTACTTTCACCAATGCATTTGAATGGGTGCAATATTGAAGTATATTATAATTGCTCACATGGCAGAACTTGTTTAGTCTCAAAAGGATTGATTGTACCTGTATATGAGTGATGGGTTACATTAGGGAATAGTTTTTAGAAGATAAGTCAATGTTGTTATCGATATATTTATACATGAACGGGAGTCAACATATATGGATGATATCATAGTTAAATATCCATTGTTGTGCATGCTTGATAGTTACATAAAATAAATATACATAATGCAGTTTTTGTTCTTTTGCCCGTCTATAGTTACAAGGAAAATACAAAGTTCCTTAAATATTACCTATGGCTTAATGTCATGGGTGAACGTTTTCAGGATTATTCCTGAATTCAGGATTTTGAGGCTGACTTTCCACAGAAAGTCAGCCTCAAAAAGCTGAATTCTGCAGGTAATAGTAGCTTTTCTGATTTAGTTTCAGTTTATCTTACGGTATTTGACCATTTAACTTGGAATTTTTGATAAATTGGAGACATACAGTCAGCAAGTTTTAAAAACTGATTTTCTAAAGTTCAGGATTTTCGAAAGTTTGAACTTTCGACCAAGAATAATTGTCCATTAGTTTGTAAAAATATCCAAGATCGCCACTGGATGGGTGAAAGTTAAAAATTTCCAAAATCCTGAACTTTTGAGAAATTCAAATTTTAAAGCTTGCAGGATGGCTACAAAAATTGATAATTTAAAGTTAAAATGATTAATTGTGTTTAGATAATCTGAAAACTAATCGAAGCTATTTACAATCTCCTTAATTCAGCATTTTGAGGCTGACTTTCTATGGAAAGTCAGCCTCAAAATCCTGATTTCAGGATTAATCCCATTCAGGATTAATCCAGAAAACTTTCACCCATGCGCCACCATCTTTAAATTCTTAAAACAACATTTGAACCATATGTTGAACTGAAAATTTGTTATGGCAATTGGGTAACAGAGATTTAGAATTGCAATAAATGTTCAGTTCAGATTTCCACGATGGCTGCTGTGGTACCCATCTTAGAAGTTTTACTCGATAAAATTAGGATATACGAGGGGTGATCAATAAGGTCGCGGAAAAGTGCTATTAAATCGCAATGATTTTATCAATTGCAATGAAAATTCAAAGATATAAACTACAATTCATTGCAAGTTGACTGAAATTAAAATTCAGAAAATGTGACGCCAGGCATATGAGCACGAGGCGACGCTGTGACCTCACTTCTTTGGAACCGGCCCATATGTACCCCTGGTTTGCTTCTAGGGGCTAAAACTTGAACTTGTGTTTGAATTGGTTGGTATTTTAACCGAAAGTAATATTCCGTCATTCTTTGAATATAATATGAGGTTTATATGTTATTCCGCTGTGCTATGTATTCAAATTAATAGGTTTCACTCCGAAGGGCAGGCCTAAAATGCGTCAATTTTTCTAGTTTTTTTTGTAAATTTTAAATAAAAAACTTTTTTGTCAGTGTTCATCGCAATAATTATAATATCGGGCTTAACTATCAATATTATTATTGTCCTGAAAACCGGTGGTTTTTTTTAAATGTGTAAATAGTTTATTTTGAAGAATTGACATGCCAAAACAGGCAATGGGTACATAGAAGTTGAAAATTTGCCTTTTGACAGCAATGTTATTCGTTTCGATTTAGAACACCATCCGTTAGATATAAATTTTTGAAAGTTTGCATAGTAAAGGAGTAAATAAGTCGTTAAATATGCATGAAACGCAATATGGACTATAACAGCATAACAAAATTTTACAAAACGTTACAATTTAATTGGTTATGAAGTAAAACGTCAAAATTCAACGTAAAATGGGCCGGCTCGCTCTATAAAGCGTTTTCTTGACGACAACTGTAACGCATGTAGACGACTAACATCAAGCATGTTGTAAACAATCAACTGCATATGTGTTGCAGTATTATGTACCGTAATTCCAGCTCTATTGGTCAAACGATGTAGAAACGGCAACTATTTTCCGCGAACTTTCTGATCACCCCCCGTAGATTTGGCATCATCTCAGTGTGACTGTGGGGGAGGTTATCTTGATCCAAACTCATTTAGACCCATTTAAGCGATTGCAGTTGTCCAGTCATTTGGCATTTTACGTTTATTGACATAACGGTTGCTAAACAGTCTCTTCTAACCCATGTTGGTTGTTGACCACTATAGTATAGGGCACTGAAACTACCATGGACAGTGACATGTGTTTCTTATGCCTGCTGTACTGGAAAAATGCATGCTAATGTTTGGAGTTTCTTGTTTTTATACCCCGCCACTTAAAAAGTATGGGTATTATGTTATACCGTCCATTCAAAAATTTGCATTGAGAAGCCGTTCATCTGTCTGTCCTCCACCACTTTGTTTCTCTCTATCTTGAGAATTTCTTGACAGATTTTCTTCAAACTTTGCATAATAGTTGATATTGGGGAGGAGTGGTTTGGGATTATAGATGGATAAATTTCGTCAAATCAACACAGAGTTATTGCCCTTTATTCGTGTAGAAAATTGGTTTCCAAGCTCTATCTCGCTCATTTTTTGGCAGAATGTCTTCAAACTTTGTATATTTTGTTTGTTTTGTTGCTTTACGTCCCAAGTCAACAGCTATGGTCTAGTAAGGGCTAGGGGCCAATTCTATCAGAGTTATTTCCCTTTGTAGTTCTAAATGGCTTTTAATATAGGGTTTTATGCTTATGCTATTATAAGCCATACATGGGCCGATCAACTCCTACCACAGCTTTTGATGGAACAATTTGATACTTTACCTATACAATGTAGACACATTGAACATATGCATGAAGGAGTTTGGTTCAGAAAAAATAATTTTTACCAAAATGACAGCTGTGAGAACTTAGACAATTTTTCCATACTAACGTGTTTGTATATTCATAGATGGTGCCTTCATGGGCGGATCAACTCCTACCACAGCTTTTGATGGAGCAATTTGATACTTTACCTATACAATGTAGACACATTGAACATATGCATGAAGGAGCTTGGTTCACAAAAAACAATTTTTTACAAAATGACAGCTGTAAGAATTAGACAATTTTTCCCTCATATGGCTTTTGTATATGCATAGGTGGTGCCTTAATGGGCCAATCAACTCCTACCACAGCTTTTAATGGAGCAATTTGATACTTTGCCGATACAATGTAGACACATTGAACATATGCATGAAGGAGTGTTATAATTTTTGTTTGCACAGATTATACTGAAATCTTCTTTTCAAAACTAAAGTCTGCTGGTTTGAACTATAACTTGACAAGTTTTTTCTCTGACTCTAACTGTGCGGGGGGTATCTAATAAGCATTGCTTATTGACTTTTTTCATTTGGTCAATTGCCTGCAAACTTTGCATGTGAGTTGGTATTTAAGAGGAGTGGTTTGGGATTGAAGATGGATAAATTTCTTCAAATTAGCACAGAGTTATTGCCCTTGATTCATGTAGAAAATTGGTTTCAGTGCTCTATCTCGCGCATTTTTTGGACGATGGTATTCCAACTTTGTATACAAGTTGATATTTTTAAGAGGAGTGCTTTGAGACTGTAGATGGGTAAATTTTGTCAAATTAGCACAGAGATATTGCACTTGATTTATGTAAAAATTGGTTTCAATGCTCTATCTCACGCACTTTTTGGCCGATGGTATTCCAACTTTGTATACAAGTTGATATTTTTAAGAGGAGTGCTTTGAGACTGTAGATGAGTAAATTTTTGTCAAATTAGCACAGAGTTATTGCACTTGATTTATGTAAAAAATGGTTTCAATGCTCTATCTTGAGCATTTTACGGCTGATTGTCTTCAAACTTTGTATACAAGTTGATATTTGGGAGGAGCGTTATGGATTGTAGATGGGTAAATTTTGTCAAATAAGGGCAGAGCTATATCAATGCATATACAAAATTTGGCTAGTCTTATCAACTTGTTCTCAAGATCGTGAGCATAAAAGAAATTCTGAACAAAATTCCGACATCAGTCAAGGGCCATAACTCTTACAAATAAGCAAAAAATGACATGTAACAATCCCAACCTTGACCTTGACAATTTCAATGTATCTCTGAAATTTGGTCTAAATCTATCAATTAGTTCTAAAGACATTGAGAGGAAACAAAATTCTGACATCAGGCAAGGGCAATAACTCTTGTTACAAATGTGAAAAAAAAAAATGGTGTATAACAATCCCAATCTAGATCTTGTCAATATCAATGCTTATACAAAATTTGTTTTTGTTTGATTTGATTCTTTACGTCCCATCAACAATCTTTCAGTTATATAGGGACGGGTCTTCCTTGGTTGAACCAGTACTAAGCTAGGCTAAAAGTGTCTTGCTAAAGGACCACAACGCAGTGACGCCGGTGAGGCTTGAACCCGCGGCCCTTCGGTCTCAAGTCAAGCACTCTACCACTGAGCCACTGCGCTCCCTACAAAAGAATTTCTAGCGATAAAGCGAGCAATCTCCCTAAACGAGACGTTCGTTTTATTTTGTTGAAATAACGACTAGAGAAACAAGGCACATTCAACAAATATATACTTAAGAAATAGATCAGCTCCAGCAGTGAATTGTTGAGTAATAATTCACTGTTTGGAGGTCAGTTGTAAATAAGATCAAATCACGAGCGTGCAGCGCGAGTGATTTATCTTCGTACAACTTACCGACAAACAGTGAATTATTACTCAACAATTCACGCATGGGGGCTGATCTATTTCGATTCTAACACTCAATAAACGACGAAATCACATTCGAAGTCTTCAGCTTCTTCCAACTTTCCGCCATTGCAATGAAGAACTCCCGCCAATACTTAGAATACGTCGCATACGTTTACATGTAATTGTAACGTCTTCCAAGCGTAAAAACGAGGTTACGCCGTCTAACGCCATGAATGACGTCATTTTCCAGTGACGTCAGCTATCACACACTTTTGCAGTGAAATATTGTCCGATATATCACAGTTTGTTACCGTTGGCTCTATAGGCGAGGTGTGTTAGAATAGTATATATAGACGAGCCGTGGATGCAACATTGCCCCCGAATTTGTATATTTAAAACGGGGTTTCCTAAATGCATGTAATAACTCTACTTGTTATTGAATGATAATTTATTTCGATCATCAACTGTGCTTGTTATTCAGTAACCTATACGGGAACCAGACCGTTAAATCGTCCTATCACGCTATGTACAGTAAAACTATACAGTTGATGTACAATAAAAACGACCATCTTGCAAAGTGGTCTATTTTTGTCAGATATTTGATGTCTTCTTTAGCTTATACAACCCCTTTCCCCCCTTAGACCCAAGACGCCCTTTACATATGTTCTATATTTGTATAGCGACATTCAATTGTCCAAAGGGCATCTTGGGTCTAGGGGGGGGGGGGGGGGAAAGCATCTAAAAACAAACTGAAAGACGCCAGTTTCATCTTTTCAATGACAAACGTCACAATTTTAAGTATATTTCGTACGCATGCGTAGAAGGAATAATGCAAAGTTTTGGAAATGAAGGGCACTTATATCCTTAATATTTTAGCACTTTTACTTTTTGAAAACCTGCTAAGGATTTACTAAAACTCTCGTCTAAACGGCACCCAGTCTAAAGACGTAAAATGAGGGGTGGGAGTAGAAGGCGCAAGTTTTCACGGCTTTCAAATGATAAATCGCTTTGAAATTTATTTTGATGCTTTCTATGCATATTTTACTACCGAAGCAGACCAATTTTAAAAACATTAGGGCAATTTGAAAAATTAGGTTTGGTAATCTTGTCAACTAGGGAAAATATACGCCTTATCGCTAGAGCTCCTTTGGTAAAATTCTATCAATTTATTGAGCGGAAACGAAATTATGACGGAATAACCGACAACCCGAATCCAGTATAGCCCCACTATTTCAAAGCAGGGCTATAATGAAGCTGGACCCTTGGGTGGGGTCAACACATTTTTTAAAGTGGTAATGTTGCATATCAAATTAAAGGGAAAGAAATGTAGAACATGCAAACTAAATGTTTGACCTTCCACACGACCTTGACCTCTGGTGTTGTCTAAAAACTTGAGATATTGAAATAGTGCAGACAAGTATATTTTGTTTGTTTGGTTGAGGTTTTACAGGCCAGTCAACAGCTATGGTCATGTCTAGACTGTTCCTTCACCTAGCCACACTTTTGTCTTAGGCCAGCTTGACACAGCGGTTAACCAGTATTTTATGCACATACTTTCTCTTGTAAATGACAACAACCCTACTTAAATCAGCTGAAGGAGTATGACTGTTGAAATGATTTCATTATTAATCTCCATGAAAGTATGGGACTGGGTTAAACTCATCCCTGGATCTGCAGTCAGACTTGCTACCGTTTGCGCTACAGGGCCCGGTACAAGTAAATTTTGATTTAATTTACCATGTTGACACTAAAACATTGGCTTTACTAAAATATTGACAGGTTATGGTTACATCTGAATGATACCCAAAGTGGATTTAGGGGCCTGAGATTTTTATTTTTGGACTTACTCTTTTTTTCAAGGCTGTCACACTTAAGTCCTGTATTCTGGCATTCAAATGCCACTACGCCAATGTTCGCACCACTTCTCTGCATTTTAAATAGACTAGATGTTAATTCTGAGTTGGTAAAAATACACAAAACCATTTACTTCACAAATTTAATGTTACCTTTTTTACTAAAATGATACAATGTATGAAACATGAGATGACACTGTCTTTCTGAATGTGCTGTCAATGCTCAGACCAGTCTGTGAAAGCAAAATTCTGATCAGAGGACATATTCAACCATATATTTTTATTCAGACATACTTCATTCTGCATTATAATCCCGCAACCTCCAAGCCTAATTATTGCTATTTGCTAGGATTGTAATGTTACCCCAAAACCTTACACTGCTTTGCATCAAGACTCTAAGATTTTATCAATTCTGGGGACAATTGGGTGCAGCTCACATACTTAACCCTTTACCACCTTTCATGACAAAACCATCTGCATATATTCTTTGGTAGCACATATTGCAAACAATATGGACCTCAATGCTAGAAAACCTGTCTTCAGGGGTTTGTAAACGAAAAAGCTGCAGACCAGCCGGGGCATCTGCGCCATCTGATTAGAGCCTTTGTTGCTTGCTTTAAGTTTCATATCTAGACTCACTACAAGCAAAATTTCAAGTTTCCCGAAGACAGGTTTTCTCGTGTCATGGCCCATATGGACCCAGATCAGACTGTTCCCTTAGGCCATTCTTTAAACTATGTTTTATGCAGAGTAAATGTGTCAAACTGTTGAGGGAATTAAGTATATTTAGGGTATTGAATAGACTATAGATTATCTGTATAATATATAAAATACTTATACATATGCTCTGACCATGAAATCAGCACAAACAGGATGGTCTTAGCAGGCATGTGTACATCCAAAGACTGGTTTCTTCAACCATGTTTACATGAGTAAAATGAATGAAAATATCCTAAACATAGGGAAAAACAGAACTGCTTTACTGGAAATTTATGTAAATTCCTCCATCAAGACAAGAGATGTTTTCAAAATGTGTACAATGAGAGGACAAAAGTGAATATTATTTTCTAACACAATCAGTGTCTTTCCAAAAGTTTGTAAAAATTCCTGGATATAGTGCACCATGTTACAGGCCTTTAGTTAAGAGTGCATACCAAAAAAAATAATTTTCTTATCACTCAACCAAACATATGTTGTGGGTTCTCAAAAGAACAGTCTCAATGAGGCATTTCTTTTTAGCACCCAAAACATATGTTAAAACTGATGGGTAAGAAAATATTAACAATTTTATGCTCAAAATCTAAACCTATGATATTAATTCCACCAAACCAAAGCAAGTTAATTGCAGCAGTAAAGATGACTGTTGAAACTATTTAAAATGCTACGGGTCTACTATTTCTGCAATAATTGCTTTAAATAACCGAAAAAATTGCAATGGGGATTTTGGGGAATCATGGTTTTAAAGTAATTTGTTGTTTTTCAATAGGTGAGTTGGAACTTTCAAATAATTTTAATATGTCTTTAAATGTAGAAATCTCTGAAAATACAAAAGTGTTATGCTCTTTGCTTTCCATTCTCTTGGCAATTTTTACGGGAAATTTAAAATTCACAGAGTGTATTTATATTAGAAGTCAAATACGCTGTTGATGTCAGAAAATACTAGCAATGAAATAGTTTTATAGGAGGCCAAGCAATGATCACCCTGTATGTTCAATTTTTTGGCTTATCAGTTAACAACCCTAATGGTAACCTAGTAAGCATATAAAAGCGGGCCACCATCGACCCACTAGTGAACCCGCTGGTGTGCCGATCGTGGCCAGAGACCGCATGACTGGCTGGGAAGTGGAGTTAATCAGAATCTGTACAGGATTTATAATGCGGAGTTGATGAATTAATTTATTCACATCATAACTAAAAAATAAAACAATAAAAATAATATTACTGCAGTAAAATTTATCCACTACATTATTTCTATAATGACACCATATATGGTATTTCACAATATGTGCTATGCAGAATCAACCAGGCCCGTAGGTTATAAAAACTTTTTCCATGCTCAACTCAGCTGAGCATGAAATTCATCCTGCTAATAAATGTTAAAATGCTAACAATTGTTGGCATTTTAGCATTTATTAGCATGATGAATACAACATCTGAGAGGCTTAAAGCAATAAATTTCTTCATTTGTTGGTATTTTGGTTATTATGAGCAGTTGAAATTTCGTCCTCAGTTGAGTTGAGCATGAAAAATTTTATAACCTCAGGACCAGGTCCAGGCATCCCATGATACGCTAACACTTAAAATGCTTAATATATTGTTACTTATCAAGTATTTGCATGTTGGGCAGTTTTGCATGCTTTTTGGTCATCTGCCAATATTTTTCAAAACAAAAACTTCAGGGAATATCATAAGGGTGTCAATCTCGATCCAGATCAGGTATAGCTTGGGGCCTGATCTGGATCTAAAAAGTTTGCAAAGGCTATCAGCAGACAACAGTAGTCACTGGCAGGTAACAGTTAATCATATGCTGATATTCAAATAGGCCTTGTTTTACGATCTCAACTTTGTGTGGTAGCGCTGTTAAGGGTCTGGCCAGGCTGTGGAGATGTGCAATCTCGCCCGCATCTTAGCTGGTTGCTATGATATAAGTATCACTTCCATATGTATACTCGTACATCAGCAAACAAACCTTTAAAATATTATTCAACCATTAGGTCACTGTATCGCCACATGCTACGCGATGGCCAGGTCTCTTGTAAAGCTAACGGTGATAGGAACCAGTTGGGGCATGGCTAGACAATGACCTTATAGTTGAATCATACCAATCAGAAATTCAGCAGATGACAAATTTTGTGACATTTTGCTTCATTTTTATGGAAATAAGACTTGATATTACATGTATATCATCTGTTGGCAAATGATTCACATGTAATACCAAGCCTTATTCTGCTTCTTACGACAATTATAAAATTTGCAAATGTCATCTACCGCAAATTCTAGGTGGCTCTTTCAGCTTTTAAAATGGTAAAGTTCTATTCTGAATTGTCTTTATTGCTAGCCGGCGATGCATCTTTATTGTTGACCTGTTCTTGTTTAGTGTCTGGTGTTCTGAAATATACAAAAAAAATTGTTATTTTATACTGAACAAAAGTGAAAACCCTACACCGGAATTCTTTGCCATCTACAAAATTATGCAAACCAACAATGCAATTGAAAGTATATCTTAATTTTCAAATACTGGGTAATGCATAACAGTAAAAGATATACAGTTGATGTCACAAGGAAACACATAAAAGCCATTTAAATGTGACAGGGGTCCAATTTTTAAGGTTGCAAATTTGAACAGAAATCTCACATGATTTAGGCCTTCAGAAATCCACTACCTTCAAGATCCAACTGCACGAAATGGTAGTCAAGACATGTGACAACCGGAAATGTGAAGGACTTATCTCAAGTGTGTTTTGATCTGTTAGAAAAGCAATCCTAAAAAGCGGGTTTTCCATCAAATTGCCAAGTTCGAAATTTTAACACTGAAATCTCCATAGGAAAATCAATGTGTTGTTGCATCTTTGTATGAGTGTGTTACTAGTTGAGAAATGGTTGAAACAATGTGCTGAGAGGTCTACCTGATTTGGCAAAAGAAAATTATCGAAAATCGTGATAAATCGAAGATTACCAAACATTCAATATTCCCTATTTGTTTTTGTCAAAGGGAGACAATTTTCAATTTTTTACAAACTTGATAAATTCGAAATTGATTTCTGAGCTTGTTTCAAGTGAATATTCAGTTTTCTTGTGTTTTTATGTTTTTTTATGTGTAAAATTTCCAAATAAGTTACTCGCCCTTCATGTCCCAATTTTTCTCTGAGATGCTGTAAATTGAAAAAGTACCACACAAAGGACCTCGGACAGTTTTAATGAAGGATTGCCCATAAAAATCGCCAGACAAAAGTTTCAAAGAAAACGATTGTTTTTCCATCAAAAAGATAGTAGGTTAAACTCTCGAATAATCCGCAAAAGTATTTTTCTCATTCGACAAGCATCTATTCAAAAATATGGGTTGAAAATCCTGTTTTTGCTATTCAACATATAGAAAATAGAAAAAGTTTTACTGAAGTGCTTTCCCCCCACTTGACCAAACTAATCCTTTTGCCAACTGTTGTAGTTTTACATTTCACACATCATATAAAAACGGCATGATTGGTCACGGGGGGGAACGATGTCAAAATGCTCAAAAACGATTTATTATAAAAACGTATTAGGAACTTATTTTGTGCAAACCTGTAGGTAAATATCAATTTACAATGGCATGTATCAAGGGCTTTAGTTATGATTGTGTACCAAGTAATCAATTGTCTTATTTCTCTACCAAAACATATGTTGTGGGTACTCAAAAGAACTGTCGCAATGAGACGGTTCTTTTAAGCACGAAATTATAGATTAAATCTGCTGATTAAGAAAATATTTAAAAAAATAAGCTCAAAAATTGTGTTTATCTAGGCTCTGATATATACAGTATGCAGCTATGATACAGCTCAGTGAACATGTCAAACTGGCTGAACCACAGGTAATTGTCAAAAGATATGGCCAGCACATTTATTTAGAAGAATGATGAAATCTTCTCAACCTGAATTTTATGCAAACGCATCACTTTCGTCTCAAGTTTTATTCCCCAAACATTATATTTTCATGTATTTAGGTGAATACCCGGCGAAACCTGACTTTCTGTTAAATAAAATTTGGTCACAAAAAATACCCCCACCCCCTAAACCCTAATGTCCTGGCATAATCATGCAATATTTTCAAAATATTTTTATTTTGCTTGGTACACTAAATGTAAGGGTTTGATTTGAGCACAAAACTATAGTTGTCAAATATGCATTATCCTAGCCACAGGCTGTCAAATTTTGGGCAGATTGAATAGGAGACTGTCCGAGGTCCTTGTCAAAACTTCTACTCGCCCTGCATAACATTTTACTCACAAATGCGAGCGGGCGCGTGGAATTTTACACCCCTGATTGTTTTTTACTTGTTAACGTCATTATAACAACGACGTTAGTTGTTATCAATACTCAACCTTTGCTTTAAATACTCAATGGAGACAATCTTTTTTTTTTCAGAATGGCTGATTCGAGCAAGCTGAAAAACAAAGGACTTTAAAAACCGGTGTTGTATCAATTTTGTATTGCCAATAATGCAGTTGAAACACGTTTTTGACCCCTCTCTTGTTTAAAGTAATGAAAGACGCAGTAGAAATCCAATTAAAGTACATCAATCGCTTTCCTCAACTTTATCACATATCAAACCATCATTTCAGCAGATATTTTATAGCTTTAAGCCATTTGCTCAAATAAAAATCAATTTTTATTTATCCGTGCTAAACTTTTGTTGAGCAGTATATGTTTTAGTTGAGAAAAAAGAGCATTATTATTTATTGGAGCACTTTTAACTCAGGCCTGATTACCCCTTTATCCTGGAGCCATGTCAGAACTCACCTTGACCTGCTTCTTGAACGAGATCTGCTATTAGATCTACTTCTGTCACTACGGCTACGACTTCTTCGATCACGGCTACGACTTCTACGATCACGGCTACGACTCCTTGACCTCCTCCTGTCACGTGACCTTGACCTACTCCTTGACCTAAATTAAAACAGAATTTCTGATAAACTCCTGGAAGTTCTGCCTCAAAATAAAACTTTTAACTATCCATCTCTGTGGTGTTCAAAATACTTCTTATTGTGAGTTGGGATCTTAATTAGACCAAAATATAAGCTAGGAAACCCCTGCATAATTTCTGTATACAGGCATGCATGTAAAACTCACATTTATATGTACAAGTACAGCCTAAGGCCTAAGCATTGCCAAATTATTGTGGGGTATAATAATCTAGAGTAAAACTGCATCAGAAAAATGTCATCTTACATCTAATCTGGAGCTCATAAAAGGCCTGATATCCTCCATTTCTGTATTTAGAAAGGAGTTAACCCCTTTAGACCAATGGAATTTTCCATTAGAGTCTGATGGTTCACTGTGTACATTTAGGGTCACAGATTATAATTTCTCAAAAATATTGTATTTCTTTCTCTGAAGATGAATTTGTCTTAACAAACAGTGCAGACCCAGATGAAATGCTGCATTATGCAGCATTTCATCTGGGTCTGCACTGTGTGCCAGTTTTCATTTAGTGGGTTTCGGTCTACAAAGAGTTGAGAACTTTGTTTACTTGTTGGAGTGCTACCTTTAACACAAAATACAAGCACTAAGATAGATCAAAAGTCACAGTAAATGTGTATTTATTAATGAAAATTTAAACTTGTTCAAGGAGAACTGTGTTTCACACCTCAAACACTGAGTAAACCAAAATGTCAGAAGTTTTCTCATATTCTGATCATCCAGCCTAAATATTCTTGTGTGTATTCACTGAATTGGGTAGAACACATGAATGGTTACCAATTAAGTTCTGAACATTTTCCTATAAAGTTTCAAAGTTTATTCAAAGCACTCAGTACATGTTAACATGTAATATGAGGTAATACATAAATATGCATATATTGATCATACTGTCAGTGCCCAATATGCACAATGGACTAGTTCATTTTAAATGGACTAGACATTGTACTATTGAGGCATCTCTGGGCTGATTGGGGAACACAGACTGTATATATTCAAATATTTAACAACTATTATTGATAACAGGGCAGACTGTAATGTATGCCATTCTTTTTTTTTATCTATGCAGTCAATGTAGGATATATACCAAACTCAATCAACAAATACTATATTACCTTCTCCTTCTTGGTGACCTTGACCTTCTACTAGGTCTTCTGTATCCAAAATTACGATCATCAGGACAATCCCTGGCCCAGTGTCCAGATCTACGACAGCGGTAGCACTCATCTCTACCCTACAATGATGACCAAATAATTGTTTACTTTTAATCAGCTCTTGTTCTAACAACTCTTTATAATAACCTTACCTGACAGCAGCGATTGTTGTAACAATGTCTCCTCTCTCATCTGCTTATATTCTTAGTAGTTAGATAGCCTTTACACCATACAATATGGGAGCAGTCTGATCAGGGTTCATATTGTTTGCTTCCATGAAAAAAACTAGGTATGTTGCAGTAATTATTGGTATCATTAATGATAAACATACTTAAAATCTTGCCCAGTGAAAAATATCGAATAATATAAATGGCACATTGTCTTGTTAGGTTAGAAACTTGAGCCAGGTAAATATTGACCTATGGAAATAACCCATCATAATTTTCAATGGTAATTTTGATTTTTCATTTTGGACGCACTAATACTGATCGGATTCTGATGAAATAATGAGCATGTATAGCAAAACTAATGTGCTCAAGAAATCAAGTTTTAACTTTATCATGCACATGCTGAATACTATGTTATGGGGATGTCAAAGTCAGACTTTAAACGGCTATTTCACTGTAAATAATGGGAATTAATTTTTAAATGCAATGGAAGCTGACACCAGAAAACAGTGCATCTAAGCAATGATGAGAAACGGTTAAGTATTGACAGAGAAAATCATTTTTTCCATCGATTTACGTCATACTCAGTTCTCTAGAGCACAAATATTTGAAACTTTAGGGCGGCAATTTGTTTGGCACATCCAACTTGGTTTACTATTTCTAAACACTCAAGCTTTTTGCACAATGTAATTTATCTGAAAAAGTATGAATACCAGAGTGATGTCGAACGTTTGTGACTGCAATTCTAAATTTCATTTGCTAAATGTTTTAATGGAGTTGTTTGTCATGGCCTATAGCTAAATTTTAAATTTGACCAAATTAATAACGATCCTGGGACAAATTAAAAACTGGCGGGTTTCTTCTGTTGTTTAGTATATGAAGATTGGGTTCAAGGTGTGAAATTATGCCCCGGGCACGAGTTTTCCATGACATTGGCATGTGACATACTGGCCTGTGTAATAAACCAGACTTAGATCTAAACCCCTGAAATCAGTTCCCAAGTTTTCCCTCTGGAAAACACATTCAGAGCTCTCACTGGGATTTTGAAAACAGTAGTCCCAAAGCCCTCTTTGCCAAAAAGTGAGAGTCCCACCAATCCATACAAAAGAATTAGCATCTTACAAAAAGTAGCAGTCCCATCACCAAAAATGTGAGTTCAGGACTTCAAATCAGCAGTTAGAGAGCTCTGACATTACTTTTATTTAATTGCTATTTCTTCCAGTGAGCGAGGGAGTCTGAAATCAAACTTATAAGACAGCTCATAATCAAGCTATTTTTCATGCTAAGGTTATATAGTTCGCCATTTAGCTGTGTATAAACAGCATACTGAAACACAAGGCCCAAGTTCTTCAGAGCCATAGATCAGCGGAAGATTTGGGCTTATATGTTAAGGTGTTATGCCATAATCTTCTTGTTATGATGGACGCTTGTACTAAGTGAAAATGAAAATCCAGCGAGGGATGTGGAAACAAATTGTGTCAACAGTCTAAAACCAACAGACCACTCCCTCACACACTTTGATCAATTTGTTGGGCATGAGATATGTTTAAACATTGAATAGATGTGCAATAATAGGACCAAGCTTAATTTGCAGGACATAGCACAAAATTATTAGCATGGCCTTTTCTAACTTACCCTATTTCTGTTGTCCCTCATAGGTGGTCCACCTCTTCTTGGGTTTCCTTTGGACCATTCTACAATTATAGCTGATCCTACCACTTCTCGACCATTCTCATAGCGAATTGCATCCTGTAATTTTAAACAAATACATTACATATTTTAACAAACCTTTTCACATTTTCCAACTGATCACAGCGCAAGGTCTTTACTGTCAGAAGTAGAGAGTTAAAAAACATTGCCATGAAAAATCTATTTTGAAAACTGTGTGGCCACATCAGCTGGTGTTTCTAAAACACTAAAATGAACAGCTGAGACGTGAAATGATTCTATTCAAACATATGTTAAAGTGGCTTTATAGGGGATCTGTCTTATTCAGAAGAATTTGAGCCATGCTCAAGGGTGTCCTTACATGTTTTTCGAACTTTGAAGCCAGGCCTTGAGGTTATAAAACTTTTTTCATGCTAAGATGAGTTGAAATTTATAGAGCTCATAATTGTTAAAATGTCAACAATGCTGAGAAATAAGTTGGTGTACATACACCAATGTGCCAGTGCAGCAGCCATCGGTAATGCGCAGTATACAAACCATCTTGAAAAGTGAGGTCTGATAGACGGTGGCCATTTTGGCAGGCATCTTGGAAACTTAGTTCAGGAAAGTCTCTTATACTTTTGTCACAAATAATGATGTAAACGTTGGAACCCCAACCCACTTACCTCTACACATGCTTCTAAATTACACTTCAATATTGCTCAAAATGTTGGAAATTGTCAAATATAATATAGGGGGTATCCAAAAAGATCTTTTTAGGGAAATTGTGTCTCAAAAGGAGAAGTGTCCAAAGAGACCATAGGAAAATGACCATTGGTGTGATTACTTTCCACATCATGTTAACTGCTATGAAATGTCTACCATATCTAAGTCTCCATCAACAGACTGGTTGAGGTGAGGATCAAACCTTCTGCCCTTAATTATCAGGACAAGTTGTTTATCAACTACCGGTAGGCCATCACAATTTTCCTCTAACCCTTATGATATCAATCACAACTGCAGTAAGACGAACTTTTCGACTTTTATTTATAGATTCTCATGTAATATAAGGCTTGGTATTTCAGGTGAAACCCCCGCTGGCAGACAACTCACTTGAAATATCAAGTCTTATTTGGGTTCTTATAAACTTATGATTGTCTTCTTTTAACCCTTTGTGTACTTATAATTGATTCTTCCTACTGGTTTGATACAATAAAGTTGGAATGGTCCATTGTATATATATCTTGGGGTGTCAGGTTATAATTTTTAAAAGAAATATTGTTGTGTTTTTTGTCTGAAGATCTTTTTTATTTTAACAAACAGTCTAGACCCTGATGAAATGCATTTGGGTCATTACTGTTTGTAAAATTACCCATTTAGAGGTTTCCCGTATACAAAGGGTTTAGCATATACAATTTCTGATATTATTCATAGTGTCAATTTACTTTAAAACAATGATTATATTTAGGATATAAAATATGAAAATAAAATAATAACAGCTATTTGGAATAGCTAAATTGGAAGTGGATTTAAATATGCTTATTCTTTCTTGAACATGGTCAATTTTATTGTTTTAGATACACTCTATGAAAAACAATTTTAATGAGATATATACATTTATAAACCATTTTTTCAAAAAATAAATGTATTGTAATATACATGTTTAATCATGTTACAGCTTATCTCCAAAATCATTACATGTACCTCAAGAATTACTATACTATACAACCAAATAAGTCTTCCTGTCTTTAGGAGACAAATACAATGCAAGGAGACAACATGCAATATATACATTAAACTCTCACGAAATGGATCAAATGTCCAGATCAGCCTGGACATCAGCACACTCTTTTCAGTGCAATTATTGTTTCCTTTCTATATTGTTGCAGGTCCCAATGAAATGTTTTTGCATGGCATGAGGTACAAGTTTGACAGTAAAATCCAGATAAGCAACTATTTCCAGCAAAATATTGTGTTTAGGCTTAAATGAAATATATGTGTGGTTCCTGTTGCCTACCTACCCTAATTTTTTTTAACCCTACCCTAAACATTAAAATGGTCTTTGGAGAAAAATACCTAAAATGGGCACTTTTTCAGATTTTGTCACTATTTTCTTTGTTAAATGTTATAACAAAATTTAATAATTTCCCTACCTACCTACCCTAAATTTTGTTGGTACGCAACAGGAACCACACATATATTTCATTTAGGCCTTATTTTCTTATTCATCAGTCAATCCATATAGTTTGTATACTCAAAAGAGACATTTCTTAAAAGTATGTGCACCATATACATTTTGGTCAAGAAATAAGAAATTATTTTGTATTATCTGGAGACCTGACAGTTTTGATTTTGGAGATAAGCTACTAATTCTTCGGAAATCAAAAATAAAACATACATTGCTACACACCTACTGTTTATGGACATATTATCTACCAGCATGGCATGGCTTGGCAAGTGGTCTATGGTATACCATCTTGGAAATGCTTAGGACAATACCAGCATGCATAGGGCTGGCTTGGATATGGTCTGGCTTTACACCTTGGTTGGTATCTATAGTTTAATGGCACTGGCACAATGCTCTGGCTCTTTCAACCTTCCTATGGCATGCATAATGTGACGAGAAAGGGGACACGGTTCATCGGCACAAATGCTTCGCATTGGCTTGGACTGGTTCCAGTCATTTTCAGCAGATAACTGGCACTCAAGCTTTGGTGTAACTAGGCTACGGTCGGATAGGCTTACGGATATTTGGCTACCAACAATGATGGCTCAGGGAAAATTGGCTCAAGGTATGGCAACTCCTGTAGGTTTATAATTAATAATACAGGTTTAAAGCACATTTAAAAACAAAGTCTAACAATCGTACAATAATCTACTATTAATAGTTTTGAGATGGCACTGTAAGAGGAATAATATGTCATATAAATGAATGAGTCAAAATATTTATTATCATTGAGGTGCTCCCAGCTCCCTGGTGCCCCCTGAAATAAAATGGATTGTTCCCCCAAAATAAAGTTTTCTTATATTCCCAGGTATTGTCTTTGTTCCCCATTTCCCTTGAAATAAATGCCCTGGGAGGGCCTCAGTACTGGTGGAAGCAACAAATTACTGTTCTTAAAATGATCGCTTCTGCAGAAAGAGCTATGTGCATTAAGGGTCTAATTTGGACCCCTCTGTAACAAAACTGAAATTTATATTTCATTAATTTCTGCTGATTTGTTTAAAAAAAGAATAAACCAAGCTTAATGCCCCGGTTACATTTGCCTTACGACGAGTATACGATGCCCCTACGATGTCCAAATCACCGTTTCCGTGCGGCCTTCGCAGGGAGACCTTGCGATCATCGTACGGATTTACCGGCATCGTGGCCTCTATGATTTTGTTTAATTCCGCACTATGACAAATTTGAAAAAAAATCGTAAGCCCGCAGACACATCGCAGTGACATCGTACAATCCCCATACGGGCACCGCACGGTGATCGTGAGGACAACGCAGGGTTTTAGATTGTCATTTTGGCCCAAAAATGATCGTAGACTCTTGCGATAGTCGTAAGGAGCCCGCAAGGTCACCGCACGATGCCCTTGCAGGGCCCATAAAATCGTACGGACATCGGACGGTCACCCTGCGGTAACACCAAGGCGATGGCACAATGATCGTACGGTCGCCTTGCGACGTGTCAACAATTTCCAGCCGGGTATACATTGGTTATCATTAGCTGTTTCTTTCATTTCAATATTTGTCTTACCACCACTTAGTTTGACTCAATATGGACCCAGATCAGTTTGCTGATGGAAGCAGTCTAATAAAGGCCCATAGAGTATGCTTCCATAATAAAATTGGCTGAAGTGCAATTGAAAATATGCACCTGACGTGAAATACATATACATTTTCTGTATATAAAATGCTGGTTGGATAAGGGGTTTAATAAATGAGTTAAGATAAATAAAAAGTCCAGGTATTTTTTTGTGATATATAACTCTGGGTAGTGAATTTGAGTACATGTATTACTTCAAGGAATAAAATATATGGGTCTCGTAGTAGGAACATGTGACTAGTTCGAACATTGAAATTTGAATGTATGAATATTTTACAAAATGTATTTTACTGAAAACAAATGGCAAATGTGCTGACCAAGCCTGGTGGAAGAAAGCGCATTCTGGTCAGTACCTTTGTTGTTCGCATGCAACGACTTCATTTTTGCTTATGTGTTGCTGGCCGTAGAGTGCCTTTGGATGATTAAACGGAATAAAAGTAAGTAAGGGTGCAAAGATCAGAAATTGATACAATCAAGTTCCACACCTGACCCAGGATACCAATAAAACCATAATAAGCGTTTTAGTCTATGCTGAATCTACGAGACGATACAACTAAAGCATCTTTATATTTTTTAATAAAAGTGATACTTTTCGAATTATAAAAGTGTACTATAAAAAATGGGTTGTTGTAATATTCTGTGATTTAAACTTTATGAAAACTGCAAAACTTTAAAAAATTGACATTAAAATATACACAAACGTATCACGCTGTTCCATACCTTGGGACCATGTTCAACTAAAAACACTAGCCTCTTCATAGCAGGATTTGTGATCACGTGACTTTGAAACACAGTTCAAATGGAATCCAAAAATGAACATGGATGGCCTTTTAAATTCATGCACATAATTACACGACAATTGCACAGTCAGCGTACCGACTCCTTGCGACTTCCGCAAGGTCATCGTACGGGCATCGGGCAATTTACGAGGGTTAGTCAAAAATAACTGAGCCCTACCTCGTTATATCTTAGCCTCACGTTGTAGACAAGAAATGTGATTATCTTTTATAAGTATAACATGTCATATACGTTTTGACCCAAAATAATTACCCTGGTGAAGCTTCTGTTATGGTTGCTAGGCAACTAATGATCGTCAGTCAGAGCGATGCGTTCACGATCTCAGCCACCAGGAATATGCAGTATGTCTTAAAACAGCTCGTGGGCTTGATAGTTTTTGAGAAAGACATATTTGACATTTATTTGAATAACATATGTCATATTGTCCTTTCATTATACTTGGTTTGTAAATGTTTGGGTGAAAACTGATTGCATGCGTTGCCTAGCAACAAAATAATTAAAATTTCACAAATTTTCAAATACTTGATGATTGTGTTGCCATGGAAACAGAATCATTTATTCCAAACAAGGAATTTAATATTTCTGTGGGTTTGTTTGTGTATGCAGTACTGCCTAAGCATTATTAGGCAATTATTTTATGTTTTCTATTAAAATTGTGTTAATTTGTATGTGGGTGGGCTAAATTATACGGCTTGAGGCACGTAAAAAAATTGCTAAATTCTGAAATCAAACTACCACAGCATCTATAATTTTGGGTCAGTTGTTTTCTTTTCTGTGGCACTGAGTAGGTACATGTAATAGGTATCAAACGACAGTGAATGAAGCATTACATGGACAGTATCGTTTCCATGGCAACGCTTAGATATTGATGTATTACAGCGTGAATGCAACCGTTCGACAGGTTATGTTTGGTTGCCTAGCAACCAGTATATAAAGCCTACCAACAGATATAAATTAGGTTATTGAATAGATGAAATATAACTGCGATGAAATATCATTTAAATATGTGTCCATTTTACTTGAAGTAAATGTTATAAGGTAGGGCTCAGTTATTTTTGACTAACCCTCGTATATAGGGAGGTCATGAAGATATTTGATGATGATAACCTTGCGGTTGTCGTACGATATCCGCAAGGTCTCTGTAAGGTTTTTTCCTAGTTTGCCGCCGAAAGAAATCGTAAGGTGATCGTAAGCAATTGTAAACACATACGTCGTAGCTTATAGCCGCCTACGATGCCGAAAAAATTGTAGGGAAAATCGTAGACAAATAAATCGTACGACGACCGTAGCAAATGTAACCGAGGCATAAAAGTCTGGTCTTTATTTAACTTTTACATTGCTATAATAACAGACTAGAGGACCTGAAGCGCTCACCTGATCTCCTTAATAATGTTAAAATCTGTCATGGTCAACTATGGCTTATAATGAAACATAATTTGTTTTACCATATTTAGGGGTTGCGGCCATTTTGGTCAAGTGACTAAAAAAATCTAATGAATATTCAATCAAACAGCCCAGTGACTTCTGAGAAAAAGATGCTTAGATAGGTATGTGGCAGTCCAAATGAGTGGCCTTGGATAAAAGGTCAAAGGTCAGCTTGACATTTGGTACTTATAAAAAACATTGTCTCATTAGGTTTAATATTTCTTGCAAGTATTATGATTTTGGCTTAAACAGATATTGTAAAATGAACATTTCAAGATTTTCTCATGTAAATGCATTAGGAATCAAATTTGACCTTGCCATAAATTAGGTCAAGGTCAAACTAGATTGATCATTTGAGCAACCTGGTAGGGTCCACATCCCCAATGCTACATACCAAATCTCAAGGCCATTGGCCTTTTGGTTTCAGAGAAGATACTTAATGGGTTTTTAGTATAAATAGGCATGGTGGCCATCTTGGTCATGTGACCAGAACGATTTGTATAAATTTTGGCTGACCAATCATAAGGAGTCTTCATATAAAATTTGAGTTCAATTGGCCTAGTGGTTTCTAAGAAATCTATGTTTTAATCTGTTGATGGGACTCCAATATGAGAGACCTTGGCTGAAAAATCAAAAGTCAACCTTGACCTTTGAAACTTATTTATAGCCATTGTCTCATTAAGTTTAACATATCAAGTGAGAAATATGACTTTGGCTTCAACAAAATTCAAAAAATCAACTTTTCATAAAATTTTCCATTTAAATGCATTAGGAAGCAAATTTGACCTTGACGTTAAGTAGGTCAAGGTCAACTTAGAATCACCATTTGAACAAACTTGGTAGGCTCCACATCCCCAATATTGCATTACAAGTCCCAAGGTAAATTGGTCTTCTGGTTCTTGAGAAGAAGACTTTTAAAGGGTTTTTACCGTATATGGGCGCGGTGGCCATCTTGGTCATGTGACCAAAATATTTTGTATAAACTTTGGCTAACTTATCATAAGGAGTCTTCACATGAAATTTGAGTTCAATTGGCCTAGTGATTTCTGAGAAAACTATGTTTTAATATGTTGATGGGACTCCAATATGAGCGACTTTGACTGAAAGGTCAACCTTGACCTTTGAAACTTATTTATAGCAATTGTCTAATTAGTTTTAACATATCAAGTGAGAATAATGATTTTGGCTTCAACAGGATTCAATAAAAGCACCGCAAGCACTGCATAATACCCCGCCACTGCTTGGGGCACCAAAAGTTATTTTGTGAGATATATAATGCCTAAATAGCAACAGAACTGAGATAGACAGTGATATGAAGTCCTTAGTCACAATATGTAACCTTTGATGGTCAACATATCTGTGAAGTTTCATTCAGATATTTCATATAGTAAAGGAACTACAGGTCAAAAACATTTTCCAGATTAATCAAGGGCGGATAACTCATGAACTGGAAAGGTAAGAGTGACGGTCCTTCGTTGTAATATGTAACCTTTGCTGTTCAACATATCTGTGAAGTTTCATTCAGATATCATAAACAGTAAAAGAATAACAGGCCAGAAACCATTTTTTAAAGGGAGAAGGGGCAGTAACTCCATTGAAAATGGTCGGATTTTGCCCATTAACAATCCCATACCACTCATCCCCAATAACAATATGTATGCAAAATTTGAAAAAATTCTGTGCATAAATACTCAAGTTATCGATCGGAAACAGTGAGCATGGACCGATGAAATGAACTACAGGTCAAAAACCAATTCTCAGATCAATCAAGGGTGGATAACTCACAATCTGGAAAGGTAAGAGTGACGATCCTTACCCACAATATGTAACCTTTGATGGTCAACATATCTGTGAAGTTTCATTCAAATACTCCATATAGTAAATGAACTACAGGTCAAAAACCATTTTTCAGATCAATCAAGGGCGGATAACTCATGAACTGGAAAGGTAAGGGTGATGGTCCTTATTAAAAATATGTAACCTTTGATGTTCAACATATCTGTGAAGTTTCATTCAGATATTCCATATAGTAAAAGAAACTACAGGCCAAAAACCAATTCTCAGATCAATCAAGGGTGGATAACTCACAATCTGGAAAGGTAAGAGTGACAATCCTTAGTCATAATATGTAACCTTTGATGATCAACATATCTGTGAAGTTTCATTCAGATATTCCATATAGTAAATGAACTACAGGTCAAAAACCATTTTTCAGATCAATCAAGGGCAGATAACTCATGAGCTGGAAAGGTAAGAGTGATGGTTCTTTGCCACAGTATGTAACTTTGATGTGAAACATATCTGTAAAGTTTCATTTAAATATTCCACATAGTAAAGGAACTACGGGTAAAAAACATTTTTTAATTCAATCAAGGGCGGATAACTCACAAACGGGAAAGGTAAGAGTGACGGTTCTTAGTCACAATATGTTACCTTTGATGTGGAACATATCTGTGAAGTTATATTCAGATATTCCATATAGTAAAGGAACAATAGGTCAAAAACCTTTTTTCAGACCTATCAAGGGCAGATAACTCACAAACTGGGAAGGTCAGAGAGACGGTCCTTAGTCACAATATGTAACCTTTGATGTGCAACATATCTGTGAAGTTTCATTCAGATATCAAGAACAGTAAAGGAATAACAGGCCAGAAAATATTTTTCGAATACGAAAAAGGGCAGTAACTCCGTTAAAAATGGACGGATTTTGCCCATTAACAATCCCATACCACTCATCGCCGATAACAATATGTATGCAAAATTTGAAAAAATTCCGTGAATAAATACTCAAGTTATCGATCGGAAATGGTGAGCACGGACGGACGGACGTACAGACACCGAAAGGTATAACATAATACCCCGACACTAAAGTGTGGCGGGGTATAAAAAATCAACTTTTCAAAAAATTTCCCATTTAAATGCATTAAGGAAGCATATTTGGTCTTGACGTTAAGTAGGTCAAGGTCAACCTAGATTCATCATTTGAACAAACTTGGAAGGCCCCACATCCCCAATGCTACATACCAAGTCCAAAGGTCATCGGCCTTCTGGTTCTGGAGAAGAAGATTTTTAAAGGGTTTTTACCATATATGGGCGTGGCAGCCATCTTGGTCATGTGACCAGGACCATTTGAACAAACTTTTGTTCCCCCATCCTAAGGAGTCTCCATAAGAAATTTAAGTTCAATTGGCCCAGTGGTTTCTAAGGAGAAGGTGTTTGAAAATGTTGACGGACGGACGCCGGAGTAACTGGAATATGTCGGGCCTTCCGCTCAGGTGAGCTAAAAATGCCTGCTAAAATAGGCTTAAAATAGAGAAATGGCCATTTTGGACTAAATTTGAGGCTTTGGGAGACTGATCTTATAAGACTGCTAAATATAAAATGCTGTGCATCCTCTGATAACAGTTACTGTTTTGTTTGATTCATGTTTGATTTTATTCTTATTGTCCCAGTTATGTTTGGTTTTATTCTTTATGTCCAAGTCAACAATCTTTCAGTTATGTCGGGACGGGTCTTCCTGGGTTGAACCAGTACTAAGCTAGGATTAATGTGTCTTGTTCAAGGACTCAACGCAGTGATGCAGGTGAGGCTCGAACCCCCACCCTTTGGTCTGGAGTCAAGCACACTACCACTGAGCCTCTGCGCTTCCCCTAATAGTTTCTTCCTGGGTTGAACCAGTACTAAGCATGGATTAATGTGTTCCAAAGTGTGCAAAGGTTTGATACAAATAGCCCAGTAAGTGAAAATAATGAAATCACAGATTTAATGCATGGCTAACAGTGTAGACAGAAGGATAAGTAAGTCTGTTCAGGATCTACAGTTAGCTTTCCACTAATTTCTGCAAACAAAATTAGGTCATCATATCATTTTAATGTTATTTAGGTTTTAGGATATCAAAATGTAACGGTCTATGGTAATGCCCATAGCTTATTTAATGCACCCCCCCCCCCACACAAATTATGTCATTATAAATAGCAAACATTTTTTTTATAATTCTCAGAAAAATGTTAGTATTATAAACACCCACTGGTTACTCTAGAACCTATAGTTAAAAAACTTATCTTATCTAGTAATTTGTTGCTTAATCCAACAATGTTAAAACCCATTTTCTCTCATGGTCCATATCGATGTCAAAAGTATTGTCCATTACACAAGACACATATTATTCCAACAGTTAACCATTACTTGTAATTATTATATATATTTCTTGTATCCTAAAAAAGCTGACCTTCTGCCAAAGTTCAGGCACAACGAAATAATATAATAGTCTTACTTGTACCTTTTATCATTGATTGGCTGTACAATAGCAGCAGTGATGTCTATTCTTAATGTCATCATGTTTAAATCAAAGTATTAATAGCCTCAAAATCAAGAACAAAAGGATGTTTTTGTCAGCTTGTAGGAGTTCTCAAAGCACACATATACCAACACAAATACACAATTAGGCAGCCTTATGTACATGTAAACCTTTATACCAACCAAGTCAAGAGAAAACTTTTTATGTTATATGTGACCAACAAAGGCACAGCTCAGCCTGCAAATCTGCATATTCTAATCATAAAAATTGTTGCCATCAACAAAGGCAAAGAGGCACAGAATTTTTTAGTGTAAAATTTTGATAATTTTCCTATCAATCAGTTATAACATTTGTTTTGGATGATCTTGGGTGATCAAAAGAACTGTCTAATTGGGAAGTTTTTGAGTACCCACAGCATATGATTTGGTTGATAAGAAAATTAATATTTAATTGTATGCACTCCTATCTAGAGGCCTTGGTAGTATTTATAAACATTATAATTTTTATATGTCCAAAGCCAAATCCTAAAGCTATCTAGTCACTGCAGCTGAGGAGGCTAATTTGAGTCCAGGCCCCGAGGTTATATAACTTTTTTCATGCTCAACTCAGCTAAGCATGAAATCTATCCCGCTCATAAATGTTAAAATGCCAACAATTGTTGGCATTTTAATATTTATTAGCATGATAAATACAACATCTGAGACACTTAAACATGTTAAAGCAAGAAACTTCTTTATTTGTCGGTATTTTAGTTTTTATGAGCAGTTGAACTTTCGTGCTCAGTTGAGTTGAGCAGGAAAAAAGTTTTAAAACCTCGGGGGCCTGCCTTGTTGGTCACCAGTTTTCTCATGACACGGCTTAATGACTTGAAATCAGAGAATACCATTTCCAAAAATGACAGGATGCCTGACCTACATAATACATACCTCAGCATCTCGTCGGTCTTCGTAATCAACAAAAGCATAAGCTGAAAGTATAAAATTTGGTGGAACATTGTTACACGGAGATTTTTTGTTCGTTTGGTTTGATTCTTTACGTCCCATCAACAATCTTTCAGTTGTTTAGGGACCGGTCTACCTGGGTTGAACCAGTACTAAGCTAGGATTTATGTGTCTTGCTCAAGGACACAACGCAATGATGCCGGTGAGGCTCGAACCTGCCGCCCCTCCGCCTCCAGTCAAGCACTATACTACTGAGCCACTGTTTTCCCACACAGAGATTTTGGATACATTATGACTCCTAAATTTGGAAAAAAAATGCGTTCTTATCTCCTAAAACAAATCTTTACCAAAAGTTTATAGGTTTATTTTAAGCAAACTACGGTCTCAAAAAAGCAAAACTTGCTTGTGCTTAAGACAGGTGCTTGCTTAATACTGACTGACACAAGTCAATTTAAGAGTTTAACATACTTGCAGTTTATTTTGGGAACATTTTAATCAAACAAAACAAGAAAAAATACTTTTAAATAGATTAGTGTATTCAAACTTCTAGTGTATTTAAATTGCCACTAACTTATTTCTCAGTAAACTGCATAGGTCCAGATAAGGACATTTTATTGGCATAAATTTCAATTATTTTCTTACCCATTAATTCAAACATGTGTTTTGGGTGCTCAAAAGAACCGTCTCATTTAGACGGTTCTTTTGAGTACCTACAACATATGTTTTGGAAGAGAAATAAAGAAAACTAGAACATGCAGTCGGTGGGGCACCATCGCAAATCCCCACGCTAAAGTTTTTGAACCCCTACGGGGCTGCCACTCAATATCCTTTTCAAAATTCCCTGACTTTTCGCTGACTTTTCCCTGATTTTCGACGGTTTTCCAGACCCTTTTGGAAGGCTGCTTTAGCCATTTTCATCCAGGCTATTCGAAGATTTTGTACAAATATTTATGCTTGCTGATTTAATCTTTAAAGAAAACTCTTAAACCATAGATATTAGAAAAGGAATGTTTCTGAACATAAATTGCAAGTTATGTTCAGAAACATTCCTTTTCAAATATTGCTTGCAATTTATGGAAAATAAAATTTCAAGAAGCCTGTTAACTAGCATCTTTTTAGGAAAATTTTGAAATTCCCTGACTTTTTTCATTTTTTCTAAATTTCCCTGACTGAAAATGAAATTCCCTGACTTTTCCCTGACCTGAATTTTTTTTTCATTTTCCAAATTTTTTTCCCTGACCGTGGCAACCCTGCCCTAGCACCCGTGGTCCCACCCCTGGCATATGATCCCGGCAACAGAATGAAAATTATTTTCAATATAATTTCTATCTTTTATTTGTGAGAACACACACAAAGTTTGGTATAAAAAATTGAAATGGTAACCGAAATTTAATGATACTTGACCTTTTGAACTCACCCCAAGGACACCAGATTGAAGCAAGGATAAAAATGTTACTTGCATTTTGTTCTGCTCGTCATCCCAGTCATTTTGATATGCCACATGACCATGTTTGAAAAAAAGTTTTTTGGACCCCCCCCCCCTGGGCACCCCAGCGCCCAAAAGTCCCACCCTGGGGCAATACCGATGTGACAGAATGAAAATCCCATCTGATATGTTTTGTATCATTCATTTGTGAGAACACACACAAAGTTTGGTATAAAAATCTTTGAAATTGCAATGTTAACTGAAATTTAATGATATTTGACCTCACCCCAAGGTTTTCAGTTTGACCCTAGGATGAAAATTTCACTGGCATTCTGTACTGCTCGTCATCCCCGTCAATTTGATATGCCACATGACCAGGTTTGAAAAAAATTTTTTTTGACCCCCTCGGCACCCCCAAGTCCGACCCCTGCAGCATGACCCAGGCAACAGAATTAAAATCCCATCCGATATGTTTTGTATCTTTCATTTGTGAGAACAAACACAAAGTTTGGTATAAAAATCTTTGAAATTGAATTTGTAATTGAAATTAAATGATATTTGACATATTGACCCCTCCCCAGGGCCCCAGGGGGTGGGACCAAAAAAATTGCCGTTGCACGCCCCACTCATGTGAGTAACTCACACACCAAATTTGGTTGAATTTTGTCCAATGGTTTAGGAGGAGATAGCATAACGGACAGACAGACGGAGGCGATTACAATATCCCCTTCCCCTTTTTAAAAAAGCGTGGGGATAATAATTTTCTAATTCGCACTGTATGTTGTGGACAGGAGTTGGAACTTGGAAGCCACTAAACATTTCCAATAAGCACCTCAACAAAATGTTTATGTGGACAAGTTGGAAAAAATATATATTCTGGTCTCACCTTAAGATGTGTCATTAGAGGCAGAATACTTGTAAACAAGGTAATATTACACTTACCCAGGACATTAACAAACTTACTAGGACCAGAGATCCTGAGGTGCTCGCCTGAAACTGAGTCACAGGATCCCCTTACTAAAAGTTAAACTAGGTTATTATTTTAACATCTTGTATGGGCCAAATCCCCAATGATACATGCCAAGACACAAGGCCCTTTGGTTTGACTGTGCCATAAAGTAGGTCAAGGCCAATGGATCTTCATTTGAGTAAAATTGATAGTGCCCACATCCTCAATGCTACATATTAAGACCAAAGGCCAATTTGTTTCCAGAACGTTTTTGTCATATATGGGCCTGGTGGCCATTTTGGTCATGTGACCTTAAATTATATAAAGTTGTCTCATCTAACAGTTCTATACTCCATATGAAATTTGAGTTGAATAAAGCCATTATTATTTAGATTTTTATATAGCAGGATGAAAGATCAAAGGTCAACTTGACAACTGGTACTTCTCTATAACCATTGCCTCATTAGATTATACATATCTAGCAATTATCACACTGGTCAATGTAAACGCACCGGTGGTTGCTACAACGAGCTGGTGGTGGCATTTTTACGCACTGGTGATGGCTTGAAAGGTAAAAAAATCTATACCTATTGAGTTTATGATTTATTTATAAGCTTGCATTTATTTTATTTGTGATGACACCTGGCACACAGACCAACGGTAACATTGCAGTTTATGGCTCTGCCAAGCAATTGGTGATTTAATTCATGGTTTGGACTGCAAATCCAACACAGTTCTGGAGTTCTGCCATGACAGGTGCTTTTTTCTAGTATAACTGCCTAAATTGAGGGAAATCTGCATGTCTAAGCGCAGCTGTTGTCATATTCCCATGAAATAACATCCAAAAAACGATTACCACTTTGTATTTTTTTCTTGGTAAACTAGCAAATGTTTTATTGAGGAATTTTATTACAACGCACTGAGAGCATTTTTTGACGCATTGATACAACGCACTGATGGTTGCCTAGATGTGCCATGTTTGCTGGTACAGCCTCACCACAGCATTCACTGTTCTTATAAACGGCACACAAATCGCTTTTTGAGTCAGCACATGATATTTCAGTACTGTGACGAAGACTCAGGTGAGCCTGTGCAAATGAACAGACTAGCCAGAGCCTTCTCTGCATAGAAAAAAATAGATAGTAGTAATCGTTTTTGGATGTTATTTCATGGGACTATGATAACATAGCTGCAGCTGTGCATAGACATGCCTCAAGTTAGGCAGTAACAATAGAAAAAAGCACCTGTCACTGTCAATCTCCACAACTGTGTTGGATTTGTCGGTCAAACCATGATGTAAATCGCCAATTGCGTGGCAGAGCCATAAACTGCAATGTTACTGATGGTTTCTACGCCCAGGTGTCATCAAAAGTAAAATAAAAGCAAGCTTATAAAGAAATCATACAGTCTATAGGCATAGATGTTGTGGTTTTTGTACACTGATGAAGGCTCAAGCGTGACTCTGCAAATGTGCAGACTCACCAGAGACGCTCCAGAGCTAGCCCTGTTCGCACTTTGATAGTGTTTCTGCCTATTTTTCAGATTGGCTCAAAATCTTTTGATTTAATGAGATTGTTTGTCCGTTGTGATACATTGCAATAGTTAAGAAGTCTCCATGCGAGCTTAACATTCTTGTGCTTCAACAACAGCAGAATCTAGGGCGATGATTTAGTAGCAGTAAAATGCATTTTAGCACCCCAGTGGCTTAGGCTGCTGTCTATTCTATGGCGGTGGTTCTGTTGTTGTTGGTTACTCCCATTATAGGATTTTGTAATTGTTCTATATTTTGTTACTTTATGTCCATTCTTGTTCTGCGATCATCATGATGGGGAAAAGAGAGAGCTGGATGCATTGCTTAGTTTGTCTTCCTGGTGTCTCATGCTTGTTTTGTGGCTATTCCTCTCTGTGCCATGGGTTTGTCTGCAGTTTGTGATTGTGATATTTCCCAATCATAATCACTTACTATTTTTGTGTGTCATTCATGCGAACAGCGATGGCTTTGGTGAGACTGCACATTTGCTTGGTCTAGTCTGAGCCTTCGTCCTAGTTCAAAATTCTTATGTGGTGGCTCAAATGGCGATTGAATGCCAATTTGTGCGAGCAGCGAAGGCTCTGGCGAGTCTGCACATTTGCACAGGCTTACCTTAGCCATCGTCACTGTTCAAACTCTCTTGTGCTGCCTAAAATAGCGATTTGTGTGCTATTCATGCCAGCAGCGAATACTTTGGTGAGTCTGCATATTTGCGCAGGCAAAGTCTCTAGACAATGCGGTAAGTATCTAGATCTCTTGTGCTGGCAGCGAAGGCTCTTGGGAGTCTGCAAGTTTGCACAGGCTCGCCTGAGCCTTCGTCACAGTATTGAAATATCATGTGCTGGCTGAAATGGCGATTTTTGTAACGTTTATGTAATCAGCAAATGCTGTTGTGAGTCTGCACTAGCAATCACATCACTTCTGTGCAACCATCAGTGCGTTGTATCAATGCGTCAAAAAATGCTCCCAGTGCGTTGTAATTAAACATTTGCTAGTTTACCAAGAATAAAATACAAAGTGGTAATAGTTTTTTGAATGTTATTTCATGGGAATATGACAACAGCTGCGCTTAGACATGCAGATTTCCCTCAATTTAGGCAGTTATACTAGAAAAAAGCACCTGTCATGGCAAAACTCCAGAACTGTGTTGGATTTGCAGTCCAAACCATGAATTAAATCACCAATTGCTTGGCAGAGCCATTAACTGCAATGTTACCGTTGGTCTGTGCGCCAGGTGTCATCACAAATAAAATAAATGCAAGCTTATAAATAAATCATAAAGTCGACAGGTATAGATTTTTTACCTTTTAAGCCATCACCAGTGTGTAAAAATGCCACCACCAGCTCGTTGTAGCAACCACCGGTGCGCTTACATTGACCAGTGTGATTATAAAGATTTTGGCTTTAGGGGTTTAACATAGAAAAACTTTTTAAACAAATTTGACCTTGCCATAAAGTAGGTCAAGGTCAACCTAGGATCATCATTAAAAAAATTGTGCCAACTTGTTAGGAATTTGTTGATCTCTAGGTCTTGTTGACAGGCAACTACTGTTTGAAAATTTAGATCATTTACGGAAATTACCATAATACAAATTGCAATCTTACCCATTTCAGCACCTGTAAAAAAGAAAAGAAAAATTTCAGTTAATGAAATTACCATCTTCCCAAAGTACATCTACATGTTACATATTTTTCTGTTTTGATCCTTTATGTCCCAGTCAACAATTTTTGATCCATGCTGTGACAGGTCTTCCTGGGTTTAACCAGTATTAAGCAGCAGATAAAGTGTCTTGCTGGAGGACACAACATAGTAACTCTGTCGATGGTAAGACTTGAACTATAGTCCTACCAGAATAATAAGAAACAGGAATATTTGGAATATTTCTTTATTTCTGGCATTTTGCAAAAGATCAAGCTCCAAAATGGATTTTGAAAACCCTGCATTGTTAGAATAAAATTATTAAAATAGTCTAGTACCGCTGGTGCACCCCCTGATCTCTTGGAAATTTCTACATTTTTAGGTCTGAGAGGCGGGAAGAATTTGAAAGATGTAACAACCATGCGGTGGCCTATATATTTTATATTCATATTTGTACAGGTTTATTCCAAAAAGTTTTGAACAGTTTACAGTAGGGCTGTGGATCGTTAGGTAAGTGGCGATCCGATCTGATCCACGATTCATGAGTTACGATTCACAGATCAAACTGCGAGTCACTGGTTAATAAAAAAAGTAAGATGAAACATCTATTGTTTGGTCTATTTACTTAGTAAATCAGCCCTTTCTGTTAAACCAGAAGTACCACATGTACACAGCTAGATATCAAAGAAGATAAGACTACATTTCCACTCACGACTGTCAAGGCATGCAACACACTTTGTAAATTTGATTTTATATACCTTCCTGAACTCTGACAGAAGAGTGCTGATTTCAGTACAAGGCCCTTTTCCTTTGTCCTGAAGTTCACACATAGACAACATGACCTGGGTACGTAGGCCTAATCAGCTGTCGCCTTGTCAGCAAGAGAAAAAGTTTAAAGAAAAAAAGAACCCTTTGAAATTTATTTGATAATTGACATTTGATAATATTTTTGGCTCTGTTATTAGTACATGTACCGATGTTGTTGTTTTTGTGTGTGTGTTTAAACAAAATAGATTGGAATATATGTATTATCAGCGGATTTTGGAATACTTTGAGGATTTTAATTATCGATAAAGGATGTCACTAACCTGCAAGAAACAAAGGTATTTGAATAAAAGATATTATCAATTAGAACCCTAGTCATAGTGAAAAATTTCAATGGACCATTTTGTGAAAAACTTCTTGTTTCAGTAACAAAAAAGGTAAAAAAAAAATTAGAAAAAAAAAAATTGCGATCCAACAATTTTGGCAGTGACGAATATTCATACTTGATTTTATATTCAGATCCGCAAATATCCGAGTACTCGCAGCAGCCCTAGTTTACAGGTTACGCTCTCTGATGTGGACACGGCATTTCTCTGTATTATTGACATGCTAAGAGGCATTTCAAACCCCATGAATGATTTTAAGCATTCTTTGGCCCTCATTATACGAATAAATGCATGAGGTTGTTTTGCCTTGCTTTTACTGATATAATTTTAGGCCACAAGGTGAGAAAACCTGTCTTTGGGGTTTCCGACCAGGTCATAACCAAACTACAGGGACTAGTTAGTTTTTATATGATATTTTCCAATAATTAAAACATAAATTTATGCGCTGATCAGACTGCGGATGCGCAGGCTTGTCTGCTTCTTTGTTGTTAGTAAATGCCCGAAGAAGGCTTTGTCTCCTCCAGGTTCATTTGAGTCAACATTTGAACACTTATGGACATAGATCAGACTGAACAAGTGTAGTCACACTATTTCTTCAAAACGTGTTTTCATTCATATTTTTATAAAAACTTTCATGCATCTGTAACTTTGCTATTTTTGTTCAGAGTTTCATGAAATTTTCACCAAAATGTAGAACTAACAAATTGGGATGATATACACCATTTTGGGAAGTTTTTGCTAATTTTTTCATTGGAAAAGGGCTGAATAGGGCTGATATTCGGCCCCAAATCAGGCCTATGAAAATCCCTGTATAATACACTTCTACTGCCTTGTGGTAGAAGCCGGCTTTTACAGCAACGTGGTAGAGTGTTTGCCTGTAGATCCAGCTACCGGATTCAATTCCATCTGGGACAGGTTGAAATATTCAAACAATATTTTCACGCTATGACACGTGCAACATTTCACGGACATATACCAAAAGGTATGAATGTTTCCCCAGTGAACCCATACAACCAAAAATGTAAACATTACGACAGGGTTTATTCTAGGATTCGAAAACCAGGGGGGATTCTTTATAGAATAGTGAGCATTTTGCTAAAAATTTCAATATTTTCTCTTATTTGACTTATATAAAAATATCACCACCCTTCTCATTGTCATAGACCGGAAGCATTTTATCAAATACTGACCTGTCTGATTTGAGCACTGTGGGTACATGTGACATATTTGTTTACCTTATGCGTCACAGAGTCATGTGATTCGCCCGATTGGCTGATTCAATATTGTTTAACAAGCGCGTCATCACGTGTCACTGAAACGGTTTCAATGAAAATGCAATGTGGAGAATGTTTTCAAAAATGTTTTAGACAATATGATCAGTCTATGGCTGAATACCGTAATACCTATCATTGTTATGATTTGGCTACCCAATATGACTAGATATCTCCAATGAAGGATTAACTATAGGCTTTTAACGCTTGTTACTTTTTAACGTAGGTGTTTTGAGTAAAGCACACCGCGTAACAGCACAAACCCGATTTTTCAGTCGCAATGTCCCATATCAGACAGGTTGATCCTTTAGTATGGCACATGCGCAGACAATGCCACCCTTCTTTAAATTAGGGGGGGGGACCTTTCAAAAATTGGGGGGGGGGGGGGGAGATCCCCAGCCTAGAATAAACCCTGTACCAGGATATGTTTCTTTTACAAACCTCACCGTGATAAATCAATATACCAATAATACTGTGCATCCCTAATAATGAGTACCCCTCCAATACAGCATGCCCATTCACGTACTGCAGTACGTAATTCACGCACAGAAACGGTCATGCACGCACTTATCATTTGGTACCTACGTGCAAAAACGTAGAGTAATTTTTGTGCACGCATAACCAGTGAACGTTGTGTGTGAATCTCATGAAATTTTCAAGAAAACAAGTCCAGTTTTTTTAGAATTATCGGCTCAGATTTACCGCTGACTGGTATCTTGCATTGATAGTAAACTGTTCAGTATAATATAGCAAAACTCGGGCCACAGTCAACCACGCTTCTAGTAAAGTCAATATTGATTGGTTGTCTATTACTACTGAATCAATCAGCATTACGCTTACATATGCCATGTTAAGTGGACAGGCAAAATTGAAAGTACAGATGTGTGGAAGAAGAAAACTTGATAAATTGCTTGACACGTTTCAGAACTTTAATTTAAATATAGGAGTAACACAATCTAAGAGGTATGTGACATTTTACTGTATTCTATTTTTCAAAAATCATCTATCATTCTGAAGAAGAGGGTGATCTGGATACGTTTGTTTACATTTTCCGTCACCCCTCCCACTCTTCTTCATTCTGTCTTTACCCAAAACTTTCAAAGGCTAGGGTTATTGTGGTTGGGGGTGAATGAAACCGGGCTTACGCCCCTAGGGGAACCTATGCCCAAATTTTTCTCAGGTTCGGACTTAGTTTTTTTTGCAGGGGGTGGGGTGGTTACTTGCAGGGCTCATTTATTAGCATTTTCACAGCATAATGATATCACTGTTATACACATCTAAATGATCTGATTTCATGGCCTCATTACGTTTACTATGAAAAAACAGCTCTAAAATATGTGTACCCTCAAAAATGAACATGTACCCCCAAATGGAAACACCAGGGGGTACATGTACCCCCAAACAGAAATATGAGTGGGCATGCTGCAATACCTGGAATTGGGGGAGGGGTCACGCTTATCATCATCACGGTTATAGTCGAGCTACAGATGTTTGGCAGTATGACGCTATCGCTGGCCAATCATAGCTGGGCGGTACTATCGGATAGCCTCAACAGAGTTTACTATAACCCGGAACTGACTTTGGAACGGGTCACAGAATGGAACGGGGAAATGATCTGGAATAATGCAACAGATAACGGAAATATGGTGTCTGGAACAGCTGCATGGAACAGAGTGGAGACCCTGATCAGACACTATGTCCTGTGGAATCTGATCTGGGTCTTCACTGTTTGCCTACATCCCACAAAAAGGTGGCTAGGCTTATATGGATAAAACAGTATAGAACGGAAATAGCTTATCTCTCAGAACAAACTGCATATCTGCGGAACAAAAGCTAAAAATAGCACAAAACTGTCTAAATTATCTCGAAACGTCTTTCTTTCTCTTTCTTTCTCTATATACTGCCAGACCCTCTTTCGAGTATTATCGGCAGGTGTACTTTGTACACTCCGGGTTGCAGGATGAAAGCCTACAAGTAACCATATCGAAATTACCGTAGGGTTCTTTAACCTGCACAGGGGGTGACTTTCCCTGCACAGGGGACATCCAGTTAACGTCCCGATCCGAAGGACGATGCACTTATCTAGTGTCATCCCTGCAAATGACACTAGAGAAAGCGTGTTCGGACACCGAAATTTTTCTCGCCGCGAGCGGGAATCGAACCTGGGACCTCTAGCACCAGAGGCAAGTGCCTAACCACTGAGCTACCACGTCTGGAACACCATCTGGAAAGATAGCATTTTTTTATCATACAATGGTCCCGCGTGTCAGTTTGCCAGGCCAGGCAGATACTATCCCCTGCCTTGTGGGAGTGAGCCTAATATTGGCTGGAATTACTGATCAAGAACAAGACATAAGACAAATTTTATTTAAAGACCATTCCCCACCCACCAATCATGCGCTTGCAAGTTTCAGAGGACAGTGCCTCACCGTATTTGATTTCGCATCTTGACATTCTGCCATATGGTTCAAAAACATCTTCTAGATCGCGAACCCGACAGCTTTTACTCAGTCTTCCAATAAACAAGCTACCGTCGCCTGAAGAAGAGGAGCGGCGAGACATTTTCTGTTTTTGTCTCGCACATGAACGGGAAAGAGCTGTCAAACCGCAGTTTATTAGAATTCAACGGTCGATAACTAAATAAAATAATATTAGTCTCATATTTTGGTATAGTTATGAAGATCACATAAATTGATTTTGTAACAGTCTATGAAGCATAAAAAGTAATTTAATATTGTACGAAACTGTCAACCCATCTTTAGAAACAAGTATTGATTTTTACAAAAAAAAATGTGCTTGTGAACGAATGTCCATAAGCTCTTCTAGCTATAGCTACTTAAGCTAGGCAAAGAGACTGTTATGAACATTGAGCGCTTGTCGAAAAATTCATGTTATGCTCTTCATAAGCGTAGGAGTGAATTGCTGTGTCTCCATACTAAACACTCAGTATAAACATTGATATCAAGTGGTATAATACAGATTAGAAGTCTTTTGGTTGCATGCCTGTACATATATATACCATTTTCTTATAAACTTAGGTAGGACACTGTAAATATGTCTCTACAGTAAGATATATACATATATATACCAAGTACGAACAATGAAGTATAAAGTTGTGTCTCAACCTTATGCCTGCTTTTGATATAGTAATACTAAAACAAATCAATCTTAACAATTAGAGATATACCCTTAAGGTAAAATATACACATTACTTTTGAATTATTATTACAATATTTCCAACGCTGGATGTGCTTAATATGAAGAGGATTATATGTAACTATTCGTCGCTGGATCAAGATTCTTCTAGATGAACATCCAGTTTGGCCCTTTTGTTACTGGAATTTTAACTGTGACTACAGTCTATTTATAAAATACGCTTTTAATGTGAAAGTGCTGTAATTTTATGAACTGTGGTTACTTTAAACTGTGTTTTAATACAAACTGTATGCCCAAGTCAGCATAAGCTGTTGAGCCTGAATAGGCTGGATCCCTACAAACAACAACAACAATATAGGCCTACTGCTCATCATCTTGAATCAGCTAACCAAATTTGAAGCTCCTATCTATAATAATTTTTGAGATATCATGTTTAAAATATTTTTATCTTAAATTTCACATGGTAATCTAGACTTATCATCCCCTATCAGCTGACCAAGTTTGAAGCTTCAAGAACCAGAAGAAACTACAATAATTACTGTATATGTCGAAATCAAGCAACAAAAGCAGTGCGTTATGAGAATGGAATTGCGGAATCAGTTGAAAGGAAAATCCAAAATCTTTCTGGGCATATGTTAACTCAAAGACTAAAATGAGATCTGGAATTAGTGATTTGAAGGATGAAAACAATAGTATGCGTTCTAGTGATGAGGATACAACTAATATTTTAAATGATTTCTTCGCAGCGGTGTTTACAAGAGGAAGGGATTCAGTTACATGTAGGGGAGACCGGGGCAAAATGATCCACTTTTTTTAAATATTTTTTTCCTGCTTTTATGACTGGATATATCTTTTTGATTTTAAATGCATAATACACTGTCAAGTATTAGCTACAACTTGAGAGAAAGAAAAACAGGCATAAAGTGACATTAGTGCTTGAAATCAAGCATTCAAAATGTGTGGTCAGATGTATCATTTTGCCCCATGCACGGGGCAAAATGATACAGTACACGGGGCAAAATGATACAGAAAGACTTTTCTCATCTCAGATTCAAATATTCAAGATGTAGCACAGAAATACCTATAAACACAATTAAACAATGTATAATGCTATATATCGCCACGGAAATATGATTGAACACGAACAGTTTTCTGAATTTTCTGAGTCACATTTGTTACCATTCATGTTTTATGTTTTGCCACGGGCAAAATGATACAGTTGACCACCCATTTTTAACATTCTGAAAAATAAAATGGTACCTTCCTGACATAGCAGTATCATTTAATTTTCTTGTGATAGGAATAGGCAGTTTCGTTAAAAATATCTTGAAAATGCTTAAAACAGAGTCAAATTAGATTGTTTCAGACTGTATCATTTTGCCCCAACCACGCTGTATCATTTCGCCCCAGTGACCTCTTGTTTACTGTTCTCGTAACAATTCAAAAAGTCGACACCCCACATTAGTTCTGATTATTTGGAGACATATCAGTATCTATATAGTTCAATTTACACTATACAATTAAGATATATATCTACCACATTTTTCACATTCATTAAATAACTGATACCTTCGAAATTTACTCAAGGTGCCTCAAAAGTCAATTGTTTATATAACAAGCTTAACTTTGCTCTGTTTTGGCTGAGGCTTTCTTATAATATGGCGGATTTCAAAATGGGCATTTAGTTTGAGTAAGAAACGTCATATATGGCATCATCGTTTGAAAAATCGTGCTGTTTCATTTTGCCCCGTGTATCATATTGCCCCGGTCTCCCCTACCTTCCTTTCAAGCACAAGCAGTTCCAAATAATGTTATTCAATTGTATGCAGAAATGTCCACCGTAACATAATGAGGCGTACAACGAATTCACACCGGATTGGTGGCAATCGAAAACGTCAATATTGTCGACGAACGTAGACCAAAAATAGTTAGAAACAGACTTTTCAATTGCCATAAGTCGCCCGACTGGCGACCATTGGCAATCGAAAACACTGGTAGTAGCGATTTCTGATCCGCGTTCGTCGATTGTTAAGTGAGTTTTCGATTGCTACATATCTGGTATGGAAACAAATTTCTTTTTTTTCAACAGAAATATGAAAAATGTATTGAATTATTCATAGTAACCCTTGTTTCGGACTGTTCTGGCTATGTATTCAGTAGACCTATATTCAATAAACACTTCAGATATGCGGCAATCGAAAACGTTTATACTATCGACAAACGTAGATCTAAGATCGTTAGAAACAGAGTTTTTGATTGCCGTTTGTAGCCCGACAGTAAATAAATCCTAGTATCCGTTATTTTGGATTGGTTTGGCTACGTATTCAGTAGGCCTATATTCAATAAACCTTTCAGATATGCGGCAATCGAAAACGTTTATTCTATCGACAACGTAGATCTAAGATCATTAGAAACAGAGTTTTTGATTGCCGTTTGTAGCCCGACAGTAAATTATTTCTAGTAGCCATTGTTTTGGATTGGTTTGGCTGCGTATTCAGTAGGCCTATATTCAATAAACACTTAAGATAGGCGGCAAACGAAAACGTTAATACTATCGACGAATGTAGATCTAAGATCGTTAAAAACAGAGTTTTTGATTGCCGTTTGTCGTCCGACTGGCGACAAATGGTTATCGAAAACACTGTTTCTAGCGATTTGTGAACCGCGTTCATCGATTGTTCAGAAAGTTTTGGATTGCCGCCTGTCCGATATGATGAAGGAGCGTATTTTATGGTAATTGAAATAGTTTGGTCATTTCTCCATAAAATATTAGCGACGATATATCTTAACTTGCAGACGATGTCCTTGAGCGGGCTGTAACGGCGTTGCAGCCCTCTGCTGCCATGTTGTAATGGGATTGAAGCCCGCGCACAGTGATTTGCATTGCGACACGTTAAATTTAGATGAAACGTACAACTGTCAGCGATTGAAACACGTCAAGTTTCTATAGTAAACACTCATAAGGTATATAACAATGGACGATAATGCACGTCCCCATAGGGCTCGTGTGGTTAATGATTATCTTGAGGATGAGAGTATCGAACGTTTGGATTGGCCTTCACGCTCACCTGACCCCAAACCAATTAGGCATGCCTGGGACGCTATTCAGAGACGAATAAATACATGTTTGGCACGACCACAAACAGCCCAGCAGCTTGCAAATGCTCATGTAGAGGAGTGGGTATGAATCCCTCGTTCAGACACGTTTGGCACGACCACAAACAGCCCAGCAGCTTGCAAATGCTCATGTAGAGGAGTGGGTATGAATCCCTCGTTCAGACACGTTTGGCACGACCAGAAACAGCCCAGCAGCTTGCAAATGCTCATGTAGAGGAGTGGGTATGAATCCCTCGTTCAGACACGTTTGGCACGACCACAAACAGCCCAGCAGCTTGCAAATGCTCATGTAGAGGAGTGGGTATGAATCCCTCGTTCAGACACGTTTGGCACGACCACAAACAGCCCAGCAGCTTGCAAATGCTCATGTAGAGGAGTGGGTATGAATCCCTCGTTCAGACACGTTTGGCACGACCACAAACAGACCAGCAGCTTGCAAATGCTCATGTAGAGGAGTGGGTATGAATCCCTCGTTCAGACACGTTTGGCACGACCACAAACAGCCCAGCAGCTTGCAAATGCTCATGTAGAGGAGTGGGTATGAATCCCTCGTTCAGACACGTTTGGCACGGCCACAAACAGCCCAGCAGCTTGCAAATGCTCATGTAGAGGAGTGGGTATGAATCCCTCGTTCAGACACGTTTGGCACGACCACAAACAGCCCAGCAGCTTGCAAATGCTCATGTAGAGGAGTGGGTATGAATCCCTCGTTCAGACACGTTTGGCACGACCACAAACAGCCCAGCAGCTTGCAAATGCTCATGTAGATGAGTGGGTATGAATCCCTCGTTCAGACACGTTTGGCACGACCACAAACAGCCCAGCAGCTTGCAAATGCTCATGTAGAGGAGTGGGTATGAATCCCTCGTTCAGACACGTTTGGCACGACCACAAACAGCCCAGCAGCTTGCAAATGCTCATGTAGAGGAGTGGGTATGAATCCCTCGTTCAGACACGTTTGGCACGACCACAAACAGCCCAGCAGCTTGCAAATGCTCATGTAGATGAGTGGGTATGAATCCCTCGTTCAGACATAACAACACTAGTGCTGAGCTTGTGGACACGCTGTACTGAAGTCATTGATGCTCGTGGACGCCACACACGATATTAGAACTGACCATAACGAGTAAGAATGCTTCCCAGGTATAAATTTCAAAAAGACATTACCCGGCCCATCTCTATGAAAAGGGTGTGTGTTTCGGATATGGCGGTTTATTGACTTTTGATTTTTAATTGTTTTCTTAAACCTCTTAACTAAAGCAACGCTTGACTGATGAAATTATAATAAACGTTATTTTGCTACTATAGTATTAAATGGGGAATATTAATTCGCAAATAATTGTTTGACCCTTATCTTGTTTTGAGCAGTATATATAAAATAATAAGCAATTGGTCTAAACATATACACAGGTTTAGATAAACAAAATTTTTGAGCGTAAAATTCTAAATATTTTCTTACCCATCAGTTTTAATATATGTTTTGGGTGCTCTCAAAAGAACCGTCTCATTGAGACGGTTCTTTTGAGTACCCACAACATATGTTTTGGTTGAGAAATAAGAATTTTTTTGGTACGCACTCTTAACTAAAGTCCTGCATATACGCATTCTTTTGAGTACCCACAACATATGTTTTGGTTGAGAAATAAGAAAATTATTTTATTTTTGGTACGCACTCTTAACTAAGTCCTGCATATACGTATTTTTAAAGGCATTTGGTATCGCAATACTACTAATAAAAATAGTAGCAAAATTAAATAAAAAGTACTGAACACAATGTAAAATACATAAATAAACTAATAAAAAGTTTGCACACAATGCAGCACAAAATGCAAATTATAAAAATGAACTAATAAAAAAAGTATGCACACAATACAAAATATAAAAATGAACTGATAAAAAGTATGCACACAATACAAAATAAATGAACTAGTAAAAAGTATGCACACAATGCAAAATATTAAAATTAACTTACAAAAAGTATTCACACAATGCAAAAATAACACTGAATAAATGAAAATGAATTAATAAAGATAAAAGAAAATAATTATAATAACAGTCATATAATTTGTTAAATCATTAAGCACAGTATAAATTCCCTTTTTGTTTGTTTTCTTGCTTTCGGCTTAAAGGGATGTCTATTAATTTGTATCACCAATATTCTAAGTAATGATCTTATTTATGGTATCAAGTGTTAAGCATTTCCATCATGGAATATTCATGCTAAGCTACCCCCTTCTATGAATAATTACATAAATAAACTTCACGTTTGCGCATAGATCAAAGAAATTACTTGTCAGGTCCACTATAGTGTGTAGGATCATATACCGAGCAAAAAAAGAAACGCACCACTTGGAACTGCTCATCTCTGTTGGTTGTTGGTTTTGTTGCTTTACGTCCCAAGTCAACAGCTATGGTCATTGCGGGACGGTCAGTTCACCTAACCACACTTTTTCCTGGGCAGGCTTGAACAAGCGGTTAACCAGTAATTCGTGCACATACTTTCGCTTGTAACTGACAACAACCCTTCTTGAATGAATCAGCGGAAGGGAGGAGAATGACCGTAGAAATCATTTCATGATCAATCTCCACGAAAGTATGGGACCGGACCGGGATCGAACTCGCGACCCCTGGATCTGCAGTCAGACACGCATCTGTAGCCAGACACGTTACCGACTGCGCTACGCGGCCCGGCATCTCTGAGGAAGATCACAAGTGATAGGCCAATTTAGTTTATATCAGTGCAAAGGTATGTCAGGTACTGCTGCGTCACACGTCTTTTGCAATCAGGCGTCGAAATTTTGTTAAAGAAAATTGGTCATGAACCAAGTGGGGGTCAAATTGTAAAGTCACAGGAAATAAGCGTTTTTATAATGCTCTCTTGCTGGATTAGTTCAAGCTATTGGGTTAATCTCAGTAGACCAAATTGTATACAGACACTTATTCTTTGCAAATTATATCTTTAAATTCATCATTCGCGATAATTGAACTCTAGGTAGCCCATGTTTTGTGACTACCCTTTGGATAACGATTCCACACTGGAGATAAACCTTACACACATTTAAAGAATTTAACATTGTTTTAATCAATTTAAATGATCCTAACTGATGAAAATGGATTTTGGAATAACCAAAAAGCATCAATAAACACATTGGTTGTCTCACATAACGACAACATATCGTTTTCATACTTTGCTAATGTGAAACATACTCGGAATTTCATGTATACAATAGCGTTGAATTAACGCTTCAAAAACCTCTTTACCCTTCGCCTTGATGTGTTTTGTATCTACACAGGGAAAGTAGAGATACTCATCTACGTCCAATTTAAATTTTAGTAAAATTTGATCAAAAATGAATATTTCATAGCAATTAACATTTTCGTATTAAAAGGAGATCTTAATGGGAAAATCGTAGTGGTACGTTTCTTTTTTTGTCGGGTATATCTAAGCAAACAGAGCAGACACTGATCAGACAACTCTTACAAGAGCTGTCTGATCTGGGTCTGCTCTGTTTGGAGAAAAATAAAATGCGTCTCTATGATGAGGTAAAGGGTTGATTAAGTTATAGACGTGACAGACAAAGTGCGACTCCCATTACGCGCCTCTTATATTATAATTATTGATCATAATCGCCTGATAGGTCGCCATCTGTTTCCACGGAACATAAATATATGTATATAAATATATATATGCCGCGACATGATATTTCCAACAATGTGGTATGTGCGACCAGCAAAGCCTCAGATCAGCCTGCGCATACGCGCAGTCTGATCAGAGCCTTTGCAAGTGGCTTGAATATTCCATGACTGTTTACCTAATCACTGAACACCATTTGGAGTTTCTTAGCTTAAAAGGACGCTGCCCAGGCTCGTCTGAGTCTACACTTGTCAAAATGCCATATTGTTGGAAATCACATGTCACAGCTCATATATAGAATATGGGCATTGTCGTGAGATAAAATGTCTTCAGGGTTTGCGATCAGACTTGGATCAAACCAGCCTGAGAAGCTACAAACATGTAAGAAGTTAGGCTAATTCCAAATGCTCTGATAAGACTATGTGGATGCACCCTCTTTGCTTTTTTCATTTTTAAGTTAGTTCCCTTTGTCCGTCAGAAAATCGAGTCCGCAACTGAAACCACCCTCTATTTTTATCACCTTCCTTCGGATCTGGCGAACTTAAATGCATGCAATTCCATACTGGACCCCTATATTACATACTTCCATGTTATATTATTGTACGACCTAGATTTAATTGGACATCGTCGTCTTTTGGCAATCGTTTTCATGTGACACAATGAATTGGTGAAACACCTTTAAATGAGTAAGTTTTTCGTTAGAATGGTTTGTAAAAAAGGCTTTGACAAGAATTCGTCGTCTTTTGTGAGTCTGCATTTTACAAATTCTCCCAAACGCACCTTGTGGGAAGACATGAAACTCTTTTTACGTATTATTGGCTTAAATCGAGCATCAAAAATTATTATACAGTTGGTGTGGTTGCAGTACAGTTTTGTGCTAAGGTTGTTTCTATCCAAAGTAAGAAAGACGACAAAGATCAGGAAACGATACAATCAAGTACTACACCTGACCTAACTTAACCTCCTTCTCGATTCCAGCTAAGGATTGGGAAAAACAATATTTTGATCGAAATATATTGGATATCTCGATTGAAATGACACATTTCGTTCTGGGTATATTACAAGTGGGGTATATCTATATATAGGCCACTCTGAGCTTTGTATAAGGTTCGTTTAATTTGCATAATAATTTGGGGGTCACTTACAGGCCACTGCTATGTGTATGAAGTCAACCACCCACAGGTCTTGCAAATCTATCAGACTGTTTGAAACATTTTATTCTATCAGCAAGACAATGCCAGCATACCTGCAATATGGCAAGGAACTGTTTGCAAGCTGGTCATGTCATACCCCTTTCACTGGCGTTCCAGGTCCAGATCCACCCCTGGGATATTCTAAGCCAGCGGATACATGATCGTATCCCTTTCCAGCTGCCACATTTCTCGAATTTGAACACTAGCTGGTTAAATAATGGCAATGTATCCCACAAGGGGATGGGGGTACAACACCAGGCTTCACTCAAGCATGCACAAAAGGCTCATAGAATACATTCATAAAGGTGGCGGTAATACAAGATATGACATACAATATACAAATTTGTAATTATAACATGTTCAACAAAGCCTGTAAATTGGGGTGGCCTTCTCTTTATTAGCATTAGTTGTTATATCTCGTTCGAACGGATGTGCCTCTTTTAAGCTGGACTACCGGCGATGACAAGCTACATGTAAATCCTTTTGCCCTCCCACACGTGAGAGTGGTTGCACGTGCGCGAAGATTAGAATTACGAAGGACCGTAAAATAAATATAGTTAAATAACTCAATGGAGGTATAGATATATGTGTATTCGATATTGTTATAAATATTGAATCGTATCTGTATTATGGGCCGGTGGCCAGAAATACTTAATAATAAATATTGTCATTGTCATTGTCATTGTAAAAGAACAACTGTCCATGGCATTGCGAGACTCACTTTGTTATATGACAGTTGTCGTCGCGAGAAGACCTTTCCTCGCTGTTTCCGACCAGGTCAGACTCAAACTTGGGTGTGTAGCTACAGAGGATAGGTAGATATTTGGAGAGATTATACATCCTATATTATGGTATAGCGGAAAACGAAGGATCAATCTGTGTAAATGTAGAAGGGCAAATAATTATGTTCTTCGCATATTCACAAAACATATTTTCCAATCGCGCACCTGATGTAATTATTTACATATCTACAAGTTCGTTTAGGAAGCGATATGAGAGTTGAAGAAATGGCATCGAAGTTCATTTTACTCATTCATTTCTAAATTTCATGACTTTGCCCGTTGAAAAATGATGCTTTCTGAACAAGAAATAAACTGCCTGAAAATGTGCCAGAAGTCACCAAATTGCACCGATTTCCCAAACTTTTCATGGGGGAGCATGTCCCCTGACCCCCCTACCCGCGCTTGCTACTTACAGTGCTCGCGTTCATATATTCTGTGCTTTAAAACATTCACACAAAATCGCAAACTTGTTGCAAGGGCTCCGAGAACATATGAGCCATAACATGATATACTGAAGGACTTTAAAAACGCACCACCTGCTTAAATGCTAATTTATGTCGAAAATTGGATATTTTCATTATGTGATAAATAGAATTGACAAGTTCCGTCATTTAGCTTGCATTCAATAAGAAAATCGAAACGCTGTGGCTTATGATTGCCGTGACGTCGCGATAATTCTGAGACAGCTCAAAATCAAAAAGTCACAGAGTACCCATACCTTCCATAATGAACGAAAAAAAGTTTTCGAACCGATGTTTGTTCTTGAAAGCAAAAGGAAAGACAAAATCAAACCATGAAGTTTTAGGCCTCTGGCAACGTTCATTACGTCTACATGACGTCATTGATTTTTGACGTAATTGGTCGTTTATATCCTAAGTATCAAGAATTATCAAAATATTTTTGTTGCCAACAGATTCTCCTTAATCAGTTGCATAATAGGCAAAGGTATCGCGACATGCGCGGACGTCACCCGTCTGTTATGGATGTTTGAAAATTTAAGACTGACGTTAGCAAAGAAACGCTGCGAGTGGGAGTGTAATAAAACAATTATTTCTGAAAACTTTTATGTTTTTCCATTTGTTAAGACACCTGGCTACCACCTAACAAATTTTGTTTTCAAATTGAATCAAATTCACATTTGTCAGACGACAATTGTTGAAAAACATTTACGTCAATATTACGTCAGAATGAACAGCATGAGCAAATCGAAATCATGGCAAATCATGGTCCATTTTGCAAGAGGATAAAAAATGATAAAGAAAACATCCCCAAATCAATCATGTGCAAGAGACAGAGAATGTAAAATGGTGCGTTTTTAAAGTCCCTCAGTATATTTACAACAATGTGGTATGTGCGACCAGCAAAGGCTCAGACCAGCCTGCGCATGTACACAGTCTGATCAGAGCATTTGCTAGTCGTTTGAATATTTTATGACTGAGTAGCTACTGACCGAACATCATTTGGAGTGTGCATGCTTATAAAGAGGCTGCACATGCTCGTCTGAGTCTACACCTGTCAAAATGCCACATTGTTGGTAATCACATGTCACGGCTCATATGTAGATTGAAATTATTTTTGTTGTGTGAAAGTATGCCAAATTCATTACGACAGCGCTGAAATTTTACTAATAGGCCAGAAGTTCAAGTTCAGCTGGATTTTTTTTCTATGAAGCCAGAACGGTATAAGTACGGTTCCTGCCGAAATCAGGATCGCTTTTAAAACTTTAAGGTTTTTTTTTGGTCGTTTTCAGACTTGTCTGCAAAGGCAACATTAAAAAGATTAACCTCAAAAATAGCAAAGTAATGAAGGCTAAAATTGGCGCTAGAATGCACCAGAATACACCAAATTGCACAATTTTTTAAACAATTTTCAGGAAAGCATGCTCCGGATCCCACAAGTATGGCTTTGCGCCTTCTGCGCTCGCACGAAAATACATTATGTTTAAAATATGGCTATATTTAGCATGCTGATTAAGATATGGAGTTGATACATCACTTGTGACGAGTTTGTTTTCATGAGTATACAATTGCTGCATTTGATTTTGTAACCGAAAACTCGTTTTCTTGAATGACGAGTAAAGATTCCATAGCTACATTTTTTTTTATTTTTTTTTTTAAAGATGTGTTATCATTCTAATTTATTTTCTATATATGATTATTACGAAAGGGTAATGTGCTTTGATAAAATTTTTTGATATTTTCCAGCATATTTTGTGCAACGTACCCACTTTGTTAAGGGTGTTCATATTTAGAAACATTTCTTTGAATGAGGAATTGTTCAACTGAACAAATTCTGCTTTTACTGCATGTTTTCAACGCGTTAAAATTGGCATTTAGATTCTAGTACTATTTTTCATGCCCATTTTTGGTTAAATTGTATTCGGATCGCTCATAATTATGTTAGGTTAATGCCTTGTACTAGGGGAGCTAGAGATTCAAAAATTGGCAAAAAGTGGCCGGAAAGTAGCAGAATTTTAGACTATATTCTCAGTTAGTATGGTGTTTCAGAAGTGTGAAAACAGATATTGCACAAATTTTAAGTCTTGCAAAAGATGTTTATTTATGGGTTTACCATAGCTACCCTCATGCAGGCTTCATGTGGTAGGCTATTCAATACATTTCTGAAAAGAAAAAAAATATTTAGACCAGATAGGTCACAATTCCTACTATCTGCATATTGCTTTACAGTAATTTAATTAAAAGCACCAAACTGACAATAAGTTTAAATGACTTATGCTTATGTAATTGTTATATACGTTACTTACAATCAAATATATAACTGTTGTTTACTTGGCCATGGGCTCTCAAAAGACTTTTGGAGGGAGATTTTTGTATATTAAGATTTTCTTAGCTACTTTATTTATTATAAAATGACTGTTAGCTTTTGATGAACATGTGCATTTACCATGCAATAGCAAAGTCTAATACGTTACCATTAGATAATAAAGAAACACCTAGTACAGTGTTGTTATCATTTGCATCGTTTTCTTACATATCGTTATGACTGATATTTTAATTAGATGCAGCTTATTAGCAGAATAATAATATTAGTTTAGGCACCTAGGAGGTCTGTTATATACGTTACTTTCTTTAAAACAATATTTTTGTGCACTGTTATGTGTATATGCATTCAAACAGCTAGTAGGTAAAAATGAAATTTGACTACCAAGTTAGTGCTCAAAATCAGATTTGAAATATTGTATTATTAAACATTTAATATGAATGAGATGCAACATCAACAAAATCATATTTGGTTTAAAAGGACAAACTTGAAAATAAAGCACATAAATGCCATTAAGTATACGTTTTAGGAATCATTTAAATAAGATAATTGATGCCTATTTATTATTCATAACTAACTCGTTTCAAAAAGCTTAAATGATTCATTAAAATCTGTGCCATTACCATGTATTTGCTTCTTTTCATGCATTAAAAAGGCGTTAAATGACATATACAAGACATTTCTTTCACTGTCAACAGCTCATTGAATAAATAAAAAGCGCTCAGTAACATAGTCAGATCCATCAGACATTGTAAAAGCCATCAAATATATGCATTTATAAACAGTTACAGCAGCTATATTTAAAACAATAAGGCACAAAATATACCTTAAAACTCTAAAAATGTAAGATATTCTAAGCAGAAGTCCAAATCAAGAAGTGAAACATTAAAGATACCTTCATCAGTGCCATATGAAACAAAACTGAAGTTTGTGAAAATCGTGATGATTTCTGTCTCTGATTTAGCACCCGCCTTAGCTGTTTTGAGGTTAAAATATTTTAGTATCTACAGCGTGTCCACTTTGGAAAAGAGTTTTATTTATGTTGGTAACGTACATTACAAAAATATAAAGATCATTGCGTTAATCATTGTGGTGCCTGGTTCTACACGTTTTTGAAGCATTGAAACAGGACAGCATTTATTCTAAATTACCATTTTAATACTTTAGAAACAGAGACATGTCTGTCAATAAGTTGGAAAAGCTCCCCTGCATTGTTAGTATTGTAGACACTTCTTAATGATTAGACTTCGATAATCAGGACCTTGAGCAAACAAATTTCTAGAATAGGACTTCATTTATCATATCTTCCAGAATGTCTGCAGACATTTGCTTTTTAGCTATATAGCTTATCAGCATACGTGATAGAATCTGCTTTAATGTTTGTTTTATTCAGCAGGACACTATTTTTTTACACTCACAATAAGTAATCATAACAACCGTCATTCAGTCCTTAAAACTAACTAATTAATACCCATAAAACATGTACAAACTTGTTAAACGATGCTATATTTATGGTAATAACTATATTGATAATTCATGTAATAGAAACAAAATCCATACTTATGCTACTTTCAAAGAATACTTTCAGATAGTATACTCAACAAATGCTATGCTGTATCATACCTACATATAGTGCAATTGGCAATAGAGATAATGTTATCACTATCTGAGATGTATCATGATACTTTTACAAATCGAAAGAAATACAATTACTTATGCAGACCATTGATAAAAAAGAGTGACAGACAAATTAAACATGCATACATACTATTTGTTAAGTTTATGCATATTTCCTTAGCATAACATTTAAATCTCTTATTTGTGTAAGTAATGATACTAACTATTGTGCCTTCTCTATTGTCCATATAATTATTATTTTATTAGCACAGTAGATAATTTAATATGCTTTTTTTTGTCTCTATACCCTGATGTGTTTACAACTCATCTATTATTTAACACACATAAAAGGAATCAACTGACAGGATTCCTGCAATAGTTTGTTTAAAATAGGGTCCAAAGACTGCTATGGTATTATGATAGAACTTCACATCAGCTATATTAGCACTAATTACTAAAACTAAATTTGATCTTATGACTGCTATTTTTACTCTAAGATATTGCTATTCCTATCAGCATTCTGATTAACGTAAATAATCTTTTAAATGGTCATTTTAATGCGTCCTAGTTAAATTTGGCTTAAACATTTTCTCTCTGTTGAAATTTTATCAAGTGAATTTTTTTTGGTATCGTAAATTAAAACTGAAGAAATCTAGATTTCTTGGATATGATCACTGCCTTGCCATGTAAAACCCATCCTTGTGAATGATTTCCCCAATTTCAACGGCAATAATATTTTGAATAACCCATTCAGTTTTAAAGTTTGCATTGCTTTGACGAATAATTAGTAGTGTTAAGTTAAAAGGATTATCAGTTTCATTAATCAAACAATGAAAGCCATGTTAAAAATGAGCTGAAATTAAAGTTCATGGCTAGAATAAATTCAAAAGTCACTTTTTGAGTTTTGATATATGCATAAATAGATGTGGCTTAAACAATTTACATAACAGAGCCACTTTCTTAAAGAAAAAATGATAACAAACACTTATCTTCCCTTAAATTTAATGTAAATTAAGCAGCATATTATTTTATATATTCATAAAGGAGTGATACTGTCTAGATTGCCAGCAAGCATCTTCTTTCTATAAGTGAACATGACTAGGAAATGTCACAATCACAGACTCCTGACTGACCCACTGCACCTCAAGGAAGGGGCACGAAACACAAATATCTACAACATAATTTAAGTAAAGCAACCAGCTCTCTTCCTTGTCAAAATGATTGCTGAACTAGAAACAAATTAGAAAACAAAGGCCAGATACAAAACTCCCACAACCAATAGGAACAACAACAAACAAAGTTTCGAAAATCCACACATCATTCCAGAAATTCTTAGATATTTTATCATAAATAGAATAGATATGTTATTTACTATTTTATATATTGTGATGAGTGTGAACAGGTTCGACACAAAGCTTTGGCTGCTTCTGAATAGCTTATTAGATTGTTTTGTTCAATTAAAAGGAAGAAAAAATGTGCAAATATCTAAATTTGTTTTAGGTTTTCAGACTCAGTTGTATATAGAAAACGGTTGAGACAAATTATAATCATGATATATGTTTTTGTTTATTTATAGTTATATATGTTACTTTAGCAAATTTGACTGAACAAGCTTAAGGGAATGTATCCTAGTTGAGATGATTCATCAGACTTATCATTTTATAAGTTTATAAATTACATAACATAACATAGAAAAATAAGCAAACAATGTGTTTTGTTTTTAAGTCAAGATGTATACAATTTTAAAAGAAAATTTTACAACCATATACACAGTCTCCTAATTACTACTGATAACTTCTTCTCTTGGAACAAATGCTCTTTTTAAGCCTATAAAACACAGCCCCCCCCCCTTTGTAATGTACTAAACTTTCCAGTGATGTATAATTCAAGCTATTTAGCAATATTTAGAGTTTATGAAAGAAATGGTAAAAAATTATTTTGGTCTATTAAAATTCAGGTGAAATTCTTAATAAATTGAAGTCTAGAGGTTTTCTAGCATCTGGTTTGTCTACATATGATTTCTCTACTCTCTATACTACATTGCCTCATAATCTAATAAAAGAAAAACTAACAGAATTAATTGAACAAACATTTAACAGAGAGGGCTCACTTTATTTGGCTTGTAATGATAAAAATGCCTCTTTTACATCTGAACAACCTAAACGATATACAATTGTGGTCATGTCAGAGAATGTGTGATGCGCTCCATTATCTTTTGGACAATATATTTATAAGATTTGGCTCAAAACAAATAGACAAATTGTCGGTATTACAATGGGTACTAATTGTGCTCCTCTTGTTGCAGATTTGTTTTTGTTTTGTTATGAGAGAGACTTTATGTTGTCTCTGTCAGACAATAGTCAAGCTGATATTATTGAAGCTTTTAACTTTACCTCCAGATATTTAAACGACTTGCTTAATATTGATAATCCTTATTTTGAACAAATGGTAGGTCAGATATATCCCACGGAACTTCAGTTAAATAAGGCGAATTCTTCTGATACTGAAGCTCCGTTTTTGGACTTGAACTTGTCAATAACAAATGGCATAGTTTCTTCTAAAATTTATGATAAACGGGATGATTTTAATTTTGAAATAGTAAATTTCCCGTTTCTTGATGGAGATGTTCCTCGCTCTCCTTCCTATGGTGTATATATTTCTCAGCTAATTCGTTTTGCTAGAGTGTGTTCTAATGTTGATGACTTCAACAACAGAAACTTATTTTTAACTGCTAAATTATTAAAACAAGGTTATAGATATCATAAAATTCGTAAAGCATTTTCTAAATTCTACCACAGACACCCAGAGTAAATTGTTAAATACAACATCCGGTTAAAACTCTTCTACAACAAGGCATATAAGAACCTATATTTTATGGTGATTTAGTTTATAAATTCAAACGAGTTGTTGGAAAACCTAATTTTAGTGATCAATTCAAAAATATAGTAAAACGTAATATAAGGGTTGGATATAATTTAGATGTCATGCGAAAGTCTGCATGCCTAGTTTTAAACACAATCACGGTTTATAGCTATGGTTTCCTCTTTAATTTCACGTCGGTGGGTCAGGCCTCAGACTCTATGACGGCTCTGACATAAAGCTTTAATCGGTGGGTTGGTGCCTAACGCTTATCTGTAGCTGGACCCACCGTGGCTCAACTTGAGGTTTTCTTTAGCTCTGACTATCTGTGAGTTATGAGCCCTTTTCTTTGTTTCATCACGGTGTAGTAATTTGATTAGAGTGTTTTTTTCCATGATGATACATTGCATTAGTTAGATGGCCTCCATGCGAGCTGAACATTTCTTGTGCTTCAACAACAGCAGAATCTAGGGCGAAGATTTGGTACCAGTATAATGCATTTAAGCCCCCCCCCCCCCACCCCCGGTGGCTTAGGCTGCTGTCTGTTCTAAGGCGGTGGTTCTGTTGTTGTTGACTTTTTGTTTTTGTTACTCCCATTGTGGGAGTCTGTAATTGTTCTATGTTTTGCTGTAAGTTACTTTATGTCCATTTTAGTATTGCAATCATCTTGATGGGGAAGAGAGAGCTGATTGCTTTGCTTAATTTGTCTTCCTGGTGTCTCGTGATGGTTGAACGGCTTTTCCTCGCGGTGCCACGGGGTTGTCTGCAGTTTGTGATTGTGGTATTTCCTGATCATACTCACTTACTATTTTTGTTTGTCTTTAAATTTGTTTTATACGTTGCGTATTGAAAATCGAACAACAAAATGATATGTGATCTCAGAAATGCTGTTAAAAGTATTACTCTAAAGTCGGTGATATCAAAACAATTATCATAAGGTGTTTAAAAGCTTACAGAAAAAAATGCATGCTTATTTTCAACTTTAAGAGGCTCTAAACCTATATAGAATTGTATCTATGGTCATCTAATTAAACAGCTTATAACTGACAAAGTATTTATGTTAGAACGTATCTGTTTGCAGTTTTGAAATGATCAGTTAACGCTCTTTTAAATACATCTAATTCTGAAGTTAAACACATATTGAACATTTTGTCAAATGAAAGTTTTAACAAAAAAATAATATTTTATGGGTATAGTTAAAAATGTAACGTAAATGACATTATAATGAACCCAAACAACTTTTAAAAACATCAACATGTGTAGAGTTGCATGTTCTTATAGATTGCATAAATGTTCTGTTCATTTAAACGTTTCAACTTCTACCTAGATGGACTTAATTACATATTTTTGTTTTTAAGAAAATGAGGGGTAACGTATTAAACATACTGTTACAGGTATGTTTGCAAGACTTAAATTGAGCGCAATATCTGGTTTCATACTGCCTATACTATCTTCTAAAGGATAAAACAAGTGAAAACTCTGCTAAAAAGGGGGCATACCTAAATGCTTATTTTTGACATTTTTGAACCCTGGCTCCCCTACTATTGAAATTCTCTTGGTCCTTACAGAAGTTTGACTGTATAATTATAGGTCAGGACAAATGTTTTAGCCAAACTTGTCACACAGGGGTAGCCGAACTTACCCCTTGGCGGGGCAAGTGCCGACATCATGACCTGATATCATTAACTGAAGATTAATCCTTTATACATACGTACGAAGGGGTTAACGGTAACAGGTACAGCCCTATCGTGCCTTACTTGAGTATAAAGATTTCGCAGAGGTAGTTGTAATAGTCATTCGAAAAAAATTGTACTTTTTCTAAAGTGGGGCCGTAGGCCTACTATGTTTTACATAGGCTTATATGGGGAAAACATGAAAGACTCTTTTTGTCTGAAAACACAAGGTCTAAAACATTGATATTTGGTATGTACTACAGTAGCATCACTTTTGACCCCTACCAAGTTTGTTCAAATAATGTCCATGGGGCCAAAAATGGCCCCATCTCGGGGGTCACATGTTGCTATTACAGCTAGTAGCCTCAGATTTGGTCAGCTGATAGAGGTTGGTAAGTAGATTACCTGGTGAAAAGGATGGTGGTGATCCAAATTGTTGCTTCACCCTACATGATCTTGGCAAGAAGTTTTGATGTTTGTTTTGGGTAGGTATATGTTAGTTATCTACAGTCCAGGTGGTGTATAAACTTGGGCCAGTGAAAGTCTCCAAAATGGTCGTTAATTACGTTACCCCTCATTTTCTTAAAAACTAATATATGTAAATACGTCTATCTAGGTAGCAGTTGAAATGTTTAAATGCACAAAATAGATATGAAATCCGTAAGAACATGTTACTTTTTTATACATATTGATGTTTGTAAAAGTTGTTTGGGTCCATCATAATGTCATGTACGTTACATTTTAACTATACCCTAAAATCCATGATATTTTGTTAATTAGTTGCAGTTGACAAAATTATTAACATGTATTTTAGTTTATGACAATATGTATTCAAAAGACCATTTACTGACCAATTCAAAACTGCAAACAGATGTGTTCTATCACAAATACTCTGTCGTATATAAGATGTTCAATTAGATGACCTCCGATAAAACGTTATATAAGCTAGAACCCTTAAAGTTTGGATTTAAGCAGGCAATTCTTTCTATAAGCTTTCATACACCTTCTTATAATTGTTTGATGGTACTCGACTTAATTGTTTCTGGTGTAAAATATCATTTTCTGTTCGATTTTCAATAGGTCACGTATATAATAAAGTTAAAGACAAACAAACATTGCTTAATTTCATAAACTTTATATCACTGGGTAGTTTCTTTTATGTGTTTAGTACACATGAAATAACCATTTTTTCCAAAATAAAATTTATCAAAATTTAATAAAATGATCAATTCAATGGAACACCTCAGCTAGGATACATTCCCTTGTTCAGTCAAATATGTTAAAGTAACATATATAACTAAAGAAATATATATCATGATATTTGTCTCAACTGTTTTCAGTATACAACTGAGCCTGAAAACCTGATTAGACGTTGGTGTTTGTTTTTTTTCTTTTAATTGACAAAAAATCTTATCAGCTATTCAAAAGCAGCCAAAGCTTTATGTCAAACCAGTCCACACTTACGAGCCTCGTAAGTATTAAATAACATATACTCCTCAAAATAATTAAAGGACCAAAATTTTAGAGTGCGAGTATAATTATCTCAAACATTTAAATTCTGCAAAACTTGGCTTAATTCTTTCTATTCTTCATACCTATAAATCAAGAATCATTACTACTGATTTCCCTGCCTAAGTCTGCCATAACTGTGTCTTAAATGCACATACCCTCAAAAATACACTTTCAAGAGGCAGTGGGTGGGGTAAAGAAATTCTTCTGTGGCCATTCGAGTAGAATGAAAATGATATCAAATTAAACTTTGTTTTAAACAGTTCAGCCTTCATAAAAAAATATTTCTTCAAACAGTTCCATTATACTGGGAAGCAAGCGTTTTCATCTCTGACAATGGAGTGTTGACATTGTTTTGTTTTCTGAAAACAATGTGTGTACTTGGCCATCAAGAATCCGATTTTCAATCACCATTCTGTGCCTTTGAGTGTTTGAAAGATACCCTGACGAATTGTTTTAAGATTGTCACAGACAAACGCCAAAACCAGTTGTCAGAACCCATAGTCTGGCCATTTAGCCACAACCAAAAGGGGGAATTTTCTCTCAAAGGAAAATGTGGATAGCATTGGCGGGATTAAAACACCATAAAATCATGCGAAAACAGAGATTTCAGCATCTAAAAGCATTTTTCATTCATTCCATAAAGTTCTGTGGTTCATGGATCACAAACACAAAAATGACATTCCAATACATTTGGGCCAAGTTTTAAAATGACAAAAAATCCTTGTTAGTAACATTTTCTACCATTTTCATTTTGCTGTTTCACGTGGCAATATGGTGTCGAAGATGTCCGAAAAATTCAGGCGAGATCGTAAAATAGGGTTTCAAAATACGTTCTACACAAAATGCATCAATGTTATAATTGATAGCATTGGTCCTTCAATTATTTTGAGGAGTATATTTGTCATTATAAAATCAGGTTCATTTATGATAAAACATCTATGAATGATGTGTGGATGTTTGAAACTTTGTTGTTGCTCCCATTGGTTATAGGAGTTTTGTTTTGGGCCATTGTTTTCCAATTTGGTTCATGATGCCCTTTCTCGTTCAGCATTCATCGTGCTGAAGAATATGGCTGGTTGCTTTGCTTTAAATAAGCTGTGGCTATCTGTGTCCAATTCTCATGGTGCCATAAGTCAGTCGTCAGTCTGTAACTGTGACATTTCCTGGTCAAACTCGCTTGTAAAAAGCGTATGTTTGCTGGCAATCCAGATAGCATCAAGCTATGATGTATATGCTTCAATAAATATCTGGCAATATATATGAGTATGTAATTATATATACTTTAAAAAGAGTGGCTTTAGCTGAAGTAACGTAAAAGTAGGAAAAAGGGCAAAGACCAGGAATCGATAAAATCAGGCACCACACCTGACCCAGGATACCAATGGGAAAGTGACAACTTCACAATTAGACATCACAAACGAGATCCAAGAGGTCAGCCCTTTCCCAGCCGGTGACCTCAAGGCATCAATAAACAGACATGCACAAAAGCATAACAAATGATCCACAAAAGAAGCACCGCCTTGGAACGATCAGTAAATATATTTTACTTAACAATAAGTATATATGCATGTTTAATTTATCTGCCATTCTCTTTATATCAATAGTCTCCATAAGATATGATATATCTTTTGCTTTTAAAAAAAATCATGATACATCTCAGATAGTGATATAACATTTCTTTATTTTCAATTTGCACTTTATGTAAGTATAATATAGCATATCACATGTTGAATAGCATATCACTCATTGAATATGCTATCTAAAAGTAGGGAGTGCAATGGTTCAGTGGTAGAGTGCTTGTCTCAAGATCGAGAGACTGCAGGTTTGAGCCTCACCAGCATCACAGCATTGTGTTCTTGGGCAAAACACATTGATCCTTGCTTAGTACTGGGTTAACCCAGGACGACCTGTCTGGTTATAACAAAAAAATGTTGACTAGGACGTACAGAATCAAATCAAACAAACACACAAACTATCTAAATTGTTCTCTGACAGTAGCATAAGTATGAATTTTGCTTCTATTAGATGATCTGTCAATATATACCAGACATTTAGTATCATTTAGCAAATTGTGCATGTTTTATGAGAACTTCTTGGTGCTAAGGGCTGGATGGCAGTTGCCATGAGTACTTATTGTTGGTGTACAAACTTAATGGTGTTCTACTGAATAAAAGATATCCAAGCAGATTCTATCACATATGCTGATAAGCTCTGTAGCCAACACGACAAATTGGACGAATTTATATCCCCGACGAAGGGGTTATTTGAGAGAACATATAAATCACAAAACATAAATCCCATTTATCTGAACCTGAAGTTCATCTTCGGTATCCTTCAAATCATAACAAACGGCTGTCAAGTATGTTTTAGTGCTTAGTTTAATAAAAAAGTATACTTAAATCTACACAATTTCAATATCTGACCTTTCAACCCAACCCCAGAGATCAAAGGTGTGTGTAAATTCAAAGTAATACCTTGCATGTAGGTCTACACTTCTTCCAGTTTAATTTAATACGCAATATGACCGCTTTTGGGAAAGAAAAAAAATGACCTTTTGAACCCACCCAAGGGGTCGTTGGTGTGTGAAATGACAGCATATTTGCTTTCATGGTGCTCTGTGCTCAATTCCCTTTAATTTGGTATGCAACATGACTACTTTTACAAAAAAAATATGGTTTGACCTTTTGGTCCAATCCCCTGGCTAAAGGGTGTGTCTGTTGACAAAACATTTACTACCATGTTGCTGTAAAACGTTGTCAGCTTTAATTTGATATGTAACATGATCATATTCTGAAAAAGTTTAATTTTGGCCTTGGCTCCATCCCCTGAGTCCACCCCTTGGGCTCGGACCCATGCCTTCAAAGTAAATTCCCGTTTGATATGTTTCATATCTATAGCTGCTCAGCCTGCATGCAAAATTTCAGCAAAATATATTAGCATGACAATATTCTTAAAAAGTTTGATTGTGGACTCTGTCCCATCCACTAAGTCCACCCCAGGGGCTCGAACCCATGCCTTCAAAATAAATTCCCGTTTGATATGTTTCACATCTATTGCTGATCTGCCTGCATGCCAAAGTTCAGCAAAAATATTGATAATTACCTTAGTTATTACGAAATTTAAATATTTTACCTTTGACCCCATAGTTGGTGTCAAAGGGGTGAGGTAAAACTTTGACACTGCTATGCTTATCTACAGGCACTGGGCAACCATGGTTTATAGTGAGAAATTGGTAAATAAAATATATTTGATGAAATGTGAAGATTATCACAAAAAAGCTAATATAGGTTTTGCATTATAATGACCTATCCTAAAACAAGGGCAATAACTCAAGTGTTAAGGGGTTTATTTTGACAAAACTTATAGGATATCGAGAGTTTATGGTACTCATCATTTGTACCAAGGATGAATCAAATCTGACCAATAGGTACTTAGATATGGTTCCGGATGGACAAAAAGTGAGGACGGACGGATGGACGGACGGAATGGATGCACGGACGACGCCAAAACTATATTCCTCCGACTTCGTCAGGGGATAAAAAGCAAACGTCTGCAAATACTTTCGGGCCATTCTGACATATGTTCAATTAAGTCCTGTACTAGAAAATGTTAGCTCAAGGTCCTGTTTAATGAAGTCTTAGCATTTAGAAATGTGTAGAATACTAACAATACATTGGAGCTTTTCAAACTAATTAACAGACATGTGTCTGTTTCAAATTTATTCAAATTGACATTTAGAATAATTACAGCCCTGTTTCATTGCTTTTCAAATTGTAGAGCCAGGCCAAACAATGATTAAGTAGTATTCTCTTTATTTGTTTTGTTATATATACAACTCAAAACAAGTTAAGGATCAATAGATTAAATGGCAACAATAGTTGGCCATCCAGAGCCTGAAAAAAATCTGGTGGCATTTTGAGTACATTTTGGCATCCATGCTCAAAGTGTATCTTGATGTGTTTTAAGACGGATAGGGGTGGATGCCAAGTCTGGAAATGCCCCAAAGTCCCAGATTTAGGTCAAAGGTCAACTGAGTGTAAATTCTTGTATATACATCAGATTTTAGCATTTTTATTAATTAGCTATCCAAAATTATGATTAAAAGTAATGCAAAATCTCTTTTGGATAATACAGCCATGCTATATAAACAAACAGCATCATCAAGCCATTATGTGCGTTTGGATCAAAGGTCATTTAAGTGCAAAATCGGTGAAATTTGTTGCAATATTTTATTAATATAGGGGCAAAATTCAAATTTTAAGTTCCCTTCTACCCTAATGGATTTTTTTATTGTTATCATGCTAGGTGTGTGTCTATCATGTTTGGAAAGCAATGATTTACTAAGTTTCGCGCGGTCAAATATTCATAATAGGCATGTAAAGTACATTGCTGTATAAAATCAATTAAAATGTAATACAACTAAGATAAACCATTTCATTTTAAAGAAATAATTTATTTTGGTAAATGCTTTGTATGAATACGTTTATGCAATTATCCATCCTTTTAAACATACGATGTGTTTAAGTTGTTACTTACGTTACATTTTACCATCTGAAATTGAGTCATTTCTCAAAGGTATATGTTCCTAGCCACAGTTTTCATGAAGGACTTGGCCATGATCTCATGCTTATAGGACTAAAATATATTTCTTTTCTCATTTCACACATTTTAGTTAGGCAGCTAAGAGCCAAATTTTGGCCTGATTGTGCTATTCCGGATACAAGCCTGAAATTTGGCACATTTGCATACCATGACTGACTTAGCAGAATAGGATATAGAACCACATTGGGAAATGCCTACTGCGCATGCGCAACGCATTTTATGATTTTAGGCTGTTATCATAGAGCTTTCATACAGTTTGACTTTAAAGGAGGGGTCATGTTGGCTTTAGAATAATAAAATGTGGCAGAACTGATGTTAATTGATTGTAATTTAGTCTTTTTTCATTCTTTAATTGCTGCGCATGCGCATAAAATTTGAAATTTGTTCAAAGATGGTATTCTGTTTCTCTTTTATTGTAAACTGTGCAAAATCCGATGCTCCAATCAAAGGACCACAGCATGTCTTCAATAGAGGGACCTACAGACCTGCTTAGATGTGCATGCGCAGTGGGTTTCTTTTAACCGGATGTTCTTTCGACGATAAACAAAGCCCCATTTAATTACAAGTATAAGCTTCACAGAAAAGCTCTGTCTACGTTTAACATAAAATATAAAATTGCTCTAAGACTTAAAAGTCAAGTTTAAAGCAAAGAGGATAGTAGGCTTTTGGCAGACAGACAGACATGCAATCAGTTTTTTTTTGTTTAAGCTCAAAGCCCTTGGAACACTGGACATACGCGCTGTCCACCTGAGTTACCAGTCTGGTCCAAAGTCACCACCACATATTTTCCATGTGTTGACCAATTTAGATTGTTTTGACATGGGGATGTCTCTGAAAAAGTTATGTTACAGCCAAGGCAGTGACGTAGCTTATATAGGTCACTAGCCAAGGGCAATATACCTTATTGATAGACAAACAGAAGGACTAACAGACAGACAGGTAGACAGACATATATATTCTGCCGTGCTTGAGCTCACAGACCTCATATCACTGTCTTTGGATGGACTGTCTCCAAACTGTCAGTGAACTGTATATGTATGTTTGTGTCTCACTTCCCGTAAACGAACCATACCAAACATTAGTTAGTCTACGCCAGTATGTTTTATGTTTGATAACGTTAGAATTTTTTTTGGGGGGAGCGGGGTGCCTGATTTGCCTCATAGTTTTGGTTGTGAAGCTACTGACTGGCTTGGAGGCATTTGGTCCCCCTGTTAAAGATTTCGCACTTTGAGTCAGTTTTGTCATTTAGGATGGAGCCTCCGTTGTTAAGATACTTAAAGGCCTAGGGGCTAGCACTATTCAGTGAGCAGTATACCAAATATGTTTTTAAAACGTTACGTAATATTCATTTTTGGGCAGTTGATCAAGTGGATTTAGTTTGAGGCACATGTTAGGCGGACAGTTTAAAAGCATTAACAAAGGAAAAACGAGAAAACGACATCCACTGGTGGATTGGTCTATCAAATAACTGTCGTACCAAAAAACTGGCAAGGTTTCTTGTGAGAAGATGACAAAAACAATTTCATTATATTTCCAACTGCTGTGTGTCCTGGACATAAGATATGCCAACTAAGAAACAATAACTGATTGAGATAGGTGTTGCACGATGAGAGTGCGACAATACTCTAGAGAGAACTCTTCACTTTACGGGAGAAGAAGCTCAGTCTTCGTGTGTCCAGCTTGCAATGTGCCTTCATTTGCGCCTTGTTTGCATGAGGTTGCAGATACAAGAATATTTGCTCATGCTACGGAAGCAGCTAAAAGGCCTATCAAGAAAATAAGCAGCTGTGCTGTTTATACTGCTATAGTAGTTCTGGTCATACATGTGGTGCAACAGTTTTGAGTGGCTGAACTGTGGAGTTGGCAAAAATCGCCGGCTATCATTGGTGTGAAATCAAATTGTCTTCTTTTTTCATTCACTCACAGGGTGCAATAAAACACCCTTTCTCCTTGTACGTGGAAAACGGTGGGTAAGCTTTTTAGCTGTAAATGGGTATTTAGTAAAAATGAACTCTCTCCCTGAAAAGCCACCTACAGATTACATTTGCACCATTGAACGATTCATTACAGTGCTGTATGACTGTATGACAGCCCTTACGAAGGTGGCTTTGTACCAGCACAGTTTAAAGGCCATATATCAAGGATCATGTGTTAGGGTCAGTAATAGAAAGGGGAAATGATAACCAAGTCCAGCAAACTGTGATGGATAGAACTAGACACTGGACCACCAATTTGGAACACCATACAACAAGCATCAAATTATTCTCTTGACCTTGTGAGATATGGCTGTCTCCAAGGTTGCAGAAGTACAAAAAGCAGCTCTGGAGTGTACAACCCTTTGTGCCTGTGGTGACAACTTTGAACACTACATTCTGTAAATTGATATTTTTTAAATAGGTAATGTTCAATAACTGAAAATCCTTGAGAAGGCTGTGTCATAATTATCAGGTTACATACAGATTATGGCACATATTGCCAGTTCTCTTGGTTAAATGTCACTTTGAAAATGTATACGTTTGTATATAAGATCAACGTGATCTTGTCATCTAGGCCAAGATGCAAAGTAACCAAAAATAAACGCAAAACAATGCTTGGACATAAGTCCATAAGACAGTCAAACACTCTTCAGAAAACTCCATAAAATGAATTACAGTCGAAGTTACATTATGGTATATAGTCATTCAAGAACATGATGGGTAAACCATGTATGTCCCCAGCATAACAGGAGAAATTCATTTATGACAAATGCTGCACTTGAGATCCACTGTACTCGAACAGCATGGGCATCGCGGGCTGGTTTAACTGTTCTTGGCTGTAAAAAAAGGGTAATATTTTTGTCAATATTTACTTTGGAACATATTCTATGCTTATTACTGTCACTTATATATCCAGCTGTATATCTGCTTAACAAAGATTTATTTGAGTTAAGCGTTAGTCGATACAGCACCTGAGTTTTGCCAAAAAGGTGATATTTTTCCTGAAAAAAGAATGGAAGCGAATTTTGTTTTTGTTCTGGAATATATGCTTACTTTAGTTAGTTTAGATAAAATGCAAAATATTAGTACTTTAATGCACAAAAGTTCGAAATCTGATGGCAGAGCATTTTGAAAGTTATTTGGTTTAAGCCCTCCAGTAAAATACTTTTACTGACCGTTACAAGGCGGTAATTCTTTGGTGGATTGTTTGTGTTATTTCTGTGCTTTCGCGTCTGCTCATTGCTGCCTTGTGGTCACCTGCTTGGAAAGGGCTGACCTCTCTTGAGTCTCGTTTGTGGTGTTATATTGTGAGATTGGTACTGTCCCATTTGGTATCCTGTGTCAGGTGTGGTACTTGATTGTTTCAATTCATGATCCTTGCCCCCATTCTTAGTTTCATACTGTACACATAGTACTACATATATCGGCTGTTCTGGTCCAGGTCATAGATTGCATACAAATTGATCATATTTAGACCCTCGACTACTAGTACAATGCCCTTCACTACTCAAATTTTGCGTACAGCTACAAAATGGTTTACAACTTCACAAAATGCCAAACATTTTATTCATTCACTAATTCTTCATTATGTGATGCCATTAAATCATAACTAATGACTAATGACTAAAATAGTGTCTCATTAATCTATGAACACATTTCGTACGCATAAAAAATCCCACTGGCTATCCAGTAATTGGCCGGTACTTAGCTAGTTTTAGAATTTAAATCCTCCAGTTTGCCCAGAATGGACTTCAATACCTAAGTGATACTTGCAACTGAAAACATCATTATGAAAATTAATAGCTGTAAAGAAGTAGCTCATAGAATGGATCACAGTAAACCAAAGTAATATAGTGTGTGCCCTCATTTACTGCAACCAACCCGCAATGGCTGCACTGTTCTAGTACAGTGGCTTTCTAGCGTGAATGCATGTGCAGCAAAAATTATTGGATAAATGATTGTGCAAAAACACATTTATTTCCCAGTCAAAAGATATAAGTAATCCATTTATTCAAAGGTTTCTACCGTTTTGACATCATTAAACGAGATAACCGGGAGTATTAGTTAGTTTGTGCATGCGTAAATATAGAAACTATTAAAATATATATTTGTTTATGTCTTTGATGACATCTAGAGATATAGTGGGTTGATTTTTTTACCATGTTAAACGCATATATTGGTCTGCGTAGTCAATTGAGACCAAATTTTCTATAACGGAAGTGAATTTTGCCTAATGCATGCGCAGAGGACTTTTGTCGAAGTGGTTCTATATCTAAAAATCATCAGCTCATCAACCTTAACAAGTGTGTAAAGTTTCATGCTTGTATCCGGATTAGCACAATCTTGGCTCTTAGCCGCCTAGCTATTTGTTGTGTTTGTTCCCATCTATGAGTAATTGTAAAACACTTTTTACAAAGCCACTACCTGCTATTTGCATATACTAAATATAGCTTCATGAAAACACAAAGACCAAGCCTCCTTTCATAAAACATCAAGCGTGTTGAAACTATGATAGAATATGGTAAAAACTATATACTGGAAGGAATATATCCTCACATTGGTCTTCACACCGGCCTGTTAGTAGATGGTAACATACATAACATAAAGCTACTATACAGGTACATTTCTAATAATGACGATCCAGTGAAAACATTGTTATCTTTTTGTGGGGTATATCATGGAAATAGCCCTGGCATTAAGGGTAATCCTCCATATAAGTTTTAACATTTAATTGTAGGGGTGTCCTTTCATTTGCACATATTAATGAAATGATGTTGATTTAAAAGCAGCCTTTCTTTGAAATCAGACTGTTTGTGTAAACGTATTAATCCATATATAGAAGCAGTATAGATATGATATTAAAGGTAGTCTCTAATTTTAAGATACCATTAAATATATATCTATGTCTTTCACAGCGCAACTTTTTATACATTGTAATGGTTTCAGTGTCGATAAATTCAATTCTAATTATCAGTATTAAACATATTTAGCTTATCATTTTTTGCAATGATGATGGAGATCAAATGCTATGAGGTTATTGGCATGTGTTTATGTTATTCTTTTTAACTGTAAAATGCCAATGCAAGTTTTATTCCAAATTAAATTTCCCACAAGCAGATATCTGGTGACTTCTTTGGAACACAGGCATTCACCATATTGGAGCACCTGATGATTTGATTGTGTTCATAGTTTTTCATCAGTTTGGGGTCATTTCTTAGTATTAAGAGTAAATGTGTCCTGAAATGGTTATCTAATATGTACATTTACTAGCATAATCAACTGGTTTAAAATCTCTGATTTGCTTGATGTAGAAAAGATCCTAAGGTAGTTAACTCGACTGTTCTAGTGTAGAATCTATCTGTTAACCATGACAATTTGCTAAGACAGGGATTGATTGCATATAGGGTAGATGACTTACATTAATGTATCCATGTACTGCTCGTAGATACAAGTGCAATATATCAGATTGGATAGCACTTTTGACTGGCAACATACTCGAAATGTGTAGTTTTAATATGGCATTACTCTTGAAATAAAACTGAACTACTTTCCTTTCACTTTATACAAGACAGTCCTCAAACAGTGTTAGTCTTCACAAATATCTACAAGGATATAGGTACAAACATACCATACCTCACTTTTCATAGGACATACATAAAACATGTACTAAAGTTACAAATAGACTAGTACAAATAAGGATGAAACTAACGACTATCGACTAATGACTAAAAACCAAACTCACTGTGTATAATAGTGTACACTGTGACACTAATTGTACCAAAGCGGAAAATGAATCTTACCATAAAAAGCGACAGCTACGTGCTACAACCTTTATAGTATATAGTGACCAGCAAACATGACTCGTAGGCTTGTGGTAATGGGTTCGAGCCTCATGACGGACAATATTTAGGCAGCTTTATATCCATACTGATACATGTAGGGATTTAAACGAACAGCTATTATTAAAGGATAGTGTTCTCTATCTACCTTTAGTTCGAGCGACTGCATGATTGACCAACTGTTAATGAAAGGTCAATCCTATCGGTGTTACTTCGGTTGACCTTCGACTAAAAGTGGATGGATAGGAACCCTAAGTTTACCTCCCCAATGAGAGCTAGAGTCTAACTTTCGTAGGTGCTGTTGGGTTATGTAAAACGTGTTACAGTACAGAATATGTTCTGAGTATCTACGTACTTTCTGATGGTAAATCTGCCGTGAACTGTTTTCGTTTTATTAGATTTAAATAGAATTAAATTTGTTTGGATAGGTCATGTAATATATTTCCTAGTGAACGATTTGTAGACTTTTTGGTCTTTGTTACACAGGTAAAAAGTATACAAATTTATCAATGTATGTCTGAACTATTAGACGCCCAGAAAACTGCATATTGAAGTGTTCAGAGCATCACACATATTTCAGTTGAGATTTCAAGATACTAGTAAAGTAACATCGTGCATTAGGTAATATATATGACAACACCTACCCATTCAAATTAAATATGAAAAAAAGGCAAAAGGTTGACCACTAAATCACAATATGCTGCAACCCTTGATAAGCAACACGTTTCAGTCTATCGGAGCCTTTAAATGAAGCTACCCATAGACAGACAAGTACCCAGGTTTATGATATGTCCCATTGGTTTGTTTCTTGAGTGGGTTCTCTTTGTAATGGAAAACATCGACTTCCTGAACAACTCGGCAAAAACCGAAATAGGATAGAGACCAAACTTACTCACAAGTATTAGCTTTTCAAAAAAGCTGGCGGTCGCTTAGCCCTATCATTGTATGTATTCTTGCCCACTGCGTGCTTCCAGTTTGAACTTCTAGAGCTTGTCCATGTAGATTTATTCTAAGCCCTGGTTATTAATATCTGAACTATGATTTGTTACCATTTAACACATGCTTCCGGCGAGTTGTTGCTTGATCTTTTGAAAGCACCCGGCTTAATCATGGTATGTTATGGTAATGTATCTAGCATGCGACACATTTATGGAAAATAATTTGACAACACTAGACAGCACATTTTTCTTAAAACTAATGCCAGAAAATCAAGGTCACAGTGGTCGCTTAACTGTATATGTACAGACTCCGTGACCCCAAGATGTGTTCACAAACCAAATTTGGGATTCCTAGGATGTATGCTCGTGGACACGATTTTTCTAGATCTGATTGCAGTGGTAAACGTGCGTGACGCTCCATGACCCTAAATGCATTAAGACACGAATTTTGGCATTCCTACCTAAAATAATATAGGAGATATACTCCGCATATGATATGAACACTCAAACACCTAGGACACTAAGGACAGTCAGTTTTATCACTATTTGCCTCCCTTTGGGGGCATAAAACCTGTTTGTCATGGCCGTCATAAGACAGTGCCTGAATTCATAGTAATTCTATGTAATCAGATGTGGATGACAACCACAGAAGTACGTTTACTGATGTGAAGTTCGCTTGCACTCTTTGCCAATCAAGGACGTTTTGACTTTGGGACGTTTAACTTTCGCCAGCTTTTTTGAAAAGCTAATACTTATTGCGTTAGATTTCACGGACAGTTTACTTCGCGCTGTAGGTCAACCCACGATATTTGGTACCCCACTCGTTGTTCGGCAGCGAATAAAATATAGCTTGAGCACGGCATAAAGCTTCGGTCAAAACCTGAATTTGATGTGTGTTTTGAATGATGTTTATATAAGCGGCCGGCCACGGCCGACCGCAATAAGGCTTCTGGGTTAATTCAAAATTAAGAAACTCAAGAAGACCCTGTCCTTTCTGTTATAATTTTTACAGCTCTACAAATAAGGCGGTTATCACGAACGCTCTGATTGCCCAAAACAACGGCTTCGGTGGTAAAATCATGATCATAGAACGCATTTTGCGGTCGAAAAAAGTCGGTTTGGGCAATGGAAAATACAGATTTATTTAAGCAAAACAAAAATCGTTCATGGATCACCAGTTACATTGTGTGTTTACCAAAAGTAGAATGTTGACATATGTGCGACCCGACTGTGAGTGACAAGCCAGCACACAACTCGACTAACACGGTTACTTTTCTCCTAGGGTGGCGGCAGAGAGTTCCAATAACTCGGAAAAAAGTTTCATATGTGAAATACCATACTTACTTTAATGATTGCATAGCAATCTAATTATTCAGAAGTTAGATATATTAACGGAATTTATACCACCTTAACCAACTTTAGCATGAAATATCTCGTGATGTGCATGGTCTACACTGATGATGGTGGTATAAAATAGTTATACCATGTTTGTCCACCTGTACGTAAGATAGCAAACAATGTAGACGCTGATAAAAAAAAGCATCTGGGTCTGCACTGTTTGCCAAAATACTGTTCCTAAAGCCAATAGTAGATAAAGAGTTAATAATGTCTGCGAATAAGCTGGTCGTTTTATTAACACTTTCTACACTCTAATCAATTAAGTGAGTGAAGAGCTATTCCTACAAATGTAAACGTGAGAGCAAGGTGTGTTCGAAACGTCTTATGTGTTTGGTCAAAAAAGTGAGTATGACAAGGAAATGATACAATCAAAGATCACAGGCCAACCCGCCACTGTGAGGTAAACACAGACCACTGACAGCTACACGACAACAGACTGCATTTTAATTAAATGTTTAGGGAAATCTATCCAGAGGTGTGTGTGTGTGTGTGTGTGTGTGTGTGTGTGTGTGTGTGTGTGTGAGTTCCTGTCAACAGCTTAGATAAATGGAGCTAGTGCCATGGCTTAAAGTCGCATCTGAAAACTGAAGAAGCCGATAACCGTAGTTGAAAGGGAGGCAAAGATTCAACGTCTATAACCGATAATTCGATAACTCTCAGCGATTGCTAAGGTCAGTCTAAGTCTGGGTTCTCAATCCCCATCCCCTCCCCTTCCCCTACCAACAAAAACACGCACGCACGTGTTTGTGTGCATCTCCATACCCAACATATCAACGAAAATCATTTACATCACTCCGTCTGGCATATAAAAAAGTATCGGCGTGTGTGTTAATGTTTGTGCGTGCACTGAGTTTCCTTCTAGTGCTGTTGTATACAAGGCACTATTTGGGCCCAGGTTTCGGATGTGCAGAGACAGTTTTGACTTCCTGTCTGACGGAAAGGTGTGAAGGTGCGGGGGAAGACTGTTCTCAGATAGGAATGTGAGCTCTTGTACAACCAGAATTGTGTTAATGTAACGGGATCTCAGCTATTCAGCGCTTCAGGAAATACAGAAACAGGCTTCTCTTACCGTATTTATATTGCCTTTTTAACAGCCAAGCAATCAGTTATCAAAGGGACTGCATGTCAGTGCTAGTGGGGGTCCCGCCCATATCGATGTCGCCGCCCGAATGCTTATTTGGACGGTTGCTTGTGGGGGGGGGGGGTGGAGGGGTTGGCTGAATATGTTATTGCGGAGACTTTTGCGGATAGAAGCTCAAATACACTACCCTCAGTGTTTAGTGGTATATATTTCCCTAAGGACTTCTCGTAACTTAAATAGTTTAAACTGCAGATAGCCGATATAACCAAATAACCAAGAGCAGTATCTGAAGGGCTACTTGTTCGAGACTCACCGGGGCCAATGTTTTGTGTCATTTAAGAAGACACTTTATATGTTCTGCTTAGAACTGGTTCCATCCAGAAATTCATGAAACGTCCCGATACATGTATGACTGAAAGATTGTTGACAGATGCGTAAACCTTCAGCGCAGAAAAAAATACATTTCATCATTATTTGAACACAGTCAGTTAGCCTAATAAAGCCTAGCACCCATATAAAGGAATTTGACAAACAGTGCAGATCCAACGTAGACACAAGGCAGGTGATGAATGAAAAAATGTCTGATAATTGTCTACACTGTTTGCTTTTATGATACAACAATTTCTGTAAAAGGATTAATATCAATGCCGTTACATGTAACAACAATAAACTCCCTATAATTACAGTTCGATCCGTCAGTTTTAACGGATTGAAGACTCCAGTACACTTAACAACACTTATAAGTGTGCACATATAAATGGACCCATATCTTCATAAATAAAAGTCAGATCATTTTGAAATTTTCAATAGATCTATATAGATGACATTCATGACATGATATTCCATAAATTTTAATTTTCATAAAACTAAATTTTTACAATGCGAAACAAAATTCAAATATATCGTAAAATCAAAGTTCACATTTTTCTTTGTTATAGAATTTATCTTTCTAAGACATTTCATTTATGCATATCATTGTATAGTTAAGCATTTTTGAATAAAATTAGGTGGGGTTAGTTTTGGCTTAGTTCCAAGGAATATCCCGTGAGAATTCTTACGAATAAAACTTAGTTGTGGTTTTGGGATGAACTAAACTGTCGTGTAAGGAGAACAGGGGCTATTCCCACCACACTGAATCAACTGAGAGCAAAAATTCTCTACGACAGAATTACGTTCAGCGTTATGTGACGTCAATGAGACGCCATTGTCCTGCCGTAGTGAACAGTGTAGTGGAACATACCTGCTACTAAGTTTACATGGACATGGACGCCGCTGCAGGCCTTGACTTAAAAATTTTGCGACATTTACTTTGTTTTGTGATATATTCGATCAAGTTTGGTCTTTTCTATAGTATTGGAAAAATGTGAACTTTGATTTTACCATAAATTGGAATTTTGCGTTCGCATTTTCTAAATCTTTATTTTATTCGAAATAAATTAAATGCAATTTTATGAGACACATGTCGTTTATATTTGTTGAAAATTTGAAAATGATCTGACCAGTATTACTGGAGATATGGGCCCATTTATATGTGCACACTTATAAGTGTTGTTAAGTGTACTGATAAATGGATTTACCGATCTACACTGTTCCATCCATGTAGCCGCCTAAGTATTTACATGTACTCAGTTTGAGCGCTCACTCTTTCGCAAGAAACTGATAGCTGCTATAATTGAGACAGCAGACGGGAAAGGATGACCGTAAAAACTTTTTTTTAGAACAAATTTCTACCAAAACAGGGTCTCTGGATTCGCAGTCAAGCACATTGAAGATTGCACCAGCGGTCCCACCAGTGTATTGTGAAAAACAGGTCTTTTCGACATCCCAAATTGTCTAAGACTATAAAATGTTATTATGCGATATCATATAAAACATTAATTTGGGACTACATCGGCACATTCTACAGTCCCAGTGAAAGAAGAAAAAAAGGCCACTTGAGAGTTAGACCATGCATCGAAGGGTTGCTAGTTCGCGGGGTCACTATTGTGTCCTTCACACTGCTAACTACTGGTTCAACCTATGAAATACAGGAAATCGTCCCGACATTACTGAACATTTGTTGACGTGGACGTAAAACACCAAAAACAAACGAAGAAAAAAAACTTGAAAAAAAATGTGTTTGGTAGGAATCGAACCATCGACCACACGCATGTGAGTCAGTTGTTCTAACTACTAGGCCACAGAATATGTAGTTAAGACTGTCGCTTACTTTGTTTTAATATTCTGAACGTATTTGTAACTTTTGACGAGTACAACTATCCCTTACAGTGAATATACATCATTGTATGTGCATGAATGATTTTCTAAGCGAGGCGGATCTAGTTTCCATTAACATTTGTTTCAATCAAAATTACAGATAAACATAAAAAAATATTTAAGAAATACACCAAACAAATGATACTGAGGCCTCAGACTTTATTTTTATACGAGCAGATGCTGAAGATGTAGCAAAGGGGGTCTTGCATCTGTGCCCACGCATGGATTTTCCTTAAACTTTGCATAATAATGACTCGTTATATACAAACTACGAAAATATATGTATTGAATTAGATAGTTAAGAATAAGGCTTAGGAAGCAACCCTGACATACTCCACCTTTGAGGTGACACCTGTCTCTAAAGTTCCATGTCCTCAATCTATAGTTTTGTTTATTTCTATGATTTATCACCTAGATTAAATCCAAAATACCATAGGCATTATATTAATACCAGGAAACCATTTGGATATATTATGGTATACGTTTTCTGAAGAAGTGATTATAAAATTTCAATATTTTTTTTCAAAAATTTACAAAACATTCAACATTAAATTCCAAAGATAGATATGTTCTAGTCTTTGTCAAGATATCATATTATCACAAAAACATTCCATATATATCCTACTGATTTGAGCCAAATTTCATGAAAATTCAAAACCGGTAACTTCATCATTTCCTACCTCTTATGGGTATAGGTCAGTTTTAGCAAAATTAATTATTTAGTTGAAATGAATCAATAACTCGACAAAAGGAGGTTGTTTTTAAATCTACTTCCACTTTTCTTAAAGAAAGACATGTTTAGACAATTTCAAATGATTCAATGGGCGGAAATGCCAAAGGTCATGGCCCCATGTCATGGCACTATGGGGCCAAGACAATGTATATCATTTCCTCAAGTCCTGCATGATATTGTTTAAGAAACATAATATCCTATCAATAAACATGTGAAAACAAGAAGACCAAATATTTCTATACATCCCAACTGAACTAGAGTAACCACATTTTGGTGCCGTGACCAGGATTAAGTGTAACAGAGTCATATCAAAGGTATCATAGAACAGTGTTCTACATGAATAAGTGAGGTCCAGAAAACGAAACTGTATGCCTGGAATATACAGCCAGCCAAAGAATAAATGTTGCCATTTGATGGAAATCAGCATCAGTTTTACAAAATAGAATAAACAGAGAAGATTTAAGCATTAATTTAGCAATTCCTTTGAAGCCAAGAGTTCTCTAAGACCAAAATGGTTAATTTTAACCAATATGTTTGACACGGGCTTATTCTTGTGAACCAGGTTTATTAATGAGGCTTACAATTATAAAACCATAGATATAAGGTTCCTCTCCCGTATGAATTGACTTGTCATAAGGTTTCTCTTCTGTATGAATTACAATTCTTAATAATGTAACATATTAAGTGTAACATTGGTTAGATGTAGTTTTAACGTTAGAAACTAGATGTGGTAAGTCCAGTGTCACCATATTGTATCGTTTTGGGTAATATTATTGTGTAAGAACTTCATTAAATAAGAATTATGGCACTTAATATCAAAGAATATTGTTTTTTTTCTTTTTCCCATCAGCAATAGGGAAAAACACTGAACATATCAACTTCTACCAATAAACGTACTAGCATGGTGATTCAAACTAAGCAAGTATTCAAGTATGTTTTACAGCGAAACATAATTATTGTATTTTTTACATTTTGATGAATTAGGGCCATGTGTTTACATCAAGTTGAAAAATATGTTACCGGTCCTTGAATTTCATGAAATTTTTTCTACATATTCTTAACATATATGGAAAGTTTATATGTTGAAATGGTATCTTGACAAAGACCGCAATGAGTTAAAATTTTAATTCCAAATTCGACTGAATACAAAATATACAGTTGAAAATTGGGATACCATCTCATAAAAATGATTGCCCACCCGCTATCCTAATACATACAAAGCCATTTATAGTATCAACGAACTTATCAATGATATAGTTATTAAATAAAGCATTTCTGCGCCCGTTACATGATATGTCAATTACTTTAGAAATGATTATAACTGGATACCCTAAGGTATTGTAGTGATATCATACATGACGTCATAAATTAGCAATGGAATTGCATAAAAACTCAAATGCACCATAAATATAAAAGTCATACCCCAGACAATTAATAAACATAATATTATCAAATTCCAAGCGTGGGCAGACTCCCATGTTAATTTCCCATACCATGAAAGAGCCCCTTTGTTGTGTTTTAAAATGCTGTTAAGTGATAGTTGAATCCGCCACCATTCGTTAGTCATAAACTTTAGTCTAAGACGTTAGTCAATCCTAATTTGTACTAGTCCAATAGCTCAACAAAATCAAATAGTGCATAAACAAAACTAAAAACAAACTACCTTGTAAATAAAAATAGCAAAGAAATCATCTGCGTGTGGCACTACTTTTTCAACATTCAGTTTAATCTGCGAGTTTCAGAGATGCAAACCATACTAGTGAATTTTGTGAGTCATGTTTTTGTTTTATGCTTCAGAATAAAACAGTCAACTGATCTTTAAAATAAAGTATCACTAACGTTCAAATGATTTGTTGTTTATATTACCATGAAATATGTTCAGATGTTTTACACGACCGCTACGTGGCTCAGTTAACCTTACCTGAACCAACCTTAGTCTAAGATAATTAACAAGCAGAATAGTTTTTTTTTCAGAATTGCTGCAGAATATAATAAGATAATCTTCATTACAATATAATATGAACTCTAGTTCAACAAAACATAGAAGATTTTAATGGGGACAGATGATAAATTAATTTTATAATGTAATTGTCAACAGTGAAATGAAAATTAAAATAATTCAGCATACAAGGGAATTCTTTAATACTAGATCTATGTAACATCCTTTATTTGGACATAAACCATGCTGGTTCTGTACTACAAAAGCTTTGGTTGATGTTATATTTGCAATCCTCAAAAACCTATACCTGCTCTAGAAGACACTCAGCACTACCACTGCCTTAATTCCTGTCTTTCCACTAGATGTATGAAATATTGCTATGCTATTTTAAGTAAATTGTTAATATTAAGCAATATTTAAATCATGATGTAGATTGCATGTTTATCGTTATGTACCATTTGTAGAAATCTGAAAACTGCAATATGAATGTAAAAAAAAAAACCAAGCAAATTGCAAAAAGTAATTGAGTAAGACCAGGAAATGCCACATTCACATATTGCAGACCAACCCATGGCACTCTTTTGAATTAAGTCTTATATAGAATAAAATGTGTGTAGTATATTTAAGCGAACTGGGGAGAGTAGACCAAAATTTTATATAAGCCTAACAACAATTTACTGCCTTTATCCATTTATGTAAGGCACCTTTTGTTACCTACGTTACCTCATTAATATATGCGCAGCAATTTAAGACCCATTATTGTTAATATAGTTATATTTTCATTTCATTTTGAAAGATATTTTGCCAATTCCAATGCAATGTAAATAGAAAAATGAATCTGTAAGCAGCTATGCATTACATGCTGGAGCCGGTACAAATTACATACTAATAAGCATATCTAAATATTTACTTGATTCACTTCATTGCAAATTAAAAGTTTAAAAAACTTCAAATATATGAAATTGAACATTTTCAATTAGATCAACATCATGTATATTTCAGGTCAGGTATCTATGATGGTTTATTCTAATACATGTAATTTGTCATTATCTGCAATTTAGTATAAAATGTAACATAAGTATCGCTGACGAGCAGAAATATACTTAACGCCAGTAAAAACGCAACTTTTACAGTATAAGCTTACTCGAGATGTAAAGCTATTTTATCATTCTTATAAAATAAAAGCATAAACCTATGGTCGCGATATGAAGCCAATACTCTTTTGGTGCAGATAAAGGGGTCCAGATAAGCCAGGCTGTATTTTTTGATAAAGGGACACAACCCGAACTTCGACACACAAACTGCAAAATCACCTTATTAATATGGATATCAGATCTTCATTATGAATGGCTCTTTTGGATTCAAACTTTCGGAAAATTTCAACATTGCTCTACTTTCTATGCAAACGCAACAGATTTTTTTGGTTTTGAAGTTTTGACCTTCAAAAATGTTCTCAAAGTTTCAGCATGAAAACCGGAAGTTAACGAAAATGCGACACTTTCGGCGGTAAATATTGTGATAAATGATAAGCATAGGTTATGACCTTACAACTTACGTATGCCAATTTTTAAATGATTCAGTTTAATTGAAGCTTTAGTGATTTCTCAAATTTTGGGGAAATTTCACGAAAAATGAAATTTTAAACATAAATTTTAGGTCATTCCAGCAAAGTGAATTTTGTGTTGTAAACCGTTTTTCTGTTTGTTTGAGTGAAACGCAGTACTTGCACGCTGAAATTAAATAAAATTTCAAAATTTAATATGGCTACCAAAAAATTTGATGAATTTGTTATTTTTCACCAAATTTTTTGGCAGAAGTGTGCAATTGAGCTCAAGTTTTGGTAAAACATTCTCCTACGTTAGGGACGCTTGTTAGTACCAAGACATAGTGTATAAAACTGACATTTACAGGAAAAACAACACTTGTACCAGTTGCGTTTTTAATGGCTTTAAGTATACATATCACTGATGTATGCAATTGATTTATGTCTAGTTTAAACATTTAATGCTGAAACTGTTTCACTAATACTATTAAAACAAATCAACATTAACCTTGTATTGTGTGTACTGTTATTTTCAATGTCAGTAGGGTAACGTTGATTACAGGTGATTCATAGAAAAAATCACCACAGAAAAAAGTTTTTACGTTATGGGTTGCTAAGGCCCCAAGACATGTCCCAAACTGAAAATAGTTTTACTTTCTGAGAGGTGCAGCAAACTCTCAAAGTAGCCCATATATCTCAGTTTAGCCCAAATGAGGGAGAATTTACGTCATAATTGCACAAAACTTACGATGTTTGTCTTTGTAAAATCCATAAAAGAAGCTCTTAAAGGGGTTACTTTAACGATAAACATGTTAATTTAAGCATTCTGAAAGACTTCAACCTTTTTAGAGTTTAAAAAACATCGTGTTGTTGGACCAGAGAAAAAAAGAAACAGACCTTCTAAAAATGCTCTGATTATTGCACTTGATGACCTTTGACGCCATTTTAAAGTCGACACATGAATATTTAAGTATAAAAAACATTTTCTCAATGTTTTTCAGACTTATAACTATAAGCACATAAATTTGGCTTAAAATGAAATATGTTTACATATAAAATATAAAGTTGTTTTACAGTAGTACATATTTTCTCATTTTTGCACTCAATGACCTTTGACCTAATTTCTTGCCTTCATATGCAATTCAGACTTGGCATCCACTCCTAAGGCTTTGTATACATGCTAAATATTATGTTAAAAGTGGTCTAACAAATGTACTCAAAAATGCCAACAAAATCAAATTTTCAATTCGGATTGCCAACTATAACATTATGCGAAAACACCAATGACACCATAATAGCATACTCTACCAAACGTTTATACGATCTGTATAGTAGTTTCAAAGATAGATGAGAATCGTTCTAAACAAACACTGGCGAGTTTACCTTGATTTTGGGCGTGCAGGTAGTCTCAGTTTACAGTTATATAACCTCTACCACGGATTACTGCGTGCATGCTTGTACCTGTTTATAGGAAAAATAGAATTGCCTCATTACTATGCATCTTTGAAACTACTATACACTGAAACACGTGTAACTAGTTAAGAATGCATTTCATTCATTTTCAAATGTTTTACCGCCATATTTCATAAACACGGTAGATATTAAATATATTTGGTGAAGTTAACACCCAATCTCAGAAATTAAGTTGCAATGTCGGTTGACCCTTTTGACTATATAGTATATATTACCAACATACTTGACTGAACATAAATTACACCAAACTGGTTACTGTGTATGTATGTGGGTGCTAATTGTGAGACAGAACCATCACGATTTCCACAAGGTTCAGTTTTTTTTATATTACATGTAGGAATTCATTATTTAATGTATAACTTAAGTTCTTGATTTGTACATATACTATACAGTTCTTACAGTTGTTAGTTAGCTTCTGTGACTTGTTGTTATGAACTTAGCTATTTAAGTCAATAGATGATTATCAATGCAAATCAATTGAAGGCTTATTAAAGTGTTTATGGATCCTATTACTATATTTCTTCTTGCTTTTTATTTATTTTATCTGAATTGAGCTAATGACAGTGAAGATAAATGTCTTGTAGATGTCATTCAATGCATAAAGAAAAGAACCAAATACGTGGTAGTGGCAGAGATAAAAGAATAATTTAATATTTTAGAACATAATTTGATTATGAACAAGTAGCCTAATGGGCAACGATCGCTCACTTGGGACCCAGCATAATGTTTGGTGATACATTAATTTATGATGCTCAAAGGCAGGTAACTCTGAAACAGCGACCAGGAAATAACTTAAAAAACTTAAGATATTATGCCAGTCCTGGTTCAAGTGCAGCTAACTCTGTAATTGGTGGTCGGGTGTGGCGGATTCTCTAACTCCTTCAAGCTTTTATAGGCATCCTTGATACCTGCAAAACTGAGGAAGAACCATTTAAAAATGAAGGTGCTAGAGCGGTCATAAAAAGATCTCCCATTGTATATCTATGCAGATTTTTTATGATGCCAAAGGGCAGTTTAATCAACAGTCTGAGGTTGGTTCTACTTAAGGTTCAAACTCATCTAAGTTTTTATGGTTGCCCTTGCTACCTGAAAGAGTGAAGAAGATCCAATCAAAAGTGAGAACACTAGAGTGGTCACAACATTATCCATCAGTTTTTAAGATGCTCAAGGGGAGCTAATTCCGTAATAGGTGATGGGATCTTGAGGAAATTCATACCCTTCCAAGCTTTAATAATTGTCCGTCTTGTCTGCAAGAATAGGGAACATCCATTCAAAATTGAAAGCACTAGAGTGGTCACAACATTTCTCCCATTATCAGTCTATGGAGATTTTCGAGACGCTCAAGGGCAGATGGATGGACAAAATTTCGCGCAGTCTGATCAGCGCATTTGTTTTTTGCTTTTTGGAAAGTATCATATCTTAACTTGCTTCGTACGAAATTTCATTATTGTAGCTAGTCTCTATTGTCGAGGAGCTTGTTTTGAGTCTTGCTCTTTCGAAAACCCTTAAGACAGGTTTTCTTGCGTTGATGCCCATCTATTTACAGCAGAATCTCTTTAATTTAAAATCTTAAGGATTATCAGTTCAAATATGACAGAGAAATAGAATCCCCAATCCTGATTATTAAGAATTTTTTCTATCACACATATGTTTTATTCAATATGCACTAAATATGCTATATACATGTAAAAGAATCGTCTCTTTGAAGTGTTACTTTTTCATGTATTTAACATGTTTTAAATAGACAATGATTAAACGGTTCATAAAAAGACCCTTTTCTTCGAATCCATTGTGTCCAAAATCTAATTTGACTTAGTGAGTATTTCTAACAATCAGAGTTAGAATTTTTGAGGTTTTACTGTAGTCATCATTGGGCCTCGATGCGACAAAACCTGTCTTTGGGGGTTTCTGAAAAAGCGAGACTCAAACCAGTCTACTCAGCTACAGAGACTAGCTAGAAAATTGAAATTTTGCTTGTAGCAAGTTGAGATATGATACTTTTCAATAAGCGATAACAAACGCGCTGATCAGTCTGCGCCTGTATTGTTCGCAAAACCCCGAAGTCAGGTTTTCTCGCGTCGAGGCCCATTTAATGTATACACATATCAAGGTGATTGGGTCAACAGAAAATCAATAAGCAAACAACAATGAGCAAGTTTAGAAAATTTAATAAATATCACAGGATAATCAAGAAATGAAGATTCAGACAAGTTTGCACAATAGTACAGTCTCATCAATATCTTCACTGCTCATAAACAGAAAGTAGCAATGTCAGACAAAAACTTACATCTCTAGACCCACTAGGTAGCTACAGTGAAGATTCAGACAAGCCTGCACAAATGTACAGTCTCACCAATACCTTCACTGTTTACACATAGAAAGTACCAATGTCAGAAAAAAGTACAACTCTAGTCCCACTACTATCATGCCAACCAAGAGTGACAGTGACATACTCTTTTGTTTACAATTGTTAAGTAAAGCATTTACTTGTACACTCCACTTGTGCTAATGCGAATCGATAGATCACTTGTGAATTAATCCTATCCTGCAGATAGGATTAATACACAGGTGATCTATCGATTCTAAATCCCTAATTACTTTGTAAACAAAACATGAAGTTACAGTCACTTTTGGCTGGCAGGACAGTAGGTAGTTGCAAGGAATATTCAGACAAGCCAGCACAAATGTACAGTCTCCTCAATACCTTGACTGCTCAAAAACATCACAATCTATTATTAACACTTATCCCCCCAAAATATTATCTTGAAAACAGTGTAGACCAAGTTCAGCTGGTGCCAGGTTTAATCTTTTAAGAAATGACAATACAGGATGAATAAGCATCTTCAACAATTTTACAAAGTCACAGATTTTTTTCTTTTAAATATTAAATGATAAGAGCTTTATAAAATACATATACTTATACCACGGAGTTTGTACAAAATACTGTAAATTCGGGATTTTCGCAAGAATTTTATGTTCGCATTAATTTTATTTTCGCAAATAAAGTTAAAAGACATATTTGCCAGGTTAAAATTTTGTGACATGGGCATGATTTACCTATATCTGTAAACAACAGAGTGATTTCACCAACTCACAAGTGTTTATTTTCCCGAAATCTGCGAAGTTTCGCGAAAATAAAATAAAAAAATCCGAATTTACAGTAATCTTCTTATTGAGTAACCAAAACATATGTTGTGGGTACTCAAAGAACCATCTCAATGTGACTGTTCTTTAAGAGATCCCATAACACATGTTTAAACTGATGGATAAGAAAATAATCACAATTTTACGCTAAAATATTTGCTTAACTGGCCCTATGCAGATTATCTAGAATACTACAATATTTCACATAAACAAATATAATTTGTAGCACTATTTCCCATAAACAAATATAAATTGTAGCAATATTTTCACATAAACAAATATAAATTGCAGCAATATTTCACTCTGAAAAATATTAATTGTTGCAAGAGTTCATACTCACAAATAAAAATTGTAGCAATATTTACACATAAACAAATATAAATCGTAGCAATATTTAACTCTAACAATTATAAATTGTAGCAAAATTGTCACAATATAACAAATATAAATTGCAGCAATAAATATTTTCACATAAACGAATATAAATTATAGCAATATTTCACTCTAACAAATATAAATTGTAGCAATTATTTCACATAAAAGTATAAAAAATAGCAATATTTCACTCTATCAAATATAAATTGTAGCAATAATTCGCACTACCAAACATACATTATGGCAATATTTCACTCTAACAAATATTAATTATAGCAATATTTCACACTAGAAAACATAAATTATGGCAAAATTTCTCTCTAACAAATATAAATTGTAGCAATATTTCACTCTTACAAATATAAATCGTAGCATTATAAGCTCTAACCTATATAAATTGTGGCAATATTTTCACATAAACAAATAAAAATTGTAGCAATAATTTACTCAAACAAATATAAATTGTAGCAATATTTCACTCTAACAAATATAAATTGTTGCACTATTTTCACATGAACAAATATAAGTTTATAGCAATATTTTCACAGTAACAATTATAAATTGTTGCATTTTTTTCACACGTACATATATATAAATTGTAGCAATATTTTCACTTTAACAATTATTAATTGTATCAATATTTTCACTCTAACAAATACAAATTGTAGCAATACTTTTTCAACAACAATGATAAATTATTGCAATATTTCAGACAAAAAATATAATATGTAGCAATATTTTCACATAAGCGAATACAAATTGTAGCAATATTCCACAACAAATTTCACATGATCTACCCTAATAAACCTTATCTTGAAAACAGTGTAGATCAAGTTCATCTTGTGTCTGAGAACTAGCTGATCAGGATTAACACCTTTTCCACTTAGTAAACACATCATAGCGCTAATAAATTGAATCCAACATTATAAATGGATAAAACTGGGGTAAGATGTAGTGTATAAAATATTTAGCATGATCAAGCCTAGATTATATTAAACTTTTTTCATGCCCGACTCAACCGAATAGGAAAATTCAACTGCTCTTAAAACCAATATAGTCTTTCTTTCAAACTCCAAGTTGTATTTATCATGCTCATAGATGTTAAAATGCTAACAATTCTTGGCATTTTAATATTTATTAGCATGATATGTATTAGTATGATACAGATCATGCTCAGTAAGGGTCAGCATACAAAAAGTTGTATAACCGAGTAGACAGATTTAAGTAATCAAAAAATGACAAAAATGAATAAATACGGGGGTAAGTATTTTTCACAATTTTACAAACTTCCAACTTTTAGTCATGTTTTTTAACAATTATCCTAGCTTTATTAAATACATATAACACAAGTTTACCTTAACAAAATTTTGGGTATAAAACTTCATATTTTCTTACCCATCATTTTTAAACATATATTTTGGGTGCTCATTGAGATGGGTCTTTTAAGTACCCACAACATATATTTTGGTTGAGAAGTAAGAAATAACATGATTTTCTTGTTAGCAACTCTTGACTTTGCACGAAATAATTTTCTGATTGAGTGAGTAACCAGATTATCTAGAATCCTACAATTTTTTCACAATAGAAAATATAAATTGTAGCAATATTTAACACTAACAAACATACATAATGGCAATATTTCACTCTAAAAAATATTAATTATAGCATATTTTCACACTAACAAACGTAAATTATGGGAATGTTTCACTCTAACAAATATAAATTGTAGCAATACTTCACTCTAACAAATATAAATTGTAGCAATATTTTCACCTAAACAAATAAAAATTGTGGCAATATTTTCACCTATAAATTGTAGCAATATTTTCACTATAACATATAAATTGTAGCAATAATTTCACTCTAACAGATTTTTTTCGTTTAAAAGCCCTATTTAATTCATATACTTACACCACTGAGTTTGTACAAATACTGTAAATTTGGGAATTTTTTCAAGAATTTTATTTTTGCATGAATTTTTTTCCAGAATAGAGTAAGACATATTTGCCACGTTAAAATTTCGTGACATTGGCAGGATTTACCTTCATCTGTAAACGACAGAGTGATTTTGCCAATTCACAAGGGTTTAATTTTCCGAATTCTGCGAAGTTTTGCGAAAAAAAATCCTAAATAATCCGAATTTACAGTAATCTTCTGATTGAGTAACCAAAACATATGTTGTGGATACTCAACAGAACCATCTCGATTTGATGGTTCTTTTAGAGAACCCATAATACATGTTTAAACTGATGGATAAGAAAATAATGCCAATTTTACGCTAAAAATTGCTTAACTAAAAATTGCTTAACTGGCCCTATGCAGATTATCTAGAATTCTACAATATTTCACATAAACAAATATAAATTGTGGAAATAATTCACATAAATGAATATAAATTGAAGCAATGTTTTCACATAAACAAATATAAATTGTAGTAATATTTCACTCTAACAAAAATAAATTGTAGCAATATTTCACACTCATAAATAAAAATTGTAGCAATATTTTCACATAAACAAATATAAATTGTAGAAAATATTTTCACAATAAGAAATATAAATAAAAGCAATATTTCACTCTATCAAATATAAATCGTAGCTATATTTCACACTAGAAAACATAAATTATGGCAAAATTTTACTCCAACAAATATAAATTGTAGCAATATTTGACTCTTAAAATATAAATTGTAACAATATTTTCCCTAACAGATATAAATTGTGGCAATATTTTCACATAAACAAATAAAAATGGTAGCAATAATTCAATCTAACAAATATAAATTGTAGCAAAATTTCACTCTTACAAATATAAATTGTAGCGATGTTTTCACATTTAACAAATATTAATTGTAGCAATTTTTCACTCTAACATATGTAAATTGTAGCAATATTTTCAAAATTACTATTATAAATTGTTGCATTATTTTCACATAAACAAATATAAATTGTAGCAATATTTTCAAAATAACAATTATAAATTGTTGCATTATTTTCACACTAACATCTATAAATTGTAGCAATATTTTCTCTTTAACAAATATAAATTGTATCAATATTTTCGCTCCAACAAATATAAAATTGCAGCAATATTTTTACGATAACAATTATAAATTGTTGCAATATTTCAGACAACAAATATAAATGGTAGCAATATACCACAACAAATTTCACATGATCTACCCCAATAAACCATATATTGACAACAGTGTAGATCAAGTTCACCTGGTGTCTGAGAACTAGCTGATCAGGATTCACACCTTTTCAACTTTCTTAAATAAGATATCATATTGCTAATAGATTGAATCTAACATTTTAAATGGATAAAACTGGGGTAAGATGTAGTGTATAAAATATTAAGCATTATCAAGCCTACCTTTTATAAAACTTTTTTCATGCCCAACTCAACTGAGAAGGAAATTTCAACTGCTCTTAAAACCAAGATAGTCTTTCTTTCAAACTCCAAAATGTATTTATCATGCTCATAAATGTTTAAATGCTAACAAGTGTTGGCATTTTAACATTTATTAGCGTGATATGTAATAGCATGTTACATATCATGCTCAGTAAGGGTGAGCATACAAAAAGTTGTTAAACCGAGTAGACAGATTTAATCAATCAAGAAATGACAACAATGAATACAGGGTAATTATTTTTTTTGCACAATTTTACAAACTTCCGACTTTTAATCATGTTTTTTAGCAATTATCAAAGCTTTATTAAATACATATAACACAAGTTTAGCTTAAAAAATCTAAGTATAAAACTGTTCATGTATTCTAACCCACCATTTTTAAACATATGTTTTGGGTGCTCATTGAGATGGTTCTTTTCAGTACCCACAACATATATTTTGGTTGAGAAGTAAGAAAATTACATGATTTTTTGTTAGCAACTCTTGAGTTTGCACAAAATAATTTTCTGATTGAGCGAGTAACCAGATTATCTAGAAACCTACAATATTTTCACAATAGTAAATATAAATTGTAGCGATATTAAACACTTAAAAACATACATAATGGCAATATATCACTCTTACAAATATTAATTATAGCAATATTTCACACTAACAAAGATAAATTATGGCAATATTTCACTCTAACGAATATAAATTGTAGCAATGTTTCACTCTAACAAATATAAATTATGGCAATATTTCACTCTAAGAAATATAAATTGTAGCAATATTTTCACAATTATTATTATAAATTGTTGCATTATTTTCACATAAACAAACATAAACTGTAACAATATTTTCACTATAACAATTTTAAATTGTTGCATTATTTTCACTCTAACAAATATAAACTGTAGCAATATTTCACTCTAACAAATATGAACTGTAGCAATATTTTTACAGTAACAATTTTAAATTTTTGCATTATTTTCACACTAACAAGTATAAATTGTAGCAATATTTTCACTTTAAAAAATATAAATTGTGTCAATATTTTCACTTTAACAATTATAAAATGTTGCATTATTTTTACAATAACAATGGTAAATTGTTGTAACAATTCAGACAACAGATATAAATTGTAGCAATATTTGACACTAAAAAATAATTATTCTAGCAAAATTTTCCCATAAGCGAATATAAATGGTAGCAATATTCCACAACAAATTTCACATAATCTACCCCAATAAATCATATGTTGACAACAGTGTAGATCAAGTTCATCTGGTGTCTGAGAACTAGTTGATAAGGATTCACACCTTTTTCCACTTTCTTAGTTAACATATCATAGTGCTAATAAATTGAATCTAACATTTTAAATGGATAAAACTGGGGTAAGATGTAGTGTATAAAATATTAAGCATTATCAAGCCTACCTTTTATAAAACTTTTTTCATGCCCAACGCAACTGAGAAGGAAATTTCAACTGCTCTTAAAATCAAGATAGTCTTTCTTTTAAACTCCAAAATGTATTTATCATGCTCATAAATGTTAAAATGCTAACAAGTGTTGGCATTTTAACATTTATTAGCATGCTATGTAATAGCATGTTACATATCATGCTCAGTAAGGGTGAGCATACAAAAAGTAGTTAAAACGAGTAGACAGATTTAATCAATCAAGAAATGACAACAATGAAACAGAGAAAAAAATTTCACACAATTTTACAAACTTCCGACTTTTAAATATGTTTTTTAGCAATTATCCAAGCTTTATTAAATACATATAACACAAGTTTAGCTTAAAAATTTTAGGTATAAAACTGTTCATATCTTCTTACCCATCATTTTTTAACATATGTTTTGGGTGCTCATTGAGATGGTTCTTTTCAGTATCCACAACATATGTTTTGGTGGAGAAGTAAGAAATCACATGGTATTTTAGCAAGCTTCTTTCGAGTTTGCACAAAATAATTTTCTGATTGAGCGAGTAACCAGATTATCTAGAAACCTACAATATTTTCACAATAGTAAATATAAATTGTAGCGATATTATACACTTACAAACATACATAGTGGCAATATTTCACTCTAACAAATATTAATTTTAGCAATATTTCACACTAACAAAGATAAATTATGGCAATATTTCACTCTAACAAATATAAATTGTGGCAATGTTTCACTCTAACAAATATAAATAATGGCAATATTTCACTCTAAGAAATATAAATTGTAGCATTTTTTTTTTACATTAAACATTTATAACTTGTAAGAATTTCTTTTTCTAACAAATATAAATTGTAACCATATTTTCACAATTACTATTATAAATTGTTGCATTATTTTCACGTAAACAAATATGAATTGTAGCAATATTTTCACAATAACAATTTTAAATTGTTGCATTATTTTCACACTAACAAATACAAATTGTATCAATATTTTCACTTTAGCAAATATAAATTGTATCTATATTTTCACTCTAACAAATATAAATTGTAGTAATATTTTCACATAAAAACTAAAAATTGTAGCAATATTTCACTCTAACAAATATAAATTGTGGTAATATTTCACTCTAGCAAATATTAACTGTAGCAAAATTTTCACATAAACAAATATAAATTGTAGCAATATTTTCACTGTAATAGATATGAATTGTAGCAATATTTTCACTCTAACAGATTTTTTTCTTTAAAATATTAAAAAAATACCTTTATTTAATACATATACTTAAACCACTGAGTTTGTACAAAATACTGTAAATTAGGAATTTTCGGCAAGAATTTTTTTTTTGTATTATTTTTTTCGTGAATAGAGTTAAAAGACATATTTGCTACGTTAAAATTTCGTGACTTAGGCATGATTTACCTACATCTGTAAGCAACAGAGTGATTTCGCCAATTCACAAGGGTTTATTTTCCCAAAATCTGCAAAGTTTAGTGAAAATAAAATCCTAACAAAAATCCGAATTTACAGTAATCTTCTGATTGAGTAATCAAAACATATGTTGTGGGTACTCAAAAGAGCCATCTCAATGTGACGGTTGCTTTAGAGATCCCATAACACATGTTTAAACTGATGGATAAGAAAATAATCACAATTTTACGCTAAAAATATTGCTTAGCTTGCCCTATGCAGATTATCTAGAATTCTACAATATTTCACATAACAAATACAAATTGAAGAAATATTTCTGATAAAAAAATATAAATTGAAGAAATATTCACATAAACAAATATAAATTGTAGCAATATTTTCACATAAACAAATATAAATTGTAGCAATATTTCAAACTCACAAATATTAATTGTAGCAATATTTTCACATAAAAAAATATATATCGTAGCAATAAGTCACTCTAACAAGAATAAATTGTAGCAAAATTTTCACAATAACAAATATAAAAAATAGAAATATTTCACTTTATCAAATAAAAATTGTAGCAATAATTCACACTAACAAACATACATTAAAGCAATGTTTCACTCTAACAAATATTAATTATAGCAATATTTCACACTAACAAACATAAAATATGGCAACATTTCACTCTAATAAAAATAAATTGTAGCAATATTTCACTCTAACAAATATAAATTGTAGCAATATTTCACTCTAAAAATATGAATTGTAGCAATATTTCACTCTAACAAATATAAATTGTAGCAATATTTTCACATCAACAAATAAAAATTGTAGCAATATTTCACTCTAGCAAATATATATTGTAGCAATATTTCACTCTTACAAATATAAACTGTAGCAATATTTTCACTCTAACAGATACAAATTGTAGCAATATTTCACATAAACAAATATAAATTGTAGCAATATTTTTCACTCTAACAGATATAAATTGTTGCAATATTTTCATATAAAAAAAACATAAATTTTTATCAATATTTCACTCTAACAAATATAAATTGTAGCAATATTTTCACATAAACAAATATAAATTGCATCAATATTTCACTCTAACAAATATAAACTGTAGCAATGTTTTTACATTTAACAAATATGAATTGTAGGAATCTTCATTCTAACAAATATAAATTGCAGCAATATTTTCACAATAACTATTAAAAATTGTTGCATTACTTTCACATAAACAAATATAAATTGTAGCAATATTTTCACAATACCAATTATAAATTGTTGCATTATTTTTACACTAACAAATATAAATTGTAGCAATATTTTCACACTAAAAATATAAATTGTATCAATATTTTCATTTAACAACTAAAAATTGTAGCAATATTGTTTACAATTACAATGATAAATTGTTGCAATATTAAGACAACAAATATAAATTGTAGCATTATTTCCCACTAAAAATATAAATTTTAGCAATATTTTCACATAAGCGAATATAAATGGTAGCAATATTCCACAACAAATCTCATGATCTACCCCAATAAACCTTATCTTGAAAACAGTGTAGATCAAGTTCACCTGGCGTCTGAGAACTAGCTGATCAGGATTCACACCTTTTCCACTTTCTTCGTTAACATATCATAGTGTTTATAAATTGAATCTAACTTTTTAAATTGATAAAACTGGGGAAAGATGTAGTGTATAAAATATTTAGCATTAGCAAGCCTAGATTTTATAAAACTTTTTCATGCCCAACTCAACTGAGAAGGAAATTTCAACTGATCTTAAAACCAAGATAGTCTTTCTTTCAAACTCCAAGATGTATTTATCATGCTCATAAATGTTAAAATGCTAACAATTGTTGGCATTTTAACTTTTATGAGCATGATAAATTTCATGCTCAGTTAAAATGAACATGAAAAAAGTAGTATAGCCTTTAAGGCTTCGAGCCAGACACAATCATTCAAGAAATGACAATAATGAATGCACAATGTTACAAACTAACAACTTATAAAAAATCGTTTTTTTTTCTTCAATTTATTGCATGCATATACTTACGATAAATGTGCTAAAATTTCAAACACTTCTGTTTTTTGTCTTGTTATCAGGGCTGGAATTCAGAATAGCTGTCTTATTACCAGGGCTAGAATTCATAATCTGCTTGTCCTAATAGCAAACCGTGAAGACCTAGGTCTGATCTGGGTGTACTGCTTGTCTAAGCCTTTTGGGCAGGCAACTAGCATTCAAAATTTTAGAACAAATACTGTATACTATTTAGTGTCCACTGTTTCACATTCTCATAGTTTTCCAGAAGTAGTTTTTTTTCAGAAAAAAACCCCAGCATATGACCAAAAAAAAAAAAAACGAGTAGACAAAGGATAAACCTATTTAACTCATACAGCCTAGCGTCCTTTTTGTGGGGCATGGGCAAACAGTGCAGTCCCAGACCAGATGCCGCAGAAAGCGGCGTCTGATTAGGTTCTCCACTTTTTGCTTACAGAACCTTCAATTAAAATTTAAGTAAAAATGAAAATACCACACAGCAACGCTTAAAACGGCAATGGACTGGTCCTATCGATAATAGTTGGAAATTCCATTCGGCTTAAATGGGTTAATGAAAATACAAAACTATTGACTTTCTGCATGCTTGATATTTCATCGTGATCAATTGTTGTCTACCAATTGTTTTTTTTTAATTCATTCTTGAAAAAAAGAGGTTTTTAATGCCTAATGAACAGTTCTACTGAGTACACACAACATGTTTGTTTCAAATGTTAGAAAAATAATTTTGGAAAGTACAAAAGGGTTCATACAGGCAAGATTAAGTAAAAATAAAGGACTTTTCAAGGACCGCTATAGGACTGAGATAATGTAGACACTATCAAAACATTATAATATTGTGTCTTTATTTGGTCAATTTTGGTTTAGCCATAAAGGCACAACAGTTTTATCTCAATTTATTTCTCTATCAAATGTGATAAGTCCTACAGAAACTAGCAAAATCAAAGTACATGTATTTTGCAAGGCCTTAAAGTGATTTTAAAGTACTTTTCCTAGAAAATATAATTTTTTGGACTTTTCTAGACAGCCCTCTACAGTGATTTTTTTTGCCTGCGCATCCTGCATCTTTTACTCATAATTTTGTCTCTGGGATGCAAAGTTTTTGTTTCAGCGAGCCCCAGGGTGCAATGGTATTGCAGACTTATAATGAAAAATAGTGTTCTGGACTCATAAGTTTGCAGTTGGGACACATTGATATGAGAAACAGCGAGTAGCCCAAAATTGTAAACGAATCACTGCCCTCTTTCATTATCCTGTGTGAACCCTGGTGTACTCTTCTCTGGGGACCTGAACTCAATTATGAGCTGTGACATGTGATTTCCAACAATGTGGTATTTTTACAAGTGTGGACTCAGACGAGCCTGTGCTGCCTCCTTTTAAGCTTAGAAACTTCAAATGATGTTTAGCCTGTTGCTTAACACTCCTAGAATATTCAAGCGACAAGCAAAGGCTCTGATCAGACTGCGCGTATGCGCAGGCTGATCTGAGGCTTTGCTGGTCGCACATACCCCATTGTTGGAAACCTCATGTCACGGCTCTTATATACTTTTGAGACATGACAGGTTTCACAGTTTATCACTCATTTAACATTTACAAATGATTCCACTATACTTGGGCCTTGTCGCGAGAAACCCTATCTTTGATATTTGCAATCAGGTTAGAATCAAACAACTCTGTTCAGCTTCAGAGGCTAGACAGAGTAATAGAATTTCGCATGCAGCAAGTTTAGATATACTTTCCATGTGGTGAATAACAAAGGCACTGAGCAGACTGTCCCACAGCACAGGCTGGTCTTTGCCTTTATGTTCGCATACAACAGTAAGGTTTTCTGGATTCAAGGCCTAATTCACTGATTTATACAGTAAAACCTGTGTAAAACGGCCACTAAAAAATAGACAAAACAAAGATCAGAATGCTCCCCTTGGAACATTCTGCAATACCTTTGACCTACATTAAGCGATAATTTGTCTTGAAAACCAATATTCTGTCTTTTTGAGAGTGGCCGTTATACACAGGTTTTACTGTAAATCCATTTGATCCTAAAGTTTGTATCATATTAGAGCACTTTGAAATTTGATCTGTCTTTTAGTGCATTATAGATTAACACATTGAAGTTTGGTCTGTCTTAAGTGTATAAGATTTAATCCACAAATAGGTAAATTCATTTGGTCCTAAAGTTAGTATCAAATTACATCACATTGAGGTTTGGTCTGTCTTAGTGCATAAGATTTAATCAATTGATAGGTAAATCCATCTGATTCTAAAATTAGTATCATATTACAACACATTGAAGTTTGATCCGTCTTACTGTATAAGTTTAATCAATTGATCGGTAAATTCATATGATCCTAAAATTATATAATATTACAACACATTGAAGTTTGATCTGTCTTAGTGCAGAAGATTTAATCCATTGATCGGTAAATTCATATGATCCTAAAATTATATAATATTACAACACATTGAAGTTTGATCCGTCTTACTGTATAAGTTTAATTAATTGATCGGTAAATTCATATGATCCTAAAATTATATAATATTACAACACATTGAAGTTTGATCTGTCTTAGTGCAGAAGATTTAATCCACTAATCTAATACACTAATGGTTTGACATTAATTATAGCAATGCTTTCACATGCTGGTGTGTCCTTCACCAAGTTCCTCAAATCCTGAAGACAAGTTTCCGACCCAGTTATCCCCCCCATCACAGGGTCCTTCGCTGGGTTACTCGGCCACTTGGGTTTCCTCGGGTATGCTGAAATAGAAATAAAAGCATGGAATTATTTCATGCTGATAAACCTTGATCTGTTGAGCCCAGATGTAGATTCTTTATAGAACAGTATACCCAAACCACATGATTAGAATTCACCCTTAAAGCGCCAAGAAAAAAATGCATCTGAAAATGTCGTCTGCTGAAGTCGTCTGCTGCAAATAATTGCCTAGCATTACTGTCTGCTGCAAATAATTGCCTAGCATTACTGACAAATTAAGTATAGAAGCAAACAGCGTGGACCCAGAACGGACTGCTCCTATAGGAGCAGTCTGATCTGGGTCCACACTGTTTGCCATAGAGGCTTCTTAAACATTTCAGCAGACGAGAAAAGCGGATAACTTTGTTGCAATTGACGTATTAAGGGTTAAGGCTGTTCACATTCTGCAGGCCAACCTATTATAACAAAAATCTGATAAAAAACACTTATATAAAACAGTGTAGATCCAGATAGGTTGGCTTACGATAAAGCCAAATGATCCGGATCCACCCTGTTTTTCATCCATATAGCCATACTAACAATGAAATTTCACGACTGGGTTGACTCAAAAATCATCATATCTTACAAACAACTCGTAGTGTACACAGTGTATCTTACAGGAGTAAATGCCATTATCCCTTTACATTCTGGAAACTCCTACACACGTAATTTTGCAACCAGTGAAGACACAGATGAAATGCACCATTTCATCAGGGTCTACACGATTAGTAAAGGTACAAAATTCTTCAGACAACAGTTCACTGTAGATAAGGATAATGCTACAGTCCTTAGCATTTTATAGATACTGTTGAGCAAATATTAACTCATTTGGAAATTATCATTCAGCCACAGGATTAGCAGTTTTTTTTGTTTCCATGGATGATAATGTTAACCTTTATCCAATAGACAAGTAATGCATTTCACCAGACAATAAGGTAAAAACCAGTTTCTGTTGTCATTTTTGCTATGATAGTCAAAGCTTTGATCAAAAAAATGTTTTGATAAAACAATTACTGATTAAGTTCAAGGCTCAAATTTTGTAATTTTCAATTTTCTTGAAAATGATGATTTTTTCTGGAACTCTGTAGAATCTTCTGAATTTGATAATAGCGTAACTAATGATTTCTGCAACATTCAAAGACTATTGACAGTACAGAAATGATGCTGTTGTAGTGCTTGATTGAAAAATTCATCTTTAAATTTGGATGTGAAAAAAGGGGTATTTTTTTTACAAAATTCCATTTTTACATAATGCGTTCCATGGAGATTTCTGGAAAAGAATTACTTCATTTTTATCACCAACCATCATCCTTGATAGATAACCATACTAATCACAGGACAAACATGTCTATGCCAAGTTTTAATCAACTCTCGCTATGAGGTAGACTATGAGTGCATTTGTATTGTGATTTATGGCAAAATATGCAGTGTTCCTTTAAATATTTTGAGCAATATAATTCAGTTTTGTAGTAATATGCCTCTACCATGTCGAAATATATATGTCTAGGCAAAATCAAATTAATGTGTAGTACACAAGAGTAACATTCGATAAAAACCCTTGATAAACAGGTTTGTCTAATAGTTTATGGCTTTAGAAGAGCCAGTATGTGTAGTGTACAAGTTTATGTTTTACAGGTAACATTGTAATTGGAGTTACTGTCCTGCCAGCCAAGAGTGACAGTGACGTCATGTATGTTTACAAAGTTATTAGGGACTTGTAATCGATATATCACTTGTGTATTAATCCTATCCGCAGGATAGGATTAATACACAAGTGATCTCTCGATTTACGTAAGCTCAAGTGGGGTGTACAAGTGAATGTTTTACGAAGCAATTGTAAACAAAATATTACGTCACTGTAAATTTTGGTTGGCACGACAGTACTGTCACTCTTGGTTGGCACAACAGTAGATTGCTTGGTATGCTAGCCTCGATATGGGACCTGTTGCAAGAACATCAGGACATGCTCTAACCAACAGACAAGATATGATTTAAAAATTTTGTTAGATGCACACTTTGTATGGAGCGAATAACAAAGTGCTGATCAGACTGCATGGATGCACAGGCTGGTCTATACCTTCGTTGTTCCCAGGCAACAGACAGGGTTCTCTAGCACCGAGGGCCATAAAACACACTTTGAGCCAGAAAATGAAATGTTGGCATTTGTTTGTTTGTTTGATTTGATTCTTTACGTCTCAGTCAATAGCTATGATCATGTTGAGAGGGTCACTTCACCAAGCTACACTTTTATCTGGCCAAGCTTGGCCAGCGGTTAATCAGTACTTCATGCACATACTTTCGCTTTAGACTGACAACAACCGTTCTTGAATCAACTGAAGGAGAATTATGTCATAATCAATATCTACAAAAGCATGGGACCAATGGGATTTAACTAGTAAGCCCTGGATCTATTTAAGAAACGTAACCGACTGTGCTAACAGGCCCCGTGAAATGTTAGGATTCACAACATATTCAAAAGCCTGGGCTCAGACAAGCCAGCTCTACTTTGCAGTTTCACCTATCCTTCATGCTCTGTTGCACATAATGGTGGTAAGAAAAACACAAAAATATAGCCTAACTGTGTGCCCATTAACTTCATATTTTGCGATTTTTTTAAAGCTGCATAGCCTGTAACTTCTGATCTTTTTATTTTAGAAATAATGTTTCTATTTTTCAAGAATGCAGTAAAAATACTAAAATTCAGGTATTCATTTTACCTTTTGCATAATAATAAACAAATTATGAGCATCAAAACAACAGCATTTATGTTAAAATTAACTGTCTAGAATTATTGGAGGGACGCAAATAATTACTAACATGAGAAAAAAACACCTGTTTTTATAAGATAATTCATTTTTCCATTCATTTTCAGCCGTAGAGAACAGATTTATTCTGTAAACATAACTTAATTCTACTTTTACAAATAATTTAAAAAGAATTTTTTTTTTGAAAAATGTTCATAGTTACAGACTTAGCCACTTTAAATCATTCAACCCTTACTCCATAGGCTATTTTAAGATCATGGCATCATTTTCTATGTTTGGACAACATTGAAAGAAATTAAAGAAAAAAATAAGTTCATATATGAATACTTTGGAAAATTTTATGGAAAATGGAGCCTTTGCTCCAAAAGATCAAATGCTCCATTTTTCATAATATTTTCAAATACATGATATTCAAAGGCGCCAAAAGGTGTTTTGTTGCAGTAAAGGGTTTATAAGATCAGAGTGTCAAGTGGTTGAATGTTCTTTAGCTTCACTTCAACAGCTAGAATCTCATCCAACAGAATGCAGGATCTGGGGATCAAACATGGGATCCCCTGTGTTAAGGCAAGTGGTTTATCAGCTATGGATACACCATCAGAGTGCCAAAGCTTATAAAATGAGTTTCTGTTTGTAACAGTGATTAGCAAAGCACAGTTCTCAAGTACTGGAGAATGTAACAGGATATTTGATTGGATGGATAGCCCGTCATTTGCAATGTACAAGGGGTGATCAGAAAAATTGCGGAAAAGTACTATTAAACCGTATTACCTTTATCCATTGTAATAAAAATTCACAAATTTTAAGTATTATTCTTTGCAAAAATGACTAAAAATTAAAATTTAGAAAATGTGACGTCAGGTGTATGAGCATACGGCACCGTTGTGATGTCACATAACAGGAAGGAGCGGATTTGTGCCCCTGAGTTGCCTCATGGGTCTAAAATTCATAGTTGTACTTTATTTATTGTTGTTTTTCAGGGAAAGTAATTGGCCATCATTCTATGAGGATTTTATTCTATTCTGATGCGCTCTGTATTCACATTAACAATCATTAACAAGTTTGAGATCAAAGAGCAGGCCTAAAAATGTGTCTTTTTTGGCACTTTGTAAATATTAAATAAAACTCATATTTTGTTAGTTTTTATCGCAATTATTGTTTTTGTTATTTGTTTAAGAGAATTGACTTGACAAAACAAGCAATGTGGTCATAGATGTTTGATGTTCTGACCTTTTGACAGTACATGTCTTTATATATGCATATAACGCAATATGGGCTAACACAGAATATTAACATATTAGAAGACATTGAGTCTTAAAAGGTTATGTAGTAAACCATAACTAGAGGACCTGAAAGTAAAAATAGAAAATGCTTTGTGAACTTACAGAAATCAGCTCTAGACTTATTCTTCTGTCTGTAGTTTTTTAGTTCATGGTTCACAGTTCTGTTTTTGTGACATTCAGCAATCATTTGTAGCAGTGTTCTCCTCCCCATAGTTGCTCTGTCTGTGAACTAACAGCAATCAATTCCAGACCAAGACTTGTTCTCCTCTAATGTATTTAGTTCATGGTTTACAGTTGTTCTTTTATGAAGTTATTGCAATCAGTTGTAGACTGTTCTTCTGTTTATGCCATAGCAGAAATCTGTTCTAGGCTTGTACTCCTCTCTGTTGTATTTAGTTTATAAATTAGCTTTTCTGTTTGTAACATTGCCTTGATCAGTTCTAGGCGTGTCCTCCTCTCTATAGTATTTCCTTCATGGTTCAAAAATGTTCTTTTTTGTGACATAGCAGCAGTAAGCTATATGCTTGTCCTCCCTGTAGTATTTAGCTGATGGTTCACAGTTGATCTGTTTTGCTAACGTAAGTTCTAGACTAGTTCTCCTCTTAGTAGTTTTGTAGATATCCAGCTCTCCAAAGCTTTCAAACAGGTTGTCATACATCCCACTGCACCAGTTTCTCAACTAGACCCTACAGTTCCAATTATCCTGATTCAAGAATACAACAACCTTATCTAGCTTAAAGGTAACAAGATAAACCAGTTTGAAATTTGAGTCTATGATTCAAAGTTTGAATGACCTCCATCAGAAAAGCAAATATGAGGAGGTTTCCTAAAGACAGAACAGTTATGAGCAGTAAGCAGTAACCTCATCACACTCCAAGGCAGTCAAACAATTACCAAATATAAAAACCTGCAGTGCTACATGCTCAGTTAACATTACTTTGCTTCAGATTTGTATTTTTTGCATCTGAATTCAAAGGACTTATAACAGACTCAAGAAATGAAGCTCTGCTGTATAAAGATTACCAGCAAATCGGCTACAGAAGCACTAGGCAGCTCATCGATTTCTATGACCCTGGTAAGATGGGGCAAAAAAGAAAATAAGAGAAACTTACTACCTTTGTTCAGTTTTTAACTATGAAACTGTTAAATTACCACAGAATTTTAAGGACTCCAATCTGACATTTAAACCTCAACCTCTGCTGTAGTAATGATACAAGAAGCTCTGTCACAGAGTTATAAGACATCCCACTAACTTCTATGGCCCCAGTGAGTTTAGCAAACCTTAAGAAAATCAAAGAAGAAACTTAATAATTAATTTATAAGTAGGCAGAAAAGCAAATATGACAGTTTTGTTTGCCTTGACACGTTACATCTTTATCATTATATTTTCAGTCATGTTGAAACAGGTCTATCTTGATTAGACCAGAAATATGCCATGGATTAAGTCTGTTGTTCATGTACACAACACAGAGAATCTGCTAGATGTGAGACTCATATTTGTAGCCCTTAATGCCCCACAAACTAAACCACTGTGCTATACAAATATGCAGATGGTTTCCATGTTTCTTTGTATCCTATCTGCCTGCTGCCTCCCATCAAGTTTCTGCTCAAGAGGATATATTGTTTGGAAAATAATAATATTTGAAGAATTCCAAGATGACTGTTTAGTGCTAGGCCATCTTTGATATGTAAATGGGATGATTTTAGCTATTTCTGAGTCTCCATGTTGCTGGAAGCCTTCCATCAAGTTTCTGCTCAAGAGAATATATGGTTTGGAAGATGTTGGTTGAAGAATTCCAAGATGGCTGTTTAGAACACGGCCATCTTTGATATTTGAATGGGATTATTTTAGCTATTCTGAGTTTCTATGTTGCCTGACGCATCCCATCATTTTTTTTCTTAAAAGAATATATGGGTTGGAAGAGATGTTGTTTAAAGAACGAAAAGATGGTCGTTGAGTTCTTGGCCACCTTTCATTTCTGAATGGAATGATTTTATTTATTCTGAGTCTCCATGTTGCATGATGCCTCCTCCATCAAGTATCTGCTCAAATGAATATATGGGTTGGAATAACTTGTTTGAAAAATTCCAAAAAGGCTGTTCAGTGCATGACCATCTTTGGTATCTAAGTGGAATGAAAAAAGCATTTCTGAGTCTCTTTTTGGCATGATCCATCCAATTAAGTTTCTGCTCATGAGGACATATGGTTTGGAGACAGATGTTGTTTGAAGAATTTCATGATGGCTATAATAGTGGATGGCCATCTTTGATATCTGAATGGAATGACTTAAGCGATTCTGGGTCTCCATTTTTCCTTGAAGACTTGAATCAATTTTCTGCTCAAGCGAAAATATGGGTGGGAAGATGTTGTTTGTAGAATTCCAAGATGGCTGTTTAGTCCATGGCCATCTTTGATATCTAAAGGGAAGGATTTTACCTATTATGAGTCTCAAGAGGGCATAGAGTTTTGAAGATGTTGTTTGAAGAATTCCATGAAGGCTGTTAAGTGCATGGCCATCGTTGGTATCAGAGTGTAATGATTTAAGCATTCTACCTATTTGGCTGATGCCTACCATCAAGTTTTTGCTCAAGAGGAAATATGGTCTGGAAGATGTTGTTTGAAGAATTTCAAGATGACTGTTAAGTGCATGTCCATCGTTGGTATCAGAGTGTAATGATTTAAGCATTTGGCTAATTTGGCTGATGCCTAAGTTTTTGCCCAAGAGGACATATGGTTTGGGAGATATTGTTTGAAGAGTTTCGAATTGGCTGTTTAGTGCATGGCCATTTTTGATATGTGAATGGGATGGTTTTAGCTATTCTGAGTCTCCATGATGCACGACGCATCCCATCAATTTTCTGCTTGAGACAATATATGGGTGGGAAGAGATGTTTGAATAATATCAAGATGGCTGTTTAGTTCTGATATCTGAATGATATGATTTTATTTATTCTGAGTCTCAATGTTGCATGATGCATCCCAATAAGTTTCTGCTCAAAATAATATATAGGTTGGAAGAAGTTGTTTGAAAATTTCCAAGAAGACTGTTTAGTGCGTGACCATCTTTTGTATCTGAGTGGAATGAAGGAGCATTTCTGGGTCTCTTTTTGACCTGACCCATCCAATCAAGTTTCTGCTCATGAGGACATATGGGTTGGAAGGAGATGTTGTTTGAAGAATTTCAAGATTGCTGTTTAGTTCTTGGCCATCTTTGATATCTGAATGAAATGATTCAATTTATTCTGAGCCTCCATGTTGCCTGGTTTCTACTCAAGAGGACATATGGTTTTGAAGAAGAAATTGTTTGAAGAATTCAAAGATGACTGTTTAATGCATGGCCATGTTCGATATCTGAATGGAATAATTTGAGCAAATCAGGGTCTCCGTTTTGCCTTAGTTTCTGCTCAAGAGGATTTTTGGTTTGGAAGATGTTGTTTGAATAGAATATAAAGATGGCTGTTCAGTTCTTGGCCATCTTTGATAACTGAATGGAATGATTTTATTTATTCTGAATCTCCATGTTGCATGATGAATTCCATCAAGTCTCTGCTCAATAGAATATATGGGTTGGAAGAAGCTGTTTGAAAAATTCCAAAAAGGCTGTTTAGTGCATGACCATCTTTTGTATCATAGTGGAATGAATGAAGCATTTCCGAGTCTCTTTCTGGCCTGACCCATCCAATCAAGTTTCTGCTCATGAGGACATATTGTTTGCAGGAAGATAATGTTTGAAGCATTTCAAGATGGCTATTAAGTGGATAGCCATCTTTGATATCTAAATGGAATGATTGAAGCAATTCTGGATCTTCATTTTGCCTTGAAGACTCCCATCAATTTTCTGCTCAAGAGAAAATATCAGTTGGAAGATGTTGTTTGAAGAATTCCAAGATGGCTGTTTAGTCCATGGCTATCTATGATATTTATGGGGAAGGATTTTAGCTATTCTGAGTCTCAAGAGGGCATAAAGTTTTGAAGATGTTGTTTGAAGAATTCCATGAAGGCTGTTAAGTGCATGTCCATCTTGGGTATCAGAATGTAATGATTTAAGCATTTGGCTTATTTGGCTGATGACTACCATCAAGTGTTTGCTCAAGAGGACATATCGTCTGGAAGATGTTGTTTGAAGAATTTCAAGATGGCTGTTTAGTTCTGATATCTGAATGGAATAACTTTATTTATTCTGAGTCTCAATGTTGCATGATGCATCCAAATAAGTTTCTGCTAAAGAGAATATATGGGTTAGTTCTTGGCCATCCTGATATTTGCATAAAATGATTTTATTTATTCTTAGCCTCCATGTTGCCTGGTTTCTGTTCAAGAGGACATATTGTTTTAAAGAAATTGTTTGAAGAATTCAAAGATGTCTGTTTAATGCATGGCCATGTTGATATCTGAATGGAATAATTTGAGCCATTCAGGTTCTCTGTTTTGCCTTAGTTTCTGCTCAAGAGGATATTTGGGTTGAAAGATGTTGTTGGAATAAAATATAAAGATGGTTGTTTAGTTCTTGGCCATCTGTGATGTCTGAATGGAATGATTTTATCTATTCTGAGTCTCCAAGTTGCATGGTGCCTTCCATCAAGTTTCTGCTCAAGAGAATATATGGGTTGGAAGAAGTTGTTTGAAAAATTCCAAGAAGACTGTTTAGTGCATGACCATCTTTTGTATCAGAGTGGAATGAAAGAAGCATATCTGAGTCTCTTTTTGGCCTGACGCATCCAATCAAGTCTTTGCTCATGAGGACATATGGTTTGGAGGAACATGTTTAAAGAATATCAAGATTGCTGTTTAGGGAATGGCCATCTTTGAAAACTGAATAAAATGATTTTATTTGTTCTGAGTCTCTGTGTTGCCTAGTTTCTGCTCAAGAGGACATTATGGTTTTGAAAAAGAAATTGTTTGAAGATTTCCAAGATGGCTGTTTAGTGCATGGCCATCTTTGATATCTGAATGGAATGATTTGAGCAATTCAGGGTCTCTGTTTTGCCTTGATGCCTCCCATCAAGTTTCTGCTCATTAACTAGTGTTTGCCCATCTTTGATATCTGAAGAGAACTGTTTGAGCCATTCTGAGTCTATTTTGTCTGGCGTCTCTCATCAAGTTTCTGCTCAAGAAGACATATGATTTGGAAGATGTTTGAAGAATTTCGTGATGGCAGTTTAATGCTGTGCTCTCTTAGACATCTTAATGGAATGGTATCAGCTTCTGTGTAACCTATCTGCCTGCTGCCTCCCATCAAGTTTCTGCTCAAGAGGGTATATGGTTTGGAAGATAATGATGTTTGAAGAATTCCAAGATGGTTGTTAAGTGTTAAGCAATCTTTGATAGCAAATGGGATGGTTTTAGCTCTTTCTGAGTCTCTATGTTGCCGGAAGCTTTCCATCAAGTTTCTGCTCAAGAGTATATATGGTTTTGAAGAGATGTTGGTTGAAGAATTCCAAGATGGTGGTTAAGTGACTGGCCATCTTTGATATGTGAATGGGGTGATTTAAGCTATTCTGAGTCCCTATGTTGCCTGACATATCCAAGCAAAATTTTGCTCAAATAAAGATATGGGTTGGAAGAGATGTTGTTTAAAGAACAGCAAGATTATTAAGTTCTTCGCCATCTTAGATATCTGAATGGAATGATTTAATTTATTCTGAGTCTCCATGTTGCATGATACCTCCCATCAAGTTTCTGCTTAAGATAATATATGGTTTTAAAGAGGTTGTTTGAAAATTCCAAGAAGGCTGTTTAGTGCAAGACTATCTTTTGTATCTGAGTGGAATGAAAGAAGCATTTCTAAGTCTCTTTTTGGCCTGACCCATCCAATCAAGTTTCTGCTCATGAGGAAGTATGGTTTGGAGGAAGAGGTTGTCTGTAGAATATCAAGATTGCTGTTTAGTTATTGGCTATCTTTGGTATCTGAATAAAACGATTTTATATATTCTGAGCCTCAATGATGCCTGGTATCTGCTCAAGAGGACATTATGATTTTTAAGAAATAGTTTGAAGAATTCCAAGATGGCTGTTTAGTGCATAGCCATCTTTGATATCTAAATGAAATGATTTGAGCAATTCAGGGTCTCTGTTTTACCTTGATGCCTCCCATCAAGTTTTTGCTCAAGAGGATAAATGGTTTGGAAGAAAATATTGTTTGAAGTACTGAAGATAGCTGCCATGGTGGCACAACACAATGATTTTGCCAGCTCTGAGTCTACAATGCCCAGTCTAATGCCCTACAAACTCAGCCACTGCGCTCTACAAATATGCAGATGGTTTCTTGAGTTCTGATCAGTTCAGAACAGTTACCTTACCACACTCAGTCTTTGTAACATATACATGGCCGAACCTTTCTATACTCATTGGTATTACGCCACACAACAGCACACTAAAACATTATTTTGTGGAGAAATAATATTTCAGTATCTGTAATATGAACAAACCCAATATATATAAAAGTGAACTGTCATGTACTCAGTCAATAACTGAATTGCTTCAGGCTTAAGTTCTGTAACTGTTGCCTCTGGATTTGAAGATTATCTATCTGGCTTGTAACCTCAAGCTTTGCTGTATTAATGATACAAGCAACCTTGCCACTGAGGCATTACACAGCCCACCTATTACATTGACCAAGTAAGCCAGGGTTAAAAAACAAGTGGGTATGACCAGGAATTGCCACAATCTCAGACAACCGACGTTGCTGTAAGGAACAAATAATAAAAAAGATGTTGTTTGAAGAAATCCAATATGATTAATTAGTGTTTGCCCATCTTTGATATCTGAAAAGAACTGTTTGAGCCATTCTGAGTCTATTTTGTCTGGCGTCTCTCATCAAGTTTCTGCTCAAGAAGACATATGATTTGGAAGATGTTTGAAGAATTTCATGATGGCAGTTTAATGCTGTGCTCTCTTAGACATCTTAATGGAATGGTATCAGCTTCTGTGTAACCTATCTGCCTGCTGCCTCCCATCAAGTTTCTGCTCAAGAGGGTATATGGTTTGGAAGATAATGATGTTTGAAGAATTCCAAGATGGTTGTTTAGTGCTAAGCAATCTTTGATAGCAAATGGGATGGTTTTAGCTCTTTCTGAGTCTCCATGTTGCCGGAAGCTTTCCATCAAGTTTCTGCTCAAGAGTATATATGGTTTTGAAGAGATGTTGGTTGAAGAATTCCAAGATGGTGGTTAAGTGACTGGCCATTTTTGATATGTGAATGGGGTGATTTAAGCTATTCTGAGTCCCTCTGTTGCCTGACATATCCCAGCAAAATTTTGCTCAAATAAAGATATGGGTTGGAAGAGATGTTGTTTAAAGAACAGCAAGATTGCTATTAAGTTCTTGGCCATCTTAGATATCTGAATGGAATGATTTTATTTATTCTGAGTCTCCATGTTGCATGATGCCTCCCATCAAGTTTCTGCTTAAGATAATATATGGTTTTGAAGAAGTTGTTTGAAAATTCTAAGAAGGCTGTTTAGTGCAAGACTATCTTTTGTATCTGAGTGGAATGAAAGAAGCATTTCTAAGTCTCTTTTTGGCCTGACCCATCCAATCAAGTTTCTGCTCATGAGGAAGTATGGTTTGGAGGAAGATGTTGTCTGTAGAATATCAAGATTGCTGTTTAGTTATTAGCTATCTTTGATATCTGAATAAAACGATTTTATATATTCTGAACCTCAATGATGCCTGGTATCTGCTCAAGAGGACATTATGATTTTGAAGAAATAGTTTGAAGAATTCCAAGATGGCTGTTTAGTGCATAGCCATCTTTGATATCTGAATGAAATGATTTGAGCAATTCAGGGTCTCTGTTTTACCTTGATGCCTCCCATCAAGTTTTTGCTCAAGAGGATAAATGGTTTGGAAGAAAATATTGTTTGAAGTACTGAAGATAGCTGCCATGGTGGCACAACACAATGATTTCGCCAGCTCTGAGTCTACAATGCCCAGTCTAATGCCCTACAAACTCAGCCACTGCGCTCTACAAATATGCAGATGGTTTCTTGAGTTCTGATCAGTTCAGAACAGTTACCTTACCACACTCAGTCTTTGTAACATATACATGGCCGAACCTTTCTATACTCATTGGTATAACACCACACGACAGCACACTAAAACATTATTTTGTGGAGAAATAATATTTCAGTATCTGTAATATGAACAAACCCAATATATATAAAAGTGAACTGTCATGTACTCAGTCAATAACTGAATTGCTTCAGGCTTAATTTCTGTAACTGTTGCCTCTGGATTTGAAGATTATCTATCTGGCTTGTAACCTCAAGCTTTGCTGTATTAATGATACAAGCAACCTTGCCACTGAGGCATTACACAGCCCACCTATTACATTGACCAAGTAAGCCAGGGTTAAAAAACAAGTGGGTATGACCAGGAATTGCCACAATCTCAGACAACCGACGTTGCTGTAAGGAACAAATAATAAAAAAGATGTTGTTTGAAGAAATCCAAGATGATTAATTAGTGTTTGCCCATCTTTGATATCAGAAAAGAACTGTTTGAGCCATTCTGAGTCTATTTTGTCTGGCGTCTCTCATCAAGTTTCTGCTCAAGAAGACATATGATTTGGAAGATGTTTGAAGAATTTCATGATGGCAGTTTAATGCTGTGCTCTCTTAGACATCTTAATGGAATGGTATCAGCTTCTGTGTAACCTATCTGCCTGCTGCCTCCCATCAAGTTTCTGCTCAAGAGGGTATATGGTTTGGAAGATAATGATGTTTGAAGAATTCCAAGATGGTTGTTTAGTGCTAAGCAATCTTTGATAGCAAATGGGATGGTTTTAGCTCTTTCTGAGTCTCCATGTTGCCGGAAGCTTTCCATCAAGTTTCTGCTCAAGAGTATATATGGTTTTGAAGAGATGTTGGTTGAAGAATTCCAAGATGGTGGTTAAGTGACTGGCCGTTTTTGATATGTGAATGGGGTGATTTAAGCTATTCTGAGTCCCTATGTTGCCTGACATATCCCAGCAAAAGTTTGCTCAAATAAAGATATGGGTTGGAAGAGATGTTGTTTAAAGAACAGCAAGATTGCTATTAAGTTCTTGGCCATCTTAGATATCTGAATGGAATGATTTTATTTATTCTGAGTCTCCATGTTGCATGATGCCTCCCATCAAGTTTCTGCTTAAGATAATATATGGTTTTGAAGAAGTTGTTTGAAAATTCTAAGAAGGCTGTTTAGTGCAAGACTATCTTTTGTATCTGAGTGGAATGAAAGAAGCATTTCTAAGTCTCTTTTTGGCCTGACCCATCCAATCAAGTTTCTGCTCATGAGGAAGTATGGTTTGGAGGAAGATGTTGTCTGTAGAATATCAAGATTGCTGTTTAGTTATAAGCTATCTTTGATATCTGAATAAAACGATTTAATATACTCTGAGCCTCAATGATGCCTGGTATCTGCTCAAGAGGACATTATGATTTTGAAGAAATAGTTTGAAGAATTCCAAGATGGCTGTTTAGTGCATAGCCATCTTTGATATCTGAATGAAATGATTTGAGCAATTCATGGTCTCCGTTTTGCCTTGATGCCTCCCATCAAGTTTCTGTTCAAGAGGATATATGGTTTGGAAGAAGATATTGTTTGAAGTACTGAAGACAGTTGCCATGGTGGCACAAAACAATGATTCTGCCGGCTCTGAGTATACAATCCCCAGTCTAATGCCCTACAAACTTAGCCACTGCGGTCTACAAATATGCAGATGGTTTCTTGAGTTCTGATCAGTTCAGAACAGTTACCTTACCACACTCAGTCTTTGTAACATATACATGGCAGTACCTTTCTATACTCATTGGTATTATACCACACGACAGCACACTAATACATTATTTTGTGGAGGAAATAATATTTCAGTATCTGTAATATGGACAAACCCAATATATATAAAAGTGAACTGTCATGTACTCCGTCAACAACTGAATTGCTTCGGGCTAAAGTTCTGTAACTGTTGCCTCTGGATTTGAAGGTTATCTATCTGGCTTGTAACCTCAAGCTATACTGTATTTATGATACAAGAAACTTTGTCACTGAGGCATTACATAGCCCACCTATTTCATTGACCAAGTAGGCCGGGACAAAAAACAAGTGGGTATGACCAGGAATTGCCACAATCTCAGACAACCGATGGTGCTGTGAGAAACAAATAATCAAAAAAAGATAGTGTTTGAAGAATTTCAAGATGATTAATTAGTGTTTGCCCATCTTTAATATCTGAAAAGAACTGTTCGAGCCATTTTGAATCTTTTTTGCCTGGCATCTCTCATCAAGTTTCTGCTCAAGAGGACATATGGTTTGGAAGATGTTATTTAAGAATTTCATGATGGCAGTTTAATACTGGGCTCTCTTTGACATCTTAATGGAATGATTTCAGCTTTTCTGTGTAACCTATTTGCCTGCTGCATCCCATCAAGTTTCTGCTCAAGAAGGTATATTGTTTGGAAGATGAAGATGTTTGAAAAATTCCAAGATGGTTTTTTTATGCGCTAGGCAATCTTTGATATGCAAATGGGATGGTTTTAGCTATTTCTGAGTCTCCATGTTGCCGGAAGCCTTCCATCAAGTTTATGCTCAAGAGGACATAGGGTTTGGAAGAAGATTTTGGTTGAAGAATTCCAATATGGCGGTTAAGTGCATGGCCATCTTTGATATGTGAATTGGTTGATTTTAGCTATTCTGAGTCTCTATGTTGCCTGATGCATCCCACCAAGTTTTTGCTCAAATAAAGATATAGGTTGGAAGAGATGTTGTTTAAAGAACAACAAGATGGCTGGATTTGAAAGATATCTATCTGGCTTGTAACCTCAAGCTATACTGTATTAATGATACAAGCAACCTTGGCCCTCTGTGACATCTTAATGGAATGATTTCAGCTTTTCTGTGTATCAGATATGCCTGCTGCCCCCCTTAAAGTTTCTGTTCAAGAGGATACATGGTTTGGAAGATGAATAAGCTTGAAGAATTCCAAGATGGCTGTTTAGGGCTTTGAAATCTTTGCTATGTAAATGGGATGATTTAAGCTATTCGGAGTCTTCGTGTTGCCTGATGCCTCCCATCAAGATTCTGCTCAAGAGGACATATGGTTTGGAAGATGTTGTTTGAAGAATTTCAAGAAGGCTGCTAATCATGAATATCCAAATGGAATGTTTTTAGCTATTCTGAGTCTCCATGTTGCCTTGTATCCCATCAAGTCTCTGCTCAAGAGATCACATGGTTTGGAAGATGTTGTTTGAAGAATTTCAGGAGTTTTGTTCAGTGCACAGACATCTTTGATATCTGATTGGAAAGATTTTAGCTAGTCTGTTTTCCATGTTGCCTGAAGCAACCCATCATGTTTCAAGAGAATATATGGTTTTAAACAAGTTGTTTGAAGGATTCCAAAATGGCTGGTTAGGTTTTGGCCATCTTTTATATTTCTGAATGGAATTATTTTTAGCCATTCTGTGTCTCGATGTTGCTTGACATCTCCAATTAAGATTCTGCTAATGAGGGCATATGATTTGGGAGATGTTGATTGAAGAATATTAACATGGCTGTTTAGTTTTTTGTCATCAATGATATATAAATGGTATGATTTTAGCTATTCTAAAGTATCCATTTTGTCTGACGCTTCCCATCAAGTTACTGCTCATGAGGACATATGGTTTGGAAGGATAGGTTGTTTGAAGAATTTCAAGATATCTGCTTGGTGCTTAACCATCATTGATATCCAAATTGAATGATTTAAGCTATTATAAGTTTCCATTTTGCCTGTTGTCTCCCTACAAGTTTTTGCTAAAGAAATCACATGGTTTGGTAGATGTTGTTCGAAAAATTTGATAGTTTTATGCATGGTAATCTTTGTTATCTGAATGGACTAATTTAAACATTTCTTGGTCTCCATATTGCCTGAAATCTCCTATCAATTTTTTGCACAAGAGTACATGTTATGGTTTGGCAAAAGATTTTGTTTGAAGAATTTCAAATTGACTGTTTAGTGCATGGCACTTTGATATCTGCATGGGATGATTTTAGTTATTCTGAGTCTCCATATTGCCTGATGTATCCCATCAATTTTCAGCTAATGAGTACATATGGGTTAGAAGATGATGTTTGAAGAATTTCAAGATGGCCTTTAAGGGCATTGCCATCTATGATGTGAATGAAAAAATTTAAGCATTTCCAAGTGGACATTTCGCCTGACGTCTTCCACCAAGTTTCTGCTGAAGAGAATATATGATTTGGAAGATGTTGTTTGAGGAATTTCAAATTGGCTGTTTAGTGCATGGTAATCTTTGATACATGAATGAAATGAGCTATTCCAAGTATTTTTGTTGAATGACGCCTTCCATCAAGTTTCTGCTCAGGAGGGCAAATGGTTTGGAAGAAGATGTGGTTTGAAGAAATTCAAGTCCGCTGTTTGGTGCATGGCTATCTTTGGTATCTGAATGGAATGATTTGAACTATTCGGAGTCTTCATGTTACCTGACGCCTCTCAAGTTTCTACTCAAGAGAGTATATGGCTTGGAAAAAGATGTTGTTTGAAAAATATCAATATGGCTGTTTAGTACTTGGCCATCTTTGATTTCTGAATGGAATTATTTAAGCAATTCTGAGTCTCCATTTTGCCTTGATACCTCCCATGAAGCTTGGGTTCAACTCAATGTAAAGTTTGGGAGATGCATTTTGAAGAGTATCAAAATGTCTGCCATTGTGGCAATGTTGGAAATCATAACGAAACAAGTTTAGCAATTCTAAATATCCATCTGATGGCCAGACAGCTATCTCAAGTAATGCAAATAAATCAGAGGAGGAGAAAAGGAGATCAGACAAATAATTACCATAATAAAACCTGATGCACGCAGAATGACCACAACTCCAATAACCTAAGTCCATTCTAAGTGCAATAAGATTAACCAAAACGGAAGGACATGGATCTGCGGGGTCTAGTTGATACCCAACTACAATTGATGACACAGGCTCCCTGAATTGTTCTTCTACTCCTAGGGGTTCTGGATCTGAAAAGACAGAAGATTAATTTACAGTAAAACCTGTATTAAGCAGCGACTCAAACATTGAAAAAAACACAAGAAGATTAAGGTACAGTGAAACAGGTCTTAAGCCACCACTCGAAAATAGACAAAACAAAGGTCTTAAAGCCATGTGGTATCTTAATGTATGTCAAAAGTAATGCAGAGCACTCCATGGGATCATTCTGCAATACAATTGACCTGCTTTACAGCCCTTATCTGTCTCTTAAAACTCTATGGTCTTCTTTCGAGTGGCCGCTTAAGACAGGTTTTACTGTACAGAGATATTCCATATCCAAAGTCCAAAGGGTGGGGGTGGGGGGGGATGGGGGTAAGGGGATCTGTGAGCAAAGTATTTGCTACCATGTTGCTGCATTCATGATTCTTTTTAATGTGATATGCAACATGACCATGTTCTGAAAAAGTTGAATAATGACGTACTGACCCCATCCCCAGGGTCGGGAGGTAGGGGGGGGGGGGGGTCTGCAGGCAAAATATTTGCTACCAAGTTGCTACATTCTTGATTCTCTTATATTTGATATGCAACATGACCATGTTTAAAAAAAAATTGAATTTTAACCTACTGACACCATCCCCAGGGTCGGGGATGGGGTGAGTAAGGTCTGTGGGCAAAATATTTGCTAGCATGTTGCTACATTCTTGATTCTTTTTAATTTCATATACAACATGACCTGGTGGTGTTCTGTAAAAGCTGAATTTTGACCTGACCCAATACCTAGAGTCGGGGGGGGGGGGGGGGGGGGGGTCTTTGTGTTCTGAAAAAGTTGAATTTTGACCTTTTGACTCCTCCCTTAAGGTCCACCCAGGGGGTGAGACACAGGCCTTTGTCGAAAATCATGTTTGATACGTTTCATATTTTTTGTACCTTTGTCTGAACGCGAAATTTCCGTGAAAAATATTGACAACTTATTGCAATTTAAATATTTGACCTTTGACCCAACCTAAGGGGTCAAGGGAGTGGGGTAAATTTTTTATCACTGTCATGCTTATCTACAGGCACTGGGTAATCATGGCATATAGCTAGAAGTTGTCAGATAGTATAGTTTTGTAGAAATGTGAAATTTATTCCACAAAAAAGGCCAATATAGCTTTTGCATTTGCCTAAGCTCTAAGTTCAAAAAGGGCCATAACTCAGTCAAAAGATTGTGTATGACCTCTAAATTCGAACATGACCATTATTTTAGGATGCTTTACCCAAGTTTTGTAAAGTTTGAAAGAAATTGTTGCATCTCTTCAAAAGTTATTGATTGGAAACCACAAATTGACAATTTAGCCAAAATCTAAGTAAAAAAGGGCCATAACTCAGTTAAAATTCTACAGATTACCCCCCTTTACGAACTTGACCTGTATTTAATGATGCTTGACCCTTCTGTATATAAAGCTTAAATGACGCAGTGGACGCCGCCGTCGCCGGATTCATGATCCCTATGTGTCATCCTTGCTTCGCAGGCCACACAAAAAGATCTTCAGACAAAAGCTAGAGTACATTTTTTCTTTAAATTATAATTTGACATCCATAGATTTGTTCAATAAACTATCCGAAGTTTCTTGTATCAAACCAGAAAGAAGAATCGATTAGTATATTAAGGGTTAAAGTCAGAGGCAGAGATTCCCCCCACCCTGCTCCTTCTATTAAAAATGTTTTGTCCTGCTATTTTTTGTTCAATGTGTATAGCCTATCATTATTGGTGAACAAGGAACATAAGAAAACAAGTTATCAATTGTGAGGAAACGGGGAACAAGCCAATATATTTCAGGGGAACAAGGGAACAAGTACTCCCCCCCTCACAAAAAAATATAAACTCCTTTATGTCACACCCTGCGGTAAAAAGGTTTGCGAACCTGCAACAAGCAGTTGTGACAAAAAAAAACAAGCATAAATATAAAACTATAAATTTTGTGACCTTGATCTCATTTGGTCATAAGCTTTTGTTTTTGTTGTTGGTTTAAACAGTATTTTATTTCTTTATATACATACAATATTTAACAATTTACACAATCAATGGGCCAGGATCTGACAGTAAGCTAAAAGCTTATACGAGTCATTTCCTGAATAACATTCAGTAGCAGCAAATATATGTGAACAGTGTAAAATTCAAACCATTTTCTAGAGAGAGAGAGAGAGAGAGAGAGAGAGACAGACAGACAGAGAGAGAGAGAGAGAGAGAGAGAGAGAGAGAGAGAGAGAGAGAGGGAAAGAGAGAGAGATACAGGGTACACATTGAATTCCAGTTCGTGTATACTAGTCAAATCGTTTTGAGTGTATAATAAAATCTTGAACTTTTAAGAAAAGAGCTTCATTTTCTAGGTCTGTTGCAGTTTCCTTACCATATAGTAATTCATGCGTTTTATGCGTTTGCAAGACATCAGACAAATATATGTTTCTTGTGTGCCTGTATATTGGGCATATAAAAAAGAAATGATAAGCGCTTTCAAAGCCTCCACAAGAACAGGACGGTCTGTTGATAATATTTTTACTATAAAGATGAGAGTTTAACGAGCTGCATTCCATGCGTATTCTCGTGTGTAGTATCTGTCCTTTTCTTGTGCCTGCATGAAAGTACATTGGTGGGGGCTTCTTATGCTTGTTTAGCTGATATTTAAATGCAGATACAGTGCTTGCTCCCTTTGTTTCATCTGGTAGCTCTTTCCAGGCATGAATGGTTGAGGGGAAGAAGGAGTTGAAATAAAGATTTGTGCGTGCTCGTAATGATCGCATGTTGTTGGCATTTCGAAGGTTATATGTAACGTTATCTTGGACAATAGGAGGTAGGAGATCAGAAAGATAGTCAGGAGTGAGTCCGTTTATTATTTTATAGAAGATAACGAGTTTGTGTTTAGACCTTCTTTCTTGCAGAGTTTCCCATCCCAGCTCAGATAGGAGTTTTTGGATGCTACACAATTTTGTCCCCCCGGTTATTATTCTAGCTGCTTCATGGTGAATGAGATCTAATTGTTTTTTGGATTTTGTGGAACAATTGTCCCAGACAGCATCGCTATATTCTATTAAGGGTCGAATGAATGATATATACATTCGCTCAAGGGCATGTCTGCGTAGTTTAAACTTTAAAGCTCTAAGCAGGTTTAGCCTCGGCCATGCTTTTTCTACTATGTTTTTTACATGATCTGACCAAGTGCAGGGGTTGTTAAAAGTGATACCTAGATGTTTATGTGTTGTTTTTTCGGAGAGATCTGTGTTGTTCATTTTGAGAGTAGGGTGTGTTTCAGGTATTCTTTTCCTAGATATCAAAAGAGAGGTAGTTTTAGTAGGATTAAAGTCTACTAACCAATTGTCAGCCCAGTGGTGTATTGTCCCTAAGTCAGAATTAAGAGTGAGAGCTGCTGTGTTAGGGTTTTCTATAATAATATAGAGACTAGTGTCATCTGCGAAGAGACGGATGTTTGATTGAATGTTGTTGACTATGTCATTGATAAAGATAAGAAAAAGTAGTGGTCCCAGAATTGAGCCTTGTGGGACTCCAGCAAAGATTGAGGCCCAGTCTGATATCATTCCATTTATGACAACTCTTTGTCTACGCCCAGATAGATAACTCGTGAACCAACCTGTTTCCTGTTTCCTCTATCTTAACCTCCATGGATGGAGAACAGCACATACATTGTGCGAATAACCTATTTCTTCTTGAGTTAAAAGTTCATTATTAAAACATTATTAAAAACATTATTAAAAGGTAGAGGGCGATATAAAGTTCACACTCTGGATAATTTGGTGCTCCGATATTTACAGTGACACGGTACATATATACACAGCTGTCCCCTTGACCTGTTTACTCTATTTGATCTGGGTGATTAAGGAGTCTGTATCTGTTTGTATGTAGCACATGAGTCAGCCTTCTGGCATGAAATTCCAGACTTGATAAGTCCTGTATCTTCAATCTTTTGTTCACTATACTTTCTTGACTTAGTAAAACTGAACAGTCAATGATAATTTGGAGTTTGGAACGGGTATCAAGTATCCTGTATTCCTTTCCAGTTAGATTAAAGTAAGTTTCACTGATTTTGGTTAATATAGGGTTTCTGAATTTCTCCAACGTTTCACATAGCAGAATATAATGCTCAACTGTTTCTTCAGCATTCCCACACAGTAGACATTTAGAGTTAATTTGGGTATTTTTGAATTTACTTCTAGTGGTCTGAAGTATGTAACTTCCACACATCAGTCTTAATTTTGAAGGCAACCGGATCACGTCGCGTGCCGAGTGTATATTGATTTTTAAAAGCGGATGAATAGTTCCAAGCTTGTAACTTTTCATATTCAGGAATTCCATTGTAGAATAAAAGGCTGATGATGTAATAATGTCGTTCTGCCAGTATTTGTTGACGGTTTTGTTTACAGTTGCTTTCCATGGATTCTTTTCCGGAGGGTTAACTAAATGTTCATGAATATCACCAAGTTCATATTTTAAGAAAAGTAGAGATTTAGAGCAGCCAATAGCGGCCAGTTTAAACAGTAATCCCTTGTGCCAGACTCTGTCAAAAGCCTTACTGATGTCACAGAAGACAACACGGACTTCCTTCCCATTATCTACAGCTTCGCAGAACATATGGTAGATGTTAAGCAGCTGGTTAGTGGTGGAATCGCCAGATATGAATCCAGATTGAAGGGGTGTTAAGAGATTATTTTGACTGATATAGTTGTAGAGGTGTTTGTGAACGCAGCGTTCCATTGTCTTTCCTATGCAGCTTAGTAAGGAGATGGGTCTATAATTAGAAGGAGAAGATCTATCTTCTTTTTTGTAGATTGGTGTAACGTTTGCTTCTTTCCAACGTGCTGGGAAGTATCCTTGTTGTAGTGAGCGATTGAAGATCATAGTCAATGGTTTGGAGATGACGGAGGCACCTTCTTTGAGGAGACGAGGGCTAATTAAGTCAGGCCCGCATGCCTTGGTAACGTTCAAGTTGCTTAAGACGTCAATTACATCTTGTTGGGTGATGTCTATGTGCGCTAGTTCTTCGTGTTGAATCTGGGTTGGAGCTGGTAGTGTTTTGTTATCATCATTAATGTGCGACTGCGATGCAAAATAATTATTCAACATATTAGATTTTTGGTAATCGTCTTCCGCAGTTTCATCATTAAGTATTAGGGTTGGTATATTTGTTGATGTTTTGTTTAGATTAAGGATTTGCTTAGAAGTTTTCCAAAATATTTTGGAACTAGCTGATTCATTTGATAGGAGTTGTTCAAGTTTGTCAAAATATTCCCTTTTAGATTTCCGAATTTCGTTAACCACTTTATTCCTAATTGCTTTGAATTTATCTCTTAGATTATTGTCATAAGTTTTCTTATATTTTCTGAATATTCGCTTGCGCTTCCTAATCAGGTTCCTAATACGACACGTGATCCAAGGTTGATCTTTAGGCCTTATTGTTGTTGTTGTTGTTGTTCAGTAGAGCTCCGCCGGTTACTTATCGGCGAACCCGGTTTAACCGGTAAAAGGGGGATTATGGAAAAAGTTCAACACTAAAAAGTCACCCTCACCAGTATACAATGTGTCTATTGTCACAAAAATTAAATGAAAATCACGTAACACCTTCACACAAAAGTCTATGTACAAAGAGAGCTTTATCAGTTAATTTTGCTGGTTTAGAGATTGGATAGATTTGCACATCTGCTTGTGAGAGGGCCAATCTGATATCTGGCAGTCCTTGCTGCAATAACTGAAACTTTTACAGCCTGTACAACGACGTAATTCAGTCTGATTTCCTCTTTTCAAACAGCGCGCACACACTACGTCCGAATCTTTATTGTTTTCCAACAGAATACTGGAATGCTCAACTGCAGCCTCTGCAGATAGTCTATTTGAATCCAATTGAGCTCGGGCTGTGCCAACAGTTTCCCTTTCGATGGTTAAATGTCTGATTGACTGTGAAACAGCAGATGTACGATCCAAGCAACCTTTCTCTGGCTGACTGACCACAGGGGACTGTGGACTGGCTACCGTCTCCGTTTCTTGCAGTTGGTTGTGCCCAGCGAGATTCTCAGCACGTAGCTGTCTGGCAATTTTCATCCGTTTCCAGTAATCCTTTCGCCTAGCACGATCCCTTGCCACCTGAGCTGGGGATTTCTTCTTTTGCTTTAGGTTTTGAGCTGGCCCAACATTGGAAGAATCTTTCTTATCCGTATGTGGACTTGCAGGCAATCTAGAAGCACGTGGTGAAGATTTGTTCCTTCCACGCTTTCGCCTTTTGTTTTTACGCAGCTTGTCGTCGGCAGAAAGTACTTGCTTATCCTGATGAGTTGCTGTTCGTTGAGCGGAAGCGCTGTTCTTCAATGGCGTCGATCCATTCTTGGCGGGAAATTTGGTGATGAGAGAAAAATAATTCCTTTTTCGTATGATTTTATACGAGTGACGCTTCAAATCCCCTTTCTCAAGAATGCAGATGATTTCTAAAAGGTCCTCCGGCATAAAATTGGAAGCATTAAGCTCTTTTTCATCCATATTTTAATTATCCAAATTCCCCCTTTGAAATTCGCGTGCGGCATCTTCGAGCGCCATCTACCATTATTGTTACGATTTTGTTTGGTATTGATTTTTCGCTTGCTTCGATGAGTGCATTTGTTATGTATTTCACATTATGTTCAAGGTCGGTATTGCGCTCGATGTCCTCTTCAAAGTTATATTCAGATAGAAGTTCGCGATATCTGGTGAAATCTGCTTGGGGATAGAGCCATACTCGCCGCTTGTATGTTTTCACTAATGGGCGTAGAAACTTTAACAAAACGATAATTGGACAGTGGTGCCTTATTTGGTCTGGCAAGAAGTTGTCAATTACGCCACTTGTTAGCATGTTTGCAGTGTTACGTAAAAGGATCAGATCGATGAGTGATGATGAGTTTTCTGTAAAGTGCGTTGCGTCTTTAATTACCTGTGATAAATTATAATGTAACATTGTATCCCTTATTTTGTTATTGTCGTTCGTCAACATGTTACAATTGAAGTCACCTAAGATAATGAGGTCGGTTATGTTGGTGTTATGAGCTCTGTCTATGCTTTCAACGACTAGGTTGAAGTATTCGGCACCGCTGTTTGGGGGCCTGTAGAAACCACCGACTAAAATCTGTTTAGATTGGACTTGAAGTTCCAACCAAACAGCTTCCAGCCCATGTATTTCTAAGTCTGCCCTGCGCTTGCATGTAAAAAAGTCGCGTACGTACATAGCTACCCCACCGCCAGGACGGTCATGCCTGTCCGTCCTGTGCGGTGGTGCGAAGCTATCGATAAGTATTGAGTCATTTGGTATTTGCGGTTTCAACCAACTTTCAGTGAAAACAAGTACATCGTATGCGTGTGCTTCACACCTAATAATATCAATCTTTGGAAGAAGACTTTGTATATTAAGATGCATGATACTCAAATGGCTGGAGAGCATGTCAAATGAGCTTAAAGAGCTAGATATACTAGATATACTAGTGTCAGTTTTGACAGAGTCTGGACCGGGATTGGGGTGAATGTCCCCAGATAGAAGAAGTAATGTTGATAGCCAGAGGAGAAAGTTACAAAGAATGAGTACGCTGATACAGTATAGCGTGAAACTTGTGTTTTTGTATGCATTTGGTTTCAGTTTAATGTAGGGATTCTGTATTGATTTATATAGCTCATTGGTCCTCTGTAAGATTATCATAGCACTCAAACAATGTATGTTGTATGTATAATTGTCTATATGATAGGAAACAAGCAACGATACGATGAGCAGATAAAATTTCTTGTACATAAGCCTCTTTTCTACACCAAGTCCAAGAGTTTGAGATATTCCAAGCATGCCGCCAAGGCCATCCGATTTGATCTTACGTTTCGTCATGGAGTGTTAATAAGAGATCTAGGAAAATCAGGAAAAGCCTTAACAGCAAGCCCGGAGTACCATTGATTTGCCTACCAGTTTCCATTTGGCTAGGAGAAACGCTGATATGAAAATGTATCCATATAGCGTTGTGTACATGGTATATATTCATAAGAGAAAGTGCTACCCTGGTATCAGACAGAACTAAAATGCACGAAGAAGAAATGTAGGCAGTAAGAAGAGAAAGAAAAAGAGGAATAATGAACATGAAATACATTTGTTAATACAAGCAGATTTGGTGATTTGGGTGATGCTTTTTATGTCACAGCGTGGTGGGGCCACAAGCACATGCGAGAAATCACGGTAGACGGGGTGGAGTGGGGCTACATTAATGATCGCCAGTTGCATGAGGCATGGGGAATTTCTAAAGGGGTAACATCGGCAAGTCACAAATAGCGCCGGTGCGAAGGACGCAATAACACATATCAGGGCATCAAACCAAAACTAGTGATGACCCGCAAGTGCTCGACGCGCCCACTCATTCGCAGTGAACATTAAAATTTGAGCATCATTTGTAACATAATGTATGGAGTATATTTATTGGTTAGCCTCAACTCATTTATACGTATATTTCTATTACCCGTCGGGTTCAGACGATACATGGAGACATTTGGATTTTTAACCGTCACCCCACAATAGATAATAGGCAAGTCAACCGTGGCGTTTATAAAACAATGACAGGAGAAGATAATTGTTTTGAGCATAAATGGGTTGAGGATTTTATATACTAGTATGACATCATAATTCAAGTATGGTTAATCTAATAGTGTATTGTCTAGGTAATAGTTATACCATGGGTTGTCCGCCTGTACGTGGAGATAATCCACAAGCTTTAGCGAGTGGATTATCTTACGAACAGGTGGACAAACATGCTATAACTATTTTATACCACCTACATCAGTGTAGACATTGCACATCACGCGGTATTTTGTGCTAAAGATGGTAAGGGTGGTATAAGTATGAGTCTTCTCATAGAGCTGCATTTTCTATCAATAAGAAAATGGATGTAATAGTTACCATTAGATTTCTGTAACAGATGATAGTTATATCCTGACTAATATGTTAAATTTTACTAATTAATATAAAACAATAATCTATGTGATTTACTCCTGGATATGTGAATCCCAGAGTCCAGTCTTGTCGAAACGAAATACAAGAAAAGGCCCGAGGATGATATGTAAAGTTATAAGAATTTATCTAAATATCCAGCTAGAACATCACATTCGTATCCACATCGAGAGAACTATCATGACTGGAGGAGGTGAATTTATTTGACAGAAGAGGAAATAACTATTTTCCAGACAAACTTCTGAATACTTCCCACAATCGATAAGATTGCCCAAATTTGAGCGAACATTGCAGACCCTGGTGAAATCCCCCTAGGGTGGCATTTCATGTGGGTCTTCACTATTTGCCAAGCTCCGTTACCGAACCAATATATCGCCCTATTTACTCCCCACTAGGTCCGCCTCGAATCATGGATACCCGTTCGCAAAAAATCACCAGCTTTCCGTGCCTTTTGTGTATTGAGTTTCAAAAACCGTACTGATAAAAAAGGGAGATTCCAACAGTGAGGTCATGATCTTAAATTTCTTGGGAGTTTTTGCGCTTTTGGGATTTTACCTTTACGTCACTGCTATAACTATACATACTTCAATGTAAACGCAAAAGGCTCAATACAGTTATTTCTAAACAAGTAAGATACCGTACCACACCATGGGCCCGTTCAAACCCGGAACGGTATTGAGGTTGAAATTTACCAGTACAGATAAAATCGCTGCGATCTGAGACAAGATGCCGCTAGTGCAACCTCCCGCCCTGGCGAAGTTAACACATGCGGTGGGTACCCAAGAGAACCGTCTCGATGAGGCTGTCCTTTCCAGTACCCAAGACATGGCGACCCCGCCGGATAAGAAAATAATCACAATATTAACACTCAACCAACTGACTATCTATAGCTTTAAGTCTTTCCTCTTGCGTAATCAACATGTGTGGTGGGTACTCAAAAGAACATGTGTGGTGGGTACTCAAAAGAACCGTCTCTATGAGGCTGTCCCTTTGAGCACCCAAAAGAAATGTTCACCCCGCTTATAAGATAACAGCCAGCAAATTCTCTAGACCTGTGAGTATTTACCCCGGCGAAATCAACACATCAGGTCGGTACTCAAAAGGACCGTCTCGATGAGGCTATCCTCTTGAGTACCCAAACCAATGTTAGCGCCGCCGAAAAATAAAATAGTTACAATATTTACACTCAACCAGCAGAAAGTATATACCTTTAAGTTTTTCCTCTGGCGTAATCAAACATGTGCTGTGGGTACTCAAAAGAACAGTGCGTCCTTTTGAGCACCAAAAACCAATGCTAATACCGCCGGATAAGAACAGTCACAATACTTACACTCAGCCAGCAGATATCTATGCCTTGAAGCCCCTTAAGTCTTTCCTCTGGCATAAATAAACATATGTTGTGGGTACTCAAAAGAAACCAGCTCAATGAGTCCGCTCTCTCAGGCACCCAAAACCAATGTTAACCCTCCGGATAAGAAAATAGTCACAATATTTTCACTCAACCAGCAGAATATCTATATCTTTAAGTGAGTTGTAATCAAACATGTGCTGTGGGTACTCAAAAGAACTGTCTCAAGTAGTCCGTCCCTTTGAGCACCAAAAACCAATGCTTTTTGTTGTTGCTTTTTACGTCCCAGTCAACAGCTATGGTCATGGTGTGATGTTCAGTTCACCTTAAACTACACTTTTTCCTATGGTCATTGGTATGGGTGGTTTAATAGGTCATTTGTATGGGTGGGTTTATAGGTCATTGGTATGGGTGGGTTTATAGGTCATTTGTATGGGTGGAGATTGGAATGATCTAAAATCTTTACCACCTCTATCAAATGGTTTGAACGTAATGATCACCAGCACTTAAAAAATATCCATCAGAGGAAATGGCAAAATTGCCCGACCCAATGGATATAAAAGTTATGGAGTAAACAAGGTTAATTCCTATTTAAAATCCGATCAAGGGAGATAACTTAAAAAAGAAGCAAGGGAGAGCACCCATTTTTTAATGCCCTGACCTGATATACATTCCTACCAAATATAATAAAAAAATATCTCAAAGGGTTAAAAAGTTATTGAGTGAACTAGATTTCACTTAAAAATTCTTTTAAGGAAGATAACTCAATAACGAAGCGAGGGAGAGCACCCATCTTTATACGCAACACTCAGCCTTGACCTGATATACATGCCTACCAAATATTATTAAAATATCTCCAAGGGGTTTAAAGTTATGGAGTGAACAAGCTTACGTCTACAGACGGACAGGACTGACAGACAGAGGGACTGACAGATGGACGGACAGACGCTAGGCTGATCACTATATCCCCGAATCCTTATTGGGTTGGGGGATAACAACATAATTTTAACATGCAAGATTCAGCCTCTGACCTTGTCAATTATACACAAGACCTCAATTTAAACTGCTGAAATAATAAAAAGCCAATTTTGATTTCAATGGCAAAGATAAACAGCCATTTTATTGTGCAAATGGTGACCATTTCTTCTTTCTTCAATAAGATATTGCACCAATTGAGTTCTTAATGCCATCATCAAACTCCAGCCAGGCCAAATAATGGTGTTATATCTTTCGAAATTGTAAAAATACAGTGGTATATTATAGTTGAGGGGGGATTTTTTGACTGATAATGGATCATAAGAGAATTTTCAGCAGGACTTTAGAAGAGTGCGTAACAAAAATTTAATTTTCTTATTTCTCAACCAAAACAAATGTTGTGGGTACTCAAAAGAACCGTCTCAATGAGACGGTTCTTTTGAGCACCCACAACATATGTTAAAACTGATGGGTAAGAAAATATTTACATTTTTACGCTGAAAATTTTTGGTTATCTAAACCTTTGTTCAGTCTGAGGAGAATGTTCAGACAGAATGGGATTTGAAGATTTCTTCAGTCCTACTATCCATGTACTTCAACAGGCAACATGCCCCCAAGATAACAGTGCATGCATACTAATGAAAATTATTTTTTTATTATTTCTCCACCAAAATATGCTGTGGGAACACAAAAAGTTTTGACTCTATGAGATGGTTCTTTTGGGCACCCAAAACATATTAAATTTTTATAGTTAAGAAAATATTTGTATACCTTGAGCTATGAGACAAGCTTAAAAAGATAGAATGACTTTCTTTGATTGTAGACAAATTATCTCCATGAAGAAAATCTTTCCTATGACATGAGTATAACTAGCCAAAATCAATAACAGATAGTGTTAAAACTGACTTTTGTTAAATCTCTGTCTTCAAACAGACATAAAATGATGTAGGTGAGATTGCTAAAGTTATAACCTTTTAAGAGTGCTCAGTATTTACTTAAATATACCTGTTGGTGGTCTGTGACGATTTATTTCCCCTTGATGGCAATCTTCTTCTACACGATTGGTAGTCCCTGGCGATTCCAGATATAAACAATCATCTGTGGTCCCTGTCGATTCCAGAAATAAAGAATCACTTGTGGTCCCTGTCGATTCCAGAAATAAAGAATCACTTGTGGTCCCTGTCGATTCCAGAAATAAAGAATCACTTGTGGTCCCTGTTGATTCCAGAAATAAAGAATCACTTGTGGTCCCTGTCGATTCCAGAAATAAAGAATCACTTGTGGTCCCTGTTGATTCCAGAAATAAAGAATCACTTGTGGTCCCTGTTGATTCCAGAAATAAAGAATCACTTATGGTCCCTGTTGATTCCAGAAATAAAGAATCACTTGTGGTCCCTGTTGATTCCAGAAATAAAGAATCACTTGTGGTCCCTGTTGATTCCAGAAATAAAGAATCACTTGTGGTCCCTGTTGATTCCAGAAATAAAGAATCACTTGTGGTCCCTGTCGATTCCAGAAATAAAGAATCACTTGTGGTCCCTGTTGATTCCAGAAATAAAGAATCACCTGTGGTCCCTGTTGATTCCAGAAATAAAGAATCATCTGTGGTCCCTGTCGATTCCAGAAATAAAGAATCACCTGTGGTCCCTGTTGATTCCAGAAATAAAGAATCACATGTGGTCCCTGTCGATTCCAGAAATAAAGAATCACCTGTGGTCCCTGTCGATGCCAGAAATAAATAATCACCTGTGGTCCCTGTCGATTCCAGAAATAAAGAATCATATATGGTCCCTGTCAATTCCAGAAATAAAGAATCACCTGTGGTCCCTGTCGATTCCAGAAATAAAGAATCACCTGTGGTCCCTGTCAATTCCAGAAATAAAGAATCACATGTGGTCCCTGTCGATTCCAGAAATAAAGAATCACCTGTGGTCCCTGTCGATGCCAGAAATAACAAATCATCTGTGGCCCCTGTCGATTCCAGAAATAATCGATCATCTGTGGTCCCTGTCGATTCCAGATATGAACAATCATCTGTGGTCCCTCTTGATTCCAGAAATAAACAATCATCTGTGGTCCCTGTCAATTCCAGAATTAACCGATCATCTGTGGTCTCTTTCGATTCCAGAAATAACTGATCATCTGTAGTCCCTGTCGATTCCAGATATAAACAATCATCAGTGGTCCCTGTCGATTCCAGAAATAACTGATCATCTGTGGTCCCTGTTGAATCCAGAAATAACCGATCATCTGTGGTCCCTGTCGACTCCAGATATGAACAATCATCTGTGGTCCCTGTCGATTCCAGAAATAACCGATCATCTGTGGTCCGTGTCGATTCCAGAAATAACCGATCATCTGTGGTCCCTGTAGATTCCAGGTAATAATCATCTTCTAGGTGATCATTAATCCATTCTGAATAAAAGATAGAAAAAAATAAGAATTAAACAAGACATGTTTAAAAAAGGGTAGCTCTCAGAAAAAAATGAGAGCCAGTACATGATAAAATGGTTCTTATTAAATATGCATAATATCCCTTTACCCCATATGCTATATTTAGAACATTGCATCAATTTCTATAGATAATTTAATTCAAATGTTCACATATATTTTTCAAAAAATATTTATTATATTTCAATACTTTTTAAAATATTATTGAAAATGGAACATTTGCATCTCAGGAGCAAAGGTTCCATTTTTCATAATATTTTTAAAAAAACCTTACGTTTTAAAGGTGTCCAAAGGCGCTTGTGTGGAGTAAAGGGTTATACTGAAGCACCTGATATGTGAAAACACTTATAAGCTGTCAAAATGTATAGTACTACTTGAAAGTTTGGTCATTTTGTTGTAGAACTGGAGGTTCAAGTTTGAAGTTTTACACTATGGTGTTGTCCATGATGCTTTGAATGCTGGAGCGGTCGTTTTATAAAATCACAGATTGAAGGTTTTTCACAGCAGCAAAGTTAAATTTAGAGTTAACCAAATCCCCAAAAAGTCACTGTCATTTGTTTATTCAAGTACTTATAAGGCAGTATTTCCAATTTTCCATGCACCAACAACTCTAAATGCGAATACAAGTTGCAGGAAAAGTGCTTTCCAGTGCCAACATTTATGCGAATTCAGTTTAAAGTTTGAATGACATAAGAAAGAATTTCTAGCGATAAGGCGTGCCATTTCCCTAAACGAGACGTTCGTTTTGTTTTGTTAAAATAAGGACTGGAGACACTAGGCACATTCAACAAATACCGATTGACCAGCCTTATATGCACCCTTGCAGCCTTAGGTCCGTATATTATAATCGTTTTGTTCTTAATGCATATAATAATCCTACTTCGTTTCGAATGAGAATTTATTATGATCATCAACTGTGCTTGTTATTTCAGTAACATGTATGTGAAATAGACCGTTACACTAAGGAAAACAAATGGTCTATCACGATAGAGATTTGATTTGATTTGATTCTTTTTACGTCCACTCAACAATCTTTCAGTTATGCAGGACGGGTCTTCCTGGGTTGAACCAGTACTAAGCTAGGATAAATGTGTCTTGCTCAAGGACCACAACGCAGTGACGCCGGTGAGGCTCGAACCCGCGGCCCTTCGGTCTCGAGTCAAGCACTCTACCACTGAGCCACTGCGCTCCCTATCACGATAGAGTATATATTTTTTATACAGTTGATTTACAATAAAAACGACCATTTGACAAAGCAGTCTATTTTTTGTCAGATGTTTGATGTCTTCTTTGGCTTCTATAACCCATTCCCCCCTAGACCCAAGACGCCTTTTATATATGTTGTATATGATTATAGCGACATGTCATTGTCCAAAGGGCATCTTGGGTCTAGGGGGGAAAGCATCTAAAAACAAACTGAAAGACACCAGTTTCACCTTTCCAGTGACAAACGTCACAATTTTAAGTATATTTCGTACGCATGCGCAGGAAGGATATTGTAAAAGTTTGGAAATGAATAGCACTTCTATCCTTTACAGTTTAGCACTTTTACCTTTTGAAAACTAGCAAAGTATTTACTCAAAGTCTGGTCTAAATGGCACCCAGTAGAAAGACGTAAAATGAGGAGTGGGAGTAGAAAGCGCAATTTCTTTACTGCTTTGCTAACAATGAATTGCTTTGAAACGTATTTTGATGCTTGCTTTCCATATTTTGCTGCCGAACCGCACCAATTTTAAAACACAAGAGTGGAGTTTGAAAATTAGGTCTTTGTAATCATGTCAACTAGGGAAAAAACACGCCTTATCGCTAGAGCTTCTTAATTTCAGTAAAAGTGATGAAAAACAGAATACCTTCTGCCACCCAATCAATATAGTGTGTTGGCACAATCCACACAATATTACAGAAATGACAACATTTCATGTATGGGCAAAGAAGAAATGATGCATTGAAAATCACTTTACTTTTTATCAAAAGGCAGATAATTTGAAACAAGATCAATTTCGAAATTGTATATATTACCAATTTGTCTTGATTTTCTTAGTGTCTTTCAAATGATGTAAAAAATTTACTTCTCTGCATTCGCAGTGCTAACAAGTTAGGTCTAAATCCATTTAAAGGTTCAGATGATAGTGCTCAGGAACCCTATTTTGGACATTTCAAAGTGTCAATATGACCTTGAAAATTAGGTCAAGGTCACCAAAATCTAATCAGCTCTTCTCTCTCTTCCTCCCTACAATGATACTAAGCAAGTTTGGTCAAAATCCATAGTTGGTTGGTTGGTTTTGTTGCTTTACGTCCCAAGTCAACAGCTATGGTCATTGCAGGACGGTCAGTTTACCTAATCACACTTTTTCCTGGGCAGGCTTGAACAAGCGGTTAACCAGTAATTGGTGCACATACTTTCGCTTGTAACTGACAACGACCCTTCTTGAATAAATCAGCGGAAGGGAGGAGAATGACCGTAGAAATTATTTCATGATCAATCTCCACGAAAGTATGGGACCGGACCGGGATCGAACTCGCGACCCCTTGATCTGCAATCAGACATGCATCTGTAGCCAGACACGTTACCGACTGCGCTACGCGGCCCGGTCAAAATCCATGAACTGGTTCAGAAATATAGCACACAGAAAACCTATTTCGACATTTTCAAGAGCCGATGTGACCTTAAAAAATTAGATCAAGGTCACCAAAATCAACTTTCCCCTCTTCACAAAAATTATCGATGCATGTTTGGTAAAAATCCATCCACTGGTTAAGAAGATAATGTATGGACACGTTATTTTGGACATTTCAAAGGGGGAATTATGTCAAGGTCGTCTACATCTAATCAAATTTTCCCCTCCTCCCAATAATGTATCTATGCCAGTACTTTAAATTAAAATCCATTTACTAGTTCAGAATATAATGCATAGAAACCCCATATAGGACATCTGACCTAGGAAACTATATCAACGTCACCGCATTCTAATCATTTCTTCCCCTTCTCCCAACAATGTTTGGTCAAAATCCATCCACTGGTTCCGAGGATAATGCATGGAAACCATATTTCGAATTTCAAAAGACCGCTGTGACCATGAAAAATAAGGTAATGGTCACCAAAAACTAATCAGTCCACTCCCTCTACCAACAATGTATCTGTGCAAGTTTGATCAAAATCCATCCACTGGTTCAGAAAATAACGCATGGAAACAAAGCTGCATGGAAACAAAGCTACATGGAAACAAAGCTGCACGGAAACAAAGCTACGGAGACACTGGCCCTGACACAAATGCTGCTGTCGTCAATTGGATCTGCACTTTAAACAAATATTTTTTGTTCCCCCTCCCTTCAGTTAGGGGGACATAATTTACATGTAATAAGGCATGGAATGAGATAAGTACAATGAGGAGTTATTTTCAGCCAACCAACTTCTGGTGACACCATTATCTTTGTCTACTCAGAAATTTACATGCATTTTTGACATCTGTTTTTTGTTGGTTGTTCTTTGTAACATTTTTAAAAAAAAATTCTTTCAGGAATCAGAGTGTTGAACAGCTTGTGTCAAGATCAGGCTCGACATTTTCCTGGGCTTGATCTTTGTCCAAACAGTTTGCAATGGTAATTAGCAGACGACTCTCATAGGTTAAGAGTTATTAGGCATTATGCGACTGTTACATTGTTGTTTTGTTTCTATAGCAACTGTTATACAGTAACTGTTGTCAAACAGATAAAATGAAACAATTTAAAAAAATCTATTATGTAACCTCCTCAATCAAAATGTATGATTATGCTATACTAAGTTCCAAAAAGCCTTGTTTGCAAATCAATTAAACACTGCAACTGTGTATGGGTGGCAAGTTTCTAAAGTTTCATTGAAATAAACTTCTTTTGTTTTTCACAATGATTTTAGGGGGTACCTTTATTATTAATATTAAATCAAGATTAGCGTCTTTTTTCGATAAAAATCGCAATTGCAAGCAATCTATTTGCAGGCCTTAAAGTGTCTGTAAGTAAAATTCTCAATCAAAACATTTATTGTTGGTACATAAAAGAACAATCTCAATGAGATGATTCTTTTGAGCATCCCAAACAAATGTATATTCTATACTAATTGATAAGAAAATATTTAAAGTTTTACACTAAATTATTTGATTATCCCTAAGTATGCATTTGGTTTTAATACTATGAAAAGATACTCACCACAGGATGAACAGGACCAGGCTGCAGCCTCACCATTCTCTGAAATAATTGAAAAAAGACTATTTCTAAGGATACAAACAATATATACTGCTCAACAAAAGTTTAGCACAGAGTTTAATATCGGGTCCAGGTTTAATGAATATGAAACATTTTATTTCATGAAAAACCAAAAAGTATGGGGATCTTAAAATTAATGGGGTTTTTGTGTCCACTAGACAAAATGTAATCTTGTTAGGCGTCAGTGGACTTGCATTACATTTTATGCTATGAGCATGCAAAGGATACAAGCCTACATCTGAAATTAAAACTTTTGTTTCTGGTAAAAAGTAAACGGTTCTAAACTACAAAACATATTGAAAAAATATATGCTACATATGCTACATTTAGAACATTGCATCATTTTCTATAAAAAATTCAAATTTTCAAATATTTTCCAACTTTTTTTTTAAATTTCAATAGTTTTTAAAAATATTATGGAAAATGGAACATTTGCTCCTCAGGAGCAAATGTTCATTTTTCATAATATTTTAAAAATTCTTATATTTCAAAAGCCTCCAAAGGCGCTTGTGTGGAGTAAAGGGTAAGCACATATCAAACCATCATTTCAGCAGATATTTTATATTTTTAAATAAGTTAATTGCTCACACAAGAATCAATCTTTTTATTGCATAAAAAGCTGTTTCGCACACTATTAACACAGGCAAAAGCACATGTATTAATCAGGTAATCCATGTGCTGTTGATGCACAGCTTTTGTACTTTAAATAATCACATTGTAGGCCCTCATAAAAATTGACTTCATCAACAGTAATGTGCATAGAAATGAATGTAATTGATGGCTTAAATATTTGCTCTGGAACAGGCTTTTTCAAAACCTACAAATCCTTCACGCTTTTGCGTGCCATTATAGTAATACAAAAATGAACTTTTCAAAGTGTTTTTCCAACGGTTTTAAGTGACAAAATGACTTTATGCAAGTATAATGATCTAAAATGGTTTTCTGATACACTAACATCTGCTAGACCCCTCGGGGGTCGTTAAAACCCTCTCCTTTCAGGCTCGGTTTTCAACACCACCCTCGAGGTCCAGCAGATGTTAATGCAAAGAAAAACATGTTTGATCCCTGTATTGTCTGTGCTAATTTTTTGTTGAGCAGTATATAATAAGATGACATTCTAACAAGGCAGTGCGGTCATTAATGATATATAAACAATTGCATTTAACAGTTTTTATTTTTACACTATAGAATATACAATAAACCTGTCTTAAGTGGCCTCTCAGAAAATAAACAAAACAAATATTATAATGACAAATGGTTGCTAAATGACTGTCAGAAGTATTGCAGAACACTCCCCTTGGAGTATTCCACAATACTTTTGACGTGCTTAAAGTGATAATTGGTCTTGAAATTTTGAAAACCAATTTTGGTCTTTTGGAAAGTGGCCATTTTAAGGCCCTGTCACATTGTATGAGGGTCTGGATGGGGTATAATAATAGGTGAATAATGGCCATTTTTATAATGAATAGTGAATAATGGGCCAAAAAAATAATGAAAAGTGAATAATGAAGGCCTAAAATAAATGAAAAATCCTATTTTTTTTAATAAATTGAAGAAAAAATTAATGAATAGTGAATAATTGGAGTTCTTTGCCACCTTTCTTAAATTTAATGAATAATCATTCTTATTTTAATGAATTACCCAAAATTTTAATGAGATGAAAAATGGACTAAATTTTTAATGAATAGTGAATACCAGACCCCCCAATCCAGACCCTCTTGTATTATTTTAGCCAACTTATGCGGACGTATGAAAAATATATCCAGTTTGATCGATGGCTTACACTGAAATAGATTTAAAAATCAGAGAAAGCAAGTCTCTCTGAACATAAACATTTAACAGGGTTCCCACAGAAATTAGAACAAGTAGCCCAATGGGCAACCATCGCTCACCTGAGAGCCAGCATAATGTTGGAGACACCATAATTTACGATGCTCAAAGGCAGACAGTGTTCAATCTAGGAAATTTTAAATGGGACCATTTTCATTCGATTTCAGATGAAAATAAAACACTGTCCAATATTTCCCCATTCACATAATGGTAAAGATGGCCCAGCCTAGCTTTAATAAGGGGCCATTCGATCCAAAAGGGGATAAATGGCCCCATGGCATCCTCTAGATTGAACACTGGCAGATAACTCTGAACTTGAAACAGTGACCAGGAATTAATTCAAAAACATAAGATATCATGCCAGTTCTAGTTAACTGTAAGTATTAAAAAAGATCTGAAAAAATTGCAGAGGAAACCTGGTGAAAGTGTAGTTTTCAGATGCTCAAGGGCAGCTAACTCCGTAGTCAGTGATGAAGTCTGACCGAAATTAAAACTCATTCATTTTTTTTTTTGTATGTCCTGGTAACCTACAAGGATGAAGAAAATCAAATGAAAAATGAAGGCGCCAGTCGTCACACCATTATACAGTTATATTTTTGACGCTCAAGGGCAGCTTACTCTGTAGCTGGTGGATGGGTGTGGCGGAAAATCAAACTTATTCAAACTTTTATGGAAGTCCTTGTTACCTGCAAGATTCAAAAATGATGGTACTAGAGTGGTCATAATAGATCTCCCATTGTAAGTCTATGCAGATTTTGTATGATGCTCAAGGGAAGTTAACTCCACAGTCTAAGGTTGCTTCTACTTTAAATTGAACTCATCCAAGCCTTTATGATTGTCCTTGTTACCTGCAAGAATGAAGAAAATCCAATCAAAAATGAAGGCGTTAGAGTGGTCACAACATTATCAATCAATTTTAAGATGCTCAAGGGTTGCTAACTCCACATAATAGGTGATCGATTCTTGATGGAATTCAAGCTCATCCAAGCTTTTATAGTTGTCCTTCTTATCTGCAAGAATGAATATGATCTATTCAAAAATGAAAAAAAAACCTAGAGAAGTCACAACATTTCTCCCATAATAAGTCTATGGGGATTTTTAAGATGTTCAAGGGCAGCTAACTCCACAGTCAAAGGTTTGACCTGGCTGAATTTTGCACTCATCTAAGCTTCTATAGTTGATCTTGTTACCTGCAAGAATGAAGAAGATCCAATCGAAAATGAGGGCGCTAGAGTGGTCACAACATTATCATGCTCAAGGGCGATGATGGAATCTTGAAGAAATACAAACTCATTCAAGCTTTTATAGTTGTCCTTCTTATCTGTAAGAATGAAGAAGATCAATTCAAAAAAGAAAGCACTAGAGTGGTCACAACAGATCTCCCATTATAAGTCTATGTGGATTTTTCTAGCGCTCAGTGGCAGCTAACTCCACAGTCCAAGGTCTGATCTGCCCGATTTTCAAACTCCATCCGCGATTTCATGGTTGTCTTTGTTACCTGCAAGGATGAAGAAGATACAATCAAAAATGAAGGCGTTAAAGTGGTCACAACATTATCAATCAATTTTCAAGATTCTCAAGGACAGCTAACTCCATAATAAGCTATGGGATCTTGACGAAATTTAAACTTATCCAAGCTTTTATAGTTGTCCATCTTATCTGCAAGTATGAAGAAGATCCATTTAAGATTGAAAGCACTAGAGAGGTCACAACATTTCTCCCATTATAAGTCTATAGGGATTTTTTCAGACGCTCAAGGGCAGGTAACTCATAAGTCCCCAATCGAATCCTGCCCAATTTCGAACCCATCCGAGATTTAATGGTGTCCTCGTTGCCTGTAAGAATGAAGAATATCCAATCAAAAATGAAGGCACTAGAGTGGTCACAACATTATTGATTTTTCACACCCTCAAGAGCAGCTAACTCCGAAGTCAGTGATGGAATCTTGCCGAAAATTCAAACCCATCCAAGCTTTTATGGCTGACCTTGTTATCTGACATATTATTGTTAACTTGTACCAATGCCATAGTTATTCCACTTATGGTCTTCCTGATCTCCTGGTGTATTTTATTTTGCACAGGCTATAAATTCTGCTATAATGTAGTCCAATGTTAGAACACAGACGTTTTTAGGCTCCGTGATTAGAAGCATGAAATTCAGTACATGTATTTTATTTCTGAAAATAGAGTCTGCTGCACATTTTCTTATGCACTCCAGGTTTTACTTTTAGCATGTGACACGCAAGCAAACAGTATAAATTCTGATTCCCTTCGAGAGTTATTGATCAGAAACCAAAAGTGTGACGCCGCGAACCACAAGGACGACGACACCGCCGCCAGAGTCATTATCCCTATGTGCCATCCTTGCTTCACAAGCGACACAAAAAGCGTGGGGATAATAATGAAAGTAAGTAATGGTGCAAAGATCAGGAATCGATACAATCAAGTACCACACCTGACCCAGGATACCAATGGGAAAGTGACAAACTCACAGAAGACACCACAAACGAGAGCCAAGAGGTCAGCCCTTTCCCAGCAGGTGACCAAAAAGCACATATAAACAGACGCGCACAAAACATAGCAAACACAAGACAGAACAAAAACATAAAAGATCCACAAAAGAAGTACCGCCTTGGAACGGTCAGTAAAATATTTTACTGGAGGGCTTAAACCGGTTTAACGGCGCCAACCTCACCCTTAATTCAGATGTGGATCAAGACACATAGATATTTGGTTTGCATGAAAGACCCCTAACTTATCAATGCATCATCTCCTAAAACATATAAATCAAGATATAACAAGGAGATAAAGCAAGGATAAGGACTCAACAGTAAATTAAACTGAATACCGGAGCAAAAGAAATCCAACAGGTAAACCCCGGTGGGCCCGACAAACAGCCAAAGCATCAGGCCCCTACCATCTCATCAATAGATAAGTCTTTAAGTCGGAACCATCATAGAGTCTGAAGTCCGACCCACCGGCGTGCAATTAAAGAGGAAAGCAAAGTTGCCAACCGTGATTGGGTTGACTACCAAGCATGCAGTCTGTTGCAATACATTAATGTTATAGCCAATCTTTTTATAATGGGAAATTATTTTAATGAACTGCGCTGAAAAATTATTAGAGCCAACAATCTTCTTCAACTTATACACCAAGTCACCATAGAAAACTGTCGCTAAGTGCAGGCTTTTCGGACATCACTCATTTTTCCAATGACTATTTTCTTTATGTCAATGTTGTTGTAGAATACCTCAAATGAAGCATAAAGGGGAAGGAAGGTTTTTTACCTATCCGTATCTGGACCTTTGATACAGGGACTTTAAATGGAATAAACATGTGCTGAAATGTAAGTTGTGGGTAGCAGAATAAGTGTGCTCATCTTATACATATATTTTTGACTTGCCTTTTCTCAAATTCTATGAGGGCTCTGAGAAGAAAACAATCTACATGGTTTTTTTTGTTTGTTTGATTTGATTCTTTACGTCCACTCAACAATCTTTCAGTTATGCGGGACGGGTCTTCCTGGGTTGAACCAGTACTAAGCTAAGATAAATGTGTCTTGCTCAAGGACCACAACGCAGTGACGCCGGTGAGGCAATCTACATGGTGTTATCATTTCTAAAAATGAATTAAAAGACATAGCTGCGATATGCCAGCTTTACTTTGAAGAGCAAGCCGACTTTCGGATGAAAGATGAAGTTTGACGTGTATGTAAATTATTCAGGGGTGCATAAATGTATCACACATCTTACAATCTTAGAGGAAAACAGCTACGTTGAGATGGCACATGGATTTTCACAACTTTTCCAAAAAATGTTTTTTTAATATTTCATACGAAGAGAAAAATAATTATTTTTTGCTGTACGAACTAATGTGTTTCCAGGTTTTAAGTGACCCCCGTTTTTTCTCCTTTTTTTTAAACAGCTTTAAATTCGACTTAGAAGAATGGCACTTAGCATGTGGATGTAAATGCACACTGCGTAACTAAAACTGATTTTTGGGAGACGCCCTTATTTGTGAATGAAGCCCAAATCCCCTGTGCAAAAGAATAACTTAGTTGTTTTCCCCTGTGAATATACCAATGTGTACCCCAATAGATACACCTGGTATATTTGCAGTGCCATGATGATATGTACTAGCCTACAGGACTATCTATATCCGCTGATTCAACGAAATCTATTCCGCAAACCTCACTCGTCAGCATTTTGACACACACACACACACACGCAATTTGCAAAAGTATATAGGGGTCCTAGACCGTGCCATATTGAAAGCAGGCAAATATAAGGCTTAATCATGAAACATGCATGTGCATGTAGCACCTTTCATTTCAATTCATTGACTCTTTTTGCCTACGAGGTTATTTGTCGTCTGCTGATATTTTTCAAAATCAGTTTGTTGTTGTTGTTTTTTTTTTTTCTAAAAAAATATTTCCGGAATATCGGTAGAGTGTCAAACAATTTGGATCCAGATCTTGCCCTACGTTTTGCGGGGCCTGATCTGGGTCCAAATTGTTTGCAAAGGTAATCAGCAGACGACACTAGTAAGTAAAGATTCAAGCAAATTAGAGAGTTGACGAGAAATAGCGAATCAGACATATACATTAATCTTTAAGAGCATCAAATATTTGCCTGCTAAAGCTATTTCGCTGATAAACTTTGTCAACAGCCGAAGCCAAGTTCAGGCTAAAAATGGTGGGAGTTATCTGGATACATACTGTTTGATAACCTACTTGTATTCCTGAAAGACATATTTTTGGAAAACAATTATCTCAAAAGAAAATTCAGCAGACGACAGCAACCCAGCATTTAAGGTTCAGAACAAGGTTGGCAAAATGCCAGCAAATAAACATATTTGCCATGCCAGTGGCATTTACTGTGAAATAATGGCAAATAATGGAAAATACTGGCAAATATGATTTACAACCTTCCACATTTAGATTGGTAATTTCAATAATGGAGGTTATATACTGAAACAATAAAGTTGTTTTCGCTTGACATTTAAGTCTGCCAGCTCCAAATGTATGAACATATTTCATTCAAATTTTCACATTACCAACTCTGATCATTTAGAAACGTTTTGCACCTAAGAGACATTCATTTTATAATCAGTAGAGCCGCTGACAAAGCAGCCAACACGAGTACCCTTAGAATCAAAAGTCAAATCACATCAATAGCTTTTGTGTCCGTCATAATCCCGAACCGTTCGAGCACATTTAAACATCACTGAGTAAACTCTCTAGTAAGATGTTATGCGTGCTTGTTGTATGCATTGCTTTTACGACCACAGCCATTAATCTGTAACATACTCTGACGTAACAACACATCGATCACGAGCGTGTGTTAAAACACTCAGAAAGTTCATTTTGGTCCAGCAAGTTGATAGTCAACAGAATCGAACAAATTTGTGTGTGTTTTTTTCGTCATAACAAGCATTTAAACATTAATTAAGACTTCTCAGCATCAAACAATTGATAATGGAAATTCTCTGACGATGCTGCAGTAAAAGGTGGGGTATTAAATACAGATATAGCAAACCTTTGATGCCCGACATCAGCATTAGTTCTTGTATTTCTCTTTGGTGTAATTGTTGTCATCAACAAACGCAACAAATTAAAACAAAAAACGGTCTCAAAATGATATTAGGTTAAGGTGATTTGGCAGTTCTTGAATTGTTATTTGTTTAATTCAAAGGGAGGTAATTTCAGTTAATTTCGTAAAGGACCTCGGACAGTTTCCTATTCAATCTGCCCAAATTTCGACAGCCTGTGGCTAGCATAATGCATAACTGACAACTATAGTTTTGTGCTTAAATGAAATCCTTACATTCAGTGCATCTAACAGAATAAATATATTTTGAAAATATTGCAAAATTATGCCAGGACTTTAGGGTTTAGGGGGTGGGGGTATTTTTTGTGACCAAATTTTATTTCACAGAAAGTCAAAGTTTCGTCGAGTATTCACCTAAATACATATTGATATAATGTTAGCGGCATAAAACTTGAGACGAAAGTGATGCGTTTGCATAAAAGTCGGGTTGAGAAGATATCATTGTTACGTCTAAAGAAGTGTGTTGTCAATTACTTTTGACTATTACCTGTAATGTTTCGAGTTCAACCAGTTCGACTTGTGCACTGAGGTGTATAATATCTGTATACTGTATAAATCATAGTCTAGATAAACACAGTTTTTAGCGTAAAATCATAATATTTTCTTACACGTTAGAATTAACCTATAATTTTGGTGCTGAAAAGAACCGTCTCATTGCGACGGTTCTTTTGAGTACCCACAACATAATATTTTGGTTGAGAAATGAGACAATTAATTTCTTTGTAAGCACGCATAACTAAAGCCCTGATATATGCCATTGCAAACTGCTATTTACCTACAGGTTTTTACAAAATAAGTTTCTAATAAGTTTTTATAATAAAGTGTTTTTGAGCATTTTGACAGCGTTCCCCCCCGTGACCAAACATGCCGTTTTTATATGATGTGTGAAATGTAAAACTACAACTGTATGCAAAAGGATTAGTTTGGTCACGGGGGGGGAAAGCACCTGAGTAAAACGTTTTCTATTTTCTATACGTTGAATAGCCAAAACGGAGTTTTCAACCCATATTTTTCAATTGGTACTTGTCCAATGAGAAAACGGCTTTTGTGGATAAGTCGAGGGTTGAACCTACTATCTTTTTCATAGAAAAAATATAATTTTCTTTGAAACTTTTCTTTGGTCATTTTTATGGGCAATCCTTCATTAAGACTGTCCGAGGTCCTTAAAGTTTTTGAACTGCAATTTCGCTCGTTGAGTGAGCTGACTTGGAATTTTTAGATGTTTTTTCATCGTCGGACGTGTCTGGTTGCCATTTAACGTAAAATGTATCACGTTTTGTTGATTAACTTCCTGATGATAATGGAAAAAGCTGTGTCCACATTAGGTTCAATAGCCCTTCAAGATAAGAAGATAGAAATCAAATAATTACCATTTTTTGTGTGTCCAACATTTGATAAACATTTTGCTTTTATTTTTGTTGCGACATCTTAACTGGATCGAAAGATACAGTACCATGGAAATCGGACGTTTCTTTTTTGTTTGAGTATATGTAATATTTCATTTCTACTGGTTTATCAGGCTATCAGCTAAATTATCTTAGCTTAAGGTATATATATAAGTCTCATTCTTTAAACATTAGAAGAAGAAAAAAAAACTGTTTTGTACCTGCTAAAGTACTTATCAGTTGGCTTGTGCATAGTTACAGATAAGGTTGGGTGAGTGACCCTTATCTGTACTATAAATCAATTAAAGTGGTCACCTTGGCTTTAATTGTCTTAAGTTATTAAGTCAATCATGACATCATATTGTTCATCTTTGTCCCTGGCTATACAGTATCCCTTTGGGATGTGTTGTTTTAACAGTTTATGACAGGCACCGGTGTCAAACAATTGTCGGATACACAGGTAATTTTTCTCCCCGTTTAAAGGTCAAATTAGAATTTACCCTTGTCCTGATGAACCCACAATTAACCCTTGTCCTTTTGATTCAATTTTTGAAAACACTAGATCCTTATCAGCATGTATCTTTCAGAGGTCATCTCATCAGGATCTACACTGTTTACCACACTAATTGAAAATACAGATTTAAGCTGAACAGGATAGAATTTGGGAAAAGTGTTATTGTGTAGTACATAAAATATTCAGCATGATAATGGCTGAAGATACTATTTATTGTTAAAAATCATTTCAAAATTTCAGTCTAAGATTCATTTCTGGCTGTATGTATTCAAAGTTTTTATGCTGATACTGTAGCCTCATAATTGACAGATTGAACAAGACTTACCTTGGTAAGGTGAAGTTTAATCCAAATTTCATCAACTGCAATTTCCCCCAAGGGCTTACAGAGATGACCCAGCATCTAGCATTGTCCCAGTTTATCATTATTTAGAGCAGAGCAAACTGCGGAAAATTTACGAAGCAGTTTGCGATCAAAGAAGAACTATGAAGAATTTAAATATGGGTAGGTTGCGGGAGGGTGTGTAAGCCCTTGGGGGAAATTGCAGTTGATGAAATTTGGATTAAACTTCACCTTACCAAGGTAAGTCTTGTTCAATCTGTCAATTTCATCTCCTGCATATTTCCCCCTAAGGGCCTCACAGAGATTTTAGAGACAATTCTTCATAATTTTCTTAGCAAAATATATATAGCACGCATATTAATATGATGCAGGAGCAAAAGCAAATTGGAATAAAGTCTTTGTACTTGCAATGAGATTTAACACTAAAATGTGATGCAATAATATCATCAACAAACTTGTGTATACTATTGATTGTCCCTCCCCTTTTTTGAAGCAACTATCAATAAGTTTTAATGAAGGTTAATTTTTACTTAAGCCTTGACAATACTTAAATTCATGTTGTTAAACTTTTCAGAAAGCAGACTGCTAAACAGTGTCAACTTTTATCTCACAGTGCCTTCTTTTCACCCAAGATAGTTCAAAATAGCTTTTGGAAATACATGAGCCAGGCCAAACAAATTGTGTCCAGTCCATCTTTGAGAATATACTGGCTGTATGATTGCGTAATCTGAATCCACATCCAGCCTGCAGAATTTGAAATTTCCAAACAACAACAAATAATACCACGCACATGGCTGAACTTCCTGAAGTCATTGAGAGAAAGAGAGAGCTGTAGCAATTGTTTTTGGAAATTGATTCATTTCATCACAACTTCGCTTGAATAAACATGAATCTTGGTCAAAAGGGGTTTCAAAGTGTTAGATGATGCATTTACACTTAACACTAGCTCTGACAGAAAGAGACCTGAATAAAGGTCAAACATTGGCAGGAAATAAGGTGTGACTGAAATGTAGGGTAACACAACAGAATATGAGGTTATACATGTACTGCCAAAACACTTTGTAAACATTGTGAAATTTCAAAGATAATTAAATCAGGCAAATATATAGGAGGACACTGTTCTACAAATTGAAATGCAATTCATACCCAAATCTAGGACAAAATTCAGATCATATTCGTCTGACAATGTCAGACTTGGGGTCAATTACTTTGAAAAAGTAATTAATTACTTACAATTACATTGGAAATTGTTCAATTAAATTACAATTACAATTACATGGCTTTTGAGCAAAGTAATTAATTACATACAATTACTTTACCAAATGTAATTAATTACATTACAATTACATTTCACTGCCACTTAGATAGCTTCATCAGATTTTAATTTGAAAGATATATGAAATGAGCTAAAACTCCTTAAAATGTCTGAGTAACCTTGGCATACTAAATTCAATATATGTCTATAAGGTTGATTTTATTTTTAGGACTTCGCCTATTATTGTCAAGTGATGCAACTTAAAAGAAATGAAATTTACGAAATCAGTTTTTTTGTGGTTGATGACATGAGAACACAATGAGAAATACAGAAATGGTTATTATTATTATTATTTTTTTTTTTTTTTTTGGGGGGGGGGGGGGGGGGGGGAAGGGTCATTTGTAAATTGCCAAAGTTATCAAACTTCAAACTAGCTGTTAACTGCAGAACAAAACTCAGGAATACACATTGGCCTGACAAAAGTCTTACAATTGTGGAAGATAAACCATGGAAATGATTTTGTAAAACTAGCTTAAATGCAAGAGAATAACTATCATCAAAAAGTGTTGATAAGGAATCTGTGTGTCCCTATGCATGAGACATGAAACTTGGCAAAAAAGTACAAACATGAATACCAGATAGTGATGAACTAAAATATTACTTGTGCGTGAAATACTGGCCTTGCTAGTTCGGTCCCCACTGAAACATCCTTTTTATTTGATTTTTTAGATTTTTAGTTTTGTTATTTATATCAACAATGATAGGCCCCAGGTTCACTGAAGGAATGATGAAATCTTATTTAATTTTCTATATCACATTTTATTATTATTATTTATTTTATCATTATTATTATTATTATTATCATTATTATTATTATTATTATTATTATTGAAGATGGCAAATAAGCTGTTTTAGGATATAAAAATAATGTAGTGGATAGATTGGGTTATGCACCTTAGCATATGAGTGTGTTGAGGCCTGTGTGTTGATCCTAGGTGTGAAAATTTAACAAATTGCCTTCAAGGAGTCAATTCACTAACTAACACTATTGTCTGAGTATAAATACTATTGTTGAGATTTTCACACCTTTTTTGTATTGTTTTAATAAGTTGATTTGTTGTAAAGCCATATCCTTTATAAGCAGATGAACAAGGAATATATGCTTTACTTAAAAAAGGGTGCTTTCAAATTAGCAGAGGTAACACACAGTCTGTGTCTGAGGTAAAATTGTTAAATGCTAGTCTATGTCTATACTAGCATGACTTGTTCCAATTCTCATTTGCTCCATGTTGTATTCAGCTTTTCATATAATTGAGTACAGCAAAGGATATATGCATTTACAAAGACCCAGAATCATTTAGCAGCATTTTAAAAATCTATGATAATCTAAAGGAAACTGTGTTCCATAACTGATCTGAAAAGTAATTAAAAAGTAATTGAAAGTAATTGTTAATTACTCCCATTTTTGACCATGTAATTAATTACATTCAATTACTGTAATTAAAGAAATGTCTTAATTACAATTACATGCAATTATTTAAGAAAATGTAATTAAATTACAATTAATTACAATTACAATTTTAATTACCCCAACTCTGGACAATGTACTCATCTCTTGTTCATGTAAGCTTGAAGGTCATCCTCTGACTCAAAGTATGAATACGAAATTGGATGCTCCTGAGTATGTCTTTGGTTTGACATAGAAGTGGTTGGCGGCGACATATAGTTCGCCAATCGCCATAAAAGTGGAATGGTTGGGGTGACTCAATGTTTCCTACGATAAAAGTGGTTAGCTAGGGTGATGATGAGTGAGTTCTTTTGGGAAATGTTTTCTTTTGAGTGAGCTCAGCCTCTGCAAGCGTTTGACACTATATTGCAAACATTATGGATCCAGATCAGACTGCCCTCGGAAGCAGTCTAATTAAGGTTTGTTTTGTTTCATTCCATGGAAAGATCTGGTCTGAAGTGTGCTTGAATGTATGCAGCAGGCGTAGAGGGTGGACAACATTTCGGGACGAAATTAGTGGAGACAAAGGAGTTAATTAATTCTCACTTAATTTTGAATCTACAATACCAAACTCATTTAAATATCTGTTGGTGGTTAAGCTAAATATCTGTTGTTGTTAAGCACAGTCAGTCCTCAGAAAGTATGCATCTCAGTCTGCATCGATTTAAAGACTTGTCATTACATATAAGATGCAAAACCCATTTTAGACCAGCTTTATGCTTTATCACCTTCAAGCACTATGTAAAACTGTATAATATGTATTTTTATTAAAGATTAATTTGTAACTAAATGTGTTACACTCTTTAAATAAAATCTATGATTATAATCATTATAATTATTATTTGCATGTCCTGGCGTGTACGCTGTGTCACCCACGTGGCCGCTCTGGCATGCTGCCAATCTATTGTGGCTGTCTCAATTCATTCAAACATTATTTAACAACTCATTTTTATACTCAATGAAAATGTAATAAAATTTTATTTGAGTAAAAACATCATTATAAGTGAAAGATCACAGCTTTCACCAAATAATCATTTGATGTAGAAACTACTGTTATGCGAACTGCTTTTGTGGGTAAAACACCCTATATATGCAAATAAGCCTGCCTCCTACGCATCACAGAAAAAGAACTCATTGTATTCGATACACCGATTAAAGCCATTCAGGCAGAGAGATGCACTTAAATGTGACTCCATATTAAGTGTATCAGGTTGAATACGTTCGCAGTGAAAATAGCTATTTGATACACAGATTGATGCCTTTCAGGCGGATAGATGCACTAAAATGTGACTATATTAAGTGTATCAGGTCGAATACGTTCGCAGCGAAAATAGCTATTTAATACACCGATTAATGCCATTCAGGCGGAGAGATGCACTAAAATGTGACTCTATATTAAAGGTATCAGGATGAATATGTTTGCAGCGAAAATAGCTATTTAATACACCGATTAATGTCATTCAGGCGGAGAGATGCACTAAAATGTGACTCAATATTAAAGGTATCAGTTCGAATACATTTGCAGCTAGAATTGCTATTTGATACACCGATAAAAGCCTTTCCGACGGAGAGATGCCCTAAAATGTGACTATATTAAGTGTATCAGTTCAAATATGTTCGCAGCGAAAATCACTATTTGATACACCGATAAAAGCCTTGTGGCAGAGAGATGCACTAAAATGTGACTCTATATAAAGTGTATCAGTTCAAATACGTTTCCAGCGAAAATAGCTATTTGATACACAGATAGATGCCTTGTGGCAGAGAGATGCACTAAAATGTGACTCTATATTAAGTGTATCAGTTCGAATACGTTTTCAGCCAAAATAGCTATTCGATACACCGATAAAAGCCTTGTGGCAGAGAGATGCACTAAAATGTGACTCTATATTAAGTGTATCAGTTCGAATACGTTTTCAGCGAAAATGGCTATTCGATACACCGATAAAAGCCTTGTGGCTGAGAGATGCACTAAAATGTGACTCTATATTAAGTGTATCAGGTCGAATACGTTTGCAGCCAAAATAGCTATTTGATACCCAGATTGATGCCTTACAGGCGGAGAGATGCACTAAAAAGTGACTATATTAAGTGTATCAGTTCGAATATATTTGCAGCGAAAATAGCTATTTGATACAGATTGATGCCTTTAAGGTGGAGAGATGTACTAAAATGTGACTCTATATTAAGTGTATCAGTTCCAATACGTTTGCAGCGAAAATAGCTATTCCATACACCGATCGATTAAAGCCTTTCAGGCGGAGAGATGCACTAAATAGGCGCGTTGCTGAATTTCATATGAGGCTTACTTTTTGAGAAAACTTACCTCATCGTCATAAAGGATGAAACCGATCTCAAATCAAAACTAAATGCCTCTACTTTAATTTTGATTGGGTCGTACGTTCGAAAATTGGTAGCGTCATATCTAAAAAGGGGGAGATAACTTTATCCTTGCAAAAAAGGGAATTGTGAAGTACGAATTTCGAATCGATTTTTTGCAGTGTTAAAACATTATTTTTTCGTAAATTATTTTATTTTCTAAAATTAATTTAACTTTTATTTATTTTTAAATCAAATTTGGCTCATTTTCTTCATTTACAGATATAGCTAATGAGGGATAACTCTTACTACCCTATAAAATAGAACATTTCCCTCGATATCGTTTCTGATTATACCGTTGTTTTTGGTAAAAATGCGTAAAACTTGATCAATTCGACGAAACATATAAATTTACTATTCAAAAACATGATTAACAGCATTCTTACATGCTTGACGGCTCGGAAAATCGCTTGCAAAGTTGCTACCCCCGTGTGAAAAATACTCTGTTTTCGTGCATTTCACCAATACATTTGATATACTATTAGGCGCAGTCTCTGAATGCTTTTGAGAGAATTTATCTCATCGTCCTAAAGGATGAAACTAGACTTCAATTGAAGATAAATGTCTACACTTAATTTTTTTGGGGGTCGCACACTCAGAAATTGGTAGCGCCATATTGAAAAAAGGGGAGATAACTTTATACTCGTAGAAAACAGAATCACGAAATACGAATTTTAAAAGTATCAAGTATGGACTTATTTCTGAAGACAAAGGGTCTGACACATTTCTTCTTCATATTTGGTATGCTAAATCCGAAAACCAATGTTTGCAAGCCGAGAAATGGCGTCTTATTGAGCTTATTTGCATGTTTTCAAGATGGCCGCCAAAATCATACAGAATCTTACATTGTTGTTCATTCATTGTTTAATGTACCTCGGAATAATTGTGGGGGTTCCGTGTTGGTTTTTGTTTTATAATGCATCTATTTATGTTCTTTCTATTTTTGTTAACACCTTGACGAGGAAGAGAATGATAGTTGCTATGCTTAAATTGTCTTCCTGGTGTCTTGTGACTGTAAGTGTTCTGTTCCTCTTCCTCACGATGCCGTGAGTTGATCTGCAGTAGTGATTGTGTTTTTCCTGTTTATACTCACTTGCTTTTTGCGTATCTAGTGTCCAGCTATTGTAATGAATTTTTCATTCATAGCATTATTTTGGACTAGGTTCAAGCTTTTATAGTGATAAAAGAGAAACGAGTTTTGAGAATCAACAAGTAGCTTTGATTTAACTGTCGTCATAATGTCCATTCTTCCTAGCAATACTCACAAAATGTGTTACACTATCTATATATCAAAAGTAAAAGCATTTAAATTCCTTAGTACCCAATGGTCGAATTAGACCAGCCTTGCGTCCTCAGGACAACTTCTCATGGGCGTCAAATTGTTTTGTGGGACCGCCTTCAATAGGTAAAAGTATTGCCCTCAAAATAACCCCATTTGAGCAATGTGAAATTGCGTGGTTTCCATGGCAACAAACAATGCGCTTCAAAACAGTTGGGTATGTCCCTACAAATTACTTATATCTCAGCAGAAACTCATCCTAAAGTACTAACTCGATAAAAAACAAAAGTAAGACATAGCAGCTTCGTTCAGAGGTAAAGTATGCTAGTGAGCAAATTTGCATATTCATGAAAATTAATGAATACATTAGGAAATCATAAAAAAATAAAAAGGTGTACCCGCAAAGATACTAACAACTCAGCTGCGAATTATTTTAGGCAACCACTCTTGGTACCAAATAATGCCAAATCACTGCACTTTTACCAAATAGTCCATTAAACAAATTTTCTAACATTCTCACTCATAAATATTAATCAAAATATAAGAAATAAGAGAAAATTTTGGAAAAATTAAAGGGGTGTACTTACAAAATTACGCATATGTCAGTTGCTAGTTGTCCCATTCTCAACTTAAAGCCTAGAACTAAATTTTATCATTCTGAGTTCTTCTTTCTTTTTAATGTTTTCTTATACATTCATAAGACAAGCAAATGAGATAATTTGTATATTCATCAAAGGTCTCAACTTTTATTTGGTACCATGGTTGGTAGTCCAGGATATATGGCAGCTGAAATATAGGTTATTTTGTAGGTCAAACCACTTTAGTTTTCTACTATTTTTTACTTATTCTTTTTATGTGTTCATTAATATTCGTGAATATAAAATTAGATATTTCGAATACCTATAGTCATAGGGACACATACCTGTATCTCAACTATTATTTGGTACCAAGTTTTGTAGTCTAGGATAGTAAGCAGCTGGTGTAGAGGTAATTTGGAAGAGATACCACCTTAATTTATCTACTAATTTTGTCTTATTTCTTATGTTTAAATTAATATTTATGGGTATTCGAATTAGATCATTTGTATATTTAATCATTTTCATCAAATGAAAATGTCTCAACTTTTATTTAGTACGTAGTTTTGAAGTTTATCATATATAGCGGCTGACTTATTGGTTATTTTGAACGTAAATCACCTAATTTTTCTACAAATTTCCTCTTATTTCTTAAGTATTCATTAATATTCATGAACATATTCAAATTAGATAATTTGTAAATTTAATCATTTTGGTCAAAATGCAATGTCTCAACTTGAATTTGGTACTAAGTTTTGCAGTCTACGATAGTTGGCAGTAGAAATATAGGTAATTTTGTAGCTTTACCCCCTTATTTTTTCTATCGATTTTATCTTATTTCTTATGCTTTCATTCATATTCATGAATATTTAAATTATAAAATTCGTATATTTTATCATTTTGACCAAATGGCTATGTCTCAACTTTTATTTGATAGCAAGTTTTGTAAGATAGGATAATTATCAGCTAGCGTCATGTTAATTTTGTATGTATACCACCTTATATTTTTACCAATTTTGTCTTGTTTCTTATGTTTACATTAATATTCATAAATATTTAAATTAAATAATTCGTATATTTAATCATTTAAGTGAAATAATTATGTCTCAACTGTTATTTGGTACCAATTTTTATAGTCTAGGGTAGTTTTCAGCTGGATTACATGTAATTTTGTAGGTATACCCCCTTAATATTTCTACCAATTTAGTCTTATTTCTTATGTTTACATTAATACTCATGAATATTTAAATTAGATAATTCGCATATTTAATAATTTTGGTAAAATGACAAAGTCTCAACTTTTATTTGGTACCAAATTTTATAGTCTAGTCTAATAAACAGCAGACATATAGGACATTTTGTAGGTATACCACCTTCATTTTTCTACCAATTTTCCCTTATTTATACTTTTTACATTAATATTCATGAATATTCAAATTAGATTATTCGTATATTTTAATTATTTTGGTCAAAATACAATGTATCAGCTTTAATTTGGTACCAAGTTTTGTAGTCTACGATAGTTAGCAGTAGATATATAGGTAATTTTGAAAGTATACCACCTTAATTTTTCTACCAATTTTCTCTTGTCTTCTATGCTTTCGTTAATATTCATGAATATTTAAATTAGATAATTCATATATTTCATCATTTTGATCAAATGGCTATGTCTCATCTTTTATTTGGTACCAGGTTTTGTAAGCTAGGATAGTTAGCAGCTAGCGTACTGGTAATTTTTAAAGTATACCACCTTTATTTTTCTACAAATTTTGTTTTATGTCTTATGTTAAAATTAATATTCTTGAATATTTAAATTAGATAATTCACATATTTAATCATTTTCGTCAAATGGCAATGTCTCAACTTTTATTTGGTACCAAGTTTTGTAGTCTAGGCTAGTATGCAGCAGACATATAGGACATTTTGTAGGTATACCCCCTTAATTTTTCTACCATTTTTTTTCTTATTTCTTACGTTTACATTAATATTCATGAATATTTAAATGAGATAATTCGTATATTTAAACATTTTAGCCAAATGGCTTTGTCTCAACTTTTATTGGGTACCAAATCTTGTAGGATAAGATATTGAGCAGCTGGTGTAGTGGTAATTTTGTAGATATACCCCTTAATTTTTCGGCCAATTTTCTCTCATTTGGTATGTTTTCATAAATATTCATGAGTATGCAAATTAGATAATTCGTATATCTATTCAGTTGGTCATTTTGCTAATGTCTCAACTTTAATTTGGTACCACGATTCTTAGTCTGGAATTATAAACAGCGACATATAGGTAATTTTCTAGGTGACACCCCTTAATTTATTCTACATTTTTTCTCATTACTTACGTTTTCATTAATATTCTTGAATATGCAAATTAGATAATATTAATATCTAATAAGAGCGTCATATTGCTGTTTCTGAAATTATATTTTGTCTATCTTAGAAAAAGAGACTAGACATTTTAAACAGATATACTTTTGTGTGAGTAAAAGTAAAAAAAAAAGCAGAGAAGCAATATTTAAAGGAGGTACTTAACGACGCTCATCTATGCTGGTTTTACATTATTTCTAGTACCAGAGTTACTTCCTCATTTTATGAATGACGATATTCGATTTTAATGTATAATCCTCACAAATTGATAGTTCAGATATATTTATCTTTAATTGAGCCATGTATCATCATTTAGGACGCTAATGTAAGTTTTCTCCAAAAGTAAATCAGCGAATCTCCTATGCTCGTATCAAGTGTATTGGAAAAATGCATTAAAACGCTGTTTTTCCACACAGGGGTGGCAACTTAAGAAGGAAATTTCAGAGCCGTCAGGCATATCAGGATGCGGCAAATCATGTTTTTGAAAAGCGAAAAGACAATTGTTTTAGAAATTATGAAGTTTTGCAGGTTCTGATTAAATATAACGGTATTACAAGGAATAATATAGAGGAAAATATTAAATTTTATAGGGTAGTAAGAGTTATCCCCCCAAAAAACTATGTTTAAATTTATAAAAATCAATAAAACTCATACAAATATAAATGACAGTAAACTTACTTTTAGAAAATAAAATAATTTGCGAAAAAGAACGTCTTTTTGTCAATACAAAATCAGTTTAAAAACCGTACTTTACGTTTCCGTTTTTTGCAAACATTGAGTTATCTCCCCATTTTTTAATATGATGCTACCAATTTTTGAGCGTACGACCCGATCAGAAATAAAGTAGAGTCATTCATCTTGAATTTAAGACCTGTTTCATCCTTTATGACGATGAGGTAAGTTTTTTCGAAAATTTGAATTTCAGCAACGCGCCTAAAAATGTGACTCTATATTAAATGTATCAGTTCGAATCCATTTGCAGCGAAAGCTATTAGATACACCGATCGATTAAAGCCTTTCAGGCGGAGAGATGCACTAAAATGTGACTCTATATTAAATGAATCAGTTCAAATCCATTTGCAGCGAAAGCTATTAGATACACCGATAAGCCTTTCAGGCAGAGAGATGCACTAAAATGTGACTCTATATAAAGTGTATCAGTTCTAATATGTTTGCAGCGAGAATAGCTATTGGATTCACCGATAAAAGCCTTTCAGGCGGAGAGATGCACTAAAATGTGACTCTATATTAAGTGTATCAGTTCGAATACGTTTGCAGAGAAAATACTATTAGATACACAGAATTAAGCCTTTCAGGCGGAGAGATGCACTAAAAAGTGACTCTATATTAAGTGTATAAGGTCCAATACGTTTGCAGCGAAAATAGCTCGGGCCAATCCCTACGTCGCGAATATTGTCCTTTTATGGTAAACAACAATGATGGCTACAAATGATAAATTATGTTGTACAAAAGGTATTAAGAATTCTCCTTCCTTGAAGCATTTTATTCAATTTTGATAGGAGGAAACATTTCTAACATGCCAAACAGACAATTATTTGACTTGTATGCTAGTCTAGCTACTAGGATATGGTTTCAAAAATTTACTACTGAAATTTTGTTGATGAAATATAATAATCAATAATATCATTAACCTTGATGATTCAAAATACTGACCTGCATATTGATGGATTTAAGTTATTCCCTTTAAGTCCTATATTGGAAGAGCTATGTATCATATTAAGAAACTTAGGATAACACCTTTTGAAAAATCCATGTCCACTTCATAACTTGTGATGGTTTAGGTAGGCATTCCTATTTAATTTATCCCAATGCACAGGACATATACTATTTCTTTCGGAATTGATAACTCATGACTGAGATTTTGTGCCCGGAAGTCTTGGTTACTTAAGAGTTTTCCTATTTGTCTTTTTCCGTGGATAATTAATCGATCATTTGATATGAACCTAATAATTGTCAATTCCATGTAAAATGAACTGTTACTGGTTAAGGTATTCCCAATATGACCCGTTTCACGGAAACCTATCCTATGATAGGAAATTTTTATGTGGGAAACCAAATCCATGTCTTCTGAGCTATTTCTGTATTTTAAAGTATTCCCTATTTGAGCCGTTTCACGGAAACCTATCACGTAATAGGAAATTTATATATGGGAAACCTGTTATAAACAACTAGCTGTCATTTCCATGACCACTTAGGTGGTAACATATCATTTGATAGGAAATATTAATATGGGAAACTTGAACAAATTTGATTCAATGTCCACAGAACTGTTTATATGGGAAATCTATAAACAACCGTCAATACACCTGAATGACTGTGTAAATTTATCTTGCACATATGTCTTGAAAATGTTGTGTTATAAAGCAAAAATCATAGTAAAAGGCCATCAGATTAACAAAATGTTATCATGCTTATATCCCACATAAAAAACTGTGGACAAAATACAAAGACTTCTGCAAAGTCCATGCAAATCAACATCAAAGTATAATCAGTTCCATAAAAGTAATCACAATGTCTTAAAAGTTGGATCAGCCAGGATTCGAACCATGCCTTACGAATCATGAGCTATGTTGACTAACCACATGAATATATACGGTGGAAGTGCTATAAAGAGTTACATTCAATATGAACAACACAATTTATAATACACATGCAAGATGTATGGTTTATCTCTACTGTTTCCTTGAATTTCTATGAAAATGTTTCTACCTTGGTTATGATGCTAATTAAGATGTTTACAGGTTAGTAGGATTAGAAGAAGATAGATAGAATAACTTATCATTGAAGTCCAGGCTAGTCCTACTCAATCCAGTCCGATCCTATTTGATACATGTACTTGTACCTCAACACCATTAAACAGTAATATATACTTATGTTAGAAAATATAAAATAAATAAAATCCATTAAATATTAATCCATATTATTCTGTAAACACACAAATTAAGAAAAAGTGCAGTTTCTACATAAAATTAAATCAAACAATTACTGCCCTAAAACAAATGACTAATCTGGTCGCTAGACACCTCGGTTATGATAAACTGGGACAATGCTAGATGCTGGGTCATCTCTGTGAGGCCCTTAGGGGGAAATATGCAGGAGATGAAATCAATATTTACATTTTCACTCATTTAGTTAAACATTTCTATTTTAAGTCAACTTCCTAAAGATATCTGCTGCATTTTACAGCTAAAAATCATATTTGCCAGTATTTCGTGGTAAAAAAGTTATTTTAGCCATAATTTAAATACTGGCCACATGAGCCTTATTTGCCATGCCAGGAAATACCGGTAAATTCCACTGGTAAATACTGGGGTGGAATTTTTCACCCAACCTTGGTTCAGACAATACTGTTACTTGTTTTTTTAAGAGGCCATTTCAATGCATCTGTTTTAGGTGTACAGTGAAGTTTATGAGTCAGTATCAGCAGTGAATCATAACCTAATGCACGAAGATTGGGCCAGTTAAGCAATTTTGGCGTGAATTTGCGGGTGTCTTCATCAGTTTAAACACGTGTTCCGGGTGCTCAAATGAACCGTATCATCGAGACGGTTGTTTTGAGTACACACAACATATTTTTGTTTGAGAAATAAGAAAAAATACTTTCTGTTACCCACTCTTATCTGTGGGACTGACGAATTTCCTCAACTGACCTGTATTAGCCATGTTTTATTTATATCGTTAGGCTCACTTGGGGACTAATTCAAAGAGGAGCCGCAAAAACACACCAAAATTCCACCCAATTCCAGCCTATACAAAAACTCATATTTATGTGGAAAAAAAATAATTCAATTACGCTGTCTATATCTTAATTCATTTCTCTAATTTATTTTTCAATTAAACTCACCATTAAAGCATAATTAGCAAAAAAACGGGGGTCACTTAAGACCAGGAAACACAGTAATACAAGATTTACGGCAAGTCATTTGGTAGTAATTAACTCAAGTGTTAAATAGTTGAATTTCAATAAATCTTATAAATATAGACTGTCCATTGCAATATGAGCTAGACTGCTTCACCGACCTCGTATACAGGTATTACAAGGACGGTCGAAGACCAATTTCACCGGGGCAAAATCGCCCTGGTAATCCATATCGCTGAATGCTTAACGTAAACCAAGCGTCTATTCATCATCTATAAAAAGACGACTTTCTCTTATCTTATTTACATGATTTCTTCTGTGTTACGAAAAGAATTGAGGGTGTATTTTTTTTCTCTAACCCTTCTTCGCATGATAACACATTGTATTAAAGAAGTGAGCTTTATGTTATGACATGTATTTAGCCTCAGAATAAATAGATCTACGATATTTTGTGTATCCACACTATTTTCAAAAATTATCAGCAGACGCTAATAGGTAAAGTGTAATCTATGCAGGTGACTGCTAGACATTAGCGGTTCTATAAATACACTGCCTGATTCTGAATACATCTATGACGTGTTGTTACTCCGCTCATCTCAGTGGTAGAATAAAACACGTGACCACCGCTTTGCAACTGTCCCTAGTTCATACGAGGGGGCAGTGAAGCAGTCTAAATATGAGCAATACCATGAGATTTCCAACGTGTTATGAGCCAGCAAAGGCTCAGACCATCCTGGGCATAAGGGCAGTCTGATCAGAGCCTTTGCTAGTCGCTTGAATATATATTCCAATACTTAAGCTACTGGCTGAACAGCATTTGCAGTCTCTAAGCTTTAAAGCTCATCAGGGTCTACACTTGTGAAAATGCCACATTGTTGGATATCACATGCCATGGCTCAATTATCATTTATACAAAGACTGCATCAAATCTGACTAGTGGGTAGTCGGGTACTGAGACATATATACTGAGGGAAAAAAGTTTAGCAATATATTTTGTAGATTCACAGTTTAGAAGAAATATGACTTTTAATTTCATAGTGTCAAAACTATATGTTGACAAACGTTCACGAGTGCAATGACATCAACAAATTGACATTTCACATAATGTTAAGATTTTACAAAAATGTATGCCCCCTTGCTAAAACAGCTAATCTGGCAATAGTGCGAATAGTTTTTGACTAAATATTTCACTTTTCTGTCCAATGTTTAGAACCAAAAGCAAGAAAGTGAAAAACGGGTTAAAACTGAATGTAATGTTCACCCTTTTCGTACAGTTTTAAGTTGAAAATCGTAATTTTCCAAATTACCTCCCTTTCAACTAAATAACGTTTGAAATTAAAATACTCAGCAGACCAAATCCACACTAGAAAGTCGGATTTTGTTTCTTTTGACCACTTGCGGGTAGCCATAAGGTCATTTTCAAACAACTGACATGTTTGCGAACCTGCCAATTAAAAAGATCTAATGCTTCAAAGATCACCTATGGGAAACCCAATTATAAATAATTGCTAAACTATTTTCCCTCAGTATAGTTCTTGGCAGACATACAGAATTATGGATGGTAAATTTTGTAAAAGACACTTACGGGTACATGTCTGGTGGGCGGAGTTCTGGCAACACTTGCAAGCTAATACATCCTCAAAGAGACCAATAGTGTTAGAACAGATGCAGCAAACTACGTCAAGGTCTACATCCATTGAGAGATCTGCATAATCCCTGAAAAAATAATTGAACATTATTATAGCATTGGGCCAGTTAAGCAATTTTTCAGCTTAAAATTGTCATTATATACTTATCCATCAGTTTAAACATATGTTTTGGGTGCTTAAAAGAACCGTCTTATAGAGACGGCTCTTTTGAGTACCCTAAACTTATGTTTTGATTGAGAAATTTAAAAAATAATTTTCAGTTACGCACTCTTATCGGTGGGCCTGTAATAGGCTTTCAAGTACCCTTCCACAAAGTGGGAAAAAGCAGGGGCAAAATTGAAAAGTAGGGCTTATCGGCAGAAAAAAGTAGGGAGAGTGCCAGGGCTTTTTCCAAGTACAGTATACATAACAATTAGTTGTTTGATTTTTTTGTGTTGCTTTATGTCCCATGCAACAGTTACATGTATGGTCATGGCAGGACGGTCAGCTCACCTAACCACACCTTTTCCTGGGCTAGCTTGAACAAGCGATTAACCAGTACTTCGTGCACATACTTTCGCTTGTAACTGGCAACAAACCCTTGAATGATTCAGCGGAAGGGAGGAGAATGACCTTAGAAATTATCTCATGATCAATCTTCACGAAAGTATGGGGCCGGGTTCGTGCTTGCGACCCCTGGATCTGCAGTCAGACACGCAGGAATTGTTCGAAGAACATTACTTAATAAATTTTACACTAAATATCAGCAAGTTAATAGCCAGTGGCTGATCCAGAGGGGGTTCAGGGGTTTGTTTGAAACCCCTTTTTGACTAAATTATTTCATTTTTATGGAGAATTTTCCGGAAAATGTGGACAAAAGTAACATACAAACAAGTAAAGAACCTCGGGCAGTCTTAATGAACGATTGCCCATAAAAAGGCCAGAGAAAAATTTCAAAGAAAACGATATTTTTTCCATGAAAAGGATTGTAGGTTCTACCTTCAAATTATAGGCAAAAGTGTTTTTCTCATAGGACAAGTACCAATTAAAAAATATGGGTTGAAAACTCTGTTTTTGCTATTTCACACATAGAAAATATAATAAGTTTTACTGAAGTGCTCCCCCCCAGTGACCGAACTAATCCTTATGCATAAAGTTGTAGTTTTACATTTCACACATCATATAAAAATTGCATGATTAGTCATGGGGGGAACGCTATCAAAATGCTCAAAAACAAAACATCATAAAACTTTATTAGGAACTAATTTAGTACAAACCTGTAGCTAAATATCAATTTACAATAACATGTTTAGTATTTTCGCCCAAAATGTACAAATTTCTGGTAGAAAAATATAAATTTTCAATTTTTGCTTATGAATTTTTCAAGGTCAAATTGAAAAATTGTAAATAATACCTGAAATACAAAATATTTGGGTCAAAATACTTCTAAATATTGTAGTCGAATAATTGTAGGTCATGTTCATGCAAATGGTTTTCTCTAAAGTTCATCCAGTGTGTCACAGCATTGTTAACGGTATCAAACCAGGATGTAACTCTAAAAAGACTGATAAGCATGCTGCGGATTGCTCAAAAGCTGTATGTTCGGGGGGTAAAAGTATCTATGTGAGATGTATAAGTTGTTCATACAACAATGTGGCCAAAAGTATCCGTCTCCTTGACAAAAAAGCAATTCTTGTTTATACAGGAAAATTTTCATGCAAGTGAGAGCTTTTGAAAGATATAGCCCCTTAAGCACAAAAATTAAGTTGTCAATTATGCATTATCTTAACCACAGGCTGTCAAAATTTGGGCAGATTGAATAGGAGACTGTCCGAGGTCCTTAACAAATTAAACCTCCCTTTTTAAATTTGAGGCTCTTATTTAGAAATCCTAGATACGCCCCTGGTAGCTGATACATTAAACCTTCAAAACCGAATGTATTTTTGAGTTGAAAATTTCAAAATGAGTCTGTCTCGCACAGAAATCTATATATATTACTTCATTTTTATAATCCATGCACCAAAAAGAGTGAGGAAAATTCCTATATTTTTATAGCGTAAACAACACTTTCAAATGAAAATTAGTGAGTATGATCAGGAAATTACACAATCACAAACTGCAGACAAACCTATGGGACCATAAGGAAGAGCCACACCACCATCACAAGACACCAGGAACACAAATCAAGCAATGCAACCAACTATCTCTTCCCCATTAAGATGATTGCAAAACTAGAATGGACATAAAGTAACATACAACAAATGATACAGCAATTAAGACTCCCACAATGGGAGTAACAATCAACCAATCACAACAACGGAACCACTGCCTAAAAATAGACAGCATCATAAGCCACCTGGGGTCTTAAATGCATTTTACTGGTACCTATCTTCGTCCTAGATTCTGCTGTGTTGTTGAAGTACAAAAGATGTTCAGCTTGCATGGAGGCCTTCTAACTATTACAATGTATCATCATGGAGAAACGCTCTAATCAAATTAACACACTATGATGAAACAAACTAAAGGGCTCAAGACTCACAGATAGTCTGAGGTAAAGAAAATCTCAAGTTGAGCCATGGTGGGCCCAGCTACAGCTTTACATCAGAGACGTCATTGAGTCGGAGGCCTGACCCACCATCGTGAATTTAAAGAGGAAACCGTAGCTAGGAACCGTGATTGGGTTTAAAACTGCAGGCATGCAGACTGTCATATGACATCCATGTTAGTAGGGATAGTAGGGCATTTCTTAGAAAATGTAGCAAAATGTAGAAGCTCAACAGAAAAGCTGGGAAAAGTAGGAATTAAAGAGCAGATGCTCCATTAACCAAAATATTTTCAAATACATAATATTTCAAAGGTGTCAAAAAGCATTATTATGGAGTAAGGGGTCAATTAACTCTTAAAGCGGCAAGAAAACAATGCATCTGAAAATGCCGTCTGCTGAAGTCGTCTGTTGCAAATAATTGCCTAATATTACTGACAAATTAAGTATAGAAGCAAACAGTGTGGACCCAGAACAGACCGCTCCTATAGGAGCATTCTGATCTGGGTCTACACTGATTGCCATAGAGGCTTCTTAAACATTTCAGCAGAAGAGAAAAGCAGACGACTTTTGATGTGATTGGCGCATCAAGAGTTAACCATTATTTAGTCCAACTTACCATGAAAGTTCCAGATGTTGCAGAGACATATCCATATCTGAAATAATATAGAATAAGTAAATTAAATTTAAATTGAGCCAGTGCATGAGATTTCCAACAATGTGGCATTATGACAAGTGTAGACTCTGACGAGCCTCTGCAGCCTCTTTTTAAGCTTAGAAACTCCAAATGGTGTTCAGTCAGTAGCTTAACAAACATAGAATACTCAAGCAACTAGCAAAGGCTCTGATCAGACTGCGCATATGTGCAGGCTGATCTGAGGCTTTACTTTAACAAACCAGCAATGGCATATATCTGCATACAGCAAAGAAATCTGTTCTGTTTGATTGAGTTGTACAGTCATGACGGTACTCCCCAGCCAATATTAGGATCACTCTCACAAGGCAGGGGTTGTGTGTGCCCGGCCTGACAACTGACACCCGAGAACATTGTACAGTCAAAAAACTAGTAGTGTTTAATCTGAGTTTGCTAACCACACAGTAACACTGGGCACTAAATTGCCACGAATATTTCATGTCAGCAGTCTTAACGGCTGGAGTCTGTATTTTAAAATGTGGAGAAAGCCTGTCAGTGCCCGCAAAAAAGAACTACAGCAGCTTGACCAGACAGCTTGCGTGTCACGTCGTTTTGTCAAAGATGTTCATGTCACTTTTGCAATTTACAGTTCTGCTTTATGCCCTTTAATAGGGAATTAGTACCTATTAACGCATTCTCCATTGAAAGGTAAAAAGAGTAGCTATTAACTCTTTGTATACTTATGGATTGATACAATGAAAGTAGGATAGTCCATTGTATATATCTAGGGTCATTAATCTAATTTTCAAAAATTCGTACATTCTTTGTCTGAAAAACAGTGTAGACCCTGATCAAATTCCACATTAAGCCGCATTTCATCTGGGTCTATAATGTTTGTTAAAGTGCCGTCTTAGGTGTTTCCCTGTATACAAAAAGTTTAAGATGGCCCTTTGAATATATTTTATTTTTATTTCAGGCAAGGAGAAATGTGCACCCATGTAGCTGCCCTCCTGTTCAAAGCCAAAGCTTGCACCCGTCTTGGATTCAACAAAGTTTCTTGTACCTCTGACCCATGCACCTGGAACCAGAACTACACCAAGAAGGTAATATATTGCAAAAACTATTTGAGTCATCACAAGACTCTGACTGGTACCGCATTCAGTCGCAAGCCGCCACTCAAAAATAGACAAAACAAAGCTCTTAATGACAAATGGTAGCTTAATGAAGGTTGAAATTATTGCAGAATGCTCCCCTTGGAGCATTCTGCAATACTTTCGACCTGCATTAAGCGATAATCTGTCTTGAAAACCAATTTTTGTTCTTATTTTCGAGTGGTCGCACCCCTTTAGCAATGTAATTTAGGTGACTTTTTTTCCCAGTTTGAAAAAAAAATATGAAACTCAATTTGCTTATTTAAAAATTCATCTGATTGACATCAATCACATAAACAACAGGGTGACAATCAACTACCATTGCATCGGATTCCCTAGCAATTTAATGGCATTAGAAGAGTAATAGCTACCCATATTGCGGTACTAAACCAAAATACATCTAAGTGAGACGGTTCTTTTGTGCACCAAAACTATGTAATGGATTAAATTGCATTAGTAAAAATAATCATTAAAAAATTAAGGATCAGAAGGATGTGTGTATTTAATCGATAAATTTGTCGACTGATCCTTCCCCCAGACTTGCTTGTGTGTGGCATGAGTAATTTGAAGTTTTTTCTCATGAAGTGATGTTTTGAATAAAAAGTCTTATTTTTGAATTTTTTTCAGGTGGAAGCAGTTGTTATACAAGAAATTTCCTTCCGAAGCGAGAAAATTTTCATGTACAGCTTCAAGACATTGTGGTTGACCAACAGCCAGTTCACTTTGCAGATACTGCATCATTTCTTGAGAAACTAAAGAAAGCGAATAAATCTGCTGTTATATTTAGTGTAACTGACCCCAAACCTCAACCAAAACTTTCAGGACCATCACTTCCGCAGGTTTTACCCCATCTTTACAACACTGACAATGTGATTCTTTCACCTGATGAACTGAATGCAAAGTGCATACAAGTGTTTAAAGATTTGACTGTTTCTGACACTTTTTTCATGAACAACTTGAGCATGAAATTAGAAATGCTCATAAAACTGAAATGTTGAAAATACATGTTTTGCTTTCAAACTCTCAGACATTGTCTTTACCATGCTAATAGTTGTTAAATGCCAATAATTGTTGGCATTTTAACACTTATGAGCCTGATATAATTTATGCTCAGTTAAGATGAGCATGAAAAAAGTTTTAAAACATTAGGACTAATCCATATACCTTGCCTAAGTTAACCACAGGACTAATCAATATACAGGGTGCAAGTTCAGGGTCTACGGCTATAACATTTTTTCATGCTCAAATCTGCTGAGCATGAGATCTCATTTCCTCATTAGATTTAAATAAATGTAAAAACTCCCAAGTAGGAAAACGTAACAAACTGAAAAAGAGAATTTTTAATATTAGTGTGATAAGATTCAAGTCAGTGAGCAATTCAAAAATAGATTCTTTCCTTTCATATTGTACATATTGCATGAATAAAGGCCTAGAGGTTAAAATATGTTTTTCATGCTCGCCTCAGCTAAGCATGAAATTTCAAATGCTCATAAAAATGTTGAAAATAGACTTTAGGTTGCTTTCAAACCATGCTTATAACCAGGACTTTAGTTAAAAGTGTGTACCAAAAATGTAATATTCTTATTTCTCAACCAAAACATATGGTGTGGGTACTTAAAAGTCGTCTCAATGAGATGGTTCTTTTGAGCACCCAAAAAATATGTTAAAACTGATGGGTAAGAAAATATTTATAATTTTTCGCTCGAAAATTGTGTTTATCTAAACCTACAGGTATGTTATAACTGTTAAAATGCCAATAATTGTGGCATTATAACACTTAGTCACTTATGAGCCTGATAAAGTTTGTGCTCAGCTGAGAAAAGCATGAAAAGTTTTTATAATCTCGGGACTAATCCTTATACATTGCTTAAGTTAACCACATGACTAATCAATATACTGGGTGTAAGTTCAGGGTCTGAGGTTATAACATTTATTTCATGCTCAAATCTGCTGAGCATGAAATTTAATTTGCTCACAAGGCCAATTAAAATACAACTTAAAACTCTCATATCTAATATTTTTCCTGCTCATAACTTTAAGAATATCGACAGTTGTTGGCATTATAACATTTATGAGCAGGATCAATTTCATGATACATGTAAGTTGAGATGAGAATGAAAAATGGTTATAATCTTCGGTCGTTGCTGCCAGATAAGTGTGTAAATTTATTTTTTATTGATGGTAAAATAGTGAATACTTTTTAAAAGTTTACTTTTGGTGCTCAAATAGAACCGTCTGATTGAGGTGGTTCTTTTGAGTACCCACTACATCTTTTGGTTGGTAAACAAGAAAATAAGACCATCCCTATATAACTGAAAGATTGTTGATGGGATGTAAAGAATCAAGTCAAACCACTCAAAGTTATCTACCTAGAGGCCTCCTCTGAAAGAAACCAGTATAAAAAAAAAGTTTGCCTACATACATGTACTAATCCTAAAAATTTTGGACATGTAATTGGAAACAATGCATATTTTTCTTTTGGCCTTCGAGTGCCAAACAGTTTGGATCCAGATCCAGCCTGACTTTCTGCTAGAACAGATTTGGGTACAAAAACAGTTTGCAAATAATATATGTACAATAAAACGATGTTACTGACATGTAAAAACAAGAAATATCTTTAAAAAAGATATTCGGCGGCTCTCAAATACTTACAAATTTTAACACAACTAAGTGACGAAATCCCCTTATACTCCCTGTCTTTGCATGCTGGAAAAGGATGTTCCGTCTAAAACCAGCGAATTTGGAAGTTGTGCTATGTTTCTGGTCTCTCTATTGCTTGGTGCTCTTTTCGCTGAGCGATATGCATCTGAATCGTTCCAAATTTTAGGCACTTCACCAGCAAAGGCTAGGGAACAATGTTATTAGTCCTAATGTTTTTAAGAAAACAGGAGATTTTGACGATAAATGTATGTACTGAAACAAACTGAAAACCCGGAAAAAACATGCCATATTGTTGTTGTTGTTGTTGTCACATAGGCTAGATTCTGCCCGTCTCAGATCTCAACTTGGAGTAGTTTTCAAGTCTTAAATGGTTTACACTTTCACCACTCTATTTACATATTATGAATGTCTCTATTTACAGAAAAGTGCTGATATACCAAATCGCTTTTGTGTGGGACTAACTCCTATAACCTTTCTATTTCCTGTGGCACCTCGCCATAGCCGGGGTCGGGGAATAAATACATGTAGACTCAAAAACTGATTGACTAGCTCCCAGTAAGCACGTAAAATCCGGCTACTCTCGGCCCGCCAGAAAAACACCACCCGAAAAGCGTTTTGCTGGCGAGCCCATAGTGGCCATAGATTTGGAGCTGGCTGTTTGCAAGTTAGCCCCGGGAAGTTAGCCTTATATGATACATGTTCGTCTGACATACATGTAGTTAAAGATACTAGAGCTTGTGCTTGTCATCTTCCTAAAGGAAGTAGCAAAATACGCTGATACATGTACAGCATCGGAGGTTGATCTGAGTCTAAGTGTAGGAATGTGGGTTGCGGGCACATTCAAATTATAGGAAATTATGTGCCATTATTTACATTAAATATCCATCCCCATTAAAAATACATCGTTTTCACAAAGATGTATCTTGTTAAGCGCTATTAATAGACATTATAACGTGGGTTTTTTTTGCTGTCTATTTATAACACACCATGTTGTCTGACTGCCGATAGCTACACTGTCGTTGTCAGAACATGCATTTGCCGGTCAGAGCAAGCTTTGCACGTATTTACTCGCCTTAACCTCGAGGTTACTCTCTAATTCGCGATGAATTTTACACCCTTGTATATAATGTAATGCATTAAATACACTTCTTACATTTGTTTTAGAAATAGACTAGACCTAATTCAGTGATTTTTTTACAAATTTGGTTCTATGAGTCCCGGGACTCACTGGGCCAAAATTCTTTGCATCCCAAACTCGAAGTTCTGCATCCCATACGGGGTCCACTTTAAATTATAAATTTTGTGTATCCATACGAATCCGGCCATTCATAGAAGCCAATTTGGTAAGCAAAACACTGGCATACTTATTTATACTATAATAAAGATCAAACTTAATTTACTTTGTCAAGTAAAATAATAAAGATGTAAAAACCTACCTGACTTTCTTATTAATAAAAATTTCAGTTCCAGACAGTATATTTTCTTGATTTCATCATATTATCATCTTTTGCCGAGAGTCAGACTTTTGTCTCGCAGTTTTCATATATTTTTAGAGCCCAGGTCATTAGCCCGTGTTCATCTAACTCTGCATGCCTACAAGTGTAGTGCTGGAAGTTACTGCATTTGAGCCTTTGGATATACCATATTAATTTGTGCACAGTACAGTCTCCGTACTTCATGAGCCTGCAGTAATACTTTAACCATTCTATTGGTATTTGCAGGGTGTTTAAACTTGCGGGTAAAACGCATTATACAAATGTTTCATTTCGGGTTGGTAGTATTGGATCAGTACTGGTTTATCGGCACTGGTTTTTACCAGTAGTCCGGTACTGGCTTTTACTGGTAAACTCCCCTACAGCGGTTCAAATCTGAAAACACGGGTTTTCCAAGGGAAGTAATGATCGCTATACTGTTGGGGAGTTTTTTCAGTACCGGTTTTTACCAATATTATTCAAAGTAATAAGGTTGCAAAGATCAGGAATCGATACAATCAAGTACCACACCTGACCCAGGATACCAATGGGAAAGTGACAAACTCACAGAAGACACCACAAACGAGAGCCAAGAGGTCAGCCCTTTCCCAGCAGGTGACCACAAAGCACATATAAACAGACGCGCACAAAACATAGCAAACACAAGACAGAACAAAAACATAAAAGATCCACAAAAGAAGTACCGCCTTGGAACGGTCAGTTAAATATTTTACTGGAGGGCTTAAACAGGTTTAACGGCGCCAACCTCACCCTTAATTCAGATGTGGATCAAGACACATAAATATTTGGTTTGCATGAAAGACCCCTAACTTATCAATGCATCATGCGCAAGTTAAAAAAACAACACTCAAAACGAAAGTTGCAAATACTAAATGCAGACTTTTCGCCACAATTTTAATGCATCCTGCGGGACTCTCATGGTTTAAAATCATGCATCCTTTGTGAGAAGCATGCGTCTGAGACCCAGGACGCGCAGGTAAAAAAAATCACTGCATATTGTCGAAATTTATGAAACAGACTATAATCGTGTAACGCATTTGATACGGGAAATCATAATGGCTTGAATAAAAAAAATACAAAGATTTGCTTTATATAATGCTGTTAAAGTCCTTTAGGATTAAGTGAATTATCTTATATTGCACTTATTTACTATGTGTAATGAAGCAAAGTAATAAGGTTGCAAAGATCAGGAATCGATACAATCAAGTAACACACCTGACCCAGGATACCAATGGGAAAGTGACAAACTCACAGAAGACACCACAAACGAGAGCCAAGAGGTCAGCCCTTTCCCAGCAGGTGACCACAAAGCACATATAAACAGACGCGCACAAAACATAGCAAACACAAGACAGAACAAAAACATAAAAGATCCACAAAAGATCCGCAAGGCATGCAAAGAATGGTAGTAAAGCAAATTAGAAATGCTGTACAGCGGGAGTTGACCTATATTCAAGATCAATGTTCATTGTTAGGACTAGTGCACAGACTGGTTCTCGGCCATTTACATGGAAATTTTCAAGTTAAATTGCATCTATAATAAGATCGCGTGGTCAGTCTGAGTATTAACCAATGAGGGCATTGTTTTCTAGCTGGTGTGATGAATATTACAATTTAAGAATACTTCTGATTGGCAAAAATTTACATAAGATTTAGGTTCAAAATGATAATAGAGTGTCGGCGAAGCCGCCGCAAAAATTTAAAGCTGTCTCTTTCAAAATATCATTTATAAAAACAGTCATAATTTCAAACAGTCTGGATGAAGGGCAAGAACAATATTCTGTCTGGCCAGATCTGGATCCAAACTGTTTGGACAGTTTTCTGGCATCAAAAAGTTGATACTATATGTATATGTACATGTGCCTGTTTGTTAACCCTTGTCATGCTGCACTCGGGTGAGTGCTTTTGAAAACACTGTAGATCCAGTTCAGCTGGATTATGGCAAAGGTCATCTTATCAGGATCTACATTGTTTTCCACTTTTAACACTAATTGATTCTTCCTTTTGGTTAGCACTTGAGATACATGTAGTCCAATGAATTCATATTGAAGGGGTCACTGGTAAATATTTCAATTGAAAATTATATAATTTTCTCTGACTATCACATTTTTGACAGAAAGTGTAGACCTTGATGAAATGTCACATATCATTATGTGTGAATTTCATCTGGGTCTTGATATCACATTTTAAGGAGTCATAAGAAGAAAAAGGATAACAAGGACTGAAAATGCGAAAGAGTGTAGTAAATATAAATATTCATCATGGCAAGGGTTAAATACAAGTATCTGCAAAAAACTAAAATGAAGCAGGTTAACTTTTATATATTTCAAATGTTTCTGTACATCATGTAAAGTGTTACCGCTAAATAACAGAGAATATAATGTAATTAAAGAGTATTTTGTTATATTTTAATTTCTTAACCAAAAGATATGCATGGTATAAAGTTTGAAGTTTTTAAGATTATTCCAGAAATAAGGATTTGTGGCAGAATTTCGGACCATAGAAAGCCTGCCATTAATCAGATGAAATTATACTTGTATTTTAAATAAATTGCTAATTTTAGAACTTGATTTCTAAAGTTCAGGATGTTGCAAATTTTGAACTTTCACCCATGCATATGTTATGGAACCTCAAAGGAACCGTCTCAATGAGATGGTTCTTTTAAGCACCCAAAACCAACAGAATATACAGATTATTTAGAAAATCCTGATAATTTCAGTCAAATTATTTGGTTATCCAACAATTTTAATACCCATACATAGGGCCAGTTAAGCAAAAATGTTGGCATAGAATTGTGGTATCAGTTTAAACATGTGTTTTGGGTGCTCAAAAGAACCGTCTCATACAAACGGTTCTTATGCGTACCTACAACATGTTTTGGTTGAGAAAAAAATCTGGGGGCTCGCCCATAAATCTGTGTGCAGAGCAAGGATTCATGTTGAACGTGTTATGATTTTGATTTGGCAATTTACATGTAAACCAGCAAAGTTTTGATTTTCTGTAGATTTTATAAATCATTGTGACGTCATTCTTTCTATATTTATCAGTGTGCGTGGTTAAACTGTTTCGTTTCACCAAAAAACAGAAACAAACTTTTCATTTTATTAGAAAATAGGAGCAAGAAAATGTAAAACAAACAAACAGAGCCGACAATAGGCCTGCAAGCAGAAAATATGAATAAGCAGAGAAAATTACCTCACTTAAGAAAGATTAATGGCAAAACACGGAAAATTATTCGATTTGTTGTTTCGATGTCATTGAGGCATACATGTGTCAATTGCGGAAGCATCATCATGCTAGTAGATTTTTCCTATCACCTGCAAATTCATGACTGGGGTTTGATTTATTTCCATCTAAAGGAGGAAAATGCATGGGATATTATTTTTGAAGTCACGAACTTTCGGCTTTTTCTTTCCGCGCGGACAAGTATTATTGGTTTTCATAAGACTGAAGATAACAAGTATTGATTTTCATTCAAGATCATTTTTGGGAAGGAATAAAAGCCGGGACCAATACCCGGGACTTGGGACCAAATTCCGGTACCAAAGTTTGCAAGCATCAAAATGGTATTTTAAATGCAATTGTTATATGACTGGAGAGAATCCTGTCTCCTGATTGGCCCAATTTGTTTTCATAAATCTCTATGTCTACCTGAAAACTGGTCTGAACTGGCTCAGAAGGTGATATAGGATGAAATCCAGCTCAAACTGGTTTCCAGAAGTTAATATTTTTTAAAACTTCTGCAATATCATCCTCTAGAGAGCTAAAAATAGCATGATGAGCATAAAACTAGCATGTGCTGCATGAAATTGACATGCTTTGCTGTTTCACATCCCAACAGGTAAACTAAAGACTTTCATGAATTTTAACAACTGTTTTGTTATGTTTTGTTTGTTCATTTATCTTTGTTTGAATAAACAAAATTTAACAAAAAGTTTTTTGATTAAATTTTACATTCCACATTCAGAGAATTAATCTACATTTCAAATTGCAAAATACTACATTAAAATATTCTAATACAGTTGATAAAACTTTTTAGAAAGTCCTTAGGTTGAAGGTTGACTGCAACAACAAAAGTTAAAATAGAAAATTTTCATTCTAAGTTGAAAAGTCATATAACAAAACAGTTATTGACTTCAATCTCGGTAGACATAAGGATTTATCTACCCTTAAAAGTGATATTCACCTCGGCCTAGCGGCCTCAGTGAATTATCACTTTTTCGGGTAGATAAATCCTTATGTCTACCTCATTGAAGTCAATAATTGTATAATATCGACCTGAAAATTAGATCAGATGTTCATTATAGGGTCTTCTTAAAAAATGCATAAAAGGATTATTTATGACTTTTGATTTTCTGTGATCAATACCCAGTCACATAGAGGTCATCTTCTGACTTCTTAGAGAAGGGACTATGAATTTCACTTATAAAAAGATTATAAATAAATAAATTAATACGCCACACACAACTCCTAATACCGTTACTCTATGGCTCCATGCCATTCCATGTTTAAACATAAGCCTCCTGTGGATATGTATGAATCAAGGGGATTGTTTTCAAAGCTGTTTTTAGTGTGTGACACACAACCGATTGCGAGATATATAAAACTGTATGTTTAATGATAAAGACACATATATCTGCCTTGTTGGCAGGGTCCACAAACAGAAGAAATCTACAACATAACTACTTTGCTGTTAATACTAAGCAGTTATGTTAAGAAAGAAGTCTAATATTTATGTATTCATAATCGAAGGGTCTCGGTGACGCTGTGGTTTGAAAACAAGCATAAGCTTTCACAAAAGCTTGCTTCCCAAACACCGTCTGATTGAATAGTTTATGTATTAGCGAAACGTCAAGCATTTAATGACTCAATTCAAAGCTGCTTTAATGTATATCTTTTTGTGAAAAAAACTTCATTATTATCCTTCATCTATTACTTTTAACAACGCCGTTTATAACATGTAACACATGTTATAGTTTTTCTTGTTATATGTGCAGACTAATCGCTCAATAAACATCAGAATTTAATTCATCTATACACCAGGGCTTCCGTTAGGCGGACGTACGCCGTATATTACGTCCAAAAATCGGCTGCGTACGCCGAAATAACACATCAAAGACGTACCGCGGACTTCTGAAAATTCCTTAGTACGGCCGTAAATGGATATCGAGACGTCCTGTCTGCAGAAAAAACCCGCCCACATTTACCAGATTACTTGATTTATGTCCCGCCTTCGTATTGGAAACTCATTTAATATGTTTATTGACCACGCTAGGACGTCCCACTTGACTGATTTCGAGAGTTTTATTGACAGCCAGTGTCACATGTAGCCTTCAGTATATAAGCGTGTCATAACAGGTGTGAACTTTTACATCGACACATCTTGACAACGGCCTTAGAAACCATTCCCGCGAGACGGACGTCCAGTCCCTGAGCAATTAAGCGAAACGGCCAACACCCCATTCACTATCCGTTTTGTTTGAAGTGCCGACGTGACACTTTGCACGCTTGTGAAATAACTTTTATAAACTCTACACGTCTGCGTCGTAATTAATTGTGAAGATCCTGCGCATACGATAATTTAGTACTTGAACGCTCCTTCTACACAGGCACTACACCAACGAACGTACATATTAAAAACGAATGTTGTTTTGCTGCAATTTTTACGCTGTACAAGTACAAGCTTATAAAAAATAATTTGTACACAAAATAAGTACACGCTTTTAAAATAAAAATTGCTACACAAACACTCTCCCAAACAAATCTATCTATCTACCATACCCTACCCTTCCCTTCCTAACCCGACCCTACCCTACCCTACCCTACCCTACCTAACCCTACCCTACCCTACCCTACTCTACCCTACCCTAATTATCTATGCATTGTAAGGAATAAAGAATTATCTCATTCTGTATAAGTACAAGCCTTTAAAAACTAATTGTTACACAAATAAGTACAAGCTTTTAAAATAAAAATTGCTACACAAACACCCTCCCAAACAAATCTATCTATCTACCCTACCCTACCCTACCCTACCTCACCCTACCCTATCCTACCTAAACCTAGCCTACCCAAACCTACCCTACCTAAAGCTACCCTAGCCTAGCCTACCCTACCTATCTATCTTGTAAGGAACAAAGAATGATCTCTGAAATATATATATCTTATTTTTCAAAGCAAGTTTGACAATCCGCCACACCGCGACGGTATCACAGAAAAAAAGTGGGACTTCCAAAAAATTTCAATGGGACTTCCAAATTCCAAGGGTAGGAAGTCTGGACTTCCTGGATTTGAAAGTTAATGGAAGCCCTGCTATACACCACCTAATTGGTGATAATTTTTTCGTTACGAAAGGTATTGCCAAATGGGCTGTGATATGATCGAATTTGTCCTCATTTTTTAATTTACCCTAAACGCACCTTTGTATGGATCACTGCCTTTAGGTGACTATCGATGAATAAATATACAGTTCTGTAAGACGAAGTAACATGTTAAAAGAAGGGTTTCTTATCATATCAAAATAGTTCCACCAAATGCAAAGTATGGCCATAGTTTGGGCTCACAGAATTTTGGCATATAAGAAAATATTGAGGCCTTCTTAGTGGGAACCCATCAGCTTGTTCCTATGAAATGAATCGTTGTTTTCCGTTGTTCCTCAATTCAAATCTTGATTTTCTGTGATCCCTGCTCCTTGAAAGTTTTATCCCTCTGATCATCAGATTTTAAACAATTTCTCAACTTGTTTTATTAAATTAATTGAGTTTTCTATCTGTTTATTCCAAATACTGATTTGTTGACACCAGGCAATGCAAAATATGCATCATAATTCCGGGCAACTATAATTGATGTGAGAAACAGATCACAGGGCCCACTCGGTAGGCGTCACCCAAGTGAAAATAGACTCATCCAATAAAAATAATGCTTGTGCAGCCCTTTAGCAATTGAGGTTAGAAAAAGAAACTAGTGATGGGGTGGGAATATACTTGGAAATAGGTTGAAAATATTTCAGCGGATGTCATTTTTTGTGTTTGGGGTCATTACAATTTTTGGGGGTGGCTAAGAACTTAATTTTCATGTGAACTGCATCATAGGCTATACATTATGCACCAGTCATTTGTAACCACTGCTTCAACCAAGCCCCTGAGCAGAGTGGGGATAGCCTGGCAAATGTGCTGTGATTTTACTTTTACGTTGTCTCCATAATGCAGAGGAAATGTAGGTGTTTGGTAGACATAGGCAACCATGGCAGTGCAGTATAATAACAGACTGTCATGGTTTTGGCTGCTAGCTGTCCCCACAGTGTGGTGGTTAGGTACTGTAGGGAACTACAGAAGCAAAATCAAAGTCCTCGACCTTCCCCTGGACTGGGGGTGGGGGTGGCAGTGGTCACAAATGACTAGCGCATAAAGGCGAAATCAATTGTGCACATTAGCCATTTGTAACCACGCCCAGCCAGGCAAATGAGCTGTTAGTACAGGACTGAAAACAGAAAATCAAAGTCCCCACCGTTCCCCGCTCTGTGGACTGTAGTTACGAATGACTTGTGTATTAGACAATGTAGAGCACACCCAAATGATGTGACCCTTGTTTACATAATTGGCCCAAGGCGCGAAAAAACCTTGTCTTTGGACGTTTGCGAACAACAAGGATGCAGACCAGCCTGTGCATCCGGGCAGTCTGATAAGCACCTTTGTTATTTGTTTTTGGGAAAGCACCATATCTAAGCTTGCTTCAAGCGAAATTTCGATTTTCTAGCTAGTCTGTGTAGCTGTGGAGACTGGTTTGAGTCTCACTTTGAAGGATACCCCGAAGACAGGTTTTCTCGCGATGAGGCCCATATCTGATGGATAGCCTCCTCATTTTTTTGGTTTTAAATATTATTATCTGTTGCACTTGTAATATTTGTCCTAGAGCTGTCGCAATACGAGGCCACGACGCGAGAAAAACTGTCTTCTGAGTTTCCGACAAAGCGAGTCTCAAACCAGTCTCCTCAGCTTAACAGGCTAGCTAGAAAATTGAAGTTTCGCTCGTAGCAAGTGTAGATATGACTCTTCCAAAAAGCAGATAACACAATTGCGGATGAGACTGTGTGGATGCGCAGGCTGATCTGCGCCTTTGTTGTTACAAATCACCGAAAACAATTTTTCTCAGTCGCAGTCCAGTTGCTTATGTCATTTTACCATGAGCGCTTAGAAAGCAAGATGCGAAATTTGATTTTCGTGAAATATGATATACATGTAACTCAGACGGAATTGTTATTTGCGCAGTCTCCTCAAAGCATTTGCAGTGTGTATGTAGACACAGCAAGAGTATCCTGCTAGTGACTGTTTTCTTTATCATACAACCTGATATACGATAGTAAACATGGTAATCATTGAACTGTATAAACCACTTGCTACCCATATGAAATACATTGAGGGAAAATGAGGAGTTTTCTAAATCGAAAACGACTAAGTTATTTTATTTTACAAGATATTCCAGACGTATTTTCAAATCTTAAATGTTCAAACATGCAATTGTATATTAGGCGGTCATATATTATCTGCATGTGCAAAATTTCAGTCCGAATTCATATCATTTAAGACATTTTAAAAAAGAAAAATGATGTCCACTGAATTTCTGACGGCACAATAGTTTTCAATACACACTCTTATAACCAGAGAGATACTTCGGCCAAAAGGCTGATAACAACAACGCTTGTTCTAGAACTCTTGTTCTACAACTGTTCGAAAACATTGTTCCAGAACAAATCAAACAATTTCTAGAACTTGTTTTTATTCTAAAAGTGTTCTTGAAATAGCCGAGAACATTTAAGAACAAATCAAGAACCAAAAAGTTCTACAAATGTTCTAATAATATTCTGGATCATTTTTAGAACCTTTCTAGGACAAATTAAATTTACATAAACTTTTAGAAAATGTTTCAAAGTTCTAGACCATTTGTCTTACTTTTTAGAACAAGTTAATTCTACAAATATACTAAATAATTCTAGAACCTTTTTGGAACATCACGAGGAAAAAATAAGTTAAAGAAATTATGTCAATCTACTATTTAAATTAAGTTCTAGAACATACATAGTACTAGTTCTAGAAAAATGTTCTAAAAAATTCTAGAACATTTTTAGAACATTTAAAGAACAAGAATGTCATAACCAGATGGATGTTGGGGAAATCATGGCTGCCAGAATTGGAGGGATAATATGGAGGCTCTTCAAAAAACATTTGTTTGGCAATTTCTAGATGGTAAATATGATAGTGGTATTGCCTGAGACAGTAAGTAGACCTGAGAAAAAGCTGCTCTAAGGTTTTCAGTATTGATTTTTGCTGGGATTGTTGTTTGTTTGTTTTTAGCAAATGTAAGACAATATTTTGAAATGGATGGGGTAACTGGTTGGCATGTTACCACAATGAGAGAAGATGGCATGGCTTACTATAATCAGAGGTTGAGAAGTTAACATCAAGTTGCTAATAATGCAATGTAGCAGTTTTGCAATGAGTGCTATTTATTTTTCAATTCACTAATATTTTGAAGACATATTTTTTCTGAAATTCACTGAACCAGCAAGTTTTAAAAAAGTTAGAAAATGTTCTAGAACATTTTAGAACATTTCTAGAAAAAGCATGTCATAACCAGATGGATGATGGGGAAAAACATGGCTGCCAGAATTTGAGTGATTATGAAACTCCCCAAAAAGCACTTGTGTGGCAATTTCTAGATGGCAAATATGATAGTATTATCGTCTTGGACAGTGAGTAGGCCTGGGGCACAGTTTCTAAGGTTTTAAATGTTAATTGCTGCTGTGGTTGATAGTTTTCCAAGCTGAAATGCATGGCAATGTTTTGAAATGGGTGGGGTAACAGGGTGGCAGCATTCAGTCCAATTAAGGGCCTCTGTTATGTTTCCTCAATATTCAATTCTTCTACAGTTGATGTTTATTTATTGTGTCACCTGCATGAGCATGCGGGCACTTTTTATTACTTTTTGGGGGTTTAACCCCATGTCAAGTTGACAGGGACCAAGCTAGGGGGCGACTAGGGCGAAATGGTCGCCCTAGGAGCCGAAATTTCGCCCTAAATGGGACCCAGGGAGAAGTGGGAGTCTCCCTAAAAAAAAAAAATTTTTTTTTTTTTTTTTTTTTTTAGTGAGACTCTTTTTCATTCTGTCACCACACAAATGCAAGCTGTGGTGACAATCTACTACCACTGCATTGTATTTCTCCTTCCATTTAATGGCAATAGTATGTGTAATAGCTAATTTGCTTCAAAACCGACAGAAAATGCCGTAATTTTATGCTATAACTTCTCCCTATCTGACTGTCACTTCTCCCTAATTTTACTGGAGGGAGAAGTCACTTCTCCCTAAAATTCTGGGCCAGCTTGGTCCCATGTCAACAGTATTTCAGATATAAAAAGATGGCATTTCATGGAATCATATTTTCAAATGATCTGGTGCTGTAGCTACTATCACTCAACCCACAAAAGTTTGTTAAGCAGATACACAGCTGGATTTATGTGATAAAAATTTGCGACGAATATTTTGCGAAGTAATTGACCAAAATATTACCTTTATTGACAGCTATCTACACTAGTTTGTGCACTCGTCGACTGCAGCCGCCACGTGATGACTGCGCTGTTCGAGTACAGTGGACATGCCATCCCATTTTTTCTTCATACGTAGGCTCGGGCCCAGCATCTACCGTTCACTCAAAAAAAATATCAGGAATTTCAAGCACCCCAAAAAATATTTGAAATTTTACCAATTCAAAAAAATATCCCCATTCTGTACCTTAACCGTAAGGAAAAATGAATGAGGTATGATCATAATATCATTCAGTATTGATAGTGACAAATAGGACAGACCCTGATGAAACGCCGCACTTTGCATAGTCTCATCTGGGTCTTCGCTGTTTGTAAATGTTCACTTTTGGGGATCATTTGCTAAAATATACATTCATTGCATCTTAAAAGAAAAAAAATGAGTTGTGTACGCCGTATCATGCGCGGATCCGGGAATTTTCGTCAGGAATGTGTGTGTGTGGGGGGGGGGGGGGGGGGGGGAGGTGTTCCAGGTCCATCTGTTACAAAAAAGCTCTGGCGACGTTCTTTTTTTTTTCAATTTAATTATTTTAGTCCTCAACTGATATTATCTGATTATAGAAGTCCAATGATTAATTTCAAAGAAAAAATACTATCATTTTCCAAGGTTTCAGAGCGGTACAAACATTTCCAGGGGATCCAACTTTTCCAGGGGAAGGTCCAATTACAGAAACCCATATAGCTTGTGATTTCCAGGGATTCCGCTCCCCCCCCCCCCCCCCCCCCCCGGATCTGTGAATGCGCATATTGGCTTTAGAGATTGCCACTTTGAATTTTTGACCTGGCCGCCACGTTTTGCACGTCCCTGTGGATAAATCGTTTATAGAAAAATACTGAAAAATAATATTATAACGGCCTACCTTCTACCTCTATGGTTGGCTTGGATGTTGTAAAGCTGGAACATGAAAATGGTGACGCCATCTTGATTTTGTTTGAAAATAGGGAGATACAGTAGTACGTTATGTGCTTCGATAATAATCTTAGCAGAGGAAGTGGCCGCAAGCAACATTGGTTTATATACCAGTCGTCACGTGATTTCTAGCGCACGTGACTGAACGTCCCCAAGCCAAGACAACTTTGGGACAAAGTCCGACAAAAACATCGTTCGTGATGTGGACCCAAACTGGAATCGCGGATCCAGAGGATGGGACTGGGCGTCTGGACAGCTCTCCCAACCCCCGGAAAATCACAGAGCTCTAAATGTTTCCTTAAAAATCGCAAGTCCGGACCCCTGGAAAGCTACCCAACCAGTATTCAGTGCCAGGTCATCGCCGACTCTACTTCTTCTGCTACTGCTTCTTCTTCTTCCAAATGCAAGCATGTTAGAGAACCACTGTACTTATGGTGTACCGAAAGGAGCAAAAAGATGAATTATGGTATATACCATAATTAATTATGGCATATACCATAATTAATTATGGTATATGACATAATTAATTATGTCATATACCATAATTAATTATGTCATATACCATAAATAATTATGGTACATACCATAATAATTATGGTATATACCATAATTAATTATGTCATATACCATAATTAATTATGTCATATACCATAATTAAATATGGCATATACCATAATTCAAACTTATGACCCTCTTGGTACGCTCAGTACTTTAAAAGAATATGATATATGCTCTAATTAATTATGGTATGTACCATAATTAATTATGGTATATACCATAATTATTTAGCGCATATACCATAATTCGAATTTATAGCCAATCAGATTTGACGTTACAAATATTAGCATTTTCTACTTTACCGATAAGGAAAACAAGAAAGATAACCGCTACATGACTATTTACACTAATTCCAGTTACTTGTAAAATTCTAAGATAGACTTTGTAAACAATACTTTTGACCAAACTGTCAGAACGCGATGGTATATGGACATAATAGACTAGTGTAACAGACTTATTCCGCGGGCTATATCATACAAGTATTAGCTTTTCAAAAAAGCTGGCGGTCGTTTAGCCCTATCACTGTATGTATTATTGCACAATGCCAATGCCGGACTGGGGGAGGCTTGGGGCACGTGCCCCTACCCCCCACGAAGAGGCCGCAGTGAGTGTCCTAAAAAAAAATTCGCGCATTTATATGTACGGTAATGGTTTGGTGGTGTTTGGAGTGTTTTGAGGTGGTTTGGGGTATTTCAAGGCCGTAGGTTTCCAAAAAAGAAATTTAGCGCATTATATGTACGGTGATGGTTTGGTGGTGTTTGGGGTGTTTTGGGTGGTTTGGGTAGGTTTGGGTATTTCGAGGCCGTAGGTTTCCACGCATTATATGTACGGTGATGCTTTGGTGGGGTTGGTTTTGGGTGGTTATGGGTGTTTCAATGGACCGCACGACGGCTATGCTAACAGATCAAATTCGAAAACGAGTTTGCCTACAGATTCACGGACAGTTCTGCCTCGCGCTGTAGGTTAACCCATGATATTTGGTACCCCGCTCGTTGTTCGGCAGCGCATAAAAACTAGCCTGAGCACGGCATAAAGGTTCGGTCAAAACCTGAATTTGATGTATTTTTAGCACAAAGTTTATATATACGGCCGGCCACGGCCGACCGTAATAATGTATATCGAAAACTTTAAACGCCATGCGGAATGGTACGTTATTCTTAAGCACGTACCCGGTGGGCCGTTGGGTAGGGTACTGGGAGGGAGTTTGTGGGGGAGGGGCGGGGTAATATGCACTCTCAATTCTGATTTTACAAATACATTCTGGGCTACAGGAATCATGAATCATGAACTCATTAAAATAAGTTGACAGAACCAGTGTATCAAGAGATATGCTAAATGATCATTTCAGGGCTACCAACGACTAGACTACCAACGATTCAATATACCTTAGTTGTTCGCATTAAGAACGTTTTTCATGTCTTAAATACTCTTTTCTATTTACATCCCCTCCCCGAAAATTTTAAACACGCATATCGGATGAGGCATTGGGGTGCTTAACTGCGGTCAGAAAATAGCTGGTACATTAACTTTAATCTATACCCATGCCACAGAATTAAAAATACAAGATTGGACAATAATAATAATAATAATAATTGATAATTCATGCGATCATTAAATCATACATGTAATTATAAAACTCTGCATCTACTGACCCGTTTTTCAAGTCATTATAATTAATCCATAAATACATCCATTGTAACTGATTGTAACGTCGGACCCAGTATGTCCGACTTGTAACTGAAAGATTTTTTCGAGGAAATAAGAACTGGTAAAAAAATCTGCGACTCAATAAAAGCTAAACTTGTATTAACTTTTTCATGATTGTTTAATAGAGTATTTATGACAGCAATAAATATCGATACAATATACATGAACATCCTGTCATAAAATGTCAATTTTTTAGAATTTTCACACCTTCATAGATAATGTGTCTATCTACCTGCGCACCAAGTTTACGGTCGGGCTTTGTACCTTAGCTTTCAGTGGCGGATCCTGAGAGGGTTCGCTCAAACCCACTCAACGCCGCCCATTTTTTAAATATCCTATGAAAATGAAATAATTTGGTCACATTTTCATGGGATATTTGACAAAATTGAGATAAAATTAGCAAGGCGAACTCCCACACTTTTATACATAAGAACCCCCTTTCCAGCCTGAGAAATCCTGGATCCGCCTCTGCAACTCGTACCTATTTTTGGTTAACTCGAACCTAAATATTTTTATATTGATTAGGGCCAAAATTTATTCGACATGTGTTTTTAATGCTGTCTTTATCTTTATTGTCTTCAGCTATTGCTTTATACCCAGAGAAGATGCCACGAACCTCATATTTTATGAATCCAAAACCAGATAATCGCACTTCAACCATGCCATGGGAGCGTAGTGGCTCAGTGGTAGAATGCTTGACTCTAGACCGAGGGGCCGCGGGTTCAAACCTCACCGGCGCCACTGCGTTGCGTCCTTGAGAAAGACACATTAATCCTAGCTGAGTACTGGTTCAACCTAGGAAGACCCATCCCTACATAACTGAAAGATTGTTGATGGGACGTAAAGAATCAAATCAAACAAGCAAACAAATAATGAACCATACTCTCAAATTCTCTTCATGTTACAAAAAATCATGTCAAAACCGATATCTATTGAACATGACCGAAATGCATAATTGCAATAATTAGCATAGAACCATAGACTTCAACTGAAAAGAGAAGTTCAAAAGAATTGTTTTATCGGTTTATCAAATATTCCAAAATAAGTTTCTATTTTCTCTGTAATTTTGATTCAGCCGCATCTATCTATCTATCTATCTATCTATCTATCTATCTATCTATCTATCTATCTATCTATCTATCTATCTGTCTGTCTGTCTGTCTTTCTCTCTTTTTGCATTAGACTATTCGCCGAAATGGCCTTATCTCACATACATTATAGTGAGTACCAACAACGTGGTATTTTGACATGAATAGACTCAGATGAGCCGGGACAGCCTCCTCCTTAAAATTAGAAACACCTATCCTGGTCGGTCAGTTGCTGAACGTGCAGTCATAGAATATTTCAGCGACTTGCGAAGGTTCTGATCAGGTTGTGCGTATGCTAATGCGCAGGCTGATTTGAGATTTTGCTTGTCGCAAATTCCACACTGTTGGAAATCTCATGTTTTGGCCTAATTATTTTTTTATGGTGAAGCTTTACGTCACAAGCATCATTTTTTCAGTCATATTGGAATTAAGCAGTACTATGGAGAGCAAATAAAGTGTCTTGCTCAAGGACACGACACACCTATCGGTGGTTTCGAAACTTATTGTCATTGTGTCCTCGAAAGTATGGGATGTCTTTCTCCGTCCCGACATGAATGAAAAATTGTTGACTGGGACGTTAAGCCACAGCACGATAACAACTCGCGGCGGTGATAAGTTTCATACCCCGACCCTTCCCACAAGAGTCCGTCTCTCTACCACCGAACCACTGACTCCCAAATAATATTCTGACTCCGTATTTGCATTTTCAGCGAGTAAATTAATAAATTTAAACTTCTCTTTTGGAGTTTTAATCCCCCACCACCATTTATGTAGTGCATGCGCAAACCAAGAGGGGACAGGGGTCCGGACCCCCCCCCCCCTGAAAAATAGTAAAGCTTTAGGGTTCCTGGTCCGGATCCTCTAGAAGATCAAAGCTACCAAGCCAGTATTCAATGTTGGGCCATCATCGGTCCGCTAGCGAAAGTTTTTTTTAAATCGCGTTTCGCTCGCGGGTCCATGATTGCCTGCTTTTAGTGTATTTGCATCCCCTCTCTCCTCATCAACTAAAACAGAGAAGTTTGTCAGAGTCCACCCTCTGAAAAAAAAATTTCTGTATCCGCGCATGTTCGTAGCGGCTAGGAATATGGATCCGTGCCTCTAGCCCACTAGGCTATGGATACAGATGGATATGTATCCATGGCCGGCCAGTCTAGGGATACGGATCGACTAAGCGTCTTGAATTTTGGCTATTGTTTTAAAATACGAAACGGAAAAGGCCCCTGCTCGATCAGTCGTTGACGCATTCGTCTTATCAAGGTGAAAGGGCAAACAACGTATTTACAATTTTTTGAAATTATTAGCTCACCTGAGCCATTGGCTATTGTGATCGTTGGATGTCCGCTGTGTGTCGAGTGTCGTCAACAACATCTCCTCCTAAACTACTGACTTGATTTTGACCAAACTTGACAGGAATTATCCTTATATAAGCCTAATATAATGATTGTTCAAATGGTTCTGGTCCGTGCATATCTAGGTCACATAGGCTAAGAATAGATTATCGAGAAAAATGAAAAAAAAAACTTCTTACCCGAAACGACAAGGCATAGATCATTAATAGTTTGTATGTAGCATAATCTAGTAGACCTCTACCAAGTTTGTTCAAATTATGCCCATGGGGCCAAAAATGGGCCCGCCCTGGGGGTCACATGTTTTACATATGCTTATATAATTAAAGCATGAAAAATCTTCTTTTCTATAATCTCAAGGCATACAGCCTTGACATTTTGTATGTAGCATCACCTAGTGGATCAAGTTTGTTCAAATTATGCCCCAGGGGGTCACATGTAAATACATAGGCTTATATAGGAAAAACATGAAACAATCTTCTTTTCTGAAACCACAAGGCTTAAATTAAAGCCTTGGGGCCGATTGCATGACGAAAGTTTATTTTAGTCTCGACTAAGGCCTAACACGGTGCTTGCTAGCCTCTAGTTTAAATCTGGTTTGCATGACGAAAGGTTACCTTGAGTTTAACTATCCCCATGCAGTCTAACTATCCCGGCGAGGGTAAATTATCCTCGAGGTTAAATTAGTCCAGAAATGTTAGTCTAAGAGTGGGACAAAATGGAAGGTTATTTTCTTTAATGCACCGATTTTTTGTCATGACATTCCAGCCTAAAACGTTTTGTATTATATCAACTGGACGAGAGCATTTCCAAATTATAGGGATTACGGTGATTTTTTATTCAAATAATAACAGATTATTGTAAAAGCAACCAGTAGAGTCCCGCCACAATATACGGCGTCTGATCTGGGTCTGCACTGTACACTCAGTGGTCATAAGTATAAGTAGCCAAATCAGCTTACAATAATTTGACAAAAAATATGGTCTGAAGCAATGGTCTTTTCTAGCCAATTAAGACAATTTCCCCAAATGATAATTGCCCTTGATAAATATACAGTGTATATGTTTACGTCATTACCAAATTGTATGATGTCATCATCTGTTGCTATGGAGATATTGTGTATCACAAACATTGGCTCCATTTCTTCAAAAAAGATAGCAGGTGTTGAAAAATTGCTGTAAAAATGCCAGATTGTAATATTCTTTATTGAAAATATACAGAAATATTTGAAATGTATTGAAAGACATTCTGTTAAGGTTCAAATTAGTATAGACACTGAAAATAAAATAATGCAGAGCAGAGAACTGGGCAGATGATAATGCCATGAAAATGACCCGACTGCAGTATACTTTGGCTGTAAAAAACAAACTAAATAAACAAATGCAGGAATATGAAATATGTTTGTTTTGTGAGGTATTATAACAGTGTTCAAATTGAATACAATATATTTTGAATAAATCTTGATGGATATAAACTATGGTTGGAGCCAAAGAAAATCTGCTAATTTTCACTGTCAGTCCTGATATTGGTGCCACAAGCTGCATAACCAGTGATATTATATTTGTGTAATAATTGTTTTCAGTTGAAAGTACCATTCGGGGTTACATTTTTACAGAACATTTATTTTTTTAAGAAGAACTATCCTATGATTTCGCATGAAAGTTTGGGTACCCCCTCATAAAGCAAAATTTGACCAAGGGGTTAGGTATCGCTGGGTGCTGTCTTTTCAATTTGAAAGAATGAAACATTTAAAGACTAATTGCTTCAAACACTCGCATATAGACCCTAGAAAGACTGATACTTGTTGCTAAGTTACCATGTGGATTCATTCAATAATTTAGATTTTTGGGTCAGGGGTACAAATACCCCACCCACCCCTAATGTGACGGTGAATAAATTAGGAAGATGTGAACACATCTTGTTCACAGCTCACGATTATAACATATTAGCACCATTATCATCAAAAATATATAGAAAATAAGCAATATTTATAGCCATGTAAAAACAGAAGAAGTTTAGAACCCACATCGAATTTTCAAACTGTTACAGAAATCAGGGGTGGTTGAAATGAACAACACCCACGAACTCTAGGTGATATTATTTCTATAATAATCAAATATTCTTAAGTTAAAAAATAGCAAATAGTGATATGTTCAAAACTTCAGATAATTTGCATTCCTCGTTTTCAAATTATACAAATTTTAAATGTACTTAATCTTTTGCAAACGAAACAACGTTTGCCATTGTGGCTACTTACTTATGGCCACTGACTGGTATGTATACATGCGCATGCGTACATCCGCGCGTGTGTGTATGGGTATAAATGTGTGTCTGCGTGTGGGTACATGCATGCATACATGTATGTGCGTGCTTGTAGCGTGTGTCTGTCCGTTTGGTATGTGAGTGTATGCATACGTCCGTGACGATTTTTATGTCTTACTTCTAACTTCAAATGTTCACGCTTAGGGATGTCTGTTACAACGCAAGGTTGTTCTGGACGACAATTCGTTACGGGCATATGACGACTGCTTACCAGTAACGGGTTTTAGATGACAGATTTAGGGTTTTGGACGACAGTGGAAAGGGGTAACACACACAGACGTCGCAGAAAATGATAATATAGTGTGTTTGGCTATTTTGAATCATTACTGTCATAATGGTGTTTGTAAGTTCTGCATTAGAAGTACAAACATCATAGATATTTGTTGTTGAATTGTAAAACTCTGGTTTGGAACAGAAACTTCAGAAATATGTAATTTGTGATTAATTACTTGCGTTCCCATTATGAAATAAGCATAAATGGGCAGGCAATAGATCGCACATGATTATTCAGTCAATCTTAACATGTCCTTCTTCAAAGAAAACTGAAAACCTCAAAATTTCATTTTTTCTAATGTTACTGGTTAGAGACGACTGTGTAACCGGCAATAGACGACGTCAGCTTTTCTGTAACAGGTGTGAGACGACATTTTTCTTTCTAATATGAACACTTGAGAAGATGTAAATACTGCCCTGAGCCCTATTCAACGCCCGAAGAAGTAGTTCAGCATTGTGCGACCCCCCCCCCACCAAATGTTTTTTATTCTTTGATAAAGCTCAGGAAAGTACAACATAATACTTAATAAACACACATCTAATAGTTTTTTTTTTTTGATTTGACCCTAAACGTCTGAGTCAACAATTTTTCAGTTATGTCAGGATGGGTCTTCCTAGGTTGAACCAGTATTAAGAAAGGGTTTATGTGTCTTGCTCATGAACACAACGCAGTGACGATGGTGAAGCTCGAACTTGGAACTCCTCAGTCTCAACTCAAACAATCTACCACTGAGCCACTGCGTCCCTCCAACATCCATTGTTATTTAAAGCGACGTCCAATTGTACAACGTCAACAATTTGATGCAGTATATTAAGTGGAGTTTATAAATATTTGGGAGGGTTTATTACCAAATATACGGTGGGGAAATCTTGCTTTAGAGAGATAAAAAAGAACAACAAAAGACCACTGGCTCTGTAAACGATCGCCTGATATCTGGGTTTGGTATACGCACAAACTATACAAAAACAGAGGCGAGTTCAACGATGTGAGTGCTGTTGAGCGCTCTCTGTACCAGATGCCAGGTTTTACAGGTAGACATTACAAATAAAGATAGGTACCAGAACAACAACCGCCCGTGAACGCTCGCCAAGTTGAACTCAGCCCTGTCTTTACCTGTATAATGCATTATGTTTAGCTTCGCAGCTTTTAAGTATTGAAATTTAATCATAGGGAGATAAAAATACATTTCAGGGAGAATCGACTGTATTTGGGGGAATTTTGGGGAGAAGTTGAATTATTTTTAGGGATTGGGGAGCAGTGGCAAAACTTCTTTCAGGGAGCTGAGGGGATTTGGGGAGTTCAATACATTATTTCATTGGAGCAGGGGAGCAAATACCCCCCTGGGGGCAAGATCATTTTACTGAGTGGTATTAATTGATTGAACAAAAGTATCTTGATTAATTGTAGAAGATGGGCCAGGAACACTTTCTTCAAAGAATGTACATGTACTTAGTGTTTTGCTGATATTCGAATCCATGTTTTCACTCTCATTACATTCTAAAACTTCCTCTTCAATGACATAATTGAATAACATTTAACCCTTGGTCAAAACAGAAGTTTAGTGTAAACAATATTTTATTCAAATATAAAGTACATCGAGATACAACAGATACATTATATATACAGTACACTACATTTGAATTGGATACAGAAATAAGTCTTAAGACTTGTTTGAATCTGCTTCCCTAAAGGAATCATCTAAATAACACAATTTGATTTGCAGTTGATTTCTTGATGATGTTTCTAACTGAATTATATGTGATTACATTTTTATGCTGATAGTAAATGATACTAAGAAGCGTGCGTGCGTGCGTGTGTGTGTATGTGTGTGTGTGTGTGTTGTGCGTGGGTAAACTAGCAAATAAGATAGGGAGAGAGAGGTTTCCACCGTATCGACCTTTTTTGGATAAGAAAAAGTGCCATTATATTTGTAATTAATTCTCAAATCGTTTTGAATGGGTGATAAACTTCTGAACAACTTTGAAGATCATACAATTGGTATTGCTGTTTAAGCTTTGTTCACCATACAACAGCACGTTAAGAGTTAGGACACAGTGTCTTTGAACCTTTTCTAGCATAATTTGACGCTGGGCAGTGAACCTTGCACAAGAGAAGAGGAAATGCTGGACATCTTCAATTTCGCCACATGTACAGAACTTGTCTTGTATGATGTTTTTGCTGAATAAGGTGTAATGCAAACTGCTACAATTTGTCCTAATTCTAGCATGAAGTATCTGTTCGTTCGTGCTGCCAGTGAGACAATATTAGTAAGGAACAGGTTGTCGCGTTGACATCTTCTTTTTGAAAGAAGAAACTGGTGGACAGGACTGAACTGTGTTACCTAGAGTATTCCTCTCATGTATGGTCGAGGGAATAAAATGAATTATAGTACAGTTGGGATTTAGCGTCAATTCATTGATATTGTTCGCTGTTTTAGTGGATACCTGGACATGGCACCTACAAGGGGAGGAAGCAATGAACTGAGATATGCTGGAGTTAAGTAGTTGGCCATTTAACAGTACAGAGTCAATTTATGATGCCTTGGTCTTGAGCTAAGAGTCTCCAAGCCAGTTTCTTTATATAAATTCTCAATGGATACTAATTTGGTTGTTCCCAGTAGCTGTCATTGGATGCAAATACTACCACTAGTAGTCCCAGTAGCTGTCACAACAGTAGTCCCAGTAGCTGTCACTAGATGTAAGTACTACCACAAGTAGTCCCAGTAGCTGTCACAACATGTAAGTACTACCACTAGTAGTCCCAGTAGCTGTCACAACATGTAAGTACTACCACTAGTAGTCCCAGTAGCTGTCATTAGATGTAAGTACATGTACAATGTACTACCACTAGTAGTCCTAGTAGCTGTCATTAGATGTAAGTACTACCACTAGTAGTCCCAGTAGCTGTCATTAGATGTAAGTACTACCACTAGTAGTCCCAGTAGCTGTCATTAGATGTACGTATTACCACCAGTAGTCCCAGTAGCTGTCATTAGATGTACGTATTACCACCAGTAGTCCCAGTAGCTGTCATTAGATGTAAGTATTACCACCAGTAGTCCCAGTAGCTGTCATAAGATGTACATATTACCACCAGTAGTCCCAGTAGCTGTCATTTGATGTACGTATTACCACCAGTAGTCACAGTAGCTGTCATTAGATGTACGTATTACCACCAGTAGTCCCAGTAGCTGTCATTAGATGTACGTATTACCACCAGTAATCACAGTAGCTATCATTAGATGTACGTATTACCACCAGTAGTCACAGTAGCTATCATTAGATGTACGTATTACCACCAGTAGTCCCAGTAGCTGTCATTAGATGTACATATTACCACCAGTAGTCCCAGTAGCTGTCATTAGATGTATGTATTACCACCAGTAGTCCCAGTTGCTGTCACAACATGTCTAAGTCTAACACTATACCACTGCGCTCCTATGAATGTTTAATGCGTTTCCATTGGTATAAAGTCATCCCCACCCTACCCGTACGCGATCGATCTACCATTGTTAGGCATAGCTGGTACTCGGAAGTGGCGGGAGGGCGAGGAAGGGCCTTACAGCTCACATAGCATTTACATACACGCATATGGCCTCATCCCCGCCACGAGAGCACAGCGTCCCATAAACGGGACATCAGCAAAAAGTAATTTACAAGTTATTTGTTACCACTGCCCCATTTAAGGGGAATGGCGGGGAATGGAAATACTTTTTAACCATGCTCTGCATTGAGGGGACCTTCCAATAGCCATTTTCCGCTTTTTACACTAACAAACTAGAATGTCATCGGAAATCCCCACGCTAAAGTTTTTGACCCCTCCCCCCAGCACCCCCAAGTCCTACCTCAGCAACAGAATGAAAAGTATGTTCAATATGTGGTCACCTGCTTGGAAAGGGCTCTTGGCTCTCGTTTGTGATGTCTCACTTTCCCATTGGTATCCGGGGTCAGGTGTGGTGCTTGATTGTATCGATTCCTGATCTTTGCCCTCTCTCTTACTTTTTTCTATCTTTTATTTGTGAAAACACACAAAAAGTTTGGTATAAAAAATCTTTGAAATTGACATGGTAACCGAAATTTAATGATATTTGACCTTTTGACCTCACTCCAAGGTCACCAGTTTGACCCTAGGATGAAAATTTTACTTGCATTCTGTTCTGCTCGTCATCCCCGTCGATTTGATATGCCACATGGCCATGTTTGAATTTTTTGACCCCCTGGGCACCCCCAGCGCCCCAAAGTCCCACCGCTGGGGCATGACCCGGGCAACAGAATGAAAATCCCGTCTGATATGTTTTGTATCTTTCATTTGTGAGAACACACGCAAAGTTTGGTATAAAATCTCTGAAATTGACTTTGTAATTGAAATTAAATGATATTTGAACTTTTGACCCTTCCCCAGGGCCCCAGGGGGGCGGGGTAAATGCCGTTGCACGTCCTATTTATGTGAGTAACTCACACACCAAATTTGGTTGAATTTCGTCCAGTGGTTAAGGGGGAGGTAGCATAACGTACAGACGAACGGACGGACGGAGGCGATTACAATATCCCCTTCGCTTTTTTAAAAAAAGCGTGGGGATAATCACTTGCGTGGGAAAGCAATGTGTTTTTGAATTGTTCATTATCGCAGCTATCCCCTCATCCTGGTAGTTGGTATAGGGAGATGTGTGGGTGCATAAAGTTCAAGTCAGAGATGTGACCTGCATAACGGCACAAGTTTTTGATAAAGATCACTGGTCAGGGCCTGCTCTGTTTGTTATCGTAAATGCTATATTAAACGGCTTAAATAATTTAGATAATATTTATACAACATGTGTGATGGGCACGCGGTCGTCTGCATGCGCGATCCAGAAATATTTGTCTGGGGTGGAGGAGGGGTGGGGAGCCCGCTTCAACTGAGAAAGGTCGGTATTTTCTATATATAGTGTCTCGTGGAAAGGTCCGTACCAGTATTCCTATGGAAACCTACAGCACTTGTGATTTTCGAGGTGGGGAGAGGGTCCGCTCATTAAGTGATTTTACAGGGTGGGGGGGGGGGTTGTTCCATTACTTGTCGTGGGGTCGTATCAGTACAGTATTCCTATGAAAAGCTATAGCACTTGTAATTTTTCAGGAGGGGGAGGGGTCTTCTTTCTGAATCCGCCAATGATATGTACCCCTGTAATGATGTAGCATATCTTTTGATACACCGGTTCCGTCAAATTATTTTAATGATTTCACGATCGATTCCTACTGCCCCAGAATGTATTTGTACTGTCAGAATTGAGATTGCATGTAACCTTGCTCCTCTTCCCCACACCCCCCCCCCCCCCCCCCCCCAATATCCCTCCCCAACGGCACAAGCACGCGCTTAAGAATTACGTACGTTGTAAGTTTCCGATATACCACATTATAATAATAATTGGCCTCTGTCTTCGGTGTTTGCGACCAACAAATGCGCAGTGCCTTTGTTATTTGCTTATTGAGTAAAATTATATCTAAACTTGCTACAACCGAACTTTCAATTTTCTAGCTAGTATCTGTAAGCAGAGAAGACTAACGTACGCGGCCCTAAAGTCGTCACTTTGACGCATTTAAGCGATTGCCCCGGATTGCTCTGGCGTAAAGCTTTAATCGGTGGGTTGGTGCCTGATGCTTATCTGTAGCTGGACCCACCGTGGCTCAACTTGAGGTTTTCTTTAGCTCTGACTATCTGTGAGTCGTGAGCCCTTTTCTTTGTTTCATCATGGTGTAGTAATTTGATTAGAGTGTTTTTCCATGATGATACATTGCATTAGTTAGCAAGGCGAACTCCCACACTTTTATACATAAGAACCCCCTTTCCAGCCTGAGAAATCCTGGATCCGCCTCTGCAACTCGTACCTATTTTTGGTTAATCGAACCTAAATATTTTTATATTGATTAGGGCCAAAATTTATTCGACATGTGTTTTTAATGCTGTCTTTATCTTTATTGTCTTCAGCTATTGCTTTATACCCAGAGAAGATGCCACGAACCTCATATTTTATGAATCCAAAACCAGATAATCGCACTTCAACCATGCCATGGGAGCGTAGTGGCTCAGTGGTAGAATGCTTGACTCTAGACCGAGGGGCCGCGGGTTCAAACCTCACCGGCGCCACTGCGTTGCGTCCTTGAGAAAGACACATTAATCCTAGCTGAGTACTGGTTCAACCTAGGAAGACCCATCCCTACATAACTGAAAGATTGTTGATGGGACGTAAAGAATCAAATCAAACAAGCAAACAAATAATGAACCATACTCTCAAATTCTCTTCATGTTACAAAAAATCATGTCAAAACCGATATCTATTGAACATGACCGAAATGCATAATTGCAATAATTAGCATAGAACCATAGACTTCAACTGAAAAGAGAAGTTCAAAAGAATTGTTTTATCGGTTTATCAAATATTCCAAAATAAGTTTCTATTTTCTCTGTAATTTTGATTCAGCCGCATCTATCTATCTATCTATCTATCTATCTATCTATCTATCTATCTATCTATCTATCTATCTATCTGTCTGTCTGTCTGTCTGTCTTTCTCTCTTTTTGCATTAGACTATTCGCCGAAATGGCCTTATCTCACATACATTATAGTGAGTACCAACAACGTGGTATTTTGACATGAATAGACTCAGATGAGCCGGGACAGCCTCCTCCTTAAAATTAGAAACACCTATCCTGGTCGGTCAGTTGCTGAACGTGCAGTCATAGAATATTTCAGCGACTTGCGAAGGTTCTGATCAGGTTGTGCGTATGCTAATGCGCAGGCTGATTTGAGATTTTGCTTGTCGCAAATTCCACACTGTTGGAAATCTCATGTTTTGGCCTAATTATTTTTTTATGGTGAAGCTTTACGTCACAAGCATCATTTTTTCAGTCATATTGGAATTAAGCAGTACTATGGAGAGCAAATAAAGTGTCTTGCTCAAGGACACGACACACCTATCGGTGGTTTCGAAACTTATTGTCATTGTGTCCTCGAAAGTATGGGATGTCTTTCTCCGTCCCGACATGAATGAAAAATTGTTGACTGGGACGTTAAGCCACAGCACGATAACAACTCGCGGCGGTGATAAGTTTCATACCCCGACCCTTCCCACAAGAGTCCGTCTCTCTACCACCGAACCACTGACTCCCAAATAATATTCTGACTCCGTATTTGCATTTTCAGCGAGTAAATTAATAAATTTAAACTTCTCTTTTGGAGTTTTAATCCCCCACCACCATTTATGTAGTGCATGCGCAAACCAAGAGGGGACAGGGGTCCGGACCCCCCCCCCCCCTGAAAAATAGTAAAGCTTTAGGGTTCCTGGTCCGGATCCTCTAGAAGATCAAAGCTACCAAGCCAGTATTCAATGTTGGGCCATCATCGGTCCGCTAGCGAAAGTTTTTTTTAAATCGCGTTTCGCTCGCGGGTCCATGATTGCCTGCTTTTAGTGTATTTGCATCCCCTCTCTCCTCATCAACTAAAACAGAGAAGTTTGTCAGAGTCCACCCTCTGAAAAAAAACTTTCTGTATCCGCGCATGTTCGTAGCGGCTAGGAATATGGATCCGTGCCTCTAGCCCACTAGGCTATGGATACAGATGGATATGTATCCATGGCCGGCCAGTCTAGGGATACGGATCGACTAAGCGTCTTGAATTTTGGCTATTGTTTTAAAATACGAAACGGAAAAGGCCCCTGCTCGATCAGTCGTTGACGCATTCGTCTTATCAAGGTGAAAGGGCAAACAACGTATTTACAATTTTTTGAAATTATTAGCTCACCTGAGCCATTGGCTATTGTGATCGTTGGATGTCCGCTGTGTGTCGAGTGTCGTCAACAACATCTCCTCCTAAACTACTGACTTGATTTTGACCAAACTTGACAGGAATTATCCTTATATAAGCCTAATATAATGATTGTTCAAATGGTTCTGGTCCGTGCATATCTAGGTCACATAGGCTAAGAATAGATTATCGAGAAAAATGAAAAAAAAAACTTCTTACCCGAAACGACAAGGCATAGATCATTAATAGTTTGTATGTAGCATAATCTAGTAGACCTCTACCAAGTTTGTTCAAATTATGCCCATGGGGCCAAAAGTGGGCCCGCCCTGGGGGTCACATGTTTTACATATGCTTATATAATGAAAGCATGAAAAATCTTCTTTTCTATAATCTCAAGGCATACAGCCTTGACATTTTGTATGTAGCATCACCTAGTGGATCAAGTTTGTTCAAATTATGCCCCAGGGGGTCACATGTAAATACATAGGCTTATATAGGAAAAACATGAAACAATCTTCTTTTCTGAAACCACAAGGCTTAAATTAAAGCCTTGGGGCCGATTGCATGACGAAAGTTTATTTTAGTCTCGACTAAGGCCTAACACGGTGCTTGCTAGCCTCTAGTTTAAATCTGGTTTGCATGACGAAAGGTTACCTTGAGTTTAACTATCCCCATGCAGTCTAACTATCCGAGGGTAAATTATCCTCGAGGTTAAATTAGTCCAGAAATGTTAGTCTAAGAGTGGGACAAAATGGAAGGTTATTTTCTTTAATGCACCGATTTTTTGTCATGACATTCCAGCCTAAAACGTTTTGTATTATATCAACTGGACGAGAGCATTTCCAAATTATAGGGATTACGGTGATTTTTTATTCAAATAATAACAGATTATTGTAAAAGCAACCAGTAGAGTCCCGCCACAATATACGGCGTCTGATCTGGGTCTGCACTGTACACTCAGTGGTCATAAGTATAAGTAGCCAAATCAGCTTACAATAATTTGACAAAAAATATGGTCTGAAGCAATGGTCTTTTCTAGCCAATTAAGACAATTTCCCCAAATGATAATTGCCCTTGATAAATATACAGTGTATATGTTTACGTCATTACCAAATTGTATGATGTCATCATCTGTTGCTATGGAGATATTGTGTATCACAAACATTGGCTCCATTTCTTCAAAAAAGATAGCAGGTGTTGAAAAATTGCTGTAAAAATGCCAGATTGTAATATTCTTTATTGAAAATATACAGAAATATTTGAAATGTATTGAAAGACATTCTGTTAAGGTTCAAATTAGTATAGACACTGAAAATAAAATAATGCAGAGCAGAGAACTGGGCAGATGATAATGCCATGAAAATGACCCGACTGCAGTATACTTTGGCTGTAAAAAACAAACTAAATAAACAAATGCAGGAATATGAAATATGTTTGTTTTGTGAGGTATTATAACAGTGTTCAAATTGAATACAATATATTTTGAATAAATCTTGATGGATATAAACTATGGTTGGAGCCAAAGAAAATCTGCTAATTTTCACTGTCAGTCCTGATATTGGTGCCACAAGCTGCATAACCAGTGATATTATATTTGTGTAATAATTGTTTTCAGTTGAAAGTACCATTCGGGGTTACATTTTTACAGAACATTTATTTTTTTAAGAAGAACTATCCTATGATTTCGCATGAAAGTTTGGGTACCCCCTCATAAAGCAAAATTTGACCAAGGGGTTAGGTATCGCTGGGTGCTGTCTTTTCAATTTGAAAGAATGAAACATTTAAAGACTAATTGCTTCAAACACTCGCATATAGACCCTAGAAAGACTGATACTTGTTGCTAAGTTACCATGTGGATTCATTCAATAATTTAGATTTTTGGGTCAGGGGTACAAATACCCCACCCACCCCTAATGTGACGGTGAATAAATTAGGAAGATGTGAACACATCTTGTTCACAGCTCACGATTATAACATATTAGCACCATTATCATCAAAAATATATAGAAAATAAGCAATATTTATAGCCATGTAAAAACAGAAGAAGTTTAGAACCCACATCGAATTTTCAAACTGTTACAGAAATCAGGGGTGGTTGAAATGAACAACACCCACGAACTCTAGGTGATATTATTTCTATAATAATCAAATATTCTTAAGTTAAAAAATAGCAAATAGTGATATGTTCAAAACTTCAGATAATTTGCATTCCTCGTTTTCAAATTATACAAATTTTAAATGTACTTAATCTTTTGCAAACGAAACAACGTTTGACATTGTGGCTACTTACTTATGGCCACTGACTGGTATGTATACATGCGCATGCGTACATCCGCGCGTGTGTGTATGGGTATAAATGTGTGTCTGCGTGTGGGTACATGCATGCATACATGTATGTGCGTGCTTGTAGCGTGTGTCTGTCCGTTTGGTATGTGAGTGTATGCATACGTCCGTGACGATTTTTATGTCTTACTTCTAACTTCAAATGTTCACGCTTAGGGATGTCTGTTACAAAGCAAGGTTGTTCTGGACGACAATTCGTTACGGGCATATGACGACTGCTTACCAGTAACGGGTTTTAGATGACAGATTTAGGGTTTTGGACGACAGTGGAAAGGGGTAACACACACAGACGTCGCAGAAAATGATAATATAGTGTGTTTGGCTATTTTGAATCATTACTGTCATAATGGTGTTTGTAAGTTCTGCATTAGAAGTACAAACATCATAGATATTTGTTGTTGAATTGTAAAACTCTGGTTTGGAACAGAAACTTCAGAAATATGTAATTTGTGATTAATTACTTGCGTTCCCATTATGAAATAAGCATAAATGGGCAGGCAATAGATCGCACATGATTATTCAGTCAATCTTAACATGTCCTTCTTCAAAGAAAACTGAAAACCTCAAAATTTCATTTTTTCTAATGTTACTGGTTAGAGACGACTGTGTAACCGGCAATAGACGACGTCAGCTTTTCTGTAACAGGTGTGAGACGACATTTTTCTTTCTAATATGAACACTTGAGAAGATGTAAATACTGCCCTGAGCCCTATTCAACGCCCGAAGAAGTAGTTCAGCATTGTGCGACCCCCCCCCCACCAAATGTTTTTTATTCTTTGATAAAGCTCAGGAAAGTACAACATAATACTTAATAAACACACATCTAATAGTTTTTTTTTTTTTGATTTGACCCTAAACGTCTGAGTCAACAATTTTTCAGTTATGTCAGGATGGGTCTTCCTAGGTTGAACCAGTATTAAGAAAGGGTTTATGTGTCTTGCTCATGAACACAACGCAGTGACGATGGTGAAGCTCGAACTTGGAACTCCTCAGTCTCAACTCAAACAATCTACCACTGAGCCACTGCGTCCCTCCAACATCCATTGTTATTTAAAGCGACGTCCAATTGTACAACGTCAACAATTTGATGCAGTATATTAAGTGGAGTTTATAAATATTTGGGAGGGTTTATTACCAAATATACGGTGGGGAAATCTTGCTTTAGAGAGATAAAAAAGAACAACAAAAGACCACTGGCTCTGTAAACGATCGCCTGATATCTGGGTTTGGTATACGCACAAACTATACAAAAACAGAGGCGAGTTCAACGATGTGAGTGCTGTTGAGCGCTCTCTGTACCAGATGCCAGGTTTTACAGGTAGACATTACAAATAAAGATAGGTACCAGAACAACAACCGCCCGTGAACGCTCGCCAAGTTGAACTCAGCCCTGTCTTTACCTGTATAATGCATTATGTTTAGCTTCGCAGCTTTTAAGTATTGAAATTTAATCATAGGGAGATAAAAATACATTTCAGGGAGAATCGACTGTATTTGGGGGAATTTTGGGGAGAAGTTGAATTATTTTTAGGGATTGGGGAGCAGTGGCAAAACTTCTTTCAGGGAGCTGAGGGGATTTGGGGAGTTCAATACATTATTTCATTGGAGCAGGGGAGCAAATACCCCCCTGGGGGCAAGATCATTTTACTGAGTGGTATTAATTGATTGAACAAAAGTATCTTGATTAATTGTAGAAGATGGGCCAGGAACACTTTCTTCAAAGAATGTACATGTACTTAGTGTTTTGCTGATATTCGAATCCATGTTTTCACTCTCATTACATTCTAAAACTTCCTCTTCAATGACATAATTGAATAACATTTAACCCTTGGTCAAAACAGAAGTTTAGTGTAAACAATATTTTATTCAAATATAAAGTACATCGAGATACAACAGATACATTATATATACAGTACACTACATTTGAATGGGATACAGAAATAAGTCTTAAGACTTGTTTGAATCTGCTTCCCTAAAGGAATCATCTAAATAACACAATTTGATTTGCAGTTGATTTCTTGATGATGTTTCTAACTGAATTATATGTGATTACATTTTTATGCTGATAGTAAATGATACTAAGAAGCGTGCGTGCGTGCGTGTGTGTGTATGTGTGTGTGTGTGTGTTGTGCGTGGGTAAACTAGCAAATAAGATAGGGAGAGAGAGGTTTCCACCGTATCGACCTTTTTTGGATAAGAAAAAGTGCCATTATATTTGTAATTAATTCTCAAATCGTTTTGAATGGGTGATAAACTTCTGAACAACTTTGAAGATCATACAATTGGTATTGCTGTTTAAGCTTTGTTCACCATACAACAGCACGTTAAGAGTTAGGACACAGTGTCTTTGAACCTTTTCTAGCATAATTTGACGCTGGGCAGTGAACCTTGCACAAGAGAAGAGGAAATGCTGGACATCTTCAATTTCGCCACATGTACAGAACTTGTCTTGTATGATGTTTTTGCTGAATAAGGTGTAATGCAAACTGCTACAATTTGTCCTAATTCTAGCATGAAGTATCTGTTCGTTCGTGCTGCCAGTGAGACAATATTAGTAAGGAACAGGTTGTCGCGTTGACATCTTCTTTTTGAAAGAAGAAACTGGTGGACAGGACTGAACTGTGTTACCTAGAGTATTCCTCTCATGTATGGTCGAGGGAATAAAATGAATTATAGTACAGTTGGGATTTAGCGTCAATTCATTGATATTGTTCGCTGTTTTAGTGGATACCTGGACATGGCACCTACAAGGGGAGGAAGCAATGAACTGAGATATGCTGGAGTTAAGTAGTTGGCCATTTAACAGTACAGAGTCAATTTATGATGCCTTGGTCTTGAGCTAAGAGTCTCCAAGCCAGTTTCTTTATATAAATTCTCAATGGATACTAATTTGGTTGTTCCCAGTAGCTGTCATTGGATGCAAATACTACCACTAGTAGTCCCAGTAGCTGTCACAACAGTAGTCCCAGTAGCTGTCACTAGATGTAAGTACTACCACAAGTAGTCCCAGTAGCTGTCACAACATGTAAGTACTACCACTAGTAGTCCCAGTAGCTGTCACAACATGTAAGTACTACCACTAGTAGTCCCAGTAGCTGTCATTAGATGTAAGTACATGTACAATGTACTACCACTAGTAGTCCTAGTAGCTGTCATTAGATGTAAGTACTACCACTAGTAGTCCCAGTAGCTGTCATTAGATGTAAGTACTACCACTAGTAGTCCCAGTAGCTGTCATTAGATGTACGTATTACCACCAGTAGTCCCAGTAGCTGTCATTAGATGTACGTATTACCACCAGTAGTCCCAGTAGCTGTCATTAGATGTAAGTATTACCACCAGTAGTCCCAGTAGCTGTCATAAGATGTACATATTACCACCAGTAGTCCCAGTAGCTGTCATTTGATGTACGTATTACCACCAGTAGTCACAGTAGCTGTCATTAGATGTACGTATTACCACCAGTAGTCCCAGTAGCTGTCATTAGATGTACGTATTACCACCAGTAGTCACAGTAGCTATCATTAGATGTACGTATTACCACCAGTAGTCACAGTAGCTATCATTAGATGTACGTATTACCACCAGTAGTCCCAGTAGCTGTCATTAGATGTACATATTACCACCAGTAGTCCCAGTAGCTGTCATTAGATGTATGTATTACCACCAGTAGTCCCAGTTGCTGTCACAACATGTCTAAGTCTAACACTATACCACTGCGCTCCTATGAATGTTTAATGCGTTTCCATTGGTATAAAGTCATCCCCACCCTACCCGTACGCGATCGATCTACCATTGTTAGGCATAGCTGGTACTCGGAAGTGGCGGGAGGGCGAGGAAGGGCCTTACAGCTCACATAGCATTTACATACACGGATATGGCCTCATCCCCGCCACGAGAGCACAGCGTCCCATAAACGGGACATCAGCAAAAAGTAATTTACAAGTTATTTGTTACCACTGCCCCATTTAAGGGGAATGGCGGGGAATGGAAATACTTTTTAACCATGCTCTGCATTGAGGGGACCTTCCAATAGCCATTTTCCGCTTTTTACACTAACAAACTAGAATGTCATCGGAAATCCCCACGCTAAAGTTTTTGACCCCTCCCCCCAGCACCCCCAAGTCCTACCTCAGCAACAGAATGAAAAGTATGTTCAATATGTGGTCACCTGCTTGGAAAGGGCTCTTGGCTCTCGTTTGTGATGTCTCACTTTCCCATTGGTATCCGGGGTCAGGTGTGGTGCTTGATTGTATCGATTCCTGATCTTTGCCCTCTCTCTTACTTTTTTCTATCTTTTATTTGTGAAAACACACAAAAAGTTTGGTATAAAAAATCTTTGAAATTGACATGGTAACCGAAATTTAATGATATTTGACCTTTTGACCTCACTCCAAGGTCACCAGTTTGACCCTAGGATGAAAATTTTACTTGCATTCTGTTCTGCTCGTCATCCCCGTCGATTTGATATGCCACATGGCCATGTTTGAATTTTTTTGACCCCCTGGGCACCCCCAGCGCCCCAAAGTCCCACCGCTGGGGCATGACCCGGGCAACAGAATGAAAATCCCGTCTGATATGTTTTGTATCTTTCATTTGTGAGAACACACGCAAAGTTTGGTATAAAATCTCTGAAATTGACTTTGTAATTGAAATTAAATGATATTTGAACTTTTGACCCTTCCCCAGGGCCCCAGGGGGGCGGGGTAAATGCCGTTGCACGTCCTATTTATGTGAGTAACTCACACACCAAATTTGGTTGAATTTCGTCCAGTGGTTAAGGGGGAGGTAGCATAACGTACAGACGAACGGACGGACGGAGGCGATTACAATATCCCCTTCGCTTTTTTAAAAAAAGCGTGGGGATAATCACTTGCGTGGGAAAGCAATGTGTTTTTGAATTGTTCATTATCGCAGCTATCCCCTCATCCTGGTAGTTGGTATAGGGAGATGTGTGGGTGCATAAAGTTCAAGTCAGAGATGTGACCTGCATAACGGCACAAGTTTTTGATAAAGATCACTGGTCAGGGCCTGCTCTGTTTGTTATCGTAAATGCTATATTAAACGGCTTAAATAATTTAGATAATATTTATACAACATGTGTGATGGGCACGCGGTCGTCTGCATGCGCGATCCAGAAATATTTGTCTGGGGTGGAGGAGGGGTGGGGAGCCCGCTTCAACTGAGAAAGGTCGGTATTTTCTATATATAGTGTCTCGTGGAAAGGTCCGTACCAGTATTCCTATGGAAACCTACAGCACTTGTGATTTTCGAGGTGGGGAGAGGGTCCGCTCATTAAGTGATTTTACAGGGTGGGGGGGGGGGGGGGGGGGGGGGTTGTTCCATTACTTGTCGTGGGGTCGTATCAGTACAGTATTCCTATGAAAAGCTATAGCACTTGTAATTTTTCAGGAGGGGTCTTCTTTCTGAATCCGCCAATGATATGTACCCCTGTAATGATGTAGCATATCTTTTGATACACCGGTTCCGTCAAATTATTTTAATGATTTCACGATCGATTCCTACTGCCCCAGAATGTATTTGTACTGTCAGAATTGAGATTGCATGTAACCTTGCTCCTCTTCCCCACACCCCCCCCCCCCCCCCCCCCCAATATCCCTCCCCAACGGCACAAGCACGCGCTTAAGAATTACGTACGTTGTAAGTTTCCGATATACCACATTATAATAATAATTGGCCTCTGTCTTCGGTGTTTGCGACCAACAAATGCGCAGTGCCTTTGTTATTTGCTTATTGAGTAAAATTATATCTAAACTTGCTACAACCGAACTTTCAATTTTCTAGCTAGTATCTGTAAGCAGAGAAGACTAACGTACGCGGCCCTAAAGTCGTCACTTTGACGCATTTAAGCGATTGCCCCGGATTGCTCTGGCGTAAAGCTTTAATCGGTGGGTTGGTGCCTGATGCTTATCTGTAGCTGGACCCACCGTGGCTCAACTTGAGGTTTTCTTTAGCTCTGACTATCTGTGAGTCGTGAGCCCTTTTCTTTGTTTCATCATGGTGTAGTAATTTGATTAGAGTGTTTTTCCATGATGATACATTGCATTAGTTAGATGGCCTCCATGCGAGCTGAACATTTTTTGTACTTCAACAACAGCAGAATCTAGGGCGAAGATTTGGTACCAGTAAAATGCATTTAAGCCCCCCGGTGGCTTAGGCTGCTGTCCGTTCTAAGGCGGTGGTTCTGTTGTTGTTGACTTTCTGTTTATTGTTACTCCCATTGTGGGAGTCTGTAATTGTTCTATGTTTTGTTGTACGTTACTTTATGTCCATTTTAGTATTGCAATCATCTTGGTGGGGAAGAGAGAGCTGATTGCTTTGCTTAATTTGTCTTCCTGGTGTCTCGTGATGGTTGAGCGGCTCTTCCTCACGGTGCCACGGGGTTGTCTGCAGTTTGTGATTGTGGTATATCCTGATCATACTCATTTACTATATTAGAGACACTCACTGGCTAAGAATAGACTTTAGCAGATGGTAGTTTAATCATCCAGCTAGTCAATAAACTAAAGAAAATGGTTTGAAACCACCCTGAAATATCTTTCAAAGACCGATTTTGTCAAGAGGGGTCTGTCTGACGACTTTAGGACCACCAAGACCTAAAGTCGTCAGTGACTAGGCCCTAAGGTCGTCAACGATGTGTGGTGTTTTTTGTGGTCCTATAAGCGCAGTATATGTCTGAGTGGTGGCGCTTCTTTATCGAACTGAGTGTGTGTGTTTGGTCCCTGAGACGTCCTGGTGGTCTGAGCGCTGGTGTTATGGTGTATGGGCGTTCTAGGCATGGGTGATAGCGTTTGTAGTCGTAGGCGTGTACTATATGTTTAAGTGGTGGTGGAGGTCGTCTTAGGGATACACTGGTGGTCTGAGAGTCAGTGTTGATGATCCCAGGAACGTACTGAAGGTCTCAGTGGTGGTGTTAGTGGTCCTATGGACGAACTGAAGGTATGAGTGGCAATGCTCGCGGTCGTAGGCGTGTTGTTTAATTGAGTGACGGTGTAGGTGGTCGAAGGGACGTATTGAAGTTCTAAGTGCCTTATTGGTGGTTAGAGCTGTGACAGACATTAGGCTTTGTGCAGAACGAAAGCAATGGTGTTGCTAGGCTTAAAAGCGATTTACGTGTTCTAAAAGAGAACGTAAATTGCATGCAAGATGTAGTAGACAATCTGCAGTATGACGTCACGCCGCACGTGCATAAGCGCAATAAACCTAGCAAAAAAAGAAAATCCCGTGATCAACAATATCAGAATGATCATTCCTCCACATCAGTGGGAAATGATCAGATATCTGATACTGCTGTGGACTCTTTTGTTGCGGAGGCTTCGCTGCAGGTTGCCGCATATAATGATCGAATTGGTGAGAGTGAGTGCAACGATCCTCCTGGAGTACATGCAGTTTGCCACACCGTGGACGCACGGAGTGGTATTGATTTGACACATAACCCAGAGGGTGGTGTGTCATTCAATGCTACACCCAGTGCGCCCAGCGGTGGGGCCCAAACTCCTGGAGTACATGCAGTTTGCCATACCGTGGACGCACGGAGTGGTATTGATTTGACACATAGCCCAGAGGGTGGTGTGTCATTCGATGCTACACCCAGTGCGCCCAGCGGTGAGGCCCAAACGCACCACTCTGATGCCTCTCAAGACAGTTGCAATGAAGCTGACACGGTCTCGACTTGCCTGGGTGCTGTACGCCTGAACAGTTATCTGGAACACATTAATGTTGATACATGTACAAACAAAAATTCGACATCCGAGCTGATAAAACTCCAGTTTCTGCACAGGTAACAGCAAGTCGGTCATTTCGAGACTGTGTTGTAAGTCAGCCACCCATACAAACCCCCAAATTCTGGTGTTGGTCAGTCTAGGGGTGCAAATATTGCAACCCGCATTACTAGACATGATAACTACGACTCAAACGACCTCTCTGACGATATCGAATTCGCCAAGTTTGTCAAAAAACGGGCGAAACGATATTATCTTGGAGGCTTTGAGCCGTGGATAACCCCTGTGGATATTGAAAAATATGCCAGGAGAAGAGGTGTAAAGGTATCATGGGTTCGCATTTGGCCAAGCAAGCGGGATCCTGATTGTGTTGTTGTACGGTTAAATGTTGAGGATAATCAAAATGCGCTACGCCTAGAAAACCGTTCATTTTGGCCACATGGTGTGGTATGCAGACCCTGGGTTAATCATAATGAATATCCCAAAAGGAAGCGAACAAACACTTACAGTCAGAATGTCGGTAGCGGCAGTAAGCACAGAGAAATACAATATCAATATGGCAGGTCAGATGTTGACGACTACAACCCTTTCTCGCCATTACGGGATGAGTCAAACCGTGCATATTAGTCAGTTCTTAGTTAGCATACAAACAGTACTTGTTCATTGGATATCATCTCACTCAAACATGAATAGACACAACCTAAACGTAATTTCCTGGAATGCGACAGGCATCATGTCCAGCTCGTCTTATCTCTGTAATACTTTAAATCTTAATAGTATAGATATATGCGGAATTTCTGAGCATTGGCTGTATGAAAAAGATCTAAACTTTCTCAACGAAATAGATAACAATTACATAAGTTATGCTGTGTCTGATAACGATTTAAAGTATCCTGGGAAAAGACGAGTTGGTAAAGGGGGTGTTGCCATTTTGTGGCATAAAAAACATTCAAAAAAAGTGTTTCCGTTATCAACCGACGATGATAGAATATTGGGTATTAGATATGAACTTACGCCAACAGAGTGCGCATTCTTTTTTCAAGTTTATTTACCATGCTCTAACCATTCAATTGCTGTTTTTAGAGACTATATGGACCGATTATATAATATCATCCAAATCTACCCTGACAAGGGTACAGTGGTGCTGATGGGCGATATAAATGCGTATTTGACCTCTCATGGTCAACCTGGCAAAATGAATAGTAGGTCCTCATCATTTGGTATATTTTTGCACGAAAATAATCTTGTGTCTGTGAACACTTTAGACTTCTGCACTGGAGCGAAGTCATCTTTTGTATCATACGATTGTAGGTATGAATCCTTAATCGACCATATCATAATACAGGTAGAGAAGGTGCAATACGTTGTGTCTTGCGAGATAATGCAGGATGATGCCTTAAATGTCTCAAGACATCGACCCATATTATATTGTCTTTATTTGCCTACCCGGGACATGTCTTATAGGTGCTCACAGTCTGATTTACCCAATATAAATTGGAAAAAGATAAATGAAGACTCCGTCCAAGCATATAAGCAGGCCCTGCAAGGTAGCCAAGCTCTTAATAACATAACAGAATCAGTTCTTTTATCAAACACACACATAGACCAGGCATACTCTACTTTAGTACTTGAAGTCAAGAAAATTGCAAAAAGTTGTTTCCCAGAAAAGAAATTCAAACGATTCTTAAAGCCCTATTGGAACTGCGACTTACAAAATCTGCACACAAACATGAAACTAAAAAGAGCAACTTGGTTAACCGAAGGCAAACCTCGAAATCCTATGAATACGTCTTATCGCGAGTATAAAATGGCGAAGCGCGATTTTCGTCGTGTCCATCGTAAATATGTAGACATGTATCTACAAAGCCAAAATGAAGAAATTGACCGAGCTGCTGGTTCCGACTCTAATTTATTTTGGCGTTTAGTTAATGCAAAACGCAGTAAATCTAACAGCGGACCTGGTACTGAGCTTATTTTCAATGGTCAAAACTATAACACATCTGCTGATATAACTGAACAATGGGCTGGGTACTTTGAAAAGCTTTACTCTCCTTCAGAGTCTGAAGCTTACGACGATGCCTTTAAAACTAGGATTGATCATGAAATGAATCAAATCAAAAGAGACCTTTTCGGCAGCTCACATAATCTAGACGCACCCATCATTGGTTCTTGCGAGATAGAATCAGCTATCCGTCTGGCGCATAAAGGTAAAGCTTCTGGCTACGACGGCTTAACTGTAGAACATATATTATACGGAGGCGAGTTCTTATATTGTATCCTTGCAGTATTATTTAATGCTATTATAAGGCTCTCACATGCACCTACAGATATGAAAAAAAGTGATCGTAACTCTATTCAAAGGTGGGAATAAAAGGAAAAATGACCCTGATAATTATAGAGCCATTACGTTAACATCTGTGATTCTTAAGCTTCTTGGGAGAACCCTAGTTACAAGAATAAATTTATTTTGCACTTTGGAACCACCACTCCATCCCTTACAAGGCGGGTTTCAAAAAGGCTTAGGATGTCAAATGACGTCATTTTTATTAAAAGAATCAATATATTTTGCCAAAGAAAATGGTAGTAAACTCTATACTTGCTTTCTTGATGTTAAAAAGGCATTTGACCAGGTGTGGCATAATGGGTTGTTTTATAAGTTATATCATGCTGGCCTAGATAAAGCAATTCTGAAAGTTTTAATCACCTTATACTCAGATGTATCATGTTGCGTGAAAAATCATGGAATAAAATCTGGCTGGTTTAAAATTCTTCAAGGAACTGGTCAGGGTAGAGTTATCTCCCAATTTGCATACCTGATGTATATAAATGGTTTGATGTATGAACTTGAAAACTCTAAACTCGGCTTTTTGTTTATTGATATCAGTTGTTCATGTCCGACAGTTGCTGATGACATGCTACTGGTCTCTTTCTCAAAAGCTGGTTTAGATCAAATGTTAAGAATATGTTACGACTATTCTGCCAAATGGCGCTATTTGTACAGCGTTCTAAAAACAGCAATTATAGTATTCAACGAGTCGCTGTCAGACTACCAAAATTCTAATAGATCCTGGGAGCTTGGGTATGAAAATGTGGAGGAAACTACCCAGTACAAACACTTAGGTATCCACCTTAACAAGTTTATGACTTGCGACAGCAATATTAAAGAGGCTTCAAACAAATTAAGGGGAACAATGCTCGGTTTAGTAAATTGTGGTATACATGAACACGGACTTACCCCCACCACCTCTAAACGCTTATATAAATCTATCGTATTACCGAAAGCATTGTATGGGTGCGAACTGTGGGGTGATCTTCTTCCTAAACATCTGGCCGAATTAGAAAAATCACACCGTTTCTGTATCAAACTAATGCAATCACTTCCAAGGAGTACTAGTACCGATGTTGCTAGCTTGCTCATTGGTCTTAACAGCATAGAAGTTGAAATAGACTACCGAAAACTAATATTTTTTGGGCAATTATGCAATTTGTCTTACCACTACATAATAAAAGAAGTCTTTATTCATCGTCTTGTGAACTTTGAGTCTGCTGCAGCTACACAACATGGGTTTATCCGTGATATATATAGAATTTTTGGAAAATATTCATTGCTTACTTACTTACATATGTTCCTTGAAAACGGATGTTTTTTTTTTACCAAAACTGTCATGGAAAGCAATTGTACGAGGAAGGATTAAAGAATTTTCCCAATCCCAAATAGTCCAGCGTGCCGCAAGCTCCATAACATTTACTCGGTTCTTGACAATCCATTGTTCAGATAAACCATACATTATGTGGGAGCTTAGTGTTAAGTATCCAAAGTACGCAGGTCATTTCAAGAAAGCAATACGAATGTTGAGTATGGTTTACTCGCGCAAATGGTACCAAGGTTGTTCACTTTGCGGTGAACTTACTCTATCAAAAGTTGAGCACACCATTCTGTTCTGCCCTGCTACAACAGAAATTAGAAATGCATTTTGGCTTAGGTTACTGAAGCGATTTGGTCTTAGATTTTATGCTTCTTTTATTTATAACACGCCACTACGTCAGTTGGACATGTTGTTCTCCGGTTGCTACGATTTATTTGAAAATGAGAGTCATGTTTTCGACTGTTCTGTGTTTGAACAAATACAAAATTGCACTAGACCAAGGAATTACTTTTTAACATTCTTTTATGGGTTTTAAACATCCCCGTGTACACTTTGATACTGGTAACATCCTGTTGGAAATTTGACATCATGAGTGATGTTAATTAACGTCACAGCGGCGTCATATCGACGTCAACTCATCGTAAATACGTTTGGTCGGCGTCTTTATGCCGCCAATGTGACGTGCTGTTTTCCACGGGATATATTAAATATACTTGTTTACTCTCCTGCCTGTAAAGATATACAAAGTTAAACTGGCACTCATGAATATGCCGTATGAACTCGTATAACGCCGTAAAACTAATTTTAGATTTGCAAACATTATGAAAAGTATTGATTTCAGAGTGAAGTATTTTCTAATCCTGTATCCATCAATGTCCCGCTTAGTCATTTGGATAGAGCCTATATCTGTCAGGGTTGAGGTAGTGGGTTCGAGTCTCATGACATACAATATTTTTAAAAAAAAAAAAATTTTCATTTTTTATCATAAATCAAGACTTGCACGATTTTTACAAGACTTACGTGTAAAAGTAAATGTAATAGAATTCATTTTAAAGCATAATATTAGTTAGGAACTATGATGTCTACTGAGAAATCTTTAAAACATTTAAAATCTAAAGACAAATTTTTCAAACTATTTCGAGAAAGACTCATGGCGGGACAGCTCATCATATATTCAACATACTTTTCAGGCGACTGGGCGTTTTCCGAGTACGAAAAGAACTTTTAGAAACCGGTACACTTTCGTCGCCGCAACGTTTGAAACGGGGACAATACAAACCTGTGGACGACCTTGATGAGGTTGTTATCAGAAACAATGTGCAGGAGTTTTACATCCACCGCCATCAGCTTCCGACCATAAATAATCTCTTATCAGTCTTGAAAACAGACATCATGTCAACTATCCATCAAAATTCATCTTGTCCTACCAAGGGTTGCGATTGTCTAATCTAACCCTTGGCCCCACAGCTTTGATTATCTCCGATTGAATACGTCATAAGCCGAAAATAGTAACAATTAATAAGATCAGTCACAAAGCGGTGCAAAAAATCGATAAACATCAGGCCTCCAGATAAAACGGCGTGATTAATTTACATTCAGTTTTCTTATTTAACAACTAAAATGTATGTTTAATGTGCTCAAAAGAATATGGTTATTTTGAGCACCCATAACATTATTTTGAATTTAATTATAGAAGAAAAATAAATAATTTTACGACCAAAATCTTTGCTTATCTGGACTTATGGAGACTTAGCAGGCGCTGCACATTAGATGCCGATAAACTGCTACATTTAATCTGATTGGCAGGAAGGGATTATCGAAAAAATCCTTCCTGGCGTTTTCATTGGTCGATTAGTCTGCGCTAATAATAAATTTTTAGGGTCGTGAGGCGAAGGGTTTGTCGAAAGGTAGATACGACAAACCCTTCGCTGGTGAAGATGTCAAAATTAGAATAAACAAGAAACAATATGATCATAACTCAAAAAGTATATAAATTTAAAAATGATGCCTAAAACAACTATACCCAGTGGGAATCGAACCATCGCAATCTGGAACATGAGTTAATCGTCTTACCACTACACCACTGCCTCAGCATTGTCAGATCACCTTGCTAAAAGATACTTGTTCCATACATTAATCAATTAAAATAGCTAATACACACCGAACGTGACCGAATGATGTACCGAACGTGACCGAATGATGTCGAAGATTAATGAGTGCCAGTTTAATTTTGTATATCTATATCCTATCTTATATTTCGTTTCGGTAAGATAACAACAGTTGGGTGATGTAAACGTCATTCCTGAATACATCGATGTCTACATATGCGTACATAACCTCGCCTTCAACATAAAACATTAAAAGCCATTGATGTATATATGACATGTATACGCAAACACAAGCCGCATACAATGTGTGTCTTTTGAACATTTGTTGAAATACAGTAGTGTGGTTTTAATTGCGACTGTGGTTATGGTGAAGCATTCGGCTGAAATTGACCGTACCTGAGCCCTAGTCGGGATTTAAACCACTTGATGTGGATACGTAATTTTATGTGACATTCATGAAACGAGCATTCTGTGAGTTCCATGCAAGTCATATAAACTTACCACTTGAATAAGAGTCTCTATATGTGACTCAAACATGAGGACAGGATGTTAAAATATTAAAACCAAACCAATAATGTATATGATGTACATGTATATATGTTCAATGTTTCTTTCTTGCTTGTGTAATTGTGCTTTATTTGTATGCTCTTCACATGTGGAGGAAATAAAGAATATTATTATTATTAGCTACAGAGACTTGAAATTTAGGAATTGACAATTATGAGCATTTAATATACTATTTAGACAACGAAAACAAGAGCTGACCAGACCGTACCGGCTATTATAGCGGAAAATGAAAACTATGGCACATCTACGGCACTGCCCTGATGCATCAGAGGTTAAGCCCCAGCACTTAAGCCCCGCTATGTCCCCGGTATACATGGCCCCTAAGGGGTCGGAGATACAAATGACTGTTGCATAAAACGAGTTAAAAATCATTGTTTTAGAAGAGACGAAGTGAGTAAACAGGCAAAAAAATCACTCATTTTCTTGAAGCCCAAAAGTCGGCAGGCCGGACCTAAAGTCGTCATCTCACTTTTCAACCTATTGTTTCTGTTAAAGGTTGTCATATCGGCCAAAAGGACGAAATTATTGCTAATTCGATATCTTCTGTACATGTAAAAACGCATGTGTTTATATGGGACAGATGTACAGTATAGTTATTTGTTTCGCCGGATCGATATCAATATCGCCTTCAACTCTCGACAGACTCAAAATTTTGCATGCAATTGGGTACCCCCATTTCAATGCCTACCACTCGGACACCTTTTATAGGGCGGCTGTACTTTATATATAAATCTATAGGGCAAATAATTTCCTTTCAAATGATTCCCCCTCTAAGAAGTTTCGATGATTTGGACGGAAAAGAGCAAGGCCAAAAGAAAACTGACGATCTTAGGACTATGACGACTTTAGGGCCGCGTACGTTAGTTTGAGTCTCGTTTTGTCAGAAACCTCGAAGACAGGTTTTGTCGCGACGAGGCCCAAATTTAATTATTATAATATAGCCTGCCGAGAAAGTCTGCTACACTGGTCTATTATGTCAATCTGGCAGCATGGGGCGTAAAAGAGCACCATACGTATTGTTTACAAATATAATTTCTCTTAGAGGCAGAAAGGCATATCTGAGGTCATGTAGCAGTTATCTTTCTTGTTTTCCTTATGGCGCGAGACCACAATTAATTTTACTATATAATTTAATCATTCATTACAGCACCTCCTATTATACATGATGAAGCTGGCTTTCTTCTGAAGCTTTTCCCCACTCAAACATGGCCTGGGAGTCATTCTAATCACTGACTAGATAGGGCAAGTTCGGCTCGTTTTGGAACCACAGGAGTTTAGACAAACCCTATGTGACACAGCAGTCGGGTTGGCTATCTTAACAGCATTTTACTTAGGTGTGCAGAGGCCTCAATTTTCCTAGAATTACCAGTTACCGGGACAGAAGCAACATTTTCTGAAAGCTTATTCATTGGGCAGTTCAAACATACCCAATAACAAGGATGCTCACATGAATTGGTAGATTTACAGCCCACTAAAAGGGGAACTATATGCGCGAAAGAACATCCTTATTGTGTACAACCAATCAAGGGACATAATTGTGGTCTGATTCCTATCAGACCCTAATTTTATTCTTTATTGAGAAAATAAATATATATACCAACAATTATACATTCACTGAACTTGTGAAAGCAATATGAGAACAACAGAATGAGAATTCAAGATGTGACAGCCAATCAAACACACATAACAGATTTCGGAAAAAACAGCCTTCAGAGGGGACATTTTTTCCAGGCCGAGACTTCAATATTTTTGCAATATCTTTCTTATTCCTTGAAATTTTAGAATGAATTAAAAAATGCCAGAATCTCTGAAGTTCCTCCTCTCTAAATAGTCCAAAAGTGATGGAAAAATATCATCCCAGTAGGTGTATGGCAATTTTAAACTTAAATTTCAGTAATCTTTATCAAATTTAATAGATTTCAAGTTTTAAATTCAAATTTAAAGAGGAAATTGACAATCAAAACTGCTGAATTTCAGTCTTGATTATTTACATAACAATGCCAAATACAATAGGAGGCCGTCCATTATATGTGTGTGTGATGCTGATGAATGTGAAGCAGTCAAACACAGCATGCGTCTGTGAGCCGTCAACAAATTGTCGACAGAATACAAAACACCACCTGGACGACATATGCATATGCAGCTCTTTTTCATAAAAATGACAGGGTCACTAATTCTATGATGTCTGTTATTGCTTAGAATTCCCCCAATTCTGACACCATGCAAAAATGAGTATAAATGTGACAGGAAAGTCCTTTTTCATCCTTTTCAAAATCAGCAGTGTCAGACACAATTCAAGGTGGGGCATTTTGTCCTTCCAGGACATATCCACTCTTTATACAGACTCCAATGATGCTTGTGTAGACTCCAAGGAGGTATCTAATTCACCTAGAACTTAGTAATTCAGTACAAAAAAATCTTACCAAAGGTTTTGGAATCGACTGTTTCTTGTTATATGACAGTGACTGCTCAAAATGGAAGAACCACTGTGTAGTCTGGCATGGTGTTGTCACTTATAACTGGTGGACTTGTTCAATTGTCTTCCCATAGACTCCATAAACTAATCATAGATAAATAAAAATAATTAATTTCTCCTTGAAACACTGTCTGACAAGTGGTACAGAGTTACTTTTTTAGTTTCAATCAGTTAATCTGAGACTCCAAGGGCAACAGCAGTTTGATCAGAGTCCAAACTATTTATGGACAAAAACACTGTTTGAGATCACACTGGTTATGCTGTATTTACCCTAAATATTCCACCTGGTAGGCATGAGCAAGTAGTTTCAACCAAGATCAGACAATTAGGATAGGAGCAGTCTGATCAGGGCTTATATAACTTGCCTATATCACAACTAATCCGATTGTGAAATGGGGGGGGGGGGGTGGGGGGTCAAAAGATTTAATGATAAGCTAGCAGAGAAGCTATGGTGTGCCAATATTTAGAGTAAATACGGCAATTACCATATTTAAGTCTAGTGCCAAGAAAACATGTTAGCATGGTCAGGAAATGCCACAATCACAAACCACAGGTCAACCAGCCATCACATCCCGAGGAAGAGACACTCTAACACAGACACCCACACAATAGCAAGAACACAATAAAAGCCGACCGTAGCTCTCTTACTCAGCAGACAAATTTTAAAAAAATAAGGAAGGACACTATGAACTACCTTGTTAATTAGTTACCCCCCCCCCCCCCCCCCCACTCGGCACATACAAACACACAAAATTGGAGCAACAGTAGATACTGATTCAACATTTGACAAGGGCTATAAAGTTCGGACTTGTTCACTGTCCCGATAGGCATTTTTGAGCTGTTCGAGGCCACAAAGTAGCTGGCCAGTGTTGAGGTGGGACCTGCCTGTCTCAGAGTGAGCTTGTCATTTTAAACAAACAACTCCATTTTGACTTGAATCTACAGTCTAGATGGATTAGGAATACACTTTTGCACCTTATTTCGACATGTACCAATTGTCGACACCTTACAGAAGCCTAGAAATCTCAGTTTTAACCAAATATTGAAAAAAATATGGCTCATTTTTTCTTCAAAAGCTTGTACTTGAGCTTATTTCATATATCTAGGCAAAATATCATGTCAATAGGGACCCAAGTATCTCAAAAACCCAAAAATAGAAATTTGCTCCAAATGCCAGATTGCTCTATCAGACCCTAATTTTATTCTTTATTGAGAAAATAAATATATATACCAACAATTATACATTCACTGAACTTGTGAAAGCAATATGAGAACAACAGAATGAGAATTCAAGATGTGACAGCCAATCAAACACACATAACAGATTTCGGAAAAAACAGCCTTCAGAGGGGACATTTTTTCCAGGCCGAGACTTCAATATTTTTGCAATATCTTTCTTATTCCTTGAAATTTTAGAATGAATTAAAAAATGCCAGAATCTCTGAAGTTCCTCCTCTCTAAATAGTCCAAAAGTGATGGAAAAATATCATCCCAGTAGGTGTATGGCAATTTTAAACTTAAATTTCAGTAATCTTTATCAAATTTAATAGATTTCAAGTTTTAAATTCAAATTTAAAGAGGAAATTGACAATCAAAACTGCTGAATTTCAGTCTTGATTATTTACATAACAATGCCAAATACAATAGGAGGCCGTCCATTATATGTGTGTGTGATGCTGATGAATGTGAAGCAGTCAAACACAGCATGCGTCTGTGAGCCGTCAACAAATTGTCGACAGAATACAAAACACCACCTGGACGACATATGCATATGCAGCTCTTTTTCATAAAAATGACAGGGTCACTAATTCTATGATGTCTGTTATTGCTTAGAATTCCCCCAATTCTGACACCATGCAAAAATGAGTATAAATGTGACAGGAAAGTCCTTTTTCATCCTTTTCAAAATCAGCAGTGTCAGACACAATTCAAGGTGGGGCATTTTGTCCTTCCAGGACATATCCACTCTTTATACAGACTCCAATGATGCTTGTGTAGACTCCAAGGAGGTATCTAATTCACCTAGAACTTAGTAATTCAGTACAAAAAAATCTTACCGAAGGTTTTGGAATCGACTGTTTCTTGTTATATGACAGTGACTGCTCAAAATGGAAGAACCACTGTGTAGTCTGACATGGTGTTGTCACTTATAACTGGTGGACTTGTTCAATTGTCTTCCCATAGACTCCATAAACTAATCATAGATAAATAAAAATAATTAATTTCTCCTTGAAACACTGTCTGACAAGTGGTACAGAGTTACTTTTTTAGTTTCAATCAGTTAATCTGAGACTCCAAGGGCAACAGCAGTTTGATCAGAGTCCAAACTATTTATGGACAAAAACACTGTTTGAGATCACACTGGTTATGCTGTATTTACCCTAAATATTCCACCTGGTAGGCATGAGCAAGTAGTTTCAACCAAGATCAGACAATTAGGATAGGAGCAGTCTGATCAGGGCTTATATAACTTGCCTATATCACAACTAATCCGATTGTGAAATGGGGGGGGGTGGGGGGTCAAAAGATTTAATGATAAGCTAGCAGAGAAGCTATGGTGTGCCAATATTTAGAGTAAATACGGCAATTACCATATTTAAGTCTAGTGCCAAGAAAACATGTTAGCATGGTCAGGAAATGCCACAATCACAAACCACAGGTCAACCAGCCATCACATCCCGAGGAAGAGACACTCTAACACAGACACCCACACAATAGCAAGAACACAATAAAAGCCGACCGTAGCTCTCTTACTCAGCAGACAAATTTTAAAAAAATAAGGAAGGACACTATGAACTACCTTGTTAATTAGTTACCCCCCCCCCCCCCCCCACTCGGCACATACAAACACACAAAATTGGAGCAACAGTAGATACTGATTCAACATTTGACAAGGGCTATAAAGTTCGGACTTGTTCACTGTCCCGATAGGCATTTTTGAGCTGTTCGAGGCCACAAAGTAGCTGGCCAGTGTTGAGGTGGGACCTGCCTGTCTCAGAGTGAGCTTGTCATTTTAAACAAACAACTCCATTTTGACTTGAATCTACAGTCTAGATGGATTAGGAATACACTTTTGCACCTTATTTCGACATGTACCAATTGTCGACACCTTACAGAAGCCTAGAAATCTCAGTTTTAACCAAATATTGAAAAAAATATGGCTCATTTTTTCTTCAAAAGCTTGTACTTGAGCTTATTTCATATATCTAGGCAAAATATCATGTCAATAGGGACCCAAGTATCTCAAAAACCCAAAAATAGAAATTTGCTCCAAATGCCAGATTGCTCTATCAGACCCTAATTTTATTCTTTATTGAGAAAATAAATATATATACCAACAATTATACATTCACTGAACTTGTGAAAGCAATATGAGAACAACAGAATGAGAATTCAAGATGTGACAGCCAATCAAACACACATAACAGATTTCGGAAAAAACAGCCTTCAGAGGGGACATTTTTTCCAGGCCGAGACTTCAATATTTTTGCAATATCTTTCTTATTCCTTGAAATTTTAGAATGAATTAAAAAATGCCAGAATCTCTGAAGTTCCTCCTCTCTAAATAGTCCAAAAGTGATGGAAAAATATCATCCCAGTAGGTGTATGGCAATTTTAAACTTAAATTTCAGTAATCTTTATCAAATTTAATAGATTTCAAGTTTTAAATTCAAATTTAAAGAGGAAATTGACAATCAAAACTGCTGAATTTCAGTCTTGATTATTTACATAACAATGCCAAATACAATAGGAGGCCGTCCATTATATGTGTGTGTGATGCTGATGAATGTGAAGCAGTCAAACACAGCATGCGTCTGTGAGCCGTCAACAAATTGTCGACAGAATACAAAACACCACCTGGACGACATATGCATATGCAGCTCTTTTTCATAAAAATGACAGGGTCACTAATTCTATGATGTCTGTTATTGCTTAGAATTCCCCCAATTCTGACACCATGCAAAAATGAGTATAAATGTGACAGGAAAGTCCTTTTTCATCCTTTTCAAAATCAGCAGTGTCAGACACAATTCAAGGTGGGGCATTTTGTCCTTCCAGGACATATCCACTCTTTATACAGACTCCAATGATGCTTGTGTAGACTCCAAGGAGGTATCTAATTCACCTAGAACTTAGTAATTCAGTACAAAAAAATCTTACCGAAGGTTTTGGAATCGACTGTTTCTTGTTATATGACAGTGACTGCTCAAAATGGAAGAACCACTGTGTAGTCTGACATGGTGTTGTCACTTATAACTGGTGGACTTGTTCAATTGTCTTCCCATAGACTCCATAAACTAATCATAGATAAATAAAAATAATTAATTTCTCCTTGAAACACTGTCTGACAAGTGGTACAGAGTTACTTTTTTAGTTTCAATCAGTTAATCTGAGACTCCAAGGGCAACAGCAGTTTGATCAGAGTCCAAACTATTTATGGACAAAAACACTGTTTGAGATCACACTGGTTATGCTGTATTTACCCTAAATATTCCACCTGGTAGGCATGAGCAAGTAGTTTCAACCAAGATCAGACAATTAGGATAGGAGCAGTCTGATCAGGGCTTATATAACTTGCCTATATCACAACTAATCCGATTGTGAAATGGGGGGGGGTGGGGGGTCAAAAGATTTAATGATAAGCTAGCAGAGAAGCTATGGTGTGCCAATATTTAGAGTAAATACGGCAATTACCATATTTAAGTCTAGTGCCAAGAAAACATGTTAGCATGGTCAGGAAATGCCACAATCACAAACCACAGGTCAACCAGCCATCACATCCCGAGGAAGAGACACTCTAACACAGACACCCACACAATAGCAAGAACACAATAAAAGCCGACCGTAGCTCTCTTACTCAGCAGACAAATTTTAAAAAAATAAGGAAGGACACTATGAACTACCTTGTTAATTAGTTACCCCCCCCCCCCCCCACTCGGCACATACAAACACACAAAATTGGAGCAACAGTAGATACTGATTCAACATTTGACAAGGGCTATAAAGTTCGGACTTGTTCACTGTCCCGATAGGCATTTTTGAGCTGTTCGAGGCCACAAAGTAGCTGGCCAGTGTTGAGGTGGGACCTGCCTGTCTCAGAGTGAGCTTGTCATTTTAAACAAACAACTCCATTTTGACTTGAATCTACAGTCTAGATGGATTAGGAATACACTTTTGCACCTTATTTCGACATGTACCAATTGTCGACACCTTACAGAAGCCTAGAAATCTCAGTTTTAACCAAATATTGAAAAAAATATGGCTCATTTTTTCTTCAAAAGCTTGTACTTGAGCTTATTTCATATATCTAGGCAAAATATCATGTCAATAGGGACCCAAGTATCTCAAAAACCCAAAAATAGAAATTTGCTCCAAATGCCAGATTGCTCAGAACAGGCGCGAGACCACAATTAATTTTACTATATAATTTAATCATTCATTACAGCACCTCCTATTATACATGATGAAGCTGGCTTTCTTCTGAAGCTTTTCCCCACTCAAACATGGCCTGGGAGTCATTCTAATCACTGACTAGATAGGGCAAGTTCGGCTCGTTTTGGAACCACAGGAGTTTAGACAAACCCTATGTGACACAGCAGTCGGGTTGGCTATCTTAACAGCATTTTACTTAGGTGTGCAGAGGCCTCAATTTTCCTAGAATTACCAGTTACCGGGACAGAAGCAACATTTTCTGAAAGCTTATTCATTGGGCAGTTCAAACATACCCAATAACAAGGATGCTCACATGAATTGGTAGATTTACAGCCCACTAAAAGGGGAACTATATGCGCGAAAGAACATCCTTATTGTGTACAACCAATCAAGGGACATAATTGTGGTCTGATTCCTTATAGAACGCTTGATCTAAGCGCGAAGTACTGGTTAACTTGTGCTGGGAAAAAGTGTGGTTAAGTGAACTGGCCGTCCCTACATTGCCATAGCTGTTGACTGGGGTGTAAAGTTTAAACAACAAAAAGAAAATAGTGATTTGCTTTCTTCAAAACTTTGAATACCACGGGAGTACACATGTCCGTGCACTTATTTGTTTATGTAGGCTTTGTTGTAGATATTCTACTCGCCAAACAATGCTCAGTCTACTTCGATGCGCATCTGATCTGCGCTTTTGCGCTCATAATAAAGGTGACAAGAAGTACACTGACCAGACGCGTATCTGATCTGCTCTTTTGCTTTTTATGTATACTGGAGGTCAGTGGACCAGCGTCCGCATTTGCATATTTGATCTATTAAAGATATGCTGTCTATGTAGCGAGAAACGTTGTACATTGTATTGTTGAAATTTCAAAAAATCATAAATACGTTGTTTGACCTTTCACATTGAGAGGACAAATGCACATCTTTTGATGAGATGGTAGGGGCCTGATGCGTATTTTAACAATAATCAAGGTTGGCCTGCTATGGATACAGATCTGCATCCCTAGCCTAGCGGGCTAGAGGTGCGGATCCATATTCCTAGCCACTAAATGCGCGGATCCAGAAAGTTTGTTCAGAGGGGTCCAACTCTGACAAACTTCTCTTTTTTAGTTGATGAGGGGAGATGGGGCACAAATACTCTAAAAGCGGGCAATCATCGGCTCCCCAGCGGAACGCCATCTAACTGATGTTTTGCTAGCGGACCGATGATGGCCCAACAATGAATACTGGCTTGGTAGTTAGCTTTGATTTTCCAGAGGATTCGGACCAAAACCCCTAAAGCTTTATAATTTTCCAGGGGGTTCCGGACCCCCTGTCCCCCTATGGAATTAAACTTTAACTAATATAAATAATTGAGCCACAACATGAAATTTCCATCAATGTGAAATATGCGACAGGAAAAGGCTCAAATCAGTCGCGCAAAGTCATACGCGCAGTCTGATCAGAACTTTTCTTAAATTTATTTGACTATTAAGCTACTGACCGACAAGCATTTGACGTTTCTAAGCTTGAAAAGGAGACTGCACAGGCTCGCCTGAGTCTATTCATGTTAGAATGCCACATTGTTGGAAGTCACAATTAGTTTGTAAGATAAGGTCATTCCGGCAAAAAGATATATATAAATGCGGCAAAATCGATCAAGTTGCCCCGCGGTTCGGGCTGCAACATATTATCACACTCGCGTTAACAAACGTTAATATACGGAAAAGAACGTTTTATCCTCTTATTAAATTTACATGTCAAATAAATTTGGGGCAGGATGAAAATCACGCTAATTTAATATAAGAGTTGACGAGTTGAACAGCTGGCATGGTGGAAACCCCGTAGGCAGGTTTTCTCGCCTATGAAGGTGTGAAAATTCTAAAATTTTGACAATTTATGACAGGATGTTAATAAATTTATGTATATTGTACCAGTATGACAAAATATTTATTGCTGTCAGAAATACTCAATTAAGCAACCATCAGATAACTTTGACTAAATACTAAATACAAGTTTAGCTTTTATTGAGCCAGTTCTTATTTCCTCAAAACATTGTTACAATGGATATATTTATGGATATTCTTGGAAACGGGTCAGTATAGATTGAGAGTTTTATAGTTATTATTCAATAGTCGAATTTATAGAAGACTCTTACTAATTATACTCTTTGAAATGTCGTAAAAGGAATAAAAGACCTAAATGATATAAGAAGCGAATAGACTGTGCTAGTACATTCATTCATGAGCGGATCCAGGAATTTTCGTCAGGGGGGGGGGGGGGGGGAGGTCCAGGTCAGTCTGACAACGTTTTTTTAGTCCTCAGCTTATTTTACAGGAGTCAAATGGTAATTTCAAAGAAACCTTTCATTTTTCAAGGTTCGAGAGGGGGTCCAACTTTTTACAGGGGGGGGGGGGGGGTCCAATTGCTTATTCCCTATTGAAACTCATATAACTTGTGATTTTCCAGGGGGGGGGGGGGGTACGGACCCCCTGTCCCCCTCTGGATCCGCACTTATTCATTTAAAGCTTTATATTTGGCCTTATTGTTCACATACAGCGTTGGTTTGGGTTTCTTAAAACGAGGCTAAGGTTCTGGACATGTAAGCTTGGTTGCGGAAGAAAGTCGTAAAACAAGACAATTTAAGGCTGACCTTTGTAACGAGGATTTTGATTGGCTAATATATCGAATTATGGTATATGACATAATTAATTATGGTACATACCATAATTAATTATGGTACATACCATAATTAATTATAGTATATGACATAATTAATTATGGTATATGCCATAATTAATTATGATATATACCATATTTATTTGATTTATTAAAGCATATGCTATAATTTGCTATTTGAGGCGCACCAAAAGGGTCATAAGTTTGAATTATGGTATATGACATAATTAATTATGGCATTTACCATAATTAATTATGGTATATGACATAATTAATTATGGTATATGACATAATTAATTATGGTATATACCATAATTAATTATAGTACATACTATAATAATTATGGTATGTACTATAATTAATTATGTCATATACCATAATTAATTATGTCATATACCATAATTAATTACGTCATATACCATTATTATTTATGGCATATACCATAATTCATCTTTTTGCTCCTTTCGGTACACCATATGTACTCGAACAGTCCGCAAAATATCTTGGAGAAAATATCACAGAGAACATTGACTGGTGTCGAAATATCTCTGATATTTCGTCCAAAGCAGGAGTACTAAGGAGGTTCAGGGATGTATACTTGCAGGGATTAGCTTCTTATCTATTTCATCAATATTATTGCCTACGCGTAAATCGGGTATACGCCGAGATAAATACCTTTCTGCCGCCATTTTCAAAGAGGCTGTTCATAGCGATGATTCATAGGAAAGTTTGATGTTAAAACCGTGAATATTCAATATATGTGGAGAAAATTCTTACGGAATTTACGAGAATAAGTTTTTAAGTATATCTCGTATGAGTTATGTTGGAATAAAATCCGTGGATAATGGTTAATTTTCGTGTTATTTTGGACAGATTGCGTTGTTTACAAGCCGCCATCTTGAAAATGGTGGATATTAGAATTTTAATGAGCTACTTGTCACTTTAACTGTGGCAATTTGAAGCGCTCAATGAGTGTAATTCTTTAAATTCCTAAACGTTGATATATTTGTCCTCAGTTTGCATTTTGTAGAATATCGTTATATTGCAAACTTTTGTTGCAGAGACGATATGAAAAAGAGGCAAAATGATAACTTTTCGTACTACGTCTGATTATTCTATACCATTGAAATTGTCGGTTGTAGAGCTAATTGATGTGAGTAGATTTGATATACTTAACACTTGATACGTAAATTACACATTTCGGAACTAAAATTTTAAATTTTTTAGCAAAAACAAAAAAAAATCATGCAGATAAGATGCTAGCAAAATCGTCTTTCTTTCATTTTTCCGCATAACGCTCCACTCTACGGAGGTGTCCCAACACTGGGAACCTAAACATTGCCTCTAATGTACAATGGGAATTTAGCCACATTTGCAGGGTTAAAAAGCGTGAAAACATACATTTAATTATAAATGATGATTTGTCAACCATAGATACACTTCATTCATTTAAAAAGCGTTTGTTTAACAATTAACAATGTAGTTGGTAAGACAGCTGTGAGCAGTAATTATTTCCGTGACTGCGTTAAATATCTATTCAACCAAAACGACTGACAATAATAGCCAATTTAAGAATTAAACAAAAGATACTGAATTTCTATTTAACTCATTTACGCCCTCTCCACTCAATTGGACCAGACGATTTCGTTTTAAGGGGTGTTGGTGTCATTTTCATTTTCTTAAATTTTTATAGAACATTCTGTAAGCAAACGATGGAGACCCTGATCAGATACCGTGTTCTGCTGGGTCTCATCTGGTTCTGCACTGTTTACCTATGCCCCACAAAAAGGACGTTAGGCATATGTGGGTTAATTGCGTTGTATGAAAAAATGCCTTTTTCCATGTCTGAGAAATGAAGAAAAGCCTGATGCGTTATCTTTTTACTTGGGTATTTTTTTCTGACAACACTAGATTGTTTGGTATCATATGGGCCTCGTTGTGAGAAAAACTGTTTTCGGGGGTGGGGGGGGGGGAGGGTGTTTCGACAAAGAGTGTTTCAAACCAGTCTCCTCAGCTAAAGAGACTAGCTTGAAAATTGAAATTTCACCTGCTGCAAGTTTACATATGATACTTTCCAAAAAGCAAAAAAAAAGGCGCTGATCAGACTGCGCAGATGCGCAGGCTGGTCTGCGCCTGTGTTGTTCACAAACCCCCGAAGACAGGGTTTCTCCCGTCGAGGCCCATATTATAGCTGTATTTATGATCCGTGCAATAGTGAATGAACTGCATCCCACGTTTTTTTTTTGTTTTGTTTTGTTTTTTTAAATTCTCATCGAAAGTTCATTCTCTTTTGTTGAATAGTTTTACATTTCATTTGTTTTACCAAGCGATGTTTGGCTAATTAGCGCTCATAACCACGGACGTATATTGCGGGGGGTGGGGGGGGGGGGGGGGGCAAATTTAAGGTCCGACACGGATAAGATGGAAATCCTTGGTTCATTTCTTCCGCGGAATTAATTTACTTTTTACCGGAACAACATCGTGTTTGGTATCAAATTGCAGCTTAGAAGCTTCTCCATAAAACGGTGCTATTCTTTCAGACCTATCGCTTCTTACCGAGATGCTAGGGGCGAAGAAACACATGCCCATACACATGCGCATCTCTTTCTCGTTAAGTGATTCGTCACTATATCGGAAATTGCCTGCCGCCTACCTGGATTTCAGCGCGGCAAAGATCGAATAACGATTATCGGTAAATCTATTGGTGTTTCCAGTCCAGGTTATATAACGTCCATGGGAGGTTGCATACTCGGGTCCGAGTTGCATACAAAACTTTGGTACGCCTTAAACTGGAGTATGAAGCACCCATTTGGAGCCCCTATTGTAAAACTCAGATTCACCGAGTGGAGAAGGTACAGAGGACGGTAGCCTGCTGGACCTGCAGGAGGGTGGCGCAACACTAGTAGTGTTGGCGAGATGCTCGATGAGCTGCAATGGACAGCTCTGGAGGCCCGGAGGGATCAATCTTCTCTGCTTTTCTTCCACAAGATTCATTGTGAGTTTATGTCCAGTGATAAAGACAAGTACTTGTAGGCCACTGGCTTGATATGGTTTACCTCCCCCCCAGGGGGAATTTTGTAGATCATATTTTTCTTGAAGCCTAATGTCTTGCATGCATTTTGCAACATGTTAGCCCTATGACAATGGCAGCGTTAAGCGCGGGACTGCGCATGCGCGGCGAGAGAGACAGCCAATTTTTCCAAGCCCTTCAGCCGGAATTTTCAACATCTTTATCACCATATTTTGGCCCATACAGCTTCCAGTATATAGTTTTGGTCACAAACCACCTATAAAAATCCATTTCAGGAACGATCCGCCTGTTTTTCATGTAAATTGAGAAATTATTCCATACTCAGGGTCAGACAGATGCTTGCCAGTACCGGAATCCCGCCTCGGTGACGAAGATCATCGTATATTGAAACCAGTCTAATGTTTTGACCGGATATGGGTATTACACTTCCGTTTTGAGCTCCCAAGATGTAAACATCGATGATTTGTACCGGTCTCCTTCAAATTTTGGCTTTATTCACTACATTATGCCATGCTGGATTCGTCCATTCAGTGAATCATAGGTATGACATTATATCTTCCCAATGCAATGCCCACATAGAGGTTAACGTCCTGATCTCTTGTGAGAGACTAAGCCCTGGCTACACGTGTGTGACAATGTCTGCAGACGTAAGCAATGATGATTCTGCTAGATTCCCATGCGGTGTGTGTACACAGGAAGTTATCGACTTTGGTGCTCGTGCAGTTGCATGCAACACTTGTGATCGCTGGATACATAAGTCGTGCGTTGGAATGTTGACAGAGGAGTATGAGACGCTAGCTGAATCTTCTATGCCATGGTATTGCCCTGATTGTGGTACCCCAAACCACTCAACTGTGATTTACGACATACCGGTATCTGACAGTAGTCATTCGAGTTTCAGTTTCTCAAGCTTCAGTAGTAACCTTAGTCCTACCTCACCTGAGACATGTGACCTATCCATTCACACTTTTTCCAGTATAAGCGACACTAGCCTACACTCGGTTGGTTCTCCTGGAGCTACATCCTTGCCTAAACCCTCAGCCACACAAGCGAATAATAAGAAGTCATTGAGAATCCTTGTGATTAATTTTCAAAGTGTGAGGAAGAAGGGCAAGAATATTGATGTACTAGTGGAATCCACACACCCAGATATCATCTTCGGGACAGAAACCTGGCTTTCCGGAGACATCCCATCAACTTACTTCTTTAACCCACAATTGGGATACACTGTACATAGACATGACAGACCTAATGATCCCCATGGAGGTGTACTTATTGCAGTGAAGAATGATCTTGAACTGACAAACATACAGAAGGGTAAGGAGGTGGAGCTGATCGCAGGAATAGTCAACATCAGCAAGACCAAGAAGATGTTACTTTGCTCCTACTATCGACCACCGGATAAAACTAGTGAAGAGTACCTGAACATGGTGAAGGAAGAGTTCACAGACCTCCGAAAGAAATTCAAGAATGCAGTGTTCATCATCGGTGGAGACTTTAATCTGCCAGACATTGACTGGAACAAGAACACAGTCACCAACAAGTCATATCCCTATAGGGTGAGTCAGACCTTCCTAGACATAGCTCAAGAACTAGGCTTAGAGCAGATGGTAGATTTCCCCACCAGGCAGGATAACACCTTGGACTTAGTCCTTACAAGTCACCCAGGTTTCAAAATCAGATGCAAACCTCTCCCGCCGATTGGACCAAAGAGCGACCACGACATTGTATTGTTTGATACGTCACACCAGCCATACCGTGCGAGACCGACTCGAAGAAAGATCTTCTTATGGAAAAAAGCAGACTTAGATGGCCTGAGATCTACTGTGGCAGAAGCAACCAGATCATTCCTCTCCACGCTATTCGATGACATAGAAGTCATGTGGACAGCTGTCAAGACAACTATTACCTCAGCTCTCGATAAACATGTCCCTACAAAGCTTACCAGTACCCGACACACTCATCCCTGGGTTAACACAAATTTACGCAGATTGATGAGGAGGAAGCAAAGAGCTCACCGTAAGGCCAAACAGACTGGTCAGCCCAGAGACTGGGAACGTTTCAAGAGACTACAGGCAGAGGTACAGAGATCTACAAGAAAGGCCCACAGATCATACATGCAAGATGTTGTCAGTGCTGATTTGAAGGAAAAGCCCAAAAGATTCTGGTCCTACATAAAGAGCAGACGGCAAGAAGCTTCTGGTGTTGCACCACTGATAAATAAAGATGGTTTCCTGCAAAGCAATACCCCTGCCAAAGCTGAGATCCTGAACGATCAGTTCCAATCTGTCTACACGCAAGAGGACACAGACAACATTCCTGACAAAGGTCCGAGTCCCTTCACTTCAGTGCATGAGATATCTATCAACTCAAACGGTGTGAAGAAATTACTGAAGGACTTAAAACCCTACAAGGCACCAGGACCTGATGGTATACCCACTTTCATCCTTAGGGCTGCATCAGAAGAGCTAGCACCAATACTGAGTAGAGTCTACCAGTTTTCCCTGGATAATGGAGAAGTGCCGTCAGAGTGGAGAGAAGCCCTCATTGTTCCACTTTTTAAGAAAGGACAAAAGCAACAGCCATCCAATTACAGACCTGTATCTTTAACCTCAGTGGCCTGCAAAGTACTTGAACATATTGTTCATAGTAATGTTATGAGGCATTTTGACCAGAACAACATCTTGACAGTTAAGCAACACGGTTTCCGGAAAAGAAGGTCCTGTGTTACCCAGCTAGTTACGACCGTCCAAGGCATAGCAAGTCAGCTTCGGTCAGGAAGAGACCAGGTAGATGTAATCCTGTTGGACTTTGCCAAAGCCTTTGACAAAGTACCCCATCGTAGACTTCTATACAAACTAGGATACTACGGAGACAAAGGACATACATTACAGTGGATTGAGTCTTTCCTTGGCCACAGAAAACAGCGCGTGCTATTGGATGGGTGCAGATCTTCCCAAGCAGATGTGATCTCTGGTGTACCACAGGGCACAGTGTTAGGCCCTTTACTCTTCTTGGCCTTCATCAACGATCTGCCTGAAGCTGTCAACCACTCCGACTCCCGCCTCTTTGCGGATGACTGTCTCCTATACAGACTTATCAGATCAGATGCTGATGCAAAGAGACTGCAAGAAGACCTAGAGGCACTAGAAAAGTGGGAAAAGATGTGGCAGATGAAGTTCCACCCTGAGAAATGCCAGGTCATTAGAATCAACACCAACAAACGCTTTGAGAGACAGTCAAATTACAAGCTCCAGGGACACACACTGGAAGTAGTGGACAGTGGGAAGTATCCCGGCGTGAATATGAGCAGCGACTTATCATGGCATACCCATATAGACTCGACAACGGCAAAAGCATCAAAGACACTTGGCTTCCTAAGGGGTAATCTGAGCGAGTGCACCAAGCAAGTGAAGAGTGCAGCATACACCTCTCTAGTGCGTCCAACCCTAGAATATGCCTCAGCAGCATGGGACCCTTCATCCGCTGAAGACATAACAAAACTGGAGAAGGTTCAACGACAGGCAGCAAGGTTTGCTCACAGCAACTATTATGATAGAGCACCAGGATGCGTCACAAAGATGGTCAGTGATCTTGGATGGGAGCCACTTCAACATCGAAGAAGGGTAGAGCGACTATCGACATTATACAAAATTCAGCGAGGTTTGGTCGAAACGGACACTGATGACATAATTCGTCCCAGCGACAAGCGCACCAGAGGTCAACAACGACTATATCAACCAGCTGCAACTGTGTCAGTCTACAAGTATTCCTTCTTCCCAAGGACCATCCAAGAGTGGAACACTTTACCCACCTCTGTCACAGATGCCGACACCTTGGAGGAATTCCGCGCCGGTCTAGGTCTAGCCCTGCCCGCCCTGCAGTCCTAATGTTCTACGCAGACTGTTTTTAACAAGCTTTTAATTGTTTTTAATCTTGGAAGGAGATGGCTGTCTCTTTCCCCCTTGCTGGTCAATTGTACATTCTTTTCGAAGAATCCTGACCTTTCTATGGAAGAAGAAGAAGAAGAAGAAGCTGTAACAGCCTGTCACATATGTTACCCTACAAAATATTTGATAAATAAAATTCTTCTTAAGACTTCAGAAAAGTGCAAAAGATTAGTTAAGATTTCCAAATTGGTAATATTTTCTTAGTAAGCTATTACTGGACCATAGATTTTGACATTTGAAAACAAATATAGTCACCCTCAATGTAGTGTATGTTACATTTTTTCAGTGAACCCCTTTAAAATGATGAATGAATCTAATATAGTTTGTCTTGAATTTAATTGAAACCTGTTTATGTTCTTTTATTTACCTTTTCAAAACTGCAAGCCTTACGTTTCTATCTTATATACTTTTTGAGTTATTAGATGTTGAACATGGTAGCCCCAAATCACACAAAAATGTAAAATGTAATTCTCTAGGCCTTTTGCTGGCTATAGTCCCCCTTCCCTCCAGGGGGAATTTTATACACTATAACTTCCAGATAGTACATAATATAAGCCACAAAATGCAATTTGTTAGCCCTCTTAGTGTGGCAGCGTTAGCGTTTAACATTACGTTACGTACGTTACCCGCAAAATAACTTTAAATTTTCTTGATAATGCCTCCAACATGACATATTCACACTTTTTTCAAGTCTGGCACAGGTTTAAGAACTTTTTCTTATAACCCAGTTACATAATTTTAGCATTCATTTTATAGATGTCTTGAGTTTTTGCTGTTGTATTTGTTACTTAGTGTTTCATATGTTATTTCCAAGTATCAGTATGGCAGTAATTATACATGTATTACATCCGCCAGTTAATGTAGCAAATCCATAAGGCTGCTATTTAAATGAATTGAAGTTCTAAATTATGGTGTCTTATACTATTTTATAGCACAGGTTACATACTTTACTCTCAGAATACCATTAAACGTTCAAGATAAGGTCTCCAACACGACCTGCTTGTACATTGCACTTATTTGCATGCTGGCACAGGTCCATGTACTTCGTTTTACTCTGGCTCATTTGCTGAGGAAGTAACTCAAACATAAACTACCATAAACACTCTTTTCTTTTATAGAGACATCAAATATAGTTAACATAATACTCATGGAGAGTTTGTAACATACAGTGCAATATGCGAGTAACAACTCGAAGATCAAAGAAAATCCATCAGGATGTTTCTTGCCAAGCTAGCAACTCTTCAAATATTATCCAAGGCTTTAAAGAATTGTCCAATACAGCTTATTAATCCTCTATCAGATTCATCTTGCAAGGATTTTGCAATATGCTAGCACTCTGGTGATGGCACCATTACCTTGAAGCAGCCAATTACATATATTATCCATCAACATCTGTGATAATTTTAGTAAATGACATGACTTCTGAAAAGTGCAAACCATAAGGTAAGATTTCCAAACTGGCTGTATCATCCAAGTAAGCTATTTTTGCATCGCAGATATGGACCTTTGAAAACAAATATGCACCCCAAAGTGTTACGTATGTTACATTTTTTTCATTATTCTATATAAATGATTTATGAAACTAATATAGTTTGATACTATTTAAATATGAACGTGCTTACTAATTCATTTTGTATCGTTTATAAGTTATAATTTGTTGAGTTTTGAACATGGTAACCCCATACACACAAAATGTATAATATAATTCTGTTGCTCTTTGTTAGGATACAATCAAGTTTCTTTCAGCCAGAGGTACTCCATTTCCTTCCCATTTATTTTCCACACATTGTGTCCATATCAGTAAAGCCTTACTTGTAATCATGGGACAGACTTGATAGTAAAAAGTTCAATCTTTGTATGTACATCTTGAGGACAGAAAAGCAGGATGGAAGTAAGCTCACATTCATGCCATTTGAAATAGTCAGTATATGTGTATGGCACTTTTTGAGAAACATGTCGTCCTGCAGCTTATTCACATTTGCATAAATAGCACATGTTTGGGCTTCATGTCACTGGTGAGTGCTTAGAGCAATTCTTAGTTTGCTTTCCTATCCTGCTTAGAATATAGATGAACTAGTGAGGAGGGGTTCTCTATCAGTTTGATAGGAACAGCCTTTCCGTGGTATTAACACGTCGGCACATTGGTAGTGTCACAATCTGTTAAACAGTGTATGACTGTATCTTCCCTCATATTACCGGGCCGCGTAGCGCAGTCGGTAACATGTCTGGCTACAGATGCGTGTCTGACTGCAGATCCAGGGGTCGCGAGTTCGATCCCGGCCCGGTACCATACTTTCGTAGAGATTGATCATGAAATAATTTCTACGGTCATTCTCCTCCCTTCCGCTGATCTATTCAAGAAGGGTTGTTGTCATTTACAAGCGAAAGTATGTGCACAAATTACTGGTTAACCGCTTGCTCAAGCCTGCCCAGGAAAAAGTGTGGTTAAGTGAACTGACCGTCCCGCAATGACCATAGCTGTTGACATGGGACGTAAAGCAACTAAAACAACAACAACATATTATGGCAAATGTTGTTGATATTCAAAATGAGCACCTTTATTTGCATGCACCAGTGTTGAACAAAACATCCAGGTTATCCTCTGCGAGAATATTTGTAAGACTTTATAGATTGCTGCTTATACATTGTATATATGAGCGCGAATCTGACAAAAGGGTCCTTCGGGCATTTAGCAGTTTTTGTGTAATTATAATTTCAAAAACGTCCATATTTTCAAGATTTTGCATGTTCTTAAAATAGGGTCAAATTGCTTCTAACATGTAATGCAATCAAAGAAGCAAACAGTTCTGATAAAATTAAGTGATACGTATAATTATGTTGCCATGGCAACATCTGTGCTTGTGGACTACATACTTCCTTTAAAACAGGATACCTCATTTCAAATGCTTTTGTAAAAACGGGATGTGAGTATGTGGATTATTTGTGCAGTCTATGAAATTGCATACACATCAAATTTACAGAAAAATGAAGCATTCTTGAAATACTGCTCCTAGCGTCGTTGTATTAGCGTCATATGTTAACACAATGGTGTTGACGCCAGAACGTCATTAACAATGTTAAACGACGTCATGTTTAAAACGCATCATCTATACCAGTTTAAACACTCATATCTTTGTTATTTGTAAAGATAATCTCTTCAAATTTTCTGTAATTGTTCACAACAGCTAGATTTTCTTTCTTCTGTAAATATCTCACTTTTGACTTTTATTGCCAGAAGGCCCCTTATGTCAGATCTTGGCTCATATGTATCAGTGACAAAACCAACGGGTCCTACCTTTCGTGCCTGGTTGTATAGTGCCTGGTTCCATCAGATACTTGAAGGTGACAAGAAATCAATTATGCTCTGTAGTATGGCATTACCATCAAAGTTATGTGCAGCACTACATGGCCAATCTAATGTTTGTTCAATGTGTGATTGCAATCCATGCAGAAGTTTAGACTTGTCAGTTTTTGCGGAAATTCTATCAGGAGTTGTCAGTAATCATGGTACGGGTCCCTGAAGGAACTGCAGTGTCAACTCAAGGTCAACATTATGGTCAATATAAAGGTCATGCTGACCAAAGACGCTCCTTTAAGCTCTCATCTGGCTGATTACATTTTTTTAAATTGGAGAATCTCTTCTTGATCTCGCAAGCCACAAAGCTTTATTACCTTGTAGCATTTAATGGGGTTGTGAAAGACAGATTTTCAACTAAAAGTGAGTCAATGAAGTCTGCAACAACCTTCCTGGCAATGTCATCAGCCTCAATAAGATCCTTAGCTATGCCAGGCTTAGCAGGAACACCAAAAGACAAAAACTACGGGTTCATTGTCTTCAAATCTAGAACTAAAAAGATTGATGAAGCCAGAAACTGCCTCTAGTACTCCTTCTATTTTGCATTGGAGCAGATTGAATATTTCATTTCAGTCCATTGAAGAGATGTTTCAATATATTGAGTTCTGATGTGATGAGTAATACACCATTCCATCTGTAGTACCAAGTGTAGTTCTAGCTGCTGGAACCTATAAAACCTCTTTATTGTTTGTCTGAGAGTTATCTCAAAAGCATTTCTCAAGCAAAAAAACAATGATTGTGACACACTAAACCCATTTTATTGAAGTTCTTTCATCTGTGATGTGTATCAGACAAATTATGAGTGTAATCAGTTACACAGGTACATATTGTGCGTAGTTGTTGTGATTGCGTGCAATGAACTTTGGGTACAAGGCATACAGATAGAGCTGACATGCAATTCAAAGTTGTTTTCCTTGTAGCCCTAATCAGTGTCAACACCATCTGAATTATATCAATATACCTTGCCCAGAACTGAGCTGTTTCACAGTGACTGTCTTTCAGAACTTCCGATTTGAATGCATGGTATCTACTGTTTAAGTGAGCAAACAGCGAAGGTTGACAGATCACATAATCATAATAGTTTAAGTCACCTTAAATTAATAAGGAACTTCAATTTGTATCAGCCTTACAAAATGCTAAATTCTCTGACAGACTTTATACATGTAAAGTCAACAGCTGCTATACAGATATTCAGAATAACTTATGTATCATTTGGTAACACACATAACAGTTAAAATACAAGGCATTTATTAAATGAATACCTAAAACAGGTTAACCTAGTTAAAAGAAGTACACAAACCTGTGCCAGCATGCAAATAAGTATAAACAGGGCTTGTTAGAGACATTAACTTGAATGTTTAATGCTATTTTGAGGGTAACATACGTAACATGGGCCTGAAAAAAAAGTGTAAGCGACCATAATAAAGAACTTTAAATCATTTGAGCAGCAGCCTTATCAATTCACTATATTCTGTGACAGATGTAATACATGTATTGTCAATAACTCGGAAATAACGCAGTAAAACACTAAGTAACGTATACGACGGAAATAACTCGAGACATTTATAAAATTGATACTAAAAATATGTAACTGTGCTAGAAGAAGTTCATAAACCTGTGTCAGCATGCAAATATGTGCGAACATGTCATGGTTGAGACATTATCAGGGACGTTTAGTGCTATTTCGGGGGGGGGGAGGTAACGTATATAACGTGATGTTACACGTTAACGCTGCCACTCTAAGAGGGCTTACATCTTTTATTTTGTGTCTTATATAATGTAGTTTCAGAAAATCATAGTGTACAAATTTCCCCCTGGGGGGATGGGGGTCTATAGCCAGATCAAGGCTTATTGACCCCGTCTCAGAAAACAAGATCGACAAATACTCGAGTCAGAACGAAGACAAATATGCCATGCTCCAGAATGTTGCATATTTGAATAGCTAGGGCCATACATGCCTGGTGCAAAAAATCAAAACAGTAGTAGAATTTATTCGACCGTAACCTACCAATATTAGTTTAGTTGTTTAAATGATGATAACCTACAAATATCGGCAATTCTTCCCTACAGAAGAGGCATCGTGCCATACATATTTTTTTAAACCATCGACGCAGATATTTCTTTACATTCCTCGCGTTTTGACTATCATTCTTTCAGCGTCAGCGTCTTTTTTGCAGACGATACCAGCTTATACATAATTGTTGATTGCCCTGACTCTGCTGCGCAGATACTCACTTTGGATCTAGAAAGACTCTATAATTGGGCAGTGCATTGGCTTGTAAAATTTAATCCCATTTAAACTGAATCATTATTGTTTTCTAGAAGGGTTAATCTACAAGATCACCCAACTCTCTTTTTTAATGAAGTTCCAATACAAGAAGTTGTATATCATAAACATTTAGGGGTGTATTTATCTCAACCACATATTGATTTTATCACCGACTCGAATGTATCTTCTTAGAATGATTGGAAATCTCTTGAAACTATCTACCTTTCTTATATATGCTCTTTTTATTAGAATATGCTAATGTCCTATGGGACAACTGTACACAACAACAGTGTAATGAAATTGAAAGAAATCCAACTAGAAGCTGGACGTATTGGTTGAAATCGACACTCTACAAAGAGCTTGGATGGCTGAAACTCTCTGAGAGAAGGGATCTTCACAAACTGGTCTTGTTCTTACAAATGAATCATGGTTTATCGCCTCTTTATTATCAAATCTTCTACCTCTCCATGTTGGCGAATTATCAACTTATAGACTTCGAAATGCTGAAAACTATGTAGGCATTTATGCAAACACTCGTGCATATGCACAATCCTTTCTCCCTTAGTTCAACCTTACAGGCATAGATAAATACACCTGGACAGGTTCGATCAGCAGATACTCCAGCTGCATTTAAACACCTCCTAACCCTTGATACACCTAAAGTACCCACATATTACGACTGTGGTGATCGACTGGATCAAATCTCACATACACGCATTAGAACAGAATGTAGTTCCTAAAACCAGCATCTTTTTAGACGCAACTTGGTACAAAACCCCTATTGTTTTTGTGGTGAAATTGAAGATAACAAACACTTCCTTTTGACATGTCCTCGTCATAATCAGACGAGAGCTGAAATGGTCTTATCAATATAACGAAAAACAAACGTGCCACGGTGGAACTAACCATAGAGATTTTGCCTTTTGGCACTGACACTGTTTCAGAAGAGGTTAATACATCTATATTAAACTCTCCAAGCGTTTCTCTCAGTAAGAACAATAAAATTATATTGACACTTTTTGATAGATTTTCTGGGTACTGGGGTGGGTGGCGAACAAATTGCTTTGCTGTGTGTGCTAGGTTTCTGAATTCAATGATAACACTATAAGACTCTTTCAGCGTTTAGTTTCACTCACTTTCTTCACTTCTTTCTCTGTCTCTTGTATTCTTCCTCTCGTCTCTTCTTCTTACATTATTAATTTATCTCAGAATACTGCATTATTCAACCTCTTATAATTTCACATATATCTATAAAACCATAAACTATTTCAAAGCTGGACCACACTGTCAAGATCGTGGTATTGATAACCTGCAAGTGTACAAATCTTTCAAACATATACAGTTTTATTTGAAATGTCAAAGAGATATATTGTAAATAATATTCCTGTAGTCATATGGCTTTAACAGTATAAGAAATAAGATTAAGTGGTTTATTTCATTGTTGTTCAGTTTAGGGGGGAGGGTTAATTATTTAATAATATCTCACAAACTAGACGGTAAAAATTGCTAATTTTGCAACAATGGATCTTACATCATAATAACCCACAGGAAAAAATATAGAAAAATCTATTTTTTGAAACGTGCTTAATTATTGTTTTAACAATATGTGGCATTTGAAAATGAAAGCAAAATTGTCAACAAGTGAGATATTCAAAATATATAACTGTATATGACTGCAAAATGGGCTTGTTACACATTGCTTCTTTACTGACGACCTCACATTTAAATTTGAAATTAAGACTTTTATTTATGAGCACGAAAAATAATCCAGTATTCGTGTGAGGGTAGGATAGAAAAATCCGTCCCTCGGGATCACCGTTTGTCATCACTCGGCAAGCCTCGTGATGCCAAATGGTGAACCTCGGGAAAGATTTTTCTATCCTACCCGCACACTCATGATAGATTCTTATAATCCAACACAATGTAGAACTGCGCACCCAATAGTAGTCCAGCTTATGCAAAAGGCGTTGATGAAAGACCATTTGCAGACATCATGTGGGCTATCTTCTGTATAGTTTTGTTGTGTTGAGATTCACATGATCGTTTGTCTCTAAAACCACGTTGATTGCCGGCGAGGATCTCGTGTCTATCGAAATGATCCATCATTGAGCTATGAACGCTGTGTTCGAGCACCGTACAGACAATAGTCGTCAGGGATACGGGAGGGTAGGTGTTTCTCTCCTTTTTTGAAGGCTGGGACTATGTGGTTATAGTCTCGTCTAGATTGGTGCTTTGCAGCAGACTTTAAGATAAAGGCAGGAAACTCGCCTGGGCATGTTGCTATGTGTATCTTGGGGTCTCGGAGGAGCTTGAGAACGCCGTTTCGATGCAATTGGATTGAATCCATAGTAGGATGGTCGCTTGTTCCTTTTTTGGGGTGTATTGTGACGTTGTCACTTTCCCATTGGTATCCTGTAGTCCGGTAGAAAACAAGAATGACCTGGAACTTGATTTTAAAGTTTTTTTCTTCACGGATTCTTGTTGTTCAGACATTGTACATGATGAATCCAACTGATGCCACTCTGGCATTATTGAGCGTTTTGAAAAATTCAACATGGCGTCCAAGATGGCCGTCAGTTATGCTCCTAACACCTATCTGACCAACAGGTTCGATAAAAAGAGCTCTATTTTTTACTTTTTATGGATGTTTAGAGGCTAAATGATACAGACAATTAAAATGGAACATTGATTTGATTCAGAAGGTTGAAATATTAAAGATGGCGCCCAAGATAGCCGTCATTTAGTCCCCTAAGACCTATGTGACCAAAAAACGCCATAAAAAGCATATTAATGTTGACTTTGTATGGCTTTTTAGAGTCTAAATAATACAAGTGATTAAAATGGAATATTGTTTGATTCAGAGGGTTGAACTATTTACGATGGTGTCCAAGATGGCCGCCATTTTAAAGCAAAATCCCACTTGAAATCAGAATCACAGTTAATAACTTTTTTTCAGATAGTTTTCAACAGTAGTTGCATTCGGCGAATTTGACTGGCATGATGTTGTTGCGTTTCAGTGTTGTAATATATCCAAGTTGTCGTACAAGATGGCAGAAATAGCAGGATTTATATTGTGGAATCACATGGGGTTTTATTATACACTGCACTGAAAAAATAACGGACTTATTTTTTCATAATGGTAATGTTTTTGGTGTGTCTTTGTTCTGGTAATCGTATCCATCAATCCATGCACTACTTTCAAGACTACTTTTGGCTGGATCTGATAATACGAACCTTAATATCATATTATTCTCATAAAAGTTCCTACTTTGGGCAAACATTCTGTCAAGAAATAATGGAGTGATAAATGCCAGGGTATGCTGAACGAACGATATCACCGAAAACTCTGTGACAGCGTGCTTGCTTAAAGTACACACCTTCTTTTTTTAATCAATATGCGGGAAAAATCAGCTTGAAGTAGTTTATGGATGGATTGCTAAAAAATAAAATTACCAAAAAAAAAGAGGGAAATACTTTTCACTTATGGGGTGCAGTGTATCAACAAACCAACGAGTAAGAGATATATCTGCATGCTGCAGATGTTAATTACCATCATGACTGCTGGTTGGGTGTAACCATTTAAGACATTCCTGCTGCTTCGGAGAAACTGTAAAATACAGGCCTGTTGGTCCGGTGCAGTTGTAACAACCATTACTACGTTACTAGTCTGGTGCAAGTGCAACAGACAGCGCAGATGGTTGGATATTTCTATAACAACTATGAATACTAGTACTGGTCTGGTGCAAGTTTTTCAGACATGCATGCGAATAGGTGCAAGTTTAACAGACATGACTGCTTGTTAGGTGCAACTGTTAAAGACATGACAAATGGTCGGATGCAATTGTTACAGACATGGCTGATGGCTGAGTGCAAATATAACATTCATGGATGCTGATAAGATGAAACTGTAAGAGACATGCATGCTGATTGTATGCAACATATAAAGATATGACTACTGGTCAGGTGCTACTGTAACATACATGCCTGATGGTCTGGTGCAATTGTGCTTAACAGCCCACTGGTCGGGTACAAGCATAGAAGACATAACTGCGGGTCTGAGGCGGGTGTAACAGACATACCTGCTGGCACAGCCCCACAACTACAAATGTGTTTGCAAATCTTACAGAAATGCATGCTTGTATTCGATGTGCCAAATGACCAGGTGCAACTGTCACAAACATGCCTGCTGTTTCAGAGCAAAGTTTACAGACATGGGTACTGCAACAGGCCTGATAGTCTCGTGAAGCTGTTATATATATAACTGCTGGCCTGGAGTCTTGGTTTCAGACATGTGTGCTTAATTAAACATAGAAATGGTAAAAATGTCTACTGACCCTGTGGCAATAATGGCTGGGTTGCTGGTCTGGTACAAGTATAACAGACATGCACACTGATCCAACGCACGAGTACCCAGCATTCCTGTTAGTCGGGTGCAATTGTAACATACATTATTGCTGGTGTGATGTAACAAACACACATGCCTGCAGATCCTGCGTCTCGGCAACAGGCATACATGTGTGCTGTTTCAGTACCACATAATTTGCATGCATGCTGGTAAGAATGTCATGTGATGGCCTGGTAGCAATACATGGATGCCGTTCGATGAAACTTAAACAGATATGCCTGAGAACTTGGTACCATTCAATCAGACATGTCTCCTTTGAAAATCAAGGAGAAAAGCTCCTCGATCGATGCCCCTCCACCAGACTTGCCAACTTAAACTGTGAAACTTTAGCAGGCAAGACTATTGCTACGTTGTCAATGCAAGATACATGCCTGCTGGTCCAGTGAGACTCCATTGCTATGTCGCTGCAGCTACAACAAATATGTATTCTGGCCTAGTTTAACTTCCACAAACACCACTGCTGTTCAAACATGTCTACTGGTTGAGTGATGTGCAAGATGGGTGCTTGCTGGACCGTTACCACTCAATCAATACACCTGCCGATCTTTAACCACTCAATCAGTATGCCTGCCGATCTTTTACCACTCATTCCTGCATGCTTGCTGGTGTTGTGTATCTCTATTTGCCATACCTGCGTGTATGGTGTCTCACTATCAGCCGTGCCTGCTGGTGTGGAGCCTCACTATAGGCCATGCCTTCTGGTGTGATGCCTCATTATCAGTCATGCCTTCTGGTGTGTTGTCTCACCATAGGCCACGCCTTCTGGTGTGGTCACTCATTATCAACCATGCCAATTGGTGTGGTGCCTCACTATAGGCCATGTCTGCTGGTTAGTTGCCACTGCAACCAACATTTTGACTAGTTGAGTGCAGATAGAAAGATGGCTACAAATATGGTGCTACTTGTACAGGTGTCATCACATCAGACATGTTTGCTGAACTGGGCCCAATATTACAATGCTTCCTTGAAGTTAAGGACGACTTAAGGGAAGTATTGATATTTCAAAATGTTACATTAAATGTTTAATGAATTGACAAGATCGATGCAGTACGTATGGTCAAAGACACCATTGTGATCTACAGAAAAAACGAAGCTATTTTGATTTTAATAAGTTCGAAACGTTATTTTAATCAATACTTAACTAAAGTCTTCCTTAACTTTAAGGAAGCATTGTTATTTTGGACCCTAGTGCCATTCTCAGATATGCCTGCATTTACAGTGCAACTCTATTATACACGTATACCAGGTTTGTTTATTCAGATATGTGTGTTTGTAAAGTCATCTGGCCTGTTACAAATCCATCATTATGCCTACATGTAGGGTGCCACTCCCACGGGTTTGAAAAATTTGTTGGCTACGATCTTGGAAGCCATCTTGAATATGTCAAATGCTGAGTGATAGCATCACTGGGATCACAAGGATGATGTCTGTAATTCAAGAATCAGTAAAATAAGCATTTTGCATGCAAATCCCTGGACTTTGTCGGTCTCAGGGAAGATTTTCTTATACTTTTTGTAATAAACTGCCATCTTGGCGGCCATCTTGTCCGCATTCTTATTTTATTTGGTTACAAGCTAGTATGTTCAGTTAGATTCCAACTTCATAGCAAGAAAGAAAATGGGTTTGAGACATTATTTTCCGTATCACACAATTTTTCTCTTATAATTGTCCTCCATCTTGGACGCCATCTTGGATATATAGAAATGCTCAATGATGCCAGAATGGCATCACTCGGATTTTTCAAGGACAATGTATGCACTACCAGAATCAACAAAGAAAAAAAGTTTAAAATCAAGTTCCAGGTCCCCCTAAAATTCGCCCGAATACTGCCGGACTACTGGGTCAGGTGTGGTGCTTGATTGTATCGATTCCTGATCTTTGCCTTCTTTCTTACATTGTCTTCCCTAGTGTATGCAAAAACAAACTTGTCGTTCAAGATCTCCACTTTTGAGCTGCTGTGCATGTCGCTATGAATGAAGGCAATTTTTGTTTTTCAGCGGGCTAACACCTGTAGATTCATGTCGTTTGCTCTTGACATATGACCAGAACATCTTGAGGTTTTCTTTCAGGTCATTGCTGACTATCTCTTCCATGTACATGCGCGGATCCGTTTGTTTAGTTGATACCACTATAAGCGGGCCATCATCGTCCCGCCATCATCATCGTCCCGCCAGCGAAACGCCATTTAAATAGCGTTTCGTTGGCGGGACGATGGTGGCTCATCACTGAATGCTGACTTGGTAGCTTTGTGGTTTTACAGGGGATCCAGACCAGTATCGCTAAGAGGCCCTATATTTTTGTGGTTATTCAGGGGGGGGGGGGGTGTCCGGACCCCCTATCCCCCCTCTGGATCCGCACATGGTGTACTTCTTGTGGTCTGATCCCATGTCCTTCTGTGCTTGCATCTTTAACCGCTTGTATCTGTTCCAGTCGAAACGGCTCTTGGTGGCGTACCATTTTGTACGCAAATACGCATGTGCGTACAACTTGACGCTGCAAGTATAGGGTTTTCCGTCACAGCTAAACCTGTCTTAAGTGGCCGCTCAAAAATAGACAAAAACGGCCTTAATGATAAATGGTAGCTTAATGAAGGTCGAAAGTATTGCAGAATGCTCCCCTTGGAGCATTCTGCAATTCGTTTGACCTGCATTAAGCGATAATTGGTCTTGATAACCAATTTTAGTTCTTCTTTTTCGGAGTGGCCGCATTAGACAGGTTTTACAGTATGTAATTTTTGAAGTAAAATGTAACTTAACAGTGTTTAATTTTGTGTCTTGAGGACTCATTTTAACCCTTTGAAATGACATAAAACCATTGTCTACCACAGGGCTTCACTACTGCCACCTTACAGGAGGTAGTACCTCCATAACCCTTTAAGTGAACGTACTCTATAAAATGCCCCAGGAACGCAGCTGGCTCTTAGTCTATTTTGCATTGTGAAATGCTCTGTTCTTCACGTCTTGAAGCTCGCCGTAGCCGAGTATCCACCTACTATGGATGAGTATGTCTGGCCGGAGTCTGCTTAGTCGGATCGTGATTTTTGTGTGGATAGTTCTAAAATAAGATTTATATATGCCACTAAAATGTTTATACCCCTAGGAAATGTTGCATTATGTGCAATTTCTACTTGGTTTCGCTGTTACCCAACTTGTTTATGGGTAACAAATACAATACAATACAAATAATTTATTATAGTCTCACTTCTACATAACCGGGCCGCGTAGCGCAGTCGGTAACGTGTCTGGCTACAGATGCGTGTCTGACTGCAGATCCAGGGGTCACGAGTTCGATCCCGGCCCGGTACCATACTTGAGATTGATCATGAAATAATTTCTACTGTCATTCTCCTCCTTCCGCTGATTTATTCAAGAAGGGATGTTGTCATTTTCTAAGCGAAAGTATGTGCACAAATTACTGGTTAACCGCTTGCTCAAGCCTGCCCAGGAAAAAGTGTGGTTAAGTGAACTGACCGTCCCGCAATGACCATAGCTGTTGACATGGGACGTAAAGCAACAAAAACAAACAAACTTCTACATATACAAAATTAAACCTGAAACGTGTTGCATACTAAAATATGTAAGAACCATTCTTTAAGAATTATGAGAGGCTGTTTAAAATAGAAATTCTGATTGTATTTACAAATATTTTCAGACATTTATAAAAAAATCAATTGTAAAAATTTAATTACTCAAACTGGTTGTCAAACATGAAATGGCAAGTAAAACAAGAAATTAAGACTGGGTTTGGGAAATGAAGACCATTTAATGCAAAGCTAAAGCGCAATTATAGATTAGATAATGCACAGTACTGTAAGACAGTAAGAGCCAGCTTAGAATGAATAGCATAAGTCTATATTATTATTGCACTGGCAAAAAATAATGATAGTAATCATCTCCGTAATAATTTCCATATTGTAACATTGTCACCTTGTAAGTCGATAATCCATCTCAAAATATTGTCACTTTGTTACGGGTAAGTAAATACTCTGGCTTGATGCGCCTGCACGGGCCTGCAGGCTGATCAATGTATCTGCTTTCCCACGAGTATTCACATTATACGTCATTCCAGTATGGGCTGTTTTGCTTTATCTGTCAATATTTTCTGGTTTTGAGAGTTGAGAAAATATTTAACTATGGATAAAATAAAGAGAAAATCCTTGCATTGTTCCATACTTTCTTGGAGATCATGAAATAATTTCTACAGTCATTCTCCTCCCTTTCGCTGAATCTTTCAAGAAAGGTTCGGCTAAAACACAGTATTGGTGCTGATGAGTGTCTCACTAGGCAAAAAACAAAACACTCGATACGATAATATATTTTCATTTTCTACATAGTTTTTACACATCTTGCCTAAAACTAGTCTTTGTTTTTGAAAATGTTCCTTCATATAATTTTTTTATACTTTTACTTCTGCCTGTTAATAGATTACGGACACTACACCTAAGATATAACATGCAAGATAAGAGCAAAAATATAAATATTTGCAGTTCTTTTTCTCTGAAATAACAATGGGAGAAACTGGTTAGCATTATGAGAGGCCAAACAAAGAAGATAAACGCTTAAAGATGCAAAATATAAGCATATCTTTACGACAACCATTGGCTGAATTTGTCAAAAATTGCGCTCTATCAGATTGCATCTCTCCACTTTTATCAGAAGTATATCTCTTTATATATATATATATATATATATATATATATATATATATATATATATATATATATATATATATATATATATATATATATATATATATATATATATATATATATATATAAGAAACCTGAATTATTTGGGATTTAAATGATACGATTTTTAAATTGATACTGCATAACGCTTATAAATGGCTATTTTGGAAGCACATTATAGACCATATCTCCAAAACGGTCAATGTTAGCAGCTTGAAATTTTCGGGCAAACAAGATCTGTCAATGCCTTTCTGCATAACCCTTATAAAGTGTTCCTTTATTGCACAGTTCTTCTGTAGCATAGATATAACATGAAAAAACTTAAATCCACACCAATACTGTGTTTTAGCCGGTTGTTGCCAGTTACGAATGGTAACATGTAGGTGAACTGACCGTCCCGTCATGACCATAGTTGTTGACTGAGACGTTAAGCAATATTATTATATAACTAAGAAAAAAGACTGAATTTCATTGGCTTAGAGCGCTCACGTGGCCAGTCAATATATTGTCATATTCACTGGCTTGCGCGCGCTTGCCAGTGTATATTAGTTACTAAAATTAGACTCCTTGCTGTTTTTTCCGTTCTGGTTCTGCTTTTCTAAAGCGTGGCTAATAATCATGTCGTAGATGCTGAGAACGCAACAAATCACGCACTGGAGCTTATCTATTTCGATTTTAATGCACAATAAACGGCGAAAACAGATTTCAAGCTATGGAAACAGTGCACATTAAAACCGGGGCATCAACGGGGGTTAACTGGAAAAACGTGTAACGACGGGTAAGGTGTCAACGCATCAACGGGTTTTGCAAGGATTTCATGGTACGTTTTTTAATCTTTCCTTTATATTATCCTAGCATATTTTTTTGACGTTGCAAATCAGAATTTTAATTATTGCAGGAGCTGTAGAAATCAATTTTGTCTCTTACAATGCAAAAATGCTGTAAAAAGATGCTTTAGGAAAGTTGTCGTTGTGCGCCCCATTTTACAGACCCTATGGTAAAAGGTCGCAAAAACACATTTCATAGCATTCAAAGTTGATTTTCTAGCAAAAGTAGTAAGTCAAGGAGCCCAATTCGGTATTTGCAAATTGGATAAACGCCAAATTGATAAATGCTAAAAAAAGAAAAAAAAATCCAGGCAAGGAAAATGCATTTAATGTTAGGTGTATGTTTATAATGCGAGACGTCGGGTAAGTTGAGTGTGACGACGGTGAAAATTATGTGAATCAGCGGGTGTTGATAACGCGCGTTCCATCTAAAATGGAGTGTAAAACGAAATAGCTAATTTTTGATTCACATTTTTATCCCCAAAACCAACAAGGATCGAAGACATAGCGATCAGCCTGAGGCCTATCCGTCTTTCTGCCCGTTAGTCCGTCTGTCTGTCCGTCTGTTTGTAACTTTTATACTCTTTGAGATATATTGACTATATTTGGTAAGTATATTAATCATACCAAGACGGTGGGCCAGGTGCAAGAAATATTGCTTTCCCTAGCTTCCGGTATAATTTATTAATGAACTTTATCGCGAAAATCTTGTAAAGCATGTAAACTTTTATATTGCTTGGTATGTTTTTGATACCATTTAATGTTTGATGGGCATATAATGTCGAGGCAAGAGGCGTGTCTCGGTCAATTATTCCCCTTGAATGAACTTAGCTGGGGGAAGCTTGTGTGTCTTTTGTTTTCTTCAATGGCAAACAAAGACAATGCGTGACATGTATACATTTCTTTTCTCCATTGCTTTATATTTGAAATAACAAACATTTGATTTGATTCTTTCCGTTCCATCAACACTCTTTCAGTTATGTAGGGACGAGTCTTCCTGGGTTGAACCAGTACTAAGCTAGCCTAAGCATAAATGTGTCTTGCTCTTGAGACACAATGCAGTGACGCCCGTGAGGCTCGAATTCGCGGTCCCTCAGTCTCGAGTCAAGCACTCTACCACTGAACCACTGCGCTCCTTAATTAACAAAGTTAACGTGAAAGTATTTCAGGGTGACCTCCACTAATTTCTCCTGCTTAAATACCTAGGGAAATCCCTGCTATGGTAAACTAAGCATAGCCCGTGTAGACATCGAATGCTCTGACGAGACCGTCTGGTACAGCCAATTTCACCTGTCATTGGGCCAGTACTTATCATATATATGCAAGAACCATCTTTGAACACCAAAAGCTAAAGTATCTTACTGAGCTGGAGATCTACCTTTTTGTCTCAACATTTATCTATTTTCATATTTTGTGTTTGCGAGAAGCGTGAACTCTCGTTTGCCTAGGCGTATGCGCAGACTCGTCCAAATGTTCGCTGCTCGCCGATGCGGTAAGCACCGTTTGTCGGCCAAATATGAGTACAAATCAAAAACCATTCAGCGCTGTAATAGCCTATCCCGGGTATCAAGCGTTTCGATACACTTGAGTTCGAGCGAGATTCTACAGGTTTTTAATTTTACCATGGGCGGATCCAGAGGGGGGATAGGGGTCCGGACCCCCTGGAAAATCACAGGTTATATGGTTTCTATAGGAGATAAGCAATTGGACCCCCCCCCTGGAAATAGTTGGACCCCCTCCCCTGAAATTTGAATGTTGGATCCCCTCTGGAACCTCTGAAAATGATAGTTTTCTATGAAAGTAACCGTTGGTCTTCTGTAAAATAAGTTGAGGACCAAAAAGACGTTGTCATAGCTTTTTATATGTCAGATAAACCTGGACCAACCCTGACGAAAATTCCTGGATCCGGGCATGTTTACTTTTGCTTTGATTTGATACTTTACATATCATTCAACATTTTTTCAGTTATTTTGGGACGGGTCTTCCTGGGTTAAAATAGTACTAAGCAAAGAGTAATGAATTTTGCTCAAGAACATAACGTACTGAATGCATTTGTGCCAGTGCGGCTCAAACTTGAATACCTGGGTCTCGAGTCAAGCACTCTAACACTGAGCCACTGCACTTCAGGTTTTTCATTACAACTGTCCATTTACATATGGTTGACCGTACTTCTATATGTACTGGACAAAAAAAAAAAGAAAGCTTACACTGAATGTTTTTCCGCCAATATGCATGTACACGTATGCCTTTATCATTCATGTCACCGAATATGGCGCGAGACCACAATTAATTTAACTATATAGTTTAATCATTCATTACAGCACCTCCTATTATACATGATGAAGCTGGCTTTCTTCTGAAGCTTTTCCCCACTCAAACATGGCCTGGGAGTCATTCTAATCACTGACTAGATAGGGCAAGTTCGGCTCGTTTTGGAACCACAGGAGTTTAGACAAACCCTATGTGACACAGCAGTCGTGTTGGCTATCTTAACAGCATTTTACTTAGGTGTGCAGAGGCCTCAATTTTCCTAGAATTACCAGTTACCGGGACAGAAGCAACATTTTCTGAAAGCTTATTCATTGGGCAGTTCAGACATACCCAATAACAAGGATGCTCACATGAATTGGTAGATTTACAGCCCACTAAAAGGGGAACTATTTGCGCGAAAGAACATCCTTATTGTGTACAACCAATCAAGGGACATAATTGTGGTCTGATTCCTATCAGACCCTAATTTTACTCTTTATTGAGAAAATAAATCTATATACCAACAACTATACATTCACTGAACTTGTGAAAGCAATATGAGAACAACAGAATGAGAATTCAAGATGTGACAGCCAATCAAACACACATAACATATTTCGGAAAAAACAGCCTTCAGAGGGGGCATTTTTTCCAGGCCGAGACTTCAATATTTTTGCAATATCTTTCTTATTTCTTGAAATTTTAGAATGAATTAAAAAATGCCAGAATCTCTGAAGTTCCTCCTCTCTACATAGTCCAAAAGTGATGGTAAAATATCTGCCCTGTAGGTGTATGGCAATTTTAAACTTAAATTTCAGTAATCTTTATTAAATTTAATAAATTTCGAGCTTCAAATTCAAATTTAAAGAGGAAATTGACAATCAAAACTGCTGAATTTTAGTTTTGATTATTTACATAGCAATGCCAAATACAATAGGAGGCCGTCCATTATATGAGTGTGTGATGCTGAAGAATGTGAAGCAGTCAAACACAGCATGCGTCTGTGAGCCGTCAACAAATTGTCGACAGGAATACAAAACACCACCTGGACGACATATGCATATGCAGCTCTTTTTCATAAAAAGTGACAGGGTCACTTATTCTATGATGTCTGTTATTGCTTAGAATTCCCCCAATTCTGACACCATGCAAAAATGAGTATAAATGTGACAGGAAAGTCCTTTTTCATCCTTTTCATATTCAGCAGTGTCAGACACAATTCAAGGTGGGGCATTTTGTCCTTCCAGGGCATATCCACTCATTATGCAGACTCCAATGATGCTTGTGTAGACTCCAAGGAGGCATCTAATTCACCTAGAACTTAGTAATTCAGTACAAAAAAAATCTTACCGAAGGTTTTGGAATCGGCGGTTTCTTGTTATATGACGGTGACTGCTCAATATAGAAGAACCACTGTATAGTCTGGCATGGTGTTGTCACTTATAACCGGTGGACTTGTTCAATTGTCCCATAGACTCCATAACCTAATCATAAATAAATAAGAATAATTAATTACTCATTGAAACACTGTCTGACAAGTGGTACAGAGTTACTTTTTTAGTTTCAATCAGTTAATCAGAGACTCCAAGAGCAACAGCAGTTTGATCAGAGTCCAAACTATTTATGGACAAAAACACCATTTGAGATCACACTGGTTATGCTGTATTTACCCTAAATATTCCACCTGGTAGGCATGAGCAAGTAGTTTCAATCTAGATCAAACAATTTGGATAGGAGCAGTCTGATCAGGGCTTATATAACTTGCCTATATCACAATCATGATGTCCGATTGTGAAATGGGGTGGGGGGGGGGTCAAAAGATTTCAAGATAAGCTTGCAGAGAAGCTACAGTGTGTCAATATTTAGAGTAAATACGGTAATTACCATATTTAAATCTAGTGCCAAGAAAACATGTTAGCATGGTCAGGAAATGCCACAATCACAAACTACAGGTCAACCAGCCATCACATCCCGAGGAAGAGACACTCTAACACAGACACCCACACAATAGCAAGAACACAATAAAAGCCGACTGCAGCTCTCTTACTCAGCAAGACAAATTTTAAAAAAAATAAGGAAGGACACTATAAACTACCTTGTAAATTAGTTACCCTCCCCCCCCACTCGGCACATACAAACACACAAAATTGGAGCAACAGTAGATATTGATTCAACATTTGATAAGGGCTATAAAGTTCGGACTTTTTCACTGTCCTGATAGGCATTTTTGAGCTGTCCGAGGCCACAAAGTAGCTGGCCAGTGTTGAGGTGGGACCTGCCTGTCTCAGAGTGAGCTTGTTATTTTAAACAAACAACTCCATATAGGCTTGAATCTACAGTCTAGATGGATTAGGAATACACTTTTGCACCTTATTTCGACATGTACCAATTGTCGACACATTACAAAAGCCTAGAAATCTCAGTTTTAACCAAAATTAACAAAAATATGGCTCATTTTTTCTTCAAAAGCTTGTACTTGAGCTTATTTCTTATCTCTAGGCAAAATATCATGTCAATAGGGACCTAAGCATCTCAAAAACCCAAAAATAGAAATTTGCTCCAACTGCCAGATCGCTCATCAGACCCTAATTTTACTCTTTATTGAGAAAATAAATCTATATACCAACAACTATACATTCACTGAACTTGTGAAAGCAATATGAGAACAACAGAATGAGAATTCAAGATGTGACAGCCAATCAAACACACATAACATATTTCGGAAAAAACAGCCTTCAGAGGGGGCATTTTTTCCAGGCCGAGACTTCAATATTTTTGCAATATCTTTCTTATTTCTTGAAATTTTAGAATGAATTAAAAAATGCCAGAATCTCTGAAGTTCCTCCTCTCTACATAGTCCAAAAGTGATGGTAAAATATCTGCCCTGTAGGTGTATGGCAATTTTAAACTTAAATTTCAGTAATCTTTATTAAATTTAATAAATTTCGAGCTTCAAATTCAAATTTAAAGAGGAAATTGACAATCAAAACTGCTGAATTTTAGTTTTGATTATTTACATAGCAATGCCAAATACAATAGGAGGCCGTCCATTATATGAGTGTGTGATGCTGAAGAATGTGAAGCAGTCAAACACAGCATGCGTCTGTGAGCCGTCAACAAATTGTCGACAGGAATACAAAACACCACCTGGACGACATATGCATATGCAGCTCTTTTTCATAAAAAGTGACAGGGTCACTTATTCTATGATGTCTGTTATTGCTTAGAATTCCCCCAATTCTGACACCATGCAAAAATGAGTATAAATGTGACAGGAAAGTCCTTTTTCATCCTTTTCATATTCAGCAGTGTCAGACACAATTCAAGGTGGGGCATTTTGTCCTTCCAGGGCATATCCACTCATTATGCAGACTCCAATGATGCTTGTGTAGACTCCAAGGAGGCATCTAATTCACCTAGAACTTAGTAATTCAGTACAAAAAAAATCTTACCGAAGGTTTTGGAATCGGCGGTTTCTTGTTATATGACGGTGACTGCTCAATATAGAAGAACCACTGTATAGTCTGGCATGGTGTTGTCACTTATAACCGGTGGACTTGTTCAATTGTCCCATAGACTCCATAACCTAATCATAAATAAATAAGAATAATTAATTACTCATTGAAACACTGTCTGACAAGTGGTACAGAGTTACTTTTTTAGTTTCAATCAGTTAATCAGAGACTCCAAGAGCAACAGCAGTTTGATCAGAGTCCAAACTATTTATGGACAAAAACACCATTTGAGATCACACTGGTTATGCTGTATTTACCCTAAATATTCCACCTGGTAGGCATGAGCAAGTAGTTTCAATCTAGATCAAACAATTTGGATAGGAGCAGTCTGATCAGGGCTTATATAACTTGCCTATATCACAATCATGATGTCCGATTGTGAAATGGGGTGGGGGGGGGGGGGTCAAAAGATTTCAAGATAAGCTTGCAGAGAAGCTACAGTGTGCCAATATTTAGAGTAAATACGGTAATTACCATATTTAAATCTAGTGCCAAGAAAACATGTTAGCATGGTCAGGAAATGCCACAATCACAAACTACAGGTCAACCAGCCATCACATCCCGAGGAAGAGACACTCTAACACAGACACCCACACAATAGCAAGAACACAATAAAAGCCGACCGCAGCTCTCTTACTCAGCAAGACAAATTTTAAAAAAAAATAAGGAAGGACACTATAAACTACCTTGTAAATTAGTTACCCTCCCCCCCACTCGGCACATACAAACACACAAAATTGGAGCAACAGTAGATATTGATTCAACATTTGATAAGGGCTATAAAGTTCGGACTTTTTCACTGTCCTGATAGGCATTTTTGAGCTGTCCGAGGCCACAAAGTAGCTGGCCAGTGTTGAGGTGGGACCTGCCTGTCTCAGAGTGAGCTTGTTATTTTAAACAAACAACTCCATATAGGCTTGAATCTACAGTCTAGATGGATTAGGAATACACTTTTGCACCTTATTTCGACATGTACCAATTGTCGACACATTACAAAAGCCTAGAAATCTCAGTTTTAACCAAAATTAACAAAAATATGGCTCATTTTTTCTTCAAAAGCTTGTACTTGAGCTTATTTCTTATCTCTAGGCAAAATATCATGTCAATAGGGACCTAAGCATCTCAAAAACCCAAAAATAGAAATTTGCTCCAACTGCCAGATCGCTCAGAACAGACCCTAATTTTACTCTTTATTGAGAAAATAAATCTATATACCAACAACTATACATTCACTGAACTTGTGAAAGCAATATGAGAACAACAGAATGAGAATTCAAGATGTGACAGCCAATCAAACACACATAACATATTTCAGAAAAAACAGCCTTCAGAGGGGGCATTTTTTCCAGGCCGAGACTTCAATATTTTTGCAATATCTTTCTTATTTCTTGAAATTTTAGAATGAATTAAAAAATGCCAGAATCTCTGAAGTTCCTCCTCTCTACATAGTCCAAAAGTGATGGTAAAATATCTGCCCTGTAGGTGTATGGCAATTTTAAACTTAAATTTCAGTAATCTTTATTAAATTTAATAAATTTCGAGCTTCAAATTCAAATTTAAAGAGGAAATTGACAATCAAAACTGCTGAATTTTAGTTTTGATTATTTACATAGCAATGCCAAATACAATAGGAGGCCGTCCATTATATGAGTGTGTGATGCTGAAGAATGTGAAGCAGTCAAACACAGCATGCGTCTGTGAGCCGTCAACAAATTGTCGACAGGAATACAAAACACCACCTGGACGACATATGCATATGCAGCTCTTTTTCATAAAAAGTGACAGGGTCACTTATTCTATGATGTCTGTTATTGCTTAGAATTCCCCCAATTCTGACACCATGCAAAAATGAGTATAAATGTGACAGGAAAGTCCTTTTTCATCCTTTTCATATTCAGCAGTGTCAGACACAATTCAAGGTGGGGCATTTTGTCCTTCCAGGGCATATCCACTCATTATGCAGACTCCAATGATGCTTGTGTAGACTCCAAGGAGGCATCTAATTCACCTAGAACTTAGTAATTCAGTACAAAAAAAATCTTACCGAAGGTTTTGGAATCGGCGGTTTCTTGTTATATGACGGTGACTGCTCAATATAGAAGAACCACTGTATAGTCTGGCATGGTGTTGTCACTTATAACCGGTGGACTTGTTCACTTGTCCCATAGACTCCATAACCTAATCATAAATAAATAAGAATAATTAATTACTCATTGAAACACTGTCTGACAAGTGGTACAGAGTTACTTTTTAAGTTTCAATCAGTTAATCAGAGACTCCAAGAGCAACAGCAGTTTGATCAGAGTCCAAACTATTTATGGACAAAAACACCATTTGAGATCACACTGGTTATGCTGTATTTACCCTAAATATTCCACCTGGTAGGCATGAGCAAGTAGTTTCAATCTAGATCAAACAATTTGGATAGGAGCAGTCTGATCAGGGCTTATATAACTTGCCTATATCACAATCATGATGTCCGATTGTGAAATGGGGTGGGGGGGGGGTCAAAAGATTTCAAGATAAGCTTGCAGAGAAGCTACAGTGTGCCAATATTTAGAGTAAATACGGTAATTACCATATTTAAATCTAGTGCCAAGAAAACATGTTAGCATGGTCAGGAAATGCCACAATCACAAACTACAGGTCAACCAGCCATCACATCCCGAGGAAGAGACACTCTAACACAGACACCCACACAATAGCAAGAACACAATAAAAGCCGACCGCAGCTCTCTTACTCAGCAAGACAAATTTTAAAAAAAAAATAAGGAAGGACACTATAAACTACCTTGTAAATTAGTTACCCTCCCCCCCACTCGGCACATACAAACACACAAAATTGGAGCAACAGTAGATATTGATTCAACATTTGATAAGGGCTATAAAGTTCGGACTTTTTCACTGTCCTGATAGGCATTTTTGAGCTGTCCGAGGCCACAAAGTAGCTGGCCAGTGTTGAGGTGGGACCTGCCTGTCTCAGAGTGAGCTTGTTATTTTAAACAAACAACTCCATATAGGCTTGAATCTACAGTCTAGATGGATTAGGAATACACTTTTGCACCTTATTTCGACATGTACCAATTGTCGACACATTACAAAAGCCTAGAAATCTCAGTTTTAACCAAAATTAACAAAAATATGGCTCATTTTTTCTTCAAAAGCTTGTACTTGAGCTTATTTCTTATCTCTAGGCAAAATATCATGTCAATAGGGACCTAAGCATCTCAAAAACCCAAAAATAGAAATTTGCTCCAACTGCCAGATCGCTCAGAACAGGCTCGAGACCACAATTAATTTAACTATATAGTTTAATCATTCATTACAGCACCTCCTATTATACATGATGAAGCTGGCTTTCTTCTGAAGCTTTTCCCCACTCAAACATGGCCTGGGAGTCATTCTAATCACTGACTAGATAGGGCAAGTTCGGCTCGTTTTGGAACCACAGGAGTTTAGACAAACCCTATGTGACACAGCAGTCGTGTTGGCTATCTTAACAGCATTTTACTTAGGTGTGCAGAGGCCTCAATTTTCCTAGAATTACCAGTTACCGGGACAGAAGCAACATTTTCTGAAAGCTTATTCATTGGGCAGTTCAGACATACCCAATAACAAGGATGCTCACATGAATTGGTAGATTTACAGCCCACTAAAAGGGGAACTATTTGCGCGAAAGAACATCCTTATTGTGTACAACCAATCAAGGGACATAATTGTGGTCTGATTCCATATGAAAGACTGAAGGTCAAGATCCCAGTTGAAGGAAGCTTTGAATTTTATCTCCACTTCATACCTCCTTTATGCTTGATTTTTTTTAAATTTAATTTTGGTCAATTATTCTCCTCAATACGATGATGTTCAGAATCCCTGATTTAACTTTACCCAGAATCCCTGGCTCAACTACGCAGACTCATATCACATTTAAGGTGTTGACGACCAAGTATAAAGATATATTTCAGACCTTACTTGGGCTTGCAAGGCAATTTTCATGCTCATCCTTGTGCCACTGCGCATGATAACTATAATGCTTAAAAGATGTGGCGCTTTTGTCTTTGGGCTCCGTCATGAAAATATGTATAAGAATGCCAATAATTGTCGATATTTGGGTATTTGTGAGCATGATCAGTTTCAGGCTTGGTCAAGTTGAGCATGAAACACGTATTTTTTGCCTCATAGGCTGGGTATTATGCGCCGTTTTGTGGGAAGCTTCGTCTTGTGCTTTGCTTTTGGTTTAAGCCTTGATCGGGTTGTAGGGTATGCAGACTGGTCTCATACATTTTGGATTTGTAAAGGTTGGAATGGTAGTGATTGACTTTGTGATGGCATATTCGTCACATTTACGTGAAAAAAAAAACGTTGCGACTTCGTGACCTTACGCTCACGGCGACGTTATATCTAGGATATTTACTTTTTTGAGGTGAATACCAAATATGATTTATCGAGTGTGTGAAATTATTAGAATTTTCACGAGTGCGCAGCACGAGTGATACTTTTTATGTTTTCAACTCACGAGATGAAATATTTTTGGTATTTACCCCCAAAAAAGTATTTTTTTTTTATTTTATACCTTTTATAGGCTATATGCAATGTCTCATCCATTGAAAAATGCAAAAAAACGAAAAAAAATTAGCAAACCCAAATAATTTTAGTACCAAAATATTCGATACGTTCTAACTAAGAAAATGCATACCCATTCTTGATGTTTTCGTTCGCAAACAAGAACTTATGGGCGTTTGAAGTTCTGTAGCGAAATGCATTAAGTGAATGGAAAAGTCAGAGGTAATCCAAAAAACGCTACTGTGAAAATATAGGCTGATATCTACGAAAGCCTAGAAGGTCCACTTTAAAAAAAAGAAAATATTTTTTATCTCGTTATTACGAGAAAACTAACTCGTAATAACGAGATAACTAACTCGTTATAACGAGATAATTATCTCGTAATAACGAGATAACTAACTCGTAATAACGAGATAACTAACTCGTTATTACGAGATAACTATCTCGTTATTACGAGATAGCTAACTCGTTATTACTAGATTGCTTCTTTGGCACCAGATGTCCTGGAAGTCTGCGACAATGGAAGAGACAGTAGCGAACCAGTGCACTGAACTCGAGAAGGTCCGTAGACGTCTAAACTGGTCTTAACCTGATTGACACAGGGAAATCCTGGAAGTTTGTGACAGTCCAAGAGTCTGCATCGCTCTTAGGAGGGTCCATATAGGTCAAAACTCGTTTCATCTTGTTTGACACGAGTGATTGCTATAAGTATGTGACTGTGTCAGGGATATTCTTATTGATTTCGGAGGGTCCATAGAGGTCGAAACCAGTCTTTAGTGCTTTGGCACCATGGATCCTGGAAGTCTGAGACGGTACCAGAGACAGTCGCAGACCAGTGCAATAAATTCGAGATGGTCCCAAGAAGTCAAAATTGGTCTTAACTTCTTTTTTTAACTTCTGACACAGTCAAATACTTACAGGAATCCCCAATGTCAAACAAGGAGGGAGGAGTCCAAGTTTTTAGGCGCTTTGGGGGTCGGGTAGAGGTTGGTGTGGAGGTGCTAATACTTATTCCTAAAAAAACTATGACACTTGTTAATTTTCGGGGGGGGGGGGGGTCCGGATCTCCTGACCCCCCACCTCTCTATAGATTCATAATTCAGAAATCAAGAGAATCGGTAGAAACGATAGATGCTCTCCAAATATACGGTTGCTCTATAAGGGTTGATATCTCTAATAGTGTTAATGTTATGCTCTGGAGAAAATTCAAGTATATTAAAGGGCAATAACTTCTACATTATGCAAAAAAAGAGTTATGGTTCTTGTACTCTGTATCTTTCCTCATCGTGATCTATCTACCTTTGAAGTTTCAAGTTGATACCTAATACATGTAGTTGTTGTGTTATTCTCCTGACAAAATTAAAGTGTGAAAAATAACAAAGGGCAATAACTCCTAAATTATGCAAAAAAAAGAGGTAGGGCTCTTGTACACATCACTTCTCCTCATCGAGATCTGTCTACCAGTGAAGTTCCAAGTTGATACCTTTTATAGTTTCTGTGTTATCCTCTGGACAGAAAATTCGTAAATTCTCTGAAACCACTGGGCCAACTGAAGCCAAATTTCATGTGGCACCACCATGGGACTAAAAGGGGAAAAGACGGAAAGCTTATTCAAATGATTTAGGTCACTTGTTGTTATTCATTATTGTCAACCCCTTGGGGCGGGACATTTAGCAGGGATTTTACCAAAAATTTGGCACACAGTGCAGGGCTTTGAAAATTGAAAAGTTAAAAGCCCCGATATTCCCCGGCCCCAAGGGGGCGGGGGATACAAATGACTGTTGCATTATTGTCAACCCTGGGGGCGAAGGCATTTAGCAGGAATTTTACCAAAAATTTGGCCCCGCAGTGCAGGGTTTTAACCTTCCGCTGACTCATTGTAGAAAGCAAGCGAATGTGTGTACACGAAGTACTGGTTAAATGCTTTCCCAGGAAAAAGTGTGATTAGGTGAACTGACCGCCCCACCATGACCATAGCTGTTGACTTGGGACGTAAAGCAACAAAACCAACAAAACAAAAAACGAAAAGCAGGGCTTTTACATGGCTTTAAAAATTGAAAAGTTAAAAGCCCTAGCTGCTATTCCCCGGCCCCAAGGGGGCGGGGGATACAAATGACTGGTCATGATAATTGGGATTTGAAACTAACGTCTCTATTGAGAAAGACGTTGTGGCAAATAACTTGCGTCACATTGCATTTTAGTGACGTAAGAAATGTTATTACGTCACCGAACAATGTGCGAATGACGTATTTATAATATTCAGGCGTAAATTGCTCTGAGTACAGCTTAAAATTGTTATCATTTGAAGTTGGCACTTGGGTGGGATGAGCAGGTCATGTGGATGGGACAAGCAGGTCATGTGGATGTGATAAGGAAATTCGGCACTGCATTTTGCCTATAGAACATCTTGTAGTGAGAGACAATTGGATTAGAATCCCCTTTGCCAATCGGGTTATGACCAGTTTAGACTTCCAAGGACCTTCATCAGTTCATTGCACTGGTCTGCGACTGTAACATTGTCGCAGACTTCCAGGATCCCATGTGCCAAACAAGATATCTCGTAATTACGAGTTCGTTATCTCGTTATTACGAGTAAGTTATCTCGTTATTACGAGATAGTTATCGCGTTATTACGAGTTAGTTATCTCGTTATTACGAGATAATTATCTCGTTATAACGAAATAATTATCGCGTTATTACGAGTTAGTTATCTCGTTATAACGAGTTAGTTATCGCGTTTTTACGAGATAATTATCTCGTTATTACGAGAAAAATATCCCGTTTTTATAAGATAGTTCTCACTTTATTAGTTAAGACTAGTTTTGACCTCTATGGACCCCCCCACCGAGTTCAATGGACTGGTCTGAGAATGTTTCTGACACAGTTGCAGACCCCCAGGCATCTCCAGTGCCAAAAAGCTCAAACCAGTTTCGACCTCTATGCTCCCGTGTAAATGCACTGATGTCAGACTTTCTGTGTCATCTTCTCTCAGACTGCCAGGAATCCCTAGTGTCAATCCGATAAGACAAGTTTATACTTCTAGGGACCCCTATATAGGTTTCAAGGATTCCCTGGAGCCAATTTGGTTAAGGCCAGTTTAAGATCTCTATTTAAAGCTTCTAGTGAATTTTTCCAGTTTATGCACTGGTCTGTGACTGTCTCTGACACCGTCACAGACTTCCAGGATCTCCGATACTAAACACTTAAGACCAGTTTCGACCTCTCTGGACTCCCTTGAGTCACAAGCACTTGTATTCGACTGTCCCTGATGTCATTGCTGACTTCAAGGAACCCCTGGTGCCAAACAAGTTAAGACCAGTGTCGACCTCTATGGACCCCTAAGCTCAATGCACCAGTCTGCGACTGTCTCTGGCGCCTGGCAGACTTCCAGGAATCTCTGGTGCCAAACAAGTTATCTCGTAATAACGAGTTAGTTTTTTTCTCGTAATTACGAGATAGTTATCTCGTTATTACGAGTTAGTCATCTTGTTATTACGAGTTAATCATCTCGTTATTACGAGCTAGTTTTCTCGTTATTACGAGATAATTATCTCGTTATTATGAGATATATATTTTTTCTCGTTATTACGACTTAACTTTCTCGTTATAACGAGTAAGTTATCTCGTTATTACGAGTTAGTTATCTCGTTATTACGAGTTAGTTATCTCGTTATAATGAGATATTTTTTTTTATTTTATTAAAGTGGACCTTCTAGGCTTTCGTAGATATCAACCTTATGCGTTTGGGAAAATATTTCAACCGTTTGGTCACGGTATTTTGCTAGAATAGATTGGCCTACTCTTAGGCGAGTGAAAACCCAAATCCTGGACAAAAACGTTTTTCAGAATGTCGCGGTTTTCACTTTTTTCTTCAGCATGCTTTTTACATCTAAATTATGTCCAAGCAGAGTTTTTGGCAAAGTTCTGTTAGCGCAGGTTTTTCTTGATTTTGGCTGTGCAACTTTCCTTAACGGTGATAGGGGAGACTGGGGCAAAATGATCCACTTTTTTAAAATATTTTCTTCCTGCTTTTATGACTGGATGTATTTTATTGCTTTTAAATGTATAATACACTGTCAAGTATTAGCTACAACCTGAGAGAAAGAAAAACAGGCATTAAGTGACATTAGCGCTTGAAATCAGGCATTCAAAATGTGCGGTCAGCTGTTTCATTTTGAATGCCGTGCATGGGGCAAAATGATACAGTACACGGGGCAAAATGATACAGTAAGACTTTTCTCATCTCAGAGTCAAATATACAAGACGTAGCACAGAAATAACTATAAACACAATTAAACAATTTATAATGTTATATATCGCCACGGAAATATGATTGAACACGAACAGTTTTCTGAATTTTCTGAGTCACATTTGTTACCGTTCATGTTTTATGTTTTGCCACGGGGCAAAATGATACAGTTGACCACCCATTTTTAACATTCTGAAAAATAAAATGGTACTTTTCTGACATAGCAGTATCATTAATTTTCTTGTGATAGGAATAGATAGTTTCGATAGAAATATCTTGAAAATGCTTTAAAACAGAGTCAAATTAGATTATTTCAGACTGTATCATTTTGCCCCAACCACGCTGTATCATTTTGCCCCAGTGACCTCTTGTTTACTGTTCTCGTAACAATTCAAAAATACGACACCCCACAATAAGTCTGATTATTTGGAGACATATCGGTATCTATATAGTTCAATTTACACGATACAATTAAAATGTATATCTACCACATTTTTCACATTCATAAAATAACTGATACCTTCGAAATTTACTCAGGGTGCCTCAAAAGTCAATTGTTTATATAAAAAGCTTAACTTTGCTCTGTTTCGGCTGAGCCTTTCTTATAATATGGCGGATTTCAAAATGCGCATTCAGTTTGAGTAAGAAACGTTATATATGGCATCATCGTTTGAAAAATCGCGCTGTTTCATTTTGCCCCATGTATCATTTTGCCCCGGTCTCCCCTATGCGTATTTGCCCAAATAAATTATCAAAAAAAGCAATTACGATTGATCTAGTAGGGTAACAAAAAGCAAAACAAATTCAGTATACCCAATACAATCAAATAGTCATGGGTACCGCATTTTATCACTTTGCCATCAGCGGTTCATTTTTATTTTGGAGTGGTTAAATGTACACAGCCAACTGACTGGTTTTCAGCATTTATTCATTTTTTGTACAAATGGCTTCCAAATTGAAGCTTTGTCGAGAGAAATTCAATTTTAGCAGCATGTTATGTTCAGATCATCAATAAGATGTAAAATGTATCAATTGTTAAGTAAAGTACAAAAATACCCGATTGAAAAACCAAAATATAGTGGGGCGGATATGTGAAAAAAAAACGTGCATTTTATGTCAAAAGCATGAAACTTGGTACATGGCTAGATTAGTAATAAAAAAATTTGAGGGTCAGTGCCACGCCAGAAATGCACCTTGACGGCCGCCATCGTTGTTGTTGTTGTTGTCACATAAATTCTGCCCGTCTCGGCACACCTCCAATTGGAGTAGTTCTCAGGTCTAAAATGGTTACACTTCCACCACTCTATTTACAACTTATGAATGTCTCTATTTACAGGTTAAAAAGTCTCTAAAATACTTATTTAAAACCAAATCGCTTTTGTGTAGAGCGGACTGCCTCGATATAACTCTAACGTTTCTTTTTCCTCTGGCGTCTCGGCACAAGAGACAACAGTTTGTATCTTTCACAGTGAAGTATGTGACACAGTCTTCTGCAGTGGAATTCTATACTTTGTCATTGTTCATTATCACTAGCTTTTATATTGTCAGTTAGTGCACTATGATCTAAAACTAGCTGTAGGAAGCTTATAGGATTGTTAGTAGGCGAATACACACCGGCACCCACCGAAACAATAGTGTCTATAATAGGGTTTCTAAGACTAGCCAGAGCAGGACAACGTAGTAAAAATGTTCTATGGTCTCATTCTCTTGATGACACAGAAGACACACAGGATCTACACAGTTTTGGTTAAACGTCACTCGGTTTGTTTGCAGGATATATGTCCCAGTTACGAGCTTGAGTTTTGTACTGATACGTGGAACTTCTCTGATGTTGCCCAGTGTCCTGAGGAGAGGGTGTCTTTTGCCACATGCAAATCCGCTGACGTTCAGGAATCTAAGACTTGAGTATAGTACAGCGTTTTCTTTGATACTGCTTTCCCAGTGACTGTTAACATGCTTGTTCACAATTCTCCTCCAATGAAATTTCGTTGGGGGGTCTCTTAGCAGGTCATAGGGATCTGGAAGATTGTACTTGATGAAGATTTCCTTCACGGCAATGAACCAACTGTGACTAGTAAACGACTTCACACTAAGCTGTCTAACTGCTAGGCGATGCTCTATTGTTGTTTCAGGTAACCGACAAATATAGCCGAAGAAAGTCAATGCTCGCTTATGTATGATTGCTTCTACAGGTATGGTACCACTGAGAACGTATACTGCAGGGTCAGCTGTATTAACGGGCAACGAAAGGATCATCTTGAGGAATTTCTTGTAGAATTTATCGAGCCTATCGATGTATTTGCGTTTTGGTAGGACTACTTCCATTCCCTATATCAGGACTGGTAGTACATACGTCTGCATAAGATGAATAGCTGTCTCGGGGTCTAGACCATTTTCTCCGTGGAGGACGGATGACATCAAACTATATAAAGTTCTTCTTGCTTTCTGAATATTATCCTTTGTTGCGGACTGTTCTGTGTCTGCAGATCGCATTATTCCCATATGCATAGTCTGTGTGACGTTTGGCATCTCTTTGCCTTTTAGGGTCCAATGGTGTCCGTCTTCCAACTTGTCTCTCTTCCTAGGAGGGGGTATAGTCAGCACAACACTTTTCAGTAGTTGGAGAAGGTACTGCTCTAGGCCGCTGTAATCGTCTGATATGCTGAGAAGAGTCTGCAGGGGTCCACGCTCCTCTGTCACGACAGTTGTGTCATCGGCACACGTAGGGCCATTGCAGTTCATACCTCCTATCCTGATACCTAGCATGGCTGATTCAAGACGATCCAGTAGTTTGTTGTCATAAACCTTATACATGTCAGTACTCAATATACCTCCTTGCCTCACTCCTTGTTTGATTTCAAATTTATCTGAAAATTGTCCTCCCCATTTGACCATTGTTTCTGCATTAGTATGAAGACTGTCAATAAGATTCCACACTTGTCCTTCTATTCCCATATGAAAGAGCTTGCGCAGAAGACTGGAATGATTAACCACGTCGAAGGCAGATTTTGCATCCAAAAATGCCACATAAGTAGGAAGATTCTTATCTCTGTTTTCACGAATACTCTCCTCAAGTATTAAGGAACAGTTCATAGGAGACGATCCCTCAGTAAATCCTCGCTGAAGATTATTCTGGTGTTTTGCTATATTTGGCTTTATTCTTTCCCTTAAGACAGTTTCTAACACTTTTGACAATATAGGTGTGACTGTTATACCACGATAATTTTTTGCTTCTAAGTTTGAACCTTTGCGTTTAAACAATGGGGTAAGGACCCCTAATTTTAGAGAATCTGGTACAATGCCTAAGTGCCACATCTTGTTTAGGAGTTCTGTCAGTGTAGGTACAATATTTTCAGTTCCATGTGATAAGTGCTCCGCACAGATATTATAGACGTCTGGTGATTTCCCTTTGTTCAGTGATCTAATAGCGGATAACACTTCGTTCTGTGATATATTTGAGTGAGACTCAGGGCCATTCATTTTCTGGCATAAATCCTTATTTCACGAATTTCCATTTCAGTAAGTTCTTTTATAGTCTGTATCAAAATCTGTCTCTTGGGTTGGTGTAGCCAATTGGTTAAAATGCTGATGCCAGCCTGTCAGAATATCTTTATTACCCCTTAATACATCCCCTCCAACGTGTAGTTCGTTAATAAATGATGAAAGCTTACCACGCTGTTTGTTCACAAGTTTATGAAATAAAGCCATGTTATTACTGCGCGAATCCATAATTACTTGTCGCTCCTCAAGGGTTTTATGACTGATTTCGCGTCTACACAGTTGTCTTAAGAGAATTGTTGTATTTTTCTTGTTGATCACAGTATGATGTTCTTTATCATCCGGCCTCCCAGCTGCTTTCCAATCAAAGAATGCCTTTTTCTTCGCACCTACTGCGGACATTATTTCAGACGTCCATGTTCTGAGCTTGGCTTTACGTGGGCGTCTCTCTTTGCTGGGCGCTGCTGCTTTAGCACAGGTATCTAAGACATCATTTAATTTCATTACTGAGTTGTTTAGTGTCCCCACTGTATCAACACTGGTATCCACCTCTTGTAGGGCTGACGAAAGTAAGGAGTTATATAGATCCTTGTCTAGTTTCTTCCAACGTATATTTGATGGAGGTTTTAAGTTAGCGCTGCTGGCCGTATTAGTGACCTTATCGAGGTCATAGCGTATTTGACAGAATACCGGAATATGATCTGACACACAAGTCTGTAGGTTCTCAAGACCCTTATGTTGCACAACCTTCTCGGTTAAGTCTTTGGAATAAAAAATATAGTCCAATGTGGAAATTAAAACTCCATCAGGGTTACAGTATGTTTGACATGTATTGATAGTTTCTAATAAGTTGTCTTTCACGAAGCTCTTCAGGAGCTGAGCTCTAATTGTTTGATCACGTAAAATCATGTCCTCGTTCATATCACCTCCCAACAGAATGGTATGTGAACAACTAAATTTTAAAAGTATTTCTCTAAGCTGGTCCAGACAGTCATTATAATCTTCTACATTGTCCGAAAGTCCCCTACACGGCATGTACACAGATATCAACAACAGTGGGTTTTCTCCCCTGAGTTCCGCGCATTGTATACGGTTACCGCCGTCTTGTAGTACATGTATGAGATGATCAATTTCATGTTTCCACATTATAGCTGTGCCCCCATATCCTCTTGGCATTTGGACGGGTGGAATAGGTTCTCCTGTGTCGACAGCTTTACCACATCCCGTATATGAACTACTTATTTCTTTTATTTTGTGCAGGTTACAATCAAATAACCAGTGTTCTTGGATTAAAACTATGTCAGCAAATTTACTAAGTTCATTAAAAACAGGTTCACACGTATTAATATTTTTACAGTTAAAAGTGACAATGTTCAGCTTACTGTCGCATGTAGATGCTTTCTCTGATATTGATGTGGCCCGGTCCTGTACAAAAAAGCTGCGTAGGCATCAGTGGGTAATTCTCCTGTGCCTTCTTTATCAAGGGTTGTCCCACAAAGCGATCTAGGTCAGTTTTGTTATATGCTCTTTCCTCTGGTTTGTTGATAGCGTTCATCCGCTCTCCAGTAGCAGGCTCTGAATGCTGTGAAACCGTTCTTGGAGTATCTGCATACTGTGCATGGTTGTTACTACCTGGTGCCCACACCATTGGTTCAGTATTCGCGTTCTGCCTCTCACCACAGTGAGGAACCAAATGCTGTGAAACCATATTTATATTATTTCTAGCCATATCTACAGAGTTAATATGTCCATATTCCATCACCGGATTAGTTACAGGTTTATTTATGTTCACTGCAGGTGCACTTGTATCTGTTGTCCTTGCTGGGTTAATCATATTATTTGAGTTCATTTCAGTATAAGACATGCTAGAGTTTAATGCACTATTCCTATTCTGGTTATTCAGACTATGATTGTTAATGTTATGATTATCTGGATTTATACTATGACAATTAACATCTTGAATCTAAAAATGGCGACCTCTTTTCATGTAAAGCCTGTTAAGCTGGATATCATTTTGCAATTAACGTTGCTTTAAAGCTAGTGGAAGTGTCTATATTTACAATAAAACATTTGTAATTATCTGACATTACATGTAGATGGGCATAGTATCCAAGATGGTGGCCATTTTAAGATGGCCGCCGTTTTTATATATTAAATCAAGCTCGCTTTATTAAAACATCATAAAATGAACTTATTCAGACTATTGCATCAAATTCAAGTTGTCCCAAGCAACGAAAAACTCAAAATGTGACCTTGTTATTTGTTAACAATTTATAAGTGAGCCTTGATACAATATGGCATCCAAAATAGCTGCCAAAGAAGAAAGATTTTATTATGGATTCTTTTTTTCATACACAAATATATCTGAAATTTTTATGAGTGAAATTTGTTTAAATTGCAATTAATGTTTGTTTCTTCTATATAATATGTAATTTTCTCAACTGTGACTTCAAGCATGACATCCAAGATGGCCACCAAAATGGAAAATTCTATTTTTTGGTGATATTTTGCAGCTCTTTCTAAAAAAATCATCACTTTTTTGCTATTAGTCATTTTCGATATCACTTAGGATGTATCATACTAGTGAACTATCCATAAGCAAGGACGTACTGGATATATACACTCAACAAAAACAAAACAATGAATGCATGTTAAGTACTACCGGCCTCGAGTCAAAGGCGGCAGATGTTAGTTGATCAAAAGGTAAAGAAGCTTACAGAGCTTCTACATGTATCACTGCAGGCAGCTCGAGGATGTCTCTATCGTAGAGAATGTCCATATGGTTACAGAAATCATCCATCTTCCATCATTAAGTAGTTTGTGCCAAAGGCATTTGGTGCACTTGAGCTCAAGGGACCACTTTATATGACTTCATAGCTTATGTTCACATGTAGACCTTTCTTCCAATACTTCCATGCATCCAACCTCACCAGCAATTCCTCCATGTACTCAGCCTTGATCACCAGATCATCTTTGTACAATATCAACTATGGTCAGTCTGTTCTGAATTCCGTGAATAGAGCTTCTTACATAACAATTTGAGCAGTGGAATCGGAACAAAGCCCTGATGAACATTAACACCAAAACGGCTCACTGCTACAATTGCCAACTATTGCCCTGCTTTTCATGTCCTTGATCATGCAATGCATCTACTCGTTGATTTAAAAGCATGCACACTATCTACCTGCTGTCCTTCTCTGTTAATGAAAGCCATGTAGAATGGCTTGTTAGAAGTCAGGAGCAAATGTAGCTGGCTTAAAATGACGATAAAAACTGTAGTGCCACCATGGCCTGACATAAATCTGCACTGCATCTCTCAATCTCAAATCACTGCCTGATATGTCTCTCAAATATGCACTGAAAAACCCGAATTACTTAATTAACCTCATGCCTTTGTTCAGAGCACTCCCTTTGCCTATGTACATACTGTCAATTTTGCTCTCCTAGCAGGTAGTTGTACTAACACTCGAGATTATGTCGCCGATTAGGTCAAACACCTTTACTGTGCCAGTTTCCCAAATACATGCAGAATAAAGAATATCGATGTCAATTGCTGATGCTCTGTCTGCTTTGTCAGAACACTTGCTGCTAATTGCTTTTGTGATAACCCTGTGCTGATCAGCTGGCTAGAGCTTCAACTGGGATTTCCTTTGGCATGCCTTCTGCATTTCAATGAGTTCGAATTTGAGTAACTTCATAATGCTCTTTCCACGCTTCTTTTTACGCTTCTTCACCTAACGACTGTTGGCCTGTGTCATTCTGGACATGTTAGTCCCATTTTGGTTTATATTCTAGGTAAAATCAAAGCAATGACCAGGAACTAGTACAATCCGAGCTAACATTCTTCCTACAAAACCAAAATGGGGAAAACTAAATATACAGATAGATGGGATACAGTGGTGGTGTATCGCTCTTCCCTAGAAGGTAGTCACTAGGCTACCTTAACACAACAAAATCATTCACACATGTATATAAAAGTATATGCAATTATCATTTACACCAATAATGATATAATGAGAACCTAGCTGAAGATCCCTGGGCTGTAAAAGACCATCACTGTAAATACAGAGCGAAATAACATCTACATACCTAAATAGACAAAATAGACAAAAAAGCTCTGGATACGTTTTTGGACTGGGCTTTCATGGAAGCGAATACCTGACTCACTAGCGAGCAATTAGTTAGGGAAGCTTCGGCTAGAAATTAAGATGTCTGCAACATTATATATTGGCTTGACTTCAGAACAATAAAGACTTTGTTTGCTTTCAAGTAGATGTTATAGTGCTAGCTACATCACCAACACAACCGCATAAGGCTGACTGCAGCAAATACTTCATTTGTCAAAAGTCGACATGTTGATGTTGAGTGTGAAAACGGAGTAATCTGATCTAAATACATTATTTTAAATTGTATACAAATTTAGGAGATGTATAGCCTTTTTAAGCCTATGGTAACTTCATGAAAAGGAGAAAGGTCAAAAAGAAACTTTGGTATCTCTATTACAGACTTTATAGGATTTTCCACTAAAATCTGATGAAACCAATGGTATTTTAATGCAATGACAACTCTACAAAGGACAGTTTTTTCTAAAACTGATAACAAAGCCATCTTGAATACATGTTATAATAAGTTAAAATAAAAAAATCTGATAAGTTCGTCCCTGGTTTGTGTGAACTATTTCTACTTAATTGCATAAGACTTTTGCAGGAAAATTTATAATTTGTCAAGTTGGTTTAACACCACTGTTGAGGATGAAAAATCTGACAGCCACCTTGAAACTATGTCATAAATCTTGTGTTTTCTAAGCCTGAAGGACAATTTTTGAGGCAAATTAGTATGGTTGACTGCAAAATAAGTGAAAATAAATGAAGACAACATATTGGCTTGCAAATGTATGAGCTTAAAATAATTCAGTTTAAAATGGACTGCAATTTTTGGAAAAACCAGGATGGCTGCCACTTTAAAAAATGGTGACCATATAACATTTCTACTTTGACAGCCATCTTGGATGGTATGTTGGATACTCTTTGTTTTATCCAAAGCCATTGAATTAAATTATTCTTGAAAATCGTTTGTATAAGTTCAAACCACATTCTTTCAATTCCAGATGAAAGCAAATATTATGCTATGATTTGTACATTGGTAGCCATCTATAATACCATGTTGGACCAATTAGCAACAAAAAAGCCATACTGATAAGTAAGTAACTTGTCTAACGGGACTATTTCTACTTGCTAGAAGTAATTTCCTTTAATTATAACTTTGTAAAAGTTTTAATATACAAAAGTGGCGGCCATCTTTAAAATACAGCCTCAATCTTGACTTTTTTTAAAATTGAAAGATGATTTTAAGGTATTTCTGACGGCTATTTAAGTAAAAATAACTGAAGAAAACATGATGTTTGCAAATAAATAATGACATTATCATGAATAAGTTGAAAAAGGCGGCCATTTTGGAAAAAACAAGATGGCGGCCATTAGAAGACATTTTCGGCGTGGCACTGACCCTTAATTTTTTGTATTGCTATCAACTAGCCATGTACCAAGTTTCATGCTTTTATCATAAAATGCACGATTCTTCTACATATCCGCCCCACTATTTTGTGGATCATTTGTGTTATTTATGTCTTGTGTTTGTCATGTTTTCGCGACTGTTTATTGCTGCCGTGTGGTCACCTACTGGGAAGGCTCTTGTCTGTGATGTTAAATTGTGTTTTTGTCACTTTCCCGTGTGGTATCCTTGGTAAGGTGTGGTACTTGATTGTATCGTTTTCTGATCTTTGCCGTCATTCTTACTTAGATATCTTTTACTAGCAAAATATGTGACCTACTTGCTGCCATTGTTAAAACACAAAGAGTGTTTAGCTCACATAGTGGCTTCTAAGCTTGTGTAAAACTGGAATCTCCATTCAATAAGAGCGCAGAGAAAATGTTTATATACAAGAAGGATAGCATGATATACTTTACTCAATGGTCACATAGAGTTTGAAACAGTGGTAGATCAAGTTGATGTAACAACATGTTAAGAAATGTATAATAAGAAGACGTGTTTAAATGAATTTCTGGCGATACTGAGCCTTATAAAACCCAAGAACTGATTTTGAAACGTCAGTGAATTTGTTCATTGGACTTGATGACCTACTGAAAAAACTCTGAAACACTCACGTTTTGCTTTATATACATGTACCAGTGAACACAAGTTCTATAAACACATTTCATCTGCATTAGATTTGCTTAATATGATGACAGTGGTGGTAGGAAATTAAGAGGTTTGCTTTGATGGTTCCAAATTAAAGACTTATCTATAAATGAGAGGGTTTGGGCCTGATGCTGTGTCTGCTATCAGGCCCGCCAGGGTTTAACTGTTTGATTCCTTTTGCTACGGTATTCAGTTGTATGTTCTGTTGAGTCCTTATCTTTCTTTTATCTCCTTTCGTATCTTGATTTATATGTACTTGGAGACAAGTCATGGATAAGTTAGGGAACTTTCATGCGAACCAAACATATATGTGTCTTGATCACTTTTAGACACTTGAAGAAAGGGATCCAGGAATTCCATAGGAAGTTTGTTTTGGCCCCCGCAGATAAGGCTGCAACAATGTTGTGGTCGTTTGAAAAAGGTTCTATATTAACACCCTAAAGCAAGAACTTAGCACTGCCAAAACATATGAGCATAACAGGCTTGATGAGACGTCTATCGTTGATAGGCATCGATGCCATATGGCAGCTAAGTTTGGGTTGTTTGTTGATGAGGACCAGAGCAAGCTTCCTACGTTATACTGGTTACCTAAACTTCATAAACGACCCTATAAGTCGCGTTTTATTGCTAATTCTAGTGCATGTACAACTACTGAGTTGTCTATTCTTTTGACTTCTTGCCTCACTGCAATTAAAAACCACGTCATTAAATATTGCACAACAGTTTATGAAAGAAATGGTAAAAATTTATTTTGGTCTATTAAAAATTCAGGTGAATTTCTTAATAAATTGAAGTCTAGAGGTTTTCTAGCATCTGGTTTGTCTACATATGATTTCTCTACTCTCTATACTACATTGCCTCATAATCTAATAAAAGAAAAACTAACAGAATTAATTGAACAAACATTTAACAGAGAGGGCTCACTTTATTTGGCTTGTAATGATAAAAATGCCTTTTTTTTTACTTCTGAACAACCTAAACGATATAAATTGTGGTCATGTCAGAAAATGTGTGATGCGCTCCATTATCTTTTGGACAATATATTTATAAGATTTGGCTCAAAATTATATAGACCAATTGTCGGTATTCCAATGGGTACTAATTGTGCTCCTCTTGTTGCAGATTTGTTTTTGTTTTGTTATGAGAGAGACTTTATGTTGTCTCTGTCAGACAATAATCAAGCTGATATTATTGAAGCTTTTAACTCTACCTCCAGATATTTAGATGACTTACTTAATATTGATAATCCTTATTTTGAACAAATGGTAGGTCAGATATATCCCACTGAACTTCAGTTAAATAAGGCGAATTCTTCTAATACTAAAGCTCCGTTTTTGGACTGGAACTTGTCAATAACAAATGGCATAGTTTCTTCTAAAACGGGATGAATTTAATTTTGAAATAGTAAATTTCCCATTTCTTGATGGAGATGTTCCTCACTCTCCTTCCTATGGTGTATATACTTCTCAACTTATTCGTTTTGCTAGAGTGTGCTCTAATGTTGATGACTTCAACAACAGAAACTTATTTTTAACTGCTAAATTATTAAAACAAGGTTATAGATATCATAAAATTCGAAAAGCTTTTTCTAAATTCTACTACAGACACTCAGAGTTAATTGTTAAATACAACATTGGGTTAAAAACTCTTCTGCAACAAGGCATATTGGAACCTATATTTTATGGTGATTTAGTCTATAAATTCAAACGAATTATTGGAAAACCTAATTTTAGTGATCAATTCAAAAAGATAATAAAACGTTATATAAGGGTTGGATATAATTTGGATATCATGCGACAGTCTGCATGCCTAGTTTTAAACCCAATCACGGTTTATAGCTATGGTTTCCTCTTTAATTGCACGACGGTGGGTCAGGCCTCAGACTCTATGACGGCTCTGACGTAAAGCTTTAATCGGTGGGTTGGTGCCTGATGCTTATCTGTAGCTGGACCCACCATGGCTCAACTTGAGGTTTTCTTTAGCTCTAACTATCTGTGAGTCATGAGCCCTTTTCTTTGTTTCATCATGGAGTGTTAATTTGATTAGAGTGTTTTCCATGATGATACATTGCATTAGTTAGATGGCCTCCATGCCAGCTGAACATTTCTTGTACTTCAACAACAGCAGAATCTAGGGCGAAGATTTGGTACCAGTAAAATGCATTTATTTAACCCCCCCACCCCCCCCCCCCCCCCGGTGGCTTAGGCTACTGTCGGTTCTAAGGTGGTGGTTCTGTTGTTGTTGACTTTTTGTTTATTGTTACTCCCATTGTGGAAGTCTGTAATTGTTCTATATTTTGTTGTACGTTAATTTATGTCCATTCTAGTAATGCAATCATCTTGATGGGGAAGAGAGAGCCGATTGCTTTGCTTAATTTGTCTTCCTGGTGTCTGGTGATGGTTGATCGGCTCTTCCTCGCGGTGCCACGGGGTTGTCTGCAGTTTGTGATTGTGGTATTTCCTGATCATACTCACTTTCTATTTTTGATCCACATCAGAATTAAGGGTGAGGTTAGTACCATGAAATTAGTTTAAGCCCTCCAGTATTTTTCGTACTGACCATTCCAATGTGGTATTACTATTGTGGATCTTTTTTATGTATTTTTCTTTGCTATATTGTCTTGTCTGTGTCATGCAGCCTTGTGGTCACCTGCTAGGAAAGGGCTGACTTCTTGGCTCTCCTGTATTTAATGTTTTTAGTGCATTTGTCACTTCCCCATATGGTATCCAGGGTCAGGTGTGGTAATTGATTTATCGAATCCAGAACTTTGCCTTACACGTACTCTGTGTGTTGGCTCACCAGAATTCAACTTTTGGCTTTCATTCCCTCCAGTGTTCCAGTGGCGATGTGAAATGTCAGATTAAGCGTTGTTTCTGTTAACTCTTCATCCTTGAACCACCATGGTTTTACCTATGATTCCTTTGTTGTCTGTGTTGATTTATTGACGAGTTGGAAAACTCCACGTGGGCCATTCAAATGTATGTTTTAGAACCACATCGAAAGTGAGGATTAGGACTGAACCCTCGTAAAGTTTACTTAAATCCACTAGTGACGCATTACTGATCATTCCAAGTTGATGCTTTGTTGTGGTTACTTGCTGTTCTGTGTTATCATTTTATTGTCCTATTTAAGCTGTAATTTCTATTCAGTTACGTTCGAATTCAGAGTCGCCACCTTATGGGAAATTGCTACTTACTTGGAATCATCATATGTCATTTGTTTACTCCCATCAATCTTGTTGTGACTCTTTTACCTTGTGGTTTTATGGGCAGGGTTTAGAAACTAACTGTATCTGTTCCTGACATTGCTTTGCTTAATTTCCAAGTAAATAATATTTTGTTAATTTAGATGTATGAAATCTTTATTCTGAATAGAGTAAATACAAATTTCTTCAAGGTACAATCTGCATTACTTGAAATTTTGACGAGATGAACATGTGATTTCAATTTAAATTAAGAAAAACATAGATGGATTGGCAGAAATGTTTTGCATTCTGACTTTGACGCGATGTACTTTGGCTACACAGCCACAACAAAGTAATTAGCATACATGAAACGGGGGTGTTTTGACAAAGGACAAGAATTCCATGGAAGTTGGTGCTGCATCCGCTGGGGGAAAAGAGACACAGTTATTGAGCCTTCATTAATAAAGCATAAGATATAGGTCAAGGGTCAAGGTATTGACCAATTAGAACTTGGTTTCAGTTTAGGTCAATGTCTCTGAACCAACACAGGATTTTGAGGAGATGCCTTATGCACGCTTTTGGGGTTGTAGACACAATATTTAACGAGATTCTGAAGGTGGACATAAAAAGTCAATGTCAATGGAGCTTGAAATTTAAGTCAAAGTCATCAGATTAAGATGCGTGCTGACTCAAGATGTTGAGGGGATGCCTTATGCCTTATGTTTGATAGTGCTAAGCATTAAGGTTGATGAGAGCACAAGGGTTGACATACAAATATAAAAATACTAGCCATTGAAGCTTGTAAAATATAGGTCAAGGTCACTGGTTTAATAATCTAGCCAGTTCAGCACGTCGAGCAGATACTTTACAGCAGTTTGATGGCGGTATGCATTAAAATAAAAATCACATTTGATACTCTTTTATTAAAATAAACTTTTACTTTTTGCCTAAGGACTTGTTCTTTACAAGTTAGAGACAAACGAAAAGTGCCAGGTTTCCTCAGTCGTGCCAGGTTTCGTTAGTCGTTCAGTGTACCTGCATTAATTTTGTTATTCTTGTAAAATAAAAGTAAATTGTGTAAATTGGGACCAGTAGTTTTCACGACAAATATGAGTAGTTACATTGTATAATCTTTGACATATGAGCCTCATCATGAGAAAACCTGGCTTTGCAGATTTCTAACAGGTCCAACGCAAACCTGGCTGTGTAGCTATAGACAAATAAATGTTTATTTAGAAAAATGAACTGATCAAAGAGTTGTCCAATACAAACTGAATTGCATTTTTACACATACAGAAAACTAATGCGCAGATCAGCTGTGCATCCACTGGGAAACTGATAAAGCATTGAAACAGTGACAATTAGCCTTATCGCTAGACATCTCGTTTTCGAATTTCGAATTTTCCAACTTTCTATGTTGGGCTCAAATTGACCTTCTAAGCTTTCAAAAACTTGATATAATTAAGAAATAAATCAGCTCTAGCAGTGAATTGTTGAGTAATAATTCACTGTTTGGAAGTCAGTTGTAAAGAAGATCAAATCATGAGCGCACAGCACGAGTGATTTATCTTCGTGCAACTGACTGGCAAACAGTGAATTATGACTCAACAATTCACGCAATAGAGCTGATCTATTTCGATTTTAACACACAATAAACGATGAAAATACATTTGAAGTCTTCAGCTTCTTCACACGTTCCGCCATTGCACTGAGGAAATCCCGTCAATAGTTGTATTGTGCAGCATATATATTTACATGTATACATTACGTCTTTCCAGCGTAAAAACGATGTAACACCGTCCAACACCATGACTGACGTCATTTTGCAGTAACAAATGACGTCAGCTAGCGCGCGTCTTCCTCGCGCTTTCAAAGCTGTAAATTATTGTTTGATATAGCACGGTTTTTAGCATTGGCTCTATAGACGATGTGTGTTAGAATCTTGAAATAAGATATTAAACTTAAAAAAATGTGTTGACCAGCATGTTAAAACACATCTAATCAGTGTCTTTTTGTTCTCACATTGCAAAATGCAGGTTTTCTTATGACGTGGCTTATATATGAATTTGCATACATATGTATGTTTTGTGTATGATGTTGTACATCATTTTAAACAACACAGTTCATAGGCGTAGGACCAAGATGGAAATAAAAAAGGTAAGAAAGACAAAAGTACAAGTAATTTAATGCATCCTATCTAACGTTTTTTACATTTGAAATCGATGCAGCTGGTAAATATCTCAGTCCAAAAAGTCTACTGTAGGGTTTCCGTTCAACCATGCTATCTGTGAAAGTATTCAAATAGATCTATGACAATTCTGTACACGACAGTTTGACTCATTTTAATAGTCACAATTTATTTATTCTGTAGGTCGAATAAAGTGCAATCGAAAATTAGAAGGCATTAAATGCAAAACGTATCTATCTATCAATCTATTTCCACCGCCTTCCCATATCCGATACGCTATCAATTGTCTATCTGTCTGTCTGTATGTTTGTCTGCTGCCAAAATTTGAAGGGGTACTGAGATGCCTTTTTATCGTAGAACTAGCATGCGAAAACCCAAAGCCAAAATACAATATACAAAAGTTTAAATACAAAAGAAAAAAGTAAAAAGCTGAAAGTTAAAACGCAAAAGGCCATAGACAATAAAGGAAAGAAACCTTTCTGAAGACAAAATTTAAAACACAAAAGGCAAAACACAAAAGGTGAAGTAAAAGGGCCAAAGATAAAAGTCAAAACAACAAAAAGTATATAAGTACATATATAGCCTTGCAATATAACGATTGTCTGTTCACGCCACTACATTAGACAGACAGACAGACAGACAGACAGACAGACACGTAGATAACCCCAAGAAACTTATAGGGTGGTGGGTGGGTATAGGGTAGGCAACGGAAAACAGCTTTATGTACAATAGCAGAATCTTGGGTGAAGAGCCTCTCCCTGGTGATCTCGACCACTGTCCGTTCGAAGACATTGATTATATTGTTGTTAATTCATTGTTCCTTGTTGCTCTCATCGTGTGTGGGGTTATTATATTGTCTTCTAATTCTGTGGTGAAGTTCGTAGTGATTTTATACATATAGTTTTGCAGTCATTTTGCTGAGAAAACTGACTGATTAGCTTTGAATGTTTTCTTGCTGTCGTGTGACTGTCTGTGTACTGTGTCTCGTCATCATAGTGATTATGGAATTTCCTTGTAATACTTACTTGTTTTCTTATACAGACAGAAAAACAGACAGACTGACAGTCGGAAAGACAGACAGACAGACAGGCGGACAGACAGACCGACAGGTGAATAAACTCAAGCATTTTTTGTAGGAGGGGGTGGGGGTGGGGGTTGATATGGGGTAGACGGTAGAAAAATGCATTTAGGCAAACAGAAAGTTAGATAAACCCAAGATTTATTTTTATTGCAGTGGGTGTGACGTTGGAAAACAGCATTTAAACTGATAGATAGATAGATAGATAGATAGATAGATAGATAGATAGATAGATAGATACGTTTTGCCTTAAATGTCATTTTATTTTCTATTGCACTGTATCAGATCTGGACCTTCAGAATAAAATTTCTAAATAAATTTCTGTAACAATTTAAATGGATCGATATAAATGGATCGAACTATTATAGTCAGTCGAACTGTATAATATTGAATAGTACTGGGTCTATGTGACTACATTCACAGTGAGAACCCAGTATGTAGTATAATCAAACCGAAAGCCTCTGTTATACTTTTTGACTGTAATAGTTACCGGCTGCATCGATTTCAAATATATACATTATATACTCTCTTCTTTAATTTCTTTCCTCGTTTGATCTCCATCTTGGCTCTACCTCGTGAATTGCGCCGTTTAAAATGTGCAACGTTGTACACAAAACAGAACACTCACATACAAAAGTAAATAATTAAAACGCCGAAATCAAAAGGACATAACACAAAACACAATGTCACATATAGGCTTCCGTAGTTTTTCGACTTGTGTATACTCGTATTTTCATCGACAACTATCGGATAACTTTATCATTTCACAGAAATGCCAACGTTTGGGTTGTATGAGTATAAAGTAGAGGGGTCGGGCTGTGGGTTCAATTGAAAACGGGACCTCACTGAGACTGATTCATAATTTATCATAAAGTTTGACATGTTTTGATAGAGCGGAAAGTTTACACCATAACCTGTCCGTCATTTTTCATTATTGCACTCGTATGACGAGAAAAATCGACAAAAACTGAGTATTACGTATGTCATGAAATGTCCTGTAAAGTCCTCTATACTTTGATGCGGGGATGCACAAATGCTGCATTGGAACGTCGAAAGTGTCGCGATTGATGTGCAGTACACGGTTAATGAGTGACGGATGTTTCATTAATATTGCAGACAGAAACACCTCATCACCATAAACACATTTCTGTGTTCTTTTAGGCCATATGGGTCTCCATAGGAGCACTAAATTGCATGAAAATAGCTACTTTATTACAAAATAAACACGATTGTGTTCAATAAGGTCCATTTACAGCACTAGAAAGTTTCAATGATATTGTGGACAAAAACATGTCATCCTCTTAAAGCATTCTTGTGTTGTTTTATGTCATATGGGCTTCCATAAGAACATTGTGGATTTCCTGAAAATTCCTACTTAATAAAAGTGAAACCCAAGAACGTTCAATAATGTCCATTTATTTCACCATTAAGTTGGTGTTTTCGCTTTAGGTCCCTGAAATACTCGGTTGTAAGCGATGAGTTCAAATTTTAGAATTTGTGTGAAAATGAAATGCGATGGTGCATTTATACAGTCTATCAATTGAGCATGTTAATTTCTATTTATGAAAATGAAATTCTGACAGATTCTGTTTTATTAATGTTTCCATATTGAGTGTAAATTATAGCCATGCATGTATCATATATGTTAAGATATATGAGAAAGCATTGAGTGGCGGTTTGGAAGTTTCGCTCTGTATATAAATGGTCTTTATGATATCATAATACTACATTATGATGAAAGAACTATTTTTTCCTTGTTTGTATGCTAAAAGTCCCAGTCAACAATTTTTCAATTGTGTTGAGACTTTTACCTGCCTTCTAAGATTGAACCAGTACATACCAGCATATAAAGCGCCTTGTTCAAGGATAGAACACAGTGACCACACAGGTGTTAGTCTCAAACTAGCAACCCTTTGATTCCCTATCTAATAATTTACCAGCTGAGCCACTGTACTCCAACAAAAATCATATCAAAAGACAGCTGGAATCTATGACAAAAATGTATTGGAACTGATATGCAAATTATACAAAGGATGTGAGCATGATTAAATTACTGTTGTTATGAATGTTACATTTATTATATTATGCTATACAAATACAGCGACGTTTTTGAATGACTTTTGTCCATGCAAGTTGTTTTGGCAAACATAAATATTGACTGATATCAGTGACCCTATGACAAGAAAAATAAAGTATCTGAGAGAAATGATCAATTTATCCAAAGTACATCAATCTGATCAGACTTTATAACTCTAACATAAATAGAGTTTAACTCTGTTACATATTTCAGCGATGCTTTATGAGTATTTACAAGTATTTATAAATTTTCTAGTAACAGGATAAGCCATACATTATGTAATTACTGAAGTGATGTGAAGGTTTTGTTCAAATAAAGATCTGTTTTGAATTGGAATATTGATTTTAACATAGCATAGAAGCAAAGTGAGTTGAACATTGAGATCGTTAGTAAAATTTAGACCTGTGACCAAATGATGTATTACTGCTCACCTGATATTGTAATGTATGTAACATTGAGATAACCATTTCCCCACTTAGCTATAATAAGTAAGGAATACTTGTTAGCTTTATGTTTAGCTTATGTTTACAGTTATATCCTAAGGCACATATGATAAGGCCAGAATTTTTTTATTAGTTGATTTACGGGATTTTTTTTTCAGATTTAGGGTCGGGGGGGGGACGAAAAAAAAAATAATAAAAAAGCTCTGAAAATGACCAGTGAACTGGTCATTTTCAGAGTTTTTTTTTTATTTTCAGAGCTTTTTTTATTATTAATATATCCAGAAAAAAAGTAAAACTAGTATGGTAAACCAACAGTCTGTATTAAATCTTTAAATATTTTATCATTTTCCTAAAAATCTGGATAGGACAATTACTTTTAACAGTGTCACTCTCAAAAATACACAGACAGAACCTCAAAAAATATCATTTTTTAACCAAACAAATTATATTAAGAGTCGGGGGATAAAATGAAAAAAAAACCTTTTAGAAAATAAATTTTATTTTTTCCTACTTTCCGGAAAATTACAGTAGGAGGGTTCGTAAATCAACTTATAAAAAAATCTGGCCTAAGTAAACAATAATAAGCTGACTATATTTTTTGCATAAATCAATTATGTAACATAGATAACAATCTGTCATGTATAAATACAGTGTTTTCAACCCAGATACTTTTAGCATAAGAAGTTTATGCATTCTTGCAAAATTGTAATACTGGTATTTGAAATTGGGGGTGAAGAGAATACTTTCTTCTTTAGGACGACAGTTTTCGAAGGCAACATGCTTTTGAAGACGAGGTAGCATAGTTAATATGCAGAAAAAAACAAGGGTTCTTGGTGGAATTTGTTTTCTATTCTCAGCAATATTTAATATTTATGCTTTTGAATGATCAGGGATATCTTTTAGAAGAGTTTAATTAACTCTTTAAAGAGAAAGCACATCTCAAAATTACATGTATGTATGGTTGTTTTATTGTGTTAATATATTTACCCTTTCCTTGCCCTACAAATACTTATTTACACAGTTTCTGCTCAGGTTGACAACATTGCCTTTTGATTTAAGCATGAAATTACCTACAAAATGGTATATAGCAACCTTGGTACCTAGGGGGTGCAACGAAACTTATTTTTGAGGGTCTCACCTAACGGACTATTATCTTATATGCGCAAATGCCTTGGATCCGATAAATGCACATGCTGATGTAACAGCTAAGCTGGAGGTCTGCTTTTTGATCTTAGCATTCATTCACATGCATACAAATACTTTGTGTATGAATGCGCGGATCCAGAGGGTGGAAGGGGGGCAGGGGGGCCGGGGGATCGGACACCCCTAAAAATCACAAAAATATAGGGTCTGTTAGCAATACTGGTCCGGATCCCCTGAAAAATGACAAAGCTACCAAGCCAGCAGTCGATGTTCGGCCATCATCGGCCCGCCAGCGAAACGCCATTTAAATGGCATTTCACTGGCTGGGCGATGTTGGCCCGCTTGTAGTGCTATTTGGATCCTCTCTCCCCTCACAAAAAAGAGTTGGATCCCTCTGGAAAAACTTTCTGGATCCACGCATGGTATGCATGCATGGATTTGCCTTAGCCTTTTCTACTCACTGAGTAGTGATACGTACCGAAAACTCCTGCACTGGTCCGTTAGCTTCCATGGAAATAAACCTCACGAATTTTCGATTTAAAACATTTTATCTAGGTAAACAATTGTAAACAATATAAAATAAGATAGGATGAAATTCTTTCACTGGTTTTCGAGATGATAAAACAATGAAAATCCAAAATGACTGCCATGTGCCTTTGTTGTTGGCAAATCAGTTGGACCTATTTCAGTTATCCCAAGCTATATATCAAGAAGAATCCTTGTACAAGGCTTTGGTGAAATTATTTCAACAGTTTAATCGTAAGTTTACTGGAACCCTTTAAAACAGGTACTTTGACAAACAATGAAGGCTCCATGGACGGATCCAGAGGGGGACAGGGGGTCCGGACCCGCCCTCTGAAAATTCACAAAAATATAGGATTTCTTAGCAATACGGGCCCTGAAAACCACAAAGCTACCAAGCCAGCATTCAATGTTTGGCCTTCATCGGTACACCAGCAATACGCTATTTAAATGGCGTTTTGCTGGCAGGCCGATGATGGCCGGCTTATAGTGGTATTTGGATCCTCAATCCCTCATCGACTAAAAAAAGCTGTCAAAGTTGGGCCCCCTCTGACAAAAACTTTCTGGATCTGCGCATGTACCTAGATCAGAGGCGGATGGTACTACCTGAGGCTTACAGCTTTGGTTATATACCCTTACTGCTCTTAAGTGCGGGCAGGAACTGAAATCCCTGTCAGACATTTGCTTTTGGTTCTAGAGCTTATCAGCAACCTGATCTCAACCTCTGTGGGAAAGCTGTTATAATAACCAGTTTGGCTCTGCAGCACATCATTAAAATGTTTACACTTTCAATAAATACGAATGCCAGTTGTCATTTTCTTTGAGAGCACAAATGTAGTTCTTGTAGAATTTGTGCCAACATTTTGAATTCTACAACATGTATATAGACATAGATCAGACCTTACCTTTTTAAATTTTAGGATCATTTGCATCCTCTGTTATTTTACAAAGTCACATTTTTGTAAACATAATTATACAAGTATTTAAAACTTGTTACAGCATGTAGACCAAGGCACATTTATTTGGACCAAATAAAAAGTACGGTATTTTACAAGAGTCTAAATGTTTGCCAATGCTTAAAAGTGAAAAGGTCACTTCACTTAAATTTCTAAAGATATCGAAAAGGAAAATGTTATCTTGTCAGAGTGTTTTCTGTTTGCATTCGCACACATTAATGAATTAGATAAAAGGTAAGCCAATTATATGTAGATAGTCCCACTAGGTAGCTATGAATGCATGTTTAAGGAAAAACTTTATGCAACATGTTCCATTTTATCATGAGACGTCCTCAGGGTTAGGCATGTACATTATGGTAGCCACATGTCAAGAAGTATCTTAAAACCTGATCTTCAAATGTTTCTTGAAATTAGAACTTACTGTTAAATAAGCACATTAATGCCAATCACTACTAGGAACAAGCAGCCAATGACAAACTGGCTTCAAGACCCTATGATGTTTCAATACTGATAGCCTCAGGTAGTATCATCCGCCTCTGACCCAGATGAAATGCATCTTAGTATACACAGTTTGCTTAGGTTTAAACCACAATAAAGGGACAAAAATGCTCTTTAATTTAGACAAGAAAAAATGCCAAATGGCCAGGGTTTTTCAATACATATCTGATAAGGATAATTATGAGTAATATGAAGGAACATGTTTTGATTTAAATATTTTAATCTTTTAACTTGTGCACAACATTCTATAGCTTGTCGAATGTTAAGTGTAATATCAAAATTCATATATTAATTACAATTCATCATTAAGGTATTAGACTTTCATGGAATGCAAACAAGTAAAGTCAATAAACATAGGAGTTGCTTTTCTTGCTCGGGACATGCCCACTCACCAAGATGTAAATATACTGAGGGAAAAAAGTTTAGCAATATACTTTGAGGATTCACAGTTTAGAAGAAATATGACTTTTAATTTCATAGTGTCAAATATATATGTTGACAAACGTTCACGAGTACGATGACATAAACAGGTTGGCATTTCACATAATGTAAAGTCTGATTTTATGCCCCCTTGCTAAAACAGCTTATCTGGCGATAGTGCGAATAGTTTTCGACTGAAAGCTGCATTTTTATGTCCAATGTTTAGATCAAAAAGCAAGAAGGTGAAAAACGGTTTAAAACTGAACGTTTAGTTCACCCTTTTCGTACAGTTTTTAGTTGAAAATCGTATTTCTCCAAATTACCTCCCTTTCAATTGAATAAAGTTTGAAATTAAAATGCTCAGCAGATCAAATCCTCACTATGAAGTCGGATTTTGTTTCTTTTGACCACTTGCATGTAGCCATTAGGTCATTTTCAAACAACTGACATGTTTGCGAACCCGCCAATTTAAAAGATCTAATGCTTCAAAGATCACCTATGGGAAACCCCATTATAAATAATTGCTAAACTTTTTTCCCTCAGTATACATAAGGGTATAGCTGTGGAGTTCAATAAGAATGTGCAAAAAAAACTTTTTGTGGCTTTCCTGGGTATATACCAGTTCTGCCGGGTTGGTTTAAGATTTGTGTGTTGGTTTTATGACGGGAACACCCAAAGGCTCACCGAAAGTGGTTTCATTGAGAAGCTGGGAATCGAACCTGCACTTATCCACTACACCACGGCAAATGTGCAAAGGGATATAACGTTTTTGTGGCCGTGTTCCTTGGCTGTAGCAGCACTGGCCGGGTGGGTTTATGCTTTTTGTGGTTCTATGTCCAGGAACTCCCGAAGGCTCAACCGGCAGTAGTTCTGGTTTTAAAGCGTCTCAGAAGATGGGGCAACGGCTTAGAGTCTCATCCAACAGACTAGGAGAAGCTGGGAATCGAGCCTGCAACCCCTGGTTTACAAGACATAGGTTTATCCCCTACACCACGGCGGCTTCTCTAGGGATATAACTGGAAATACTACTCAGTATTATCAAAATACCACAAAGGGTTTTGAATTTTAAAATAAAAGCACAGTCTAAAATTGCAAAGGGAGATAAGTGAAAAAGTCAGCTACAGTTATCTATTTTGTGTGCACTGCACATATTCATCTGGGTGTACATATCTACGAAGTAATATGAATATAACTGAAAGAGATGTTGAGTTACAGAAAAGCTAACAATTGCAAAGGGAGACAACTGAGAAAGTAAGAACAAGAGTTGTTCGTCTTATGTGGTACACATATTCATCTGGGTTTACATCCCTCCAAGTTATTATCAAAATATACCTAAGGGGTTTTGAGTTACATGCAAGTAAATAGTATAAGGCCAAAAACTGGTAAGGGAGATAATTAAGAACATAAGAAACCAAGAGATGTCCAACTTCTGTGCAGCTCAACTATTCATCTGGATCTACATTCTTAGCTAGTATTGTCAACATACCTGAAATGGCTTTGGAGTTCAGGTGCAAAAATGTCTAAAGTTAAAAAAAAACTGCAAAGGGGGATAATTAAGAAAGTAAGCAAGCTTGAGCTATTTATCTTGCGTACAGTGTGTCTGTTTATGTGGGTCTACATTCCTACAAGGTATCATCCAAATATCTTGAATAGTCTTGGAGTTATAGAGCATACACAAAAAATTGTGAAAAAAATACAAAGGGAAATAACTAGGAAAGTAAGCAAGCTAGAGTTATGCCACTTGTGTGCAGCGTGCCTGGTCATCTGGATCTACATCCCTATAAAGATCCATGATCCAAATACCTTGAATAGTTTTGGAGTCATGAAATATACACAGAATGGGTTTGTGAAAAAATAAATATAAAAAAATACATATCTCCAAAAAATGCATTTTTCACCAAAAACTTGGAATCAACTGAAAAGAACATGGCACCACATGAAAGCAGAGACCCTGAAAAAACTATGTGTGGAATTTGAAGAACGCAGGTTGAATACTTTGCGAGAAAATCGAATCTGCAAAAAAGGTTAACAAAAACATTAACCAAGAACGCGCCGCCCGCCCGCCCGCCCGCCCGCCGCCCGCCAGGACAACACTTATTTAATAACCCGATTTTTTCTTCAAAAAACCCGGCTAAAACTTATACTTGTGTTCCCTTAAAGTACACAGAGGGCTATTCCATACTTATTATTTCAATATATAAGGGGAAGCAATCAGAATACAAACGGTAATAGAGCAGATGCATGCGCAGATCCAGAAAGTTTGACAGAGGGGGTCCAACTATGACTTTTTTTAGTTGATGAGGGGAGGGAGATCCAAATGCCACTATAATTGGGCCATCATCGGTCTGCCAGCGAAACACCATGTAAATGGAGTTTCGCTGGCGTCACGATGATGGCCCAACATTGAATGCTGGCTTGGTAGCTTTGTGATTTTCAGGGGCTCTGGACCAGTATTGTCAAGAAACCCTATATTTTTGTAACTTTTCAGGGCGGAGATGTCCGGACCCCCTGTCCCCACCTCTGGATCCGCACTTGCGATGTGATAAAAGTGTAAATCAAAGATAGCTGCTTGGAACCATGTTCTTTGATGGAGCACTACCATAATCACAAGAGCACAACTGTATCATTAAGGAAACATTCAAGACAAGGTTTATAATATCAGCACAGAAATTTTATAAGAGATGTGCTAACAAGACTTGCTGTTTCATATAGCGGACAATACATTATATGTATTTTCTAGATGCCTGTTGCAAAACTTTACGTAACAGATACACTTAGGAAACATCCACGGCAAGTTAATAAACATTCATGGCAAGTTTATGAAACGTCCAGGCTAGTTTACAGTAATATACACGGGTGGTAAACCTAGGAACTACCACGAAATTGTGTTAACGTAATTTTGTTCCCAAGCCATATCCGGGACACATCGTGGTAGTATCCAGGCCGAAAATTGGATAAAGAAAGGGTGGTGTCACTTTCATTTTGGTTTTATTTTACAACTAAGAACGCACAATGGTGAAATCCGAAAATGTGGTTCCGTGTAAATATGTCTCAGCGTCCCCTCTAGCCCAAAATTTTGTTTGAAAAGTTATTTTCTTTCTTAAGATTCGTGTTTCCCCACTGAGCATCGGACCAACTTTCCCCAAAGTTCGAAGGATTTTAGCCCAAATCTGTCAAATTAAATGGAATTTGATATCATTTGACGATGGAAATGATAAAAAGACCCTGAATAAACATCCCTACACAGAAAAAAAAATCTCAGCATTTACTCGTAAACGATTCATGCCCCGTTCGTCCTGTGTGGTAGTTTCCAGCTCATCGTGGTAGTTAAAATACTATCATGGTAGTTTCCAAGACTTTGTAGGAATTTAGCAGTTGTTCACATCAGCAGATGTTCACTATTCAGGGGCTACTTCATTTTTATAAAGACAGGGTGTGCGGGCCGAACCTTGAATACCCCTCTTATTCATACAAAGACCTTTTCAAACAACCTTTTGTCAGATAACAAATGCTGACTGCCTGAATTTTAATTTTAGTGGGCTATTGAAATGATGAGAAAAATGAAAAGAAGGGCTATTCACATATTTTGATTTTGAATTAACATGCTTTCTAATTATCAAATAACATGCCCGTTCATCGTCGCACTCACATGTATATAAAAAGTGTCCCAACCTGAGGATATTTCCCTTTTTTCTGAAGCGCAAGTACTAACAATACTTTGGGCCAGTAGTCTTAGCCTGCCGTTTTATCTTAAAGTTCACTGAACATGGAACAACGTAGCGAGTGACGCAATTTTTTATATCATTTTTTTGTCTGTTGCTTGGTCCACCACGGCTCAGCTGATGACCTTCTTTTGCTTTAGATTTCCAGATGTGTTGTTTGGCAGTCCAGGGCATGATCTCCATCTGTCAAGCATCACATTGAACCTCTTGAGTCCTCAGCTTAGCTTCTTCATGGTGTTGAAATGTGATTTATGTGTTTACCGTGGTAAATAATTGACGAGTTCGAGGGTTATCATGCGAAACACACAACCACTATAATGTTTTGTAACACTTCAGAAACGTATCCTACAAAGTCTTGGAAACTACCACGATAGCATTTTAACTACCACGATGAGCTGGAAACTACCACACAGGACGAACGGGGCATGAATCGTTTACGAGTAAATGCTAAGATTTTTTTTCTGTGTAGGAATTTTTTTCTGGGTCTTTTTATCATTTCCATCGTCAACTGATATCAAAATCCATTTAATTTGACAGATGTGGGTTAAAATCCTTCAAACTTTAGGAAAAGTTGGTCCGATGCTCAGCGGGGAAACACGAATCTAAAGAAAGAAAATAATTTTTCAAACAAAATTTTGGGCTAGAGGGGACGCTGAAACATATTTACACAGAACCACATTGTCGGATTTTACCATTGTTCGTTCTTAGTTGTAAAATAAAACAAAAATGAAAGTGACACCAACCTTTCTGTATCCAATTTTCGGCCTGGAAACTACCACGACGTGTCCCGGATGTGGCTTGGGAACAAAATTACGTTAACACAATTTCGTGATAGTTCCTAGGTTTACCACCCGTGAATATAGGATTAGAAGGTTAAAATCTGAGGGAATGTGATAAAATCGTGGCATTGTTTGTAAATGCACTGGATCTAAATTTGCAGGTCACTACCAGACCTAAAACATCTCAGTCAAGTTTAAAAAATAGTGGTATTGAAGGAGAGATTCAATGCATAGATCAAGCCAGACGTGGTACCACTATGATGAGCTTACACTGTGACAGGAGACCAAATTGACCTTGTCACAAGAGAATCTTTCTTTAGGATTTCCGACTTGGTAAGGTTAAAACAAGGCTGCATAGCTACAAAGACCAGCAAACTATTCAAATTTTGCCTGGACCAGGTTTAGATAATTATACTTTCCAATAAGCGAGTAACAAAGGCTCTGAATACGCTGTTTGGATCTTTGTTGTTCGCATGCAACAAAGTCAGTGTTTCTCGCAACTAGACTCAATTACAGCACTAAGCTTACAACACAGCTGTACATAGAGACCCATAGGTGAGTGTCTTTTGATATCAAGTTTACCAGGCAAGGCTTTGAGAAAGCTTGGTGACCTCGTGAGGCTTGTGGAACCATTCAAATGCGTTCTCAAAGCCGAGCCTTGTAAACTTGAAATCAAAAGACGTGAACCTGGTATTCTATTTATCACTTTATCCACTGTTTCACTCTTCAAACTAGCGTTGTTTCACTCATCAAACTAGCGATGGTAATATAATTTTCGAATTTTGTGTTTATTCACCATCATTAGCGACGACATTCAAAAAGTGCAACGTCATCTTGACCTGTAAAGGCATATGTCGTGAGACAGACAATGTTTATCAGACAACGGGCAACAATGCAGTTAATATGAAAGGTTACTGATAAATAACAACCCCTGCATTTCCCAAATTCATTGATGATCAGTGTTATAAGTGTCAAGTAAAGATTGTTTCTTCATTAGTATGTTCTCTCTAAGGCTGTCATCCATGAGCTCCAATATTCTTGTAGTGCTTAGTCTGGTCATGTTGAAACATATTCCCTTTTTTACCCATTCTGGACGGCAGCGCTTCCGGTAATGGCTGAGTTGTGCTATAGTTTTAAGAACTGTGACCCTGTAATTAAAATTGATCAGCGCATGAGCAACAACCAACAATGTGGCTGTGTGTAATGAGAAAAATCAGATTAGACTAGGCATCAGCTAAGTCTGATCATATTCTCGCACACCAGATCGGGATTTCTGTTCATACCCGTATAGTAACAGCCCATGGTAAAGATAAAAACAGCCGCACGTCGGCCGCACGCTGACTGCACGTCGATCCGTGACGTCATTGTAATGTTAAACTGCGTCACCATGTCGCATTTCATCAAATTTAGGATATTTCATAAAGTACGTTACTAAGAGGTGAGCAAGAAGAATAATCCATTATTCGTGTGAGGATGGGATAGAAAATATGTCCCTCGCGATCACTGTTTGTCATCACTCGGCAAGCCTCGTGATGCCAAACGGTGATCCTCTGGATGTATTTTTCTATCCCAGCCTCAAACTCATGATTTCAGTGTTGGTATGTAAAAAGCATGGACTCATATTTACCCTTGGAGCGCACAACAAAGACTGATTAGACTGGGCAGAAGCTCTGACTGGTCTGAGTCTTTGCATGGCGCACATTCATTTTGTTGGTGTTGTCATATCATGGCTAGAATTGGAGAAAACGGTATTTATAACAAATGTAAAAATGTAATGCCTATAAGAACTATTATGTGTAGCTAGTTTTGTTTGTTTGTTTGTTTTGTTGCTTTACGTCCCAAGTCAACAGCTATGGTCATGGCAGGACTGTCAGTTCATCTAACTACATTGGGCAAGCTTGAACAAGCAGTTAACCAGTACTTCGTGCACATACTTTCGTTTGTAACTGACAACAACCCTTCTTGGATGATTCAGGGGAAGGGAGGAGAATCTCAAAGAAAGCATGGGACCAGCCGGGATCGAACTCGCAATCCCTTGATCTGCAGTCAGACTCGCATCTGTTTGCAGACACGTTACCGACTGCGCTACGCGGTCCGGTCATGTACTGTAGCTAGCCAGCAAGGCTAAACATCTCTACTTTCATTTGGTGTGTGTGAAAGTACTGGTGAGAGAAATAGGGAATCTTACATGAGTGTTTATGTTTTATTGAATTTATTAAATGAGTTGAGAAAAAGAGATAAAATGCTAGGCTTGCCGAGCATTTTATCTCTTTTTCGCAACGGGTTTAATAAATTCAATAATACGGGAGCACAAATGCTAGATCTATTTATCACATGACATTAGAATAACTTAAAGTCACAATTTTGGCGTGAAAACTTTAAGATTTTGCCACAACTTTATAATGGACGTCAAATTACGTTACGCACTTATCTGTAATCCACAATTGGTTTATCGATTTTATTGCATGGCTTTATTCCACTCCCAGACGCGTCGTCATGTGATAATAATGTGTAGACTTATCTTAGCAGTTGCTGCAATATCTGATGTTTTGCATATTTTATCTTTGATTGTAAAATTTCACAAATTTATTGAAAAAACGTTATTTTGTTAGTTTGTTCAATAAAAAAACAATGAGTTTTATTAAGTTCGTGAAGAAATTCCACTGAATGAGAAAATATTAGAAAATTACTGTAATATTTTAGTCAACATGATACATGCGACTATATATCATGTAGACTGAAAGACAGACAGTTTGCAAAATTGCATGAACACATAAATGCGATAAAAATGCCGGCATTTTCACTCATGCTACTCACTTGTGAAATAAAAACCTGATTTTCACCGCACTCGATGAAATATATTTGGTATTCATCTCAAAAAAGTAAATATCCTCAATATACTTCAGAAACTACTTGGAATTTTTTGACAACTTTTCACAAGTCTACAGATACGATTTAGACATAACAATTGATGTTCTCTTTCTAAGGTTAAGGCAAGGAAATATCCCAGCCATTTTTAGGCATTTTCTTACTCTATATCGGATACTTTCATGAAACGCCATAGGTGGGTACATTTTGTCAAAGAAGTGTCTCGGGAGCACAGTGGCTCAGTGGTAGAGTGCTTGACTCGATACCGAGGGGCAGCGGGTTGGAGCCTCACCGGCTTCACTGCGTTGTGTCCTTGAGCAAGACACAGTTATCCTAGATTAGTACTTGTTCAACCCAGGAAGACCCGTCCCTGCATAACTGAAAGATTGTTGATGGGACGTAAAGAATCAAATCAAGCAAACAATATCAAACAAACAAACAAAGAAAAGTATCACTCTCCTATCTTTTTGTCCATACATCCATCTACATGTATCTATCTATTATCACATAGCAAATAAATTCTATAGCTAAAGTTACTGTTAGCTTTTCTCAAAAATATGATCTGATTTGGACATTGGGCTTGCAAAACGTTTTCTTTGTCTGAGGCTAAGCCGTAGAAAAAATGAAATCAGATATCCCACCTTTTTTACGAGTACCTCTTGAAACAGAGATAGGAAAATTTATAAGACTTATGTGGTCCAAAAAAGATATGCCCCCTTTGGTCCGAAAACATGATGTCCTGATGGCTGTGTATGTACTGTCCCAGTTTCTAACCATTTCCTTCCATTTTGAGCGTTTCACCATGACATGAAGTAGAATGTATTTGACAATTTTTCTGCTGAAGGTGACATATTGCATAGTTCTCCATACTGTAAAACCTGTCTTAAACGACCACTAAAAATAGACAAAACAAAGATCTTAATGACAAATGGTAGCTTAATGCAGGTCGAAAGTATTGCAAATGCTACCCTTGGACCATTCTGCAATATTTTTGACCTGCATTAAGCGATAATTGGTCTTGAAAACCAGTTTTTGCTCTTTTTGAGAGTGGCCGTTTTAGACAGGTTTTACTGTATTTCCTTCTGGCACAGATACAGTCAACACAGGTCGTGAATATAACTGTCTGTATGGATTGTTTGTTTAGTTAATGAAAAAAACTCATTAAAATTGATTTTTTTCTCTACAAGTTGATTCGATATTAACCCTTAAAGCGCCAAGAAAAAAATGCATCTGAAAATGTCGTCTGCTGAAGTCGTCTGCTTAAAATAATTGCCTAACATTACTGACAAATTAAATATAGAAGCAAACAGCGTGGACCCAGAACAGACTGCTCCTATAGGAGCAGTCTGATCTGGGTCCACACTGTTTGCAATAGAGGCTTCTTAAACATTTCAGTAGACGAGAAAAGCAGACGACTTTTGTTGGGATTGGCGCATTAAGGGTTAATAATATATGAAGGCACTGGATTATAACAGGAAATTAAACGTTCATATATTGCCTTATGTTGAGTACCGTATTCATAATATTTAATGCCACTGGTGTGATTTTAGAATATAACCTATGTAGTATATATTATATTCGAACGCACCTCACGCAGCTCGCCTAAAATATAGCCAATGCTAAAAAATCATGCAATATGAAACAACAAAGTCGCAGCTTTGGAAAGCTCGAGGAAAGCGCGCGCTATCTGACGTCAATGGCCACTGCAAAGAAAGGTCAGCCATGGCGTTAGACGGTGTAACATCGTTTTGACGCTTGAAAGATGCTACAAGTACATGTAAACGTATGCGAAACAGTCCAACAATTGCAGGATTTTTTCAGTGAAATGGCAGAAAGTTGGAAGAAGCTGAAGACTTCAAATGTGTTTTCCTCGTTTATTGTGTGTTCGAATCGAAATAGATCTGGCCCCGAGGTTATAAAACTTGAGTTCATTCTCAAACTCAAAATAAAGTGCAATGATTGGCTGCTTGCGGACACGTGTCCACAAACAGCAAATCATTGCACATTATTTTGGGTTTGAGATTGTACACAAGTTTTATAGCCTTGGGGTCAGCTCTAGTGTGTGCGCGCGAGTGATTTGAGTGATTTGATCTTCTTTACAACTGACCTCCAAACAGTGAATTATTACTCAACAATTCACTGCTTCTTAAATATAAACTCTTCCGCTTGTAATCACGACTAAATACTGTCTGCTGTATAATCTGCTAGAACATATAAAAGCCCCTATAGCAAACAATGTGGGCCACCCTATTCATCTGTATTTTGAATTAAGTTCTTGATGTTAGCATTAAATTGAAGCAGACGACTTCAGCAGACAGCATTTTCAGATGCATTTTTAATAGAAGGTGAATAGTTAGAATATAACCTATGTATGTCAACTACCCCATATAACGCCAATTGTATTAATATACTTTTCGCTTACTTTGAAGGCGGCAACTTTAATATTCATATCTGGGCGTGGTTCGGCTATATTATCTGCTAAGGAAGGGAAATTAGGTTTTATTTATAATTTGAAAAAGAGTTAATAAGCTTTTTGGGCCGCGCAAACGTGCGTGCATTTCATGAAAGTCCTGACGTATATCACTGAGCTCACATGTATAAACCTCAAAAGCGCATATCACAAAATGTCATATGTTTTTCTTGTCTACTGAAACATTCAGAAGCCTCTAGATCCCAGATCAGACTGCTCCTATAGGAGCAGTCTGATCTGGGTCCACACTGTTTGCGGCTATACTTATGTTAAACAATAAACAGACACTTTCAAATGTAATTATTTTGCTGGCGTTTTAAGGTTTAAATAATTACTGCCTTTACTAAGGTGTTATGGTAGAATGATACAGTTGCCTTCGAATAAAATCACACCTCATTTTCAGCTTTTACCCACCGCATTAATAAGAAACCCGAAAAATCTACTTTAAGTGCATCTTTTCACGTTATTTTCTATAGAACTTTTCGATATGCGAATAGAAAAAGCTGCAGTATTTTTTGACAAAATTTTCAACTTGGTGTTTTTGCTGTGTTTGTTTGTAATTAGATGGAATTTTGGCAGATTTTTGGTTCTTTTCAACGGGAGAGTATTACTGTTGATAGAATGGACATAAACTGACCCAGTTTATTAATAATATGCAAAGGTTGACTAAATAATTCGCTGCGTTCAGGTCAGAGATCCCCGTGCTGGTTATATACTGGACAAAAGTAAAAACGCTACACCTGAATTGTTTGCCATTTATATGCAAAATAATGCAATCCAGTAAAGCAAATGAAAGAGTATCTGACTGTTCAAAGACTGGGTTGTGCATAAAGTAAAATGTTTACGGATGTTGTCCAGAGGAAACACATGAAAGTAAGAAAGAGAGCAAAGATCAGGAATCGATACAATCAAGCCCATCCCTGACCCAGGATACCATTTGGAAAGTGACACCTTCACAATTAGACATCACAAACGAGAGCCAAGAGGTTAGCCCTTTCCAAGCAGGGGACCACAAGGTATCAATAAACAGACGCACACGAAAGCATAACAAAAACAAGACAGAAAAATGTCATTTAAATGTGACAGGGGTCCAATTTTTCAGGTTACAAATTTGAACAGAAATCACACACAGTTTAGGCCTTCAGGAATCCACGGCCAACCAAATCCAACTGGACGAAATTGTAGTCTTAGACATGTGACGACCAAAATATGCGTTGATCGTTTAGAGAAGCAACCTAAGAAAGCGGGTTTTTCATCAGGCCAAGCTTGAAATTTTAACACTGAAATCTCCATAGGAAATCAATGTGTTGTGAGCACATTACTGGTCGAGAAATGGTAGGAAATTTGTCCTGATAGGTCTACCTGATTTGGCAAAAGGAAGAAAGTTGTCAAAAATCGTGATAAATTAAAGATTACCAAATATTTGATATTCTCTATTTGTTTTTGTCAAAGGGAGACATTTTACTTTTTTTACAAATTTGATAAATTCGAAATTGATTTCTGAGCTTGCTTCAAGTGGTAATACATTTTTCTTGCGTATTAATGCAACACAAGTATGACGAATTCTGATAAGCCTAATAACCATTGCGCATGCGCAATTGCAATATTCAGTGAATAAAGCTTTAAACACAAAAAAAGGAATTAACTCAGACATCAAACGAGACAAAATGGTGGAGCTTCAACAAATAGCTTGCTGGATGTCTTGAAAACATTATTAAGGTTTAGTAAATACTTTTCGTCCAATGCTTTCTTACAAAATATAAAATATTGTAGTGTAGCATTTTCACTATTGTTCAGAATAGCATAAAGTGTATTGTACATTTAAAGTACTGCTGCATAAATTAGAATCGCGAATAAATTACTTTAGATGTACGTTTTCAATTTACATCACATTGAGCATTCAATAATCGTAAATCATTTTAGGGAGTATTTTGACAAAAGATATTAGCTGATATTACGGCTAATTTTTGCTCAAATAATTCTGATGGTAGCATTTGGGCATTTTATTCCACTTATTTGACACTTGACAGGGATAATCCTTGAATAGGCCTAATCCATTTTGTTAGAAAACTATTATTTCTGCTAAATGGACGTTATTTTTAGCTGGGCTTCATTTTTAAGCTATTCAAAGCTCATGCCAATTATGCTCTAATATAGATATTAAGGATTCTTGGGCCCATCAAATTTTGCAAAGGGCCCATAGAATTTTCAAAAGGCCCATTAAAATTATGTAATCTGCATGTATTTGAATAGGATATGGGCCATTGGCCCATTTTAAGGGCCCATCATCATTTTGGTCCAGGATTATCCCTGACTTGAGTGTTTTCCGTTGAAAGAATGTACGTAAACAGCTCAATTTAACTGATTACAGAAAATGTATGGTTGACTATAATACGAGTACTACATAGGTAGTTGATATTGTTTAGGCGGTTTACTACTGTAAAAGTTGTTTTTATGAAACTGTCCATAATAGCCACATAACGCTGTTTTAGTAGAAAATTTCCTTACAAACATAGCAAACAGTGTTTACCCAGATCAAACTGATCGTATTGGATCAGTTGGATATGTGTCTACGCTGATTGAATCGATACTATCAACTGAATGACAGTGCTTAAAAATAAATTTGGCATGTACAACGCAATCGCGATTTTAAAATGGGTGATGCTTTTGACACTTACATGTACCTGTAGAAATTTAAGTACAGATATATAGGCCGTCACATGGCTGTTACACCGTTTAAGTTCCCCCCGCTTTTCAGAAAGCCTAAAAATGTCGAAACCAAGAGATTAGGGGTAAGGGCAGTGGTAGTAGATTTTTCAAACAATTTTCTTCTGACACCGCAGGATATTCTAAATCCAGATTTGAGCTTACCGTTCGGAAAATGTAACTAATAAAATAATATTCCAGATTTTCGCGTTTCTTATTATTGCGGCAGGACTATAGTGTAGACCAGTCCCATATACGCATTCATAAGGCGTCGCCTTTACAATAAGTTTAATAATACTTACGATTTATAACCCCCAAGAAACCTCAACACATGGTGTGTAATAGCTGAACCAGGACGGACTTTATCTGGCATGAACACTGTCTTGACGTTATATCCTAATGACTTGGTATGATTGAGATACCGCCCTACTATCGTCTTGTCCTCACTAGCTGGCTTCCATTCCAAAACATGAACCATGTGTTGAAAGACAAAATTAGCAGCAAATTTAAATGTCATCTGTAATCTCGTCTGAAATGTAAAAAAAACAAACATTTTATACATGCAGTTTTGCTTTAACTTAAGTTTGCAATCATCTCACTGGGGAAGAGAGATCAGGTTGCTAGATACTTTTATTGCCTATTGATGTCATGTGACTATTAGTATTCTGTGTCTCTTCCTCGTGGTGCCGTTGTGTGTTATTATGGCATTTATGTGTGATGCTCCGACTATGCTTATCAATTCATTTCTGAAAAACTTAACAAACTAACAACTTATCCCTATTGGAAATGTCCTGCAGCAAGATAAATGTTGTTTGCATTTAAGACCAATGATTTAACCCATAACTCTCCCGAGATACATGGTTAATAGCTGTGTTGAACAGGGTAAAAAAAACACGTGCATCAAGGAGCTATTTTGTCCCCCCTAAGAGGCTAAAAAATGAAAACTGTTTTTCACCAATTTCTTCTTATTAGTTTCTTTGAACAATAGCCCAAGTGTAAAAGTCTGGTATTAATTCGACTTTTACCGTTGCTACGGTAACATAAATAGCCACAAAAATAGGCTGAAAATAGGAAAGTGGCCATTTTGGAGCAAATTTGAGACATTTGACGAAGAAATTAACATAGAGCACAAGCAAATACCGAAACGACATTTTAGCAGATGGTAAGAATTATCACAGCATACAACATATTCAAAGTTTTTTTTTGTATTTTGCTGTGCTGATATCTAATCTTCAAAAACTCGGTCTCCCAAAGCCTTACATTTGGTCTAAAATGGCAGTTTCTCTATTTTAAGACTATTTTGTCGGCCATTTTTGTAACCATAGCAACGGTAAGAGTGAAATAAATGTCAGAGTTTAACACTCGGGTGATTATTCTATTAAACCACCCAGAAGAAATTGGTGAACAGCAACATTCAGTTTTTGGCTCCAGATGGGGCCAAAATAGCCCCTTAATGCACGTAGCTCTTTAACATATGTATGATACCACTGGGAACGACGTTTGAGAAAATCATTCCTGTCAACCAGCAAGTGTTCACTGAAGCACTTTGTCACTGCTGAAGATGGCCGGTTAGTAGGCCTTACCAGGGAATTATGGGAACAGGTGGGAAATGAATTTATTTCTGTGGAACAAGGAACAAAGACCGCATCTGGAGGAAAATATATGATGTTTCCAATAGATGAGCACGATTCAACTGAAGTGGATTCAGGTAGTCATTCGATGCTTGGTCTTTTTTAAGCACCAGTATAGTCACACATGTTTCTTTTCAGCCAGCCAGCAGACATAAGACTGTCAATGACCAGCACATGCGAGTTTTGTATGCACGGATCCAGAGGGATGATAGGGGGGTCGGGACCCGCCCTGAAAAAACACAAGAATATAGGGTTTCTTAGCAAAACTGGACCGGATCCCCTGAAATTCACAGGCAACCAAACCAGCATTTAATGTTGGGCCATCATCGGCGTTTCGCTGGCGGGCCGATGATGGCCCGCTTTTAGCAGGGTTAGCATAAAACCGGGGTTTTATCATAAAGCCAAACCGGGGGGGGGGGGGGGGGTACGGGTTTTATGAGGGCGGGTTTTGGGGGATTTTACGGATTTTATGTGTTTTTTTTAAGTCTGAAAGTTTTTCATCAAATTAATCAATAATACCCATAACATACTGCTACCTAACAGTTTTTCTGAACAAACAGTGCCTACCAAGATCGTCTTTTGATGGCATTACATTGTGGTCAAATTTAAGGGTGATTACAAAAAACTTTTAGGGTATCCCAAATTTTAGAAAAATAACAGTAGTAGAGTTAGTAGAGGAGCCAGGGTCCAGAAATGTCAAAAATAAGCACTTTGGTATGTCCCCTTTTTAGCAGAATTTTCACTTGTTTTATCTGATAGTACATAGCTTAGGCAGTATTAAACCAGATATTGCACTCAATTTAAGTCTTGCAAACATACCTTAACAGTGTGTTTATTACGTTACCCATCATTTTCTTGAAAACAAAAATATGTAGTAAGGTCTTTTTAGGTAGTAGTTGAACTGCTTAAATGTCCAAATCAGTTATGCAATCTGTAAGAACATGTTATTATCTACACATATTGACATTTGTTATAACTGTTTTGGTTCATTATAATGTCAATTACGTTACATTTTCAACTATACCCTTAAAATCAATAATATTTTGTTAAATAGTTTCCGTTGATAAAAGTATTGACACATATTTTCGTTCATGATAACATGTATTTAAAAGGCCATTAACTGACCATTTCAAAACTACAAACAGATATGTTCTAACATAACTACTATTTCAGTTACAAGCTGTTCAATTAGATGACCATCAGTAAAATGTTATATAAGTTTAAACCTTTAACGTCTAAAATTAAGCATGTAATTCTTTTTGTTAGCTTTTAGACACCGTCTGATTATTGTAATTATATCACTCCACATTAGAGTAATACTTAACAACATTTCTGGTGTAAAATATCATATTGATGTCCAATGTCCAATAGGTCACGTATATCACAAAGTTAACGAAAACAAATATTGCTTAATCCTTAAACTATACATCACTGGGTAGCTTCTTTCATCTAAAAAAAGGGAGTTGCGTTTGATAGGCATGAAGTAACTATTTTTCAAAAAGAAAATGTATCAGTTGTAATAAAGAGACTGTGTGTATATGCGTGCATATTTTATAATGGTATATATATTGGCTTCAAAACAATACCACATTGTTTGCTATTATTTTCTCATTTATATGTAATAAAATTTACAAACTAACAAACTGATAAGTCTGATGCAACATCTCAACTAGAAAACATTCCTTTGTAATGTCAAATTATCTAAAGTAACATATATAACTATAGAACTTTATATCATGATTAAATATTTGACTCAACTGTTTTCAGTATACAACTGAGCTTGTAAATCTAAAATAGAAACAGTTTAGATGTTTTTTTTATATTTTCCTTTCTTTAAATGGAAAAAATGAATCAGATTTTTTTTAAAGCAGCAAAAGCTTTATGTCGAACCAGTTCACATTTAATCGTATTCTACTAAAAAAGTAAATAACGGATTTTACATTATCAAATATATTAGGTTCATTTACGATATCTACAAATTACTCAAAGACTGTAAGAGTTGTGGAAACTTTGTTTGCTGTTGCTCTGCTGAGGAACAGGGCTGGTTGCTTTGCTTTAATGTGGTGTGGCTATCCGTATTATGTGTCCTTTCCTCATGAAGCCATGGGTCAATCTGCTGTCTGTGATTGTGCAATTTCCTGGTCATATTCATTATTAAAAAGAAGAAAAATGTTGTATACGATGCATGAAATATAAGACAATATTTGTATACGTAATCATGTATTCTATAAAAAGAGTAGTTCGATTAATCAAATTGGGCTCCTTTTATCAAATTGTTTTCGCACATCGATTTGTGCATGTATTTAAAATCAGAACGTGACTTTTTACTGTATTCTATAGCTATTAAATATGATTTCAGCTCAATTCTAACATGGCTTTTATTGTTTAATTAATGAAACGGATAATTCTATTGAATTAATACTTCTAATCGCATTCTAAAGCAAAGAAAATGTGCAATTTACGCGTTATTAAAAAAAAAAGAAACATTCCAATTAAAATGGGGGGGGGTGGGGGGTGGATTATCATTCACAATGATGGCTTTTACATGGCAAGACAATTTTGATATGATGAATTCCAATGAATCTATTAAACTGTTATTTATGATACCACTTTTACTATATAAAACTTCAACAGGCGAAATAAGTTTTCCATCAGTTTGGACCAGGTTCTCTTCGATTACCATAAAATTGATTTTACAAGTTTATATTAAAATATTCGAAGGAAGAGCAAATGCTAATAGTAACAAATGCAGTCTCAATATCGTACTTTGTTTAAGCAATAAGTGGTAATGTAGCTGATGTTAATTTTCTACCATAGTACCATGGCAGTAGGTGAGTCATTGGACCTCATTTTGAACAAATAATTGCAGGAGTTCTGTATATTGATTCACATATATCGAGTTTAATGTACATTTAAATATAGAAGTATAATAAACACATCTGGGTGTAGAGAGAAAAGGCATGTGCTAAGAAATCAACTGTCCTAACGAAACTTAATAATTAAATGTTAACACAATAGAGACAGATCTCTATTTAGTACGATATCTTTCACAAACCATATACTTTCTAGTAATGTTATAAAGCATAAAAAAGTTAATGTTAAGTATTTATGCATGTAAAATTTGTCTGCCATTCCCTTTATATCAATCTTCTCCAAAAAATCATAACTGTTTTCTTTTTGAAAAATATCATGATACACCTCAGATGGCGATAAAACATTGTTTCTATCACCAAATGCGCTAAATGTAAGTATGATATAGCATATCATGTGTTGAATGTACTATTTAAAAGTATTCTTTTAAATACAAATTTTATTTGTAACAGATGAACTGTCAATATACTGTACATTTAATATCGTTTAACAAGTTGATGCACATCTTATGAGAATAATGTGGTTCCAAGGGCTGAATGGTGGTTGCTATGAGGCTTAATAGTTGGTGTAAACATTCCAGAGTGTACTGCTGAATAAAAAATATTTAAAGCAGATTCTATCACACATGCTGATAATCTCAATAGCCAAAAAGCAAACGTCTGAACATACTTTCAGGTCATTCTGTCGTATATGATCAGTCAAGTCATAGTAAGATTTAGGTCCTGCTATACTAACAATGCAGGGGTCAGATTTTCCAACTAATTAACAAACATGTATCTGTTTCATATTCATTGAAATGGAAATTTAAAGTAAATGACACCCTGTTTAACAACATCAAAACCATATTAAAAGTAGAATTCTCCTCTTTAGTTATATACGTTACCAACATATTTTATACTCTTTTTCATCAAACTGCACACGCTGTAGGTACCTGAGATATTATAGCTACGAAGATATGTTTGATGGGTGCTAAATGTGAAGCAGAAATCATTACTTCAGTTGTTGGTTTTCAAATGACCAGGGTGAAACATTTTTATTTTTTTACTTCTTGATTTGGACTTCTGCTTGGAATGACTTACGGCTTTTAAGGTTGTCAGTTAGCGATTGTGCCTTATTGTTATAATCATAGCTGTTGTAAGCAATAGCTGATTTTCAATGCAAAATTTGACGGCTTATACAATGAGTGATTTAGCTTATAATGTTACTTCATGGGTTTTTATTGATATCATCTGAATTAAACTGTTTACAGTGAAGCAAAATGCCTTGTAGATGTTATTTACTGCATAAAAAGAAGTAAATACATGGTAGTGCACCGAGATAAAAGAATCATTCGAACTTTTTGAAACAAAATGTTGTTATGAAAACAATTCTTATTTACACAATTCCAAAAACATATTTGATGGTGTTGCCATGTGCTTTAAGTTCAAATTCTACCCTTAAAAGCAACCATGCTTTTGTTTAAGTTGAATCTCGTTCATATTAAATGTTTAAAATGACAATATTCAGAATTTCTGTAATTAAGAGCACTTACATAGCAGTCAATTTGTTTTACCCACTAGCTTTTTTTACTCATATAGTCCTAACATTGCACAAAAATAATATTTTAAGAGAAAGTAACGTACATAACAGAAATACAAGGCGCCTAGGCTATATAATATTATTCTGCTAGTAAGCTGCCTCCAATCAAAAGACCAAGATTATATGAAAGAAAACCAAACAAATGACAATAAATTTAAATAGGAGTTCCCCCATTTTCTAATGGTAACGTATAAGACTAGGCCGTTGCGTGATAATGCACATATTTGTAAAGAGCTAACATGCATTAAATAGTGTTCCATATAATATGGTTAAGAAAATCTTAATGTACAAAACTCTCTCTCCGCTGGTATTTTATCAACTCGTGGTCAAGTAATCAACAGTATAGGATGCTTGAAAGTTAGTAACGTATGTAACAGTTATCATATGCGCAAATTATTCTAATCTTTTTTGCAATTTGCTGCACTGAATAAGTGCTTTTAAGGAAATATGCAGAGGATTAAAAATGTGCATTATGTTGTCAAAATTGCTTTTCTTTCAAGTAATGCAGTGAATAGCCCGCTATGAAGCCTGCATGAGGGTAGCTACGGTTACCCTATGATTAAACATCTTTTGCAAGACTTAAAATTTGTGCAATATCCGTTTTCACACTTCTGAAACATCATATTAACCCAGGATATAGTCTAAAATTCTGCTACTTTCCGGCCACTTTTTTCCATTTTTTAATTCTCTGGCTCCCCTACTAAGTATTGACTGCGATTCACACGTTTAGACCTTTGAGGCAGTAATTGAAATTATGGTTAGATGCAGTAATGCTTTAAACTGATCCTAATAACAAAAGAGTGGATATACTTTGATGCAGTTTGTTTTATTGACTTATACACACACTTGAATAGAATTATATAATACGTTTAACTTTTAAATTTTCATTTACTGCCAATATGGTCAAGCAAAAAAAGCAGAGTGGAAAGTTTTTCAATATTATTGAAACCCAAGATAATCTATAGGGAAAAAATTGACATTGATTGGTAGACTATGATAATAGACTACATGATAATAATCAGATACAAATATATAATTGAAAACTGATTTGTCTGTATATTGTAAATACTTATGTTTACATGTCTATGTTGATGCTCATATTTTAATGACTATCTCACTATTACCTTTTAAACTGATTAAAACATGGCTATATAGAATCATTTATACACTTTTATATCTATCATCAGACAGAAAACTGAGAATTTTTAATGACCAAAAATTCATAAAACCTGCATATTGCCCAATGTAGGTAATATGATCTTATTGCCCAAACCGGGTAAACCCGGGTTTTATGGGGTGGGTAATATCATGCCAACCCTGGCTTTTAGTGGTATTTGGATCCTATATCCCCTAAAAACAACAAAACGTTGTCAGAGTTGCAAAGTTTCTGGATCCACGCATGTTTTGTACTTGTTGAATATGCATAAAAGCTTCAATTAAAAGCCAATCCGCAAGTCTATCTTATGGTCTTAAACTATATACATACTTTGAGCTGGACATAGTATCGTGCCAAATATCAACCCCATATATCACTAGGTATTAGATCTTGGTTGCTGCACTTACACGTAACCACAAGAGATTCTGGTGCTCAAAGTAAGTAAGGGTGCAGAGATCAGGAATCAATACAAGCAAGTACCACACCTGACCCGGGGTACCTATGGGAAAGTGACAAATTCACAGCCAGACACCACAAACGAGAGCCAAGAGGTCAGCCCTTTCCCAGCAGGTGACCACAAAGAACATATAAACAGACGCGCACTAAGACATAGCAAACACAAGACAGAAAAAACCCATAAAAGATCCACAAAAGAAGTACCGCCTTGGAACGATCAGTAGAATATTTTACTGGAGGGCTTAAACTAGTTTAACGGCGCCAACCTCACCCTTAATTCAGATGTGGATCAAGACACATAGTTATTTGGTTTGCATGAAAGACCCCTAACTTATCAATGCATCATCTCCTAAAGCATATAAATCAAGATATAACAAGGAGATAAAGCAAAGATAAGGACTCAACAGTAAATAAAACTGAATACCGGAGCAAAAGAAATCCAACAGGTAAAGCCCGGTGGGCCCGACAAGCAGCCAAAGAATCAGGCCCCCACCATCTCATCAATAGATAAGTTATTAAGTCGGAAACCATCATAGAGTCTGAAGTCCGACCCACCGGCGTGCAATTAAAGAGGATAGCAAAGTTGCCAACCGTGATTGGGTTGACCACCAAGCATGCAGTTTGTTGCAATACATTTATGTTATAGCAAACCTTTTTATAATGGGAAATTATTTTAATGAACTGCGCTGAAAAATTATTAGAGCGAACAATCTTCTTCAACTTATAAACCAAGTCACCATAGAAATTAGGTTCCTATAGTTCTTTGCGCAAGAGAGATTTAAGTCCGACTTGGAATTTAGAAATCAAACCATAGAGTCGTCTATAAAATTTAGAAAAGGTTTTGCGAAGTTTACGATACCGATAGCCTTGTTTAAGAAGTTTCTGAGTTAACAATTTATTGCGAGTGTTGAAGTCAGCTACATAGCTAGATGCTCTAGCAAAACGAATGAGTTGAGAGATATAGACACCATAGGATGTAGGGCGAGGAAAATCACCACCTAAAAATGGAAAATTGACAACTTCAAAATCAAAGTCGTTACGTTTATCATAAATTTTGGTAGAAACAATATCATTAGAAATCGACAAATGCAAGTCTAAAAATTCGGCTTCAGTATCAGAGGTATTGGCTTTATTAAGTTGAAGCTCTGAAGGGTATATTTGACTTACCATATTGTCAAAATAAACATTATTAATGTTTAAAATATCGTCCAAATATCTGGATGTAGTCATAGTTATATGTGAAATGTTGATGTAGTCAAGTTATATGCGAAAAGTCACCATTTAAGGTGACTTTTCGCATATACCTTAAGTACCAGAATATCGTGTGGTGACTGGTATGTTGGCACAATATAAACCAATTGACAGTAAAAACAAAACGATGTGCACCACTTGCTACACTGTACAAGATAAATGCAATTTTACACCCAATTCGGTGGCAGTTTAACTATCACGGATCTCGGTGCAACCTTTTAACTGGTATTAAAGATTTGTGCTGTTCCATTGTATATAGAGAATACTAGGTTAATGTCTTTTGATATCAAGGTTACCAGGCAAGGCTTTGAGAATGCTTGTTGACATCGCGAGGCTTGCCGAGCTATTCAAAATGCATTCTCAAAGCTGAGCCTGGTAAACTTGATATCAAAAGACGCGAACCTGGTATTCTATTTATCAGTTAAGGCTACCTTTTGTTTCTCTCTTCAAACTAGCGATTATATGAGAGCAATAGGGAGCGCAGTGACTAAGTGGTAGAGTGCTTGACTCGAGACCGAGGGGCCACGGGTTGGAGTCTCACCGTCGTCACTGCGTTGAGGCCCTTGAGCAAGACACATTTATCATAGCTTTGTACTGGTTCAAGCCAGAAAGACCTGTTCCCATTTAACTGAAATATTGTTAATGGGACGTAAAATTAAACAAACAAACAAGTCGAGCATAATGCATACTTGGACTGCAAAAAGTATACACATACAAACAACTGCTCAAAATTCCTGTCTTTGTGTGGCACAATGAACTCGTCTAGGTCGATGATACCAACATACTTGAAGTTGAAGAGTCTGTCAAAGCAGTGGTATACAAGAACCTGCTCGTCATTCCAAGCTTGTGAGTTTTTCTGGCCGACCTGTCTCTTGAGAGAACCTGAATTATGACATGATAGGAGTAAAATTTTAGGCCTCGTCGCAAGAAAACCTGTCTTCAGGGTTTCCATCAAAGCGAGTTTCAAACAAGCCTTCTCAGCTACAGAGACTAGCTAGAAAGTTCAAATTCCACCTGAAGCAAGTTTACGTATGCTAATTTCCAAAAAGCGAATAACAAAGGCGCTGATCTGACTGCGCGAATGCGCAGGCTGGTCTGGGCCTGTGTTGTTCGCAGGTTTTCTCGCGTCCAGGTCCAAATAATACAACATACATTAGTAAAGTCTATCTGAGCCAGTGTGAGTTTTTGCTCGTATCGCATATGCGTAGTCTTACTTAAATCATTTATATATAAGAAGCCCCTAAGCGTATTTTTGGCAAACAGTGAAGACCCAGATGAAATGCAGCATTATAGAGACATAATACATAACGATTAAGAAATCTCTATGTGTTACCTTTTAAACTACAAAATGGGCAAACCCATACTTATTGTATCAATATTTCGTCAAAATGCAAAGGGTAACGATGGGCCATGCCATAGTTTTTATATTCTGCTCGATGAAATAAAATAGATCCATAGAATAACTTCAAAATTAACAGGTAGATTTTGTTTCTTTGTTTTGTTGCTTTACGTTCCAAGTCAACAACTATGGTCATGGCGGGACGGTCAGTTCATCTAATCACATTTTTCCTGGGCAAGCTTGAACAAGTACTTAACCAGTACTTCGTGCACATACTTTCGCTTTTAACTGACAACAACTCTTCTTGAATGATTCAGCGGAAGACCGTAGAAATTATTTCATGATCAATCTCCACAAAAGTATTGGACCAGGCCGGGATCGAACTCGCGACCCCTGGATCTGCAGTCAGACTCGCATCTGTTGCCAGACAGATTATCATGTTTTATATTTATAGCTAGTGAAAGTAGTGACAATTCAGCTGCATCCCCTTAAAAGCTACGTCATAAGTTTTACACGGCAGTGAAAATAGGGGAAATCTGAGGTAGGTGCTATGTCAAAGATGAATGTTACTTTAAAAACCAAATTTGCAGGCCGTTGAACTGCGTTGTTTGGCCTACCTTTCTCTGGAAAGTCAAATGGAAGTACTTCTAGAAACCCAATGTCTTCATAATGTTTGATCATTTTAGCTGCGCTTGAGCTGATGTTGTAGGTAAAGATTAGCACTTTCGACGCACCCATTCGCCTGCAATAAAACACATAAAATAATTTAAATTCACAAAAAGGATATAAGCAAGTGTAAGGTATTTTTATTTTGTGGCATATTTCTTTCATACACCATAAAGGATGATTGATTTATATGTTCTAGGAGATGATGCAGGTCTTTCATGCAAGCCAAATATCTATGTATATTGATCCACCTCTGAATTAAGGGTGAGGATGGCGCCGTGAAACCGGTTTAAGCTCTCCAGTAAAATATTTCACCGACCGTTCCAAGGCGGTACTTCTTTTGTGGATCTTTTATGTTTTCTGTCTTGTGTTTGCTATGCCTTTGTGCGCGTCTCTTTATATGTGCCTTGTGGTCACCTGCTGGGAAAGGGCTGGCCTCTTGGCTCTCGCGTGTGGTGTCTAACTGTGAGTTTGTCACTTTTCCATTGGTATCCTGGGTCGGGTGTGGTACTTGATTGTATCAATTCCTGATCTTTGCACCCTTACTTACTTTCATTATGCCTTATTGTGGATGAGTTTTACCCTCGCTTACTTTAAAGTTTTGTATACAATAAGAATGAATTCGGATCGAGCTATGATTTAATTAAAATAAAAATTTAAAAAGTCATTGTTACCTCTACTATTAAAATGAAGTAGCAGCGAACTGTAGATTAACTATGCCAGTAGTTATCAGGTCAAAATGTAGGATGAACATTACATAAAAAAAAAGTATTATTTGACTTTTCGCTTGCTGTAAAGGCGGCGCCTCATGAATGCGCAACTAGGACTAGTCAACCTTAGACATAGGTAAAATAGTCTGGCAGTATTCAGGCAAATTTTAGGGGGACCTGGAACTTGATTTTAAACTTTTTTTCTTTGTTGATTCTGGTAGTGCATACATTGTCCTTGAAAAATCCGAGTGATGCCACTCTGGCATCATTGAGCATTTCGATATATCCAAGATGGCGTCCAAGATGGAGGACAATTATAAGAGAAAAAATGTGTGATACGGAAAATAATGTTTCAAACCCATTTTCTTTCTTAAAGTTGTTGCTATGAAGTTGGAATCTAACTGAACACACTAGCTTGTAACCAAATAAAATAAGAATGCGGACAAGATGGCTGCCGAGATGGCAGTTTATCACAAAAAGTATAAGAAAACCTTCCCTGAGACCAACAAAGTCCAGGGATTTGCATGCAAAATGCTTATTTTACTGATTCTTGAATTACAGACATCATCCTTGTGATCCCAGTGATGCTATCACTCAGCATTTGACATATTCAAGATGGCGTCTAAGATCGTAGCCAACAAATTTTTCAAACCCGTGGGCCTGGCACCCTACATGTAGGCATAATGATGGATTTGTAACAGACCAGATGCCTTAACAAACACACGTATCTGAATAAACAAACCTGGTATGCGTGTATAATAGAGTTGCACTGTAAATGCAGGCATATCTGAGAATGGCACCAAGGCCAAACATTACAATGCTTCCTTAAAGTTAAGGAAGACTTAAGTATTGATTAAAATAACGTTTCGAACTTATAAAATCAAAATAGTTTCGTTTTTTTTCTGTAGATCACAATGGTGTCTTTGACCATACATACTGCATCGATCCTGGCAATTTATTCAACATTTAATGTAGCATTTTGAAATATGAATACTTCACTTAAGTCGTCCTTAACTTTAAGGAAGCATTGTAATTTTGGGCCCAGTTCAGCTAACATGTCTGATGTGATGACACCTCTGTACAAGTAGCACCATATATGTAGCCATCCTCCTATCTGCACTCAACTAGTAAAAATGTTGGTTGCAGTGGCAACTGACCACCAGACATGGCTTATAGTGAGGCACCACACCAATGGTCATTGTTGATGATGAGGGACCACACCAGAAGGCGTGGCCTATGGTGTGACAACACACCAGAAGGCATGGCTGATAATGAGGCATCACACCAGAAGGCATGGCCTATAGTGGGGCTCCACACCAGCAGGCACGGCTGATAGTGAGACACCATACACGCAGGTATGGCAAATAGAGATACACAACACCAACAAGCATGCAGGAATGAGTAGTAAAAGATCGGCAGGCATACGGATGAGTGGTAAAAGATCGGCAGGCATATTGATTGAGTGGCAACGGACCAGCAAGCACCTATCTTGCACATAACTCAACCAGTAGGCATGTTTGAACAGCAGTGGTGTTTGTGGAAGTTACACTAGGCCAGAATACATATTTGTTGCAGCTGCAGCGACATAGCAATGGAGTCTCACTGGACCAGCATGTATCTTGCATTGACAACGTAGCAATAATCTTGCCTACTAAAGTTTCACAGTTTAAGTTGGCATTTCTGATGGAGGGGCATCAATTGAGTAGCTTTTCTCTTTGATTTTCAAAGGAGACATGTCTGATTGAATGGTACCAAGTTCTCAGCCATATCTGTTGAAGTTTCATCGAACGGCATCCATGTATTGCCACCAGGCCATCACATCAGACATTCTTACCAGCACACATGCAAATTATGTTGTACTGAAACAGCATACATGTATGTCTGTTGCCGAGAAGCAGGATCTGCAGGAATGAGTGTTTGTTACATCACACAAGCAATAATGTATGTTACAATTGCACCCGACTAACAGGAATGCTGGGTACTCATGCGTTGGATCAGTGTGCATGTCTGTTATACTTGTACCAGACCAGCAACCCAGCCATTATTGCCACAGGGTCAGTAGATATCTTTACCATTTCCATGTTTGATTAAGCCCACATGTCTGAAACAAAGACTCCAGGCCAGCAGTTATATATGTAACAGCTTCACGAGACTATCAGGCCTGTTGCAGTACCCATGTCTTTAAACTTTGCTCTGAAACAGCAGGCATGTTTGTGACAGTTGCACCCGGGTATTTGGCACATCGAATACAAGCATGCATTTCTGTAAGATTTGCAAACACATTTGTAGTTGTGGAGCTGTGCCAGCAGGTTTGTCGGTTACACTTGCCTCAGACCCGCAATTATGTCTTCTATGCTTGTACCTGACCAATGGGCTGTTAAGCACAATTGCACCAGATTATCAGGCATGTATGTTACAGTTGCTCCTGACCAGCAGTCATGTCTTTATAATATATGTTGCATACAATCAGCATGCACGTCTCCTACAGTTTCATCTTATCAGCATCCATTAATGTTATATTTGCACCCAGCCGTCAGCCATGTCTGTAAATATTGCATCTCACCATTTGTCATGTCTTTAACAGTTGCACCTAAACAGCAGTCGTGTCTGTTAAACTTGCACCTACACGCATGTATGTCTGAAAAACTTGCACCGGACCAGTACTAGTATTCATATTTGTTATAGAAATATCCAACCATCTGTGCTGTCTGTTGCACTTGCACCAGACTAGTATAGTAGTAATGGCTGTTACAACTGCACCGGACCAACAGGCCTGTATTTTACAGTTTCTCGTAAGCAGCAGGAATGTCTTTAATGGTTACACCCAACCAGCAGTCATGATGGTAATTAACATCTGCAGCATGCAGATATATATCTTACTCGTTGGTTTGTTGATACACTGCACTCCATAAGTAAATAGTATTTTCCCTCTTTTTTCGGTAATTTTATTTTTTAACAATCCATCCATAAACTAATTTCAAGCTGATTTTTCCCGCATATTGATTAAAAAAAGGTGTGTACTTTGAGCAAGCACGCTGTCACAGAGTTTTCGGTGATATCGTTCGTTTAGCATACCCTGGCATTTATCACTTCATTATTTCTTGACAGAATGTTTGCCCAAAGTAGGAACTTTTATGAGAAAAATATGATATTAAGGTTCGTATTATCAGATCCAGCCAAAGGTAGTCTTGAAAGTAGTGCATGGATTGATGGATACGATTACCAGAACAAAGAAACACAAAAAATATTACCATTATGAAAAAAATAAGTCTGTTTTTTCGGTGCAATGTATAATAAAAACCCATGTGATTCCACATTATACATCCTACTATCTCTGCCATCTTGGACGACATCTGGTATATTTTACAACGCTGAAACACAACAACATCATGACAGTCAAATTTGCCGAAACTATCAAAAAAAGGTTATTAACTGTGATTCTGATTTCAAGTTGGATTTTGCATTAAAATGGCGGCCATCTTGGACACTATCGTAAATAGTTCAACCTTCTGAATCAAACAATGTTCCATTTTAATAATTTGTATCAATTAGACTCTAAAAAGCCATACAAAGTCAACATTAAAATGCTTTTTATTGCGTTTTTTGGTCAGATTGGTCTTAGGGGACTAAATGACGGCCATCTTGGGCGCCATCTTCAAAATTTCAACCCTCTGAATCGAATCAGTGTTCCATTTTAATTGTCTGTATCATTTAGTCTCTAAACATCCATAAAAAGTTAAAATTAGAGCTCTTTTTATCGAACCTGTTGGTCAGATAGTTGTTAGGAGCATAACTGACGGCCATCTTGGACGCCATCTTTAATTTTTCAAAACGCTCAATGATGCCAGAGTGGCATCAGTTGGATTCATTATGTACAATGTCTGAACAACAAGAATCTGTGAAGAAAAAAACTTTAAAATCAAGTTCCAGGTCATTCTTGTTTTCTACCGGACTAAAAGCTGAAAATGAGGCGTGGTTTTATTCAAAAGTTACGTCAGTCATTATTTAGTCCTCAAAACGCCAGCAAAATAACTGCACCTGAAAATGTATATATAACATAAGCAGAGAGGCAACATTGAGGACCCATCAGACTGGGTCCACAATGTTTGTTTATGAGGCTTTGAATATATAAGTGGACAACAAAAACATTCATTTTGTGATTATCCGCTTAAGGTTTAATAAATGCGAGTTCAGTGTGTATGCAGTAAGGATTATCATGAAATGCACGCACGTTTGCGCGGCCAAAACAACTTATCATTTCTTCTCCAAATTATAAATAGAACCCGATTTCCCTTGTTTAGCAGATGAAATAGACGAACCACGCCTCGGTATGAATATAAAAGTCGCTGCCTTTACAGTAAGCGAAAAGTCTATTAATAGTTTGGTTGTCATGGTAGAAATTGGAACATGGCAGCAAAGCATCAAGTTGATTGTGAGGATAGAGGTTACATATTATTCGTTCAGTTGTCAACATGTAGGATGAGCAATAATACATAATCGTAGCTCAGTTACTTATTAAAATGAAGGACAACAAGGTACAATTTGTAACTGTTTTGCATGGAATTCATGAAAAAATGAAGTTGCAGAAGCTTTGAATAATTAGATGACAGAAGATGCATGAGGGTCTGGATGGGGTATAATGATTAGTGAATAATGACTTTTTTATAATGAATAGTGAATAATGAGCCAAAAATAATGAATAGTGAATAATGAGGGCTTAAAAATAATGCACATTCTTATTTTTTCATGAATTGAAGAAAAAAATAATGAATAGTGAATAATCGGATTTCTTTGCCACCTTTCTTACTTTTAATGAATAATTGGTCATATTGGTCATAATGAGTGAATAACCCAAAATTTTTATGAAATAAATAATGGGCTATATTTTAATGAATAGTGAATACCAGACTCCATCCAGACCCTCATGCATGTTTTATTCTTCAAGTTCAACATGATTATATTTTGTAATAATTAAATTAATGTTCATTCACAACATGTGCGTTGGTTGGTAGTTGAGAAAATGATAGTTTTGATTCTATATGGCTAACAGGCAGAAGTGGGCAAAAAAATCAAATTAACTACTTGTTTTCATAAACTCAATGACCACAAAAGGGTCAACATCTTCAGCAGCTCATAAATTAGTATCTCTGATTTATTTTACCTGTGAAATAATTGACAACTTTTATTGGCTCAATGCCAATGCTGCTTATAAGCTAGATCCGGTCAGTAGTCTAATCTATAATCTGAGAGTAGCTAAGCTCCGCCTACTTACTGCCATATATAGATAACCACTCCCATGACAGAGAATGGCTATCTATATAAGTCAGTAGGTGCTCTCAAGGAGAGTACTTCAGTAAGTGCCTTTAAGTAGAGTCAAGATACATAAATATGGACGGATCCAGAGGGGTCAGGGATCCGAACCCCAGTCCCTGGAGAATCACGTGGTTTTAGGTTTCCTTTGAAATACTCATATGGATAGCAACAAACATTGTCAGGACCCCCCTCCCCCCTGATGGAACTTCTGGCTCAGCCCATGATAGGGTAAAGTCGAGTAAATTCGGACATCGGGTAATTTCGGACACACAAGCGCAAACAGTGTAAAACCAGATGAGACGGCTCCTTATGAGCCGTCTCATCAGGATTTTCACTGTTTGCTTAGTTAATTTATTTTTTATTCACATATTTGAAATATGAAACAAACAAGGTCGCTGTCCGAATTTAGCTGTCTGTCCGAATATATCAGACTTTACCCTACAGATACATACCTGTAATACTCAAACCATTCAATGGCAAGTTCTGTCTCTGCGTCACCATACACTATCTTGGCACAAATGGCAAAACTGAATGGTTTGTCCGTTACAGAATTTTGTTTTTCCGTTTCTTTATCGGTGACATTCACAGAAGTTGGTCTATCATGTTTATTGCTAGCTACTTCCATTGGACGTAATGGCATAACATAGGCACTTGGGTCCCTTGGGCATACACTGTGTATTGGAATGGTTGTTTCACTTTGTTTTTCAGCACTTGTGTCTACGTTTGCACTCAGCAGTTTCCTTCGCGAAAACACATGCTTTTTAAATGGTACTTGCACATATTTCAATGATGTACCAGATTCAGGTGGCTTTATATTGTTAGACTTGGCAAGACCTGTATTCTTTATTTCTGTTAAATTGTTGGCTATTATCAGGGTAAAGTCAGGTGACTTCGGACATCAGGTAAATTCGGACAGCAATCTTGATTGTTTCATATTCTAATTATTGGAATAAAAATAAATTAACTAAGCAAACAGTGAAAATCCAGATGAGACGGCTCATAAGGAGCCGTCTCATCTTGATTTCCACTGTTTGCAAATGTGTGTCCGAATTTACCTGATGTCCGAAGTTACCTGACTAGACCCAAACATTAAAAGCGTAACTCAAGAATGCAACAGACGGCGTATATCATAGTTCCAAGTATATAAGGCTCAACATTTCGTGAGAGGGGAAGATTCACATGGAATGTCAAGACATATTTGGCATTTGAAAGGTGCAAAAAAAGGTTGAAAATTTCGTCAGCTGCAAAAAGTTTGATCACTTTAATTGTTAACTATTTGTCTGCTGGCGGCGACTTTTATAGTCTGCTGATAACAATTGCAAACAGTTCAGGACCCAGATCGGGACCCACAGAAAGTGTCTTGTTCTGAATCTAAACAGTTTGAATTTCTGATAGTGTTCGTGAAAGAATGTTTTGAAAAATAAACTTTTGAAAAAAGTAAGCAGACTTTAACGAAACCATGCAAAAATTACCCAACATGCAAAGATTGAATGAGCCAAGTTCGAAAAAAAGCATGTTATATCGTTTACCACTCAACTCTAAATTGACATACAGCAAAGCAAGCACAGCTATAGGAACCCAAAATTTCAAGAAATAGAGCAGATATGGGGATTTTCAACCTGTTCGAATTTGGGCTTTTCTTTCAGGTTAACGCCAAGGTTTTCTAATGGCATGATTTTCATCGGGTGTGTTTTTTTTCATTTATGGTCAGCTTATTCAGATTTTTTATAATTAAAATTTGTTTGCATGCCTGTCATTATTATGCACCCCTTTATTAAACACTTACAGCATGTGGCCAAACATGCTTGATTCGTGATGTACGTAAACTGCTTCAGTCAATACTTTCTGAACGCCTCTCAAATTGCAAACACTATTTCATGAAACAGTAATTATTGTAACTTCTTTCACTGCTCTCCATGCATCAACCCGAATGACACTATTTTTGTCTTGAAAATGTCATCTACTTTTTACGTCTGCTGCATATAGGCAACTACACTTCAAAATAGATTTTTCACGGAAGCAAGCAATATGAAACCCAATGAAGCAGTTTGATATTGGTCTACTAAGTATATATACAGTAAAACCTCTGTAAAACGGCCACTCAAAAATAGACAAAACAAAGGTCTTAATGACAAATGGTAGCTTAATGAAGATCAAACGTATTGCAGAATGCTCCCCTCGGAGCATTTTGCAATACCTTTGATCTGCATTAAGCGATAATTGGTATAGAAAACCAAATTTCGGTCTTTTTGAGAGTGGCCGTTTTACACAGGTTTTACTGTACTATCTAAGAACATAAAGATACGAGAGGAGGAGACGACAAAAGTCGTGACCGGTGAACTTAGGATTGAGTCGTATGCTTTGTTGTCTGTTGTTGTATTTTAGAGGGTCTCTCTAGCAGACGACATCAACGCTGCATTCTTGTCTAGTATTTTAATCATTTCCTGCCAATCACGACTGCTGTTGTCTGATGTTTTATCTATGTTTTGCAAACAATATGGACCCGGAGGGAGCAGTCTGATAACGGTTTATATGTTTTGCCTTCATGAAAAAATCTAATCTGATGTGAACTTGAATATATGCAGCAGATGTAAAAAAAAACATACAAAAACAGACGATATTTTCTGGATAAGAAATAGTGACGGAATAAGGTTAACTCTTCCACACCCCCTGGGAAATTTTCATGATTTTTTTGTCGTCTGCTGATTTTTTTTTTTTCAAAATCAATTTTTTTTCGAAAAATTCTTTCAGGAGTACCATCCGAGCGTCAAACATATTGGATCCAGATTAGGCCCCACCTTTTATCGGGCCTCATCTGGGTCCAAACTGTTTGCAAAAGTTATCAGCAGACGACACTTGAAGAGAATGAGTTAAGCGTTAAAAGGACAAAATGCTGTCTCCACAATTATGACGACTTCAACATGATGTTTAATGCAAACAGGTTTCAATTTGGTAAAATCTAAAAAAAGTTGACCGCAAAATGATTCTTAAAGCTATTTGGCCGTGCTTGCAAATGGCTGGTGTATTTTTACCTATCGGTTTTGCTATCGGTAACACCTTCTTCGCCGGCGTTGGCAACGTCACTGACTGATGTTTTATCACAGATACGCTCACCGCAAACGTTTCAGAATCACTCATACTAGGATGTACTGCGCAACCAAACAAAGTTGCTTTGAGTCTAGGATTGTATGTGAATCTAGTTAAAAGGAATAAATTATTATGCAGCACTGTTCCATTCATTAAAAGAAAACAACAAAAATGATCATGTTCCTTTAAAAGCAGTTTCTCCTCCCATCCGTTTATAAACACAACACGTTTATTTTGCACTAATCTTGTGAATGCAGTAAAGATGTAAATTCCTCTGTCCGATGCGCGAGTTACACGTGTTCTTGACACATTGGCCATAACTATTCTGGGTATGATATCTGTCGTGTTGGGTGGTGCTAGGGCTATTCTCAGATCTAATTTCTGAAAAATATATGAAGTCAAAGACATGTTTTTTTTCTGATTTGTTAAAGCCCCTTTAGATAATGACCTCTAATATACAGTCCTCAAGGACATAGCTCACTTTAAGACCAGTCTTATTGAAGTGATGTTGAGGTGAATGTCTCTACATAATGATTGAGTGTATCCTACCAATCATTTTGAATATAAGGTATTGATGGGTTCTTTTAAAACTCACAATATGTTTGAACAGCAGAACTTCAGAAAAGAACAGTTGTATGAACATGAACTACAATTATCCGACTACAATATATAGAAGTATTTTCGTACAAATGTACAAATTTCTGGTAGAAAAATATATGTTTACAATTTTTGCTTGAGAGAGTTTCATGGTAAAACGAAAAAAATGTAAATAATACCAGAAATACATCTATTTGGGTCAAAATATTCCTATATATTGTTTGTTTTGTTTGATTTGATTCTTTACGTCCCATCAACAATCTTTCAGTTATATAATGACGGTTCTTCCTGGGTTGAACCAGTACTAAGCTAGGATAAATGTGTCTTGCTCAAGGACCACAAAGCAGTGACGCCGGTGAGGCTCGAACCCGCAGCCCTTCGGTCTCGAGTCAAGCACTCTACCACTGAGCCACTGCGCTCCATATCCTATATATTGTAGGCAGATAATTGTTGTTCATGTTCATGCAACTGTTCTTTTCTAAAGTTCACCCAGCGTGTCACAATACTGAAAACGGTATCAAACCAGGAAGTGACTCTAAACAGACTAAGGATCCTACCGATTGCTCAAAAGTTGTATGTTGGGGCGTAAAGTGATCTATGTGAGTATAAATTGTTCATACAACAATTTGGCCAAAGGTATACGTCTCCTGGATAAAATGGCAAGTTTTGTTTATACAGGAAATAATTCATACAAGTAAGACCTTTTGAAAGACATATCCCCTCAACGATTAACACCAATATGGGCCATACATCATGGTAACCTACCTCAGGGAAGCTAAACATCATTTTCTGATAAAATAAGGTATCGTCAGAGTTATTGAAGGCTAAAAACATAACCAGACAGAAACAGCATACTGACAGGAAACATCGTATTTTAACCAATGGCATGCTTCCTCTCGAGACCTGGAATAGATGAGAAGGCAGTCATTGTTTATACGTCAAGATAAACACCATTTTTGAGCATCTGTTGGGTGCTCAAAAGGACCGTCTCATTGCGACGGTTCTTTTGCATGCGCTGATCAAGAAAGTTTTGTCAGAGGGGGTCCAAATTTGACAACGTTTTTCTTTTGATTGATGAGGGGAGGAATGATCCAGATACCACTGTTAGCGGGTCATCATTAGCCTGGGTTCCAGTCTGATCATTTTTTCTGCTTTTTTATTTTTCCGTTCCTTGGTCAAAAATGATATTAATCGAAATCAACAACGGACAACCGATACCTTTGCTGTGGTATATTTTGATTCTCTTATTTTTTAGAATATTAGCATTAGAAAATGTTGCCAAAATATTGACGACTGGACCCAGGCTAGGCCATCATCGGCCCGCCAGCGAAACCATTTAAATGGCGTTTCGCTGGCGGGCTGATAATGGCCCGACATTGAATGCTGGATTGTAGTTTAGTGATTTTCCAGAGGATCCGGACCAGTATTGCTAAGGAACCCTATTTTTTCATGATTTTCCAGGGTGGGTGGAGGGGGTCCGAACCCCCTATCTCCCCCCTCTGGATCCGCGCAAGTTTTGAGTACCAACATCATATGTTTTGGTTGAGAAACGAGAAAAAATGCAGACTCTTACTTAGAGGCATGAAATGTAAAAACAACAACATATAAGCCAAATCATGATATTTTGGTTCTTACCGCATAGTTTAACAAGCAGCCCAAAGGGCAACGATCACTCATCTGAGAGCCAGCATTAATATTGGAGACTCCATATTTTATGATACTTAAAGGCAGGTAACTCTGAACTTGAAACTGCGATCAGACTTAAATTCAGACACCCAAGATACTATTCCAGTTCTGGTTATCTGCAAGTATTAAATTAAAAAAAAGATCTGAATAAAAATGATCAAGAAAACCTTTGTAAACTTTATTTTTCAGATGCTCAAGGCAATCAACTCTGTAGAAAGTGGCGGGGTACTCATCCAAGCTTTTATGCATGCATATGTCCTGGTTACCAGTAGAATGAGGATCAAATAAAAATGAAGGCAATGTTTCTCCCATTGCAAGTCTATGGGGAATTTCCCAGATGTCAAGGGCAGCTAACTCAATAGTCGGTGCTGGGGTGTGGCCAAAATTCAAACTCGTTCAATATTTTATGGTTGTCCCTGTTGCCTGGAAGAATGAGAATGAGCCTTAAAAATGAAAGCGTTAGATTGGTCACAATGTTTCTCTTATTGTAAGTGATTGTGTATGTTTCAGATGTACAAGGGAAGCTAACTCTGTAGTCGGTGGTGGGATTTGTCCGAAATTCATACTAATTTAGGCATTTATAGTTTTCCTTTTTATCCGCAATAATGAGGAAGATCCATTTAATAATGAAGGCACTAAAGTGGTCACAATGTTAATCCTTTGTAAGCATATGGGGATTTTCCAGATGTTCAAGCGCAGCTAACTCCGTAGTTGGTGGTGGGGTGTGGTCCAAAATTCAAACTCATTCAAGCTTTTATGGTGGTCCTTGTAAAAAATCCAATAAAAATGTAGGCGTTAGAGTGGGCACAACATTATACAAAACGGAAATCGATTTTTAAGATGCCCAAGGGCAGCTAACTCTGTAGCCCGAGGTTGGGATTTGTCCAAAATTCAAACTCATTCAAGCTTTTATGGTTGTCCTTTTTACCTGCAAGAATAAAGAATATCCATCCACAAACGAAGGCGTTAGACTTGTCAAAACATTTCTCCCATAATGTTTATGTTTTTTTTCAAAGGCAGCTCACTCAGCAGTCCCTGGTCGGATCTTGCTTAATTCCAAACCCACCCAGGCTTTAATAGTTGTCCTTATTACCTGTAAGAATGAAGGAGATACAATCAAAAAGAAGGCGCCGGAGTGTTCACATTATTATGCATTGATTTTTCAGATGCTCAATGGCAGCCAACTAGGACATAGCCAAAATTCAATCTAAACCAAGCTGTTATAGTTGTCCTTGTTACCTGCAAAAAATGAAGAAGGTCCATCCAAAATGAAGGCACTAGAGCAGTCATAACATTTCTCCAGTTATAAGTCTATTGGGATTTTTTCAGATGCTCAAGGGCAGCTAACTCTTCAGTCCCGGGTCCGACCTTGCCAAATTTTGAACCAATCCTAGATTTTATGGTTGTCCTCGTTACATGCAAGAATAAGTTGTCATGGAAACCAGAATTCTGATCTGCTCTGAAAACCTAATGCAGCTTTTCCTCCACCCCGATGATGCTCCAGATGAAATTTGATTTTGATCGGCCCGCTGGTCTCGGAGATATTTAAGTTTGAAAGTGTGAACAGACGGACGCACGGACGGACGCCGGCTCGAGTCCCATCCTATAAGGTCACCGGGAGCCTTCGGCTCAGGTGAGCCAAAACGCATGTACATCCATCTAGTGGGGTTGGCATCTGAATTTTCGCCCATCAACGTTCCCTACTTTTATATTCGAACAGTGAAGGCTATGGTTAGACTGTGACGGTATTGAATACTTGTTTGAGCCTATGCTGTTTGCATGTGCAATAAGTATAAAGAAGCTCATATTATAGCAGGCATCAAAATACTTAAAAGATTATCCCATTATTTCTCAACCAAATCATAAGCTGAGTGTTTCTTTTGGGCACCCAAAACACATATTTAAACAGGTTGGTTAGAAACAAGAAACCCAAGTGGCCCTGAAATGCTCACCTGAATTGTGTTGCTTATTGTATAGGTGTATATCGGGAATTGCCCCCCCCCCTCCCCCCATCGTGACATGTTTTTCAGTGATAAATCAATTTCAGTGAACCAAATTTTGTTACAGTTACCAATGACCATTATTGTCAACTCATTCCATAATCATTAATTCTGATCAGCCAATTCAGAGGAGAAGATCTTTAAAATTTCCTTAGGCGCAATAACCCTGGTCCCATGGCAGCCAATAAAGTTCATTTGAACTTTGAACTATTTCTGTAAAGCGTCTCGGGCGACCTCCTATTAAATATGTGTCCATTGGTTCATGAGATGATGTTTACAATTTCATTTACATGTATAAAAGGGAAACCAGGCCATGCTTTTTGCTGCAAACTTATCAAAAGCTGTCAAGAAATAAAGTTCTTTTCATTTGAAAATCATGTAAATAATTTTCTCATGGAGATCTCTATTCTATGTGTTTATGACGTCAAAATCACCTTATTAAATATGCAAATACACATTTGTTTTAAAAAAAAATATATATTTCGAATTATACTGTATCACATTTAGATTAATAAAATAGCAAAAAAACCGAATCAAATACTGTATAATAGAAATGTTTTGATTTTAATCTAAACTAAAGATTATATGCACAGTGAACAAAAATATTTGCATTTCACTTTGTATTCAAAATGGCTGTTTGAATGAATTGATACTAACACTATTTGATCAGTTAAGTAACTTGTAGTTTTCAATCGATTTTGATCAAGCTTGCAATAAAATTGATTATATGGAAATTCCCATTCAAAAATAACTTCATCTATACATTTCTAAAAATATTTCAGACCCGCCCAGATACTACATTGAGCATTTTAGATAGACTTGGGCGCTTCGGTCCGCTAGTGCATATGACATAAGCTCATCAGTTGCTTGGGATATACATGATACATATACATTTCGCGCCGAGTTGGAATCCATAGTTCAGCCACGAGACAGTGTATGTACATATTCAGGCCAATGTCAAACAACACATGATAAATGGACTACTTGATACTACAGTAAGATAGAACTACTTGATACTAAACTGAAGATAGTCCGGTTTCTACCTCTTAAGGATTAGAGACTAGGCTAGGCGTGAAAGGTAAATCAGGTTGTAACATGTGTGTCTAGAATACAAAATACCAGGAAATACAGTGGATAACTGGTAGATTGTTTGTGGTAACTTGTCAGGATCTTCACAGCTATTAACCACTACGAAATGATGCAAAAATAGTAAGTGAGTATGATCAGGAAATACCACCATCACAAACTGCAGACAAACCCATAGCACCGCGAGGAAGAGCCACACAACAATATCAAGACACCAGGAAGACAAACTAAGCAAAGCAACCAGCTCTCTCTTCCGAAAGTTGTGACAGCACTTATAGTTTATTACAGTTGTTGTAGCCTTCTTGTCTAACTAGACTAGTCTGAGGTATCAGTCAATGATAGTATCAATCAGAACAAAGCAGGCAAAGCCGATGCCATATTTGCAGAGAATGCCAAAATTCTTTAACTTTGTCGCACTCGACAAATAATAGTAAAATTGTTTACAATATGCACACAGATTATCTTCAATTTTTCTTATTCTATGTAAGAAGGATTTTATAACCAAACTTTTATTAGTTAATTTGTACTGTACATCTTTTAGACCTACCTCGTTAGAATCTTTTATAACTAAATTACACTTGTTCCATTCCTGATCAATTATGTACCCCACCTCATCCATTCATTTTTCCTGTCTACTAATTTGATCTACTTGTATCAACTGGTCATAAAATGTTCTACAACCCGTTTATCTTTAAGTATTTAATTAACATAGAAATTACACGTGACATTGTATTTAGTCTGGACACATACCTGCCTGTTGTTTATTTTTTCCAATTATTTGGAATTTTACGAACTAATTATTGGTAATCCAAAAAGTGCCATAATACCATGTGATTCTCTTAAACCATCAAACTGACACATATTACAGTCTATATCTAATAAGTCTAATATCTGTTTAATTCCATTTTGAACCAGTTTTAAATATATACCTTTTGTCCTCTGTTTAAATTATTATTGAACCAGATAGATGAACAGAGAATTTGATTTTTGTTGATTCTAATTTACAGACATTACAAAGGACGTGTAACGGTTTTGCACTACAACGTACCCACTTTTACAATAAAAATTTATTGAGAAGAATTCCCCCCAAAATATTTCCAAATGATACCCTGGAATCTCTTGTTTAATGTCCACAATTTATTTTCTTCATTTAAATGTATTTTGATGATACATTTTGGGGTTAAATGCATGCCCTAACAACCACACTTTACACTAAGTCCATGGTAACGTGTACTTCATGACTCAATTACATACATATCTGCATCTGGAACCGGATAAAACTATTTCTCATATTATTGTGCATATCATTTAACACCATAAAAAGGTAACTGTCAGTCGGTTCCAATTGCAGCAAATACCGTACAAAAAATTCTGCAAATTTTATCTCAATTCATGCCTATCAAAGCATTCAGAGTACTGAAAATCACTGGAAAGACTTTAGATTCCAGTCCGAAAATGGAATAGAAAAAACAATCATTAAGCCCGTATCAATACTATTTTTTTTTTCTCACAGTCTTTGGATATGTTGAGTTTGAAAGGCAAATACAACAATGTTTCAGTAAATGCGAAGTAAGTAAAGTTGCAAAGCTCAGGATCGATTCAATTAAGTATCACACCTGACCCAGGATACCAATGGGAAAGTGATAAACTCACAGTAAGACACCACAAACGAAAGCCAAGAGGTCAGCCCTTTCCCAGCAGATGACCACAAGGCACATAGAAACAGACGTGCACAAAGGCATAACAAAAACATAAAAGATCCACAAAAGAAGTACTGCCTTGGAACGGCCAGTAAAATATTTTACTGAGGGCTTTAACTGGTTTAGAGAGAGAGAGAGAGAGATAGAGAGAGAGAGAGAGAGAGAGAGAGAAGAAAGAGGGGCAAATCAACAATGACTGGAGGAGAGATAGAGGATGCAAGGAGATAGTTGAATATGCCTCCCCACTTCTTAAACTGATACACATATTTCTGGAGACAGTGCTTTGGTATAGTCTGTTTTTGTGAAGACAGCTCATCGCCACTTTTTTTGCATGGATCATTGTCAAAACGTTGCCTCCCCACTTCTTAAACTTATATACATATTTCTGGAGACAATGCTTTGGTATAGTCTGTATTTATGAAGACAGCTCATCGCCACTTTTTATTTGCATGGATCATTGTCAAAATGTTGTCAAAATTGAAAATTATGTGATTATTCATTGGAGTATGAGGAATAATTAAATCAATTATTGGTATTCTCGCATTACAGGGTAGACACTTTTGAATATTGCCATACTAGGGGCGTAGGAATGGAATATATAACATTATATGAAGCTGTACCCCACCCACTTAATAAAGTTATGTGGCCCTGGTGATCTTGGAATTTAGGTCAATGCTACCGAAATCTAGGAATTCATTAAGGTCTTTCTAAAGCTGTATCTGTGTCAGTTTGGTAAAACTCTGCCCATTGGTTAAGAAGATAGAGTACTGACAAGCCTTTTTTCGCAGTTATATATAACCCTGGTGACCTTGAAAATTAGGCCAATGCCACCAAAACCTAACAATTTTTGGCTGTCCCTGATAAGAATCTGTGCAAGTTTAGTTAAAATCCATCTAACGGTTCATTGGTTAGAGCACAGGCAAAAAGCTACATCACAGCACAGATATCGGAATCATTTAATATTCCATAATTTTAAAAGAACTGTGATAATTTTCCAATGATATTGTTATAGTGAGGTTATTTGAACAAAAAGGAGCTGATGTTATGAGGAGCTGGTGCATACGATCAACTTATATTCTATGGGAGCGCAGTGTCTCAGTGGTAGACTGCTTGACTCGAGACCGTGGGGGCGCGGGTTTGAGCCTCGTCGGCGTCACTGCGTTGTGGTCCTTGAGCAAGACACATTATCCTAGCTTAGTACTGGTTCAGCCCAGGAAGACCCGTTCCTGTTTAACTGAAAGATTGTTGACTGGGACGTAAAGAAGTAGATCAGTTCAGTTAATCCCTAACATCCCTATGATCGCTTGCTTAAATTGTAGCCACTGAAACATTTATTCTGCATGTTCTCCTCTATTGGTGCACATTTATGTGAATTAAATACCAAGCCAGCATGTAATGCGATTAACATATTCTCGCTGGCATTCATGTCCTACTGATTCTTATATGAATAAACCAGGGACCAGTTTCATCAAAGCATTTAAGACGTGTTTTTGTCTTTAAAATGTCTTAGGACATGTTTAAGACAAAAATTGTGTTTCATCAAATGCTGGAGATTTGGGAAGTTCTCACTTTTTATCCTATACGTAGGACAAATAAATCGGCGTCCCAGCAGATACTTTGTCCTAAAAAGTATACACGTACAATGTACTAATGACGGCTGCTGCTTTTCAAGTGATATTGGAGGCTGAAGGGGACGATAATCGGCCAAGGCTAAAAAACATAAATGTTCAGAGACAGAGGTATATTTGCTTTACAATTATGCTTCTTATTGACCTGCATCCATATTTCTATCAGTTTATGAGTTGGCTATAATGTCAAATGGCCCTCTTCAAATCAAACTAAAGGTCCTACTAAAGTTCTTACGTAATACACACGTAGATGCGCGCGGACGATTACACCCGAACGGTTTAGTCGGTTGGAAAGTAAACACATTAAATAGCCCTGTATGCCTCACTTCAATTCTTCATCGTAGACAAAAAGGATGCGTATAAACTGCACAGCCTACTCTAATTAATAATTATGAATATGTGGGAACGCAAATGATGCAAAGCTAGGATTAATTTTGTAAAAACAAATCATTTTGAGACGAAACCTTCATGATAGAGAAGGGAACCAGATAATCTACTAGAGTAACGGTGCTCTGACCCACCGTTGATCTCTAGTATGTTCCTGGCGTCACTATAGTAGCAACTATCGGTGTTCGAATCAAACTTTAGTTACTATAGTAGGAACTATAGCTCGATTCGAAGAGGTATTGCAGAGAAAACTTTTCAGTATCGCTCTACACGTACCGATTGCTCATACACGTAGCATGGGGATGGTTGTGGTGTTCACGATTTCCGTCACACCAACAGATAAGGCCATACCAAGACAAAAACCTCGACTGAAGAAGGCCGTAAGCTGACCCATGATCCTAAAACGTATCAGATCAGAAACTTAAAAATGGCAATTTCTATACTATTTTGTTGTTAAAATTCGTTCTGTTCGTTTGCTTATTTTTGTGTTTTAATAGTAATAAATGTGTATTGAATACGTCTTGATGAGCTTCACAGTGAAAAAAGAATTCCAACACCCGCAGGTGTGCACTATTATCTCTGTGTGAGTCCGTCCGTGCATACCTTTGAAATTCGTGAAAATGCTTATAACTCTTGAACCACATGGTATATTTTCATCAAATTATGCATCATTCTGCAGGAAATTACCAATTTGCTATCCACACATTACTTCTGACGCCGGGTACTGATTAATCTACGTTCACCATGTGTCGTGCACATTACGGTCAGTTGATTTTGAGATATTTTCGCTCAGAGAACGCTTATGTCGGTCGAAGCATCTATATAGTCGGGTCAGAATGTTCGCTGTCCACGTTGTGTAAGTTGGTAAACCAGAGACAAATGTGTATTTGGCTCTTAGGTTTATAGACTTACATCATAATCTATTTAAGATGGCGACTTTCCGCAACATCTAGTTTCTTTGCAGAAAGTGACCTATAATAATTTTTTTGTTAAGTATATATGGTATAAATGTATTCCCTCATGTAGATCAAAAATATCCCATTAACCATTCTTACGTTCAACAGCTTACCCACTTTTGTTCTGAAACAATATATTTCTTATATTTTTTGTAATTTAAAGGCTGCCCACTAGACAGACGGCTTCAGGGATGAGGAACTTATTGCTAAGTACATTTATACACTCCACGTCGCAAAAAGCAGCATCAGTTACAAATAAATATAACAGCCAAACCTGTCTTAAGCAGCCGCTCAAAAGAAGACAGGTTTGTTTTCAAGATTGGTAATAGCTTAATATAGGTCGAAAGTATTGCAGAATGTTCTCGTGGAGCATTCTGCAATACTTTTGACCTGCATTAAGCTACCACCTGTTTTAAAACCTTCATTTTGTCTATTTTTGAGTGGCTGCTTAAGATAGGTTTTACTTTATATTGTTGATGGTTACAGCGGAAAGTACATGTAAACAGAAACAATATCCCGCGCATTAGAGACTAAGGCAACATCCGAGACTTTGTCCCTTTTGTATGCTGTAAACCGAGCATTTGAACTATTTTACTACCACCTCTCTAAACCGACAATTTTGATGAAACACAAAATTATGTCGTAGGATCGTTTTGATGAAACTGTCCTACGCATATCCTAGAAAATGTCCCACGACACTTTTAAGATTTGTCCTAGGAACTTTATTGATGAAATTGGCCCCAGAATATGTTTGTTTGTGCTGAAGATTAACAGGATAAAACACAAATAGCCTTAAATGTCCAATATATTACAATTGAAAAAAAACCCATCTCACCAAGGTAATCTTAAACAACGTTTTAGCCAAGTTTTAGTATAGTTTCAGTTAACTATGGTAGCGTTATCTCAAATCACAACATAGACATGACGATTATAAACACACGCATGTTTGGTATCATGTTTGAGGTCAGTTTGCTTTTTGCATCTTTTAAAATATCCACATTCATGAGCAAACCTATGTTTATACACACTAGTGAGAAACTTAAATTCACGTGGTTGTATATGCCGTCGTAAAATTAACAAATACCCATGTAAAAGGACAACGATCAAACTACCTTATATTTAATTTTCAGCCACATTCAGCGTGGGCAAAAAAACCCCAGGCCAAACCGTTACACGTCCTTTCGACCACGAGTTAAGGCGTCTTGTTCCTTGACATAACGCAGTGCTTTCGATGAGGCTCGAACCTACAACCCCGCAACATTAGGGGTGATGCATGGGTGGTATACATTTTTCCCAAATCTAATAGAACATTCTGTTAGCAAAAGTGAAGATTATGATCAGACATCGCATTATGCGCTGTCTGATCTGGGTATGCACTGTTTGCCTACACTCTATAAAAAGGACGTAAGGCATATAAGAATTAAGCCTTAAAGCGCCTCCTATATATTGCAGCAGACGACAATTGCAAATTTTGCCGCTTTTTCAAAAATAACATATAAGGCATGATATTTCATGAGAATCGTCTGCTGGCAGACGATTCTCATATAATATCATACCTTATTTTTGTCAAAAATTGGGAAAGATGTCGCAAAATTTGTCGTCTGCTGCAGTCGTGATTAAGGGCGCTTTAAGGGTTAAAATAAAACTCTCACAGTCACATACCTTTATAAATGCAATTATGATTTAAGCCGCCATATTCGATTCATAACATAAATATTTCACAGAAACTAACCAAGTGGCCTTCTACTACCGATTCCATTGACTGACCAATAGATATATGTGCCGCGTTACGAGAAACCGGAATTCACTGCGTTCCGGAACAGCAAAGTCGCCAAATAGACTGCACATCCTCGCAGTTTAATCAGCGACTTCGTTTTTCGTTCTCTTGAGAATACAGTTAACCCTTTCTAAAACGACCGCTCTCAAAAGGCCCCCAAAATGGTTTTCAAGACCAATTATCGCGTAATGCAGATCAAAAGAATTGCAGAATGCTCCCTTTGGAGCATTCTGCAATTCTTTTGTCCTTCATTTAGCTACCATTTGTCATTAAGATCTTTGTTTTGTCTCTTTTTGAGTGGCCGCTAAAGACAGGTTTTACTGTATATTTTAGCTAATTTTGCTACATTAACAATTTCAAGCACCTTGCTAGTCTGAGTAGCTTAGTGGATGCTTTCATGTGATACTTTGTCGCCCCAGTATTTCTTTTTACTGTTCTATTCTACATGGTTTACGTCCAGGCCCGAATGGCAATAATTAGCTGTGATAGCAAGCGAATAAAGCTTTTAAATGACGTTTCGCTGATAGGCGGATGGTGACCCGCTCTAAGTTGTTTACTGGGTAGAGTTTTAATAGGAATACTGGTACGGAATCCCCCTCTCCCTCTGTAAAATAAGTTAACACATATGCCGAATGGAATTTCCCACAGTTATCAATCTAAACATTCCTTTTCTGTTTTAAGGTATGTTGGGTGTTTTTTTCATTTTTATTCAAATTTTAATATAACATTCTACAAGCAAACTGTGGAGACCCTGATCAGACGCCGCGTACTGTGGCGTCTGATCTGGGCATGCACTGTTTGCCTATGTCCCACAAAAAGAACGATAGGCTTATATTGGTTTATGACTAAAAAGAAAGAGATAAAAAAAAACTGTTGTCAAGCTTTAAAAGGGAACGCAGTGGCTCAGTGCTAGAGTGCTTGACTCGAGACCGAGGGGCAGTGGGTTCGAGCCTCACCGGCGTCACTGCGTTTGTGTCCTTGCGCAAGACACATTTATTCTTGCATAGTACTGGTTCACTTCAGGAAGACCCGTCCCGACATCACTGAAAAATTTGTTGACTGATACGTAAAGAATCAAATGAAACAAACATTGTCAGAACTAACTTTATCACCTCCCGCCTCCTGACGAAACGTTCTGGATTCGCGCATGCGCTTAAACGTAAGACAGTCGATCACGGGCAGCAGACTTGACCTAGTTGAAATGTAGTTGTTTCAAATTCAAATACTTAAGAGAATATGATATGCGCCTACAGTAGTACCACGACCTCTAAGTAATGACCCTCGATTCACTCAATGCATTTACCGTTACAGTCGCGCTTCAAAGCGTTTTGTGGAAGTATACAAGCAGAAGCTATTGCATGGTTTGTGCGTCTGTACGTGAAGATAATTATCGCCGGTACAGACGCAAAACCATACACAACTCGCTTATTGCACCGGCATGCATCCGAACTTTATGCATTGTGTTGCGAGATATTTGACGTTAAACATTGGACTATCAACGAAAAGTGCAATAATGGCAAATGTCGCATTTGACGAAGTGCCTTATTCGATCGGTAGTATGTGCTCTACAATAAGTGACCTTTATCTGTTGACACGGGTCAGCTATATGTTAGTTATTGGCTCAGAATCGGATGTATACTTTATCAAATATTTAAACGTTCTAATGAGAACGTATCCGGGAAAACGAGGCTTTGTCCACATTATGGACGTGTTGATTTAACCATAACCTAAACTTTACTGCAGATGGACATAGTCAATAAAGTTGGCTTGAGTGTGCGTACATGTAGTAGCAGCATTAATAAATATTCATGGGTTCATACATGTAACAGACTAACAGACTGAATGCGTTATCTTGACTATGGGGTGCGAAAAAACGACAAATGATGCTATCAAATTTTCTTATCATTTTTAATATCTAATGCTCAACCAGATTTTTTCCGGGATTTTCCACCAAGATTTTTCGCATATTGCACAAGCTCGATGAAAATAACCATCTGAATTTCAGTTGCCGATCTCAATCTTGATCAGGCCTGTATTCGAGCACATCATAAAATTGGGAGCGCAGTGGCTCTGTGGTAGAGTGCTTGACTTGAGACCGAGGGTTCGAGCCTCACCGGCGTCACTGCGTTGTGTCCTTTAGCAAGAACATTAATCCTAGCTTAGCCTACTGGTTCAGCCCAGGAAGACCCGTTCCTTTATAACTGAAAGACTGTTGATGGGACGTAAAGAATCAAACCAACCAAACAAACATCATAAAATTGAATGCACAGCCCAATACAACACGAATTTCTACACGTTTATATCTGCTTCTGGTACACCTCACGCATAAAGTAAATCTGAAAAAAGGAGAACATTCTCTGACCTCCTATTTACACCATATAAACGTAGGGACCCGTAAGAGGTTGCATGACATTCCCCGATTTTTGATTCTCTTCCTAAGACAAGAAATGTTAATTATAATATACAGAACATGCAACATTTCTTTAACTTTTTAGCTCTTCGAAACCTCAACCGGAAGACACTCGAATTGTTTTTCTCGCTCAATCAGCGGTTGAGCATCTGACCGTTTGGTAGGCGTGTGGAATAATATGTCTGGTGAAAAAATTATTGTAATAGTAAGTCCCTTACCTCTAGTTGGTGCTCACACAATAATATACTGCGCACAATAAGTTTAGCAATTTCTTGTGTTTCGCATCGTTTTGTGCTCATCTTTGTGCAATATCGAACAATTTCAGTTGCAATGACGAGAACAGGATCTCAGGCAAATGAACCCACGAATTTACAGACGCCATCTTTTAAATATGCATTTGGGTAGAGCAAGAACTGCATGAGGGGTCAGTAAGCAAAAACCACATCCGTTATAAGTAATGCTAAAATGATAAGCATGTGATTTTTCGTTTGGTGGACGTTCATCTTCCTCATGCATCATACGCCTATCAAAAACTCTTGGTTATGTGACAGATGTGATAGAGATTTCAGGCTGAAAAAATCAGCTTCCATCAATGACGTCAAAACGTAGTCGGTTGATTAAACTTCTAATGTTAATGGTGTTTCAATTCCAACAGAGAATCAGTTTACAAAGATATCATAGGCTTACAATGTAACTAATCTTATGGTTGATTTAAACCTCAACTTACTGTAAAAACGGTGCGACGCATTTGCGAGATAATGATGATGTTAGATTTTATCTTTCGGCTTGTGCTCTATAGCCGCGAAGATGATTTATTCAACAGTATTCGTCTGAATGTATTGAAAGACATCAAACAGTTTTACTTGATAATATGGTTCAAGAAAACCCGACTAGAAACACCGTTTAAAGGCGATGACGTAAAGCATTAATAAAAACGTCAAATTAAAAAAACTTGGTCCTTTATTTCTCTGACAAAGTTAAGAAAATTGCAGTAGTTGCTATGCTTTTTTGGTTTTCAGTGACCAAACAATCGCTTGAAAATGGTTTTGGCTTCCCCCAATGATCAGAAATGCACACGTTTTCCGCTCGCATTAAAATTTAACATCACCCTAGCACGACCGCTGCGTTTGGTAGTTCTGTGTTCTTTTTAATGCAAACTCTTGTCAGATGATCGGCACTTGTATCTTCATGACAGCAAATGAAACTTGAGATATGATGTGGATGGGCTCACCCATACAAAACACTTTGCTAAATTTATTGTGCATAGTATATGTCCAAAATATTGAAAATCCACTTTTGTAGCAGCAATTAATGATTTGTTTACAAAAAATAGTAAACCCCCCCCCCCCACATATGCTGACACAGTGACATTACAGTTTTATGAATGTCTGCAGCATTGTGGTTAAATATGCATGAAAAACATGTAAGCACATTGGCTGATGGTCATTTGGCCATAACAATACAATACAATACAAACTTTATATTTACTATATTGTATTGTATTGTATTGACAAATCCCGATGTTAATCTCGAAGCATCAATTGTATAATGCCCTTTCGCACTGTTAATACTTCGTTGCTTAATGCATTTTCATTCGCTGTTTGTGATTATTCTTTCCCGAAAGCCACTTAGTGTGCAAATTGTCTGTTGTCTACCAAGCAAGAAAACTGCATATAGAACGTTTTTGTGTTGGAGTAAATATCTTAGGGCCGATTATTATTACGTTTCTTTTGTTATTCAGTATAGCTCGCATTTTGAAGGTAGCCATATATAGCGGCCTTGTACCAGAAAACATGTATTCAGGGGTTTGCGACATAATTGATGCATACTCCATTCCGCTCAGATATTTCAAAGTTCGCACTAAGTTAGCTACATATGTAATACTTCCAAATGGGCAATATAAAGCCGCTGATCAGACTGTGCGGATACGCTGGCTGGTCTGCGCCTTTGTTTTTTACAAGCGGTCGTCAGGGTTTATTGCGACGAGGTTAAATAATTATGGAACGACCCTATATCTGTTTACTGTTTATGTCCTAGTATATTGCAGAAACACGTAAACAACCATAATCCCCAAAGGGTAACAGAAATGTTCCCGTGAAAGAGTAGAATATCAACAGCTGTGCTTATATACTGATCTATATGATATATCATGCAAATATCAATTTATGATGATAAAATATTTACTCACGTGGTAATGACGATAATCCAAAAAACGAGCAATAGCCTCAAGGATATAAAAAATATATGATCTATGCACGTGCATAGTTGATGAAAGCATGAATTTACGCTCCACTGGCCACAAAATTTTACACATAATATTACACATTACTGTCCTGCCAGCCAATAGTGACATGTGACGTCATATTTTGTACACAAAGTTATCAGGGATTTATAATAAATAGATCACATGTGTATTAATCCTATCCTGCGGATAGGATTAATACACAAATGACCTATCGATTCGCGTTAGCTCAAGTGGAGTGAACAGGTTAATGTTTTACTTAACACTATTTGTAAACAAAATATTACGCCAGTGTCACTCTTGGTAGGCACGCCAGTAGCAAGAGCTTTCCTGAGTGCACCATATGATCAATCCATGTCCTGGTGGACCTGGCTTTGTAACTTGGAAAACACGAAGCTATCTGATCAGGATCCACCAAGTGGTGATGATTGAGTAAGTCATAAAATGCTCAAGGGTGTCTACAAATCTGTTTCAAATGATGAATAGATCAATTGATGAAGGAAGTTTTCCTGATAAATGCTATCCCTATCTTTAAGAAGGGAGACAAACTATAGACCAGTTGCACTATTGAGTAAAAGAAAAGACTATCTTTAAAATATGTATAATTTTCTCATAGAAAATAATCTCTTATACAAGTACAATGTAAGAACTAAGCCTAAAATCTAGCATATTGGACAACGAAATGACAAACGTTAAGGCCCAGTTTACACTCATGCGCGGATCCAAGAATTATCGTCAGGGGGAGGGGGCCCAAGCCCAAATAACAGGAAAAAATTCTGACTTTCTTTTTAGTGTTCATCCCTTTCTAGCAGCATTCCGAAAGGGTTTTGTGTTGCCACTCTAACCTGCTGAGACTCCTTGAGGACTGGACAAGCGGGAATGTATTGCTGCAATTCTAATGGACCTGTCCAATGCATTTGACTGCCTTCCTCATCAGCTTTTAATTGCAAAATTGAAGGCTTATGGGCTTACAGAGGAGGCTGTGGAGCTCTTGGAAAGCCACCTTGGGGACAGGTCTCAGCAGATTTAATTGGGAACCTTTACAAGTACGTGGGATAAACCTTTAAAGGGAGTCCCTCAGAGATCTATCCTGGGACCTCTCCTTTTAAACCTTTTTATCAACGATATATTTTATTGTTCAATGTATTTTATATAACTAAGAAGATTACAATACTTTATGTTACACTCATACAGTTTTTTTTCCATTCTGAAGTCAATTTTAGAAAAAAGCACTATTTTAATATCTTGGTTAAGCAATAATTTTATGAAAGCTAACTCTGACAAGTTTCAGACCATCTGTGTGGGTAAAAAGGCTCACGAAAATATCAAATCTTTCCAGATAAGCCAGAATATTATCACCTGTGAGGAAATTGTTACAATTTTAGGCATCACAATTGACTTTATGTGAAAGTTTGATAGTCATATATCTGATATATATAAGAAAGCCTCTAAACAGTTAGCAGTTTTAAAGAGTTTACGATTTTTTTAACCAAACAAGGCAAACGTATTATCTTTAATTCTTTCATCTCATCTAACTTTAGTTACTGTCCGCTTGCATGGCACTTTTGTAGTGCATCAAGCACTAATAAGCTTGAAAAGATCAAAGAAAGGGCTCTTAGAATTTTAAATAATGACCATACATCTACCCTCAGTACATTATGAAAGTCTACAAACACGCAGCTACTTCACTTCCCCAGACTAAAGCAAATGTCATGTGAAGTCTTCAAAAATTGTTAACAACATGTCACCTGATTACATTAATGACCTTGTTAAAATAAAAACTTCTAATTATGATTTCAGGGAAGAAAGGAAGGCATATTTCCCCAGAGTTAACGCAACAAGGTATGGGCTGAGGTCGCTCAGGTCTGAGGCAGTCAGGATATGGAACAGCCTACCGAATGAAGTACGACTGGTTGAACCGTACCCAAAGTTTCGTAGGATGGCCCATGCCCTGGACGGCATTGGATGTGAATGCCATCTTTGTTCTGCCTAATTTATGCATGTCTGCTTTTGCTTAAAGATTTGCTTATGCTTGCTATGTTTTGCTTGCCATATTTATGCTATGTTTGTCTGATTTTGCTTGCTTTCCTTGTTTCTCGTTACTTTTTGCTGATGTAAGGCACTTCATATATTGCGCCTTGCTCTTTCGCCTTTTTCGCTCCCTCACCCCAGCCCCGCTTAATCAGGGTTTAGTAAATTCGGACTCCCATCTTTTCGATATATTTGAACGCTTTGACTCTTCCTTAAGCCCCGTTCTCACTGTGCCGATGTAGCCGCGGTACATCCCTTTGCAGGACAGCCGGTATACCGTGATGCACCGGGACACATTTCATAAAAAATAAATTGCGTTCTCACCTTACCGACGCTACCCCGGTATAGCCCCGGTCCTCGAGAAAGCATAGCGCCGGTTGATTCCCGGTTCACCACGGAGCATTTACGGAGCAGCACGGTGGAGCCACGGTTCATGTCGGTATACACCGGTGGTACCCAGGTTGTTGACGGTGATGTCCCGGTAACTGCCGGTTGCGCCACGGCTACATGTCGGTAGCGCCACAGTTGCGTCCCGGTGTTACTCTTCACTATAAAATCAGGATAAAAACGTGGAGTAACATCAGTATCGCATAACAGTTATGTCATCAAAGAATAAACATCGAACAGACACAAATTGGACTGCACAGCCACATACGATACATGTAGCTGGGGACTTAAAAAAACAGATTTAGTTACTAGAGGAATTATGATCTATGTAGCGAAAACAAATGACTAGAAGTCTCGCAGCTCATATGAGTCATTCTACAAAAGGTGAGGAATTCCTGTCCCACGCTTAAATACTAGCATATTTTTTTCTAGTTCAAACATTCTGCTTTTGGAAGTATGTTTTGATTAGCTTGGTCGATTATCAGTGATTGGAACACTAAATACAGATGTTCTTGTCCCATCGCAAAATATTGATGGTTGAACTTAAGTTTGATTTGTTTGTTTGTTTGTTTTTGTTGCTTTACGTCCCATGTCAACAGCTATGGTCATTGCGGGACGGTCAGTTCACTTAACCTCACTTTTTCCTGGGCAGGCTTGAGCAAGCGGTTAACCAGTAATTTGTGCACATCCTTTCGCTTGTAACTGACAACAACCCTTTTTGAATAAATCAGCGGAAAGGAGGAGAATGACCGTAGAAATTATTTCATGATCAATCTCCACGAAAGTATGGTACCGGGCCGGGATCGAACTCGCGACCCCTGGATCTGCAGTCAGACACGCATCTGTAGCCAGACACGTCACCGACTGCGCTACGCGGCCCGGTTAACTTAAGTTTGAAAAAAATGCCTGGATAAACAAAACAAACAGAGACGTGATGTGAGTCTTTGGCAAAGATCTACCAATGACAGAAAAAATAAATGACCTTTTGTTTTGTTTTGTAGCTGTGACATGTGTGTTTAGGTCTGTCCCACAGTTTGTGTCATCCCTGTTACCACAGTTACAGATTTTACAGAGTAACTACCCATGAAAATTACTTTGCACTGCTCTTTTGTGTGGCAAGGAGTGTCAATTTTCTAAAAATGTTAAATTATTTAAGAAAAGATTGCTTAGGGGTAAATATTAAACAATTAAACGAAGTAGGTATTGAGTCAGACAGGTAATCTGTCATCCCTGTTACCCATATTTCTATAAAATGTATATGCTGCAAACAAATAAAAATCCAAAAACTAAATAAGTATGATGTGCCTAAATATTATTGAATAAAGAATTTAAAGTTTTTAGTTCAAGACAACAAATCAAGTGGGAGTTTACATACTGTTTGTCATCCCTGTTACTCACCAACAATAGCAAAAATGATTAGATGTGTAAAATATAAAAGGTGGCTGTGTTCGACCATTTATAATTCTTTCAACTAGGCTAATTTTTATACGCAGTGTCTGTACAACAGTTTAAGTGTGCCATTTGAACGATTTTCATTAAACTTTATTCAAGGTCAAGGTCACATTTCAATGTTGTGGGATTTACCCTTCAATTTTGTATCTGCTCAATATCTTCTGGGGGAGCGCAGTGGCTCAGTGGTAGAGTGCTTGACTCGAGACCGAAGAGCCGCGGGTTCGAGCCTCACCGGCGTCACTGCGTTGTGGTCCTTGAGCAAGACACATTTATCCTAGCTTAGTACTGGTTCAACCCAGGAAGACTCGTCCCTTTATAACTGAAAGATTGTTGATGGGACGTAAAGAATCAAATCAAACAAACAAACAGTATCTTCTGAACCCTTTGAACGATTTATAGTTAACTTCATCCAAATGCCCTTCTCAGTGAGACGGTGTGCAGAAACCATGAACTGGGTCTGCAGACTCAAGGTCAAGGTCAACTTTCAAGGTCATGAGATTTACCCCCTTCAATTTCCTGTCAGCTCCATATCTCCTGAACCCTTTGAACGATTTTCATTAAACTTCACCCAAATGTTCCTTTCGGCAAGACGGTGTACAGAACACATGACTCAGCTATGGAGTGTCGAGGTAAATGTCACAGTTCAAGGTCATCGGATTTACCCTTGAAGTTGATGCCTGCTACATATTTCCAGAACCCTTTGAAAGTTTTTCATCAAACTTCACCCAAATGTACCTCTCAGTTAGACGATATGCAGAAGCAATGCCTCAGCTAGCAAGACTTTAAAAGGTCATGGTCACATTTCGAGGTCATGGTATATGTTAACCCTTCAATTTAGCGTCTGGTTCTGTCTAAATGATTTTTAAAATAAATCACTCAAATGCTGCCCTCATTGAGACGTTCTGCAGAACCCATGACTCAGTTACGCGCAGTCAAGGTCAAGCTCACACTTAAAGGTAATGGAATTTACTCTTCAATTTTATGTCCACTCCATATCTTCCGAACCCTTTGTACGATTTACGTTAAACTTCACTCAACTGTTCTTCTCGGTGAGACGGTGTGCAGAACCCAAGACTCAGCTACGCTCACTCAAGGTCAAGGTTACACTTCGATGTTATGGGATTCTGCAGCGGGGGATTTAGCTGTCCTTCAAATAGCTGTCTTGTTCAGTGGAAAACATGTTTGACATACGCATATAGGGGAAAATCAACCATCTGAAATCATCCCAGTGAACCATTCGATGTCATCTGAACGTGAAGATGACGTTCCCAGGTAAAACGAGTTTAAGACGTGATCGTCACCCCAAAAGCGTTACATTTTGAAAACGTCCAGAACCTTTAAATTTCATTTTCGAAACGTGCAGGAGACAAAATAAAACCCTTACATGAACACGTAATCATCTTGATGGGGAAGAGAGAGCTGATTGCTTTACTTAATTTGTCTTCCTGGTGTCTCGTGATGGTTGAGCGGCTGTTCCTCGCGGTGCCACGGGGTTGTCTGCGGTTTGTGATTGTGGTATTTCCTGATCATACTCACTATTTTTGTAACGTTTTGTTTAGTGTTCAAGACGTTTCAGTAGCCTCATATCTGCCGAGAACATTGCAAATCTGTAAGGAAAACGTTTTAAAAGTTGTAACTGTCTTTCTATTTTCGTACCCTGAACGCGATGGAGACGTTTCTGAATGTCATCCCTGTTATCCGTCAATTTTGCCTCAATATATTAACTAATTCAATGTTCTGCTGTTGCATTTCATTTACTAATTTGTAAGTTGGTGCCTGCGGCTACCTATTGCAGAAAATGAAGATACTCATCCTATTATTTCTCCAAATGTATTTGATGTTATTTGTCTTAAAACACGTTGTTTCTGTTAAATAACTAATAATTGAATCTATTATTAGTACCAAAATAACATTTTCAGCGGAGTAGTTTTGTAAACTTAAAGGTCTATAAAGGAGATTTAAGTCCAGAATGTTTGCAAAAGAAAAAATAAGCTTTTTTTCAAAAGAAAATCTTCCAGAAACACCATCGGAGTGTCAAACAGTTTAGATCTCGATCAAGTCCACATTATGTCGGGCCTTATCCTTATCTGGGTCCAGTTATCAACAGACGACACCAGAAAGCCAAGAAATCAGTCTGTGCACATGAGTAAGAAAAAATAATATCCATTTAATTCTTTCAACGCACATTATTCAGTTATTTTTTCTATTGAATAAATCTTCGTAATTATAGTAAGATATAGACCGAATCAGTCATATTGAACTGTATTCTCTCTCATATGATTCTATCTTTGATAAGAGAAAAAATACTTTTGATCACTTAAACCCTTTGTAGATTAATGGGCATTTTTAAAATGTGACACAATTAAGTCAGGATGGCTCATTGTGTATATTGAGGGGTTACGGGTTATAATTTTCAAAAATCTATTATATATCTTTCTCTGAAGGTATACATTGCCTTTAAGTTAGCGAATTGTTCAGACCCTGATGGAATGCCACACATGGGTTTCATCTGGGTCTTTGCAATCACTTCAGTATTTTTCCTTTTCATTTCAGGAGAAATAGTCGAAGTCGATGTCAGTTTTGAACAATAAAAGATTTTTGTTCGCAGAGAAATTCCTCCGAGAAATATCTCCCTGATCACCTTTTCTCGGCGAAATAGCAAATTTACCGTTAACCTGTTTCGGGGAGATGCGCAAAAAAGGGGTTTTAACTTTACCAGCACTGTATCAATCTGGGGCTCGTTTCACGAAGAATTTTAAGACATTTTCTAATTAAGCTATATTATATCCTAAAAGACGTGTTATGTCCTCGATTAATGACAGTTTCACGAAACTCTTTTATGACTATCCTATCTCCTACAGATGTTTCATAAAAATGTATAAAACTGTAGGAGTGTTTGCATTCAAAAGGTACTTTGTATTTATAGTCATTGATAAGATATTGACAGCAATGAAGGCCGAAAAATTTCTAAGTTCACATCCTGGAAAAAGCGACAAATATTAATCTGAGGATTATAAAAAACACACACACAAAAACATGCACATCTTCAGACAAACTAGCTGTTTAGTTTCAAAAGAATTCGCATGATATTGTTGGAGTTGCACAAAAAAGATACCGACTATCTATTCAGCTTGACTGTAATGCTGTCTGTAAAATTACTAAGTTCAACTTGTGATAAAAGTAACAGACATAATCTGAGAATTATATCGAAACAATATGCACATTTTCAGACAATGGCCTTAACATTTGAAAAGTTTCAAAGGAATCGGCATAAAACTGTAGGTGGGATGCATACACAAGATACCTAGTATCTATTCACTTTGGCCCCCAAAATGACTAAGTTCGTTTTGTTAAAAAAAGCAACAAAAATAATGTGAAGATTATTTCCAAACAATATGCACATCTTCAGACTATGACCTAAACATCTGTATTGTTTCAAAGATTTGACATAAAACTGTAGGAGGAGATGCATACAAAAGATACCTAGTATCTATTCACTTCGGTCGCGAAAATGACTAAGTTCATTTGTGAAAAAAGTAACAAAAATAATCTGAGGATTATTTCCAAACAATATTCACATCTTCAGAACATTACCTAAACATCTGTAATGTTTCAAAGGAATTGGCATAAAACTGTAGAAGGAGATGTATACACAATAAACTAGTATCTATTCACTTCGGTCGCAAAAATGTTTATTTATGAAAAAATGACAAAAAATAATCTGAGGATTATATCCAAACAATATGCACACCGCCAGACCATGACCTAAACATCTGCAAAGTTTCAAAGGAATCGACATGCAACTGTAGGAGGAGTTGCATACACAAGACGCCTACTACTTGAAGGGGGCGGAAGGACGTCAGCCGTATACTATTTCCCCTCGCTTTTTTTCGAGAAGGCGGGGGGACAAAAAATTAATCTGAGAATTTTATCATAAGCACATTCATATCTTGCAAGAAATAAACGCCTAAAAAGCGACTAAACCCAACTTCTGAAAAAAAGTAACAAAAATCTAAGGATTATATCCAAAACATATGCACATATTCAGACCATAGCCAAAACATCTGTAAAGTTTAAAAGGAATCCGAGCAAAACTGTAGGAGGAGTTGCATACACAAGGTTCCTACTACTTGAAGGGGGACAGAAGGAGAGACGGAAGAACAGAAAGCCGAATGCTATGTCCCCTCGCTTTCCTTCGAAAAGGCGGGGGACAAAAATCAGCAGACGACAAAACAAAAAACAAAACCAAGTAGGCAATGTGTGTGTGTGTGTGTGTGTGTGTGTGTGTGTGTGTGTGTGTTCAGACAATTCATTTTGACAAGTGTTCTACAATGTCTGTATCATCTAAATAATGCAAAGGATTGTTTCTGTCCCTAAATATACTTCCCCGGCGAAACGCTCTCCTGTTGAACAAGATTAACAATGCAGCCGCCATCTTTATTAACAATTTGTAATTCCTATGGAGATGTCATAAAATTAGAACATTTTTGAGGAGCTCACAAAGTTATGACATAGATGGTGAAAAGGGTTGATTGCTAACAATGATGTAGTTGTTTGACGATTGTATTATATCAATACTTTTAAGCGTGAGCTTGTTGACACCAATGCCTATAAACTGCAACCTTCTTTGAGTGATAGGGTGGTCGTCGATGGGCATGGTTGTCATACAGCCCTACATTTTGGTGTCAAAGCTAAAAAACCAAGACAGAGTTCCAACGTCGTACTGGTTACCTAATCTCCATAAAAATCCCTACAAAGCAAGATTTATTGCTAATTCTAGTTCTTGTATGACAACAGAACTTTCTAAATTGTTAACCTCATGTCTTACAACTGTTAAAACCATGTTGTCAAGTACTGTGAAAAGGTATATAAGAGATCCGGTAAAAATCTATTTTGGTCCATTAAAAATTCAGGTGAAATTTTAGAAACTTAAAGCTAGATATTTCAATGCGACCAGTTTGTCCACTTATGCTTTTTCTACTCTTTACACTACTTAACTCATAATTTGTTTAAAGATGAACTTATTGATCTTATTGAAAGAACCTTCAATAGAGAAAGCTCTCCTTACCTTGCATGTAACGACATAAACATATTTTTTACTTCCGAAAAAAAAAATATCATGCATGGTCTTGTCAAAATGTTTGTGATGCGTTGACCTTTTTGTTGGACACCATTTTTATTCGATTTGGTACCAAGCGGTATAGACAAGTAGTTGGAATTCCTATGGGCACCAATTGTGCTCCCCTGGTTGCAGATTTATTCCTGTTTTGTTATGAGAGGGACTTTATGAGGTCTCTTTCTGATGATAAGTAGGCTGATATTAATGATGCTTTTAACACTACATCCAGATATTTGGAAGATATTTTAAACATTATGTTTATTTTGACAATATGGTAAGTCAAATATACCCTTCAGAGCTCCAACTTGATAAACCCAATACCTGTGATACCGAAGTCGCGTTTTAGACTTGCATTTGTCAATTTCTAATGATATTGTTTCTACCAAAATTTATGATAAACGTGACGACTTCGATTTTTAAATCGTCAATTTCCCATTTTAGATGGTGATGTTCCTCTCTCTACATTCTATGGAGTCTATATCTCTCAACGCATTCGTTTTACTAGAGCATCTAGCCATGTTGCTGACTTCAACACTCGCAATAAATTGTTAACTCAGAAACTTCTTAAACAAGGTTATCGGTATCATAAACTTCACAAGACCTTTTCTTAATTTTTTTAATCAATACGTTGATTTGATATCTAAATTCAAAGTGCGACTTAAATATGTTCTTAAAAGTGTATCCTTTGGAAGTAAAAAATGCATCAAAGAACTGAAACTAGAGTGTGCATATTTTCTGGACCAGACTAGCTAATTTCGGCCATTTATGCCTCATCAGTGACCCTCTAATAGTTTTAAAGTTTCACAATGAAACACATGATTTCAAAGGACAAAGGGCAGGGAGACGTTCTACCGCCGCCACACAGTCCCGGTCACCAGCTGTAGTGAAGTCAAATATGTTCTTAAAAGGGTATCTTTTGGAAGCAAAGAATGCATCAAAGAACTGAAACTAGAGTGTGCATATTTTCTGGACCAGACTAGCTAATTTCGGCCATTTATGCCTCATCAGTGACCCTCTAATTGTTTTAAAGTTTCACAATGAAACACATGATTTCAAAGGACAAAGGGCAGGGAGACGTTCTACCGCCGCCACACAGTCCCGGTCACCAGCTGTAGTGAAGTCAAATATGTTCTTAAAAGGGTATCCGTTGGAAGCAAGGAATGCATCAATGAACTGAAGCTAGAGTGTGCATATTTTCTGGGCCAGACTAGCTAGTTTCGGCCATTTAGGCCCCACCAGTGACCCTCTAATAGTTTTTAAGTTCAACAATGAAACACATGATCCCAAAGGACAAGAAAATAAAATCTACACTATAGTGAAGGGCAGGGAGACGTTCTACCGAAGCCACAAAGTCCCGGTCACTAGCTGTAGTGAAGTCAAATATGTTCTTAAAAGGGTATCTTTTGGAAGCAAAGAATGCATCAAATAACTTAAAGTAGAATGTGCATATTTTCTGGGCCAAATTAGCTAGTTTCGGCCATTTAGGCCTCATAGTGACCATCTAATAGTTTTAAAGTTCCACAATGAAACACATGATCCAAAAAGACAAGAAAATAAAATCTACACTGTAGTGAAGGGCAGGGAGACCTACTACCGTCGCAACACAGTCCCAGTCACCACTTGTAGTGTAGTCAAATATGTTCTTACAAATGATATCCTTTAGAAGCAAAGAATGCATCAAATAACTGAAACTAGAGTGTGCATATTTTCTGGGCCAGACTAGCTAGTTTCGGCCATTTAGGCCTCATCAGTGACCCTCTATTATTTTTTTAAGTTCCACAATGAAGCTCATAATCCCAAAAGACAAGAAAATAAAATCTACGCTATAGTGAAGGGCAGGGAGACGTTCTACCTAAGCCACACAGTCCCGGTCACCAGCTGTAGTTAAGTCAAATATGTTCTTAAAAGGGTATCTTTTGGAATCAAAGAATTCATCGAATAACTGAAACTAAAATGTGCATATTTTCTGGGCCAAATTAGCTAGTATCAACCATTTAGGCCACATCAGTAATCCTCTAATAGTTTTTAAGTTCCACAATGAAACACATGTTCCAAAAGGACAAATAAATAAAATCTACACTGTAGTGAAGGGCAGGGAGACGTACTACCGCCGCCACACAGTCCAAATCTCAAGGATGAGGTTGGTGCGCCGTTAAACCAGTTTAAGCCCTCCAGTAAAATATTTTTACTGACCGTTCCAAGGCGGTGCTTCGTTTGTGGATCATTCATATTGTTTATGTCGTGGGTTTGTTATGCTTTTCTGCGGGTCTGATTATTGTTGCCTTTTGGTCACCTGCTGGAAAAGGGCTGACCTCTTGGCTCTCGTTTGTGATATCTAATTGTGAGTTTGGTACTTTCCTATCGGTATCCTGAGTCAGGTGTGGTACTTTATTGTATCGATTCCTAATCTTTGCCGTCTTTCTTACTTTTAGGACAGAAAACTGTCCTAGATTATGTTTTATAACGGATTTCTGCCCTAAAACACTTTCGTGAAACAAGGCCTTGGTTTCTTACCGCACCATTAAACAGTGTTTCAGTTGTTTTTTTTATAATTTCAAGCTTATGACAACAATGTGATTTCTTGTATTGTGTTCTGTGATGTTTCAAAAGCATTTGGTAGAGACTGACACAAGGGTCTTATGTTTAAGTTGAGACAAAATGGCATTGAAGGGAAACTTTTAGAGTGGTTAAATTGTTATTTAAGTCAAAGGAAACAAAAAAGAGAGTACATAAGTAAGAAAGGTGGCAAAGATCAGTTATCGATACAATCAAGTACCACACCTGACCCAGGATATGACATTTGAAAGTGACAAAACACAATTTAACATTACAAACAACAGCCAAGAGGTCAGCCCTTTCCCAGCAGGTGACCACAAGGCAGCAATGAACAGACGCGAAAGCATGCTAAAACCAGACATAAATAACACAAATGATCCACAAAAGAAGTACCGCCTTAGAACGGTCAGTAAAATATTTTACTGAAGGGCTTAGAACGGTTTCACGGTGCCACCCTCTCCCTTAGTTCAGATGTGGATCAAGACACATAGATATTTGTATTGCATGAAATACCCCTAAAGTATCCATGCATCATCTCCTAGAACATATAAATCAAGATATAAAAAGGAGATAAAGCAAAGATAAGGACTCAACAATACATAAAACGGAGTACCCGGTCGCTCTGGCTTAAAATCTATCTTTGCTGATGTGCCACAGGATTCTGTTCTTGTGCCTCTTTTATTCTTAGTGTACATTAATGATATAGTTAAAAATCTTCTTAGTTTGACAAAGCTATTTGCTGGTTGCTTTGCTTAGTTTGTCTTCCTGGTGTCTCGTTATTGTTGTGTGGCTCTTCCTCGAGGTGCAATGGGTTTGTCTGCAGTTTGTGATTTTGGTATTTCCTGATCATACTCACTAACTATTTTTGCAGATGATAGCTCACCCCTTTTTTGCTGCAGCACATATTGCTGATATAGCTGGTATAATAAATCATGATTTGCAGCTATTGACAAGCTGGGCTAGACAGTGGCTAGTTACTTTAAATCCACTGGAAACTGAGGCATTCTTATCTACTCTTAACTAGATTTTTTTACACAGCTTGTTTTTGATAATATTCAGATTGTCTTTTGTACTTGTGTATATTTGTGGTGGCCTTTGGGCTGTTAGGATTTCTCGTTTAATAAATAAAGCATTAAATTAAATTAATATTCCGATAAGTTTTGCTGATAACAACAAACATCTGGGTGTTACCTTAAGTGTAGTACTGGACAGTGACACTCGCATATTGTAAACATTGTCAAGTCAGCAACAAAAAGTTTGGGAATTATGCGAAAACTTAAATATTCTTTGAATAGAAATGTACTCAACCAGATGTATATGTCCTATCTGTTATCTATTGTAGAATATGCTTCAGTTGTATGGGATGAATGCTCTGAACAATACTTATTAACACTACATAATGTCCAAAATGAAGCAGCTCTACTTGTCACAGGATTAACAAGATCTGTATCATTAGAAAAAAACTCTACAAAGAGTGTGGATGGGCAACTCTATCACAAAAATACAACAGCATAAGCTTTTTTTTCATGTATAATGTAAATACTGGCATGGTACCATCATGCATACACAATTTTAATCCCTCTCTTAGTAACAGAAAGTTCAAATTACCCTTTAAGAACTAAGAGAAATATAACTGTACCTTATGGGGATATATCTTTCAAAAGCTCTTACTTGCATAAAATTATTCCTGTATAAACAACTAGGGGACCTGAAGGTCCTGAGGCGCTCACCTGATCCCCCTTTATAATGTTAAAATAGGTCAAGGTCAACTACAGCTTATAATGAAACAAATTTTGTTTAACCATATAAGGGGGTTGCATCCATTTTGGTCAAGTGACCTAAACAATCTTATGAATAATCTGTCAAATAGCCCAGTGATTTCTGAGAAAAAGATGTTTAGATAGGTGTGTGGCAGTCCAAATGAGTGGCCTTGGATAAAAGGTCACGGGTCAGCTTAACACTTGGAACTTAATATAAAACTAATGTCTCATTGGGTTAGTATTATGATTTCGGCTTAAACGGATATAGAAAAATGAACATTTTAAGATTTCCCCATATAAATGCAATAGGAATCAAATTTGACCTTGCCATAAAGTAGGTCAAGGTCAACCTAGATTCGTCATTTGTGCAAACCTGGTAGGGCCTACATCCCCAATGCTACATATCAAGTCCCAAAGCCAATGGCCTTTTGGTTCCAGAGAAGAAGATATTTAAAGAGCGTTTACCATATATGGGCGTGGTGGCCATGTTAGTCATGTGACCATAATAATTTGTATAAATTTTGGCTAACCAATCATAAGAAGTTGTCATATGAAAGGACGTGTAACGGTTTGGCCGTTTTTTGGCCCACGATGGATTTGGCTGAAATTTAAATATATGGTGGTTTGATCATTGTCGTTTCATATGAGCATGTTTTTGAATTATCCGGCATATGCAGTCACATGAATTAAGTTTCTCACTAGTGTGTATAAACAGAGGTGTGTTCATGAATGTGGATATTTTTAAAGATGCAACAAGCAAACTGACCTCAAACATAATACCAAACATGCGTGTGTTTATACTCGTCATGTCTATGTCGTAATTTGAGCTAACACTACCATCATTAATTAAAAATTATGCTAAAACTTGGCTAAATACAATATACTGTGTTTACGATTACCTTGATGATATGTTGTTTTTTAGGTGTAATATATATTGAACATTGAGTGTTTTATCGTCTTTTCCAGTTAATCAATAGCTCAAACAAGCCTATTCCGGTTTATTCATATCAATATAATCAGTGCGACATGTACAAAAGCGTGCATGTAACATGTTAAATGCGGCATTACATGCGCAACCTCTTTTTTGCTGGATCGGTATTAAACATGAATATAAATAGTTATAAAGCTACAGAAATGATAATGAAGGCTTTGAACACTTTAGTTTTGCTCACAGCCACGACTATTAAATAGATACATGTGAGTGTTGTATATCTGTCTGTTCATCGGTCAGTCCGTCTGTATATCACACTTTTGTGACTGTGACGTATCTTCCAAACGCAAGATTCGATTATAAGATTAATTCACAAAAATGTGCACCTTTGTGGATGAATATGCAGAATAAATGAATACTTTAAGGCCATGTCAAAGCAAGCGGTCATAGGTTACATGTACAGAATGCACATCTGCTCCATATTTTCGCATGTCCCAGCTCAGATATCCAACAGTCGTGATAGCTCTGTGGTCTACATTACTTACCTATTATCTTACGTGTGACTAAGGAATCGCAGTTCACATTCCCGAAGAAACATATGTTTTGTGTCATTGTGCAGGATCCTTCATCTTTATTGCGTAATACATGTTCAACCGAGGAAACGTCATATCTGAAATATGGTTCACTGTAACGTAGAGCAATGACGTAGGGTTTTAAAACACTTAGTCATGTTTCAAGTATTTGTGGTGCAGACATCTATTTCAAGGGTGGCAACTTCCGTCAAAGCAGGGATTTCGGAACCGTTTGAACAACCTACATTGTGTTTTAATAAAGGTGAATGAACATCCAGAATAGAGTAGTTCGATCCTTGAGTATTAAATGTATGTGTTTGTTGGTACCAGTGACTATTTACCATCTGCAGATAAGTGGTTGCTGTATATATACTGCATTATTTTAGCAAACACTTTACGAGAGCGATATTCATTGAGGAAACAAACAATTTAGCACAGATATTGTGCACATGTAAGCATGAAAAGCGCATTACACTCATTATGAATAAAATGCTTGTGGCGTTCGCATTCAGGCCATTGGCTATTTTTATACATGCTTTCTTGCATAAATAACACTGAATTGAAAAGAACAAAACTAAATCAAAGAATTACATTAGTTTATTTGCGACAATATCTGCGCCACCTATATACATCATATATGTACATGAGATGTTATGAACTTCAAAAAATATAGATAGGTCTTAGCTTTGAGGGTCAGTTGCAATATATGTTGAGTGTGTGCACTTGTATACATCACACCAGCTCCTTTTTCAAATAACCTCACTTAATAATATTACCATTAAGGTGGTACGGGACCCATGTCAAAAGATAACCTTACTTTTACTTAAAAGTATGAGTGTAAGAGTTATCGTTCCTGAATCTTGTTTTTAAAAGAGAATACTTATTTGTAAGACGGTAGATATTATTCTCCTCTGACAACTCTTTGATGCTTGAAACGTAATTCTGTACCACGTTGGCAAGTAAACAACAAAATGGCAGAATTGCTAACTTCAAGGCAAAACAGATCCAAAAAAGGCAAGTTCGCTAAACGGAAGTCAAAGTCACCAGATGACATGACTGACGAGAACAACAATGATATCGTCGAAGATTTGGAACAGCACATACAGTTGAATGAAGGCCGCAGGATTGTGGAACTAGGTAAGTTAGCGGTATAAGTTGAAGATAAGTATTTTGCTTTCACAAAAAGAGGAATGCAAGTATTATCTTTTAAAAACATCACCCTGAGTATGAAGTCATTCAGTATTTTGATGGTTAAAAGTTGCAGACCATATAAATATACATGTCTCGGTTGCTATTTCTGCATGCTGCCACTAACCTAAGACCCACCCCCACCCCCAAAAAGGGGGGGGGGGGGTTGTAGACGTGCACATGCTTTGTATGTGATATTCACATGTTTTTAGGTCCCATGGAGGTACATGGTCACTAATGTTTTATGGAGAAATGACGTAACTATTTCAATTACCTTATCACACCGGATAGGCAGCAATAAAAGTCTAAACAATTGATGAATGCTGATAACAAATTGCTAGAAACAGTGTTTGTGAATGCCATTTGTTGCCTATTGGACTACAAACAACAATCCAAAATTCTGTTACTAACAATATTTAACTGCGTTCGTCGATAGCATTAACGTTTTCGATTGCCGCCTATCTAGTGTGTTTTTGATATACTGAAGACGTAGCCAAAACAATTTGATACAAGGGCTAGGAGTTATTTCATGTTTCTGTTGAAAAAATTATTTTGTTTCGTTGCATGTTTCATGATGATAAAATGGACATTTCTGCATACATTTTAATAAAATTAATTGGAACTGCATGCGCCTCAAAGGAAGATGACACTATAACACTCTTTTCTGTATATTAATGGTTGGCAAGCATGGTACAGATGCGCGGATCCAGGAATTTTCATCAGGGGTCGTGGGGGGGGGGGGGGTCCAGGTCAGTCTGACAAAAAAGCTCTGACAACGATTTTTTTAGTCCTCAGCTTATTTTACAGAAGTCAAATGGTCAATTTCAAAGAAATCTATCGCTTTTCAGGGCTCCAGATGGGGTCCATTTTTTCCCAACCCTATAGAAACCCATATAATTTGTGATTTTCCAGAGGGGGTCCCGCCCCCCTGCCCACCCCCCTCTGGATCCACACTTGGTGCAGCCCTCACAGCTTCATGGTTAAGGCTACAATACATTATCTCATTTGGGCCTGGCAAACGTTAATAGACAGAAGAATGTATCATCCTTTTATTGTTATAAACCTTATAATAAGTGTTTACTATAGAAACTTGAGGTGTTTCAATCGCTGACAATTGTACATTTTATTTAATTTAATGTGTCATATTTTGGTTGATCGTTGGCCAATCACTGACCGCGGGCTTTATTTCCGATAAAACATGACTGCAGAGGGCTTAATTGCCATTTCAACCTGCTCACGGATATCCTCTGCGAGTTAAGATACCGTCGCTAATGCTTTATTGAGAAATGACCAAACTATTCAATTATCATAAGATACGCTGCTTTATCACATCGGATAGGCGGCTATCCAGAAGGCTCTGAACAATCGATGAACGTGGATCGCAAATCGCTAGAATTTACCATTTGTCGCCAGTCAGGCAAACAAACTGCAATCCAAAAAGTCTATTTCTGACGATATTTGATCTACGTTCGTCGATTATATCAACGTTTTCGATTGCCACCTATCCAGTATGTGTATTGATACAATGAATACGTAACCAAAACAATCTGAAACAAGAGCAAGGAGTTATCTACATTTTTCAGTCATGTTTCTGTTGAAAAAAAAGTTTGTTTCCACACCGGATAGTGAGCAATCGAAAACACTCTTAACCATTGACGAACGCGGATCAAAACTCGCTAGAAACAGTGTTTTGATTGCAAAGTGTCGCCTGTTCGATGAGTGATGGTAATAAAAAAAACTATGATTCGAACTATTTTTGGTCTATAATCGTCGATAGTATTGATGTTTTCGATTGCGCCTATAAGGTGTGGTTTTGTTGTATGCTTCACGATGTTACAGTGGACATTTTTTTGGAAACGCTTTCGCTTGAGAAGAAAGTACTCTAGAACTTTTTGGATACTGTAAAGGCGGCACCTCATGACTGCGTTATTTGTCTACTTTAGACATAGGTAAAATCTGAAAATGAGGCGTTATAACTACATTCGAAAGTGTTTGTTTATTGTTTAACAAAAGTATAGCGGCAAACAGTGTGGACCCAGATCAGACTGCTCTAGGTGAGCAGTCTGCTCTAGATCTACACTGTTTGTTTAAGAGGCTTCATAATATTTCAATAGACGATAAAAAACATACGATTGTGTTGAAATATACGCTTTAAGGGTAAATAAATGTGGGTTCAGTGTATTATCGGACAGGGCTTTCATGAAATGCACGCAGACCTGCACGGCTCAAGCAACTTTTAAACGCTTATCCAATGGATAGAACCTGATTTCAATTCTTGAGCAGTTGAAATAACCGAACCACGCCCAGATATGAAAATTAAAGTTGCCACCTTTACAGTATCCAATAAGTCCTATAATATATAACAATGGCAGTATAACATTCCTTTCTGTATATTACAATTGTCAAGCCCTTGTGCGATAATGTGTTGCAGGCCTCACCGCTTAGTGGTTCTGGTTGCAACACATCACATTCAGGCTTGCCAAACATTAACACAAGGAAAAAAATGTTTTATTCTCTTATTGCATATTTGTAAGTTTATTCTTTAAATGACGTTAAGATCTATGGATCAGGAATAAAGCTATAATTTTTAGCTTTTATCTACATAAATCCTACGTGTAAGAAAGCATCAAAGTATCAAGACATGCTATCGCCATGCTTTAATGAGAATCATAATGTAATGTGCTGGGTCACATATGCTAGGTCAAAATCTTTTTTGTCATTTTCTACGCCCATTTGTCAGTGCTTAATCAATAATAGCTATGTCTCCGCCCAGTGATATACATAGGGCGTAGACAAACAAAAAATTGGTTGAAAGGGGAGACAACACTTATTATAGTCTTATTTTTTTTCAGGATTTTTCAGAAAAGTCACCAAAACAGTCAGGCACGCTATCTGCCTGAGCTACCAGGGGGTCGTTTCAAACCACTACCAGCAGACAATATATCTAGCGGAGCTTACAAAAAAAACAAAAAAAAACTGGATCTAGCATGCTATGCTCGCCATAAAGATTGTGACAAGTTTTCAATGCCGAAATTTGCAAAGTGCAAAAACCAGGTAATCTACTCAGTATATCAGCTGACTAAGTTTGAAGCTCCTAGCTTTAATAGTTTTTTAGATATATTGATTGCAAAATTTCGTTCTGACCTTAAATAGGGACATAAATCCTCAAAGACAGATACTTCAGATTAAAAAATACGGATCTGTTAGTTTTTGTTTGTTTGTCAGACGGTATTAGATTAAACATGATTTGGAAAGGAATAAGAAAATATGTAATATGAAGCTAAATAATCTGCATAAAGGTTCAAAAAGAACTGTTTAATAGACTATGAGGCAGTATATGGTGAAGGTGCACCATACCGGGGATTTTTGTAGACATATATTTTGGGATAGCCAGTATCCTAAGCTACTTATTGCAACTTGTTAACACTCTGGGTGTGTGGGCTTTATCGTTTCAGAGCGTGTTAAATACGTTACTTATATGTAATTTGTATAATCAGACTGTAATACAAACCACCAGTCTTCATGGTGAAAGCGATATAATATAAGGGTAATTTGCCTTTAGATATTAAGCATAGATGTTAGTTGTTCTAAATTGATCAAATTCAATAACATTGGAATAGCGTGATTACTGGTAGAATACAAGTTGACGTTTCTACCTCTTATCGATTCTTATAGAACTCAGTTCTGACCAGATACTGCATTATAATTGGCCTTTTAGTAAACAAATATCTACGACCTTGAAATTGGTATGAAGCTGAGCCCGCTGTGAACTTCCATCACTTCATAAATGAAGATTATCTACCACTATCCTCTTTTTACGGACACTAACGAACATGTCCTAAAGAATTAGAACATGTGACTTTTCTGTCCAAATCACTTTCAAGTATATGAGGTAACCAATTCATTGTGATGATTGCATTAGAATTCCAAATACATACCGAGTACAATTGTAACATAATCGATGCTACTTAAAGTAACGTAAGCAACAATCTTATAGTTTCTTTAACATAAACCCTATTATTAAAGTTTAAAGGCAGAAACTTATTTTTCCTTGCCTCTTTTTCATTAAAGAAATATTTGGTGACATTTCTGTCCACAAAACAAAGAACATCTGTGTTGTATGAGAACTAGTCATTGGCCTTGTTATAAGTCTCGTCCTTATAAACTACATCTAACGTCAATGGAATGCTCAGAATAATCAGAGTCACAGGCTGTTAGAATTGTGTAAAGACGAATCAGAGTGTCGCATGCTGTTCACTAGTATTATCATTTTAGTACACCCCTGCGCTGTATGGAACCAGAATATTTCCAACGTTTTAAGTCATGCAAAAGCATTTTCTACGATTGTGAAATACGTACACTCCAAAAAAAGTAATTACTTATTTCTTGATTTTAACACAAATAAAATCTAGCTAGCTTATAATTTTCTGAACCTATTTTATTTGACATTGATATTTTTGTATTTGTCCATCCATGCTTCTGAAGCTAAAATATTGTCTGAACACATTTAATGGTGTGTTTGTTTTTGTATATATTCGTATTCCAAATGGTCATATTTCTTTTAAGATAACATAATTGATTACGTAGGTCCTATAATTAAATAAGATATAAATATCTAATAGAGTTGAAAACATTACCATATGAAATTTAGTCAATGTAAAATAATCTTTGATAGCATTATACAACCAAATAAACCATTCGCTTTCTATATAAAATTTGATAATGGACTAACAACCACTATATGGCATCTGCATTTATCCAAACGAACAGCTAAATAAAAGAAAAATACAAATACAGAAATAAAAAACTTTTAAATTACATACTATGCATTTTTGCGTTATCTAAAATGAGGGTTTAGCTGTTAATTGTAGCAATCTGCAATAACCTGTTATCCATGGTGCTTGCACAGCTCTTTCAAGTAGTGGCCTAACAAGCATTTTGGGATTAATTCAGAATACATTTCAGAAATAGTTCAGATTTTTTTCATTTTCGTTTTACAAAAAAGAAAATCAACGTTTACCACTTTGAGGAATTGGTAATATCCTACAGTGTTATCCCTGTTACCAAATAGAAGAAACATTATAAGACAATATGATACAATATACATTGTACGCTTATTGGAAATAAATATTCGAATTGTGTACATGTATTATATTCAAAAATCCTTATCAACTCACAAATGAGTGTTAATCCTAATTTATAAATCACTTTTCAGTTCAGAATAAGTATTCTACGTATTCTCAAATATCAAAATCGTTCCATCAGAAGAACCCTAATGTACCGTTATTTTGAAATTTTCACATTACAATCTTAAAAACTAAACGGCTACATGTAACCAAGTAAACAATATACTTTAATAAGTATGGAACACTGGCCCTTTCAATTGTATTAAAGACAGTAACATAATTAACATATGAGGTTATATACGATCGTATATACTCAGTTATGTGAATTTAGTCATATACATGTATCAAGCTGTACGTTGTTTTATTTTAGTCAAATGTTTGAGCTCTATTTTAAGAAAATATTCAAATACTGTTATGCCACATGCAGTTACTCAGTATTCAAGTCTATCATAAAACAAGTACTACGTAATTCTCACTATACTGAAATTGTTCTCTGCAAATATTGTCGACTTTTGATGAGATTTTAAACTATCAAAACATTCCATTCCATATAGAAATGTACTAAGTAATGGCTATGAATACCCTTGCTGTAAATAGAGTAACATATTAGACAAAATTGAGATATGTGCATTATTTCAGCCATAATTTATCTGGTTGTAATGTGTTTGCGCTTAGGTTAGGAACAGTATTTGGTAATTTAGCATGAATATAGAGTTATCTCTTACTTTGTAAGATCGAAACATAAGAGGAGACGATAAACTGTCATTTTAACTGTCATTTAAAACCTTTAAAATATTTTATTCAATTATACATTTTTCTAGAAGATACTGCATAAACCATTATGAAACTTCATATTTCTTCTCAATTCAATTTTAAGTGGGTATTTAAATAAAGTAACGATTTTCACAAAAAAGTACCTGTTCAACCAACCAATTTCAATGAAATGTTAGAAAAGAAATGTAATGCTTTAGAAGTTTGATTAATGCAATTAGTAGTCAAATTTATTCAAAAAAGTATGTGTTTGTATTGTGAGAAATAAAACTGATAATATTTTATCATATACTTGAATATTGAATAAATGGCAGCTTCTGTAAAGTAAACACTGCAACAATACCCAAGATATTACCTCAACATAGCTTAAATGAACATAAACAGATATTTGTCATATGGTATGCAGTTAATTATTTATTATAAACTCTATACATCACCGTTTACATAAAATATGTTACTAAATTTAACATTACTGTAAAGTCAAGTGCTCCATACTTATTTTAAAGTCCACAGTTTATATCTTTACTCATTCAGTTGTTAAGATTTGAAGATGGAGGAAAAATTAAAAAAAAAATGATATATTTTCAAAGAATTTACATAAATATTCTTGTGTTTGTATGATTTAAACCTTTCAGTATGGTAAAATTGCAAATGAAGAATTGAGTATGTAGAATACCTATTTCAACCTGAAATGTTATTTAATGTACAGTTGTGACAAATATATTTTCCGTATATTACCCCAAAGTGAATTAAGTTGCAACGAGATTGTATAGTTTGGTACGATAACAATGTTTTGGTATGGAATTTTGTATTTGATAACATAAATAACACTCTGCGATGCTACTTATATCTACAAAATTGACTGTGTCTTTCTTTTTTTCTAAATACAAAATGCGGCTGTTATATTCTGATTTAGTTCAAAAATGCTAAAAAGGTCAGTGCCAAAAATGATTTGGCATGCAGCATGAATTACATGGTATCACAGATGAACAACCCAAAAATAGCAAGTGAGTATGATCAGGAAATACCACAATCACAAACCGCAGACAACCCAGTGGCAGCGCGAGGAAGAGCCTCTCAACCATCGTGAGACACCAGGAAGACAAATTGAGCAAAGCAATCAGCTCTCTCTTCCCTGTTGAAGATAATGCAAAAGGGATACTATATAATTTAATGGTATTTTTGTTGTTTTATCACTTTATCTTTATTAATCTGATATTTTGGACAAAAAGATATACTAACTGTATAAACAGCTGCATATAGAATAGTACTATTTTATATATAGAAACTATTTTATTTGATAGTGCTAGGGTGTCCAATAAATATATTTAAATTGAATAAACACTATTTAGGTAATTTAATAGAGAATAATATGGTAATGCATACAATGTCACAAGAAGAAAATATCTTCTTTCAACTTTTGGCCCTAGCTTATCATTTTATCTAAAATAAAATTTTACCATTTAGAGAATGAATAATTTTAATTGAGCTATTAAAAATGCTCAGAATATACTTTAAATTTAAAGGTTTTGACAAGTAACGTAATTAAAAGAACACAAACAGTCACATTAGCAGAATGCAAATCTTTTTATTTATTGACATAAATATGTTAAGATTAAAATAACATAATTTCATAGAGCGCATTTTGCTCATAATAATGTCTAAATCCAACAAGGGGATGGTATTACTATATCTTCGTTTTGCTATATACGTTACTATTCAATAACTGGAAAGATACCACCTTGGATACTGTTATTTCTGTAGAATTTTAGTTGAGTTGATAAATGTACTGAAAAAAAGATGGTGACTAACTTGTTTTGGAACATCTATCTGCTTTTTATTACCCTTGAATTAATTAGTATTAACGTGGGGTTATTATATTTAAAAGGCAATTACCGATATCATTTGCAAGACTTACAAGCATACTTTTTTTAAAGATAATTAAAGTACCTTTATGATAATAAAATGATACTCCAGACAGCTTTACTACTGAATGTTTGTAACCAAACTATTTTAGAAAAAAACACTTATTTAAAGATGTAATTTTCATTAGGTTTTGTAATACACGTTACCATACAATCATAAGTTCAGGATTATAGCTATTTTAGCATACTGATTAACAATTGCTGTAGTATCTGGAGCAAAAGTCATAGTCTAATTGATGATTATGTATCAAATATATATTTTCTGGCGATCCTTGTACGTGTTATGAAAATTCATATAGGTAACGTAATCAACAGGACGCCACGACAAATCGCCCCCATGTTCAGAGTGCTAACAAGCTTTATTGTAAAAGAATTTGAATGGGGTTTCAGAAAATATATGTCTACAAAAATCCTCGGTATGGTGCACCAGGGTCTATTGGCACCTCATTGTCTATAAAACGATGAAAAAATAGTATGTTATGGGCTGATACAAATATTACATTCAACATTTATTTCTTACCTGTGCGAAATCGCCACACATCAAACAGTTAGGAACATCCGTTCGAACGTCAATCTAGATATGTCTAAAAAACAACTCTAGTTTTTTTATGTTTTTCACATTGATTTTCGGCGATAACTTTTTTATTACTAGTTTTAGCACACTGTGTTTGCGATGAAAGTTGTAGAGAAAAATAAGCGCCAATTTCTCCAAATTGTTCCATAATCCAAGATGCTGCAGTTAACCCTGCGCATAGATGCACTCTTTGAGATTTTTAAGCAAAGCGCATATAAACTAAGATAAATATGTCAGTCAAAAAGCTACATTGCGCCGCCCAAATTCACTAACTGGCTTGTTTAAATATATTTGAAATCGCGCCTGGTTCTCTCGTGCGTTAAACTACTGGGGTCATCTCGAAACCGTCCGTTTTGGAGCACGTGCTTAAGAGAAAAACAGTATGTCATGCGTAATCACAGCTTTTGCTCCTACAAATGACCACGCTCAAATAAGATTCTGTACTTTCTAGGTTTGCAAACAGCTGTATTATGCTACGCACAGCCGCTGAATAACGGTATTTTCACCGCTTGTCACGGAATATTCTTTTGAGACGAACCCTTTCTGTCACGCCTCTACTCACTAAAATACTTAGAAATTTTGGTTGAATTCGTTTATCTCGAATTCTTCATCTATGTACACAAAAATCTGTTTGCGCCACAAACTTCGAACCTTTTGGAGAAATTGGCGCTAATTGTCCTGTGCAACTTTCATCGCGATCACATTTTGCAAACTTTGAAAATAAGAAAGTTATAGCCGAAAATCAATGTGAAAAAAAAAAAAAAAAACATCAAAAAAAATCTAGAGTAATTATCATATACGCCAATCGAGATATGCCCCACTTGTAATATAGTCCCAGAGCGAAATATGATATATGTCAATCGAGATTTCCGATATATTTCGATCGAAATATTCTTTTTTCTGAATCTTTGTTGCGTCCTATAAATAATGCCAAGCCAGAACAAAAGCTTGTTCAGTCAATGATTGTCATAAACCCAGAAAACATTGTTGGGCCTCGACGCCAGAAAACCTGTCTTCGGAGATTTGCGAACAACACAGGTGCAAACCAGCCTGCGCATCCGCACAGTCTGATCAGCGCCTTTGTTGTGCGCCTTTTGGAAAGTAGCATATGTTAATTTGCTACAGGTGAAATTTCAATGTTCTAGCTAGTCTCTGTAGCTGAGGAGACTGGTTTGAAACTCGGTTTGTTGGAAACCCCGAAGATAGGTTTTCTCGCGACGAGGCCCAAATCATTCTGCTGAAGGTGACCAATTCCTTTGTATGCCAAACATTTATTTCAGGCATCGGAACGAAACTTCCAACGCAAAATATGTCAAGAGGTCTTTCTAGAATTATTGTACCGTTCAGAGATTATGGCACACATCGACCAAATCGGTTTTGTATTTAAGAGGAATGATTAACCATTAAAATTCTACTTTCATTTTCATAAATAATAATAATCTCTGAACGATACAATATTTCCAACAAGATCTCCTTTTCAAATAAAATTATACTCAGGAAATATTTTGCGTTGGAAGTTTCGTTCAGTTTTGCATACGCTCAGCATGGATTCCACACATTACTTTCGATTTTATCCGCATCCCCCATTTCTATTGTTACACCAGTTCACATCTAAGTGCACGAGTTTGTGAGCCTTAGCATCATCAAACGTGCATCTGAACATGTGTGTTAATGCCATGTGTGTAACTTACCGTATCGGTGAGCAGCGCGGGTGCAGGCGAGTATGCGCACATGTACAGACTAGCCAGAGCTTTCGATGGTCGCATACACACATCATGAAGTTTAGACGAGCATTTAGACAGCTACGCTGGATTATAAGAAGTATTTCACAAAATGCGATAAGTACCAACTCTTCTGTACTGTCTCGTATGACTTATAAAATAATAATGATACAGTTAATGGCCCAGTTCCGAATCACTTTTATTTCAAGGCGTACTCTAAACAGTTGCTCCGAGTAAATAAGATTTCGGTTTTACTATTACAAAGCACTATCATTCCCCTAAATAATGAACCTCAATTTGTATCATTCGGACTCTGCTATGTGTCATACCACGGCTTTGAAGTAGGCCGCCAATTTGCCTAGTTGCGGGTCATTTGCCCAGTTTCGAATCACTTTAGAAATTCTAAGAAATTACCTTCAGTAGTACAGCTGCATTAAGGTTTTGACATTGTTGGCTTAATCACTACTTCCAATGACGAGTTTGACGCATTTTTTTTTACCGTATTCATTGCAGTAACCTTGCACGGACACAGAAAGTAACCAAAACGGGCAACCATCGGCTCGCCGGCGAAACGTCATATAAGTAGCGCCTCGCTAGCTGTCCAATGATGACCCGACATCGGTGGCTTTGTACTTTTCCAAACAGTAATCCTAAGATAATCTACAGCTTTGTGCTTTTCCATGCGGGGTGGTCCGGACCCCCAGTACTCACTCCTGTGGACCCGCGCATGAATAAATGTCCTAAGACTATGAACATTTTACCTTATGCAAGTAATACTCCCGATTATGATCGAAAGGTTTACAGGTAAACCTGGTCTATGAGACAGTGTAGAGTTAAACTAGATCAGATAGCTGCTAGAGGCGTTCTAATCAGGATCTGCACTGTCTGTCATTTGACACATCGCTTTGTGATAGAAACACTAACATCCACTTTTTCAGAGTATTTTTTTCTATTTTTGTGACATTTTTATTTAACGTCTGTGCTCATTTCCTTTGTTATTTAGCGCACGCATATACCAACACGCGTTGTGAGAGTGAAATGCATTTGTAACCACTGCCCCATCCGCAAACACCGGTCGACACACATGATACTGTAGCCGATAGCGGGGTCATGGTAGATGTTTGAATGGTTATAGCGTCTTGACCCCACCCCCACCCCCCACCACCATCACCACCAACACACACACACACGACAGTACGGGGTAAAGGCCATTTAACATTTAATAAGACGATTGACGAAATCTGCGCCAGCTAAAAGAAAAACTAGAGAGCTTCAACATGTTTAACGGTAGGCCACCTCACTCTTAATTTTGATTTGGCTCTGGTCTCTACCCAAGTAAAAACTGTTATACATAGTTGGGCAAAAAGCAAGGGAATCATCAGACACAAGTATGTCCACTTGTGATGGAGTGGGGAATATACCAGGGCACTGGTAAATCAACAAGACGTTAGCCCTACTTCTACTCATAGGAGGATGAAGTGCATGTGCGGTTCCAGAGGGGGGGGGGGCGGGGGACAGGGGGTCCGGACCTCCCCTCGAAAATCAAAAAAATATAGGATTTTTTAGCAATACTGCCCCCCCCCCGCCTACCCCTGTAAAGTCCCATAGCTATACCCCTAAAATTCAGACTGTTTTCACACTAATGCTCTCTAGAGCTACCAAGGCCAGCAAATGGAGTTTCGCTGGCGGGCCGATGACGGCCCACTTTTGTGGTATTTGGATCCTCTTTCTCCTCATCAACTAAAACGACATGAAATATATATAAAAAAAACGTTGTCAAAACTTTCTGGATCCGCGTCTGCTGAGAGAGAGAGAGAGAGAGAGAGAGAGAGAGAGAGAGAGAGAGAGAGCATATGTACCCTGAAACTTTTTCACATAATTTTGACTTTTGTGTTGTACAAACAGCTGAGCGCGTGTACGTTATTGTTATGTGACGTGAAATAAAACTCTGAGTCAGCTGATTCGAAACTGGGCAAATAAGTGACAATGATTACATGGCTATCACAGAACCAAAAACAGAATAAAAGGTCCGTTTTTTTCTTGGATGTGTTTAAAAAATTGTTGGAAAACATGCTGAAACCGAAAGTTTGGTAAAAATGCATTTCAAACGAAAGCATTTTTCGGAAATATGCAGTGAAAAGATACTGACACGTGTGAAAATATACCTTCATAAAATGGGTCATCGGGGAAAATTGTAATTTTTTTCACCAATCAGATAACTTAAAGATATTTGCTGAGAGATAATTATACAACAAAACCAAACCAAAATATGTATTTTAAATTTTACCGCTACATATTATTGCTACGAAACTGTGACGTGATTCGGAACTGGGAAAGATTCGAAACTGGGCCATTAACTGTACGGCGCAAAAAGGTTTATTCTTTGTAATTTTAATTCTCAAATAGCGTTAAATACAATGTTCAAAATTGTTTTTAAAATCATTGTTGGCATCCGCTTCGCTCTGCATTTCTATAAAATTTTAATAACTTTTCAAGTCCGAGAGCTCGGAATAGGTTTAATCAAGCATGAGCGAATTTGCACTGCATGTAGTTCAGATCGATCATTAATTGTAGCCTTTATAAGCCGTTAAGGCAAGTTCTGTGTTCAAAACTAGTAAAATTCAATCACCAATGTCTTAACCTTATAATTATTCTCGATAATCATAACCATTACAATTTAAAAATGTCCTCCAATTTTATCGAAAAATGTCTTAATCAAAGAGAAAATCATATATGTCTTAGAAGCACTTTCTTATTCAATATGAATTAGATCATTAGAAATCCAGTAGATATGATGATAATTGTAATTAATATATATAATTGTTAGGGGAAATAAGAATGAATTCATAGATCAAAACAAAGAATTGTGTCCTGACTACTATGACTACCACATGTACTACTTCCATATGACTGTTTTCGTTTGTTTGTATTGGCCTTAACCATTTATTGTTAATGTGTTTGTGCTAAATAAACCAGTTGTCATTTGTCATCAAGCGGTTGGGGCCAAAAGGTTTAAAGTTGTGTTCTTATGTAGAAAGTGTGTTAAATTCAAAAATCAATCTCTTAAAAAAATCGGCTGATACACAAAAGTGCTATGCGCAACGGAATACCATCGGGGTAGGCAATATGTCAAATTAGCGCTAAAATGGGAGTAATCTTGTAGGTTTATAATTCAAACAATGTAATATAATAGTAGTAAAATGCGAATATTTGCAACAAAAATATATAATGATCAATTTTCAACATCTAAAAAAGAATAATACATGTCAAGGAAGCTTTCTTACACTAAAATATAACAAATTATAAAGACCACGAAAACTAATTACTTTTTGTCTCTGGTCATCGGATGATTTTGGAAGATTAATGAATCAATTTAATGTAATACAACGGTGTTGTCATCACCAATTATTAAAGTTTAAAAGTGATAAGTATGGTCAAGAAATGCTACAATCGCAGACTGCAGGCCAACCCATGGCACTACTAGGAAGAGACATAAAGTAGACATAGTTCAAGCTCTTACATTACAATAGAGGTCTTTTTTCAACTTCCTTTACCTTTCAATGTGAATAAAATATGCTCAAATAAGACTAAAATTTGCCTGAATATTGGTCCAGCCATATTAGCTTCTAAGCTGTGGACTCTGTATAGCTATCATCACGTGGCCAGCCACAAATGACCAGGATGTGCTGGTCAATATTCCACATGATCTATATTTAATGTTCTGGGCATTGCATGATAACCCCTATCCTACGTTTATGCTGAATCTTAAAAGAATGGATGAGTATAAAAAAAGTGTGTATGATCAGAAAATACCACAATCACACACTACAGACCAAACCACTACTATGCGAGGAAGAGCCACAGAACACCAAAGGTCACAAGACAATTATGGTGAGGTAAAACTTTTCACTTTCTGCTTAGATAAATTGTGTGCAATATTTTTTGTTACAAGTTGACCTTATTATGCTCAATGGATGATGAGATATCACCTAGACCTTCTCTACATCGTATGCAATGTTGGAGACGGACGATGGCCATCAGACGAACTAGCCCTGTGGTTTGGAATTAAAAGCAGATAATGTCAATGTTGATGTTCCATCCAGACTAAAGGGGATTGCATCCTTAAGTAAATCGGCGAGTGCAAGGAGGTGAATAGTGACTAGGACTGTACTCAGGGTTCCCACTGGTCAGCAAAAAGTCAGGGATTTTTTCCAAAAACAGGGAAAAGTCAGGGAATTCTTTAAAATGGTCAGGGAAATTAGAAAATCTTCAACAGTCACGGAAGAGTCAGGGAATTTTAAAATCATGCTTGGTTAATCCCTTAAAAATTGAACAAACAGATATGAGATGATGACTTCAATAGTTTTAGGGTGATAATATGCAATCCAATTATTCTAATATACGTGGGTCAGTCAAAAATAGAGTTGGTTAATATCTTTTTTTTTACTTGTTAGGCACTTTTGACTGAAACTTAATGCACATATGGAATGAACCTTCGGGCTTCATTGCATATAGAAGTTTACGTCTTATTAGCTTCAATGTGCTGTTGCTAGGCAACCGATGACCGCCTCTCAGCGATGTGCGTTCGCGCTAACGCCACTTCTGACTAAGCAGCCATGAATTTTAAATTATTTCAAATCTAAAATTGTATAATAACGTACCTTTTATTTCGCCAAATGTATCGAACAATGTGTTAGCAAAGTTTTAAAGAAGTGAAATAGAAAGTAAATGCAATACATGCGATGTTCGTTGCCTAGCAACTAAAATCTATGGAAATTTCATTTTTAACAAAAACATCAGATTTTGTTGCTATGGCAACCGTTTATTTTTAGGAATATTCAAGATATTCATTTTGATATTAAAAGCAATTACTAAATACAATGAAATAGTCATATGATATGATACTTAGTTGATAAAATTGCTCTAGAATGAAACGTTACTGGTGCGTGGGGTATATTTGGGGTGAAATTTTCCGAAAATTTAGTTAATTTTCCTTTTATTTATGCTATAAAATTCCAACGCCTCAATCTCAGTTGTTGTATTTAACAAAATACCTTCAAACACTGTATTTGCAACAAATGCACAAGTTGATGTAGCTTAAATTTTGTAAAGTGTTTCCATAGCAACGCTATATTCCAGCGTGAACGCATGACGTTATTTCACATTCTTCGTTGCTTAGCAACAACAATCTATAACTTGCATGGTCTTGTATTTTGCATACTCTGATGCAGGGCAATTCATTGCATGTATGTGCCAAATTTGACCAGTGTACGTTAGCATATCTAAGAGATATCGATCAACTCTCAGTTATTTTTGACTGACCCTCGTATATTTCTCTTGGCTAGTAACTGCTATTTTCATCTAAGTGTTTTAACTCACCTGAGTCAAAGGCTCAAGTGAGGTTTGATAACGAGTGTATTGATGGTCTGTTGTCTTGTCTGTTCACATTTTAGTGTGTGTATTTGTGTATTTACACAAATATTTTTTCAAAAAAGCAATTAAAATTGATCTGGTAGGGTAACAAAAAGGAAAAGAAATTCAGTATACCCAATACAATTAAATAGTCATGGGTACCTGATTTTATCACTTTGCCGTCCGTATTTCAGTTTAGCTCTGAGTGGCTAAATTAACGAAGCCAACTGACGGGTTTTCAGCATTTATTTAATATAATCTGTGAAAGCAGTCAAGTTTGAGCAACATGTTTTGTAGCAACATGCTATGTTCATAGCAACAATGTCAATTGGTAAGTAAGGTTTTAACATTTACAAAAATACCCAATTGAAAAGCCAAAATACTCAAATATTTATTAGAAATGTTGAATACACGATTAAAACATTTGCAATACCCAATTGTGCAAAAAATTAATTACGGTAATGGGAGTACATATCCCAAGTTGTGATCAAATTTCATGTAAAGCGCATAAGCTAGGGGAAAGGCTGTACAAAGTTTTTGGCTGATTTTTTGACTGATTGGATTGGAACTCTAGTTGCCATGGCCCATTGGCAACATAAAGATCCCATAGACATAAACACTTAGGTGAATGAGCCATCAGATTTCGAGCCATTGAAGTTCAGGCCCACAGCTTACATATTTGATATAATGCAATATGCCTAGTGGTCCCCTACATAAATCCTGCCAACCATGCCCATGGAGTCCAAACTGGCTACACCATGGGTGCCATTATCCTCCATTGACTATAATTTGGAAAAAATCACACTCTAAACCATGAGGCCCACAGTTTATATATTACGTATATATCAATGTTTAGTGATTCCCTGCCTAAATCTTGCCAACCATGCCCCTGAGGTATGAATTGGGACTTTTTCTCACGTAGACTCGTATTAAAAAATCTGGAAAAATTCTCTGAAACCATGAGGCCAACAGCTTAGGTAAGCAGTATAACATATTAACAAGTAAGTAAGGGAGCAAAGGTCAAGAATCGATACAATCAAGTACCACACCTGACCCAAGATACCAATGGGAAAGTGACAAACTCACAGTTAGACACCACAAACGAGAGCCAATAGGTCATCCCTTTCCCAGCAGGTGACCACAAGGCACATATAAAAAGATACGCATGAAGGCATAGCAAACGCAAGGCAGAAAAAACATAAAAGATCCACAAAAAAGTACCGCCTTGGAACGGTCAGTAAAATATTTTACTGGAGGGCTTAAACCGGTTTTACGGCGCGTCAATCTCATCCTTAATTCAGATGTGGATCAAGACACATTGATATTTGGTTTGCATGAAAGACCCCTCACTTAAATTAAAATCATCTTATGCAACAAAAAGTTACGTAATGTTCTTTTCCTACACACTTGCTGCCTGTTGTTTGTCTTTTTGATTTAAACACATATTTCGGATGTAAAGATCATAAATTATAAGGATTAAGTTTGATTGATGTCAGTATTAATAAAACGCAGGCGTAGCAGACGACTGTAAGGGGGGTAGGCGGGTGCGAACGCAAAGTAAAATGGCCAGGAAAAAATGAATTTTGGTCAGGGAAAAGTCAGGGAATTTCATTTTAGACAAAGAGTGGGCACCCTGGTACTAAGTGAACTTATTAGCCATTTAATTGAAAGTCGGTACTGAAAGAGATTGTAGATGTAGTGCAAGAGAGAGGTGTGGTACTTGATTGTATCGATTCCTGATCTTTGCACCCTTACTTTGACATGAAGCCCAATTAAGCGTGACGATATAGACCTGAACAAGATAATCACTGGAATCAGAAATACTATGGACCCTTTTCTTACGGACTTTCGAGATGAAAAGCTCTACTGCTTTACACAGGCAAATCACTTTCTGAGAATATTGCAAGGAGCATTTTAGCAACTCAGACACAGCGACAGTAATGGTATAAAGAGTTTAATACAGGATGCTCCAGTATGGTGTCAAGTTTGGAAAAGCTATTCGCAGTAGATAGCTATTTGCATGCAACGCTTTGTAAGGAAACTTCAGACACAAGACAAGAAGATAAAGAAAGAACTTCAGGGAACAAGATACTTGTTTGGCCACTTACAGTTAAAGAAAATGGTGCTTGCTTATCCCCTTACACCCGTTCCTTTGACTTTTGGTCATATTGATGGACTTAAAATACCTACTGACAAATCAACTCTTTTCAGTAAACTCGAGTTGAGGATAATCACAGATGCTCTCAGAAATGTAGATGTTTGTATTGTCGATGGAATGTTCCTGGTACATGCTCATGTAGATTTGCCTACAACTTTTGGTGGTGTAGCAAATGTAAATCTGTCTCGTCTTGTCAGACGCGCAAATCGTATAGAATTTGCATGTGACAGTTATAAATATCCATCAATTAATGATATTACCAGAGAAGATCATGATTTGGTATAGGGAGATTATGCATGTGAACTATTTTTTCAACCTTGTATTGTCGTTAATTGTATCTATACTGATGTTATCACTATATAGCTTTTCCACACAAGAAACAAGGAAGTGTTTGCCCGTTCTAATTCGGCGGTTTTGTTGCTTTTGATTGGTTGTTGATTGTTGCTCCACTGTGGGGTTCTGTGTTTGTTCCATGTTTTGTTGTACATTGCTCTGTGTCATTTCTACTTTCTGTACTTAACTACTAAAGAAACCTGACACATACTGTATGTCATTTTTTTGTATTAAATGAATACGATGCACACGTGTCTTTCCATTGCGTAAAGTTGAACAATGGTAGGCTAAGATGCACTGAGATTATTTGAAAAGCTGAACTAATTTCAGACGTTAGCTATCAAATCGTCAAGTAACCCCTAAAATCAATTTTTGCAAGAACAAAGAAATCACGCAAAATTCATCACAAAACCGCTTTCATGTGAGTCTTTGCTATTTCATTGACATCTTCTGGACATTCAAATAAAGCATACATCCATTGTTCAAGCCAGAAGCATATTTTCATTTTCTTAACGTCAATTTTACGGTGTCAGCGTTTTATGAGCTTTTTAGAAGGGCTGTCACTTTATCAACTTCTTCACATTGTATCATATTTGGAATGCATTTTGACAATGTCTCAGTCCTTTTAAACTCCGTAGCTGCCGCCTACGTCCATCTGGCGACGTCAAGCGTTACAATTCCATGCTGATATATGCATACTGCAAAGCTTGAAATTTATATGCGATTAAAGTGAAGTGCAGCAATGTGGCACTATAACAAATTACAAAGCACACACTAAACGGTGACATACGTTGACAAAGAAAAAACGGTTATTAGCCATAGTTTACGTTGTTTCTTAATTGACGTTAAATTTGGCTTTTTCCGCTTTTTGCCCTTTAAAGTGACGCGAAACATAAGTTTTGTTTCTGGAAAATGCTTTCTCTTACAATGATTGTTTGAATGCAAGTTTTTCCTTTATTTAAGCAATTTCTAGGAACTGAAATGTTCCTAGAAATTGCTTAAATAAAGGAAAAACACACTAGCGTTTTGACAACGTCGAAAGCACAACTTAAAACCCCCAATATCATACGTCACAGCTAGAAATTGCAAATTTTTAAAATGCACTTTTGTCTGTACTGGTTTTAGGCTTGCATGCATGAAAAAAGTTTTCAAAAAAATATCAAAACATACACTCACGAAGCAAAAGTGATAGAAACGGTATGTTTGACGTCGTGACGCCATGTTCTATATTTGATAGATATATTTTTCGAAGAATACTTTCTAATGTCTTGCTTTTAAAATAAGCATATTGGCATAGCTCTATAATTTGTTATTTACTAGTTTGAAGCAACAAAATAATGTCAGGGTTCTTAAGAAGTTCAGTATATGTTGGCTTCCTGGTGTCTTGTGATTGTTATGTAGCTATTATTCGTGGTGCCGTGGGCTGGTCTGCAGTATTTGATTGTGGTATATCCTGGTCATACTCATTGCTTTTTTGCACGGATGGATGCTGTGCTTGATAGGAACAACACACACAGGTATGTGGATGTGACGAAGTTGTCTGTTCGGCAGAGCAATAACCTTGATTTTCCGCTGTCCTGTCCAATTACATGGAAGAGTTTATAGGAGCTTTTGTTTACGGTATGTATGGGAAGTACCAAATACAAATGCTACATTATACTCACTTTGCTGTTTTAGAGCAAAGTGTGCTCCATTAGATGAGAACCATTCTTTGTCAAAGATAAAATAAAAGCGGTCTTGCAACCGTCCACACAAGTGCTTCACAAAAAAAAGTGTGACCAAATTTGGTAGCATATATGTTGAAGAAAGTTCATCGGTCTGTGCTGCTATGAATTAGTCCTACTGAATTTGGTTGGTATTTGAATGATGGTCGGTACTGGATGAACTTTGATTGCTGGTGAACAAAGGCCAGATCATGTTGAAAGCGCCATTGGTGATTTGACAGATGATGTTGATTCAAATAAAGACATGTATTAATCAGCTTCTGACTCATGTGAATAATAAAACGCTGTTTATTATATTTTCTTAATATTGAGATACTTTATAAATATACTGCAGAATAGTGAATCAGACGGCTGTATTTTCATAATGCTGACAATCACCAGCAAGACTTGCCAAACCAAAATGAGTTGACTTTTTCTTGATAAAAATAGTATTAGTTTCAGAATTGTGTCCCTCAAAGTATCTGAAATCTTAGTTTGAGACTGAGAAACAATATATGATAGGCAGACATTCAGTAAGAATGAAAGACTACCATCGATAGGCATTGAGTCCCAAAGATGGAATTACCATAACAACACTGACACCATATCTTAGAAAATATTTATGCTTTTAATAATATTATCCACATTGTTCAAATTTTTTGAATAGGTCATTTGGACCAGTTAGGTTTTGATCTAATTGTTACAATCAGGGAAAGTGTCAAGGTGTTAATTGAAAAGTAAAATGTGAATAATTTGTATTGAAACAACTGTTCGTGTTTTATGTGCGTGTGTGGGGAGTGCGGTTTTCTGTGTATGTTATTATTATTTCCTGGTCAAGAACTTATTCTTCATGCTATAATGTCTTGGGTACTAATCTTAAATAGTGTTTGATAAAGCAATGTCAAATTGATCAGAAAAAAACTTAATATGGTAGTGGTAAAACCCATTTTGACAATCTTTCAGTGATTTGGATAGTCTATGGAAATACTTTTTGAGCTTACAAGATGAACAGTTCATCATTTTATAGTCATTATGTTTGCAAGAGTTTGATATTGAATTCAGCATTCATTTCTACATAAGAACACACCATCAAACCTTTTGGCCTCAACCACTTGATTAAACCTACTGTTGGCTCTAGGACTAAGTGTTTAACAAAAGCTACCTCACGCTGAGGGACTTCACGCTGAAAGTGCATAGGCACAGAAATATCAAAACCCTAAGAAGGCCCCAAGGGGGAGGGTGGTATGTTGCTCCCTAAAATAATGAATTGATCTTCCAAATACCTGAAAATTATATCCTCGGCTTCCTCAAAATATTTTGCCTTTGCTTCCCAAATCCAGAAAAAATAGTTCAGCTTCTCCCCAGATCCCCTAAAATATAAGCCAATTCTCCCGTAAAAAGTTCTCTTTCTGTAGGATTAAGGTCACTGCCCATAGCAATAACCGTAACTCTAAATCATCAAGGGAGGTAATACTTGGTAGCGTTCGATTATGACAAAGTGTGATTTTACGCAACTATGATATGTTTTCTACAGACAGTAATGCCCGTTACACTGCACGTTGGTAATCTGAAAGTGATTGATATCACATTAAAAATGCAAACAAAATTTTAAGTATAATGAACAACAAAAGTTGGCATTCTTTACGGATACTAAACGATGGACGCTCAGCTCCGTGAGAAGAAAAAATCAGTCAGTGTAATGGAACACGCATTATACCAGGGAAATGTCAGTCGACTGTTCGCGGTTTTTTGACAGTCCATAACAACAATATGGATATAACTACTTATATATAGATCTATATATGATTTTCTGGTTTTATTTACTTGCATTAAAATTTCACCAAGACAGACTATCTCGTCACGTTCTCTAGCGTCTACTTTGAACCTGACGTGCGCTAATGACGTCACTTGCTCTTACGACGTCATTATGCGTAAACGACAAGTATTGAACTTGACGTTGACGTTGAGGGTCCCTCGCTTTATTTTGCGTCCTAAACAATTTGCCTTATGTCAAATGTGTTCCAATATTTAGCTACAAGGGCTATCTTGGACTAAGGTTGACCCAAGTATAGTCGTGAGTCTAAATTATAGTAGGCCTACTCTAAATTTACTAAAGGTACGCGAGGAATTCTGCCATCGGGGTCTGCAAACAACAAAGGCACAGACCAGCTTGCGCATCCGCACAGTCTGATCAGCGCCTTCGCTATTCACACATTGAATAGTATCGTATTTAAACTTGCTCCAAGCGAGACTTCACTATTTCTATCTAGTCTCTGTGGCTGAGAAGGCTGGTTTTTGGTATGATCTTATCGGAAACTCTGAAGACAGGTTTTGTCGCATCGATGCTCGTATATGCATTCATATTCATGTAAATGCGGACCCAATCTACAAACCTGTTTCATGTGATATGCACATAGAAAATGTCTAGCCCCTCTATACTACTCGTGGCCAATTCCGCCCATGACCAACGCCGACGGGATCCGTACCAAAGATAATCCCCCCCCCCCTCCGCGCCACTGAATACCCCCTTCAGTAGCGGGAAGATTTTGGGCATAAAAAGACCCTTTTTCATATAAATGCGGGCCCAACCAAAGCATAGGTAAGTTATAGTTACTCAGTGAGACGGTTCTTTTGAGCACCCAAAGCAAATATAAAAATAATAAGCAATAAAATATTTACAATTTTACGCTAAAATGTTTGCTAATCTCCAAGTTTACTCTACATTTAACATGTTTCAACCGAAAGATGTCCGTCAAGGGATATATAGATCTAATAGAAATAAACCTCCTCTGGTCAAGTGTTAAGGTCTGGCCTTGCTTCGCGATCGGACATTAGTATGGCGCCCGGGGGCCGCAACAAAGGTTTAAAAACATTTCAAAATTTTAGATGAGTACATGTAGTATATGCATCGATCAATTGAAGCGATGCATACATATTAAAACAGCACATTTTTCACCTAAATTAGACATGCAGAGTTACCCCGTGACCTTGAAAAACGGTTAATGTCCCCAAAACATTACATCTCTAATCTAATGATGTATCTATGCAAATTTGGTCAAAATATATCGACTAGGTGTTCAGACAAAATGCTGATAAGTTTCTTTTTACTGTGGGTGGGGTATTTTGGTATCGTTTTTGATATTGAAAAGTCTTCTCATATATGCATATAAATGTTCCAAGTATTTAGAATACGTATAGTTTCATTTGGCAGTTCACAGTGAGGTATTTCAATCAATAGCGTTTGGTTCGTAAGGTTTTAACATGCTTAGAAATAAGAAAAGCCTGATTCGTTCATTATTTTGCAGTTTAGGGGGTAGGGATAATTATTTGGTAATGTCTCACTAATTAGACGGTGAATTTTTTTAAAATTCTGTCATAATGCATCTTATATAATAATCATTTTCCTAAAAAAAAATAGAAAAATTTATTTTTTTAAAGTATGATTAAATATTGAATTATCAGTCAGTAATTGCTGAAAACGAATGCATAAATATCGGTGAATGCTAGTTTGAAAGCGTGATATGAAGAAAATTACTTGTATAGCTGCAAAAGAATGGTTTGAGAAAAAGATCTTAATTATTAATGGCTTCGCATGCTTGTTTGAAATAACGATTTTCAAATATAAAATTGAGTTACAGAATATTTTACTTGTCTTAATGAGTTTCCAAAAAGCTGCTTAAAAAGCCAACATAGGCCATATAATGAAGAGCTGTAACTTTTGAACGGGACGGTAAATTTTCTTTAAAATGCGCTATTTTTCTTATAATATGATGTACTACAGAATATCAAAAAATGAAAAAATTCTATTTTTTGGAAAAAAAATCGCCCGGGTGTGGGCAGTGACCTTAAATCAATATACTTAATAGGAAGCTATGAAGCTTTACATGAGCGCATGACTTATTGTTCACTTAATATTTAGCGTCATAAATGTAAAGACAGGGCATTGATTGGCCATGGAATACATGGCATATAATTATTTTAATGAACTACATGATATAAATCAAATCAAAATAAAATCAATTTTATTGGTATAAAGTTCAGTCACAGGACTGTCACCATTTACATGTATACAGTTGCACAAGAACAATCACAGGCTTAAGTACAAATGTTATCATCGATGAGACAAAGATATAGGAAAAATGTGGAAATAAATACATGTGTCTAATAGAACAGACTATTAGAATCGACAATTCTCAACAACGCGACTGTCCTGATCTTTGCACCATTACTTACTTTTATGTAGAACACTCATGCACGTTTGAATAAACGTACCTGAGTATTCGACTGAACCTTTCTTTCACAAAAGCGGACATCGTCAAAATCAAAATGTGTCAATATCTAGCACAACATGCATTAATATCCACCACAACATGCATTATCAGCATATGTTCTCAAAGGCACTAATGCTTTTAACCAATGTGTCTCTGGCTCTGTAATGCGTACACAGGTAATGTCATATTCTTTACATTCTATTATTAAAGTGAATTTCTCATCTACATTCTTACTAGAAAAGGAAGGAATAATTTGTTCTTAATCATTAAAAAATAGTTCTATATTTTGAAAGTGAGTCACATTCCATAACAAAATGTTTCTCATCTTCAACAAACATGCCATATAAAAAAGCATTTCCTTTCACTTGGTATGATCTTTCTATGCCTACCCTTTTCAATATGGAGGTCATGGGAGCTTATTCTAAGCTTGGCAAATGTGTCAATTTCACTTTTTGATAATTGAATAACGAACAATTAAGTTTCTCTTTCATAGCATGTTTTACATATCCGACAGCTCTCTAGATAACGTCCAAACAGACGTAAATTACGGGTCCGTTTTCCCCAAATATGGATAGAGTTTCAAAATTAGTACGTACCGATTATGGGTGTGTTTTTGCCTGTACGCTACGTTTTTACCGGTAACCTGTAGTTTTCATCCATTTCGAATCAGAAAACGCTTGATATTTGACCTGATTTGTGAATCTATCAAAATTTATGTGTTCAGAGATCCAATTAGACTGTGTAACTTCCCTTGATATAGCAAACAAGTAAGTATTTTTATACTGGACTGTGTAAGAGTCTAAAATCCAACCAACTTGCTGGACTGCTAATCGATGTTTTAATTTTGCCTCAATAGAAACTCCCCAATGTTCAGTTGCGTCCCCATATCAAGTCTACCTTAAAGAACACATGTTTACAAAAAAAAATATGTGCAGGTACCACTCCTGGGGAGTTTGCTATCAGTTTGGTCCTTGTAATTTCGTGTGAACCAGTCAATGTAGAAACTGAAAGTAGGAATTTCTCGGATTTAGAAGAATAACGTGTTTACAGTCAAAACAATCATCCCTGTTTCAATATTCTTCCTCATTTTGATTGATGGTGATCAAACTGTACATGAAGGCTGCAACAATGTGACCCATTTTAAATAAAAGTATAAGCTTTCATAAAAAATGGCTTAGCCAAAATTAATACATGTACGGATTGAAAATAGCTGGTATAGATTAAGTTTCATTTGGACCAGTACCGGTACCGATCGTATTCAAAATTATCAGGAACACTGTATCGTGTAAGCTCTCACCTTGTTTACATTAGGCTGATTTTTTAATATCATCATGGAGTTTGTCTTTCCTAAAATTACAATTAGAGCTTTTTAGTTTATTCATTACAGAATGTAATAATCTCTTTTTATAAAAAGTGTTCTGATAATTCCGGAGATGGGAAAAGATAATATGCAAAATGTCTTAAAATTTTGGAAAAGGCCTTTAGAAGAATTTATGCTGTTTTCATATGATTGATAAACGAAGAATTCTTGTTTATGTTTACAAGGTGCACCCAAAAGTTTGTGGATGCCTAAAGACCTGAAATTGCTAATGGAAAAATACCAAATTCTGCACTAACAGCATCATTTACCAAATAACATTCATAACAGAAGTTTAGCTGAGTTTTTTTCATTTAGCCCAAAGTATGAGGTCATTCTAAAAATGCTGTTGCTAATCCTGGTAGAGTATGTATGAAGGAATGCTCTCTAGAGTTGATTTTTTAAATTAGGGACAGACCATTTGGTTTTCCGGTAGGAAGAGTGGCTGTTTTCTTCCAATAGCTTAAGACTAGATTTTTTTAGATAAAATGAAAGCATTTATTAAAGTCTTTTTATTATTTGCAATTAGGCCCTTTTTACACATGATTAACTTCCGTTTCATCGAGTAAGACCAGCATGTTTCAAAGTTTTAATGAAAAATCAGCTTATGAACCGGAGAGAAAATTATATATATCTACCAGGCACGTAGGTAGGCCTTTACGGATGTGGATTCACGCTTGAGTTTGAGGATCAAAGCATTGTGAATGTTCCAAAGTACGTTTCTATTAACCTAAAAATCAACAACTTTAAGGATAATAAATCGACAAAAACATTTTTTTTCGCCATACTTTTCTCCCATATCAATCTAGATGTACAATGTAGTACAAAAGTAAATATGTTTACATTTAAAAATGGGGTCTGGGGGCTGTCGGTCTAGAAGCCAAAGAAATGATTTAAAAATCAAACGAAATAGAGGCTTTTCCTTTAAAGTGAGACGTTTTGAATTTATTTGTTTGGGCAGGATTCCCTAAATCCCCCAAATTATGAGCTTGCTCCCCAGCTCCCCTAAATAATTACCAGTGCTTCACAGCCTATTGAAAAATAACCCTTCTCCCCAGATACCCGCAAGGGGGTTCTCTGTATGTGCAAGTGAACAATTAGACAAGCAGACTGACAGATACCTTCAAATACGGGTAAAAAGCAAAATAATACAAAAAAGCACCAAAGACATCGGCATGATAACCATCTATAATCGACACACAAATAGAGTGATTTAATTATATATTTTTACTGTTACCATTACTGTAATTGATAAAAATATGTGTTGCATTCAATAACCGGACTCATTCATGGAAACGGCTTAAAAATGATTTTTTGCTTCGGAGTATGTCAACTTTCCAGTCCTGCCTTTCTTCTCCGTCCCCAGCTTCGTGGCACTGTTGGAAATAACTGAATTATCGTCGACAAGGCAGTTAAACAGCGACACATGAAGATAGCCTACATTTAAAGCCAATGAGGTATAGTGTCAGTGATCCGATGCCCCATAGGTATAAAACTAATTCCATCCTATCACAGTAATTGTGAAAACGTAAGCATTCTTAAAAAATATATTTAATCTAAAGATATTTTTCAAATTTAGCTTCAAATCCGCATACTATATTAAAAAGGTCATTGCCACAAACAGTGTCTCATTTGAAGAGCTACACTACTGTTACATGCTAAGGAATGACCAGATAATGTTTTTAGAGTCACTGAACTTCATAAATTCCAATTTTTAAACTTGTAGGATGCCTACAATAATGAATAATTTCAAGCTTCAATGAATAATTGTGTTTAGATAATCTGAAAACTAATCAGAGAAACTATTATAATATGCCTAATTTAGCATTTTGAGACTGACGTTGTATGGAAAGTCAGCCTCAAAATCCTGAATTCAGAATGAATCCTGAAAGCTTTCACCCATGCAATTATATATTGTTATAACAATCATCTATAAGCTTTCATATTTTGTATGCTTTGCGCTACTGTACATCTTTAAATTTGGATTGTTACACATGCATCGTGATTGGATAATCTAGTTATATACATAATGTATACAAATATATAATCAAACAAGTTATACATTTACAGTTTTTAATGTAAACTTGTTATATACTTAAAAAGCTAATATATTTACTCTCAAAACTTTGTGTAATGGATTGCCAGCAATATAAATGAGATGAAAACAATTTTAGAAATTAACATATAAATGATAAAAGTTGAGCTTTTAATCTAAAATTGTAATTTGCTGAACAAAATGGCCACTAAACATGGTAAAATGAGCACATCTCCTAAACCACTGATCCAAATTAAAAAAAATTACATTGATGTTCCCCCATAATGCCCTTTACAAATTGCACACCCGGTTAAGGTTCCCCAAGCAAAATGGCCGTCAGAGCTTCTAAGAAAAGGCTCTAAACGACATCGCCTTCCGAATCACATGTCTAAAAACATATAATTTTACATGCATGTTCCCCATAATGCCCTCTTTCCAAATCGCAACAACGGTTTTGCTTTATCAGACAAAATGGCCGTCAGATCTAAAGATAGACATCCTTCTTAACCACTGATTCATACTCAAAATAATTTTACAGAAATGTTTCTCAAAATGCCCTTTAACAAAATAAATTGCACAAATGGCCTCACTCCCCTGACAAAATAACCCACTAAATCTGTAGATAAGAAATTCCTTTGAACGACATCTCCTGAAACTACTATTTCAAATTCAAAGTAATTTCACAGATAGGGTTTAATTCTTAAATCTAAAAAATGCCATCTACCAAATTCACAAATGATTATACTCCCCCAACAAAACGATACAATAGCTGCAGATAATAAATATCTAGAAACGGCATCTCCGCCTAAACAATTGGCCCAAATTCAAAATGATTTTACAGAAGTGATTCTCATAATGCCCTTGACCAAAATTGCACAATCAGTTTTGCTCCATCAAACAAAAGACTGCTAGATATGTTAGTCTATGTAGGATGACAAGCAATCAAGGATCCCAGGATCCTCTTGTTTCAAACATATTAGAGCCATGTAATATTATATATATTGGAGCCATGTTATGATGTACACATACTCATGTATGATGCTCTATGCATAATCATTAACCCTTTGTTAACCACAAACCCCTGACAGGTACTTTGTTAACAGTAAAGACCAAAATGAAATGATGCAGCACGGATCTGCATTGTTTATCAAGACAAAATCGATCTGCAGAGGCAAAAATTACAATATTGTTAACTTGTTACCACTCAGTATGTATATTAATCATCAAGAATTCAAAGTTTTAAATGTAAATTTTATGGAAATTCTATTGGTCTGAAAAGGGTTAATCCACAGTGTAAATTATGCCATTTTTTTCATTTTCTTAATTTTGCAAAGACTGATGCTGTATTTTACAGTCCCAAAAGGTGCCATTGTCATATCCTTCTATAGGCCAAATATACGGACATCTTGTTTCGTCAGCTCGCTCTCCTGCAATCGCTTCTCTGCCCATATCTGGGTCATTACAATAGTCAGGCCTCATTGCTGTTCCACTGTAATCCCCCTCACCCACTCGTTCCTTTGTCTGATCTAGTAGAGTTGGGCGGTCTCTGTTTCTCTTCGTATATTCCTTGCCAACAAGATTTTGAACTCTGTGATTTGATTGACGAGAGGGCGCTAATTCAGTGGACCTTTCCTGTGGTTTGTTCTCCAAAAAAGCGTCATTGCTAACTGGCATACCAAACTTGTAGGATTGCTTCTTTTTTCCTTTACCAAAGCGCCATTGGCTTGGATCCTTTATTTGAGGGACCTTCTTAATATTTGGCTTTGGCCTTCTCTTTTTACGTACTCGAGGAGGATTGGAATAGTCACGCCCACTGGTAGGGGTCATTTTACAGGTTTCTGTAGATAAAATGAACAGGAATTAGCAAAATGAAGGTTGGGTGTTCTTAGTATAATGAGGACAATGGGGAATATAACAACAGAAATATTTATGTGACCATTAACAAGCACTCATTTGTCACTTGAAGTCGCATTTCGAGGCGAAATTACGCCAAGCAATAAAATCGATAAACCACAAGTGGCTTACAGATCTAATAACTCCTATTATAACGTTGCAGAAAAGATAGTCAAATCATGGCATCCCTTTGCCAAAATGCTTTTTTATTAATTTTAATTTCCTGTGATAAAAAAGAATCTAACATCCCTGCTTCTGTATTTATTGAATTCGGTCGGATAGTTTATTCTCCTGTCAATCTATAGAACAGTTAGCCTTCTCGAATAACTAGCCTTCTCATATAACTTTGATAAACGATATACAGCTCTTATATGAGTGATCATGTTTTATTGAAATTATTAAACGATTTGGTGAAAAATGGTTAAATGCGAGGAATTTTAGAACAAGTTTAATAAATTCAATAATACATAAACATGAATGTTAGACTATATTTTTCATGTGACATTCATATTATTTTGTAATCACAATTTTGCTGTGAAAACGTCAAGTTACCAATATCTCAGAGCCCTACTGGTTTATTGATTGAAAAAGACCTTATATGAGTGCTCGTATTTTATTGAATTTATCAAATGAGTTGACAAAAAGAGATAAAATGCAATAAATTCAATTATAGAGAAGCACGAATGTTAGATTCTATTTATCACTTGACAGTGGAAGTACTTAAAATTGCATTTTTTGGCGTAAAAACGTCAGTATTTAGTCATATTTTAAGCAACGTTATGATTGACGTCATCAAGTTACGAAATCTGTCAACCACTATAAGGGTCACAAATGTTTTTCCATGCATAAACATTTGTCGGGTCCCAAGGAAGTTGTTTAAACATAGTCCGGGGGACCTGGCAAGTGTTATGCAATGAATCGAACATGTGTGATTGTTAGGGCCATTTTACATATACACAGAAACGGAAACGAAGAAATAGAATACCTTAAAACCCTATAAGCGCTTTCAAATACGTCAAAAACCAAAACTGAACGCCAAAGTTAGTAAGGGTGCAAAGATCAGGAATCGATACAATCAAGTACCACACCTGACCCAGGATACCAATGGGAAAGTGGCAAACTCACAGTTAGACACCACAAACAAGAAGAGCCAAGAGGTCAGCCCTTTCCCAGCAGGTGACCACAAAGCACAATTAAACAGAGTGCACAAAACATAGCAAACACAAGACAGAACAAAAACATAAAATATCCACAAAAGAAGTACCGCCTTGGAACGTTCAGTGAAATATTTTACTGGAGGGCTTAAACCGGTTTAACAGCCAAACCGAAAAACATGCACAAATTGGATTATATATTTTTTGGTTTTGGCGGCCAAATTTCAGCATATACGACAGGTTTGTAACCAGCATCACACAGCATACTTTAATTTACATCTGCTCACACACACAACCATGTGCGTTGTATATACTTTAATAATCATGGAAGCCATTGATGGATTGTCCAGCGAGACAATAGTGCAATTATTTTACATGTACAAGACTACAAACTTTTGTGGGACAACGCCCAGAGCAACTATAAAGACCAAGACCTAATGGCAGTGACATGGAACAATATCAGGAAGTATGTAGAATTACCAGGATTGTGCCAAATTATACATGCATTTTCTTAGATTTTGTTCGCTGAATCGGTTCATCTGTGAAAGGTCTGCTGAAAACAAAACGATGCATTTCTGTTTCAAATGTTTCGAGGTATATGTGAAACGGCCCTTATTCTTGCACATTTTACCTGACTATAACCTTATCCTCATTGAAAACGTCGCAAATATCCCCTTTCTTACACTCAATTTCTCTTAACACAATGACATCCGCGTCAAACGCCATAACGTCGCCACAAAGTCATAGACGCCCACAACGTTTTGCGAACAAAAGCATCGCCAAAATAATGAGTCATGTGTATCGTCGTGCCAAACAAATCAGGGCACATTTTAGGCATAATCAAGTTAAAAGCCATGTTCAAACAGTACGTGAATCTCATGATTTGAACTTGGGTTTTTGCAGCTTCAAACAGCTTCGCGCATCGAATTCTATGCATGAATAGTTGTTTATAAATTTTATTGCATGGCGTTATATCACTCTCGGACGCAACGTCAGGTGGTGAATGCATTATGTTACTCTCAAACCAGACATAAAAAGCAGATTCTCTGAATCATTGCATATTTTATAATTAATATTTAAATGTTTAGTGACTGCATTTGACATTTTTGAATAGTTTCCTTCAGTTGACAGTACTTTTATGCATAAATCGAAACGTCTGCTAAGCGTTTGAGTCACATTCTGTGTGTTATTGCTTACCATCCTTCAAAAAACTAAGGTCATATGATGATAGGACCTCAATTTTGAATCTCATTCGACAGCCTATTGAAGCTGAGGTACAAGCCCCAAACTATGAAAGTAGTTTATTATTAATTATCATATGACGTCGCGCCTGGGAGTGAAATAACGCCATGCAATAAAATCTGTAAACCACTAGTGGTTTATCGATTTTCAGGAAACGTAATGACGTCCATAACAACGTTCTGTACATAATGACAAAATTATAACGTTTTTTACGCCAGAAATGAGATTTCAAAGTATTTGTCATATGATGAATAGAATCTTACATTCGTGCTCTTGTATTATTGAATTTATTAAACTCGTTGCGAAAAAGAGATAAAATGCTCGGCAAGCCTCGCATTTTATCTCTTTCCTCCAACTCGTTTAATAAATTCAATAAAACATGAGCACTCATGTAAGATCCTCTAATTATATCCACGCAGCACATTTTGAAAGCAATCGAAATAAAGAGATCCAGTTTCTGATGGATTTCTATTTGCCAGGAAGCTGTTTTAACATAAGGTCACCAGGCAGAATGTTAACACATCTCCTGAAGGACAGCAATACAATCAAACTTGCACTGAAAACGTCGCTTAAGAAATTAAGATATTTAGTTAACAGGATTTCTCTATGTAAATTGGTATACAGTAGCATAACGCTGTGACACCGTCAAAACAGCGTAAACTATAACATTGAAAAAATGCTCTGTCTCAATGACAATGCTTTCCTATGTAACGTCATGCAAACAAAGGATCATTTTAGAATTGTTCAAAAAGCATGTGAACCTCACTATATTTAAAAGATGACAATGGCTGTATACAGATATGCAAATAATATCTTGCAAGAATATGCTAAAGGACCCCTCGACATACCACATATATAACTTGAAAAATCATATTTGTTTTTAAATTTACTGCACAATGGAGACAAACTGTGTTATTACCATTTGGTCCATCCGGATAAACACTGAATGTGTTTTGGTCCCCAATCATCAGGCCCATAACATCCTTGTTAATGTACACATTTACAACCTATAATATAGTAATTCATAATTATTGACTTTTGGTCAATTAAACATGGAACAAATATTGATGAGTAATTGAATAAAACGTATCAATGTTCTTATTTTATGATGAAAATAAGATAATATAGAATGTTTTATGGTCCACGGTTGTTTCAATAAGAGAATAAAAAAATCTTTTCCGTGTATTAACGTTTGCCAAGCCCTCGTGTGATAATGTGTTGCAGCTCTTTGCAGTGGGGACTGCAACACATTATCACAGGAGGGCTTGGCAAACATTAATACCGAAAAGCATGTTATATCGTCATTGTTATATACCTTCCTTCCCAGCGCACCGGGCTTAAATGCAATGTCACCCTCTGCTGTCGTATATTAAATGTAATGAAGCTGGTGGCCAGTATTTGGTCCTTATGACGGGCTGAAATGAGCATGAAGCCCTTACCTCTGCTGCCATGTATAAATGGGAATGAAGCCCACAGCCAGTGATTGGTGAACGATCAGCTGCACTGTGACACAATAAATTTAGGTAAAATGTACTGAAACACGTCAAGTTTCTATAGTAAACATTTGTATGTGTCCATTTCCTTTTAGGGATATCTGATACTTTTCAAAATATTTAAAGGGAAATGGAATACCTGGGACCCCTCTCAGGGCCTCGCTCTCTAGTCTGTTCCTTGCAGCCTTGTTATCACCTGCTGGAGGAACCAGTTGGCTAGACAGTAATTTAATAATAATGTGTTAATTTCATTTGTGTTTGGCATAATTATAGTAACTTACACGGCTGGCTTTGTGAGTATTATTCTCGTCCACTGTGTCGTTAAGGATACTTGTTGAAACCGTTTTACCATCTAAAACTAATGTGCAGTGTCCCTGAGCAGTATCTGTGGCAGGCTCATATGTTTTATCTGGAGGTAAGTCAGTTTTAAGATCTTCAAAATCTTCGGGAATGTCGCTTTTCATTAAATCATAGTTCACCTTGTCAATCTCACCAAACGCATCTAATAATTGTTCTTCATCTAAACAAAAAAGTACATAAGAGTTCAATTAAAGCATCGTTAAGCCATACTAATTATGAGGGTTTTTTTTATTTGGAACATGTCCTGATCCAGACAGAGGTAGTCTCAGTCAATACTATATTGACTAGCCACTTGATTCAAACAGTAATCTTGGGACAGTTTTACTCTGTGTGAGGATATAACGAAGCAATTCAAATATCTCTGTCAATTTTGTCTTAGTCTGTTTGGACATCAATGCAATATATGGTTTTGCAGATATGGCCTGTAAATATACTTGAGCCATTGTCTAGCAAACAGAACAAGTAAGCTAGTTAACCCATCAAAGTATGGATAAGGGCAAATTTCAGAAATTGATACAATCAAGCACCACACCTGACCCAGGATACCAATGGGAAAGTGACAACTTCACAATTAGACAGCACAAACAAGAGCCAGCAAGTGACCACAAGGCATCAACAAACAGACGTGCAAGCAAGCATAACGAAAACAAGACATAAATAACATATTAAATGATCCACAAAAGAAGCACAGCCTTGGAACGTTTAGTAAAAATATTTACTGGAGGGCTTAAACCGGTTTCATGGTGCAACAGCCGCACACTTAGTTCAGATGTGGATCAAGACACAAAGATAGTTGGTTTGCATGAAAGACTCCTTACTTATCTATGCATTATTTCCTAGAACATATAAAAGGTGTAAAAAGGAGATAAAACAAAGATAAGAACTCAACAATAAATAAAACTGAATCACAGAGCAAAAGAAATCCAACAGGTTAACCCCAACGAAAGACTCAAATAAGCCTGTGAACCCATACAGTATGAATATAGTCTATAATAAGCATTCTCCAGGTTCCCATATGTTTCAAAGTTTCTTTGAACTAAACGCTAACACTCTGATCAAACTGTATGGATGCTCATACTGATTTGAATCTGTGCTGTATGCAAATGCCAACTTATACATCATGCTCGATAGCGTCTCATTAAAGCCATCTCAGCGGTGGAGGCTGTTGTCAATGCAAAGGTGGTGACCCTATTGATGTTAGATCTATGGCTTTGCGATGCCCACATCGGGTGACGGTTTTGTATTTAGTCCAGGGTTCGAAAATGAGTTTTTGTGTCATTTCTAATATAGGAAAGTTCTGGCTGAGGCAGAGAGCAGGGCACTTTCGTAATTGTGTACATTAGTGTATATGTGTGTTTTCCTTTTGTGTAAGGTGCTCCTCTAGGGGCTACAGGTTAGTCTGCAGTCAGTTTTATTTACTTATCTTTGGCAATTTCTTTGTGATAAAATGATTCATCGTTGTGTGCTTTTTTGGAGGCTACTTGTCACACTAGAATTTCTGCAAACTACCATATCTACATAGAACTCGCAAACCTCAATTGGTTATTTTTCCTACATCATTCAAAAGTTTAGAATGTTTGGTTGATTTTACATTTAGGTATTTCCATATGATCATTGAAAGGGTTGCTAGTCTAGCCACTTTAAAGAATGGCGATAACGGATTGTATGTCATTTTGTTTTAATTAAAGTGCATTGCGTTGGCGATGTTTAGTAATACACAAAGCAAACGAAATAAAAATGACAATCTTGTAGATAACTTGAGGGAACATGACAACTGACAGACTTCTGATATTTCTGTCTGTAGCTTTTCTATCAAAGTAAGAAAGAGGGCAAAGATCAGGAATCGATACAATCAAGTACCACACCTGATCCAGAATTCCAATGGGAAAGTAACAAACCCAAAATTTGACATCACAAGCGAGAGCCAAGAGGTCAGCCCTTTCCCAGCAGGTGACCACAAGGCATCAATAAACAGAAGGGCTCGAAAGTATAACAAACACAAGACAGAAATAACATGAATGATCTACAAAAGAAGTACCGTCTTGGATCAATCAGTAAAAATATTTTACTGGAGGGCTTGAACTGGTTTCACGGCGCCAACCTCACTTACCCTTTGTTCAGATGTGGATCAGAAAAAGTGCTATGACGACTTGAAGTCAGAAACGGTTAGTCATTACCAGATGTAGTTAGAAAGGAACATTACCATAAGATTCGTTATTTTTTAAATCCTTTACACAGCTGTCTTGTTCCTGCAGTTCCTTCTCAAGCAGAGGCTGTTGACAGTTTTGGTTGCCCCGAATGCCACTGTAACAAAGACACAGTACATCCAATATGAACAACAAAAATCTTACTCTCAGTTTATCCTATTGTATTCTGATAGATTTTCTCACACATATTGCAGCAATGAGAAATGGATTTTCCATGTAACTTCTAAACCGTCAGCTAACAAAACACATTTTTCAATATAGCTCATTTATTATTAAACTGTTTGAAATGAAATTTGACACAGTATATTTGGGCAGATGTACCCGTTGATTGAACATAATAAAGTTTGATTCAATAAGGCTGTTCATTTATGCGTAACGATTGAGTATTTTTACCAGTTTTGCACAGGGTACACGATGCTAAATGTTTTTCGCCTTGTGTATACTCGTATTTTCATCGACAACTTTCCTACACATTTATTTTATCACAAAAATGCCAAAGTTAGGGTAGTATGAGTATAAAGTAGAGGGGTTGGGCTGTGGGTTCAATCGCAAGCGGGGCCTCGTTGAGACTGATTTATAATTTATCATAAAGTTTGACATGTTTTGATAGAGCCAAAAGTGTACACCACAACCTGTCGGTTGTTTTTCAATTTTGCACTCGAGTGACGAGAAAAATCGACAAAATACTGAGTATTACGTATGTCATAAAATGTCCTGTATAGTCTACAATACTTTGATGCGGTGATGCATAAATACTGCATTCGAACGTTGGAAGAATCGAAATTGATGTGCAATACACAGTTAATGAGTGATAGATGTTTCAATGATATTGTAGACAAGACATTGCAACTCCATAAACGCATTTCTGTGTTATTTTAGGCCATATGGGCCTCCATAGGAGCACTGCATTGCATGAAAATTGCTACTTTATTACAAAATAAACACGATAGTGTTCAATAATGTCCATTTACAGCACCAGAAAGTTTCAATAATATTGTGGACAAAAACATGTCATTTCCATAAGCATTCTTGTGTTGTTTTATATCATATGGGCTTCCATAGGAACATTGTGGATTACCTGAAAATTGCTACTTAATAAAAGCGAAACCCAAAAATGTTCAATAATGTCCATTTATAAGACCATAAAGTTGGTGTTTTTCACTTTAGGTCCCTTGAATACTCAGTTTTAAGCAATGAGTTCAAATTCTAGCGTTTGTTTGAAATTTAAATGTGATAGTACCTTTATACAGTCTATCAATTGAGCATGTTAATTTCAATTTACGAAAATGTATTTTTTTCTGGTTCTTTTTAATTAATTTTTCCATATTGTGTGTAAATTGTAGGCATGTATGTATTATATATGCTAATATATATGCGAAAATATCAAGTGGCGGTTTGGAAGTTTCGCTCAGTATATATATTCTAAATGTTTATAGATCTGCATTTCTGAATTATGATGTATATCTGCCTGTGAGGATAGTTATTACCGTACCAAAATATGAACTCTGATGAAATGCCACATTTTGCTGCAATTCATCTGGGTCTTTACTATTGGTGAATGTACCCATTTTGCTGTTTCCAGTATACCAAAGGGTTAATCCATTGAAATTGAATAATCCAAATAGTTCTGTCCATTATTTGCTTGGGAATATGCTAGCATTTATTTTAAAAGGCTATTGCCAAACTAGCACAAATAAACCTTGAAATTATAATGGCAGATATAATTATTGATTTTATAAAAGTCAAGAAAAGTGCTTGTTTAGTAAAGTGTCTCCCCTATTGAAAGGGCCAGCCATTTCTAACTTATGAGACACCTCAATTTGTCACATTTACTTCTCAAATCCCATATTTTACCAGGCACCAGGCAGGCTAGGAATTAGTATCCATTCGTTTAACTAGCTGGCGGCTCACCAACCGGCCATATCAGAACAAACCCCACTACCGCTGACGATGGGGTTCAAACCATCGACCTCTCGCTGCCAAAGGGGATGCATTAACTACTAGGCTATCGATTTTATAATTGAACTGTTGACTTCGCTACAAAATAACGTAATCTGAATGGGTGTGGATAAGAAATGGGTATATTACTTAAACAAAAGCCATTGTCTGATATTGAGATTCTTTTAGATGTTCTTAATTTTGAACAATAGTTGCCAAATAAAATTGCCACATAACACAGATTCAGATCAGACTAACATCTTGCTTGAAATCAGAAAGAAAAGAAGTGTTCAATCTGCGAAACTTTAAAAGGGCCACTTTATTTTATTTTCCTTGCAAATAATATCCTGTCAAAGAGAGCAAATTTAATAATTCCACTCAATAGCAACAATGGAATCTAATGACGTGAAGACCATTTTGTCACTAAAAACTATGCAAATCAATAAAATGTACGCAAACCACGGGTTGTTTTCAATTGTTTTTCTGTTGTTCTCAGAAGAAATAAGCTTTCCGCAAAGTAACATAATGTTTATAGCATTGATAAACTTTAAGATGACGCCTTAATGACAGAAACTAGCTAGTCTGGCCCAGGAAATATGCACACTCTAGTTTCAGTTATTTGGAGCAGTCTTTGCTTCCAAAGGATACCCTTTTAAGAACATATTTGACTTCACTACAGCTGGTGACTGGGACTGTTTGGCGGCGGTAGAACGTCTCCCTGCCCTTCACTATAGTGTAGATTTTATTTTCTTGTCTTTTGGGATCATGGGTTTCATTGTGGAACTTTGAAACTATTAGAGGGCCACTGATGACGCCTAAATGGCAGAAACGAGCTAGTCTGGCCCAGGAAATATGCAGACTATGGTTTCAATTCTTTGGTGCAGTCTTTGCTTCCATAGAATACCCTTTTAAGAACATATTTTAAGTTTTATTCAATTATGACATAGGTCCCTTACTTATCGCTGAAATCTCATTTTAGCTAAAGAAGTTAAATCATTACAATATGTCTTCAACTCAGTATTAACCAACATGTTTTTCATTTGTCATTAAAAGCAAACAAAACAAAAAAACGTCTTCGCTAAATGGTAATAATGTTCAAAAGTGTTTTGTTGCAATGGCTCATTTCATTTGCGAGTAAGAATGTGTGATCAAGTAATGGCACAACTCCAGACCACAATACTGCACATGACACCGTGAGAACAACACTAACAGTCACACAACAGCTAGATCACAATGAAAGTATAGCCACACAGTCTTTCTTCTTAAGCGAGGTAATTGCAAAACTAGAAAGGAACATGTCAACATTGTATTTACTAATCAACTCTGAGTGTCTGCAGTAGAATTAAGAGTCATGCTTCATGAAGTTTGTGAAATTAACAGCCTTGTTCTAGTAACTTAGAAGAACCTGCTTATGTGGTAAAAGTGTTACATTACCTGCAAGAGTCAATATTATTTTGAAAAGAAATCGTCTCTTCAAGAGGTTTTCCATCTTCAATCTCGTTTGTTTGGTGAATTGACTCAGTCTTCACTGTTTCATTTCTTCTCAAGTCCTCAGCTAATCCTGTAATACATGCTAATTATTGAATTTATGCAGTTTTTTTTACTATAGTTATCCTGTAATACATGCTAATTATTTAATGTATATCGTCTTTAACTATAATTACCCTTAAAAATAGTGAGTATGAGCAGGGAATATCACAATCACAAACTACAGACAAACCGTGGCATCGTGAGGAAGAGACACACAACAATCATGAGACACCAGGAAGACAAACAAAGTAAAGCAACCAGTACTCTTTTCCTCATCAAGATGATTGCAAAACTAGAATGGACATAAAGTACACCCAACAAAACATAGAACATTTACAGAATCCCACAATGGGCTTAACAATAAACATCGAATCAACAACTACAGAACCACCGCCTGAGAATGGACAGTAGCCACAACCATCGAAGGAGGGAGGCTAAAATGCACTTTACTGGGACCAAATCTTAGCCCTTGATTCTGTCGTTGTTGAAGCACAAACAATTTAAAGCTTGCAAGGAGGATTCCTAACTGTTGCAATGTATCTTAATAGAGAGAAACAATATAATTAAATTAACGCACTATGAGGAAACAGAGTAAAGGGCTAACAACTCATAGAAATTCAGAGCTAAAGAATGCCTCAAGTTGAGCTACCATGGGCCCAGCTACAGCTTATCATCAGCCAGCAACCCACTGATCAAAGCTTTACGTCAGAGCCATCATTGAGTCTGAGGCCTGACCCACAATCGTGCAATTTAAGAGGAAACCATAGCTATAAACCGTGATTGGGTTTACAACAAACTTTTATAACGATTTGTAATCTTTTTGAATTGATCATAAAAATTAGGCTTTCCAACAATTCTTTTGAATTGATAATCTGAATCAACATAAAATATAGGTTCTGATATGCCCTGTTGCAGAAGATTTTTTTAAAGTAAGTAAGGGTGCAAAGATCGGGAATCTATACAATCAAGTACCACACCTGACCCAGGATACCAATGGGAAAGTGATGTTTTGTTTAACAATTTACTCTGAATGTCTGTGGTAGAATGTAGAAAATGCTTTTCTGATTTTATGATATCTATGGCCTTGTTAAACTTTTCTGCTAGTTTTTAAGGGTCAATGTTATAAGATGTCACATGTTTTATTATATGGCTCTTCCTGGCGGTGCTGTGGGTTGGTATGCAGTGTGATTTGTTAACTTTTTAAAAGCAAATTACTTTTGAAAAGTTATGTTTTTATTTTCAGCTATTTCAACATATAAAAGAATGGATCCTTTTGATGATAAGGGAAGGAAAAAGCGGAGACATTTTAAAGCTTAATTGACTTGAGTATGTACGCTGTCCATAAGGATTTGTACATCTGGACGTTTCTTGTTCATTTGATTAAAAATGAGAAAATGTTTTATCAAAAAAAATTAGATTTTCAACTGCTGAAAAGCAAATTACTTTTTAAAAAGTTTCCCTAAGGTTGTGGTTTCCCTCTGTGAAAAGATCGCATACATCCTTATCTGTTGTTGCACTTTTCATTAAATCAACATTATTTATCAAGATTGGGAATCTAAAATCGCAAAATGCCTTTTTTTAGCGTTTGGAAGTATTCCGTCAACAGTTTCAACGCCAGAGACAGTGTTGTGAAGCTTCACATAGAATGGCTGCCACCTTATGTACAGCCATATTATCCTATCTTGTGGTGAAATAACCATTGTCAAAACGCTTTCACGAGGCTGTTTTATCCATGTTGATAAACACTCACTGTTGGTCCCAACAGATCTGCTGTATATGGATGCTTTAACGTAACACTTTTGTATTTTCTCTGAATTAATTTCATTTGTTGGCAACAGATTGTAAAATCCATTGAGAAAAAAATCGAATGGGCTGGTTGGTTGGCTAGCTTGTTGAATAGATAGCGAGCTGGAGGGATGACAAGCTGGCTGGATGGATGTCTGGCTATATGGATATGTGGCTAGCTAGATGGATAACTAGCCAGAAAGATGGCGAGCTGGATGAATGAATGTATGACTAGATGGAAGGATTGATGTATGACTAGATGGATGTTTGGCTAGATGGCTGTATGGCTAGCTGAATTGATGACTAGCTGGAGGGAAATCTAGCTGGAACAATTGATAGATAGATGAATGGATAGAAAGCTGACTGGCTAGTTGGATGGCTAGCTTGATGGATGGTTGGCTGGCTTGACTGATGGCTGGCTGGAAGTTGGATAGCAGGATGGATGGATGGATGGACAGATGGACAAATAGAAGAGATTTTCCGTTTTTCAATATGATGCAATTAACATTATATCTCAATGTCCTATAAAACTTCAAAAGCAGACGACATTCAAGTCAATTAAATAGATTTCACGCTACACTTGACTATACTAAATGGTACAGAAAGGTAAATAGGCCTGCTACGAACCCCGGAAGGAACATTTCCTTTCTTTTATATGCGAGAACAGAAATTGAAACGAGAAAACAGAATAGGAATTAACTAGCATTCTCCCTCTAAATCATGACTTGGCACAGATATCAATGATTTAATCTCCATTTAATCAGACTTGTTGAAAAGAAAACCTTTCACAAAACGAATCATTTTCCTTTTCTGGCAGTGGTTGCCATGGATACCAGAAATAATAAAGATCAATGGGGACTGGTCGAACGTTTTCAAAGGAAAAATGTGAAATTTACACTTTTCAGGCTGGCTTTAGTGATATGCTTATGTCCCCAATATTGCTTTGGGCTTGTCCATCCATCCATCCATCCGTGAGTCTGTCCTCCCGTCCGTTACAAATTTAAGATAGGGTTTTGAAATTTCATAGAAGGACTCGACATCAAAAAATAACTGACCCGTATTTTTTAAAATCTGGATTATCTACCTTTGTGGAGTATGCTCCTTTTAAAGGGTCATAATGACACTTTGTTATCAGGATATTTCAAAAACTATAACAGCTAGGAGCTTCAAACTTGGTCAGCTTATAGAAGATATTAGTAGATTACCTGGTGAAAATTAAAAAAAAAATCACTGCAGATCCAGGGGTCGCGAGTTCGATCCCGGCCCGGTACCTTACTTTCGTGGAGATTGATCATGAAATAATTTCTACGGTCATTCTCCTCTCTTCCGCTGATTTATTCAAGAAGGGTTGTTGTCAGTTACAAGCGAAAGTATGTGCACAAATTACTGGTTAACCGCTTGCTCAAGCCTGCCCAGGAAAAAGTGTGGTTAAGTGAACTGACCGTCCCGCAATGACCATAGCTGTTGACATGGGACGTAAAGCAACAAAAACAAACAAACAAACAAACAAACAAACAAAAAAAATCATTTTTTTAGTTTAGCCCTTTGCAAATTTGGACAAAGAAAACTTGATATCTCAAAAACCTGTTACAGCTAGGAGCTTCAAACTTGGTCAGCTTATAGAGGATAATGAGTAGACTACTTGGTAAAATTAAAAAAAAAAATCATTTTTATCTTTTTTAGTTATTGCCCTTTGCAAATTTCGAAAGAAAACATGACACCTCAAAAATCCTTACAGCTAGAAGCTCCAAAGTTGGACAGCTGATAGAGGGTAATGAGTAGATTACCTGGTGAAAATAAAAAAAAATCTCTTTTTCTTATTTATCGTTTTTGCAGTTTTTTTTGGAGTTAATGCCAATTAAGATATCTCAAACTATTACAGCTTGTAGTCTCAGATTTGGTCAGCTGAAGGAGGATGGTGAATTGATTACCTGGTGGACAGGATGGTGAACAAGCTGATGGTTTGGGCATAGTGTTTCATAAACACAATTTCTAGTTTTCTTTTGATTTAGTTAACTACTAGATTTGTTAAAATTACCACATGTTGTATTGAAAATTAGAGTGAAAAATAAATCATGCCATTTGTAAGCCTAGCAACAGATATGTCACCATTAAAATCAATTTTCAGAATACTCAAAATTGAAAATTTTAAATCTCCTAACAACAAAAGTGTATTTGAAAGATACATATAGTGCCTAAATAAACAATGTCTGATTTATAAATGCCAAGAATAAAAAAAAAACTCAAAATGTTTAAAAGGGGCTCTTGCATGGTATGGGAATTTAACATGGGAGTCTGCCCACGCTAGTATTTTGATAATATTATGTTATTTAATTGTCTGGGGTAAAACTTTAATATTTATGGTGCGTTTGAGTTTTTATGCAATTCCATTGCTAATTAATAATGTCATGAATAATATCACTATAATACCTTAGGGTATGATGTTATAATCATTTCAAAGTAATTGACATATCATGTAATGGGTGGAGAAATGTTTTATTAAATAGCTATATCATTGATAAGTTCGTTGTTGCTTAAAATGGCTTTGTGTGTATTAGGATATTGGGTGGGCATTCATTTTTATAAAATGGTACCCCAATTTTCGACTGTATATTTAATATTCAGTCAAATTTGAATTAACATTTTTACAGGTTGCGGTCTTTGTCAAGATACAATTTCTACATATAAACTATCCATATTGATTAAGAATATGTAGACCGAATTTCATAAAATTCAAGGACCGGTAACATATATTTCCAACTTGATGTAAACACATGGCCCTAATTCATCGATATGTAAAAAAAATGCAATAATTATGTTTCAGTGTAAACATACTTGAATACTTGCTTAGTTTGAATCATCTGCTAGTACGTTTGTTGGTAGAAGTTGATATGTTCAGTGTTTTCCCCTATTATGGATTGGAAAAAGACAAAAACAATATTCTTTGATATTTAGTGCCACGATTCTTATTTAATGAAGTGCTTACACAATAATATTAGCCAAAATGATACAATATGTTGACACCTGTACTTACCACATCTAGTTTCTATCATTATAACTACATCTAGCCAATGTTACACTTAATATGTAACGATATTAAGAATTTTAATTCATACAGAAGATAAACCTTATGACAAGTCAGTTCATACAGGAGAAGAACCTTATATCTATGATTTTATAATTGTAAGACTCATTAATAAACTTGTTTCACAAAAATAACCCCCTGTCAAACCTATTGGTTAAAATTAACCATTTTGGTCACAGATAACGCTAAGCTTCAAAGGTATTGCTAATAAATGCTTAAATCTTCTCTTTTTCATTCTGTTTTGTGAAACTGATGCTGATTTTTATCAAATAGCAACATTTATACTTTAGCTGGCTGTATATTCTAGGCATACAGTTTCGTTTCTGGACCTCACTTATTCATGTAGAATACTGTTTTATGATACCTTGGTAAGACTCTGTTACACGTTAACCTGGTCACGGCACAAAAATGTGGTTCCTCAGTTAAGATGTAAAGGAAATATTTAGTCTTCTTGTTTTCACATGTTTATTGTTAGGATATTATTTTTCTTAAACAATATCATGCAGGACTTGAGGAAGTGATACACATTGTCTTGGCCCTATAGTGCCATGACACAGAGCCATGACTTTCGGCATTCCTGAACATTGAATCATTTAAAATTGTCTAAACATGTCTTTAATTAAGAAAAGTGGAAGTAGATTTAAAAACAACCTCATTATGTCGAGTTATTGATTCATTTGAATTTAATAATTAATTTTGCTAAAACTGACCTATACCCATAAGAGGTAGGAAATGACAAAGTTACTGGTTTTGGATTTTCATGATATTTGGCTCAGATCAGCAGTATATATATGGCATGTTTTGTGATAATATGATATCTTGACAAAGACTAGAACATATCCATCTTTTAAATTGAATGTTGAATGTTTTGTAATTTATTGAAAAAAATATTGAAATTTTACAATCACTTCTTCTGAAAACGTAAACCATAATTTACCCAAATGGTTTCGTGGTATTAAAATAATATCTATGGTATTTTGGATTCAATCTAGATGACAAATTATAGAAATACACCAAACTACAAATTTAGGACATGGAAATTTAGAGACAGGTACCACCCACATTGTTGAGTACGTCAGGGTTGCTTCCTAAGCCTTATTCTTTACTATCTAATTCGATAAATACATTTTCAAGGTTCGTATATAATGAGTTATTAATATGCAAAGTTTGAAGAAAATCAATGCGTGGGCACAGATGAAAGTACCCCTTTGCGTTTCCATGGCAACGAAACTATCTAACTCTCAGAGATTTTACAAAATACTGGAAGTTCAAAGCAAATTATCTTACTTTTGCAAACAGAAATATAAATAAAGTGTGCATATTTTCAAAGGTCCACATCTGTTTAACAAATTCAAAAAAAAATAAAAGTAGTAAAACGAATTAACTATACGTTACCATCGCAATCAACAATCAGACTGTCGATGAATTTACAGAAAACAGCATATTCAAAGAAAACTGTCTCCCTTTAACAAAACATTTAGTTAATTATTCATACACAAATTATGTAACCAGTACCTGATTATCAAAAACAAACTCAAATTAAAAAAAATCTATTCTCGTAATTAAGTATAATGGCAACCAAATGATCATACCATCAGCGACTTTACAAGAAAGGCTGATATTTAAAGCAAATTATCTCCTTCCCAAAACGAAGAATATGAATTATATCAACATAGTTTAGATAATCCACATCTGTTTTGCAAAAACAAAAGAACAACTTTTAATACTCCAGATGAGGGTTACAATGACAACGGAAATTGTCAAAAAACAAACTCTAGGCCAAAAAAACAAAAAAAAACCAAATGCAAAATATCTCTTTTCAGCAAGGAGCATTTCATGATTACATTAACGTTTTGAATGACCATTGATTAGATAAACAAATCTTCAAAACCTGTTACCACGGTAAACAATTCATAAGTGCCTTTTTTAGCTCACCTGAGCCGAAGGCTCATGGATGAGCTTATAGTATACCAGTCACTCTGGCGTCCATCGTCTGTCCATCCGTCCGTCTGTCCACAATTTCAAACATGTTCTCCTCTGAAACCACTGGACCAACTAAACTCAAATTTAATATGGAGACTCCTTAGGACGCGGGAACGAAAGTTTGTTCAAATAGTCCTGTTCACATGACCAAGATGGCTGCCGCGCCCATATATGGTAAAAACCCTTTAAAATCTTCTTCTCCAGAAACAGAAAGCCGATGACCTTGGGACTTGGTATGTTGCATTAGGGATGTGGGACCTACCAAATTTGTTCAAATGATGCTCCTAGGTTGACCTTGACCTACTTAACGTCAAGGTTAAATTTGCTTCCTAATGCAATTAAATAGTCGATGTTTTTAACTGTAGAAGCCTTAGTCATTATTCTCACTTGATATGTTTAACCTAATGAGACAATGACTATAAATAAGTTCCAAAGGTCAAAGTTGAGCTTTCAGCTAAGTCGCTCATATTGGAGTCCCATCAATATATTAAAACATAGTTTTCTCACAAACCATTTGTCCAATTGATCTCAAATTTCATGTGAAGACTCCTTATGCTAAGTTAGCCAAAATTTACACAAAATATTTGGTCACATGACGAAGATGGCCGCCATGCCGATATATGGTAAAAAAAACTTTACAAATCTTTTTCTCCAGAATCAGAGGGCAGGTGACCTTGGGACTTAGTATGTAGCATTGGGGATGTAGGGCTTACCAAGTTTGTTCAAATGATGACCCTAAGTTGACCCTGACCTACATAACGTCAATGTCAAATTTGCTCTTTAATGCATTTAAATGGAATACTTTTTGAAAAGTTGTTTTTTTAAAACTGTTGTAGCCAAAGTCATTATTCTCACTTGATATGTTAAACCTAATGAGACAATGGCTATAAATGAGTTTCAAAGGTCAAGGTTGACCTTTCTTTTTCAGCCAAGGTTGCTCATATTAGAGTCCCATCAACACATTAAAACATAGATTCCTCAGAAACCACTAAACCAATTGAACTCAAATTTCATATGAAGACTCCTTATGATAGGTTAGTCAAAATTTATACCCTTGTACTTGTCACGTGACCATGATGGCCACCACTCCCATATATGGTAAAACCCCTTCAAATATCTTCTTCTCTAGAACCAAAAAGCCAAAGGCCTTGGCACTTGGTATATAGCATTGGGGATGTTAGCCCTACCAGATTTGCACAAATGATGAATCTAGGTTGACCTTGAACTACTTCAAGGTCAAATTTGATTCATAATGCTTTTATATCAGAAAAATCTTGAAATGTTCATTATTCTATAACAGTTTAGGACGAAATCATAATACTTGCAAGAAATGTTTAACATAATGAGACAACGGTTTTTATATAAGTACCAAATGTCAAGCTGACCTGTGACCATTTATCTAATGCCACTCATTTGGACTGCCACATACCTATCTAAACATCTTTTCCTCAGAAATCACTGGGCTGTTTCATGGAGTATTCATTAGATTGTTTTAGGGCACTTGACCAAAATGGCCGCAACTCCCAAAAAACAATATATGTTTAATTATAAGCCATAGTTGATCTTGACCTATTTTAATATTATCAAGGAGATCAGGTGAGCGCTTCAGGACCGTCAGGTCCTCAAGTTAGTTGTTGTTGTTGCTGTTGCTGCTGCTGTCTATTTCAAAGTAAATTTCCCCCTTAAGCTAATAAGTTTATTCAAAATTCAAATATAAATTAGATTTACAAAAGTTTACTAAAAGTTTAAGATTGTATCGACAATCACCAAAGCAATTAATCCACGTTCGCGTCTCTTAGTACATTGTTTGTAACCTTCGCATTTCCTGTAAGGTACCAATTTAGATTCTGATTTTTATGCTGAAGCATTATAGCTCAAATTGAGTAGATTAAGAATATTTAAACACAATATGAGTCTATCACGTCATACCAGACTACCGAATGTGGGTGGGGTAACCAAATATGGAAAACCCTATTTTTAGGCATTTTTAACCACTACAGTCATTTTCCCCGCCTACTTAGAGACACATACAGCTATTGCTAATTTATAAATGGTATTCAGCTTTTATTGAATAAAAATAAGGGCGTGTGTCTACCTCTTTCTTTGGAATCAATAACTACCATACAAAAATACAAAAGCTAGCTTTGGCTTCAAAACTATAAAATATTTTTTTTAACTGATTTACCCAAAACTTGTACTAAAATTTTAAACTCAACTATCTTAAGCAAATTGAAAAATGTAATATATAAACTTGGTAGAACAATTTTAATCTCTATAAAATTAAATTCATTTCATTTCCATTCCGCAAAAGGCCTGTAATTGTTTCCATGGTTACGACCAGATGCAGGTAAAATCCAATGAATGTTTTTTACAGTTTAGGAAATTCAAAGGCCCCCATTACATATTGGCAGTATGCAAATATGTCCACTTTGCCGCCACTATTGGGATACTTGCTTACGTGGGTCATCCAATAAAGAAGGAGACTTTTTCTATAGTACAGTGAATTCACATGCTAGACTTATGAAATCTCGTTCAACGCTAGCATGTCTTTTTGGATATTCACATGAACGATATTCGTCGAGTTACACAGTTCCAACTTTTGTTGCTAGGCAACTTAAGAAGACTAGGCAAACGTCCGTGGCCAGCTCAGTATAGATGGTCACCATGGCAACAGGTTAAAATGTATAGTTTATTTTTCTATGAATACTTATATATGCTCTTGCAATCTACCTATAATCAATAGCAGAAAGTAATGATTCAGAGTCTTGAGCTGTTACCATGGAAACAAAGCTGAAAAAACAGGTTTTTAAGAAAAAAAACGGTATTTTCCACTTACCTCATGACTTATAACGTTTATATCAAATAGTCAAAGACAATTTAAGTGAACAGGGTTCTGTTTATCTATACCTCATTATAATAAGCTGCACGTAGCAATACATTTTGTGGGATATCCTTCACTAACATGGTTACAATAGCAACGCAAACTAGAGTGTTTGTAAAAAATCAAGTAAATCGGTTGCTAGGCAACCAAAATAAAGGTTATGCATAATAAGTTCTTCTTTCATTGCATTTTATGTAAAACTAAGCTTGTTCAGTAGAAAAATTATATCAATAGGTTAAATGCTACATATGAGCGAAAATAAATGACGTTGGTTTAACCGTGGGTATGCAAAAAATAGTGTAAACGTGGCCATGCATCTACAAAACATTCAATTACTATGGCAACTGATCAATCACAAGCATATTGTTTATATTCCTGAATTGCTACGATTTTATACTATTAGTATGATGAATTTTGACTAAATGCACACATAGATTTTCTAACTATAAAGAAAGTCTCATTCTTTATTGGATGACCCTCGTAAACATGATTAAACTAAGTTTTTGGCATATATCTGATTATCCCAGCCACTTTGAAGGTAATGGTCTATAACTGTTACAAAATAAATACAAAACTTATTCAGTTTGCTTATCATATTGACTCAACTCAGTTCTCCATTTAGCTCATCTGAAACGTAATTCTTATTAGCTGGAACAATTTTAACACTTTAATGAACCAATCAATTTAACTTCCCCTTTGCGGCAGACGTGTGCTTGTTGCCATGGTTACTCTCAGAAAAAAGCAAACTTCCACACATATTTTTACAGTTTATAAAAACGGAAAGCCACCATTAAGCAGTGCCAGTATGCAAATATGTCATCATTGCAGACACTATTGGATATGCATGCTTAAAAATTACTAAAAATAAGAATTGTGTTATATATTTGGTTACCCCAGCCTTTTGAAAGGTTTATAATTCTTACAAAATAAATGCTTAGCTTATTAAGTTTGCATATCATATTAATAATGCCGATATGACTCAATTCAATTCGCCTTTTAGCTCATTGCAAACAGATTCTTATTAGCTCAAACAATTTTAACACTTTTAGACACAATCAATTTAGGCATGTGCTTCTTTCCTTGGTTACTGCTAGTAGAAAGCAAAAAAACACACATGCTTTTTACAGTTTATAAAAACCGGGAGGTCCCCATTAAGTACTGGCATTATGCAAAAATATCAACATTTCCACTATTGTGTATACTTGCTCAAAAATTATAACAATAAGTATTTTGTTATATATTTGGCTACCAACCCACTTTTAAGGTCTGTAATTGTTACAAAATGATAACTAAACTAAATGAGTTTGCTTAACAACTTTGATTATTTTGATATGTCTCAAATCTCTATCTTCGAAGCACTTTGAAAACTTTTTCTAACTAGATGGAACATTTTAAACAACTTTAAGAGGCAATTAATTTAATTTCCATTTCCGACAGTATTCTGATTGCTTCCATGGTTACAGCCAGAATGAGGTCAACCCCCATGCGTGTTTTACAGTTTATAAAACTGGAGCCCTATAAAGTATAAGTAGTATGCAACTATGTCATCATCACCACTACTATTAGAAATACTTGCATAAAATGACGAAAAATCATGTGTTTATTATGTCTGGTTACCCCACCCACTTTAAACGTCTATAATTGTTACCTATTAAAACTTAATTTATTAATTTTACCTAAATCATATTGATAATGTAAATATGTTTTGACTCAACTATCTTTTATGAACATTTAAACTGGCATTATAACTATCTGGAAATTTTAACCACTTTCAGATGCAATTTATCTAATTTCCATTTTAAGACTGGTCTGTGCTTGTGTGCATAGTAACGGCAAGATTGAGGTAAACCCCACATATGTTTGACAGTATATAAAATCTGAAAGCCCCTTTAAAGCATTGACAATATGCAAATATGTCATCATCGCCACCACTATTGATAAATACTTGCTTAAAAATCACTAGAAATATTTTTGTCAAAAACTTGGTTACCCCACCCAAATTAAACGTCTATTATTATTACCAAATAAAACATAGCTTATGAATTTTTACTTATTCATATTAAGGATGTTGATATTGTCTCAACTCAACTATATTTTAAATGTATTGAAACCTGCATTATAGCCATCTGGAACGTTTAACCACTTTAGGATGCAAGTAATTAAATCTCCATTTCTCGACAGTACTCTAGTTGTTCCATGGTTACGACCAGAAGGTGGTAAAAACCTACACATGCTTTTGCATTTTATAAAAACTGAATACCATCTAGAACCTATTATTAACTGTATATGTCACGATGTAGGCGGGGGAAGTCGTTGTAGTAGTTCAAAAATGCCTAAAAATATACTTTTTCTTACCTGGCTACCCCACCCACGTTGGTTGCCATGATAACAAGGAAAATGAAACATTGTGAGCATTTGTTTTTGTTCATTTATGACCAATTGCATCAGTGGATATTCCTACAATAAAACATCTTTCTTAAGCTTACCGTTGTCTCAACAACTGGTATTTAGAAATGAGCAAATATTACAATGTCATGCAAGTAATGACATTCAAGTTGCCTTTGAAAGTAAGCAATAGTGCAAATTGAGACGCAAAACCAAACTTGCTTATGTGCAGCGTTTTAAAAATAGTAAGTGAGTATGATCAGGAAATACCACAATCACAAACAGCAGACAACCCCGTGGCACCGCGAGGAAGAGCCGCTCAATCATCACAAGACACCAGGAAGACAAATTAAGCTTAATTAAGTTTGCATCGATGCTGTATGTGCTATATCGAATCATGTCGGCACATTTGTGTTTGTTGGTCATTTTGTTCCATAAATTAAATCATTTTTCAATTTTGCTAATTTGGTTGCCGTGGATAAACGACATATAGACATTTTGACCTGGTTACATACACAATGATCCCGGTCAAACTAACTTTAAACAAAATACCATGAATTGCGCAACGAATTCCAGCCACACAATATAATGATTTGGCCTGTGGATCCTCCTTTACATTTCAACCTAACAAATGATTTCACAATGATCAAGGTTGTTTTATTAATGCGGATTAATATTCGATTGGGCTGGCTGGGTAACTGGTTGGTGGATAGATAGCTGGTTGGTTGGCTGGCCAGCTAGCTGGATTGGTGAGTGGCTAGCTGACCAGATGCATTGATGGCTAGCTGGATGAACGTATGACTGGCTAGCTGACTGATGCATAGATGGATGACTGGCTAGTTGAATGGATGCATAGATGACAGGTTAGATGGATAGTTATACGGATGACTGGCTGGCTGGCATGATGGATGGACGAACAGATGGGCTGATGGTCTAACGGATGGACGGATGGGTGGCATTTCTCGTTTTCCATATATACGATAAGGATTGCACAACGAATTTCAGCCAATTGACCTGTTACCCATAAACTTACAAAGTTGGCAGAATGATGCAAATTCCCTATTTTCTAGTTATCAGTTAAGCATTAGATCGTTCGGTAGATTCAATGGGTAATCACGAAAAATCAGACAGAATGGTCTTACCCACATTAAAAAATTGAAACTTCAATTCGTATTCAAAACAATTCTACGGTAAAATAAATCTTTTTCTGTCTTTCTTTCATTTTTTTTGTGGAAAAACAATGGAGAGTTACATCTACAGCATGATTTAAGAGGTAATATATATTTCATCCTAAAGAAGTAAATAAAATCTGATTCGGAAATGAAATGCTGGTTTATGTTGATAAGAAAGGCCATCATTTAAAACTTTCAATGCATACACTATGGGGTGGAACACGTGATATGTAACGTATTTTGTGACATCATTGTGGCCGAAGCCATATTGCAGCTTATATCTAATTAGATGATACGATTTCTAACCGCTCTGTGTCTATTTAAGCCCTACGCCAGATTTGATTAGGGCACGAGTCGTACTCTGAAGTTTTGTTGGTAACAAATGCTTTTGTATGCTCTGTAATTTGCTTAAGGCAAATTATTTTAAAACGCCGAAGTAAAGAAAAGGGCAAACGACCAGCGTGTGATCACAAAAAAGGGAATATACTTGAATTACATGAGTTGTGGGCTAGTTCACGAAATGGCTGCTTGCTTTTACAACTTTTGTGTTATGGAGAAAAATGCAAAAGTACTTAGGCGTACCACATATGGGTATAATTTCCAATATGGCTCCGCCCTTACTGTAGCAAATAAGACGTCACAAGTCACGTGTTCCCTACCTTGATACACAGTGGTCTAGAAATGGCATTTAGAACAGACAGGTGTTTTCAAACGTTCTTATCATTTATATAGATCCTATGCCTACCACGAATTTTAGACATTTGCCCACTGATTCTCACTTGTGCTGATTTGTCAGTCTAAAGGGTTATCACACATACGACCGCATATGTCCACAGTGTGTACAAATGTAAAAAGAAATACCAAACTTCTAACAAGGCACCAGCGCAGAGTAAATCGCGACCTTTACCTCAATTTTAATGTGTTTGTTCATGTGTTTTGGGCGGTAGCTGACAACCCTATAACACGCAAAAAGTGATTCAGCAAATATGCACGAAGCATGTGGTCTGAAAGTTATTCAGCAAACGTATATATATTATGTTGGTTGCATGTCATTCTCCAACTTATCGATAACTGTCTCAAAAACTGGAAGAAAGTACAAAGTTTACCCTATCAGGACTTCTAATGCTTAAGCGGACGTCGATCCAATTGTTTTCGTTATTAAATCGGCGGTTAAGAATTCGATCGTTTGGTAGGCATAAGGGAAATATTGAAATTAGCAACAATGGCGCTAGAAATGAACACTCTCTATCATCTGAAAGAGAATAACGTGTTACCATTTAAGCGTATTCGACCATTATCTTTGACACCAATTATAGTCACACTTTTCTGAAACCTTAGTTGTCAGCAATCATCGTGCTAAATAATAATGTCCTTCATATTGGTTCATATTACAATGTTTGGTATATTAAACATAATTTGATAAAATTGACTGTATTATAAAAACAAATCAAAAGCATCCATTTCACACTGATAAGTAGAATACCTTGCGAATATACGTCCAGCGGTTTAGGAGGAGATGCATTTACAAGAAAATACATTACTTGACCTCTGGTCTTGATCTTGGGGTCAAGGTAATAAAAGATACCCAGAAGCTTCTACATCATCTGTCTTGTATCATATAAGAAGTAGCTGCAAACTTGAAGTTGCTACGTCTAAAAGTTTAAGAGGAGAGGCATTTACAAGAATACAAGAAAATACATTTTTGACCTCTGACCTTGATCTGCGAGTCAATGTACTACGAGATGCCCAGTATCTTCTACATCATGCGTCTTATATCTTATCAGAAGTAGCTGCAAACTTATATACACTACGTCTTGAAGTTTAAGAAGAGAGGCATTTACATGAAAATACATTATTTGACTACTGACCTTGATATTGAGGTCAATGTAAAACGAGATGCCCAGTACCTTCTACATCATTCGTATTTTATCATGTAAGAAGTATCTGCAAACTAAAAGTTGCTACGTCTTAAAGTTCAAGAGGAGATGCAATACAATTATTTGACCCTTGTACCCTCTAAACCATGCTACCTATGCAACTACGAAGTTTGAAGTTGTTGCGTCTAACGGTTTAGGGGGAGATACATTTACACGTTACGTGATGGACAGATGCACAGGTAAACGGACAGACTTTGGTACGTTTTAATCATAAGAAACGAGCGGGTATAATAAGTGTAATAAAAACATTGTATGGCATTTTTGAGTCATATTGCAAAATGAAAATATAATCACTGAAATTTAGAATTTAACCTGCACTGGATGATGCAAATATTAGCTGTTACATGTCTCTGAGAAACCGTTTGGGATTTACATACATTAAAAAGCCTACTGTTTAGCATCATCCAGTGTAAGTTAAAAATCTGCATAACAATTCATAAATGCATGTTGAATACTAAAAGCCAACCTACCTTGTATCAAAGTGCTTTGCGCTTGAAGCATTTGGTCCATTTTGTCTATTTTTTTAAACAGATATACCAGCAGGACTCCCATAGCTATGAAGATGGTGCAGCATATAGTCAGAAGCTCGACTGTGTGGACACAATTCATCTTTGATTAAAGGTGCCTAACAGCACTACAATTAAAAGTGGATGATACGAGGGTCAGTCAAGAATAACTGAGCCCTACCTCATAACATTTGAATCAAGTAAAATGGACATATATTTAGATTATATTTCATTGTAGTTATATGTCATCTATTTAATCACCTAATTTATTTCTCTTGGTAGGCTTTTTGTAACGGTTGCTAGGCAACAGAGTATGACCTGTCAAAGGGGTGCGTTCACGCTGTGATACATCTAAATATAAGCGTTGCTATGGAAACAGTAATGTTAAAGCAAGGCTTTATTCACTGTCATCTGATATATGTAACATGCACCTATTCAGTGTCACCAAATAGAAACCAACTGACCCTAAATCATAGATGCTGTAATAGTTTGATTTCAGAATTTATCAATTTTTAACATGCCTGAGGGCCTATAATTTACCCCACCCACATTCGTATTTTCACAAGTTTAATAGAAAACATATAATATTAGCTTAATAATGCTTGAACAGTTCTGCATACACAAACCAACCCTTAGACGTATTAAATTCCTTGATTTAAATGCACAATTTTGTTTCCATGACAACACAATTCACGCATATTTGAAATTTTTTGGAATTTTGGCGTTTTTCGTTGCTAGGCAACGCATACAATAAATGTTCACCTAAACATTAACGAACTAAGTGTAATGAAAAGACAATATGGTATATGTTATTCAAATAAATGTCAAATATGTCTTTCACAAAAACTATCAAGCACACAAACTTTTTAAAGACATACCGTATATTCCTGGTGGCTGAGATCGTGAACGCATCGATCTGACTGACGATCTTCAGTTGCCTAGCAACCATAATAGAGGCTTCACTGGGGTAATTCTTTGGGGTAAAAAAATCTATGACATGTTATACTTATAGAACATAATCACATTTTTTGTCTACCATACCAAACTAAAATGTTATGAGGTAGGGCTCAGTTATTTTTGACTAACCCTCGTATCACATTCTCAGAATTTTATTGGACTTAGAACATTGATATTGCGTTTGTGTATACCTTATGAGTATACAAAATAAATGCCCTTGACGTTCTACCTACTTGTGATTAATATACAAAGCTAACAGTGGTGACGGGTGCATTGTTGATTCACAAAAATCTTGCCTACATGTATGATTATTCTTGAATTCAGCCCTGAGGCAAATTAAATTTTCAGGCTCAACTGAATTGAGCATGGAATTAATTATCCTCATACGAGGGGCGTTTTTTATGTTCGTAGAGTGATAGATTTAATAAAAACAGCGAAAGTAAATGCATGCACCATGTTTATATTTGAAAAGATTGAGCTTTTATCTATACAAGCAACCTAAAATTATTTCAAAATCATACCTATATATCGGACACTGGACATGTGGTAGAAATATGCGATTTATGAACTTAGTACCTGATAGAACAATAATAACAATTGCATGAAAATGGGTCCATCCATAGCCATACACAGCTTGAAAATTTGGCTGCAGATGTAGGACACTAAGTGCTACAGTATTATATGACCATAATAGCATATACGCAGCTAACATTGGATATGAAAGATTTATTTGGAACCTCAGCAAATTGTACAGTGGGCATATAAACTTTTATTGTATAAGTTGACACAAGTGGAAGTTGGATACTAGCTTTTGAACGCGGCTTAATATGTTAGCTGTAAAGTACATGTACTATTAACATTTTTCTTGTTTATATGGTAGATGTAAGTGTTATGGTAACTCTCATCCCAAAACAAAGTTAATAATTTTGTTATCCCCGTACGAAGTCGGAGGAATATAGTTTTGGCGTCGTTCGTGCGTCCGTCCATTCTGTCCGTCCGTCCACTTTTTTGTCTGTCCGGATCCATATCTCAGTACCTATTAGTTAAATTTGATTAATGCTTGGTACAAATGATAAGTACCATAGGTTCTCGATATCCTATAAGTTTGGTCACATTCGACTCCTTAACACTTGAGTTATTGCCCTTGTTTGGTATATGCAATTATAAGGCAAAACCTATATTAACTTTTTTGTGTGATGATCTTCACATTTCATCAAAGCTATTATATTTAACAACTCACTATAGACCATGATTGCCAAGTGCCTGTAGATAAGCATGGCTGTGTCAAAGTTTTACCCCAACCCCTTTGACCCCACCTAAGGGGTCAAAGGTCAAATATTTAAATTTTGCAATAACTAAGGCAATTGTTAAATTTTTTTACTGAAACTTTGCATGCAGACAGAGCAGCAATAGATATGAAACATATCAAACGGGATTAGAGTTTGAAGGCCTGGGTTTGAGCCCTTTGGGTGGACCTAAGGGGTGTGGCTGAGGCCAAAATTAAACTTTTTCAGAATATGGTAATTAAAGTGATTGTTCGGATCCGATGGAAGTTTATTTTGATCAAAAATAAATTCCTCAGTAATTACTAATTTGTTTTCACTGTTCTGAACCTTCATTAGCTAAGGTGATTAAAGCCCTGTTTATTGCTCTGAAAACCGATAACTGTCTGCAGACATCTTTTTCATCTGGTACATTTAACAGCATGCGATCAAGCCTCTATTTACCCCAGTTGTGACTAAATGGGATCAGCTCCCAGAAGAGGGGCCTATAATTCGCTATGATTCCATTCAATTATTTCATTGAGTAATAATGGCTTCAAGTGATAAGAATGAGAATTACTTTAGACAGGGGCTACCTTACATGTTTGCACTACAGAAATAAGCAGTCTGGTTCAGGGCCCCTAAGTTAGTAATAGTTAATAGCATTAATTGAAATTGTAACATTTAGCTCTGTGCATGATATCTTCTGCTTTGCAAACATTTTGAACCCAGATCAGGCCCACCAAAATAAGAGATCTGATCAGGATCCAAACTGTTAGGTGCTCTGATTGCATTCCTGAAAAAAGTTTTTTGGAAAAGTGATTTCTTAAAGAAAAAGGCAGACAATTAAAACATTCAAAATAATCCTGTGTTCGCAAAGAGAAATTGTATTTTCATTGTTTAATGTCATAATTTTTATCATTCCTATTATCATTTCCATAAATCTGAGTAAATTCTTGAAAATTCAAGCCAAGTCCAGTCCAACAAAATGGCTTAAAAGCCTAACAGACTCAGATCAGCCTGCGCATTGATCCATGCAGACAGCAAAGACTCTGACCATACAGTGTCTATATCCAGGCTGATCTGAGTCTCGCCTGTTTGTTCATGAATCTGCCAATTCTAGACAGAGTCCTTGAAGCTTGGATACTTTAGCTACCCATTATGTTGCTGTGAAAACACTGATCAGACTATAATCAAACGCAGATGCGGTGCTTGATGCTCATACCATTTTACTTAAAACCTGTTTGTGTCGTCTGCTGATAAGCTTTACAAAAAATTGATAAGAGGTATGACATGTTGTCGGGCCTGATCTGGATCCAAACTGTTTGACACTCTTTGATAATCTTTCCAAAGAGTTTAGAAATAGATCAGACCGAACATTATACACTGACTGTAATTAACCTGCTTGACCTGATAACTGCACCTTGTGTAGTGCTGCCTGAGGAATTCTTCTTGGAGTATTCAAGTGATTAATGGCGATCCCCTGTGGCATGTGAGTGCAATTGAATTATGGGCTAATTGGAGCAGTTTCAACAAAATAAATGGTCATATGGTTCCCAGTATACTGTTAGATCTATAATAAATGTATATGAAAAAAGTCGGAATTATCACTTTAAAGCTGATGACGCTGGCAGCAAGATGGTAGCAAATATGTTGCCCACAGACACACCCTTGACCCAGGGGGTGGGGACAAAGGTCAAACTATATCTTTTTCTGAAAGTAGTCATGTTGCATATCAAATTAAAGGGAATTGAGCACAGAGCATCATGAAAGCAAATATGCTGCCATTGCACACACCAACGACCCCTGAGTGGGGTCAAAGGGTCATTTTTTTTCTTTTGAAAAAGTGGTCATGTTGCATATCAAATTAAATTGGAAGAAGTGTAGACCTACATGCAAGGTAACACTTTGAATTTACACACACCCTTGATCTCTGGGGTTGGGTTTAAAGGTCAGATATTGAAATTTTGCAGATGTAAGTATTTTTTTTATTTAACTAAGCACTAAAACATACTTGACAGTCGTCTGTTATGATCTGAATGATACTGAAGGTGAACTAAGGTTTAGATAAATGGGATTTATGTTTTGTGATTTACATGTTTCTCTCAAATAACCCTTCGTCGGGGGATATAAATTCGTCGAATTTGTCTTGTTTTATTAGAAATTAACTGCATAATAAATAGCCAAGGGGTGCTAAAATCCCTTATTTTGTACATAAATGACGTCATTGAGCGTTACTATATTTAGAAAATACATTACAACTGTTTTGTGCCTCTAAACAGGCGTTGGAATCACTCTAATAAGGGAATTATACAGACCCACTTGTTATTGTTTATTCTACGCGAGGTTGATTTACCCTACCTACTTAAAACAGCATGGGGGTATGACAGTACCGGAAGAAGCCAGGTACACGCTTTAATCATTTTACATGCTTTTGTTGTCGTCTGAAGACTTTTTTCAATTGACTTTTTTTTTCATTTTATGTAGCATAGGGGATGTTGGGCCTCTAAAGTTTGTTCAAATGATGAACCTAGGTTGACCTTGGACTTCTTAATGTCAAGGTCAAATTAGCATCCTAATGCATTTAAATGGGATTTTTTTGAAAAGATGATTTTTTAACTGTGGTAGCCTTTCCTTAGTCATTGTTCTCACTTGTTAAGTTTAAACTAATGAGACTATGGCTTTAATTAAGTTCCAAAGGTCAAGGTTGACCTTTGACATTACAGCTTAGGTCGTTCATATTAGAGTCCCATCATTATATTAAAACATAGTTTTCTCACAAACCATTGGCCAAATTCAACTAAAATTTCATGCAAAGAGTCCTTATGATAAGCTAGCCAAAATTTATACAAAATATTTTGGTCACATGACCAAGATGGCCACCATGCATTTTAACATTTAAAAATCTTCTCCATAACCATGGGCAGATGACCTTTGGACTTTTTATGTAGCATCGGGGATGTAGGGCCTATAAAGTTTGTTCAAATGATGATACTAGGTTGACTTTGACCTACTTAACGGCAAGGTCAAATTTGAATGAAAAGTTGATTTTTAGCTCACTCGAGGCATTAGCTCATGGTGAGCTATTGTGTTTGTTGGATGTCCGTCGTCTGTCGTCAAGAATTGCTTCAAATGTCATCTTCTCCTAAACTACTGGCTGAATTTTGACCAAACTTGGCAGGAATGATCCTTATTTGGCCCTCTTTAAAAATTGCTTAAATGGTTTTGGTCTAATATATATTTAGGTCACACAGGCTAAAATAGATTTTTAAGATGAAAACTTTAAAAAAAATCTTCTTGTCTAAAACCACAAGGCCTAGGGCTATGATATTTGGTATGTAGCATCGCCTAGTAGACCTTTACCAAGCTTCATCAAATTATTACCCTGGGGCCAAAAATGCACCTCCCAGAGGGTCGCATATTTTACAACGGCTGGTATAGGGAAAACATGAAATAATCCTCTTGTCTGAAACCATAAGGCCTAGAGCCTTGATATTTGGTATGTAGCATCACCTAGTAGACCTTTACTGAGTTTGTTCAAATTATGCTCATGTGGTCTCGCCCCGGGCTCACATGTTTTACATAGGCTTATATAGAGGAAAACATGAACTATTCCTGTCTGAAACGACAAAGCAGAGAGCCTTGATATTTGGTATGTGGCATCACCTAGTAGACCTCTACCAAGCTTGTTCAAATTATGCCCCTGGGGCTAAAAATGGCTCCGCTCCGGGGGTAACATATTTTGCATAGGCTTATATAGGGAAAAACATGAAAGAATCCTCTTGTCTGAAACCATTAGGCCTAGAGCCTTGATATTTGGTATGTAGCATCACCTAGTGGACCTCTACCAAGTTTGTTCAAATTATACCCCTGGGGCCAAAAGATGCCCCGCCCCGGGAGTCACATGATTTACATAGGCTTATAAAAAGAAAAACATGAAATAATCCTCTTGTCTGAAACCATAAGGCCTAGAGCCTTGATATTTGGTATGTAGCATAACCTAGTAAACCTCTACTCAGTTTATTCAAATTATGCCCCTGGGGCTAAAATCGGCCCTACCACAGGTGTCACCAGGGACATGGCCAGCTTTCAATATATACCATCATGTTAGCGTTAAACAAAACTCAGGTGAGCGATTTAGGGCCACTTGGCCCTCTCGTTTTTACTGTGATCTACTTATTTTACAGTGGACAGGGAGTCCAGTTCCTCCTGGAGGGGGGGAGGGGCTCTGTACCAGTACTACTATGAAAACCCAGTATATAGAGAATACTAGGAAAGTGTCTTTTGATATCAAGTTTACCAGGCAAGGCTTTGAGAACGCTTGCTGACATCAGGAGGCTTTCCCGAGTGATTCAACAAGCGTTCTCACAGCCAAGCCTGGTAAACTTGATTTCAAAATACGCGAACCTGGTATTCTATTTATCAGTTAACTAATGACGTAATTTTCGATTTTTGTGTTGATTCAGCGTCATAAGCGACGTCATTCAAAAATACAACGGCATCATGACCTGATAAAGACACATGTCGTGAGATAGACAAAGTTTATCATGCAACGTGAAACAATGCAGTTAATATGAGAGGTAACTGATAAACAATTAAAAGCAGGCCATTATCATCCATTTAATTGGAATTTCGCTGGCGGGTACATTGAATGGTGGCTGGGTAGCATTGTGATGTTCCAGGGGGTCTGGACCAATATTCCTGAGGAATCCTACAACTTTGTGATTTTCCGTGGGGTGATGTTCCAGTCCCCCTCTGGATCCGCGCAAGCTAATTTGTATTTATATAGATACAAACTATCCTTAGCCTAGACTAGGAATGGCGCTGTTTGCAAACCTTAAGATATATAACTAGTATCAACCAAACGTAAATAAAATTCATCAAATGTCTTGTTAAGTCTTTCCCTGCTAGCAGCGACTTTTTGACAAAGTGTTCCTGAAAGAACTTTTTTGAAAAAGTATATTTTAAATGAAAAGTCAACAGACGACAAAAAACATGAAAAATTATCCGGCATGCAAAGAGTTAATACAGCTTAACCTTAAGGAAAAGGGACTTTTATAAAAGAAAATCTAATTCCAAATCCTTGATCTCAAGGACACACCCGGAGTTGGGATGAATAGACTTAAACGTTTGACATATATCTACCATCAGGCCAAGAATGAATAAAATCTATAGACGAGTCTCATAAAGTACAAGGTCTGAAACATTTGATCGCAACAAAATTGTTCGTATGTATTTTATATTTGTTTATAACCCAACCTATATTTATAATGGTTTAAAAAACTTAAGATTGTTTAGAGTGACATAATTCATGTTGCCTATTATTATTTATTTGATTGGATTCTTTACGTCCAAGTCAGCAATTTTTCAGTAATGTCGGGACGGGTCTTTCTGAGTTGAACAAGTACTAAGCAAGGATTAATGTGACTTGCTCAAGAACACAACGCAGTGAAGCCGGTGAGGCTCAAAGTGACCCGCCACCCCTCAGTCTTGGGTCAAGCACTCTACCACTGAGCCACTGTGCACCCTATTATTATTTGTTGTACCCCACTCTTTCTAAAAGCTTTTTTGTTGTGGGAGCTAGAAAAAAACATCTCGATGAGCATCTTGACATTTGTGTACTTATTTATCTATATTTTTACTCCCATTCATGTAATTATTCACATTTTTTATTCATGTGCGAATTGTTCATAATGCACTAAGGTACTTTTGCAATGTTGAAATGGTGGCCATGTATGCTCTTTGGCAAGATATGACGTCACGTCATTTGACGTTACGTCAACTTTGCATAACAGTGTCTCAACAATGTTAAAATGTATAAGTATGCTAAATTTGATCAAAACATATGGTGCGGTTCAAGAATTATGAGCCTTTTCACTAAAAGACCTTGACCCGCCAAAATGATGTTCGGCAAAGCCTCGTCCTCATTTTGCATACCAGTGACAGGACAATGTGAAACTAAAAAAAATATGCAAAATTTGATCCAAATATACCATGCGGTTTAAGAGTTATGAGCATTTTCACTTAATGGCCACAACCGGATGAAATGATGGGTGAAATGATACTCCGCAAACTCTCATCCATTAAAAAGGCAGTTACATTTGCTAGTGGTTAGATAATGTTGACATGCATTTGTATGCAAAATGTGATCAAACTTTGCCTTGTGATTTTCACTAACTGCTAACGGATGGATGGATGGGCACACATAGTGATTATAGTGCAGATCCAAGGGTCGTGCAATTCTTGAATTCGTAATCAGTACCAGCTATTTTCACAAGCGTGTCCTGTTATCTCGAGAAGGCTCGCTAAATAGATGGGTAACGAGTGCCTCTTTGGTAGATATTTGTAGTTTATAGCATGGCATAAGTGTCATATAGCTCAAGTCGGATGAAAATCCCCATGCTCAAGTATTTGACACAGCACCCCAAGTCCCACCCCTGGGGCATGACCCAGGCGACAGAATAAACTTCCGGTCGATATGTTTCATATCTTTTATTTGTGGGAACACACACACTGTTTCTTATAGAAAATCTTTAAAATCGACTTTGTAAATGAAATTTAATGATATTTGACCTTTTGACCTCACACCAAGGTCACCAGATTGACCCCAGGGTGAAATATTTACTTGTTTTCTGTTCTAATCATCAACCCCGTCAATTTGATATGCCACATGACCATGTTCTGAAATTAAATTTTGAACCCCTCCCCCCCCCCCCCGTGCGCCCCGCTGCCCCAAATCCCATCCCTGTGGCATGACCCAGGTGTCAGAACAAAAATCCCGTTTGATATGTTTTATAAAGAACACACACATAAAATCTTTGAAATTGACTTTGTTATTTAAATGTAATGATACTTGACATTTTGAACCCTCCTCAGGGCCCCATGGGGCGGAGCCAAATATTTGTTTTTGCAGTTGCAGGCCCCATCCATGTGAGTCACCCCCACCCCCCATTCCACTGGACGGCGATTTCTCTAAAATTATTCCAAATCGCCGCGGAAGCGTAGACAGCTACACCACTTGGGGACTTGACGCTTCCAGTACGCTTTCACTACGCTTCCAATACGCTGCTGCTACGATCCCACTATGACAATGAAGATCTGGTTACGTTTAGTCTACGCTGTTGCCGATGTAGCTGCGACCCTGCTACAACCTAGGCGATGGAGCTACGCTTTCGTTGCGCTTTTGTATCCTTTCTATATAGAATCTGAAATTCCGATACTAGGGTTCTACCACGACCTGTGCGCTTCTACTGCGCTCTTGCCGTTTCTGCTACGATTCGTGTCATTTTGACCAAAATTTCGAATCGTAGCGGAATCGTCGTGTAGTGGAATGTGGGGGGGGGGGGGGGTTACTCACACAGCAAATTTGAATGGATTGTGTCCAATGATTTAGAAAAATAGCATAACGGACGGACATACGAAGGCGATAACAATGTCCCCTTCGTTTTTTTTTTTAAAAAAAGGCATGGGGATAAATAGAGACTTAGTACTCAGTGGATAACTGATCATGCATACTTAATGTAATTGTCAGGATTTTTTTTATAAAAGGTATAGCTTGTTCTGGACAGTAAATGATAACTGTCTTTTGTGAGGGTATGGATGGGGGTCTGGTATTCACTATTGGGGGCATATGTTCCATATGCATTAATTAAACGCGGAACCAGTCTGGGGATACCTGTTTATTTATGGAAAGTGAGCTAGAGGAATTCCTTTATTTATAGCCGCATGCTGATTAGTGGAAAATTATTTCCCGCCAGGTGTTCTATCTCTTTGTTTAGAATACTAGCATTATATATTAGTACATCGCTGAGATCAGCCGTCTGTCGAAATTCTGTTGGAAATTTTTTTTATCAGTTCGATCGTACCATTTCCTAGCTTCAAAGACTTTTAGCCTACCTACGTCTAGACATCTGGAAGCCTTTACTCCTTAAAGAACTTTTCTCAGAAGTTGTTGTGAGTCCTAAATTATGAGCGAGGACAGGCTTGGGGCCGGTGCCAGACACAAAGAACGATCGTCAAGGACCAAGCTGACAATCGATTATAAAGCAATGAACGATGGCAGACTCATCGCTGGAACCGACTGCGATGAGACAGGGTCCTATGAGAGTGCGCGAGGTAAGGAGGGAGCGAGAGCAGCAACATCAGATCTGGGTCACGAAGGCGAACAGGAAAAGCTGCTGTCCGACCTAGATTGCGAAATAGAGGAGCTGGAAACGTCTCTGAATGAAGTCAGTTCGCAGCTGAAACAAGCTTCCTAGCAGAAAGAGAAGAAACAGCGTATGGACCGGCTAGATAAGCTAAGGCGAGAGCTATTCGTGGCAGAGCAGCAGCTGAGGAAAATGGAGGAGGAAGGTGAGCTAAAGACTGAAAAGTCGCGAAAATGTGTGACAAAGCGATCGTTGGCTAAGCCAAGTAAAGTAAAAACTAGATCTAGAGACAGTGAGGCAAAATTAGCCACAAAAACTGTTGAATTCCCTAAGCCAGATGAAGCTTCTCTGACTGAACTGAGGGCTTTGCCCAGCCTCAATGCAGAGGTTAGTGAACAAATGAGTGCTTTAGGGTTGCAATCAGAGTCATCTGAGTCTGACAGTTCTTCTCATGATAGCGATTGTGATTATGATTCTGACTCCGGTCATGAGATATCATCTAAGCCTAAGAAAAAGACATTACAGTCTGGCTTGTACAAAAAGTCAGACGATACAGTCAAATTTCCACAAATCTGGCCGCATTCTACCTTACAATTTGCTTCAGAGTCTGTTTCATTCATGTCTCTGGATATTAAGATGTTTGTTGCTGGAGAACTTGAGATTGTTCTGAGTCGGAGAATCTCAGCTTCAGAGAAATTGGGGAGGCTGAAATTGTTAAAAAAGATTATGTATTTTTCAAATATCTATGAATGGCATGCCCTGTTGAAGTTTTATGCTGCATGGGTCAGACGTATTGAGATTGGCTTGAATAAGTGGTCCGATGAGTCAAATGAAATTGAAACCCCAATGTTAGCAAGATTTCCATTAAAAGGAAGGGTGCAAACCAAAAAAGAAGGGGTGAAAGATCAGGACACTTCATGGTGGTGCCCTGATTTCAATAAACAGGCTTGTACCTTTTCTGCATCGTCTCATCAGAAGCACATTAAGGGTCAGCTCAGGACAGTCCGACATTTTTGCAGCGCTTGTTTTAGGGCAGACAAAACTAAATTGGAACACCCACAGAACTCTTCAGCCTGCCCATATTTCAAAAAATGACTAAGGGTTGACAACATTAAGGGAGATGACCCAAATCCAAATCAGTCCCTTCAATTGAAAGATCAGACAATTATTAATTCCCATCATTCAGAAACGCCCTCTCGGCTCGTGAATTTTTTCGAACTATATCAAAAGGTATTCAGTTCTGGCAGGTACAATTTTGAAGCATGTCGCATTCCCCTAGAGACAAAGCTGAATGTTGAGTTTTTTCGCTCCATGCTTTCAGATTATAACGACAAAATTGTAGTTGATTTTCTGGAGTTCGGTTTTCCCATAGGATTCACAGGAAAATTCAACAAATCTGCCAACAAGGGTAAAAATCATAAAGGGGTTTCAGAATATCCGCTAGAGGTCAGAAAATATTTAGAAAAGGAAATGTCTTACAAAGCTGTGCTAGGCCCATTTTCGGAAATCCCTTTTTCAAATGAGTGCTGTATTTCCCCACTTAACACTGTGAGTAAGAAAGATTCATCCGAGAGACGTGTAATTTTAGATCTCAGTTTCCCTGAGGGAGCCGCGATAAACGAAGGTATTCCAAAAGGTAGTTACTTAGGCACCAAAATTGATCTTTCTTTTCCCAGGGTGGATGACTTGGTTGCATTGATCAAAATAAAAGAGAAGGGTTGCCATTTATTTAAGCGAGACTTAAAACGGGCTTATCGCCAAATACCAGTAGACGTTAGTGACGTTCCCTTATTGGGCTATCAGTTTGAAGGAAAGTTCTATTTTGACTTGTATTTATCAATGGGTTTGCGGTCTGCTGCCTTCATTTGTCAACGGGTCACGAATGCAATTCGTTATATGTGTCAACTGATGCAAATAGCTATTCTTAATTACCTGGATGACCTTGCGGGAGCAGATGCTTCCGAATTGGCCTTAAAATCATACGAGGAGCTTGGCAATGTTTTACTTTCATGTGGATTAGAGGAATCCAAGGAAAAGGCTTGTCCCCGAGCACCTGCATGACTTTCATCGGGGTGTTGTTTAATTCAGAAGATTTAACACTGAGTGTTACTCTGGAGAGAGTGCAGGAACTGTTAGATCTTTTGCAATTATGGTTGCAGAAGCAGTCTGCTACATTGAAAGAACTGCAGTCTTTAGTAGGAAAATTGTCATTTGTAGCTTCTTGTGTGCAAGCAAGTAGGGTATTCATTGCCAGGATCCTGAACTGGTTGAGGTTAATTCACGGTAAGAAATCTGCTCAGCCTATTCCATCATATGTCAAGTTAGATCTCCTATGGTGGAGTTTGTTTTTACCTTGTTTTAACGGAATCTCAATGATGTATTTAGAAGAGTTTTCAGAGCCTGATCAGGTATTTTCTTGTGATGCTTGTCCCACTGGGTGTGGGGGGATACTGGGTCTTGAAGTGTTTCATGAGGAGTTCCCTCCCTTCATAATTCAACAACAATTACACATCAATGCCTTAGAGCTCTTGACTATTGTGGTAGCTCTTAAGGTCTGGGGTAAGCGCTTGAGAGGCAAAAAGGTCCTGCTATTGTGTGACAATATGTCTTCCTGCAATGTCATTAACCAGGGAGCTTCCAAAGATCCTTTTCATCAGTCATGCTTGAGGGAGATCAGTTTCACTGCAGCTAGAAATGATTTTGTCATTAAAACTCAACACACCCGAGGGGAAGATAACAGAATAGCCTGTCCAGATGGCATTTGCATAAGAATTCTGAAGCATTGTTAAGGGAAAATTTAGGCGGTTTGGATGGGACGTGTATCCCAGTAGACAGCAGTTTGTTTTATTTCTCCAATCCCTGGTAGGAACAGTAAGGAAAACTCAGTATATGCTGTTAGCTAGTGGCCCCCTTTTCTCCCAGTATGGTGATTATTGACACCAAACATCATACCTTTATTTGTTTAGCTTCAGGGATTTTAGTCTTCGGATGTAAATACACTTTCGCCCATATTTTACCTAACTTTATTTATTTTTGTTGAATTGCAGAAATGTCCTTAGAAGTTTTGAAAAAAGAGGTCAAGACTTCGATGAAAGCAGCATTTGCTGAGGGGACCTCTAAGAATTTGAAGGTTCAATGGAGGGCATATTTATTATTCTGTAAATTTTACGGACTGAAGACCATCCCGGCCACCACTGATACTTTATGTTTATATGGACAGTTTTTAGGGAGATCTTTTAAATCTGTGGAGTCAATCAGAAACTATATTTCTGGGGTAAAGACAATGCATCTTTTCCTAGGAATGAAGTTTCCTGAAGAAAATTTGTTTCAGATTGACTTGGTGTTTAAGGGATTGGCGCGCATCAAAAAACACACGCCCAATCGAGCCCTCCCCATGACCCCACAGATTTTGAGGGAAATCTATACCTTTTTTGATATGTCTAAGTCTGACGATATAACATTTTGGTGTTTGTGCCTATTCATGTTCTTTCTAATGGCCAGAAAAAGCAATTTGGTCCCCATTTCAGTTGAAGATTTCGATCCCAGTAAACAACTGGTTAGACAAGATGTCAAGGTTTTTCAGGATGTTTTAGTTGTCTTAATTAAGTGGTCCAAAACTAACCAATTTGGTTCTAGGCTTTTACAAGTGCCATTAGTGGCAATACCTGAGTCAGTACTATGTCCCGTGTTGGCCTTCAAAAACATGATCAGAGCTACTCCAGCCTTGGTTCATGATCCTGCCTTTGTCAGAAGAACTGACAAGGGCAAGATAAAACCTTTACTATATAAGCACCTACAGGAAAAAAACAAAATTTTGATAAGCAAAACTGGAAGGGATCCCCAGCTGTATTCATCACACAGTTTTCGTAGGGGAGGTTGCACATGGGCCTTCAAGGCAGGAGTTCCTACTGATCTCATTCAACACCACGGGGACTGGTTATCTGATTGTTACAAAAGATACTTGGCCTTTGATTTTAAGGAGAAGTTATCAGTTAGTGAAGCAATGGCCAGGGAAATAATTTTCTTAGACTGATGCTAAGGTAGCATATGTAGTTTAAGTTTGTATATAAGATAATTAAGAGTTTTAACTTCCCTTCCTCATTTCTTTCTTTCAGAGGCAAGTGAAGTAAAAGTCCAGATCATATCAGATTCTATCGCCAAGTATGTAGAGGGTATACGGCACGCAGAAGTTAAAGCGTTTCCCAGTATTAATATTAATCAACTTGCTTACAAGATTGACAAGGGGCATTTAGTTTTGGATACACCAATAGCCATTTTTCATGTCGGCACAAACACTATTGAGACAATGGACTCAGGAGCTATCTTAAGTGCCTTCAATAATTTAATTACCTCTATCAGGCAAAAAAGTGCTACCTTGATTGTAATTTCAAGCATTCTTCCCAGGCCCAAGGATCATGCCTCATATGGCGACCGAGTAAAACTAGTTAATAAGGGTCTGGTTAAGCTGTGTAAAGACCGTAGAGTGCGCCTTCTACATACTTATAGGCCATTTCTAAAGAATCGCTTGCCACTAAGGGAATTATTTGCGATCAATGATGGAGGTCTCTATCTGAATACAGAGGGGACCAGAAGGTTAAGGCAGTTCTTTATCAACTCAGTTGCACACTTATTGAAAGAGCTGTAGATTTGTTAGCCAGGAACAGGTTGCCCTTTCTTTGCCGATTCGCTAATGCTTACTCAGGGCATATTCTCCTCTGAGAGGCAGGCTAGTTGTTTAGGGAAATATGTTATTCCACGGGACTATAGTTGGTAAGAGTTGATATGTGATAATTCTCCCAGCTTCCAAGGGTCGGCACTGGATTGGCTTTCTGTTCCTGCCTGATCAAAATTCTAAATTATAAGAATGAGTTGATCATAGGGTTGCATTTAAGTCACATTGGTTAATGTAAGGTTTCATGTGTGTGATTGTAATGATGTATTTATGATAAATTTTAAATTGTTTTTACAGAACAGAAGCATTTGTAGTAAATACCTATTCGTAAGTAAAACGTATGTTTTGCCGCTTAGGGGAACTTCTACCGGCGAGAGGGTGATTTTGTCGCTTCGGGGCAGCCATGCAGTTGCATTCAACCAGATTGTTGCTGTTAGTCTGTCCCGGAGGTCTGTGGGCCATGCTCTGGCTTGTGGAGGTTCACTGCTTGTTGCTGTCTTGCTGCTAATTAATTGATGCTTGCTTTTGCTTTGGCTTGCTAGTTTGTGCTTCTAGTTTTGTTCCTTGTTTATTTTAAAGACCCTCCTTCCCCCTACATTCCTGCTACTTCTCTTCACCACCTTGCCTTTGTTTGGCGGTACCTTCGGTTTGGCGGTATTTTCTCCAGCTTAAAGTTGGGGAAAACATGGCTTAAGGGATATCTTGAGTATGCACATTTCAAATACTTAGTGAGTCAAAGGTCAGTGAACCTTAGTTGCATTCGGATTCTCATTGCCAATTGTATATAGTGTGAATATGCTTAACTGAAGGTCCGGCAAACAATAAAACTTTTAAATTGTTATGTAACTTTTCTTCTCTAGGGGAAAAAGGCTTGCAGTGCAAAGCTTCAGTCAGCCTTCAGCACAATGACTTAATATATACTTCTGTATATTTAGTATAGCTGTCAAGTACAGTTAACAACAGCAACTGACACTGGAAGGTGTGTTGTTTTCAAGTTGAATCTTCTTGGTGAACAACAAACTGTTTGGTGTCAGCATATTCAGAACCGAGCAGTCTGTGTAGTGCAGGTTGGCTGTGGTGGCCACAGAATACCTCTGACATGACAAAGGCCAGAACTATTCCACTTCAGTTGAAGTCTAGTCCGATAGGAAATTGTCACAATCATAGCAAGTTTAATTGGGGGCATATGTTCCATATGCATTAATTAAACGCGGAACCAGTCTGGGGATACCCGTTTATTTATGGAAAGTGAGCTAGAGGAATTCCTTTATTTATAGCCGCACGCTGATTGGTGGAAAATTATTTCCCGCCAGGTGTCCTATCTCTTTGTTTAGAATACTAGCATTATATATTAGTACATCGCTGAGATCAGCCGTCTGTCGAAATTCTGTTGGAAAAATTTTTTACCCACCCAAACCCACTCCTTTTATTTTTGTTTTGTTTCTGTTTTAAAATGTCTTTGATATCCATAAGTATAAATGACAATGACAATTAATGTCACTTGTTATGGTAAATGACAATGACAATAAATGTCATATGTTAGTTAGTAGGTTTTAGCGGTATTTTCTCCAGCTTAAATTTGGGGAAAACATGGCTTAAGGGATATCTTGAGTATGCACATTTCAAATACTTAGTGAGTCAAAGGTCAGTGAACCTTAGTTGCATTCGGATTCTCATTGCCAATTGTATATAGTGTAAATATGCTTAACTGAAGGTCCGGCAAACAATAAAACTTTTAAATTTTTATGTGACTTTTCTTCTCTAAGGGAAAAAGGCTTGCAGTGCAAAGCTTCAGTCAACCTTCAGCACAATGACTTAATATATACTTCTGTATATTTAGTATAGCTGTCAAGTACAGTTAACAACAGCAACTGACACTGGAAGGTGTGTTGTTTTCAAGTTGAATCTTCTTGGTGAACAACAAACTGTTTGGTGTCAGCATATTCAGAACCGAGCAGTCTGTGTAGTGCAGGTTGGCTGTGGTGGCCACAGAATACCTCTGACATGACAAAGGTCAGAACTATTCCACTTCAGTTGAAGTCTAGTCCGATAGGAAATTGTCACAATCATAGCAAGTTTAATTCAATAAAAATTTAGCCCATAATTCATCTCGTTAAAATTTTGGGTTATTCATTAAAATAAGACCAATTATTCATTAAAAGTAAGACAGGTGGCAAAGAAATCTTATTATTCACTATTCATTAATTTTTCTTCAATTAAAAAAAAAAATGGATTATGCATCAATTTTTAAGCCCTTATTATTCACTATTCAATATTTCTTTGGCTCATTATTCACTATTCATTATAAAAAAAGGGCCATAAATCACTAATCATTATACCCCATCTAGACCCTCTTTTGTGTACCTGTGCTAATCTTTTCACCACTTTAAAGGTAAGCATGAGTAATTATAGATCTTCAACAATTGGGGAATTATGTAACTATTAGGTAAATCTTTGATTGATTTGTGTTTAAGCCTAATACTGTGAGTTGTAAAAACAGTTCATTTTTTCATAAAGAGTATGACTTTTAATGTGCATACATGTGAATTTAGGAGAGTGTTGATGTGAATCAGTAGGATACTACAGATGTGTATATATACTCAACGTCAGTGAAAAGTTACCAGTAAACACATACACTTAACATAGGGCAATATTTAGTCCATTCTGAACGAAGAACGGCGGACACTTCAACACTCAATATTGCATTCGTGTGTGATGGATACCGTTTTCCATAGTGGTGGTGCATGGGACTCTATGCCATAAAATTGATGTACCCATGCAGTTGCCATTGCATTGTATAGGAAAATGCAAAGTTTTGGTGCTAGCTTTAAATTTCATCTTTATTTTCGCGTTTAATGGGATAACCTAAACCATTTTCGTGGCGTTTTCAATGCAAATGTCAAGGTCGTGTCCTGGTATGTTGTCTTCTGAAAATGATGATTTCTAATTCTTAAAAACTGCGAAAAACCTAAAATGCACGTGTGTCACGAGCACCATAGTTCCAGGGCTCGTGTAACTGTTTTATCTCTCCAAACCAGCTTGTTGTTGACCAGACACATGAACGTAACAGTAGCCAAAGAGCTGTATTATACATTTTCCGAAATATTGACATTTCGATACTGGTAACTTTTCATTGACGCTGAGTATTTATTCCAAATACTGTGGACTCTTATGGGAAGATGTCAGAAGTTTTATCTTGACCAGCAGATGATGTAGACAACCAAACATGTAGATGATATGGCCTTTGGAATGATGTTGTGTTGTCAAGATCTATGGAATGAAATTTCACATATCTATGGTGGTCCATATTGGACATAAAAGAGACTTGGTAGAAAGATATGAACATAGATTTAGTGATAAATAGCAGTTAAGATTATGATGTTGATATGAATACATGGTTGTCTGTGCTATTTACTCTATATGAGGATAGAATGTAATACGGGGGGATGTTAAACACTATGGTGATCTATAATGGACAACATTATTTTAGCTAGTATATGTGGTAATTTCTCACAAAAAGCACCTTCAGCCTACAAATTGGTTATATTCAATAAATTAGCTTTAATCATCTACTCACGCGCCTGCGCACGCATGCACGCATTTAGTATACATATATTGTGTTGTAGGAAATCCCTACTATCATTTTGACATTGTCCTTTTATTATAGACACATTTCCTTTTTGCTAGACTCAGAAACATTTGGTCAGAACAGTCAATTTAAGTGCTAGCTCGAAGGTAATATTACATCGTTCATATATTTGACGAGCTATAAAAATCTTCAACGTGTCCATACAGCTATTCAGATTTTGTTTGAAGTTTAACCCTTAAAATGCCAAAACAGCATTTTAAAAGTCGTCTTCTGCGTCATATGCTCGTAAATTTTAAAAGCCACTGCTGCAAACAAAGTGGATCCAGATCAGACTTCTGATCAGGATCTGCACTGTTTACCTATCATAGCAGAAATGTGTATGTTTTGTTTTATGCCACTTTAGCAGACGACATTTAGTATACATTTTCCTAATACAATGTATTTACTCTTATCCAATATTGTGGCAATTTTAAAGTTTATTTGTTTACCCTTTAGGCAACGATTTCGACAAGTTGCGAGGCACGCAGTCCGCTAATTCAGTTTTGGAATGCCAACTCCACTGTTAAGACGATATTTTTCATAGTCTGAATTTTACCAACTTTTAAAAGCGAATTTAATATTAAGTTAGTTTGGACATAACCAACTACATACTTTTGTTACTGGAAATACCAGCTACTGTTGTCTATAATTATTGTTATTGAAATTGAAAACTAATTAGAAAGAAGAAACTTTCATTAGACTTGTCTCCTGTTCCTACAAATCAGAACACTCATTAAAACCGACGCAACACCTCATTAGAATATTTTAATGATGAGTTTTGTCGGTTCAAATGAGTGTTCTAAGTTGTAGGAACAGATTGCTTATAGATTGAAGCATGATTCAAGTACAAATGAGACAGATTGCCATTGGTTATGACTGAGCTTAGTTGTTGAAGAAGCTTTAGTGGCAATCTTTGTGGAAATCAATTTAACACTTTGCTTAATTAGAAGACTGTGTGTTTTTTTTTCTGAGTGGATCATATAGCTATGTGGAAGGAGTGGCCACACTATATTTAATTAACTTTGTGGAGTTCTTAGTGGTTATTAGTGATTTATCTCAAAGCCAGTTATCTGTTTCTATATTGTACCTGAAAGTAATACTGGTATTGAGTTGTTCATATTGTAGTAATATGATATGTCATCATACTTGAATAAATGGTCCACTGTGTGGTAGAGAGAAAATAGGTTACATTTTATATTCCGTCCATTGAAAATATCCTGGACTAGATTTTATGTAAAACAAAATATAACGTTCCAGACAGTAATGCAATCCGGATGGAATATGCAACGCAGTATCATTGACTATCCTATAAATAGTCTACAATGAGCTATATACATGTATACTGCTCCCATGTATACCGCGCACAAATACATTATCGCTTGCGAGTATTTTGCCCCCCTCCACCCACACACGCACTGGCTCATACAGGTTACCACCGTCCCGACCTCCCTCCCCGTCACCGCCACTCTAATATCAACATGATAAGGTTGTGTTATGTTTCGAGTCCGCTGATTATCATTAAAAATCAATATTTTTCTCATGTCCTCGTAAGCGTCTCCGTCAAATGAACGAGTTTGTCCTATGTTTAAACTTAAGTTGGTTATATAAAAAGGTACATTATAAATACACTTTTTAAACAGAATCTATAAAACCTTAGAAATTATTTGTCTTAAGTTCGTAAAAGTCTCCTTAACTTGGAAGCATTGTAATTATGGGCACTTATATATACGGCTATCAAAAATTATCAAAATATCTTAAGGCAGCTTAAGTAATTAAAACACAAGCTATCGTCTACAGACGGACGGACACCAGACTGATTATGATAGATCGCTATACCCCCGAATCTTTATCGGGTCGGGGATTAAAAGGGACAGACGACAAGTAAACCGGAACAGGTGTTTATTGCTTTAAAAGGTCCTTATAAGAGATAACACTGTTCAATATTGATTTCACTAACTGTACAAAGGAGCTATATATATATAGTACAAAGTACAACACAAAGTTTCTACATTTTCCGCGGTTGAACGCCTTTGTGGTGGAAAATCTTACAAAGAGTGCGGTCAAATGATGGCCGTCGATTATTCTATTAGCATGTTTCATTTCTTTAATGTAGCAATTGAAATAAAGTGTAAAATAACTTAAGGGTGTAATCCTACCTGAAAGGGAAGACAGCTACACGGTTGTTATTAATATTGGGAAAATACCTCGGGGAATACCCACAAAAAATACCCGATAAATAAGTCACATTACCCGTAGATAAAATCATGTACCCAAAACTAGCCGAATTACAGCCATATCCGGGTTGTATACCGTTTACGGAATAAGAAAGAAATATCCTGGAATATCATCAAACGATTTCTGTGTGTCTCAACTGGTGTGCGTGTATTCAGATGGGGGACTGCCCATCCCCACTCCACCTGGAGAAAACTATTGGCCTCCTCAGGAATACTGGCTCGGACCTTACGGAAATTCATCACATAGCTCAGCCGACATTCAATGTTGAACAATATTAGGAATACTGGAAACCCACCCTACCGCCCCTGACGACGTTTTCTGGATTCACGCAGTGTGTGTGTGTGTGTGTGTGTGTGTGTGTGTGTGTGTGTGTGTGTGTGTGTGTGTGTGTGTGTGTGTGTGTGTGTTAATGCCAGGATTTAAAACCGATAAACCATTAAGTGGTTTACAGATTTTAGTAAAATTTTTATAATGATGCCCTCAGTAACGTCGCGTATAATAAGCCAAAATATTGATGTTTTCACTCTACAAAAACGTATTAACGTCATACATATTATAGAATCTGGCATTTGTACTACCCTGTTAATGAATTTAGTAAACGTGTTACAAAAAAGTAATCAAATGCTCGACAATCCCGAATTGTATCGCATTTTCCCACCTCGTTTTAATAAATTCAGGAAAACATTAACACTCATGTTAAGGCCTCCTCACACATAGACGAAAACGACCCAACGTCATCATGCGCATACTGACGAATAGGTCCAAAGCCCAATTCGTTATCGTTCGTAAATGTACGTTTTAAATCGTTGGTGATGTTCGCATGGATGCGTCTGCATTCGTTTGTGATCGCACACTTAGCGTTGTTCGTCGGAAAAATTTAAGCATGTTTAAAAATTTCTGACGAATAAATGTTCGTCACAGTTATTTAGGCTGGGGCCCAGAGTGAAAAAAATCAAAATGGTTACCCGGAAAGTAGCAAAGATTGTTATAGTATAAATTTGAAGAAGTATATATGGTGCATACGAAACCGCTGTATAGCAAGCTTTTCGGAATTGCATAACGCCACTAGAGCTAAAAAAGTATGGTAGCCCATGTGCGTCATATATATGTATGCGTTTAATAAACACGCTATTATCTCAGCAACGCGTTATCAAATTGAAATCAAACTAACTTTCATGAATGACAATATGTTTGTTTTAAAATTTTGGAGTATTAGTTTCAGATTCAAAGAACTGTTGCTTTAGCATTACGCATGCAACGGTGTGTACCATATGTAACCAGATAAAACGTAATGTTTCGTTTTCTCCCATCTGTATCTGCCACGACTCAATTTGATTATTTTCACACAAACACATCATTACTGTCCAAAGATAACATTGCTGCCTGTTTGGGTAGGATAAAATATCCAATATGGCTGCCGTCGCACTAAGGTATGAAAACGTAATTTTGGGGCTCATTTCTTATCCTACTTAGAGGTCACGTTTAAAATGATTGCGTATGTAGTGGGACGTCCGTTTGTCTATTTCACAGCACAAAATGTATTGTCACGTAAGAATGGACACTTTAAGATGGCCTTGAATATGAGCACATAGGCTGTAAAATAGATTCGCTTTATTTAATGCATTGTTTTGGCGAACCAGAAGGGGAAATATGCAAAAACACATCGCAATATTAAGTACATCCTGAATGGTTACTTACTTTTTTCTAAGTATGCGATAATAGCCTACATGCTAATAAAATTGATATAGGATGGCACCATTGTGTTTCATTACATAGTTATTGGGCGAAAAGCGTGCGAATATTTTGACATTTATAATCGGTTGACCGATTTAAAAAATCAACACACGTAGAGGGGAGTGTTGTTGGCTTATCTGTTGGTCTTCTGTCTATCCTGTCACACTATACATCCATTGAATGTTATATACATGTATTCTTTAATTCATTTTTAAGGATATATTAAATGTTATAATGTAGAATGCCAATGTGTATAGTGTATTATAATGTTTAACAATCACAATAAATTGTTCAACTGACCCAATGTTATTATGTACAATAGCATATTTCTATAACTATAGACAGGGTGGGTAGTCACGATACACTGTGCGGATGTTCGAATACACTGTACGGACATTCTGATCGAATGTAGGTAGATTTCTCTATGTTTTCTCATCTATACCCAGAAAGTTATACACCATTTTCCAGCCCTCATTTTCCCCTATCAAACGCTACCAGGAAAGCATCTTTAAGCTTCTTACTTTGAGTACTAACTCTGTCACAAATGTTGTCCGTACAGCTTATTTCCAAATTCTGGCCCCATCTTCGCCGCTAAAAAATTGTGACAGAGTCTGTACCCAAAGTAAGAAGCTTTATGAGGATATCCTGGCATCGTTAGATCAGGAAAAATGGGGGCTGGAAAATGGTGTATAACTTTCTGTGTAAAGATGAAAAAACATGCAGAAATATCTACTTACTTTTGCTTAAAACATCGGTCTGGAAAGAAGTCCGCCATTTTTCCGTACAGTGTACCCTAACAGAAACCACGTGACTACCCACTCTGTTTATTTATAAATTTTGCTATTTACATTCGCTTGAAATTAGCATTAACTGTGGTTAAGGATGTATTTTGTGGTGTCATTTGTGTGGAATGTAAAAAGTGTATGGTAGTATGCTTCATTTCAGTCAAGTGACACACACATTAAAGTCCTCAAAGCGATCCGAAAACAAAAATACTGAATGCTTATTTTCAACACCTTCCATATTATAAATCTGAAAGAAAAGACTTAAAACATTAAGAACGATGATTGTTAGATACAAAATTATAATCCCCTTCCTAAAAACTGGTAAGAATTTTTTATTCGTAATAATAGACGGTTGCCTAGCAACAATACAACATAGCTAATTTGTCATACCTGGTATAACATAACAATCACTATGGCAACTAGACATTCCATATTTGCATACTGTTATGGAATTACCTTAACGACATACTGATGTATCTATATATGGATTTATTGAAATTTCTTCCAAACCAAAGTGTATTAAAAAATCATCATTTTATATTTCAAAAAATCAAAACAAGGGATAAACAATTAAGTAAGTTTCATAGCTTCCACAGCAGCATTTGGATGCACAATATTAACTTTTCATACATATTTTACTTAAGTAGTATGCATACCTGAATGTCTAAAGTATAGTGTGAAGTACATGTATTACCTGTTCACATCTTAAAAGTCATATCTGGCTCTCCAACTTTAATTAAATTTTATTTTATGAAGCATGCAGTTTTGTAAGCTTGAGGTCTTTAGTTTGGCATACTAGTATGTTTTACATGTATTATCAAAACATTTTGCAAGGTAGAAAATTGTTTCAAGATGTCAAATCATAGACACAAGTCCATTAAAATCAAATACAAAGCTACAAATGAATAAAATAGTCAAAAGGGACAAAACAACTGAAAATGAAAGAAAAAGTAACAAAACAGAAAAAGAAAAAAAATAGGAGAAGAAAAAGACAAACACAAAAAAATAGATAAAACACAATTAAAAACTATGGTGGGAATATATAATGCAGCTGAAACTGGAGCTATGAAACTGGTTTACATGCGAGCTGAACATTTCTTGTACTTCAACAACAGCAGAATCTAGGGCGAAGATTTGGTACCAGTAAAATGCATTTAAGCCCCCCCCCCCCCGGTGGCTTAGGCTGTTGTCCGTTCTAAGGCGGTGGTTCTGTTGTTGTTGACTTTTTGTTTATTGTTACTCCCATTGTGGGAGTCTGTAATGGTTCTATGTTTTGTTGTATGTTACTTTATGTCCATTCTAGTATTGCAATCACCTTGATGGGGAAGAGTGAGCTGGTTGCTTTGCTTATTTTGTCTTCCTGGTGTCTCGTGATGGTTGAGCGACTCTTCCTCGTGATGCCACGGGGTTGTCTGCGGTTTGTGATTGTGGTATTTCCTGATCATACTCACTTACTAATCCTAATCATACTCACTTACTAATTTTTAAGTCCTCCAGTAAAATATTTTTAAGGAACGTTCGAAGGCGGTACTTCTTTTGTGGATCATTTGTGTTATTTATGTCTTGTGTTTGTTCACAGCTGCCTTGTGGTCACCTGCTGGGAAAGGACTGGCCTCTTGGCTCTTGTTTGTGATGTTAAATTGCGCTTTTGTCACTTTCACATGTGGTATTCTAGGTCAGGTGTAGTACTTGATTGTATCGATTCTTGATATTTGCCGCCTTTCTTACTTTCATTGTTGCAGCTTACGACATCAGTAGTCCAAAAATTACGTATACCTATTATACCTTTAATTGCTGCTTTCTGTTCATGAAATCTTCCATCACACTCGGTGATGGCTCGTGAAGGACTGGAAGGAATTAGGGTTTTTTTTTGTAAAAATAGACTACAATCAATTTATACGAGTAAAGTTAGCTGTGTTTATAACCTGAAAACAAAAATTCTTTTCAGTGATTGTGGATTAGTGTGTGTATTGTTTACGATTGTTCAGTGCTTACTTGCAGCATAATCAACTGGTTAGTAAATGTTAGTAATATCGTTTCTGAACCATGTTTATTATACAAGTCATTCGGTAATAGTTTCCTATCCTCTTGTAGCCTTGTGTAGGATGATTGTCACGCTGTTGTACTCCTCTGTTTTTTTCTTCTTTTTTTGTTGATGGGGTACCTACGTTTGTTTTTGCCACATGGGTTAACTAATGAGTATATTATTTCAATTTTTAGTTGTTAGTGTTGCAAGCATATTTGCCTCTTGGCTAATATTAAAATAATTGTCATATTCCTTTTGGCCATGAAGATTACTTAACAAATCGAAACGAACAAACACAAACTTTTAATAGCATAGACAGTCTGTGTTTTCAAGCTAGATTTTAAACATAAAGCAAATCAAAATATGTTCCCCCCTCCTCAAAACATACAATAGTATATATGGGGCAGAATAGACACCATTTACAATACAATTTGCTGTGATAACATGTTTAACAACGCGTTTAAACCATACTTACGATTTTTAAAGGAAAACGGCTTCCCATACAAATGTCGCTTATACGGCAATTCGCAATTCGCAACGAATTGCTATACAGTGGTTTTGTATTACCGAATGTTCAAATATTCTGTGTGCAAAAAATCAGCTTTGCTACTTTCGGGGTAAGCATCGATGACTTTTTTACGAGATACGCTGGTCTGGGCTACAGCCTAATTCGTAACGATTCGCTTCAATACGTTTATCAATCGTAAGTCTTCGTCAACATACGTTAGAGATCGCAGCTGTGAACAAATTTGCATATCGTGGTCAGCTAATTTGCATATCTAGCGAAAGATGACGATCAAGAGACGCATCTCTGCGATGATTTGCGAAATAAAGCGAATATCTGCGCATTGAAGCGTTTGGAATCTGACGCTTGAAAGCGAATTATAACGTTCGGAAAACGAACGGCATACGCTTACATACCAATCAATACGTATTGTAACTAAAAAAGCGAATTGAAGCGTTCCTACGACGTATTTGATCCAAACCAACTTATAGTTAATGAGGGGAGAGAGCTATAAGCAGGCCATCATCGGCCCGATTTGATGGCGCAGCATTGAATGCTCGCTTGGTAGCCTTATGAATTTTAGGGGTTCCGGGTCAATGTATAGCGTTGTGATTTTACAGGGTGTGTTTTTTTGTTTGATTTGATTCTTTACGTCCCATCAGCAATATTTCAATTAAACAGGGACGGGTCTTCCTGGGTTGCACCAGTATAGTATACTAAGCTAGGATAAATGTGTCTTGCTCAATGACCACAACGCAGTGACGCCGGTGAGGCTCAAACCCACGGCCCCTTGGTCTCGAGTCAAGCACTCTACCACTAGGCCACTGCACTCCCTTACAGGGTTGGGGGACTGGATCCGCGCATGTTAAACACCCTCAGATGAGAACAATGTCTTTGTGTGTGTCTATTGCATTTCTCTGTGTGTCTGTCATCTGTGTGTCTGTCTTTCTGTCTGTCTGTCTGTCTGTCTGTCTAAGTCTATACATGTATTTGTCTGTCTGTCTGTCTGTCTCTCACTCTCTCTCTCAACATATGTGGTGTAGTCCCAGCAGACTAGGGTTTACGGGCTCGATACCAGGCATTTCAAGTCTTTTGTTGGGACTCTAAATCCCGTTCTGGATAAACATTAGCTGGTGGAAGCCCATTATCATGGTACTAAATTATGCATTATTTATCCGTAACCACTACCCCCTCCCCTATGAGTAAAAGTGGACCAGATGTCTTTCTGATTTTCCAGTGCTCTGGTATCTGCCCCACTCCAGCACAAGGGGATATTCTTGTATCGGATTAAGCCCTGTTTTAGCACAACTATGCATAACAAATTTTTTACTCAGCAGAGATCAGAGCCATAGTAAGTAAGGGTGCAAAGATCAGGAATCGATACAATCAAGTACCACACCTGACCCAGGATACCAATGAGAAAGTAGCAAACTAACAGTTAGACACCACAAACGTGAGCCAAGAGGTCAGACCTTTCCCAGCAGGTTACCACAAGGCACATATAAACAGACACGCACAAAGGCATAGCAAACACAAGACAGAAAGAACATAAAAGATCCACAAAGAAGTACCGCCTTGGAACGGTTTAGACCTGGTTTAAACGTGCACCAACCTCACCTTTAGTTCAGATGTGGATCAAGACACATAGATGTTTGGTTTGCATGAAAGACCCCTAACTTATCAATGCATCATCTCCTAAAACATATAAATCAAGATATAAAATGAGATAAAGCAAAGATAAGGACTCAACAGTAAATAAAACTGAATACCGGAGCAAAAGAAATCCAACAGTTAAACCCCGGAAGGCCCGACCAACAGCCGACGCATCAGACCCCTACCATCTCATCAATAGATAAGTCTTTAAGTCGGAACCATCATAGAGTCTGAAGTCCGACCAACCGGTGTGCAATTAAAGAGGTAAGCAAAGTTGCCAACCGTGATTGGGTTGACCACCAAGCATGCAGTCTGTTGCAATACATTAATGTTATAGCCAATCTTTTTATAATGGGAAATTATTTTAATGAACTGCGCTGAAAAAAATTGGAGCTAACAATCTTCTTCAATTTATACACCAAGTCACTATATCAGAATTACGAGTGAGACTTGTTGAAGCTTTCCAGTACATGTATTTCTTTTGCTGAGAGTTCCAAGGCGGTGCAGATTTTGTTAATCATTTTTTAAAATTTATATTACATATTTTATGCTGTCATCACCTGGAGATATATATGTTAAAAACCTGACCTATACCCGGTACTGTGGTGGTGTGTGCGGGGAAGGGCGCAATCAAGGCGTTGCTCGCCTAGTATTGAACGGATGTGGGATTGAGAGATCCGGTAAAAACCTATTTTGGTCCATTAAAAATTCAGGTGAAATTTTAGATAAACTTAAAGCTAGAGATTTCAATGCGACCAGTTTGTCTACTTATGATTTTTCTACTCTTTACACTACTTTACCTCATAATTTAATTAAAGATAAACTTATTGATCTTATTGAAAGAACCTTCCAGAGAGAAGGCTCTCCTTACCTTGCATGTAGTGACAGAAATGCATTTTTTACTTCAGAAAAACCTAAAAAATATCATGCATGGTCGTGTCAAAATGTATGTGATGCGCTGACCTTTTTGTTGGACAACATTTTTATTCGATTTGGCACCAAGCTCTATAGACAAGTAGTTGGGATTCCTATGGGCACTAATTGTGCTCCCCTGGTTGCAGATTTATTCCTGTTTTGCTATGAAAGGGACTTTATGATGTCTCTTTCTGATGATAAGCAGGCTGATGTTATTGATGCGTTTAACACTACTTCCAGATATTTGGACGATATTTTAAATATTAATAATGTTTATTTTGAAAATATGGTTAGTCAAATATACCCTTCAGAGCTCCAACTTAATAAAGCCAATGCCTCTGATACCGAAGCCGCATTTTTAGACTTGCATTTGTCAATTTCTAATGATATTGTTTCTACCAAAATTTATGATAAACGTGACGACTTTGATTTTGAAATTGTCAATTTCCCATTTTTAGATGGTGATGTTCCTCGTTCTACATCCTATGGAGTCTATATCTCTCAACTCATTCGTTTTGCTAGAGCATCTAGCTATGTTACTGACTTTAACACTCGCAATAAATTGTTAACTCAGAAACTTCTTAAACATGGCTATCGGTATCATAAACTTCGCAAAACATTTTCAAAATTTTATAGACGATACTATGATTTGATTTCTAAATTCCAAGTTGGACTTAAATCTTTCTTGCGCCAAGGACTTTCGGAACCTGATTTCTATGGTGACTTGGTGTATAAGTTGAAGAAGATTGTTGGCTCTAATAATTTTTCAGCGCAGTTCATTAAAATAATTTCCCATTATAAAAAGATTGGCTATAACATTAATGTATTGCAACAGACTGCATGCTTGGTAGTCAACCCAATCACGGTTGGCAACTTTGCTTTCCTCTTTAATTGCACGCCGGTGGGTCGGACTTCAGACTCTATGATGGTTCCGACTTAAAGACTTATCTATTGATGAGATGGTAGGGGCCTGATGCTTTGGCTGTTTGTCGGGCCCACCGGGGTTTACCTGTTGGATTTCTTTTGCTCCGGTATTCAGTTTAATTTACTGTTGAGTCCTTATCCTTGCTTTTTATGTGTCTTGATCCACATCTGAATTAAGGGTGAGGTTGGCGCCGTTAAACTGGTTTAAGCCCTCCAGTAAAATATTTTACTGACCGTTCCAAGGCGGTACTTCTTTTGTGGATCTTTTATGTTTTTGTTCTGTCTTGTGTTTGCTATGTTTTGTGCGCGTCTGTTTATATGTGCTTTTTGGTCACCTGCTGGGAAAGGGCTGACCTCTTGGCTCTCGTTTGTGGTGTCTTCTGTGAGTTTGTCACTTTCCCATTGGTATCCTGGGTCAGGTGTGGTATTGATTGTATCGATTCATGATCTTTGCAACCTTATTACTTTGCCGTTCCTAAAATATTCGAAGCCATTCGCGAAGATTCGCGATGATGCGTTTACGTTCGTATCTCTGCGCACCAAATCATATCTAATCGATCCTTTTCGTTAATGGGTGCAAAAAGTATTGTTTGCGCGAGCAAACGCATTCTAGCGAATTACAGTAAGTGTTCGTAAACCATTCGCAACAAATAGTTCTTGATCGACAAATCTTAAGATTATGTAACAAATTTTCGAAAAGTTCGTTCAGAATTCGCTTGAATTCACAAAATTACTCTATTCGCAAGGCTTCGTCGAACGGATTCGCTTATGTGTGAGGAGGCCTTAAGATCCTCTATTTCTGTTGGATGGTTCGTTTACAGTGCCGATTTTAACCATTTACCTCATAGAGACGCCTTTTAACACTTTTGCAAACAGGACAGACCCAGAGCGGGCAGCTCTTGTAAGAGCTGCCTGATCAGGATCTACCATGTTTGCTTAAGTAAATATGATTAGATCTGATTTCTTGCTCTATGTGCAAACGTAAAAATCTATTTATATAATTATTTATTGAGGTAGGAGTTTATCATAAATATTCATACGTAGTTCTTGTTAGTTCTTGTATGACAATTGCCTAATTAAAGAAGGGGAAATTGTCTCCTTGATTATCATATTGTGCTCTTATGTGGGCGCTCATGTAAGTGCGAGTGGCGTCTGTTTTAAATTGTGCATTCGTGTAAGCGCATGCTTGAGTGCATGCCATATACGTGGCGTGCGAATGTGTGTGTGTGTGTGTGTGTGTGTGTGTGTGTCCATTGATTTTGAAAATCCAACACTATCGCTACGTATTTCTACTTGTTGAATTCGCATTGGAAACGCATTGTCATCGCACGTTAAACACATTGTTTTTCAAATGCGATTGTTGACTAACCAATAAAGCTCAGCATTGATAAAACGAGTTTGCTGTCTTAAGCCTAACCTGTAAAGCTTTAGAATGTTAAACAATCAAATCACCTGGCACTTCAAGGCATTTGCACGTTGAAACAAATTTGTAACGCGCTTAGTGTGTGCATTTTAAGTTGTTTTACAATGTATTCCATAGGTAATACTGTAAAAGCTAAGTTACGAAGATGGGTACTCACTTCCATGACTGGATTCGGTCTGAAATTGTGTTTTGTACATTCGCATAATCAAAAGAGATGCTTACATGTACTAGTATCTCATGCGGGATAACTATAACATTAGAAACGAAATGTAGATTACCAATACATGAATTGTAAGTTTAAAAGTGACTAGATCATCCATAGCTTGCATGCGCGGAGCCAAAAAATTCCGAAGTGTTCTAACAACTTGCTTTTAGTCGTCAACATATTTAACAGAGGTCTGTACGGAACTCCCTCGGAAAGCTCCCTCGGAAAGCAATGGGACCCGTCAATCGCGTGCTTTAGATATTTCTTTGGAAATAGCAAGTGAGTATGATCAGGAAATACCACAGTCACACATCGCAAACCAATTATCGGCACCGCGAGGAAGAGCTACAGAAAACTGACTGTCACAAGACATTAGGAAGGCAGTTAAAGCAAAGCAACCAGCTCTCTCTCCTCCGTCAAGGTGCGTGCAAACTAGACGGACACAAAGTACTGAATATCAAAACAAGAAACCAAAAACTGAATCCCCACAAACAATGGGGGCACCAATAAACAATACATCAACGAAAACAGAATCACCGGGCTTAAATGTATTTTTCTTGTACCAAATCTTCGCCCTAGATTCTGTTGTTGCTAAAACACAAAATTGTTTAGCTCGCATTGATGCTTCCTAACTAGTGCAATGTATTATCACAGAGAAACAATCTGATCATATTAACAATGTATGATGATACAAAGAAAAGGGCTCATGACTCGCAGATAGTCCGAGTTTTGAATGGAATCATAAGTTAAGCAAAAGGCAGGCATCAGGCACCAGCCAACGGATTAAATTACATCAGGACCAGCATTGAGTCCGAGGCCTGACACACCGTCGTGCAATTCAAGAGGAAACCAAAGCTTTAAACCGTGATCAGGTTTACAACCAGACATGCATACTGTCACATGATATCCATGTTTATGACGTTTGATTATCTTTTTTCAACAGACGTTATGCAACAATAACTTTTTTCAAAGAGAACTCCCCGATTTCGTTAAGCAGATTAATTTGTCTATAGTTCATCTTGAGTGCCTAGCGATCATGGTTGCGATCAAGTACTGCACGGTAACAAAATAACTATTTATTGTGATAATGAAGCGGTTTGCCACGTTATAAACTCAGGAAAAACCAAAGACTCAGTTCTTTTGAACTGTTTAAGGGAGATTACATATGTAGCCTGCATCAATGAATTTCAAATACGGGCCGTGCATTTGTCTTCGAAAGATAACAGACTTTCTGACCTATTTGAACGAAAATAATGAATTTTTTATTCTACACCGAATCTGTTTTGAGCCCTCATGATGGGATCTTCATCAGTCATCACTTATTTAACTTTGAAAATCAGTGTTGACTTGTGATTGATCTGCTTCGAAATATTATCTTACTGAGACCTCGTTTTGTTTTTACAGCCCAAAGAGGTGTCAGCATCTTGAAACAAGAAGTGAGACAGTCTCAACGAGCAGCATATTCTAAAGGGACGTTCAAAAACCTTAAGACACGAATAACGTCTTATCTATTATTTTATGAATATTTCAAAATAGTGGCTCTTCCAGCTTCGGCGGAGACGCTGTGTTTATACGTTCAGTTTTTAGGAAGATCCATGAAGTCTGTTCAAAGTATCAGGAACTATTTGAATGGTGTTAAGATATTCCACATTTTAAAGAGTACGATTTTCCTAGTCTTCATGACTAGACATGCAGATTAGACTGACATTGAGAGGTCTAGGCAAAATGTTGTTTCATGCGCATAAACAGGCTGCACCCATTACTCCTGCAATATTAGTTGTAAAAGTTGGCGCGTTTTAGATTTTTCCAAGCCTGTTAACTCAACATTTTGGTGCATGTACCTATTCGCCTTTTTCATAATGGCTAGGAAGTCCAGTATCGCTCCTCCTTCAGAAGTGGAATTTGATAAAGCAAAATATTTATGTAGATATGATATTACTTTAACATCTTTTGGTCTTCAGGTTAATCTGAAGTATTCTAAGACCAATCAGTTCGATGATAAGAACATTTTGTTACCGATATATGCATTGCCCGATTCACCCCTATGCTCTGTGTGGGCTTTTAAATTAATGTGTACGCTTGTACCGGCTCCTTCGGATGCTCCCGCCCTTTGTCGTATCTGCCATGGGTCTGTTGTTCAATTCATGCTGCAGCCCTTGATCGATTCTTAAAAACAATTTTGAAATTGGTTGTTATTGACAACCCTTCTCAGTACAACAGGCACTCTTTTCGTTGTGGAGTGGCAAGCTTTTACTTTAGGGCGGGGGTTCCCGGTGAAATTTTATAACTGTTTGGGAATTGGACTTCGGATTGCTACCTCAGGTATTGAAGATTTTCCAAGGAATCTCTTTTAAATGCTGCAAGCTTGGTTTCTGAACGGATAGGTCTACTTTAATTTAGCCCGTCGTTTGGTGGGTGAGAGGCTGCCCTTTATTTGTTGATGTATTTGCCTTAAGCATTTTGCATTGACTTATGCTTGTATTTTATTTAGTGCAGCCTCTCTTAGGCCAAATAAATTGTATATTTGATTCTTGTCCTGCCTTAGCCCACTATCGATAATAATTTTCAAACTGATTTTTTTGCTATAATTTTCGTGACTATGACATTAGATTTATGTACAGGTACTCCATCTACGTTTGTTTCTTATTGTGGCTAGTATACTTCAATGATCGATCACATATTAGTCCAGAATGAGAAAGTAGACTTAGTGTCTGTATGTAAAATTCTTGACGATGATGCACTCAATGTCTCCACTCACAGGCCTATTGTTATGTACCTTAATTTGCCACATACCGAGCAGTTTCTATCAGATGTGCACTGTAGAGGACGAGTCAAGTGATGTAAGGTAAATCAGGAAGAGATTATCGAAATAGTAAGTGAGTATGATCAGGAAATACCACAATCACAAACTGCAGGCAACCCCATGGCAATGCGAGGAAGAGCCGCTCAACCATCATGAGGCACCAGGAAGACAAATCAAGCAAAGCAACCATCCCCCTTCCCCACCAATACGACTGCAACACCAGAATGGACACAAAGCAACGCATAACAAAACATAGAACAACCACAGACCCCCACAATGGGAGTAACAGCAAACAAAAATCAACAACAACAGAACCACTGCCCCAGAACGGACAGCAGCCCAAGCCACAGGGGGTCCAAATGCACCCTACTGGCACCACATCCTCGCCCCAGACTCCGCCGCCGCAGAAGCACAAGAAACGCCCAGCCCGCATGGAGGTCATCTAACTAATGCAATGTATCACCATGGAGCAACACTCTAATCAAATTATCACTCCATGATGAAACAAAGAAAAGGACTCATGACTCACAGATAGTAAGAGCTAAAGAAAACCTCAAGTTGAGCCACGGTGGGTCCGGCTACAGATAAGTATCAGGCACCAACCCAATGATTAAAGCTTTACGTCGGAGCCGTCATAGAATCTGAGGCCTGGCCCACCGTTGTGCAATTAAAACTAGGCATACAGACTGTCGTACGATATCTAAGTTATATCCAACCCTTATATAAGTTTTACAATCTTTTTGAATTGGTCACTAAAATTAGGTTTTCCAACAATTTGTTTGAATTTATAAACTGAATCGCTATAAAATATAGGTTCTGATATGCCTTGTTGCAGAAGAGTTTTAACCCAATGTTGTACTTAACAATTAACTCTGAGTGTCTGTGGTAGAATTTAGAAAAATGCTTTTCGAATTTTATGATATCTAAAACCTTGTTTTAATTACTTAGCAGTAAAAATTAAGTTTATGTTGTTGAAGTCGTCAACATTAGAACACACTCTAGCAATACGAATAAGCTGAGAAATATATACACTATAGGAAGGAGAGCGAGGAACATCTCGTGAACGTCTTGATACATTATGCTTGAACACACCACAAAATATACTCAGTCCCCCGGTGAAATTATACAACTGTTTGGGAATTGGGCATCAGATTGCTACCTCAGGTATTTAAGATTTTCCAAGGAGGCTCTTTTAAATGCTGCAAGCTTGGTTTCTGAACGGATAGGTCTACTTTAATTTGGCCCGTCGTTAGGTGGGTGGGCAAGAGGCTGCCCTTTATTTGTTGATGTATTTGCCTTAAGCATTTTGCATTGACTTATGCTTGTATTATATTTAGTGCAGCCTCTCTAGGCCAAATAAATTGTATATTTCATTCTTGTCCTGTCGTTGCCTACTATCAATAATAATTTAAACTGTGATTTTTTTACTATAACTTTCGTGACTTATATAATGATTGGACATACATATAAATTATTCAAAAACGGACTTAATGAGTTTCTAGCCGAGGGCATAGGGAATATATACTTTGGACTTTACTTATCTCATCATGGTCTTTGGCGTTGTGGGGCACTCCTTCGTACAGTGTTTAGGCACCCAAAAGCAAGACATAAAGAAGACTTTCTGGCCTCCGATCTCACATTTCCATCATCTACTCACTATTCAGATATGTTGATCTCCTCCTTCGACATAGGAAACCTCATGCCAGACCCCAGATTAATGTTTCTGTTTCCATTTATCGAGTCACCCTTGTTACAGCCTTGAAGTAGCGTTTCACATCAATGTTGTCACTAACATTTGGATGCGCCTCATACTCGTCCACCAACTTCGAGCCCAGCTCAGATGATTCAGTCAGCTGAATTACCTTTTGTTTCTTTGACTGGAATAGAGAACACTAGGTGGTTACCTTTTGATATCAAGTTTACCAGACAGTGTTTCGGGAATGCTTGTTGAATCGCGAGGCTTGCCGAGCGATTCAACATGCATTCTTAAAGCCGAGTCTGGTAAACTTCAAATCAAAAGACGCGAAATCGATATTCTTTTTATCAGTTTACCCATTTGTTCACTCTTCAAAATGGGGATTATGACGTAATTATTTATTTTTGAGTCGATTCAACGTCATCGACGTCGTTTAAAAAGTGCAAAGTATGTTGACCTGATAACGATACATGCAGTGCGATAAACTTTTATCAGGTCAACGTGCAACACTGCAATTAATATGAGAGATAACTGATAATATATGTTAAACCTGGCAAAACTTTGCAATCCAACACTGTTTGAATATAGGGATCACACATGCTTTTTTTCACGCATAACATTTGCCGGGTCCGAGGAAGCTGTTTGATCACGAGGCCGTTAGGTCTAGTCTTCAACCATCTACCGAGGGACCCAGCAAGTGTTAATGCAATGAAACAAACATGTGTGATCGTCATTTTTGCATATTTTACCTGATTCCAACCAAATTCGCACCATAAACACCGCTTAAAATAAAATACCAATTTTCTTACAATGTCTAAGCAAACATTTAACACTTTCGCTGTAGTCGAATTTACCGTTCACTGCCAAACCGCGACTACAGTCGAAATTTAAACGCATAGTTGATAACCGTTATAAGGGACGCAAATCGTTGTTCTTTATTTCAAAATGTTGAGGGGACATAATAATATCGTATATGGAATTATACGCAATTTTCTGTACAAGAAAGGACTTAACAAAAATGTTTGTATTGTCATTAGATTTCGCGGACGTAAAAACAATGAAAACATGTCCAAGAAAATGGCATACAGGACGCATTAAGCCCTTCAACTGCTATATTTTTTTTTATTTAACTCTGATGAAACAATATTATATCAGAATAAATCCTTATGTTTGATACTTGGTGTAGATGGATAGTTTATCTTTTTTACATAAAATAGTTGTTTATAGGCATTTTTCATATTTTCAATATGGCTTCCAAAATGGCCGCCAACGGTCACGTGACTATTTTCATTATTATTGGTTCAAATGAAAGTTTTATATATTAGCAATATTCCGTGAAAGTTTCACAGCAATAGGTCGAATGGTTCTGGAGATACTCTGTGTCGAACCCAAATACCCTCAATATTCAGGAGTCATTAAAACATGCTTGACACTGAGGTATTGGTTTTTAGGTGCTTGGCAGCGAAAGAATTAATAGCGCCAGCGTTAAACTTTCGAACAACATAACGTCGCCATAACGTCATAATGCGTGCAACGTTTTCGCAAACAAAAACGTCGACATAATGATCAGTCCGGGCTACAATGCTTTCCAATCCCTGTATTGTCAGACAAACGAATCAGGGCTCATTTTAAGTATTGTCAAATTAAACCCCATTTCCAAACAACACGTGAATCCCATGATTCCAACTTGAATATATGTCCATTTGACAATGGCGTCAAACAACTTTGCGTAACGAATTCCATGCAAGAATTACAATTTTAGTGGCGGATCCAGCGGTAGTTCAAAGGGTTGGCTTAAACCCCCTCCCCGGCCCCCGTTATTAAATATCCCATGAAAATGAAATAATTTGAAAAATGAGATAAAACCAGTAAAGCGAACCCACGCACCTTTATATATATGAACCCCCTGAGTTTTAAACAAGTTCCTACATTATATTCTCTCTTATTATTAATTTTCTACATATTGTAGAAAGTAAGTGAATATGACCAGAAAATGCCAAAACTCTACTATATTACCTAACACAAGTATCTCAATTTGGTGATTCCCGTGATGCCAATCGGTGATCCTCAGGACGGATTTTCTATCCCACCCTCATACTCCTGATATATTCGTAATTCTGTTTTGGTTTGGAATCACCTCGGTGAGAAAGAGGAAGAGAGAGATAGTGTTGCTTTATTTTATTTATGTTCCTGCTGTTGTATGGCTGTTAGTGTTCTGTGCCTCTTCCTCATGGTACCCATGAATTTGGTCTGCTGTGTGAGATTGTGGTATTTATTGGTCATACTCACTTATATTTTATATAATCAATCTTAATAAATACATCGTTGCTAAACGTGTCACCTTTTCCTTTCCTCATGGTGCCACGAGTTGTTCTGCAATGTGAGATTGTCGCATTTACCTCACTCGACTGACCTTTTTTATTAACACCGTGCCCAACTTGAGTTTTTCTTAAGCTCTGACTATCCGTTAGTCGTTCTGTGTTTTACCATAGTGCGTTACGTTATTTGGTTAGATTGATCCTCTAAGATGTAATGGAGCCTCTATGTGATCTAAACAAATTAATCTATGATGAAGTTTGGTAGCAGTAAAATGCATTTAAGACCCAACCCCATCGCTTATTCATTGATAGCATCGGTGACTTCTCAAAGTCAGGAGATGAAATTAAAATGAGCGGTGACATGTGACTACCAACAATGTGGCATTTTGACAAGTGTAGACTCAGAAAAGCCTGTGCAGCCCATTTTTAAGCGTAGAACCTCCAAATGGTGTTCAGTCAGTAGCTTAACAGTCATAAAATGTACAAGCGACTTGAAAAGGCTCTGACCAGACTGCGCGTATGCGCAGACTGATCTGAGGCTTAGCTGGCCGCACATACCGCATTGTTGGAAATCTCATGTCGCCTCTCAATTTATAAGATGAGACAACATAGCCTTCAATTCTTATATTTGTCTATCATTTTTACAAGAATACGGGGCGTACAAATACAAAATGCTTGTTTCACTCATGATTAAATACAACATCATTTGTATGTTAATTGCATTGTCAGTCTTAGACACAAGACTAGGCGGATAACGTGCGTTGTAGTACACCATTGATTTACCAGGGTAAAAAAGGTAACGAAATCAAAGAAATTTCGGTATAGGCGAAATAAAAACGGGGGCACTAGCAGCTATTAACTTTTCAGTTAATGGAAGCAATTTTCTGCCTTCAAAAATGTTCCGATAGACTTCAAGCTAAAAAAGGTAATGCTCCCCCCACCCCTCTAGGAAATGTTGCAGAATATCCTATCTTATAGTGAATTGCAAGCTGCGTCTTTTCAGTGACGTTTGCACTATGTACGCCGGGGCGTTAGGCTATAACAGCCTGTTACATAATATGTTATATTATATTACTGGAAACAAACTAAGAAGAAGAGTATAATGAAAGTTTGAGCAGCAGAAATAAGACGTTAATTTATCTAATTATTCAACTTATTTAAAAGTCAGCAAGCTAGATGCTAGACTGGTAATCGTCCAAACAGTAGATTTTCTTTCTAAATTAACACACCATACTAAGAAGAAATATCCTCTCTAAAAGCACTTCAACTCTTTCAATTCTCTTCAGATTCTTTGAAAATTCAGTAAGGTAGGTATTTTAGAGTTACATGTTTCCAATGAAAATATAAAATCTAATTGAATGGACTGCACAGGTCTAGCTAGATACCGAAGCTACATAAAAATCATTTTGAACAAAACTAGAATTCCGAGAATCGGATGTGTCGCCTGTTAAAACAGAAGTCAAACAAGGCAAATGTGTCGAATTTATGTCCCCTGCGAAGGATTATTTTAGAGAAACTTATAAATCACAAAACACATTTCTCCAACCCCTATGTTCACCTTGGGTTTCATACAGATCAAACTTTAAATGCCATCAACTAGTTTTCAGTGCTTAGTTCAATAAAAGATAAACGTATCTGTACTATTTCAATATATGTGTGTACGGTCAAAGTGTTTGCTTTGTATAAAGTGTTAGTCTGTCCTTCTTTCCCCTTAATTTGATATGCAACATGACCACATTTCAGATTTTTTAAACCAACCCACAGGTTGTGTGTGTGTAAGGTCAGAATATGTGCTTGCATGATGCTCTATGTTCCATTTCCTTTAATTAGATATGCAAAATGACTACTTTCAGAAAAAAATGTTTTGACCTTTGACCCCAATGGTCGAGGGTGTGTATAAAGATAGAATATGTGCTTGCATGGTGCTCAATTCTCCATTCCCTTCTAATTTGATACCCAACATGACTACTTACAGAAAAAAGTTGTGACGGCTGACCCCATCAAGGGGTCAAGGGTGTGTATGGACAGAATATTGCATGATGCTTTATGTTCCATTCCCTTTAATTTGATATGCAACATGACCATATTCTAAAACAGTTGAATTTTGACCTTTTGGCATCATCCCAGGGATCGGGGAGGGGGGGGGAGGTCTGCGGGTAAAATATTTTCTACCATGTTGCTGCATTCGTGATTCCATTTAATTTGTAATGCAACATGATCATGTTCTGAAAAAGGTGAATTTTGACCTTTTGACCCTAGGCCTACCCCAAGGTCGGGGGTGGTGGTGGGGGTCTGCAGGTAAAATATTTGCTACCATGTTGCTGCATGCATCATTCCCTTTAATTTGATATGCAACATGACCATGTTCTGACAAAGTTGAATTTTGACCCCTTCCCAAGTTCGTAAATTTATATTAATGCAGCAAAAATTGTTCACACTAAAAACGTTGATCTTTACATTTTGAACCCCAAAATGTCAAATGAATGAAAACCTCTAAACTTTGGTCCATGGACATGCTCATAATTAGTTAAAAACTCATTTTATAGTATGGGTGCCTTAGTCAGAAAAATTAAGTTTGAAAAGTGTTCGTTTATAAGTTTGCTTAAATGTATTAGGTCTGTTTGAAAAGTAAAATGCTAGACTTTTACAAACTAGAACGGATTATTGATTTGTTTGTTTGTCTGTTGCTTTACGTCCCAGATAACAGATATGGACATGTTGGGACAGTCAGTTCACCTAACCACACCGTTTTTTCCTGGGCAAGCTTGAACAATCGGTTAACCAGTACTTCGTGTACATACTTCCGCTTGTCACTGACAACGACCCTTCTTGAATGACGTATCAAGAGTGGATTATTGACAAAATTAACCGAAAGTAATGATGTACTATTCCACAAACAGTTTATGCCAGTGACGCAAGGTGAATCCCCCAACCCTTATAACTCTCAATAACTGTGTGAGATATACTGATAACTTAAATTTATAACTAAAACATTATGACCTCACTGTTGGAATTTCATTATAAATTGGCCATTAGGGAAAGTGAGAAAATCAAATGCTTACTTTGTTTTGCTTGGTGGTCAACCCATCACGGTTGGCAACTTTGCTTTCCTCTTTAATTGCACGCCGGTGGGTCGGACTTCAGACTCTATGATAGTTCCGACTTAAAGACATCTATTGATGAGATGGTAGGGACTTGATGCTTTGGCTGTTTGTCGGGCCCACCGGGGTTTACCTGTTGGATTTCTTTTGTTCATGTGTTCAGTTTTATTTACTGTTGAGTCCATATCTTTGCTTTATCTCCTTGTTATATCTTGATTTATATGTTTTAGTAGATGTTGCATTGATAAGTTAGGGGTCTTTCATGCAAACCAAATATCTATGTGTCTTGATCCACATCTGAATTAAAGGTGAGGTTGGCGCCGTTAAACCGGTTTAAGCCCTCCAGTAAAATATTTTACTGACCCTTCGATGGCGGTACTTCTTTTGTGGATCTTTTATGTTTTTTTCTGTCATGTGTTTGCTATGTCATTGTGCGCGTCAGTTTATATGTGCTTTGTGGTCACCTGCTGGGAAAGGGCTGACCTCTTGGCTTTCGTTTGTGGTGTCTAACTGTGAGTTTGTCACTTTCCCATTGGTATCCTGGGTCAGGTGTGGTACTTGATTGTATCGATTCCTGATCTTTGCACCCTCACTTTATCCGATCAGACGTAGCAGAAGTTATAAGGCTGGTCTAAATCTTTGCGGCTTGGATGCAACGGTCATTTTGTCTGGCGTTGTGATCCATCTGTCTTATTACTGTAATGAGAGAACTGATGATGATTCTTTAGTTTTCAAGGTAATAATTAATAACTTGTCGTGAATTTGCTAGACCTTGGGCGAGATTTCTGTTGAAATTAATTGGATGTATTCAAACGTTTCCATGGAAACCATTTAAATGAAAAGGAAGGAGCACTCCTAGTATACACGGACTGGGAATGAATCAGATTATTACATGTAACATAATCCTTAATATTAATTACACATGCACGTTTGTTGGCGTCATATTGTTCTACAGATGTTGAATTTACCACATATTAATTTTGACATCTTGTCAACACATTAGTATTGTACACGTACTACCAAACAATTACTCCTAAAAACTATTTCAATAAGTGCATGCCAAAGGCCAACAAAACGAAGTCAACTGCACTCTATTGTTATGTACACTCCGTTAGACTCCGATCAGTTGAGATATCTACCAAGTCGGACGATTTCTCGCAGATGGCAAGAAGCAAACAGGAACCCTTAGCTTTTTTGTGAGTGAGGGCATTGCGGATACTGGATTAGACTATTCCTGTCAATTTTCTGACACTTATTTCTTTGAAATTGAAATATTCAGATATCTAGGACTTAAGTTATTAACCCATTTAAAAAGTAATTTTGGTCAGTGCGCAGTTCTATGGGCGCCCTTATTGGCCCAAATGGCCAGTATCACACGACAGACAAGCAAATTTACAATACTGGTACAAAAATGTACTCAAGTGGCCTCTTTCTTTCTTTCTTTCTTTCTTTCTTTCTATCTTTACTGGTTCGCTCATATATGAGCATTACACCAGGGAGTGCGAATTTGGAAATTTTGATAAAATAAAAAACAAAAAACACAAAAAAAAAACAACACAAAAAAACACAAAAACTTTTGGCTGAAATTTTGTTTAAATAAGGAGTGCAATGTAGAAAATAGTAAAAACTCAGCCAAAAAGTTGTTTTTAAATCCAAAAATGTCCTAAAATTGTCCTCGGAAAAACAGGACCGCCATTCACTGGCGCATGCGCACTCCACTCTGCCTCCATGATCAGTGCGACAATGATGGTTCGCCGTTTTAAAATCTGTTTGGCTGTCCAGAAGTAAAAAAGTGCGTTTCTCATTACAAGCATTGGGCGTAGAAAAACTAAAAATAGACACACTAGATGTAAGAAATGATTTTAGATTGTAATTACTTAAGATTTACATCTAAATTTGTGATAGACGGAAGTAGATCGTTACCGTTCCCCATTAAATTATAACATGGTTTTATCATATGACGTCGCGTCTGGGAGTGAAATAACGCAATGCAATAAAATCGATAAACCACTAGTGGTTTATAGATTTTCGGGAAACGTTATGGCGTCCATAACAACGTTGCGTACATAACGTTTTTAAGGCAGAAATTAGATTTCAAAGTAATCTTAATGATCATATGATAAATAGAATCTAACATTCGTGCTCTTGTTTTATTGAATTTATTAATCTCGTTGTAAAAAGAGATAAAATGCTCGGCAAGCCTTGCATTTTATCTCTTTCCCTCAACTCGTTTAATAAATTCAATAAAACATGAGCACTCATGTAAGATCCTCTATGTAACTCGCAGTGAGGTAAAGACAAGTCAGTAGTAGTACACGTTATATGTTTAACAACAAAACGTGATTTATAATTCATGTGTTGACATTATCATTTTTCATGGTAGTTTGAATCGCTGTAAATAAGCGCAGAGCTAAACTAAATTTATTTCTATTTCGTCTATACACGTCACTAGTTCAATCATGAGTTATTACATGCAATTTGATGTACCAAAATAATGAAGTTTGTATAAAAATAAACGCGAACTTATATTTAACAAATTCCAAAGAAGTTCACACCAAAACGAAATTGCGTTCTATCAGTCACCCCTAATATTAACTGAATTGTTTCAACATAACCTTATAAACGTTTCCTATCTCACGGCATGTTACCTTTATCAGGTCATGATGACGTTGCACTTTTTGAATGACGTCGCTAATGACGCTGAACCAACACAAAAATAAAAAATTACGTCATAACCGCTAGTTTGAAGAGTGTTCAACGATGGGTAAACTGATAAATAGAATACCAGGTTCGTGTCTTTTGATATCAAGTTTACCAGGCTCGGCTTTGAGAACGCATGTTGAATCGCTCGGCAAGCCTCGCGATGTCAACAAGCATTCTCAAAGCTTTGCCTGGTAAACCTGATATCAAAAGACACTCACCTAGTATTCTATATATTCCCTTTTGTTTGTATGTCTGCAACGCTAATTATGGCTGTCTCTGTAAGCTGTTCGGACCATCACATGAGCTTTTTTGCACTTATCTCTTTGTCTCGCCACAACTGAACAGAATCAACAGAACCTTCACTGCTCGTATGGACAAATTATCGATGTAGATGGAGACTTAGGCCAAACTTTAGAGCCCTACCTAAGCTTTCTACGTCAGCATCAGAATCTATAGGATATTTTTGCGCATTGGCGGTAAGCAACGAAAAATAATGGTCTGTTGAAAGTATAAGCGTGGTAAATAAAAGTGCAAAAATGCCCCCTAGCTCTTCCAATTAGGAATCTTTCCTTGTAATTTTTTTTCTTATATACGATTGAAACTGATAGGTTTTTGTGCGTAATTAGATGATATTATCATCTGGAAAGTTTCTTAATTAAACACGCAACTCTGCTATTTCATACCTATCTTTTCATTTCAGCTAACAACATATGAATGCCATCTGATGTCAGTCTAATACCACTAATATCAGAAGTAAGCGAGTATGACCAGGGAATGCCACAAATACAGTAGATCAACCATCAGCACCCTGAAGTAGTAGCAAATAACGATAACAGCCACGTGACATCAAATGAGAAACGATTGCAAAACGAGACACAACGCAATGCATAACAAAATGAGGACTTAACGCAACCCCACAAATAATGGATGCAACAATAAGAGCAGAACCACTGCCTTAAAACGGACAGCAGCTGAAGCCACCAGGTGAGGGGGGGGGGGATTTTTTCTTTTACTTGCCAAGTCTTTGCCCTATATTTTGTTATAATTCCAACTCAATGCTTTTAACGTTTTTTCGGAGATTTTGATTGGTCCGTTGGCAAAATTAAATTGTTTTTACACTTCGATAAAAACCCATGCGTAGGAATATTTGATAACTGCCTTGATTTCACAGTGCTAGATTGTGTTGATAATAACGAACTGTACAGAAATCTATATTACTTTTACCAGATTTAATATAGTTAAGTCTGTTCTAAAGCTTATTTAAAAGCCCTTACGCTGTACATGATGGTGCACTTTCAAAGCAACGGGGGAACTCTAAGAAATGAACAGGATGGGGAGTTATGTGACGTCACTTAACAAACGGTCACGTCATTGAAGAGAATCGTCATCAAAACAATGTCAAGGCTTACATCAACAACAAAATGTTTCAACGCAGTTTGAACTTGTCAAATCGCACTTTTAAATTGACGTTAAGATCCTAGATCTACTTCGGAGATTTAAGGCAGGATTTGTGAAGGTAAGTGCTTCGATCCGTGGCCCAATCCGTGGTAGGGCCTTTCAATGAGCCCAGCAAGCTGTACGCATTTTGACATAAGAAAACATTTCAAAACTAGATCTAAATGGAGTTGTTTTGAGCCCAATCAGCCCATAGGCCTTCTCACATATTTGCCCCAAATAGACTGCGGTTTTAATCATTATTTATCAAAACAAATTTTGAACTGACAGAATTTTCAAGATGGCTGCCCGATCTTTCATAGACAGTGGTTATGAACTAGATCTATTTTTCTTCAGTGGGCTTTGAAATTTGAAATTTTGTCAACAACCTTTTACAAATGTGCTGTTTTGTTGGAAAGTTGGAATTATAAGGAATGAAATTTAATTTTTTGGTTTTTATCGATGTGTAAACTCCGGCGAATCACTCACAAATTCAACATAAAGCCCTTCGGGCTTTATTCAATTTGTGAGTGATTCGCCGGAGTTTACACATCGATAAAAACCAAAAAATAAAATTTCATTCCTATAGTAAAACGAACACAAAAGTATTAAGCTATAGCTTACATGACGGCATCCTAACTTATGCAATGCATCTACAGTGAAACAATGCAATCCGTTAACATACTGTGATGAAAAGCATAAGGGGCTCTCAATTTACATCTGTCAGAGCTAAAAAAAAGTTGAGCCATGGCGTGCCCAGCCATAGGCAAGCATCTGGCCCCGAGGTTATAAAACTCTTTCTATGCTCAACTCAGCAGAGTACGAAATTTATCCTGCTCTTGAATGTTAAAACGTCAACAGTTATTGGAATTTTAACACCTATTAGCATGATAGATACAACATCAGAGAGACTTAAAGCAAAAAACCTCGGAGAGCCTCTTTTGTCGGTATCTCAGATTTAACGAGCAGTTTAACTTTCGTGCTCAGTTGAGTTGAGCATGAAAAAGTTTTATAGCCTAAGGGCCAGGCACTAATAAAACATGCATGCAAACTGTCGTATGAAACCCATGCTATATCCTACTTTTTTATAATGCTTGAGGATCTCCTTAAACTAATCATGAAAATGAGGTTTCCAACGATTCTTTTGAATTTATAAAACCAAATCGCTATAAGTTCCAGCAACACATTGCATTAAAACAATATTTAACTAATGCCGTTCTTACACTTATTCTGAGCACTCATACGTCTCACTAAGAGTGGAGTGACTTTTATGATGTGTCGACGTCTGTGTGATGCCCTATTGATGTGTAATCCCTTAAGATTTGGTGCTACAAAGATGTCAGACTCCGCATGTAGTGGCCACATGACACCACTGTCGTCATGCAACTTATGCTCATAGATTTTAATGCTGCTAAGGTTAGATTTTAGGGTGTAAATGTAGTACATTCTTCAAACAGCTGTACCGTTGTGGTAGGTCCCCGCTACATGTACTACACCAAGCTCTTAAAATCTATAATAGCCTTCCCCAGGAGAATGAGTTGATTAATTATAATTTACTTTGACAACATGATCCTGCTTAATGAGCGCAGTCACATGTTCCTGCGAGACTTGACCTCACTCAAGTGGCTATTAGAACTTCTTGGGTTATCATAAGTCTGTATTTCCATGCAGGAAATTGTATAGAAATGATCATTTGACTTTTATGAAGGAAAATTCAGAGAGGAGTTCTACCGAAAAGGAGTACATTTCCCTAATTGACATGATAGCAAACACAAAATGTACGACTTACCCTAATGTTGTTTTTTGATAAAAAAAAATAGCCGTGGTTTGGCAGTAAAATAAACATACTACGCATCAAAATATGTTTCAAAGCAAATCATCATTTGTAACGTCTTGAAAACTTGCACTTTCTGCCCTCACCCCTCATTTTTCGTCTGTACATTGCTATTTTTTCAAAAAGCAACGGAACTGAAATATTAAGGATTGATATGCTCCTCAAATCCAAAACATTAAAAATAGTAAATGAGTATGATCAGGAAATACCATAATCACAAACTGCAGACAACTCCGTGGCACCGTGAGGAAGAGCCGCTCAACCATCACGAGACACCAGGAAGACAAATTAAGCAAAGCAATCAGCTCTCTCTTCCCCATCAAGATGATTGCAATACTAAAATGGACATAGAGTAACGTACAACAAATCTTAGAACAATTACAGACTCCCACAATGGGAGTAACAATAAACAAAAAGTCAACAACAACAGAACCACCGCCTTAGAACGGACAGCAGCCTAAGCCACCGGGGGGCTTAAATGCATTTTACTGGTACCAAATCTTCGCCCTAGATTCTGCTGTTGTTGAAATACAAAAAATGTTCAGCTCGCATGGAGGCCATCTAACTAATGCAATGTATCATCATTGAAAAACACTCTAATCAAATTACTACACCATGATGAAACAAAAAAGGGCTCATGACTCACAGATAGTCAGAGCTAAAGAAAACCTCAAGTTGAGCCACGGTGGGTCCAGCTACAGATAAGCATCAGGCACCAACCCAGCGATTAAAGCTTTACGTCAGAGCCGTCATAGAGTCTGAGGCCTGACCCACCGTCGTGCAATTAAAGAGGAAACCATAGCTATAAACCGTGATTGGGTTTACAACTAGGCATGCAGATTGTCGCATGACATCCAAGTTATATCCAACCCTTATATAACGTTTAACTATCTTTTTGAATTGATCACTAAAATTAGGTTTTCCAACAATTCGTTTGAATTTATAGACTAAATCACCATAAAATATAGGTTCTGATATGCCTTGTTGCAGAAGAGTTTTTAACCCAATGTTGTATTTAACAATTAACTCTGAGTGTCTGTGGTAGAATTTAGAAAATGCTTTTCGAATTTTATGATATCTATAACCTTGTTTTAATAATTTAGCAGTTAAAAATAAGTTTCTGTTGTTGAAGTCATCAACATTAGAACATACTCTAGCAAAACGAATAAGCTGAGAAATATATTCACCATAGGAAGGAGAGCGAGGAACATCTCCATCAAGAAATGGGAAATTTACTATTTCAAAATTAAAATCATCCCGTTTATCATATCTGACCTACCATTTGTTCAAAATAAGGATTATCAATATTAAGTAAGTCATCTAAATATCTGGAGGTAGAGTTAAAAGCTTCAATAACATCAGATTGATTATTGTCTGACAGAGATAACATAAAGTCTCTCTCATAACAAAACAAAAACAAATCTGCAACAAGAGGAGCACAATTAGTACCCATTGGAATACCGACAATTTGTCTATATAATTTATAGCCAAATCTTATAAATATATTATCCAAAAGATAATGGAGCGCATCACACATTTTCTGACATGACCACAATTTATATCGTTTAGGTTGTTCAGAAGTAAAAAAGGCATTTTTATCATTACAGGCCAAATAAAGTGAGCCCTCTCTGTTAAATGTTTGTTCAATTAATTCTGTTAGTTTTTCTTTAATTAGATTATGAGGCAATGTAGTATAGAGAGTAGAGAAATCATATGTAGACAAACCAGATGCTAGAAAACCTCTAGACTTCAATTTATTAAGAATGGATCCACGATATTCCCGATTATGGAATGAATCAAAGAAAGCAACTCTGAGTATGAGTTAAACAACGATATACGATTTATTTTAGACTTTTGCTGGGTCCGTTCATAAATGGCGTCCTCTTGAAAACATGTATCTCATAGTAACTCACGTAACGCCCAACGTCATTAACATAACGTCCGGTTTTTATAATGTAATTATTAACTAAATTTCCTCCTGTCCATTTCTTCCCCTCCTCAAAATACTATGAATTTTGATTAATTATTAAAAACACAAAATATGATATAAATAAGAATATTCTGCGCAGCTGCACGACTTCGTGAAATTGGTTAATTCTTAATTGTTCGTTAATCAAACCGATCTTTAACTGATAATTGTACATGTGTAGTCAGTCAATCAACGATCATATCTCGATATTGTTAAAGTTCTATCTGTAGAGTACACAATTTCCTTACTGCTCTCGTCAATTTCCCCTGCTCAACTTGTAGTTCATCTTCTCGTAGACTTGACTGCCTTTTAAATCTGGACCTCGTCCTAAACTTTAGCCTTACGCTAGCGTTGGACCTCTTTCCAAAGCAAAACCTCTTCTCAAATTTAGACTTCTCCCTGAACATAGAAATCTCCGTAGACTTCGCATTTTCACAAGACTTATTTCTCTACTTAGACTTCGAACTATCCAAAGACTTATATCTCTTCTTTGACTTGGCACCATCCCGATACTTGGATATCTTCTTAGACTTGGAGCTATCCAAATACTCATATCTCTTCTTTGTCTTGGCACCATCCCAATACTTAGATATCTTCTTAAACTTCGAGCCATCCCAAGACTTAGATATCTTGTTAGACTTTGATCTATTCCAATACTTAGACATCTTCTTAGACTTCGAGCTATCCCAAGACTTAGATTTTTTCTTAGACTTCGAGCTATCCCAAGACATTGATCTATTTTTAGACTTTGGGCTATCCAAATACTTAGATTTCTTCTTAGAATTTGATTTGTCCCTGGTAGTCTCGAAACTATATGCCGCATATGTCATAGCTGTCTGAGTTTGTTTGATTTTACCCTTCCCCTCCATGCCGAAAGTAAATGCATCTTCAATAAGGGTAGCTGGGTCAAGTAGACATTCTTTTGGTTCTGCTTTTGCAGCAAATTTTGTTTCGGTCTGGCTCAGATCCCCTGTGATGGGTGAAAGATTGTGAGGTTTATGTAAGATCCGATGATGTAGCTTCTGACATCCATTCAGTCCACACTGACGACTCTTAGGACATAATTTTCCAAGGTGTCCTTCCATTAAGCATCGATAACATAGCCGAAATTGTTTTGCCAAATTCCAACGCTCAGGCACTCTTTTCTGTAGGTATTTCTGGCACTGCAAAATGCAATGGTTTGCTCCACATAAACTACATAGGATTTGCTTCTGTACGCTGCGAATAACTCGTGCTTCCCCAAAGAATGTTCGTGGTTCATCGTATGATGTATGTCGTTTTGTCTGGATATCAACACTTGGACATATAAATCCATGAATCGTCTCATTGGCGATAGTTTGAAATTCTGACTCCTGGACTACCCATGTCTGTAATGTGATTACTGATTCCGATATATTGTTCTCGTATACCCAACGATGATAGCTGGCCAGCATAGATTGTGGTAGCTTTCTTTGCAATGTTATGTAGAGGAAGCCGTCCCCGAGTTCATTATGCTTCCCTGCTTCATGTAGACTTATTACTGCACTGTCGAGCAAGTATGCAAACTGTTCCAAGTCTTTTGCATTTCCATCACGTATTTGATGGAAGTTTGCTATGTCTTCAAAATAAATTAGGACTTGTCGACGCTTGCCTCCAAACTTCCTCTCGAGTCTTTCTTTTGCCGCTTCATATGCCTGTACTGAATATCCCAAATTGTCGATTGCGTATAGGGCTTCTCCCGCTAAGTATTGTCGCAACTGCAATAGCTTGGATTCTGCTGTAACTGGAGCCGCATCGATGCAAGCCAGAAAAGCAGCTTTCCAGCTCTGGTACAACCGTTTATCTCCATAAAATATTGGCATTTGCACACGTTTGAGCTGACTCCACAGATCTTGTCCAATAGATGTGGGGCCGCTATTATTTGGTTGAGCTTGGACAGCATGAATATTCATACATGTATCGGGTTCACCGTTGACATTCCTGTATATAGAATAGGTTCCAGTTGGTTGGTTGACGTGATGCAACCGCATAGCCTGCAAATTTCCATGTGTGCGTTCATTATGGATATCATGATGCTCAACATACCCAGTTTCACACTCAGTAAATGTATTTCCCTTCGTAAGCTCCATTTATCTGTCGTCGTTTCCGTCGTAATGGCGGCGATTTTACCGTATTTTCAGCAATTACTTATAACGTTCTGTTCTGCTTATTCCTCGATGAATGATTATAAACCTCGCTCTGCTACCATTTTTGGATCCACCATATTCCCGATTATGGAATGAATCAAAGAAAGCAACTCCGAGTATGAGTTAAACAATGATATACGATTTATTTTAGACTTTTGCTGGGCCCGTTCATAAATGGCATCCTCTTGAAAACATGTATCTCATAGTAACTCACGTAACGCCCGACGTAACGTCGTTACGTCATTAACATAACGTCCAGTTTTTATAATGTAATTATTAACTAAATTTCCTCCTGTCCAAAGAATTTCACCTGAATTTTTAATAGACCAAAATAAATTTTTACCATTTCTTTCATAAACTGTTGCGCAATATTTAATGACATGGTTTTTAATTGCAGTGAGACAAGAAGTCAAAAGAATAGACAACTCAGTAGTTGTACATGTACTAGAATTAGCAATAAAACGCGACTTATAGGGCCGTTTATGAAGTTTAGGTAACCAGTATAACGTAGGAAGCTTGCTATGGTCCTCATCAACAAACAACCCAAACTTAGCTGCCATATGGCATCGATGCCTATCAACGATAGACGTCTCATCAAGCCTGTTATGCTCATATGTCTTTGCAGTGCTAAGTTCTTGCTTTAGGGTGTTAATATAGTATCTTTTTCAAACGACCACAACATTGTTAGCAGCCTTATCTGCGGGGGCCAAAACAAACTTCCTATGGAATTCCTGGATCCCTTTCTTCAAGTGTCTAAAAGTGAATTTCGGTTTAGGTAGTAGAAGATCTAAATTGTTGCAATAAAATGAAATTCTACCATCAATAATTTAAAAATATTAAGTTTCCAACTATTTAAGGCATTAGACTCAACATGCTCTCGTTTACACCAGCGATTACAAAATTCTTGTAAGGCTCCTGCAATTTCCTCACGACATGATTTGAAGTCTATTGGCACAGGAAACCTATATTTAGGTCCCTTACATATAATAGAACGAATTCTTGAATCAGTTATGATTTTTAAATCCCCTGTGACTATATGACCAGCGGGTTGATAGCAATACTTAGAGTCCTTACAATCTCAAGAGTCAGGAATAGAATTTTCAATATCAAGTTCTGTTACTAATTTGTTATAGTTAAAAACAGTACTACGAATAGGTTTATTAACAGATTTATCTTTAAATATACTGGGTAAGTTAATGAATTCAATCCCCTTGTTGACAAATTGAATTTTGATAAAATGCCTAATATGATTAATTTCGGAATCTATATATGGCCGAAGAGCATGTTGAGTGTAACACCGGGTAAGAATTGCTGCATCATAAAGTCGATGAGCTCTATCATAGAATTTATTAGCCTCAATATCCAAAGTACGAAGTGAAGATATAGAAAGAGTTACTAAACGTGAAAGGGCCATATGTCGGCCAGAATGTTTTAAGATGATACTTAATTCTAAAAGAGTTAAAACATGTTTATTTTTGCGTTTTAAATTTCCATTTTTGCGTTTACCATGAGATCCGTTATTGCGTTTACGGATATCTAAAAGAGAAAAAACATCAAAATCAGGTAATCTAGAAATCTAGAAATGTTACTCTCATGGTAAATATTATCATTAAAACCAAGTGGATGTGGTGTTTGTAATAATTTTATCCATTTTAATTCTAATTCATGCCTAAGAATATTTCTATATCTTTTAGTGGAATTATCACCATATATTATCTTTTCAACAGGCTGAATAGAAATACTGCTAGTAGAGTGATTAGTTTGTTTGAAATTCCTATAAAGAAAATTATCAATTTTGCGAGGCTTTTTTGTTCGACGATAGTGCTCAGAAAATCTAGTTTTTAGAAATCTACAAGTTTGGCCAACATATAGCATGCCACAATCTTTCTCTTCTCAAGATAAAACATAAATAACATCAGTTGATTTTCAATCAAGATCAGAATTAGTAATTACAGAAAATTGTCTTCCATTAACGTTAGATTTAATAGTTGATTTACAACATAAATGTTTGCAACAGCTACACCTCTTGGCATTGCACTTAGAAATAGAGGGATACACTACACTTCTTCTATACTTAGTTCCTTAGTACAGGTGACTTAAGAGGTGAGAGACGAACTTTTAAGTGGTTTCTTAAAAGGGCAAAGTCTTATTTCTGTGCATGTGCACGAAATATACTAAAACATGAATCGGAAAGTAAAAACTCATACTTTTAAGATTATGTTAATAAGCCCCCACCCCTAGACCTAACATTAACTTAAGACATTGAAATGTCTCTAAATACTGTTACACTTATATTTGGCGGGTATTTTGGGGCGCTATTGGCGGTTAAAACAAAAATAGCTAAATATACGAGGGTCATTTTTTATGTTCGTAGAATCGGGCTGTATCTCTAAAAATATAGAATTTACGGTCCATAACTATATATATATTGAAAGATCTAGCTCCTTTCTATCACCTGATATAATTTTTTTATCATTAGCGCTTAGTTCGGTCAAGATATATAGCTTTGAATAGGGCGTAAAAAGGACACTGGCCGAAATCCGTGTCATTTTAACCACGCAGCCATTAGGAAATTAGACGCTGTTATTTTCCATTCGCTATAGTGATATGAGCATTTTTCAAGCCGACTTTTTCTTTGCACCATCAAAATTAATTATTCAAATGCTAATCGTAGACAAGTGCAGCAAAACTATAAGCATGTTGTTTGCTCTTCTATTACAATTTTAAAACACCCATCAATATACCAAAATAATTACAGTCAAGTGCTAATTATATTATCTGTTAAAATTACGATTTTGAACAAATTTTAAAATTTCTTCTGGTTTTACATAGCACATGATATACTTAATCATTCGTCAGTAGTTATATTGATGTATCGATTTAAGTGTGTAACTGGCAACTTCCGGTACTGGCATACCCCCATGTTATAAAAAGTGGGTGGGGTAAATCAACCCCGCGTAGAAAACATAATAACAATTGGATCTGTATAATTTTCTTATTGCAGTTATTTCAAAACCTGTTAAGAGGCACAAAAACAGTTTTAATGTATTTTCTTAATATAGTAACGCTCCATGACGTCATTTATATACAAAATAAAGGATTTTAGCACCCCCCAAGGCCAATTATTTTGCAGTTCATTTCTAATAAAACAAAAATATTAACCTTGTTTTGGGATAAAAGTTACCATAACACTTCCAGCTACCATATAAACAAGAATAAATATAATACTACTTTACAGCTAACATATCAAGCCACATTCAACAGCCCGTATCCAACTTCCACTTGTGTCAACTTTTTATAATAAAAGTTTATATGTCTACGGTTCAATTTGCTGAGGTTCCAAAAAAATCTTCCATATCCAATAATTGCTGCGCATTTGCTATAATGTTTATATAATATTGTAGCACATGGTGTCCGTGATCTGCAACCATATTTTCAGAAGCTGTGTATGGCTATGGACCCATTTTCATGCAATTGTTTCTAACGTTCTGTCGGAGACCAAGTCCATAAATGTCATATTTCTACCATATTTCCAGTGTGCGATATAGAGGTATATCTTTGCCTCTTGGAAGCCATTAAAGTAATGCATTTTGAAATAATTTTAGAATGCATGTATAGATAAAAGCTCAATCTTTCCAAATATATGCATAATTTATGCATTTACTTTCGTCGTTTTCATTAAATCTACCTTTCTACGAACATAAAAAACGTCCCTCGTATGACCGCAAAATACAATTTCGAATTCAGTTACACAATAATCGATAAATGGACATAATATTATGGTATCTGTTTCGTCAAAAAAAAAAACAATTTTCGAACGGTAGAGTATGTTTTAATGTAGAGGAAACCACATCTTAAAATGGGCTACTATTAAAGAAAAATATATCGTATCCTTTAAGGGTAGCCTCTATGAGACGAGAAATAACTTCAAAGTGCATTACATTGAGAAACCGCCAAAATAAAATTAAACTACGCCAATATGGCAATATTTTGAAATAGCAATTTGATGCAGGTGGTTTACAGTACACACTAAAACATATTTATAACATATGTAAAAGGCATCCTGGGTCTAGATGGCGAACAGGGGTGTACAAGCCAAAGAATGCTGACAAATCTGACAAGCATAAACGAATTTGCAAAATGTTCGTTTTTGTGAGGCATCACCTTTACAAATATATAAAATCAATCATGGTAGGCAATAGGCATGTGTCTATTGGTCAAGTTCTCATGCTAGATACTAAAGATAGCATGTACAGTTGGTGAAAACCGATTTTTTCAAAACGAAGCAGCATTATTATCATGAAAAATACGAAACTCCCTTTTTGCTTTAAATATATGGACTAGAATACAAGGGCGGCTTGTATATAGGTCTTTGTTGAATATGTACAACGTCTCAAGTCGTTATTTCAACAAAATGAATTCAAAGTCTCATTTAGGGAAAATGTACCGCTTATCAATAGACCTCCTTTATTCAGATGTGTCAAAGTCATGCCTCCAAGAAAGTAGCCAGAGTACAAGCGATCTCAGAAATGTTAGGATTTATGAACTCTTCATTACAGGCTATAGCCCCAAAATCTCAGGTTGAATGCTTTCTCATCATCAAGACACACATGTATCAGAGAAGATCACCCAATGCAGAGTGTTGTCAGAAAAAGTAAGTGAGTATGATCAGGAAATACCACAATCACAAACTGCAGACAACCCCGTGGCACCGCGAGGAAGAGCTGCTCAATCATCACACCAGGAAGACAAATTAAGCAAAGCAATAAGCTCTCTCTTCCCCATCAAGATGTTGCAATACTAGAATGGACATAAAGTAACGTACAACAAAACATAGAACAATTACAGACTCCCACAATGGGAGTTACAATAAACAAAAAGTCAACAACAACAGAACCACCGCCTTAGAACGGACAGCAGCCTAAGCCATCGGGGGGCTTAAATGCATTTTACTGGTACCAAATCTTCGCCCTAGATTCTGCTGTGAGATTCAGGATGTGAGATGATGGATTTCTAGGACGCAGAGCTGGAATGGGAAAGAAAGAATAAATTAAAGATCAGGAATCGATACAATCAACAACTACACCTGACTCAGAACACCACACGGGCAAGTGACAAACACACAAGAAAACATCACATAAAGTAGAGCCAAGAGGTCAGCCCTTACCAGCAGGTGACCACAAGAATGCAATGAACAGACAAGACAGCATGACAGACGCGAAACATAAATAACAAAAAGGATCCACGAAAGAAGCACCGCCTTGGAACGGTCAGTAAAAAAAACTGGAGGGCTTAAGCTAGTTTCGTGTTATCAAACTCGCTCTTATTTCTGATATTGATCAAGACAAAAAGATGTTTGGTTTGCACAAAAGGAACCTAACTAATCGATGTATCATCTCCTAGAAAAACAAAGGAGATAAACAAAGATAAGGACTCAACAGTAAATACAACTGAATACCGGAGTAAAAGAAATCCTACAGATAAACCCTGGTGGGCTTGACCCAGGCACAACATCAGGCCCTAACCTCCTCATCTATAGATAAATCTTTACGTCTTAACCGTCAAAGGAAAGCAAAGTTGCCAACCGTGATTGGGTTAACCACTAAGCATGCTCTCTGTTGCGTTACATCAATGTTATAACCAAACTTCTTATAATGAGAAATTATTTTATAAACCGAGCTGAAACATTATTAGAGCCAACAATTTTCTTTAATTTATACACTAATTCGCCATTAAATTCTTGTTCCGAAAGCTGCTAGCGCAAGAGAGATATAATTCCAATATTGAATTTAGATATTAAATCATAATATTGGCGGTAAATTTTCAAAAAAAAGTCATAAAAAGTCAAATATCTCTGTGGGTTCTTGTCCGACGTTTACATGTGATACCTGGAAGAAAGGATTGACTGCATCGCTAAGTGAACATAATCAACAGAGTAGACCATAAGTAACATCAGTAACAATTCACCAGGCTCAACACAATTTTCTTTAAACAGATATTGAACATCGCTATAATAATCATTTTAAGACAGACAGACAGACAAATTTTATTTAAAGTCGGAGAGTATAAACAGAGATAACATTAGCTATGTATAGCTATTTACCGACTATTTGAGATCTTGATGACACAGAATAGGATCCGATGAGACACCACTGATTGTAACATCTCATGAGGTCCTATCCTGTTCACATGGCATCGAACATAATAAGCATCAGCAAAATTCAACAGGCTCAAACAAAATTTGACTATAACATCAATGTTTCAAAACCAGATATTGAGCATCGCTATAATAATCATTTTCAGTCCTTGATGAAACAGCTCCGGATCTGATGAGACACCACTGATTGTAACATCTCATCAGGTCCTATCCTGTTCACCACGGCATCAATGCGTCAAACATAATAAGCATCAACAAAATTTAAAAGGCTTAAACAAAATTTTACTATAACATCAATGTTTCAAAACCAGATATTGAGCATCGCGATAATAATCATTTTTGATCTTGATAAAACAGAACAGGATCCGATGAGGCACCACTGATTGTAACCTCTCTTCAGGTCCTATCCTGTTCACCACGGCATTTATGCGTCAAACATTATAAACATCAGCAACATCTGACCAGGCTCAAACACAATTTACTGTATCATCATTGTATCAAAACCAGATATTGAGCATCACCATATTAATTATTTTCATATCTTGATAAAACAGAACAGGATCCGATAAGACACTACTAATTGAAAAATCTCTTCAGGTCCTATCCTGTTCACCACGGTATCAATGCGTCAAACATAATAAGCATCAGCTACAATTTACCAGACTCAAACACATTTGAGCCGCGACATGAGATTTCCAACAATGTGGTATGTGCGACCAGCAAAGACTCAGATCAGCATTTGCGCAGTCTGATCAGAGCCTTTGCTAGTCACTTGAATATTCTATGAGTGTTCAGCTACTGACCATATATCATTTTTGCTCGTCTGAGTCTACACTTGTTAAAAATGCCACATAGGTCAAAATGCCACATAGTTGGAAATCTCATGTCGTGGCTCAATGTGCTATAACATCAACAGATATTGAAAATGCTTATTGATTTAATTGTTTCCCTGTGATTAGTTAAAGAAAGAATGTGCTCTGACAATAGCAGATTTAAGAAGACGATTTGGTCAGTACAATTATTTTACCCCCCACCCCTCATGCCCTCCTTCAGGTGGGTTTTACTGCTGTCTGTTCTAAGGCGGTGGTTCTGTTGTTGTTGATACATTGGTCATTTTTATGGGGGTTTAGAGTTCGGGCTGAGCTTTGTTGTGCATAGGCTAGTGTACTTTTTATTTTTGGAATCGTCTCGATAGGGAAGACTCCATTAATTGTCCTCTAGTTGGTTAGTCTGTAGTTCGCAATTGTGGCATTTCCTGGTCATATTTGAACCTTACACAATAATCGTAGTAACTGACTTAAAATTTGATTTGGATATTTTTACTCCTAAAATATTTACAAATGAAAAATTACTAATAACAGTCGCAAATTTCCAACAAAAAATTAAGCTCTCAGGCGAGACTCGAACCCATGATGTTTAAAGTTTAGAGTCGAGTGCAAATAACTGACCTATACTGTTCATTTAGAACTAAGTTAAACTAAGCTTTTATATACGCTATGATATATAGGTGCACATTGTTGTCAGCTTCCAGAAGAACGATAATTCTTGAGGGCTTATTGGCAGACAAATTAATTGCTGCAAACTTACATAATCTGGTTGATTTTAGGTGACGCCTATTCTTGTGGATGCTCTAAATGTTACTTCAAATAATCCTCAAAATGCGTTTTAAAAGTGTTATGACATAAAACTGGACTGAACAAAACAAATGTTGCCCTGTTCGCATACGATCAGCCTGGACACTCATCTGACAACATAATATCAAGACCATTGCTTTCGACTTATTGGATACCCTAGGACTTTAACTTTTTCAAGTGGATAGCAATGGAAGAGACCCTATTTGGTGTATGCCAAAGCTAATCTAAGTCTTAGCTTGGCATACATGCCACCTTAAACGCAGTGTACATATAATTAGAAATAGAGCGATTGATTATGGAGTGCATCAAGCGCGAGAACTATGATTTCTTGGCATAAAGCCCAGAATATCATCTTATAAGTACTGCTGTTATGTATCTCATCTATCTTTGTCTTCGAGCATGATCACGATGTTTGTACTGCAAAGGCTTTAAACAACGTCGATTTTAGTCACCAAACGGTAAAGTGGCCTTACAGAGAACTTAGCCAACATTAAAATAACTTTAGAAAAGGAAGAAAAATTGTATTTTATAATCCGTGGTTTGTTTTACCAAATACCTGTGTTTAATGTACCTACTTTAGAATTTTACCCGTGGTATGTTGTACCATACCAAGTAAAAATCGCTGGCTTGTAAAGGCCACACTTGCATCGATCCCTAAAAACCTGACAAATCACAGAATCGCTATATTTTTGCGTTTTGTAACTATTTGACAGACCCACAAACAGGAATTTTCCATTGTCATACATAAAACTCATGATTTCAAAGTCTCTTATTCTCAAATCTGGCGATGCTATGAAGCAAGATTGTGAGAAGATAAGAAAACCCCAATTACTTTTTCCTACGATGGTTTGAAAAATCAGCTGTGGTCAATTTCGTTTTAATCAGAGGAAATAGATACTTTCATTTCTTTCCCGCCTTAGGCCTATATATTCCAGCGTTAGTAAAACACGCCCGCGTTGGAAGTAACTGGGTATACGGTGTGAATAATAAAATGTCGATATTTATCCCAACTAAGATCACAAATCTCCCCGGACATTTCAAAGTTTAGAAAAGATCTCTGAAAATAACATTAAACTAGTGGTTTACAGATTTCGTAACGCTACGCAAAGAAACTCATTTAAAACTTGTTGAGTAAAATATTACAAATCGTGACGTTTACACGCCAAAATTGCGAGTTTTGATAAATTTTAATGTCATGTGATTAATGATTCTAATATTCGTGCTCCTGTTTTATTAAATTTATTAAATGCGTTGTGAAGAGAGAGAAAATGGTCGGCAGTCCTCGCAATTTATCTCGTTTCCTCAACTCGCTTAGTAAATTCAAAACAGCATGAGCACTCATGTGAGATTCTCTTACCTGCTTTCGGGGATTCCGACAAGGCGAGACTCAAATCAGCTTCCTCCGCTACAGAGACTAGCTAGGAAAAAGAAAATTGCACCAGCAGAAAGTTTCGATATGATACTCTCGCAAAAGCGAAAAGCAGGGGTGAAGATCAGTTTACGCGGATTCACAGGCTGGTCTGCGCCTTTCTTGTTCGCAAACCCCAGAGCATAGGCCTTTTCGCGTCGATGCCCTTATAGTAGGTGATAAAACTGGCTCAGAGGTTTAGTTTCTTTTAACCTCTTGCATGCTGGGTAAATGTGTCTGCTTTTTTTCAAAGTTAACTTTTCCAAAGTATTCTTTCAGGAACAATATCAGAGGGTCAAATGCTTTGGATATAACGTTCTGTCGTTCCTGATCTTGGTTCAATCTGTTTGTAAAGATAATCAGCAGACGACAAAATTCGCCACTAGCATGCAAAGGGTAAGAATAGATTGATATGAGACATAGAATTCAGAAATACGCCGTATTTTCTTAATATAATGTATTCCCGTTACCCATTTAAGCCAAAAAAATATATCCCACTCTTATGAATTGGACCAGCCCCTTTCGGTGTTGAGGGTTGTCGGGTGGTATTTTTCATTTTAAATGACACTTTGAACACTAATCAGACACCGTTTTTGGGGGTGTTTGCTCTTGGTCTGCACTATTTGTCGATGTCCCATAAAAATGCGTGAGTCTGAAATGGGTTAATTGGGTCACTTCACGCTATCAGAGTTATAGTTAAAGAGGTTTTACAGGAAATGGTAATGCTTTATTGAGATCTAGGCAAATATTGAATATGCAACAATCGCAGAACATGGCGTCCCAGAGGAGGATTTAGAATAACAGACCAAGTTAACCCTTAAAGCGCCATCTATAATTTGCGGCAGACGACAATTTCAAATGTTGATGCTTTTTTTTTCAAAAATAACGAATAAGGCATTATGTTTCATGAGAATCGTCTGCTGACAGACGATTCTCATGAAATTTCATACCTTATTTGTCCTCTACTGCAGTCGTGATTGGCGCTTTAAGGGTTAACTCTTTGCCTACTGATGGCTATTTTTGTTTGTTTGTTTTGTTGCTTTACGTTCAAAGTCAACAGCTTTGGTCATTGCGGGACGGTCAGTTCACCTAACCACACTTTTTCCTGGGCAGGCTTGAACAAGCGGATAACCCCTACCGATGGCTAATTCTGCATGTTTTTGTAGATTCAAAATCACTATTTTTGAAAAAAAAATCTTTCAGGAATACCTCCAGAATTTCGGATCCAAATCAGGAGCGACATTCTGTCTGGCCTGATCTGGATCTAACACGTTTGCAAAGGATATCAGCAAACGACACTAGTAGGTGTAGGTTAACCATGCAGACCAAGATCAGACTCCTAACAACGCGGCGATCCATCAAGGTCTCCATTTTTGATGACACAATTTCAATTTCAAACAATACAAAACCCGTCCGACCCCACCCCAGCAATTTGATATGGGCAGATGGAAATGTTTGTATTTTTTGTACCGTTACTTGCCGAATGGGCATAATAAAAATAGTTATGTCCATTCCACGTCTATTTACAAGCACAATTAAATTTCTCTTTGTCATATGGGACAATATCAGCTGTTATCGGTTTTATCTGACCGATTATCTCCCTTGAATATTGACCACTCTCGCAACTTACCTGTTGAAATCTGTGGCATCAATTACACAGAAAAGTATACAAACCTTTAAATAAATTATTAATAACTAACTTATTATTAAGTTGTCATTATTTTATAAGTTATCAAAAGAAAATTTAATATTTTATCTTTACAATGATATAAACAAATATGAAATAACTAAATTTTTATGCTAGGTTTACACTATGTTCCCGGCAGCCACGGCAGTCACGGTAGCCAGAAACGTAGCTCGCCGTGATGTTTTTAGTCATTTTTGTCTTTGTGTTCAAGTTCTGTTAAGTCTCACTACGTTTTCTCACGGTCAGTCAAGGTCTGCCGTGCCAGGGACTCGCCGGCGCGCTACGGTCTGTCACGGATGGTTCTACGTTCCACTCCGGCCTGCCACGTTCTGTTGGGACCTCTCACGTTGTGTTACGTTGCGATCAAGTTCTGCTACGTCTATCAAGTTGTGTCAAGGAACGTGGGCGATGAATGGTGTTTGAACCCCAATATGCCCACGGTATAAAGAGGAGGTCCACAAAGCTGCTGCAAGCGTTATATTATGCACCCTTGATCAAAAACATCATTACATGTAATGGCAATGAAGAAGCCGATTTCATATTTATATAATTGCTAGGAGCTGCGGCAGAAAGTAGGCCACCAGCAGTTGTGTAGAAGAATGATCGTCTAGCAGGAAGGTTAAAGACGGATGCTAAGTGCAGACATGTTTTTCGGAAGAACGATTGCAACAATTGGGATATTTCTCACTTTTTATAGCAAGAGAGCTTCGCATCGAAGATGTCAACGATTTTCAGGCCTCAAAAGCTCTTCGAAACTGTTCGATGAGAGTCTTGAAACAATAACACCAGCCATTGGTATCAGCATTAACCCTTTGTACTCTAGTTACTTATTTATGAGTGTTTTTTTAAACACAAAATATTCTAATGAAATGGCGCACAATGCAGCATTTTATCAATGTCTACACTGACTGATCTTCAGAGAAATAAATGCAATATTCTGCCACGGGAAATTATAACCTATGACCCCCTCGATAGTACAATGAAACTACCCAAGTCTTTATTGTATTAAACCAGAAGAAGAAGAAAAGGGTACAAAGGTTTAATTGCACACACAAATGCACGCATGCACACAAACACGAATTCGGTAATGATTATTTCTACCCTTGTCACTACTTTCCTCCTCAGATGCACTTATCTGAGATTCTTAGACTCCATGTTCAGGTTCGAGCTGTGGGGTCGGGTTAGGAAAACGTGGCAGACCGCAACAGAACTTGATAGACCTTGACAGACCTTGGCAGACCTTGGGTTGCCGTCTCGTAACAAGCCGTCCCGCTACGGACATACTCCAAGTTGTCTTAAGGTCTGTTACGTTCTGTCACGTTTTGTTGCGTTCTCCCCGTTCTACTAAGGCACATTTAAGTAGGTCAACTCCTCCGTGGCTGCCGTGGCATTTTTTTTGACTGTTTAAAAATCTGTCCCGGCGATCACGGCGAGCTACGTTTGTCGACCCCGTTCCCCTACGTTGTGTTACGGTCACCCCGTTTCGTCCACGGTGGCCGAAATCGTGACTGCCGTGGTCGCCGGGGACATAGTGTAAACGTAGCATTAGTTTTGTCAAATTGTTCATCTTTTAAACTGGTAAAATCCCATTTATTTCAATGTAAATTGAATGAAAATGCTTAGGGTGAGCATTTTATGGCCCATAAATAATCATGTTCTGATATTTTCCCAATGTTTTATAAGTTATAAATGGTATCTCTATCATCCAACAATATCAACCATATAAGTTTCATAGAAATAAATTACATTTTAGTTCTGTCATTTTTAGGTTGAAAATTGAGTTTAAGCGCCTTCTTACCAGAGCGGAGAAAATGTCTAAGTTCGAATATTGTGGATCTGTAATGCTTCCACAATATGCGATATGCTTGCTTAGGTAATGTTGAGAAATCTTAACAGGATTTTAAAAGAAAGGGGAAACTTAGCTGATTGGGAGACATGATTATGAAAAAAATCTAAATTTTAGTAAAATTAAGAAAATAACAATAACCATATCTTATCGCCGAAATAAAAAATAATTTGATTTCAAGTTGCTTCAATTTATTTTTTAATTTTAATCTTAAGTATAACAATTATTATTATTATTATTATTATTATTATTTAACTATTGTTAATTCATTGTTGTGCTTGACTCGAGACCGAGAGGCCGCGGGTTCGAGCCTCACCGGCGTCACTGCGTTGTGGTCCTTGAGCATAGCTTAGTACTGGTTCAACCCAGGAAGACCCGTCCCTGTTTAACTGATTGTTGATGGGACGTAAAGATTCAAATCAAACAAATTATTTAACCTATTTGCCTATTTATAGCAAAAAATTATAGCAAGAGAATATTCGTACTTCGGTTTCACAACGGACAGGCGGCAATCGAAAATACTTATCCTATCGACGAACGTAGATCAAAATAGTTAAAAACAGAGTTTTCGATTGCTATTTGTCGCCCGACTGGTGACAAATGGCAATCGAAAACACTTTTTCTAACCATTTTTGATCCACGTTCGTCGATAGGATAAGTATTTTTGATTGCCGCCTGTCCGGTGCGATTCTGGTGACAAACGATTTTGAGACGCCCATAACGGGATATGCGATAATCCAAGGTGTCAGATAATCCCTGGGGCTATAGGTTTTATCTTGGTCCTAATACAGTTTTGACGGAATAAACGACTCTGTGTGTGGCGCCTAAAAAATTATGCATAAATTCAGATACCCAGACTAATCACAGCAGCGTTCATGCACAGTACACCCATCTTACTAGTTTTGTCATGCGGCGTCTCGTCAGGGTCTTTACTGCTCAGTATAAAACCTTTATTCTGTCATACTACCAAATCTGTCATGCTCAGACTACACAAATAGTTTCGTTTGCAAGTACAGTAAAAGACATGCATATATTATGCCGATGAGTCCATATATTGGTAATGAGTTCTATAAATGAAGCATAAGCAACAGTGTAGATCCAGATACTTCATAACAAGACATCTCTCCGAGCCTGCATTGTTTGCAATATTGAACATAAACATAATTGTAAACTAATATTTGAGTTTTAAGTGAGGCCGTTCAGCGCAAAGGTTCTGGTGAGATCGCACAGCGCAGTCTGGCCTGAACCATTGCTGTTTGCGTTCCATATGTGTCGGTTAGAAATTCCCAGAAGGCATATATTTAAACAAACACCGTCATACCAAGCTGATCGGGGTCAGTGAGGACTAGAACTGACCAAAAACAATTTATAAAAGGTAAAGGTCTTTCAACAGCAAACAGCAATGGGCTGATCAGACTGCGCAGATAAATTATTATGCGCATATGTTGTTCGCATATATGGTTAACTGAAAAGTAATGCTTAAACATAGCATCTGGGCAGTGAAGACAAGAAACTGCTATGTGCATGTAATATATGCACAGACTGACCTGCTCCATTAAAATACGCTGTTCGCGTATGGTTAAAGAATCTGGCAGTCGTCACAAGTTTGTGATGTGGTCATTTCTTATTGACACAGCGGGAACTCAGTGGGAGATCGCTCATCTGTGTTTAAAGTGTGAAAATAGCTGATAAGGATTTGGCCTAAAGCGACAGCTCTCGTGAATTTTGGCGCATTTTCCTGTGTGCATTATATTCCTATATTATGTTTTTTTAACTTGAAGCGAAGACGCTGATCAGACATTTTTGTCAACTTCGGACCCAGTCTTTACAGATGTCAGCTGATTTTATTTTAGAAGCAAATGTACATTGTGGATCCAGATTAAGAACGAGTATAGTAAAGTTCACACCATATCGGGTCCACATTCCTGATAATTCGTTATCTTATTATCTTTGATAAAAGCCAGAGTACCACTTTCAACGGTACACATGTACTCAAAGAACTGCCTTAATTTATTTTTATTTATTTTTTATTTATTAGTACAATAAATGAGACGGTTCTTTTGAACGCCCAAAGCAAACCTTAAAATGTTGGATAAGAAAATATTAAGTAAGTAAGTAAGTAACGACTTTATTTAGTGAGGGTAACCATTCACAATATTATGCTGATTTTTTTTTATCTAGACCTATAATTCTAGATCTATACCGAGAGAAGACTCAAATCAGGCTGCGCATTTACAATACTGATACGGGTAAACTTTTGGGAAAACATCATTATATTAATTTTCTCTTCCTTCTCATATAATAGTGTTCTGAAATAATTCAGATTAAAGAATATTCTGTTGCATGATCACTCAAAACGATGATCTTAATTATAATTGCTGTCGTTAAAACAGGTGTCAGTTTCTTAATCTTTGATACACGGGGGTTAATATTGACCTCATTAGATCATCGTATTGAAAAGTCTAGAGGAAACTGAAAAAAAATAACCAGACCAAATAAGCATATATCCAGCCCCCTAAAAGTGGTCCTGCTAAAACCTTTTTGGCCTAAAAAGTGTCATGGCCGTACCGCCGCCGACGGCCTTGTTTGGTGAAGTTGTGTTATTGCTAAATCACTGGGGAAGCGCAGACTGGTCTGCGCCTTTGTTGTTCTCAAACCCCCGAAGAGAGTTTTTCTCACGTCGTGGCCCACATAATTTTTTATCAACATTTAGACCCTTAAAGCGCCAAGAAAAAATACATCTGAAAATGTCGTCTGCTGAAGTCGTCCGCTGCAAAAAATTGCCAAACATTAATGATGAATTTAAGTATAGAAGCAAACAGTGTGGACCCAGAACAGACTGCTCCTATAGGAACAGTCTGATCTGGGTCCACACTATTTGTCATAGAGGCTTCTTACACATTTCAGCAGACGAGAAAAACAGACGACTTTTGTTGCGATTGGCGCTTTTAGGGTAAGTACTCAAGTGCTCATGTGCTGTTTTAAGACTCAACTCAGAACACACGAATAGTGGACAAACATTTGGATATGAAAAACATTTTTCTTGATTTCAATCAGATGCATGCATACTCCTATTTGAAGCAAATTTTAAAAGCACAATTTAAGTTACATTAATGAAAATTCTATCCAACAATTCTGGTAAAGACGGTATAAAGGCCTCTTTCGTCAGACAAAAACCATCGATACCTGGACTGAGATACAATCGATTTCGCGATATAGTCGCCGCGGTGTAAGGGGGACAATTGACTTATCGATTATCTAGGTGATCAAGAACCATAACTGAACTGTTAAGTCGAGCCATAGTTCTATTTGTAGAGATGCAATAACAGAGAACACGATGAAGCTTTACTCATATGCTGGAGAATCAAATGCTTCTGATTTCTGCGCTGTGACTTAAGTTGTTACCCTTGTAAATAGGGAGTAACGGATAGGGAATATCCTCGTTCTTTGTAACTTAAGCTTAAACGGAACTTACGGAATTTCTTAAAGCCTTCCATAAAGCTAGCATATCCTAAAAGATGAATTTGATACATTGTATATACATTTAGCACGGATCCTATATTAATATAGGGTCCATGCTTTCAGCGACGACAGCTAAAATTTAGAACAAAATCAGTGGAACAAATGAAACTAAACTTAGGCACTCAGGGCTTTATATTTAACAGTGCATAAAAACCTCTTTTAGTCATAAGATAGAACTTCCTTCTTTTTAATGCTACAGCTTTGAAATTTGGCAGACTGGTGCCATGAAAATACATAAATATTTCAAATATATTCTTTCCCAGCTAATTTTTATGATATTCTGGCAAAAACATTTAACTACCATTAAAACGGAATAAACCGGTCCAATCTATAAGAGTGAGTAATTCCATTCGGCTTAAATGAGTTGATAAAATAATCTGCGCCCTCTGTAAAACGAAGAGCTGAGTATTTCATCGTTAACTGTGATTTCCCAGATATTTATAATCTTAATCGATCTTTTGATACTATGTCCACTGTCAGTATAAAAGCTGACGATGATCAGTCACATCATTTTTGAAAATGTATAAAAGCTGCACAGTGAGATAACTTTGTGATGTTCTTGTATTAAAGTGGATATTATAAACGAAAGCAAGTATATATTGTTGTGCATCCTGGGTTATTTTGCATGCTATTTTATGGGCTGATTTTTTTCTAAAAAATGTGTTACTTTCAGAAATACCATCACAGTGTCAAAGAGTTTGACACCAGCAGGAAAAGGTGAAGCTATTTACAAGGCTTGCTTATAAAACTTGAATGGTTCAAGATAATTTTTTGAAAACAGTGTCATCATATGGAACAAGGGTAGCTTTAGAAGAAAAATATTCTTGTAGTACATAATGTACATGTTAAGATATATTTTTTATAATAAGGTGGGCTTTTGAAAATAGCATTATTCAATGAAAGAATGCTACCTTTTGAAAATAGCGCATTCTACGGTACAATAGTAGCTTAAAAAAAAGTATTGTTATCAAATGGTGCAAGATCAAATTTTTTAAAAGTGTCATTTTACGGTTAAGATACGCCTTACAATAATAGCGCCACCCAACGGTACAAACTTTTGAAAAAGTATGTTCCTTTTATGGCACAAAGTTTGCTTTTGCATTTTGGCATCCTAATAATCTATGGGCCCGGCGGGGTCACCATGCATCCCCTAAGGGCTCTCTGGGGTTGATTAAAATATTGTTCATTGGACACCTCTGATTAAGAATCAACGTGTCAATACTCGATATCCTGGGTCCCATCCATCACTTTGGATGGTTTCAACACGTACGGCCGCCATGAAAAAAAGACAAATGCCTATGTAGTGTAATATCAGCCTCCTAACATCTGCTATGCTTACTTTTATGAGCAGAACATATATATTTAAGATCCTCAACCCAATTTCTGATATAATAAAGCTATTTGTAATGTCTAAACGGCCTATATTAAATATGGCGGCCAATTCAAAATACAAATTTTCCATATTTTCGTTAATTTTCAAAGAAATTCCACGAGTTAAAACAATATCAATTATAGCTACATGTTTGAGCCATTGTTAATTTTGGAGATATATTAACTGTCCGCATTACTTTAATCATGAAGTATTGTATTTATAGAAAAGTCATCATCTTCATAATAATGGATATGCTGTATACAATGTTACTCATCCTGTTTAATAAGTAGACAATTTTCCTGTAAGTAACATAACTACGAACACCTCTGTTTGCATTTTCGCACTGCTATTGGAATGAAGTTTACTTAGTTAAAACAAAATTGACATCCGAGTCCAAAGTTGCCTCTGCAGAATCTGTACAATATATTAGCAACCAACCAACGAGTTGTTGCCGCGAAGCGGCAACAACGAGGGTTGGTTGCTGTTACGATTAGAGGCTCTGTTCTGTTCTATTCATCTGCTATATGAAGGCCTGATTTCCGTTCTGTCAACCGAGAGTTCCGGTATCTATACGGAGTCGATTCGATCGAACTAAAAACCTTATTCTACCGTTGAAAAATGTGCCATAAACATCATGAACATTGAAAAATACAAAAAGTAAAAGTGAATCCCGAAGATGCTAGTTTTGTTGATATTTAAGTTGTATTTTAGCCCAGAGACTTAGGGATTTTTTCGATCACCAGGAGCTTGAACGTTAACGATAGCTCTTTCAAGCAAGCGGCTGTGTGATCCCCATGACGTGACGTCACAATACTTCTAACGGTACGTCACGACGTAACGCCAACTGACACGTGCATCGTCGCGCCTTTGAAAGAGGCAGCGGCATGGGATTTCCAACAATGCGATATGTGCGACCAGCTAAGACTCAGATCAGCCTGCGCATACACGCAGTCTGATCAGAGCCTTTGCTAGTCGCTTGAATTCTCTATGCGTGTTATGCTATTGACTGAACATCGTTAAGGAGGTTGCACAGGCTCGTCTGAGTCTACACTTGTCAAGCCGTGTCCCTTTTTCTCCTTTTGGCTTATTTTTCTTTGAGTGTACCTCTGATGCGACAATACCAAACGTTACGCATGTCATAAATAGACCTTCACAAGGTGTTTAAACAAGCAATCACAGAAATATGGGTTATGGGTCGCGTCGCGAGAAAACCTAAGGTAGTTGCATTTCAACAACAAAGGCGCAGACCAGCCTGCGCGGACACCCAGTCTGATCAGCGACTTTGTTGTTCAATCTCTGGAAAGTATAATTGATAAACTTGCTATACACACAAAATTTCAGCATTCTAGCTAATCTCTGTAACTGAGCAGGTTGGTTTGAGGCTTGCATGGTCGAAAACCCCGAAGACAGGTTTTCTCATATTGAGACTCATTTATCAAAGCCATGGTAATTTCTGTGATCCAGTTTTGTTTTGCTTTTTTCTTCTTATTATTATTCTAAAGTTTAAAACGTTGTGAATTCTTATAATATGAACATCGTGAGCCCATGTCTAATCCGTTAAGGATATACAAGGACTGCCTGTCAAAGTAACGTGCTGACGAAAAAGGTGAAAATCGTAACTGTCTAAAAAGGATTTTGTCCTGCATTCGATTTCTCACTCCACAAGGAAAATCTTTTCTGGCAAAAAAAACATGATCCAAAGCGACTGCAATCTAGTCCAAAACGCATTAAAACCCATTAAAACGACCATAGAAACGCTCAAAATAAAAAAAAATATCGGGGGAGACCCCTAACGATAGGGATGAATGATTACCCATTCGTGCTCTCCACCCTTTCGTGCCTTCGGCACTCGATGGTTTCCTCCGTCGGACCACTTTGAAATACATAGTGACGGCCCTGAGTCTGAGCTGACCTCAAGGCGCTTAGAACTGTATGTGACGTTTTCTTGTTTGTTTTTTTTTCACTTTCCCATAAGGTGATCTGGGTCAGGTGTGGTACTAATTGTATCGATTCCTGACATTTGCCGTCTTCCTTATTATTTATACTAACACGAGTACCGACTCACAAGAAATACCGTTTACTGGGCTATCCTCTCAGATCAAATAGTGGTTGGTTGCCCATTAGGTGTGCCTATTTCATATTATTCACAAATGGGTCCTTGCTTTGTATTTACCTAATAAAATTAATTGTCTTTCAGAATCTGAGGTGATTTTTTTCCATTAATTACAAAGTCATCTTCATAATTATTGTCAGACTCCTCTGAACCGGTCAGGTACCTAAGGCATGCATTCAGTGTCTCCATCAAACCGAAGGGGGCATCGTAATGCTATCACTACTAGTCAGCTATCCATGTTCATTTGTTGTATGTGAAACTTCCATTATGGGTGTATCTATCCTCCTCCAAATAGTCATACTCACAAGTTACTTTAGAGAGTCGTGGTACATACAATACGAATTGACTAACATATATTTAAGCCACGGGTCCAATTGTATCTCGAGGGAGGTCAGTATGGCCCTTTGTGGAATACGTTGTTGACTCAGAAAATAAAATTAACAGGATCCCTCCATCCCCCCCCCCCACCGGAATTTTCAGGATCTGCGCTTGTATCACCCAAAGTCGAAGAGACATAGAATACACACCTACCAAGGCACACACAAACAAAATCAGTTAACTCTCTATTCCAGACAACTGCCAAGCTTGAAAGGGAAAGAGGAACAACATCTACCATATACAAATACATGTGCGGATCGAGAGGGGGGTAGGGGATCCGGAACCCCCTGGAAGATCACAAGTATTATGGGTTTCTATAGAAATTAGCATTTGGACCCCCACTGGAAAAAGTTGGACCGCCCTGGAAAATGTTGAACCCCCTCTGGATCCTTGGAAAAGTATAGTTTTCTCTGTAATAAAACCACTGGAGCCCCTCTGTAAACTGTAAAATAAGTTGAGTACTGAAGGAGAGAGAGAAAAAACTTTACCCAGACTGTTTTTTGATCGTCGGGCCTGGACCCCTGCCCCCCCCACCCCTCCTAAAAAAATCCTGGATCCGCGCATGAAATACGACATACACAACAGCACACAACGATATCAACTAAGACAAGGAATCGCAACTGCAAAATCTCTGTAATGCATCATTGAACAAGACACTTTATCCGCTGCTTAGTGTTGATTCAACCCAGGAAGACATGGAATTGCCCCCAGATGTAAGGTTACATCCATTTGACAAACGTTTCAATTCATTCGTCTGTCCGACTGCCTGTTTTTTTATTATTTTTTTTATATAATAGTTTGCCTTTTAGACTGCTTCTCCCGATCTGCTCTTACAGATTATTTCCTACTTGTAGCTGCATTGCAAACTTTCAGATTTGGTCAAAGATGACGTCAAGACATTTTAAGAATGTCAATAGCGGCTATCTTTGAAATACGAGTAGATTTCCAAACAACATTAATTTTCGACCATTTTTGCCCCATACATGATATGCGAATTAAGCTTAACCTGAAACCTCGAGTGGAACATCATTCAAGTCCCTTTCAATGGAAACGTTTCCAAAACCAAAGTGGCAACCTTCTTGAAAAATGGAATTTGTTTTCCAGGCCGCAATCATTTAATATCAGATCATTGAATAGATCCAGAATGGTTTGAAATACTGACGCCAGGCATCTGTCCATGGCATACATTATTTACTTCTCCACGTCTTTCCATTGAGCTGAGCTTTTGTCTTGTTTGTCAAGCATAACCAATCTATCGGTAAGGACGTCAATCTTGAAAATTGATATTTGGCTTTGAATCACGACCTAAACTCTTTGCTTGCTACGAAGCAATACATATATAAGTGTCGTCTACCAAGGTCGTCTGTTGCATCTATATAACATCACAGGCTGATTTCAGCATACAGGCAAACAGTGTGGACCCTGGACAGACTGCTCCTAGATATAGACGTATTAAAGGGAACAACAGAGACCACACACAGCAGGCGATACTTAGTCACCATTAGCAGCCGAGGAGTTTTGTATGAAGTATAAGATATGTTCAAATGGTCACATGGTGGTGACCTTGACTATTCTCCTAAATCGCGTGTCAAATTAACCCTGTCCCGCCATTCAGGACTCTTGTCGCCTTCTCCTCTCGTCTACTTATGTTCCCAGGCAGCCTATATTGCGAACCGTGAATATGGTGTCGGATCAGATTTCTTCCAAGCGACCAGTTTGATCATGGTTCATAGTGTTTGCCTTCATGATAAGATCTAGTCTGAAGTGAACTTAAATATATGCAGCAGTCGAAAAGCAGACACCATTTTCAGAACCAAAATATTGACGGGCTAAGGAGTATTCTACAATATTGCATGGACCATTGGGATATTGTGCATATTCAAATGTATTCAAACGGTGACCTCATCAAACCAATACGACCCACAGTCATAAACTTATCCCAAAGGACATACCATATGGATCTGAAATTGTTCATTAAACAACAGGTCCCAAGGTTATAAAACTCATCTCATGCTCAACTCAAATGAACATGGAATTTTAAACGCTCATAAAATCTAAAATGCTTAACAATAAAGACTTGTTTTGCTTTCAGATGCTCAGATTAGTATTTATCATGCTCATAAATAATAAAAAGCCAAAAATTGTTGGCATTTTAACGTTTATAACCATGATAAAGTTCATGCGCAGTTGAGTTGAGCACAAAAAAGTCCCAGATCATTCCTAAAAGCAATTGAGTATGCTGAGATTGGTTCAATCGTTTTGTCACGGCGACCGATATTGCGACCGTCGTGAAAAAATGTGGTATTTGCGCCGATCTTAAGACTAGAATTTTTCAACTTTTCAGGAAATATTGTGTGGATCATTCGGTAGGTTCAGATATGTTCTAATGCAAATGTCTATGCATTCAATATGACTGCCATGATTGTCATAATGTAAAGGCATTCAATTTAGAAAATAATTTGTGGATCTATTGCATTTACCTGTTTTGACACTATTATACCATTTGTTTGCCATTCGTTCGATGCGTCGGTGGGCCAGCCTGCGATATGTTTCTGTTTGCTTGTATGCTGCATATGTGATTGTTCCGTACATATTTTAACTTTCAGCTCTCAGTGGAAAATGAATTTCGACAAATAAATGCGCGTGCTTTGTTATTGTTGCGTGTTTATTACGTTCTGATGGTTATTAAATAATACACTTTTACCTAGGGAAATCAAACATACATGAACGAGTGAGTGAATAGGGAATTGTTTTATAATTATGCAGCATAACAAAATCGGTCGAATGTTTGTCCGACTTTTAACTATTATTATATATAGTATCACGTCGCACAACCGGCTCCTTTGAGGACAGATCACTGACATTGTTGATAGCTTCAATTTTTGAGGTCGCATGAAGGGTAGGTAATACTTTCAGGTATGCTAAATTCGAGAATCACTTTAGTATTCTATGGCGGATGAGTATACTTGTTGGTGTTGAGAGATCCTACATTATAAAAACAAGTCAACGTAAGAGCTCTCGCAAAAAGGCAAACTGAGTTTTCCCATTAAAAGTCACAAAGTTTGTTATCTGCTCAGGGTATGATCTGAGTGATACCCAAGATGGATTTAAGTGTTGGAGAATGGGATTTATATTTTGTGGTAAACATCCTCACCTCCTGACAAGAATTCAGGTGAGCGATCCAGGGCCCATGTGCCCTCTTGTTCTAAAAGTGACAGTTACAATGGTTTATGCATTAATGGATTTCAAATAAACATGTTTGGGTTATAATGGAACAGTAGTATTGCTAAGTAAAATATATATATATATATATATATATATATATATATATATATATATATATATATATATATATATATATATATATATATATATATATATATATATATATATATATTTCTATTTTCCCACATGTGTTCTATCGATCATTGACCTACAACATGGCTGGCCTATTGTTCAAAGGGAAGTACATTTGTAACTATTGGTTGAGTGGGAACTATAAATTTGAGTCAGCAGAATTCGATTTTATTAAGGTACTGGATTCACTCAAAGACGACAGGTGCATGTAGATGAAAAGTTACTGATTTTGTCTAAAGTTCAATTTGAAGTGGCTGTCTTTGATGATAGATGAGATATTTTAGTGTCTAACATTGATGAAAGATCAAAACTTTAGAAAACTACTTGAAATTTTGTAAATGTCGGGACGTCATTTTGCTTAGCGGGGAAGCATGTCATAGGTTGGATTTGGGCTGAAAAAAGGTCACAGAATGGAATGCTCTTGTTTCTGTATGTCATCTACTCACCTTTGCCCTGATGTTACCCATTTCCATTCATTTTCCTTATACCTGTCTGCTAGTACACTAATGCTAACTGCATGTACCGTTATATGCATTAGCAAACGCGTTGTGCAGCGAAGTTGCAGACTTCGCGAAGTTGTAGGCTTCGCTGTACTGCTTTGGCGTTATAGACGTTTTATTTAAAGATGTAAAGAATGTCATTTATGCCATTAAATGCAATGGATGCAAAAAACTTTATAGTGGTCAAACAGGCGATAAATTAAGCCTCTGTCTGCTGCCTTGAACACAACAAGGAGTGGTCAGATTCTACCAGGAAACTCCGTGAGAGCTACTGGATTCGGCGTCTGAATATTCTGTGTCCATTTGGCATCAACAAGGGTGATTGACTCTATCTGGTCATATGGTAGAACACCCGGTAAGCTGTGTTGTTGTGGACAGTCTTTCAGGAGCCAAGACATGTTTTAGACTTCTGTTCTACACAAATTTTCATACAATACATTTCTTGCCAATCTTGCACACTGTGTTGCCAGAATGAACATTTTGTACGCTGTGTTTAATTCGGAAATATTGTGCAGTCATATTTGTGAAAATCCACGCATAAGACTGGGCCCTTTTTTGGGTGTAAATAATCACATAATTCATGTATATAGTTATATTTTGTTAACTATCCATCTAATGTAGTGTGTCTTGAAACTCTGATAAAGGCGAAAGCTGAAAGCGCTTAGTTTCAAAAATTTTTAGCACTGTTTTTGATTTATATCCGTTTATATTTATTTCTCAAATCAATTTAGCATTCTTTACTGGATCCAGTGCCACAGGAAAGATATCTCGTTTGGTGCATTAGCCTATTTCTCTCTCTCTCTCTCTCTCTCTCTCTCTATATATATATATATATAATATATATATATATATATATATATATATACAGAGGGATATAGTGAATCAACTGAGCCGATAGATGCTGTAAATATTTTGCCTCTAGCGAGATTCGAACCCACGACCTCGGCAACACCGCCTAGCACTACACCAGACATCAACGCTACCAACTGCGCCACTGAGTCATCCCCAAAAAAGGATGTTCAGGAAGCGCTGATATTGATGACGACTGATGCAGTACACGTCGTATATTGGTTCTTTTTCAATGGATGGCATCTATTTCGTTCGCAAGTGAAAGCCTGATGGATCCAAGGATACAAGTGAAATTAGATAAATATCAGAAGTGCGGAAATATAATTTCACAAACATCATTGCTTTCGAGCTACACAGGATCAGAAACTGATGCAGATTCAGACAGTAGATAAATACAGAGGGATATAGTGAATCAACTGAGCCGATAGATGCTGTAAATATTTTGCCTCTAGCGAGATTCGAACCCACGACCTCGGCAACACCGCCTAGCACTACACCAGACATCAACGCTACCAACTGCGCCACTGAGTCATCCCCAAAAAAGGATGTTCAGGAAGCGCTGATATTGATGACGACTGATGCAGTACACGTCGTATATTGGTTCTTTTTCAATGGATGGCATCTATTTCGTTCGCAAGTGAAAGCCTGATGGATCCAAGGATACAAGTGAAATTAGATAAATATCAGAAGTGCGGAAATATAATTTCACAAACATCATTGCTTTCGAGCTACACAGGATCAGAAACTGATGCAGATTCAGACAGTAGATAAATACAGAGGGATATAGTGAATCAACTGAGCCGATAGATGCTGTAAATATTTTGCCTCTAGCGAGATTCGAACCCACGACCTCGGCAACACCGCCTAGCACTACACCAGACATCAACGCTACCATATATATATATATACACACACATTAATGAATAAGATTGAGGATATATGCTAAATTAGTGTTTTCGATATTGAGATATTTTGTAATGGGATTGCAAGAGGTGTTCGTTTGCCATATTTTCACAAAACCGCATTGGGGAGCGCAGTGGCTCAGTGGTAGAGTGATTGACTCGAGACCGAGGGGCCGCGGGTTCGAACTTCACCGGCGTCACTGCGTTGTGGTGCTTGGGCAAGACACATTTATCCTAGCTTAGTACTGGTTCAACCCAGGAAGACCTGTCCCTGTTTAACTGAAAGATTGTTGATTGGACGTTAGGAATCAAATCAACAAAACAAATCTATACTCATATCCATTCATAGTGTATTCTATGTCATTTTCCACGCTTTTCATCAAGTCATACAGTGAGCATAAATACAAGCAACATTTAGCATGTTGATTGTATATCTATTCTTTGTAGGACACTTGTCATGTACTGCTTTGACGTCGTCGACGTTTTATTCACATTATTTCAGTTCAGAGTCACCATGTAGATCATCATTAAAGACCATCGGTATTTGTAGTATCTTGAAGTTTGTCCATATTTGAACCACCCGTCCAGTGACATCACCATGTCGCATCACAGCGTATTCAAGATTTTCTGGAAGTCTTTTTAATGTTTGTTCAATGAGGTACTTATTGGTGAGCAAGAAAAAGAATCCATTAATCATATGAGAATGGGATAGGAAAAAATCCGTCCCTCACGATCCTCGTTTTTCATCACTAGGCAAGCCTCGTAATGCCAATTGGTGATCATTCGGACGGATTGTTACTATCCCACCCTCACACTCATGATGAATTCTTATAGTCCCATTCCCTGGTAAATGGCCTATTTTAAACCAAACAAGCTCCTTTTCAAAAATTGTCACTCCCCAGTACATGACCTATGTTATAACATAACACAATTTGTCTACAGACGCACTTTAGAAATATGTCTATTCATATTTCAAAATCAATCACCCGAGCTAATTATTAGGACACGTCTCAGACGGACAGCAATTTCAACAAGGCGAAGGCAGCGAACTAGTCAATATTCCACAATTGCGTTTTTTTTTTCAAACAAAAAAGGAAGGTTATATGACCTTAACAAACACATGTCTCAAAGTCTCCACCATATAGAATAACATTTCTTGCACACCAATATATGATATCTGATATTTTATCCTGGGTTAAAATCTTGTATTCTTATTCAGGAGTGTTCATTGGTTGTATTGGAACTCACGCACATGGTCGTAAAGTGACGTCAATGTTTAGTCAAAGTAAAGTCATCATGTGATATTGCATCTCCGCGTATTAGCGACTTCTGGAAGCGTATTTTAAGATATAAAAGCCAATGTTGAGCAAGACAAAGATTCCATTAAAATATGAGCCAGTGCATGAGATGTCCAACAATGTGGCATTTTGACATGTGTATACTCCGACGAGTCTCTGCAGTCTCCTTATCAGCTTAGAAACTCCAAATTATGTTCAGTCAGAACAATAATAGTATACTCAAGCGACTAGCAAAGGCTCTGATCAGACTGCGTGTATGCGCCGGCTGATCTGAGGCTTTGCTGGTCGCACATACCACATTGTTGGAAATCCCATACACTGGCTTATTTATTATTTGTGTGAGGGTGGGATATAAAATCTGTCCATCAGGATCACCGGTAGTCATCACACGACAAAGACTGAAACTATAGCCTTGTATAGTCTGATCATCTGGAAGTACAGTTTTAACCAGTGATGATTATGTTAGCCCTCAATATTAGTGACATTTGGACTTGTGCAGATGCCCGTTGAGTACATTTGCAGCTGCTCGTGAAATATCATGTCAAGATCATACAATCTTAGTTGTTCTTTTACAAGCCAGGTCATCTCAAATATAGCATGATTATTATCACCGCGAGTAAAAGTAAAGAAAGAAGGCAAAGATAAGGAATCGATACAATCAAACACCTCACCTGACCCAGGACACCACATCGGAAAGTAACAAATACACAATAAAACATCACACACAAGAGAGCCAAGAGGTCAGCCCTTTCCCAGCAGGTGACCACAAGACTACAATGAACAGTCAAGAAAACACGACAAACACGAAACACAAATAATAGACTAGAACAATTAAAAATGAGATAGAGCTTTTTTAGAAGTAGACCCCCGCTAATTTTTCTACGTTTTTTTCTCTCTCATTTCTAATGTTTACATCAATATTAATAAATTAAAAAATTGTATAATTTCACATAATGACTATTGAGTAAAGTAAAATGTGTTAGCTTTAAGTTGGTACCTAGTGTGATAGTCTAAGAAACTGAGCAGCTACGATATGAGTAATTTTGTAGGTACACCCCTTTTAATTTTATTACCATTTATCTCTTATTTCAAAATTAATATTCAAGAATATAATCATGAAATGAATTTGCATATCCAATCATGGCATAAAATGTGTTGTCTTAGCATTTATTTGGTACCAAGTTAATTAGTATAAGACAATTACTAGATGAGATATATCCATTTTATTTTTTCTGCAATCTTTCTTTCTTTCTTTCTTTTAATGTTTCAATTAATATTAACAAATTTTCAAGATAGATTTATATATCAGACTATTTAGTCAGGAAAAAAATCAGAAAAGTTAACAAGTACAGGCATTTTGTGAAGAAAAGGGTTTGACACCTTGATTAGGGGTAATTGGGTATGCTGAATCCGAAAACCAATGTTGGCAAGCTGAGAAATGACATCTTAATGACCTAATTTGCATATTTTCAAAATGGCAGCCAAAAATCATGGAATTTGACATATTACTGAAATATTTTTCTTTTTCGACAATGCTTTAAATCCAAAATCATTAGTATTATGTCCTAAGATTGATTTACTGTTAGAGTACATTGTTTTGGTGGCAATTTACATACATATTGCAGGATAGTACCGTATTCATGGCAGTAAATGTCAGTTAAGTCTATAAAATCATATATAAATTTGCCTTATTCAGTATCATGCTATTTAAATGCTAGTTTTATTCATAGCACGATTTTGGACTAGCTGTTTACCAGCTTTTCAAGTAGTAAATAAGATAGAAGCTTTGATAATCAACAAGTCTTGTTTTAAAATAATTATGTCATAACGTCCATGCCCAAATATATGGTACATTTTGTATCTATATTAAGTAACAGCATGCACATTCCGTAGTACCCTAGGGTCTAATTAGACCAACCTTGCACCATCAGGAAGACTTTTAATTTGTGTCAAATTGTTTTGTGAGACCATTTAAATGGAAAAATATATTGCCCTAAAGAACAAACCAATCTGAGCTATGTGAAATTGCATGGTTTCCATGACAACGCATATTGCGCTTCTAAAGAATGGGGATGTCCCTACAAAAGTACATGTACTCATATCTCAGCAGCAACTCATACGAAACTTTTAAACATGGTACCAACTGAATGTTAAGACATAAGACTCATTCGATGTTAAGATATGCAAATTATCAATTCGCATTATTTGCCTATTCATATTATTAATGAAAACATTAAAAAGAGAAAAATCGTAAAAATTAGGGGGTGTACATGCAAATTTATCTACATCTCAGCTGCTTCCCAGCCTTGATGCCAATTTAATTCTAATGCATAACATGCTTACCTAATTGTCCAATATGTGAATTATCTAAAAAATGTACTCATTAATATTCATTAAATATTAGAAATGAGAAAAAATTAGAGAACAATTAATAGAATGTACATACAAAATTACTCATATCTCAGCTGCTATTTATCCATGATTTCATACTCACTTACTTTTTTTTAACTTGTTCCCAAATTAAAGTCCAGAAAAAGTTCTATTATAGAGTTGTTTGATACACAGCTCATTTAATTTGTTTATTAATGCGTAATTCTTTTAAGATACAACCTTATTGATTTTTTTTCCAATTTTTCTTTAGTTTTCTATAGTTTTATGAATATTCATGAATATGTTTGTTAAATGATTGTGCATCCGACCATTGGAATAAAATTATATGTCTCAGCCTTAATTCTATACTAAGATTAAGTGTCTATGACAATTAAAAGGTGAGATAGGAGTAATTTTAGAAGTACACCCCCACTAATTTGTCCAAGTTTTCTCTCTCATTTCTAATGTTTACATTAATATTAATACATTTAAAAAGTGGACAATTTCACATAATGACTGTTGAGTAAAGTAAAATGTCTTAGCTTTAAGTTGGTACCAAGTGTGGTAGTCTAGGAATATAGGCAGCTACGGTATGAGTAATTTTGTAGGTACACCCCCTTAATTTAATTGCCATTTTCTCTCACTTCTAACATTTAAAATCCATATTCAAGAATATAATCATTAAATGATTTGCATATCTGATCATGGCATTAAAATTGCTATGTCTTAGCATTTATTTGGTAGCAAGCGTGTTAGTTTAGGACAATAAGATGATGAGATATAGGTTATTTTGTAGATATACTCATTTTAATTTTTCTGCAATTTTTCTTACTTTGTTTATTGTTTTCATTAATATTCACAAATTTGTAAATTGGATTTGTATATTAGACTTTTGTGTTAAAGTACTATTAGTCAGGGGCCATAGGGACTCCCGTGCGACTTTGATGCCGATTTATGGTGACCTATGCCAAATCAAACTTAAGGGCATAACTAATGAAAATCGCCTGGTCACCCATCTGGGATTTACGTCTGGACGTCATAATGACGTCATCAAAAAAGCGTCTATTGTGTTAGTGCAATTTGCACGATATGTCCATTGTAAGCTATGGCGATCAAGATTTTCTTGCATTTTGTTTGCCAATTTCAGTCGAAATATACCAATTTATAATCTTAGGGGGTTAGTAATTTAAATTTAAATGTCGCCCATTTTGTTTTCGCGTCAGGACAAAACTATGACGTCAAAAAATGACGTCTTATATGTAAATACCATTATAAGCCTACCCATTGCCAACGTGTGGAAACATTCTTTTAATGAACTGGTAGCCTTCTCATGACTGAATACAAACACTTTTAAATTGTAATATACAATATATTTTCAGATAGGGTGAAGTCTTTTCGAGGTTGGGGCATAGACGCCATCACGATTTATGGTGAAAAAAACTGTGGAGTGAACGAAAAACAAACAGACTTTTTGATAGCAAACGGACGAAATTAAACCTCTTATGCTTATATATAGCTGCTTATCCTTAGCCTAAATAAAAGATAGTAGTAATAACTCATTGGCAAGAATAACCCACTATCAACCAAACTATAGTCCGATTTTGAACTTTGAGGGATAAGAAGTTCGCCGAGTTTAATATGGAAATCAGCATAAAAACCTCTACAAGTTACCCTTTTGTTCTTCGATAGCACAGGCAATAAAAAAAACTGTAACAATGTGTTTGACCTTCCACGTGCTACTAGGTAGAATCGTCCAATCTTTGATCCTTCATAGGTCAAAATTGGACTAAAATGCTCCCATGCGAGTTGAACATTTCCTGTACTTCAACAACAGCGAAGATTTGGTACCAGTAAAATGCATTTAAGCCCCCCTCCCCCCAGTGGCTTAGGCTGGTGTCCGTTCTAAGGCTGTGGTTCTGTTGTTGTAGATTTGTTGTTTATTGTTACTCCCATTTTGGGAGTCTGTAATTGTTCTATGTTTTGTTGTACGCTACTTTATGTCCATTCTAGTTTCGTAATCATCTAGATGAGGAAGAGAGAGCTGGTTGCTATGCTTAGTTTGATTTCCTGGTGTCTGGTGGTTGTTGTGTGGCTCTTCCTTTTGGTGCCATGGATTTGTCTGTAGTTTGTGATTGTGGTATTTCCTGATCATACTCACTAATTTTATAAGACCAACATGTTGATAAGGCTAAAGAAAGTCTGAATCTAAATAAAAATAGCTGCTCTAAAGTCATATGCATATTGATCACATACAATGTTCTTACACGAGTCCTCTTCTGCTCCACAGCAACACAAATCAGTACAAAACAAATTGTTAGCCTTGCACTTACACCGAGATGTTTCACATACAGACTTGCTGCAACTACATTTTATCAGCTGCAGAAGGGTTTCAGGGGCAGGAGGCAATGTGGTCATAATGGGAATATATTTATCACAGTCCCGCCTCCAGCCATAATTGTCAGGCATTGGTATGTCAGGATTAGGGTCAGGTGCGGATTTCCAAATGATGCATTGATATTGCGCACGTTGATACCTTCCAGAATCGCAGCTCTTGAAGGTGGTAGTTTTTGCGATTCAGCTTGTTTTCTCCTAAACATCCACCACCTCAACTCAGTAAGTTGGACAATATCGGTGTCTGGCTGATACAATTTACAAACATATTCCTCTAGTGCATCCACCACAGTGCTTTCTAATGGCACTGAGCCGAGGTGAAAGAATGCTTCGTGGATAGAAACCAGCATAACTAAATGCCTGTCAATACGATTTCTTGCTCTTTCCTGACATTGAACTAATTATTATCAGCACCTGAAAGTGCATGGAATTCGATCAGAGCCCTGGTTGGGATATCACCAATGGCACATTGACATCTTTAATGAGTGTTCTGATCTTAGAAACTTGATGATATATGAGCAAGACTGTTTAAGAAAATGTAAAATATCAACACTCTGCAATTGTTTGATATGCGTTTTTTTAAGCGTCGAAAACAAAATTTGCTCTTCTGCAAAACTGGGTTTAGTGTTGTGCATTAGCTCATATAAGACAAAATATTTAGGATAGAAAAGCAAACTTTGGTTTTTTTATTCGTCAATTTGGTATAGTTTTGTTAAAACTAATCTAAAACGATATTCATTTATATTCCATAGGGAACAATGTTAAACACATGTGATAATTTTACTCTTGATTCAATATTTCGGCCAAAGGCCTTTATAAAAAAAACATGCACTTCAATGTCAACTACATAGTCTCTGTTCCACCATCTTGCAGTTGACATTGAAGTGCATGTTTTTCTTGATAATGGTCTTTAGCCGAAATATTGAATTAAGAGTAAAATTATCACAATAATCTAAAACGGTTTGGAACCGACTCAGAGCAGTCGTTAAACTAAATGACGATAGCCAAAATTACCACTTTTAAATTATAATTAAGTTCATGTAACGCACATAATACAACATGTAGCCGTAAACAGCTGTCAATAGTAGTAAAGTCATCCAGTATTTTGCAGACTATTAGAATGTTCATTTATTAGCTAATTTTAATGTCTTTTTTCTGTAGCTCAAACTTTCAATTTTCTTATTCTCAAATTGATAAAGTAACATATGTAACAAGCTGTTACAGGCTAACACCCATGCTTACAGTGTGCAAAAATCTCCTATTCGATGCACCTTGAATTGGTACATACGATAGAGTATATCTAAAAGAGTTTGGGATGGAGCAGGTCAATACTCAGCTTGTAGTCAAAATCTTGTTTGATGATTAGTCTGGTTTTTTATGAGATGAGGAGGACAATTATTTTACCAGAGAAGCAGAAATAATAATCGATATTGTATATGACTTGGATAAGGATTGGTTTAGAATATTTACATTAGAAAGGGAAATTTACTAAATTATACTGTTTAAATGTGAAACAATTATTTTCTATGTTCCTCTAGGATGTATCTTTATTTTAGAATTATTCATATTAGGAAAATTTGAAAACAAATATACGTAACACCTGTAACAAAGGTACAGGGGCTTAATAATCATCAATACCTAAGATTTAGGCACCAGAGGCTGGAGACTTTAGCTAGAAAAACATGCGAAATATATTCATTTTATCCTGAAATATCATCTCTTACATCAAGTCAATGTCCTTGCTCATTTATTATGCCATGTAACATATGTTACAACCTTTAACAAGAGCTTAAAACTTTAACCTGCAAATTCTATAATTCTTTATAATATGAGCAAGACAATCCAAAATATGCAAGATATCCAACAACAGCAAATGTTTTTATATTTTTTTACTTAAATGATGCCTACCAAATTTGGCTCCTTTAAATTGGGTATAGCCTCTCGGTTGTTGCATTGCACGTATAAGACACTATATTCAAAATATATAAGCAAATTTTGGATTTTCTCTGACCAAAACGAGTTTGTTAGTACACAATAATCAAAACATTTTGGAAAATGCACATATCAGCTAAAAAGTAAATGATATTGGTCACAATTTTCATGTTTAAAGGGTAATCTAACTAAAGTAACGCACATAACACCACAGAAAGCTGTAATTGTGCTCCAAACGAATTTATGTGTAGCTAAAGTAGTCAATATGCAGACCATATGAGTTATTTAAATAATTAGCCTTCTTTCTGTAGCTCAAACTTTTAATTTTCTTTTTTTTTATTCATTTAATATGGTAACATATGTAACAGGCTGTAAGAGACTAACGCCCCGGCGAACATAGTGCAAACATCTATTAAACGACGCAGCTTGGAATCCTCTTTTAGATAGGATAAGCTTGCAAAATATCCCAGGGGGAGCAATAACATTCTCAGCCATCAGTCTAAAGGCGGCCTGATAAGCTGGGTATTTATAGGAAATCTACGGTATTTTGCATGCAAAATATAGTTATCGATTAATAATTCATTGTCAAAGTCAGGGATAGCATTGATGTAACCATCATATGACTAAAATAATTGATATTATGTTAAAAAAAGTGTTAGTGTTGGATAAATATGACTATACCAACACAAACTATAGCTTTTATTAACGGGCAGTTTCTTATTATGGTCGCCATATTGATGACGTCATAACTAGCCTCAGACGCAGATTTGAGATGGGTGACCACCTTTAAATTAAAGGTAAGACTCCATTGAAGGTTTTTATATGGGTCACCATAAATCGGCACACAATTCGCACGGGACCAATTTTTTGTCCCTAAGGGCCCTGACTATATGACTCAACTTCCATTTGGTAATAATTTTGGAAGTCTAGACTAGCTAGCAGCTGACATAAATGTTATGGTGTATGTACACCCCTTTAAATTTTCTAACATTTTTTTCTCTTAATTCTAATGTTTTCATTAATTTTCACGAATAGGCAAATTAGATAATTCGTACATCATACAATTGGTTTAAAGTGTTATGTCTCAACCTCCATTTGTTACCAATTTTGAAAGTCTAGAATAGTTAGCAGCTGACATTTGGGTTATGTTGTGTGTACACCCCTTCAAATTTTCTAACATTTTTCTCTTATTTCTAATGTTTTCACTAATATTCATGATTATGCAAATTAGATAATTTGTATATCATACCATTGTGTTAAAGTGTTATGTTTCAACTTTTGTTTGGTAACAATTATGGTAGTCTAGAATAGTTAGCAGCTGACATTTAGGTTATGTTGTACGTACCCACCCACCCCCTTTTTCTACCAGTTTTCTCTTATTTCTAATGATTTCATAAATTGTTCATGGATATTCAAATTAGATCATTTTATATCGTACCATTGGGTAAAAGCCCCGTGCCTAGGCTTTGAATTGGTACCCAGTTTGATAGTCTATGACAACCAGCAACTGACATATTGGTAATGTGTTTACCCCTTACTATTTCTACGAATTTTCTTTTATTTCTATTTTTTTTATTAATACTCGTGAAATGGCCAAAACGAAAATTTGCATATCAGCACATTGAATAAAAAAAAAACTATGTCTGAGATTGAATTTGATATACCAAGTTCGGTAGTCTAGGATGAGCTGCTGCTTAGATACCAATTAGTTTGTAGGTACACCCACTTTCTTTAGAATCATATCATGGATTTTCACATTACGGGGTGGGGATAAATTGTTCTAGGCTAGCCTCCCTGGACCAGTTTTTTCTTTGCTATTTAGCGATCATTTTGTTTCGCCAGTAACTGACAACTTGCTTTTCTTGAATTAGTGAAAGAGAGAAAAAATCCACAAAAGAATGTGCCGCAAGCAAGCGTCAATCTTGGGTCTGCTTGCAAATGACCCGGCTACAGTGTCCGATGGGTTACCATGGACACCATGTAATTTTATGTAATTCAAATAGGTTTTTTTTCAAAGACAATATCTTTTTGGCATTTAGTGATCCCACTGAACAATTTCGCATCCATGAGAAATTGTCCTTGGGTGCACGGTAAGTCTAATAAGTGTGTGTGTGTGGGGGGGGGGGGGCAAATTGATATTCCATGATTATACCTCAATTTTTAGTTTCATGAATATGCAAATGAGATATTTTTTCATATATGACTATTGGATGAAAGGAATTGTCAAATTGTATCACTGATGATATAATAACACGCACCAAGGACAGTTTGGGGAAGAATTCAGTTTATATTTGCTTTTTTTATAATTTTCCCTTATTTTCTGAAATTTTCATCAGTATTGATGAATATGCAAATTAGATAATTAACCTGTATGTCAGACCATTCCATCGGATAAAAGTACTATATCTAAGCTTTAATTTGCTAGCAACTTTAATAGTGTAGGGTGAGAAGCTGATGCGATATGAGTCATTTTGTAGGCACAGGCCCACTTTCTCAAAAAAACTTATTAACCCCCTCCCCTAGCTGACACTTACATAATTTAGTTTAAATCGCCATATTTTCCTGCAAACAAAAGTGATATCATTGTGATGCATTTAAAGTTCTCATTTTTATGAAATCATTCCTTACACATTTGGGACAGATAATATGCACAGACAATCATGAAAAAAATAGCTAAGTCAGAAGCAAGATTTTTTGCTCAAGTTGTCCCACCTGATTACCTCTTGGTCACATTTTTAATTCTAATTGCATAAATTGATGTCAGTGAAGACCCCCAATCATGAGAAGATGTTTTTGGATTGAGTTGTACTAGTTTGGCATCCTTAACACGTTACTCTACAGATTTTATTGAGTTTTCTTCAATTTGGCGGCCATCTTGGAAAATATGCAAATTAGATAGTGAAGACGCCATTTTTCAGCTTGCCAACATTGGTTTTTGGATTCAGCATACCAAAATACCCCCTATATGTCTCTCGAAACCTTTTCATCACAAAATGCCTGTACCTTCTTAAATAAGCGTCTTTTTCTGATTTTTTCCTGACTGTTGTTACATGCTAATAACAATGATGCGCACCTGCCTGCGCAACCACACACTTTGATCAGAGCCTTTGGTTATTCGTTTTCTTAAACAGATATGGATTTACGATTCTAGCTTGTTTGCGTATCGGAGCAGGCTGGATTGAGTTTAACTGGTCGCAAATCCTGAATGTTGGGTTTCTCACAGTGAGATTTTGGTACTTATCACCTCCTTTAAACACACATGCTGACACATACAGCAGCACTCTAATATTTGATCTGAAACTTAATCTGTGGGATGAAGCCATATTTTTTGTATGCGAACGGCAAAAGACTCTGACGAGACTGCGCAAATGCATGCGCAGTCTCGTCTGATATTTCACTGCTCGCCAATGACATACGCACCATAATCTCTAGTGCAGGCCAAAATATGATCATTTTAATTTGTGGCGATCCAGTCACGGTCTCAGTGGGTCTAAGGTCATAATATAAAGGTATCTTTTTTTGGCATTTATCGTATAAATGATTACTTTATAATACACGCCATCTGTTTTGTTAAAATATGGGAATCTTAACTAATGCTTCAATTTCGTGCCAATGTAATGAGTTTATAAAGGACATAAGATATATCTCCAAACATGGTCAACCGCCGACAAAAAGCGAATCTAAAACTGTCGTCTGTTGAAGTCGTATGCTGCAAATATTTGCTAACATTATTGACCGATTCAAGTACAGAGGCAAACAGTGCGGACGCAGGTCATCGTCTGATCTGGGTCTTCACTGTTTGAACTCTAGGCTAAAAAATTTAAGCAGACGACAAAATCAGACTACATGTGTTGTCATTGGTGCGTTTAGAGTTTGAGTCGAGAAAGCGTAATTTATCTCGGACCAGCTACCTGAGATAAGATTCAGGCAGGTCCCCACAAAGACATATAAAGTCTGACGGGATATGATTTTTTATTCAAATAGAAGTTTTATTTTATTAATATTGATGTTTTTAAACTAAATTTATCATTCTCCTCAAATACTCTGGAATGTAAGCATAATTAAGATAAGATGTGGAATGGTAATGGTCGCTATTGATTCATACGGACGATATCAACATCTAAGACTCGTACACACGTCAGCAACCGGTCGCAAGTACATGGTTCATGTAACCTGTCGCACCTGCCGAGCACAGTAGCTTAGTTGGTAAAGCGTTAGACTGAGAATCGAATGGTTGCTAGTTCGAGACCCATCGACGGAGTCACTGTGTTATGTCTTTGAGCAAGACACTTTATCCGCTGTTTAGTAATGGTTCTACCCAGAAAAATCCGTCCCGACATGACTACAAAAGTTGTTGACCAGGAAGTTAAGAATAAAAGCAAACGAAATCATCAGGCCTCCACCTCCTCTCCCTTCCAATGTAATTGTGCAGACGATAGTAGTAGACAAAGAGCTAAAGTAAGCGTAGTGTTTGGAAACGTCTATTGCACCACTGATTAGTGAGATTGTTTTCCTAGTGAAGCTATACGAGTACTTGTTTTCGTGTCATTTCTTTTTTTTGGCGGGTTACATTGTACATTGTAGAAAGAAAGTGACTGTTGTTCTCCTCAGTTTGTTGGTACTTGACAGGTTGTACATGTGACTTGTTTGTTCTTGTTTGGTTATTTTTCTTGGAGCACGGTCGCCAGCTGTTCTTTACCAGAGGAGCCAGGTATAAACCAGGTTTAGAGCTCTTTATATAAAGTCTATTGGTCGAATAAAACGTATCTGGCTATTTCATTGGATAAGTAAGGACCCCGAACAGTCTCCTATTCAATATGCCCAAATCGTGACAGCCTGTGGTTAGGATAATGCATAATTGACAACTAAAGTTTGTGCTTAAATCAAATTCGTACATTTATTGCACCTAGCAAACTAAAAACATTTTGCAATTATTGCATAATTATGCCAGAACATCAAGGTTAAGGGGGTGGGTTATTTTTGTGACCAAATTTTAATTTACAGAAATTCAAAGTTTCGCCATGTATTCGCCTAAAGACATGGAAATATAATGTTTGCGGCATAAAACTTGAGATGAAAGTGATGTGTTTGCATAAAATACATGTTGAGGTGATTTCATCATTTCTTCTGAATAAGTATGCTATTTGTGACTTTTGACTAATACCTGTTATGTTTCAAGTTCAGCTAATTTTACTTGTTCACTGAGGTGTATCATACCTACATACTGTAAACATCAGAGTCAAGATAAACACAGTTTTAGTGTAAAATAGATAATATTTTCATACCCATCAGATTTCACCTTTAATTTGGTGCTTAAAAGAACTGTCTCATTGTGGTGGTTCTTCTCAGTACCCACAACATATGTTTTGGTTGAGAAATAAGACAGCTAATTCGTTAGTACACAATCATAACAAAAGCCCTGATACCTGCCATTTCAAATTGATATACACCTAGAGGTTTGTACAAAAGTAGTTCCTAATAAGTTTCTATGATATTTTGTTTTTTGAGCATTTTGATAGCGTACCTTCCCTGACCAATCATGCCATTTTTATATGATGTGTGAAATGTAAAACTACAACTGTATGCAAAAGTATTAGTTCTGTCACGGGGGAGGGGGGGGGGAGCACTTCAGTAAAACGTTTTCTATTTTCTATGTGTTAAATAGCAAAACCAGAGTTTTAACCCATTATTTTCATTGGTACTTGTCCTATGAGAAAAACACTTTTGCGGATATTTTGAGGGTAAAACCTACTATCCTTTTTCATAGAAAAAATATAGTTTTCTTTGAAACTTTTCTCTGGCCATTTTTATGGGCAAGCAATCGTTCATTAAGGCTGTCCGAGGTCCTTTGTACATTTAAATTATGACGAAATCCACTAAGCTATTTATTATTAGTGACCATTAAAGGCTAAGGGCGGGCGTGATATGTAAATCTACAGTGGAAAGTGTACATTGTGGTAATTTTTACGTTAAATAATGAAAAAAACCCATTATCAAAGGGTATCAATAAAATGGTGGATTATCAATGAGCTTTTACCAATCTTCGCAGTTTGTAACACCAGAAGTGGGACACCCAGTGACCTTGCGTAGCAATAACATGTATTTTAGGGGTATACCTTCATAATCGCGTAGACGTGAAAAATGGCAGTTGAGCACACTATCATCGTTGTAACGTCAGACACATTATTCATACATGTAAAGAATGAATCGCATTGCTACAGGAAAAGCAAGTATTTTGATTAAACTTAAATCGCCCCTTATTCAAATGCACTTTGCATATGCTATTTTCTGCCAATAAGAAATAAACCAAATATAACTAAAATGTAAAGTTGGAGAGCAAGGACAGAACCAACCTTGTGTTAGCAATACATCTTCCACAATACAAAATCAGTTAGCTTTAAATCCACAGTTTTCCTTGAATAATGTTTGGTTTTAATAGTATATCTCATTCTGAGTTCAATAAACATTTCCAGCTTTACAGATTTAATTTGCAGTCAAACAATTAAAATAATAACGTGCAATCATATTAAAAACTAGACTAAAGTGCGATTCACGAAATTTAGCAGTGATTTACTATTATGCAAAGAAAAAAGACAAGGATCAGGAATCGATACAATCAAGTACCGCACCGGACACAGGATACCAATGGGAATGTGGCAACGTCACAATAAGACAACACAAACAAGAGCCAAGAGGCCAGCCCTTTCCCAGCAGGTGACCGCAAGGCATCAAAAGAAAAACGTGCATGAAAGCACAACAAAACAAGACAGAAACATCATAAATGATCCACAAAAGAAGCACAGCCTTGGAACGGTCTGTAAAAAATATTTTACTGGAGGTGAGGAATCAAGACACATAGATGTATGGTTCGCATGAAATACCCCTTACTTATCAATGCATCATCTCCTAAAACATATAAATCAAGATACAAAAATAAGATAAAGCAAATATAAGGACCCAATAGTAAATAAAACTGAATGCAAAAGAAGTACAACAGGTAAACGCCGGTGGACCTGACAACAGCCAAAGCATTTCATCAATAGATAAGCTCCAGTATTAGGTTTTGTTTGCTCTTGGGTCCTTTTCTTTGCTTTCTCTCCTTAATTTATCTTGATTTATATGTTCTGGAAGTGCATTGATAAGTGTCAGCTTTCATGTCAGCTCTAAATCAGCTCTATATTTTCCTGAAGTATGCATTATTGCATCCTATGGTGCATTTTTAGTACCATTAGAAGATTCAGAATTATTGTTTTGTATGAATAGTCATGCTAACAGATAACACTTGTCAACAGCAGGATATTACTTCCAAATACTTTTCTCAGAATTACCTCTTATCAGACGTGTTTAGCGTGCCCCGACTCATTTTTATGTTAATCTGTCGAAGAAAGTGGGATCGATTAGTATTTGTGAAAATTTAAAGCTAATGTAGGAAGACCATAAATATTAAGCCGTTTTTTAGAATTGAAGGATTTTGGTTCTAGTATAGAGGACTGGTAACCATTTATATCAACATATCCCATGAGTCAAAGGGTGAGAGGAGCTCTGATGCTATTATTTGGCAAAGGATGTGTCTGATTGGATGATGATGCTGAAGTAAAAATAAATCCCTCTAGCAAATGCAAACGATAATGTTTTTCAAATTGGTCTATAGTTTACTACCAGATGCATTTATGTTGTGTTTTTGCTGGACCAAAAGTAAAAATAGTGATTTCTAATAGGAACTGGGATGGGTTTTTCCAATAATATTACAGCCATTAAACCACATGCAATAGTTGAAAAAGAGCGGGTGAAGGTGTGTTTGTTTTTTATTTCTTACTCCCTTCTTCATGTTTTGGTTTGAATTTAAGGCATATGGTGATGACCCATGCAGAATAAACTGTAAAATAATACATTCACCATTGGAGTCTATGGGATAGATAATAAGTTCACGGTGACCTATATTGTTGTATATGTTACATTTAAAATATTGTCATTAACATGAACAAGTGAGTCATGGTTGCCTAGCAACTACGCAACTGTGGAAAATTGGACTGTTTGCATGGTCTATATTATTGTGTTAGTAAGCAACAAGGGACACATTTGATACAAGCTTTAAAAGGTACTTTTTTAAAATATAGAGAATATTTAATAATTAAAGGGTGATGCAAAATTTACCTTTATACAAACCAACGATAATTTAAGGGCCTATATATGATATGATCCTTACCCTATTTCTGATGTAACAATTTTGCATTTTTTCGTCACGTATTTATGCTAAACGTACCAGCAATTTTTTTTTTTCAAAAGAAGTCAATGAGTTTTACAGAATAGTTACTTTATCTTGTAGTTTATAAAAACATCATTTCTTGAATTGATCTGCACATGTCAGTTACAATGGCAACCATTCTAAAACATCCGACCAGGTTAGTTTTAAAAACATGTTTTCGTTGCTCAGCAACAAGCGACATCGTTTGCAATCGTTTGCAATCGTAATTGAATGAACCAAAACATCAACTTAAAGCTAAACTTACCTTGTCCCATGGGAAGATTATAAGTGTTCCCTTCCCTTTGTTCTGGTTTACAAAATTTCTTTTGGTTTCCATATAAAGAACATAAAGTGTGCTTGACAAAAATACCAACGCACGTCATTTTTAAACTACTGTCGGTTCTACATTTTCAAAATATGTGCATTGTGATATGCGATATTTAGTCGTAAAAATTAGCATATTGCTTTGCTTTCTAGAGGGGTTTGGTATTTCTGTTCCGGTATTTAGTTATTAGAAACATCCAACTCGGTCATCATTTACATGTATATAATAACTGCAGCTAATTTATCTAATTTCATGAATCATTGTTAATCTTCTGCACACTTTTCAAAAGGTAAAATGTTATCTTTTCCACTGAAATTTTGCGTTTTCCAGTATACTAAATGTACATGTATTCACAATAATAGTTTTCGTGTCTGCATTATAATATCCTCATGAAATTAGTGCCATAACATAGAGGAAAGATAGCTCTTTAAAATAATACCAAACATGATAGGGTTTGTTAGTGTGTTTATGAGATTAAATACCATGCTAAGAACTTTCCAAATGCCCCTCGTACTTAGCTCCATTAAGAAATCATATCAGCTTGTCGCCAAAAATGACATTATACCGACTTCGTTGAAAAACGTTTTATGTTCGTATTAACTTTGTGTTCTAATATAAAAATGTCGTTTATATATTTGTCTCAATTAACCAATCTATAGAGTATTAAGATTTATATATCATAAATCCTTATAAATGAAGCAAGAAAATGAGAGCGAAGACTGGGGTTTCAGAATAACCTAGAGCACAATGCCCTTCTGAATGAATGTTTAAGACTAATCTCCAATCTAGTCCAAGCTTGTTAATTTTCCCAGAGTTATTTCTGAAGTAGGTTGTACCTATATATGTCGTATCATAACGTCTAGAAGCACTAACAGTTTCAAAACTACATACCCTCCTCAAAATTATTGAAGGGCCAAGCCTTTAGAACGCGGGTATAATAATGCATATACCCCAAAACAGACTTTCAAACAAACATTTGCCTCTGACAGTAAGTGGAATTTTGGTACTGTTTTGTTTCTAAAATCAATGTTTGCATTAGGGCCATTCAAATGCCATTCTACGCTTCTGTGTGCTAGAAAGATGCCAAAGATCGTCAGACAAATTATCTCATAGACTGGTCATTACTTCACATCCAAAGCGAGCAGTTGTTCCTCACAGCAGGAGCTGGGTGGAACCGACGGGATTAAAACACAATGAAATATGCAAAAACATATCAGCATCTAAAAGTAAGTGACTATGATCAGGAAGTACCACAATCACACACCTCAGACCAACCTACGGTACCGCGAGGAAGAGTCAACGCATTTTTCATTCATTTCATGCAGTTGTATGGTCCATGTCTCAGACAAAAATGGCATTCCAATATAGTTAGGTCATCAAACTACCGGTATTCGTCAGTAATATTTTCTACCATTCTCTTTCTGCTGTTCCAAGATGTCCAAAAAATTTACACTAAATCTTAAAACTGATTTACAAAATACCTTCAACACAAAAAGCATCGATATTTTTTTTATAATATTGGTCCTTCAAATATTTTGAAGAGTATAGATATGTTTTATATGTAGTCTAAACTTTTGCATAAAACGTTTTATTCTTTTTACAAAAAAACAACAATTATTTTGGCCCAAGTTAAGTATTAAACAGTATATTCCCAATCGCCACATCACCCATATAATTCCCGGTTAATCTAATTATTTTCTATGTTTATGAACTAATAGAAATTAAAGTAAGGAAGAATGCAAAGATCCCGAATCAATAAAATCAAGTACCACACCTGACCCTGGGCACCAAATGGGAAAGTGAAATAACACAAGAAAATATCACATACAATAGAGTCAAGAGGTTAGCCCTTTCTCAGTAGGTAACCACAAGGCTGTAATGAACAGAAAGATAGCTTGACTGACACAAAACATAAATAACAGAAAAAATCCACAAAAATGGTCAGTAAAAAAAATGGTAGCAAATGCTTTGCTCGCAGACCCCTACTCACCCCCACCCCCTGACCCTGGGGTCGGGGTCAAAAGGTGAAAATTCAACTTTTTTAGAACATGGTCATCTTGCATATCAAAGTAAGTAAGGGTGCAAAGATCAGGAATCGATACAATCAAGTACCACACCTGACCCAGGATACCAATGGGGAAAGTGACAAACTCAGAGTAGACAACACAAACGAGAGCCAAGAGGTCAGCCCTTTCCCAGCAGGTGACCACCAAGCACATATAAACAGACGCGCACAAAGACATATCAAACACAAGACCGAATAAAAACATAAAATATCCACAAAAGAAGTAACGCCTTGGAACTGTCAGTAAAATATTTTACTGGAGGGCTTAAACCGGTTTAACGGCGCCAACCTCACCTTTAATTCAGATGTGGATCAAGACACAAAAATATTTTGTTTGCATGAAAGACCCCTAACTTATCAATGCATCATCTCCTAAAACATATAAATCAAGATATAACAAGGAGATAAAGCAAGGATAAGGACTCAACAGTAAATTAAACTGAATACCGGAGCAAAAGAAATCCAACAGGTAAACCCCGGTTGGCCTGACAAACAGCCAAATCATCAGGCCCCTACCATCTCATCCATAGATAAGTCTTTAAGTCGGAACCAAGTTAAAGAAAATCACGAATGCAGCAACATGGTAGCAAATATTTTGGCCGCAGACCCCCTACCCCCTCCCCTCCCACGACCCTGAGGGATCAATAGGTCAAAATTCAGCTTTTTCAGAACATGGTCATGTTGCATACCAAAGTAAACAGAATCACGAAATGCAGCAACATGGTAGCAAACATTTTGCGCACAGACCCCCTACCCCCTGGGGAAGGGTCAATGGGTCAAAGTTCATCTTTTTTAGAACATGGTCATGTTGCATATCAAATTGAAGGGAATCGCGAAATGCAGCAACATGGTAGCAACTATTTTGCCTGCAGACCTCCCCCAACCATAGTAAATGGGGTCAAAATTCAACTTTTTCAGAACACGGTCATGTTGCATATCAGAAAGGGAATCACGAATGCAGTAACATGGTAGCAAATATTTTGCCCACAGATCCCCCTACGGCCCCCACCCTGGAGATGCAGTCAATAGGACAAAATTCACTTGGTTCAGAACGTGGTCATGTTGCATATCAAATTAAAGGGAATCGCGAATGCAGTAACATGGTACCAAATATTTTGCCCACAGATAACCCTACCATCCCCCCTAACCCTGGAGATGCGGTCAATAGGTCAAAAGTAAACTTTTTCGTAATATTGTCATGTTGCATATCAAATTATACACCACAAACGAGAACCAAGAGGTCAGCCCTTTCCCAGCTGGTGACCACAAGGCACAAATAAACAGACGCGCACAAAGGCACAACACACACAAGACAGAATTAACATATAAGTACCGCCTTGGAACGGTCAGTAAAATATTTTACAGGAGGGCTTACAATGGTTTCACGGCGCCAACCTCGCATATCAAACTTATTGGAATCACGAAGCAAAATAATGATGGCAAATATTTTGCCCGCACACCCCCTTCCCTGACCCTAAGGTCAATATGTCAAAAATTAACTTTTACAGAACATTAAGAGGCTATTTTTGACCCCCTTCTGAGGTCAAAAATTAAAGTTGCCCTCCACAAGTATCTTCTTTTTAATTTATTAGAACAATAGCCAGAGTGTAAAAGTCTGGCATTGATTTGACTTTTACGGTTGCTATGGTAACAAAAATGGCCGCCAAAATAGGCTGAAAATAGGATAATAACCATTTTGGAGCAAATTTGAGACATTTACAGAGGAATTAATATAGAGCACAAGCAAATACCCCAAAAATATTTAAAGCTGCATAGTCTGTAACTTTTGATCTTTTTATTTTAGAACAAATGTTTCTAATATTCAAGAACACAGTAAAATAACTAAAATTCAAGTAAACATTTTAACAATTTCGTAAATCTTAACAAATTATCAGTATCAAAACAGCAGCATTTATGTTAAAATTAACTGTCTATAATTATTGGAGGGATGCAAATAATTACCAACAAGAGAAAAACACACCTGTTTTATAAGATAAATCACTTTTCCGTGCAGTTTTCAACTATAGTGAACAGATTTATTGTGAAAACATAACTTAATTCTACTTTTACAAATAATTTAAAAAGAAAATAAAAAATTTCGAAAAATATCAAAAGTTACAGACTATGCAGCTTTAACAGATGATGAGAATTATCATGGCACACAATATATATTTTTTTTTGGAATTTGTTTGTGCTGATATCTAATTCTTTAAAAATCGGTCTCTAAAAGCCTCAAATTTGGCCTAAAATGTCAATTTTTCGATTTTAAGCCTATTTTGTCAGCCATTTTGGTTACCATAGCAAATGCCAGAGTTTTACACTTGGGCTGCTCTTTTTATACACCAATAAGATGAAATTGGTGAAAAGCAACTCTCCCTGCCCTTCACTATAGTGTAGATTTTATTTTCTTGTCCTTTGGGATCATGGGTTTCAGGTGTGGAACTTTGAAACTATTAGAGGGTCACTGATGACGCCTAAATGGCAGAAACTAGCTAGTCTGGCCCAGGAAATATGTACACTCTAGTTTCAGTTCTTTTGTGCAGTCTTTGCTTCAAAAGGATACCCTTTTAAGAACATATTTGACTTCACTACAGCTGGTGAATGGGACTGTGTGGCGGCGGTAGAACGTCTCCCTGTCCTTCACTATAGTGTAGATTTTATTTTCTTGTCCTTTGGGATCATGGGTTTCATTGTGGAACTTTGAAACTATTAGAGGATCACTGATGACGCCTTAATGGCAGAAACTAGCTAGTCTGGCCCAGGAAATATGTACACTCTAGTTTCAGTTCTTTTGTGCAGTCTTTGCTTCCAAAGGATACCCTTTTAAGAACATATTTCAGTTTTTGGCTCTAGAGGGGGCCAAAATAGCCCCTTAATGCACGTACCCTTTATTGGAATCATGAAATGTAGCAACATCGTAGCAAATATTTTGCCCGCAGACCCCCAGCACTGACCCTAGGGGTCAAAAGATCAATGGGTCAACTTTTTCAGAACAATGTCATGTTGCATATCAAATTAAAGGGAATCACAAATGCAGCTACAAGGAAGCAAATATTTTGTCCGCAGACCCCCTCCTCCCCTCGACCCTTGGGATGGGATCAATAGGTCAATATTCAACTTTTTCATAACATTGTCATGTTGCATATCAAATTTAATGGAATCACGAAATGTAGCAACATGGTACCAAACATTTTGTCCGCTGACCCCACCCCCTGACCATAGGGGTCAAAAGGTCAAAACTAATCTTTTTCAGATTAATGTCATGTTGCAACGAACGCAGCAACATGGTCGCAATTATTTTGCCTGCAGACCCCCACCCCTGACCCTGATGTTGGGATCAAAAGGTAAAAATTCAACTTTTTTCAGAACATGGTAATTGTGCATATCAAATTAAAGGGAATCAGAAATGAAGCAAAATTATAGCAACTCTTTGGCTTGCAGACCCCTAGGGATCAAAAGGTCATAATTCAACTTTTTCAGATAATGGTCATTTTGCATTCAAATTTATTGGAATCACGAAATGTAGCAATATGGTAACAAATATTTTGCCTGCAGACCCCCCCCCCCTCCCCACTGATCCTAGGGGTCAAAAGGTCAAAATTCAACTTTTTCAGAACAATTTCATGTTGGATATCAAATTAAAGGGAATCACGAATGCAGCAACTTGGTAGAAAATGTTTTGCCCGCAGTCTCCCTACCCCCTCCCCCGACCCTGGGGGGTCAAAAGGTCAAAATTCAACTTTTCAGAACACGGTTATGTTGCATATCAAATTAAAGGGAATCACGAATGCAGTAACATGGTAGCAAATATTTTGCCCATAGATTACCCTACAACCCCTTCCTGGGGATGCAGTCAATAGGTCAAAATTCACTTGGTTCAGAATATAGTCATGTTGCATATGAAATTTAAGGGAATCACGAATGTAGTAACATGGTAGCAAATATTTTGCCCACAGATCACCCTAACATCCCCCTCACCATGGGGATGCGGTCAATGTCAAAATTCAATTTTTCAGAACATGGTCATGTTGCATATATAATTTTATGGATTATCGAAATGTCGCAACATGGTAGCAAATATTTTCGCGCAGACCCTCCCCCCCACCCCGCTGACCCTAGGGTCAAAATGTCAAAACTTGATTTTTTAGAACGTGGTCATCTTGCATAGTAAGAAAGGGTGCAAAGATCAGGAATCGATACAATCAAGTACCACACATGACACAGGATACCAAAGGGAAAGTGACAAACGCATAGTTATACACCACAAACGAGAGCCAAGAGGTCAGCGATATATCAAATTAAAGAGAATCACGATTAGTGTAGCAACATGGCCGCAAATATTTTGCCTACAGACCCCCACCCCCTGACTCTGTGGTTGGAGTCAAAATGTCAATATACCACTTTTTCAGAACATGGTCATGGTGCATATCAATTTAAAGGGAATCACAAATGCAGCAACATTGTATCAAATATTTTGCTAGGGTCAATAGGTCAAAAGTCAACTTTTTCAGAACATGATCATGTTGCTTATTTAAATAAAGGGAATCACGAAATGCAGCAACATGGTCACACCATGGTTGAAATTGTACGGATTAGTTTAGTTTATTTTTTTTATTGAACTAACCACTGAAAACTAACTGAGAGGTTTTTAAGATTGATCTGTATGATTCTCAAGGTGAACTTAGGGGTTGGAGAAATGGGATTTATGATGTCTCTTTCTGATGATAAGCAGGCTGATGTTATTGATGCGTTTAACACTACTTCCAGATATTTGGACGATATTTTGAATATTAATAATGTTTATTTTGACAATATGGTTAGTCAAATATACCCTTCAGAGCTCCAACTTAATAAAGCCAATGCCTCTGATACCGAAGCCGCATTTTTAGACTTGCATTTGTCAATTTCTAATGATATTGTTTCTACCAAAATTTATGATAAACGTGACGACTTTGATTTTGAAATTGTCAATTTACCATTTTTAGATGGTGATGTTCCTCGTTCTACATCCTATGGAGTCTATATCTCTCAACTCATTCGTTTTGCTAGAGCATCTAGCTATGTTGCTGACTTCAACACTCGCAATAAATTGTTAACTCAGAAACTTCTTAAACAAGGCTATCGGTATCATAAACTTCGCAAAACATTTTCAAAATTTTATAGACGATACTATGATTTGATTTCTAAATTCCAAGTTGGACTTAAATCTCTCTTGCGCCAAGGACTTTCGGAACCTGATTTCTATGGTGACTTGGTGTATAAGTTGAAGAAGATTGTTGGCTCTAATAATTTTTCAGCGCAGTTCATTAAAATAATTTCCCATTATAAAAAGATTGGCTATAACATTAATGTATTGCAACAGACTGCAGGCTTGGTAGTCAACCCAATCACGGTTGGCAACTTTGCTTTCCTCTTTAATTGCACGCCGGTGGGTCGGACTTCAGACTCTATGATGGTTCCGACTTAAAGACTTATCTATTGATGAGATGGTAGGGGCCTGATGCTTTGGCTGTTTGTCGGGCCCACCGGGGTTTACCTGTTGGATTTCTTTTGCTCCGGTATTCAGTTTAATTTACTGTTGAGTCCTTATCCTTGCTTTATCTCCTTGTTATATCTTGATTTATATGTTTTAGGAGATGATGCATTGATAAGTTAGGGGTCTTTCATGCAAACCAAATATCTATGTGTCTTGATCCACATCTGAATTAAGGGTGAGGTTGGCGCCGTTAAACCGGTTTAAGCCCTCCAGTAAAATATTTTACTGACCGTTCCAAGGCGGTACTTCTTTTATGGATCTTTTATGTTTTTGTTCTGTCTTGTGTTTGCTATGTTTTGTGCACGTCTGTTTATATGTGCTTTGTGGTCACCTGCTGGGAAAGGGCTGACCTCTTGGCTCTCGTTTGTGGTGTCTTCTGTGAGTTTGTCACTTTCCCATTGGTATCCTGGGTCAGGTGTGGTACTTGATTGTATCGATTCCTGATCTTTGCACCATTACTTACTTTTATGTTTTGTGATTTATAAGTTTCTCTAAAATAACTTTTCGCCGGGGATATAACTTCCACAAATGTGCCTTGTTTGACTTCTGTTTTGCCATGTGACACATCCGATTCTCGGAATTCTAGTTAACAATATGGGCGACATCACACATGTATTTTAGTACATGCAATTTTGCAAATACCTGCTAGTTCCCAGTCAGCAAATGATCAATTCTTATAAATACAGGTTACCAGAACCCCATTTCAAATATGATTTTTTTTAAAAACCAATAGTTTAAGAGGACTCTGCTGTTTCTAGAGATTTCAAGTGTTGACAATATGTATGCTGAAAAACAACCGATAATGCAAAAAAGGTGAAAACTTATTGATGAAACGGTTAGTCGTGCAAAGTGCAAGAAAAAGTAGGTGAAATTTGATTTTTAGCGAGTAGAGGTGTGTTTTCGCTGTGCATTACTTTTGCTGCATTTTGCAGCAATTTTGTACTTTTAAGAATCTATTATGAGTGTGAGATCCGTCCTGATGATCACCATTTGGCATCACGAGGCCTTGCCGGATTTTTCTTTGCCACCCTCACGCTAGTAATGGATTCTTTTTCATGCTCACCATTGAAATCAAATTTTCTAGGCGGAAGTGCGTTCAGTATGCTTAGGTAATTAATGAATACGTAGTAAGTGTTACATAATGGAGTATTACGTTTAGACATAATACATAAAGTGCCTATTTGTAATCGAGTTTGACTTCCAGCGACCATGCGCTCCAGCGCACATGCGCGCTATACAATGTTCTCTCGAATACTGACTGAAAAGTTTTATGATAATAATGCGTAATCAAGACTAGAATACCATCCATGATTTTTGTAATGTATTACACTTGTAATTACAGTATTTCAGGTAGCCCTCAGAAGATAAAGTCGTTTGTTTACATCGTTAAAACACCGCAATATGGCCATAGAATGAGGTTGCCAAGACTATTCGTGAATGTTTAAAAAACTAATTAAAACATGCATAAATGAAGAAAATACCTGCTGTTTTCACCCAATTATGATGTAAAATTGTCAATTAAATGACGCCATACTTGTTATATGAACAAATCCATTTTTGGCAATTCGGTCTTCTATCTTGGTTTCCGAGTGTGGTCCTCTTTCACAATCTGCCGCTATTGTTGTTGTCATTTTAGTGTTCTGATTAAAGCATCTATATTAGGGTTAACTAATTAACGCAATTTGCGAAATCCTAACTTGATTTTTCGAAATCAGATAAAATGTTTTAGCAGTTTATGGTAACTAATGGCAGCAAAATCTCGCCATCACTTTGCTTACCAGTGTCTGGACAATGTTAAAATATATTGGTACATGTATGCAAAATTTGATAAATATATATCCTTCGATTCAAGAGTTTTTAGCATATGACCACGACCGGCCAGACTTATCCTCTTTAGACCATTGCCAACGTTTTGCTTATCGGTGTCTCGACAATGTTAAAATGCATAAGTAAGCATAATTTGATTAAAGTATATTGCCGGCAAAATGAAGCTTAGGCAAAGCCTCGTCACCATTTTGCATACCAGTGACCGGACAATCTTAAAATAGATAAATAAATATGCATTTGATCCAAATATACCATGCGGTTCAAGAGCTGTGAGCAATTTCACTAAATAACAACAACCTGCTGAACTGTCTGGTGCTCAGCAAACCCTCGTCCATCTAAAAAGGCTGTTACACATGCCAGTGGTAAGCTAATGTTGACATTCATATGTTTGCCAATGCCATGAGGTTCAAAAATTATGAGCATTTTCACTAACTGCTAACAAGTGGATGGATGGACAGACTCACATAGTGATTATAGTGCAGACCTGAGTGTCGTGCAATAAAAGAACATTTATGAATATTTTTGTACATGGTCAGATCGTAAGATTCGTAGGCATAATTGAATCAACCAATCAGGCGAATCACATGACTTTGTGACGTATTTGGTAAACAAGTCTGACACATGTACTCGATTCAGATAGGTCAGTTTGGGAGAAGTCCCCTACTGAAGATAATTGGACGAACTCTACTTTCGGTTTCCAGTTGACATTTTTTTTTATTTCTTTGAAAAGAAAAGAGTCTTAATTTATTGTGATTGTGTTACTTTCCCATTTGATATCCTGGGACAGGTGTGGTACTTGATTGTATCGATTCCTTTCTTACTTTTAAAAGCTGTTAAATGATATTTTCTAAAGCGAAGGGTTTGAGGTTAACCAACAATCATAGCACCCATGCCCTTTGTTATTGACTACAGTAAACCCTGTGTAAAACGACCACTCTCAAAAAGACCAAAAATGGTTTTCAAGACCAATAATCGCTTAATGCAGGCGAAATGTAGTCTGCAATACTTTCGACCTTCATTAGGCTACAATTTGTCATTAAGATCTTTGTTTTGTCTATATTTAGTGGCCATTTTACACAGGTTTTACTGTAATTGGTTATATGAAAGCTAATTAGCTTCGGTGATTCAAATCCGCAATAAATAAGGTGTTTGACCTTGCTTTTTTACTTTGAAAGAATCTCAGCAGTTATTGCGTCTTGAAGAAGGGAGATTTACCTCAACCAGAGCATAAACAGGCATTAGAACGCAAGACTTCTAATGATAACCCTCATTCATTATGTTCATCGCATCAAAGTCGAATTTTAAGCTGTAATATTTATCTGTAATTTTAGATAAAATCTGCTTTCTATGTCATATATTCTTTGCTTAGAATAATCAGCATGATTCTTCAAGAAAATAATGATATTTTCTTGCCTAAAATGCGATTCCGTAGTCAAATAGAGTTTAACATTAGTGATCATAAAATATCAAATACGTCGAACTCGTTGGAAAATGACTTAATTGTTCAGCAACCTTCACTTCTTATCATATCGTGCGAACTTGTTTAATAAATCAAGTAATAATGGGCACTCATATGAGATCGTCTATTTTTAGCAATATTTTATGAAGTAAAATTGTACCATTATCCATTTACCTCGCCTGAGAACCCATATACTCAGTGCAGTTTGAAAGAACTGTTATTGCTTCTAAGAATAAATAGCATGGTCTAATTACTACACCTATTTCATTAAGACGCTTTTTCCACTATCAGAGAGGGGTTATCACGGACATAACGGGAACTTTTCCGTGCATAGTCGGCACTTTTCGTAAAAGATATAGCATATGTACCATGATTTAAATTATGATATTTCAGTCTTGCATTTGCTCATTGTTGGCATATTGTGAGAAGCTTCATAAGAGAACATTGAACTGTGTCTAGGAGAAACAGAACTGAAGCATGTTAAATAACCCCCCTAAAATATTTAACCCATAAAGCGCCACCTCTAATACAGCAGACGAAAATTTCAAATTTGGCTGGGTTTTTTTTTTTCTTTTAAGATTAACAAATAAGCTTCAAAGGCATTATATTTCACGAGAATGCAGGCGATTCTCATGGAATATCATAGTACCTTATTTTTTCGAAAACTACAAAAAAATGTCACAAAATGTATCATCTGCTGCAGTCGTGATTGGCGCTTTAAGGGTTAATATATTTAATACCTACATCCGAGGTGTGTTCAAAAATGCGAGCACTGGGAGTGCTATCTAGCACATCTCACGACTCAACTTAACTGGTCTCTCGACCCAAATTCCAAAATGGCTTGGTTTTGGTGAGGGACTATGCGCGCAATATTTTCAGATTTGATTTTTGGAATAACGATGTTTGTTTCTTTGTGTGGATATATGAAATGAAACACTTTAAAATGCAGGTCTAAAGGTGTTTCGCTTTGCTTTTCAATCAATTGGTGCTTTTGATTTGCTAATTACAGGGCGAAGCCATTTTTTATGGAGCAATCGCTCGCTCGCTATCCTTCAACAATGTATTGATCACACTAACAAGGATTCGATCGAGCGCGTCTACATGGTCACATAAGTAACAGGCACCAACGTACAGAGTGCAAATATATTTTATTCGACGTACCTTGGTTTGTTTTTAAGTAAGGATATGTCTGCTAACTTCCCTAGTGGGGAGAGCAAAACCATTTCTTGCTATCAGTATCACAGTATGTAAACTGAAATAAACATCCTGTACCATTCCTCCTAGCTCTCGCCTTATAAACATGAATAACAGCACTCGTGCGTAATCAGTAGTCGGAAAAATGCGTGTATTTAGGTGCATGTACACGTTTCGATTTATGTTGTTAGCGAAACGGACAATACACATTCGAATAAGGTAAGAAAAGCCATTTTATCTATTTTAGTCCGTTTTATTCCATGATTTTAACGGTTTCCTCCTTTGCATTTTGCATTGTTAAAAAACGACTTGCTCACAATCAGAGCCGTTCTTTGTCGAAAACGAGCTTAAATGCCAGTTTGCATGGTTTTAGTGGAATTGGCAATCACATGTGTACATGATTACATGGTTGTAACTGTAACAGTTGCTAAAGATCTATGGAAAAATGAGTTTTAATAGGTGGGCCCTCGCAATTACAGCTTTACAAACAACTCTCACATCACGATTTCCGACAACTGGTTACGCACGAGTGCTGTAATTCATAATGTATAAGGCGAGAGCTAGGAGGAACGCGTACAGGATGTTTATTTCAGTTTACATACTATGAGTATATTTAAGATGCAACTTCAGCTTCGTTTGACTGTCAAAGGGTTGTGAATTTTAACGACACAGGATGTAACACATTGTCTTTTAGTGAGAAGCATCTTTTATCATATAACCTATACTTAGATATAATTTCATTGGCCCAAAAGACCTTAATTCACATAGGATATGTTGTGACGGTTATGACCTGGCGCCTTTCCCTTTGAAAATGACGTCGTTCTGGTCTGGATCAAAACCTTTGACACGGTGATAGCGTTCCTGAATTATTTTCGAAAAAAGTCGGCAGAGGACAACAAATGCATACAAATTACCGAGTATACAAAAAGTGAAATGCAAATGGTAGTTGAGGCCTTAAACTGCTGACTTTGTCCAAAACTTCAATCGGGATACCATGCTGTTCAAAAGGCTTAATCTCATGTGCGGATCCAGAGGTGTGGGGACAGGGGTCCGGACTCCCGGAAAATCACAATTTGCTAGCTATATGTTTCCATAGAAGTACTGGTACTGACACCCTCAAGTAGCCGGCCCCGAGGTTATAGAACTTTTTTCATGCTCAACTCAACTGAGCACGAAATTTATCGTGTTCATAAATGTTAAAATGCCGATAATTGTTGGCATTTTAACATTTATTAGTATTATAAATAGAACCTCTTAGAGACTTAAAGCAACACAATTCTTTATTTGTCGGTATTTTAGTTTTATGAGCAGTTGAAATTTCGTGCTCAGCTGAGTTGAGCATTAAAAAAGTTGTATAACCTCAGGGCCCTATCCAATTGCTTAATAGCTTCTTCAGGAAGGTTCGTACGAATCTCTGTAAATACGTTCACGACTTTATTAAAGAAAGAAAGAAATAAGAACATTGTCGGGACCCTCTAACGAAGATTTCTGTATTCACCATTAGGGTTTTATTTGTATGATATTTTTTGTTTCATCATCAAGAAAACCAAAAACAAAAATAAATATCTGCTGTTGTTTTTCTTCTTTAGAACCAAAAATGTTCGATGTCATTAAAAGGGACATCTTTCTTTTTGTTAAGAACCGGAACTTATGTTTGATATGCAACTATTTCATAAGACTCTCTATTCTCTGAATCCAGCATACCTCAATTTCAATTCGAATAAGCGCAGTGTTAGAAATAAGCCACAGAACTCAACTTGTCCAGCAGTGGGCAACCTGATGACACAAATACAACTTGCCCCCACAATTTTTACTTGCCCTGCATGATTCATTCATAAAATTCCTAAAAATGCTTAGACGTGAAACATATGTTTGAGGCTTTACGTCCCTTTTAAGATTATTTGTATTTTTAGGACAGCTTCCTGGGTTTAACCAGTACTAAGCGACCTTGAAGCTTTCCCATGTGAAAAACTGCAGTAATCAAACAGTGTATTTTAACATGTAATGATATGACTCAAAATATGCTGACACAATGGCAAGCAGTGAAGGCCCTAATTAATCTGATCTGGTCTACACTGTTTGCCGGAGAAGTCTGATATGTGTCTGCACTAATAATCTGATTGCCTAGACCTGAACTTCTAAAGGTTCATAGTTTTAGACTGTTGAGTTTTTTAAGATGGCAGCATGAGCATGGCAACATCCTTATTATTTATTAATTTGCATTGAACATGCAATACTTTAAGAAAGACATGAAACAAATTCTAGAATTTCAGATTTTCCAAGGGGCAACCTTCACAGACACTCAGCTTGCCCCAGCAAATTCAACCTGTAGGGGCAAGTTGGCAATTGCTTATTTTTAACACTGTTTAAAGCAGGTACATGTACCTCAAACTATACTGAACTACTAAAGAAACCTGACACGTTTTACTTGCTTCAAACTCGTATTTAACAAATTATGGACCTAAGCCTTTATGCTTATTTTAATAACACGACATTAGAAAGTTTTCTTCAAAAAATATATTTATCAACTATAGAACATGACGTCACGACGTCAAAAATACCGTTTTTATCATTTTTGCCTCGGTAGTGTATGTCTAGATATTTTTTTGAAAACTTTTTTCATGTATGCAAGGCCAATACCAGTACAGACAATAGTGCATTTTAAAAATTTGAAATTTCTTGCTGTGACGTATGATATGTAAGTTTTTATTTGTGCTTTTGACGTCATTTAAATGGAAGTGATTTTTTTCTTTGTTTAAGCAATTTTTAGAAACTGGAATGACTTGGAGTCAAGCAGTCATTGTAAGAGAATGCATTTTCAAAAATCAGAACTTGTGTTTCGCGTCACGTTAAAAGCGGAATCAACCGATTTTAACGTCATTTAAGAAACAACGTAAACTATGGATAGTAACCGTTTTTCTCTTTGTCAACGTTTGTCGCCGTTTAGTGTGTGCTGCCTACCTTTTAATAGTGCCAATTGGATACACTTTACTTTAATCGCGTATGAATTTCAAGCTTTGCAGTATACACATATCAGCATGTAATTGTAACGCTTGACGTCGCTAAAAGGACGTAGGCAGCAACTACGGAGTTCAAAAATACTGAAACATTGTCAAAATGCATTCCAAACATCATACAAAATGAAAAAAAAATGATGAAGTGCAGTGCTTTTTAAAAGCTCATTAATCGCTGATAACGTAAAATTGACGTTAAGAAAATGAAAATAGGCTTTTGGGTTGAACTATGCACGCATGTTTTATTTCAATGCCCAGAATATTTCAATGAAATAGCAAAGAATCACACTAAAGTGGTTTCTGGTGAATTTGCGTGATTTCTTTGTCCTTGTGAAAATTGAGTTTCGGGGTTGCGTGACGTTTTGATAGCTGATGTCTAAAATTAGTTCATATTTTCAAATAATCTCAGTGCATCTTAGTCTACCTTTGTTCAACTTTACGCAATGGAAAGATAAGTATACATCGTATTCATTTACTACCAAAAAATTGACACACAGAACGTGTCAGGTTTCTTTAGTAGTTAAGTATATCAAAATTCGATCTAGTGAGATTTTCTGTGTTATTTTTTTTTTCTAAGAAAAAAAGTATTTTCACTTGGCCTTTGCTTTTTTATGGTTTCCTGAAGCCCCATTTTGGCATCCTGATTTATATTTAGTCAACTCTACTTACCTAGTAATAGGATTTCAAATCAAGGCTAATGTGGCATTATGAGTCGACGTCACAACATGTTTGATATAAACAAGATAATTGGCACTAATTTGTTTCGTAGCCTTCCGAATGCGATCTGTCCGCAAATTTCCATCTTTAATTGTCTGCTAATTCATTAATCAAATCCGCTGAGACGGGTTTATATTTCGTGTCTTATTGGACTGGCATTAAGTGAAGTCGGTAACCTTAATGAGTGTGGGATCGATCCAAATGATCACCGTTTGGCATCACGAGGCTTGCCGGATCCCACCTTTACACGAATAATGGATTCGCATTTTTAAGTCTAAGAAGTTTTTTAATATGCTGCTCAAGATGTGTAATATTACTCTGACCTCACTAAAGCCTATTTAGACCGCATGGTATACATTGTATTTGGATCAAATTTTGAACAATAATTTATTTTGACATTGTCCAGCCAAGACATTGTATGCAAATCTGTGACGAGGCTACACATTTCGGCAAGTCAATGTTTTTAGTGAAAATGCTTATAACTCTTAAACCTCATGGTATATTTTAACCAAATGTTGCATACTTTAACAGTTTAACATTGTCTAGACACTAGTAGGTATACAAAATGTTTTATGATTTTTACAGATAAGCATTATTTGGATTGTACATATCAGCTGAAGCTTTGCATAACTTTATCAGAACAAGCACCATAAAAAACCCTCAAAAACTGGTTTGTTTTGAGAAATTCAACCATATAACAAGGTAAATTACCCTATAAGACATTTGGAAAGCCAACTAATCATGTGTGAGTCTGTCCATCTGTCCGTCCCTCCATGGCCAGTAAGTGAAAATGCTCATAACTCTTGAACAACATGATATATTTTGATCCAAATCTACATCATTCTGCAGGAAATGACCAATTGACTTTCAAACACATTCCTTTTGGCACCGGATACATTTTTATCATCGTTCACCACGGGTCGTGCATATTACGGACAGTAGTCACTTAAGTAGAACAATGAACTGGTAACGTGTTTTGCTTTCGTTGTTGTTTCGTTGTGTTGTACTTCGATTATTGTACATATATAAACCTCTGCAACAACAAAGGCATCGCTCGCATTACACAGTTACGCACGTGCGTAATGAAAAATGTACACATTAAAGGAAATCCACCTTATACAGATATCGAGTTTTTCCAATAGGGGGCTGATTTTAGCTCAAGAAATCAATTCGATCTTGCTATGCAGGTTATCAAACACCCATCCATTTAATCTTCAACGATTATCTTTTTAAAGATATTTCTTGTTTCTAGTTATGCACACTATGTGCAAATTAGGTCAGAAAAGGCTATTTTGTAAAGTATCAGTATGAATTGAGATTTCTACCGTATCACCATGGGCGGATCCAGAGGGGGATAGGGGGTCTAGACCCCCCCCCCCTGAAACCACAAAATATAGGGTTTCCTAGCAACACTGATCCGGATCCCCTAAAATCACAAAAGCTACCAAGCCAGCATTCAGTGGTGGGCCATTATCGGCGCGCCAGCGAAACGCCATTTTAATGGAATTCCGATCCTCTCTCCATCCCATCAACTAAAAAACACGTCAGTGTTGGACCCCCTCTGGCAAAACTTGACTCTACTGGTCCGTGAAGGACAAGTAGAGTCTGCACATTTGCTAGAGCATTTGCTGATCACGTACCCAAAGATTGTTAGATAAAGGCTCAGACCCTTGATACGTCGGATTGGCGTTCAAAAGAGCGTTGTGCACATATTCGGTAAGTACACTAATCTCATTTGCTGGCACAAACGTTTCAATAGCAGCTGATCTTTTTATTATATTGCTATCAAATACCAATTAAGCAACAAGAGATGGCAGGATGTCAGCTGTATCTAAAAGAAACTAATATAATAATGTTATCCCGAAGGACGGCGTAAATACATTTTTTCATAAGAATCTCTAAATATAGCTCAAGGTTTGTCCGAAGTTGTTATGAAATTACGTCTCATATCTTGCAAGATATAGTTTCTTACGCTCGATGTTAAAACCTTTTGAATAGTTTATAATTGAAGTTGTTATCTTTTAAAAACTTGCTTCTAAAGTCTTTGTCATGCCTACGTTAACATAAATAACCTTGGGTTTAATTAGAGAATAAGAGATGAATTGGTAGGCAAACAAGAGAGGGTTTTGTTACCTGTTGATCATGACTATTTTTCAGTATAATTATGAAGAACGAGAGAACTATTTTGAACATGTCAATATTATTAAGGGCTATGCTTAAAATGAGTGAGGAACATATACATGCTTTCATATTTTAAGCCCTGGCTTAGCCTCGGACATAGAAAACGTTTTATTAAGTAAGTAAGAAAAGACTTTATTTAACGAGGTTGACTACATTTAGTTGATACATATGTAAATACAAATGTAATAACTAATCTTCCTCGTGGCTTTTGGAAGTCCAATGCTTAAAACACCAATCACGGCTGCAGCAGACGAATACTTTTGCGATATTTTTCCTAATTTTCGAAAACATAAGGTACGATATCATGCCTCATTCAGTTATTTTTGAAAAAGCAGCAACATTTGAAATTGTCGCCTGCTGCAAATAATAGGTGGCGCTTTATGGTGTGTCTGGCAAATAAAAATATATTTTTGCTGACTAAAAAGTGGCAGATCGGTTTAAGTTTGACTTGCCCAATGCCTAGGTCCGAACAGTTTTATCTGTTCGGGAAATCTTTGTAGATTCAGAGTAATAGAATTTTAACCGATAAAAGACCGACCGACGGACAGGCAGACAGACAGACAGACAATAGAGTTTCCTACCCGATATACATTATTTTCTTTGACAATTGTACCCACCATTGGAGTTTCACGAACATATTTCAGCCAGTGCATGATATTTCCAACAATGTGGTATATGCGACCAGCAAAGCCTCAGATCAGCCTGCGCATATGCGCAGTGTGATCAGAGCCTTTGCTATTTGCTTGAGTATTCCATGATTGTCAAGCTACTGACTGAACACCATTTGAAGTCTCTAAGCTTAACAGGAGGCTGAAGAGGCTCGTCCGAGTCTACACTTGTCAAAATGTCAAATTGTTGGAAATCTCATGCCGCGGCTCGACTATTTTCATATACTTTTAGAGGTACGCGTAATAATGTGTGGGGTACATGTTTTCATAGTTTTTGCTTCGGCTTAGCCTCAATTCTGCAACTATCAACTTTTTTCGAAAAAAAAAATCTTTTTAAATCATTTGTAAAAGTAAAATTAAGTTATGTTTTCACAATAAATCTGTTCACTATAGCTGAAAACTGCACGGAAAAGTGAATTATCTTATAAAAACAGATGTTTTTCCTTTGTTGGTAATTATATGCGTCCCTCCAATAATTATTTACAGTTAAATTTTAACATAAATGCTGTTATTTTGATACTGATAATTTGTTAAAATTTACGAAATTGGTAAAATGTATAACTGAACTTTAGTCTTTTTACTGTGATCTTGAAAAATAGAGACATAGTTACAATTATTAAAAGATCAAAAGTTACAGACTATGCAGCTTTAATTAAGGAAAAAAATCTTTTACAATCCAAAGTCTCGGTAGTATGAGTGTTCTTGTGATTCGGAAATATTATTAAAAAATTAAAGTAATGTATGAGTTACAGATTTTTGCTACCTGAAAACAGACGGACAGATGGACGACATACTGCATACAGTGCATGCTGTAATTGAATTGTGCTCTAGGTGCTTCTCGTTTTTCAAGATAAATAATATATAGTAACATATTGGCCAAGTGATTTATCTGTAAACCTTTTTATACTGGAAATCTCTAAAAGGTTTATTTGACAAAGAGTGAAGACACAGATGAAATGCAGCATCATGCTGCATTTCATCAGGGTCTCCACTGTTTGCTAAGTTTAAAACCTTCATAGACAGAAATACATCATACTTGAGAAAATTATATCTGTGACTCCTTATAGTACGTTTATAAATGGCAATCCCATACTTATTGTATAAATATGAATGAGAAAATCCATCAGAGGGCCCGAGGTTATAAAACTTTTTCTCATACTCAACTCAGCTGAGCATGACACTTATCCTGCTCATAAATGTTAAAATGCCAAAAATGGTTATTATTAGCATTATAAATACAACATCTGAGAGACTTAATGCATTAACCTTCTTTATTTGTCGGTAGTTTAGTTTTTATGAGCAGTTGAAATTTCGTGCTCAGTTGAGTTGAGCACGAAAAAAAGTTTTATAGCCCCTAGGCCTGAATACAAAGGGTTAACCAAGCTGTCTAGTTAATGAAACGGGGTCCTTGTATAGAACAATTCTGCTATGATAAAATACCTCGTATCATTGATTTCAGAATCAATATAAGGACAAAGAGCAAGATGCATATACCATCAATGGAGAAGAGCTGCTTCATATGATTTGAACAAATGTAAGTCTCTGCGTTCAAGTCGAAAGTGTAACTTGACGTGAAAGTGCCAGGTGTCGTTCTGTTTGTTTTTGTAACCTATGGTGGACCACTAAGGTCACTCATATGCACGCATCATCTTGGGAGATATAAAACCAAAAAGGCTCCTCGGATCATGCATAATATATTTATATTTATGTCGTGTATTATGTCTGAATGTAATGTTCTCATGTTTATTTTGTTTGTAGGCTATAAACATTGTTGTAAATGTTTTATGCTGAATAAATTTACTATATCCGCTTTTTTCTTTAGAAAAAAAAGTATATTAATTTTGTACCAAAGTTGGTCAATCGTCCGGCTGTCTTGCTATCCGTGCGTATGTGCGTGCGTGTGTGTGTGCGTGCGTGCGTATGTGTGTGCGTGCGTTTGAACGTACGGCTGTTATGTATCTTGTAAATGCATCTCCTCCTAAACCAATGGACGTAGCAACTGCAATTTGAGAAACATTTCGTGCAAGGTAAATTATGTATTTTCTTGTAAATGTATCTCCTATTTTACCATTGGATGCATTAACTTCAACCTTTACAGGTGCATAGGTCACATGATGTGAAGGGTTCTGGGCAACATTACCTGTCACCATGACCCAAACGTCAAAGGTCAAATAATGTATTTACTTGTAAATGCATCTCCTCCTTAACCCTTGGACATAGCACCTTCAAATTTTGCAGGTGTATATGTCACATGATGTAAAGGGTACTGGGCAACACTGCTTATGACCTTGAACCCAAGGTCGAAGGTCAAATAATGTATTTCCTTGTAAATGCATCTCCTCCGAAACTTTGCAGGTGGTTAGGCCATATGATGAAGAGGGTACTGGGCAACATGTTGTGTGCCCTTTAATGTCAGATAATGTATTTTCTTGTAAATGCATCTCCTAAACTGTTGGATGTAGCAACTACAAACTTTGCAGGAGTATAGGTCACGTGATGTAGAGGGTACTTGGTAACATGGGTGAGCATGCGACACTTTTTCTCGCACACAAGATCAGGATATCCGATGTGATAATTCTATCCCATACCCGTACCAGCCCGTGGGAAAAATAATAAAAACGAACAGCCGCACGTCGGCCGCACGCAGGTCGCACGTCTATCCCTGACGTCATTGGAATATTAAAATGACGTCACCATTTCGCATCTCAGCCTATTCAGGTTTTTCTGGAAGCTTTTTCATGTTCTTCCAATGTAAAATGAGGTACTAAGTGGCGAGTCAAAAAAAGGAATCCATTATTCGAGTGAGGATGTGATAGAAAAATCTGTCCCTCGTGATCACTGTTTGTCTTCGTGATGCCAATCGGTGATCCTCGGGACCGATTTTTCTATCCCAGCCTCGCACTCATGATGGATTCTTATATTCTTGAGTGGTTTGGAAAAAGGTTAAACCTCTCTGTAGAGAGGTGTTCCAAGGCGTTGCAATTTTAACGTCGTAAAATAGAAGAAAACTGGTGTAAGTATTAATCCGTAAAGGGCCAATCACGACTGCAGCAGACGACGAATATTTTCGACATTTTTCCTAAATTTCGAAAATATAAGATATGATATTTCATGAATTCGGATAGGCCTTATTTGCTATTTTGGAAAAAAGCAGCAAATTTTAAAATTGTCGTCTGCTGCAAATTATATGCTGTGCTTTATGGGTTAAACATATTAGAGAGGTTATTTCTGATTTCTCATAGAAACAATGCAAAGTTCTCTCGTGAAACTTCTCACGATAGGCCTAAAATAAGCAGATGAAAAAGACTGACATACATTTGCTTTATATTTTACTATGCACGGAAAAAGTTTCCGTAATGTCCCTGATAACCCTTCTCTGATTGTGAAAAAGACGTCTTAATGAAAATCGTGTGTTAAAGATACCTTAATGAAGCTAAATAGAAAACGAGGGTATTCCTCTCATTGATGTATTCTAATAGTAATTAGACCATGTCTTAGAAGCAATAACAGGTCTTTCAAACTATACCCGACAAAAAAAGAAACGCACCACTGCGATTTTTCCATTAAGATCTCCTTTTAATACGAAAATGTTAATTGTCATGAAATATTCATTTCTGATCAAATTTTACTAAAACTTGAATGTGACGTAGATGAGTATCTGTACTTTGCCAGTGTAGGCACAAAACACATCAAGACAAAGGGTTAAGGAGTTTTGGAAGCGTTAATTCAACGCTACTGTCTACATGAAATTCCGAGTAAGTTTTACATTAGCAAAGTATGAAAAAGATATGTTATCGTTATGTGAGACAACCAATGTATTTATTGATGCTTTTTGCTATTTCGAATTCCTTTTTCATCAGATAGTATCATTTAAATTGAGTAAAACAATGTTGAAATCTTTAAGTGTTTGTAAGGTGTATCTCCAGTGTGGAATCGTTACCCAAAGGGTAGTCACAAAATATGCGCTACCGAGCGTTCAATTATCGCGAATGATGAATTTAAAGATAGAATTTGCAAGGGATATGTGTCTGAGTACAATTTGGTCCACTGAGATGAATCCAATTGCTTGAACTTATCCAGCAAGAGAGCATTATAAAAACGCTTATTTCCTGTGACTTTACAATTTGACCCCCACTTGGTTCATGACCAATTTTCTTTAACACAATTTCGACGCCTGATTGCAAAAGACGTGTGGCGCAGCAGTACCTGGCATACCTTTGCACTGATATAAACTAAATTGGCCTATAACTTGTGATCTTCCTGAGAAGTGAACAGTTCTAAGTGGTGCGTTTCTTATTTTGTCGGGTATACAATGAGTGTATAGGTATTCAGGCGAGGTCAGTGGATAATGGTACATTTTAACTTCATAAAATAGTGCTATATATAGACGATCTCATATTAGTGTTATTATTTTATTTATTAAACAGGTTCGCACAAAATGCAAAGCTAGCTGAACAATTAAATCATTTTGCCGAGTTGAATTTAATTGAGTTATGGCATTGTAGAACAAGTTCGTGTCAGCGCTCCCGTTAGTGTAAACGTTAACAACAATGGGAGTGATCGCACCTGTTACTGATCACAGGGCCATGTTTACATTTAGCAGCAATAATGCAGACCAAAATAATTGTACCAACCGTTGGTGTCAACAATATGAAAAACGAATTGCAAGAGATGACCATGTATTATCGCAGACATATGAGCAGCTGCGTGACAAAGCCAACATTGTGGCATTGACTACTGGAAGTAAGGGTTGTTTTATTGTGGCATGTGCACATCCAATATTGTAAAACAACATATGATAACAGAGTTGCACCCAACAAGACACCACATACAAATGTGTTATCGAATATCGGGAAAGAGAATGGGATGATTTGCGTTTTCCCTATAGTCTAGAACCCATATTCCTGTATCTCTCATAATTAAGGTTGGAGGTGACATCACCTGCTCTAGTTGGTTTGAATGCATTTTTGGCTAGGCATAACCTTCCTAATGAAGGGTCAAGTGGGCTGCTCTGAAAAATTTATTGACACGATTATATCTCTCACTGATGTTTTGAGGTAATGTTATGAAATAAACTTCAAATTCAATAAACATACTAATATATCGTACTGCATATTTCAGTCATTTTCTGATTTACCTGTGTTTTTGGACTTAATGTGTTTGTAACAAACATTAGCATAAATTAAAACACATATAGCTTTAAAACATACAAAATGTGTTAATAGTTTGGATATTTGCCATGTGGATATACCCCACTCACTATAATAATAGGCATACTGAATGTCATATGAAAGTTAACATTAATCTAAATAATACTGTTTCAACAATCTTCTCTCTGATTCATATGATAAACAAACCTAAGCAATATGTAAAGCAATGTAATGTTTCACCACATTGTAAGGCAGAATGCTAAAGTACCCTACTCAGTGTAGATACATGCACGAAATATTATGAAATGCAATATGAAAGTACATGTAAACATGCATCTGAAGCTAATTGTTTCAACAAGTTCACTTAGGACTTTGCTTTTCATATCTTAAAACAGTGGATTATAAAGCAGTTTGATAGTTTTGCCAAACTGCAAAGCCCATTATCTGCATGAGCAATGAACAAAGGCTAATACATGACCATTTAATAGTTATTTTTCTTTAAATAATATTACTGTAATCAAATGTTTTACTGTCATGTATAGAACCATACACGTACACACAAAACTACCTAATAAAGGACCATTTGCTTCACGTTAACACGTCTACACTATATAATAAATTGTGATTAAATGGCTGCAAATATGTCAATTGGCTAAAATTTTATAGACAATTTGTAGGTATTCCTATTGGATACTTATTGTGCTCCTCTTGTTGCAGATTTGTTTTTGTTTTGTTATGAAAGAGACTTCGTATTGTCTCTTTCTGGCAATAATATTAATCAAGCTGATATAATTGAAGCTTTTAGCTCTGCCCCAAGATATCTAGATGACTAACTTAATGTTGATAATCCTTATTTGAAACAAATGGTAGGTCAGATATATCCTACTGAGCTTCAGTTAAGTAAGGCAAATTCATTTGCTAATGAAGCCCCTTTTTGGAATTGGACTTATTTACTATGAATGGCATAGTTCAATCTAAAATTTATCATCAATGGGATGATTTTAATCAGTTTATTTCCCATTTCTTGATAGAGATGCTCTCGCTCCCCTTCCTGTGGTGTATACTTTTTGCAACTTATTCGTTTTTGCGAGTGTATGTTTAAATGTTAGTGACGTAAACAACAAAAACAAATTTCGACTGCTTGTTATTAAAACAAGGTTATCGATATAATACAATTTGTAAAGCATTTACTAAATTATATCACAGACACTCAGCGTTGATCGTTTAATACAATATTGGTTTAAAAACTCTTCTGCAACATGGCATATCGGAACATATCAGCGACAGTATTTTATGTCAATTTAGTTTATAAATTGAAAAGAATCGTCGGAACCCTGATTTTAGTGATCAATTCAAAAAGATGGCAGGTCAGGCCTCAGGTTCAATGATGGCCCTGGCTTAAAGCTTTAATTGCACGATGGTGGGTCAGGCCTCAGACTCTATGACGGCTCTGACGTAAAGCTTTAATCGGTGGGTTGGTGCCTGATGCTTATCTGTAGCTGGACCCACCGTGGCTCAACTTGAGGTTTTCTTTAGCTCTGACTATCTGTGAGTCATGGGCCCTATTCTTCGTTTCACAATGGTGTGTTAATTTGATTAGAGTGTTTCTCCACGATGATACATTGCATTAGTTAGATGGCCTCCATGCGAGCTGAACATTTCTAGTACTTCAACAACAGCAGAACCTAGGGCGAAGATTTGGTACCAGTAAAATGCATTTAAGCCCCCCAGTGGCTTAGGCTGCTGTCCGTTCTAAGGCGGTGGTTCTGTTGTTGTTTACTTTTTGTTTATTGTTACTCGCATTGTGGGAGTCTGTAATTGTTCTATGTTTCGTTGTACGTTACTTTATGTCCATTTTAGTATTGCAATCATCTTAATGGGGAAGAGAGGGCTGGTTGCTTTGCTTGATATGCCTTCTTGGTGTCACGTGATGGTTGAGCGGCTCTTCCTCGTGGTGCCACGGGGTTGTCTGCGATTTGTGATTGTGGTATTTCCTGATCATACTCACTTACTATAATTTAGTTGGTTGGTGTCCGATGCTTGTCTTTTGCTGGGCACAACGTGGCTCAACTTGAGGTTTTCTTTAGCTCGAACTATCTGTGAGTTGTGAGCCATTTTCTTTAGTGCATCCTATTGTGAATTTGATTAGATTATTTCTCTGTTCTGATACATTGCTATACTTAGGAAGCCTCCATGCGAGCTAAACAAATTTTGTGCTATTACAACAACATTATCTAGGGCGAATGCATAGTACCAGTAAAATGCATTTAAGCCCCAGGTGGTTAATGCTGCTGTCAGTTCTAAGGCGGTGGTTTTGTTGTTGTTGACTCATTGTTTATTGTTGTTCCCATTGTGTGTGGAGGTTCTTATTTGTACTTCTTTTGTTATTCAGGATTTTATGTCCTTCTAGTTTTAAATAATCTTGACGGGGAAGAGACCTTACTTTAATTGTCTCCGGATGTCTTGATCCACATCTGAACTAAGGGTGAGGTTGGTGCACCATGAAACCAGTCTAAGCCCTCCAGTAAAATATTTAACTGACTGTTCCAAGGCGGTGCTTCTTTTGTGGATCATTTATGTTATTTAGGTCTTGTTTTTGTCGTACTTTCGTGCGCGTCTATTGATTGATGACTTGTGGTCACCTGCTGGGATAGGGCTGACTTCTTGGCTCTCGTTTGTGATGACTAATTGTGAAGTTGTCGCTTTTCCATTGGTATCTTCAGTCAGCTGTGGTGCTTGATTGTATCTATTTCTAATCTTTGACCTCTTTCTTACTTTGTTACTGTTAGTCTTCTGTGGCTCTTGCTAACAGTGCTGTGTGTTGGTCTACAGTGTGTTATTCTGGTGTTTCCTGATCAAACTCACTTGTTTTTAGATAAAAAAAGTGTAGTATACTTTCTTTTCCTCAAAACATAGATTAATGGTACATAGAAGAGCTGCCTAATTTTGCCTTATTTTAAGGCAGTTTAACAGGTACCCTTAATCTTTATTAAAATAAGGCGATCTTAGGTGTACCTACAATCTATAATTCAGAGAAAACACTGTAGAGTCCTGTAAACCACAAGTTGACTACGTAAAAGTGGCGTCCAATGAGCGGGTAGTGTCAAAGTAACATTATTATGTAAGAATGTTGACATTTACTCTGTAAAGCGAATCCTTCTTATAGTCTATAAGTCTGCATCTGATTCTTCCTTAATTGCTAACAACTTTGCAATCTGTCCACACATAATTTGATTAGCTGTACACTTACAAGAAATAGTACATCGAATGTTATGATTTCCACATGAACAGCTGCGAAGAACTTCCCTTTCTTGCACTTGTAGAAGGAAGATTTATAGTAACTTATGTTGGGTTTGCTAATTTTAGCATTATTGAAGGGATGAGTCTGTTGTTTGTAACATGTCGGCCATATTCTGTTTGGTCTGGGATATTATGCTGTGATTGACTAGAAGACTTGGTTATGATGATTTGCATGAAGGCTCTAAGAACATGTTGAATCAGTGTGTCTTCTGTAGGTGGCTGAATACGCAGATAAACTTTAAAATGATCATATAAAACAGCCTGAAGATCATCAACTGACCCTTTAAAGTCTTTCCTTCCATAGACAATGACAAATTTACGACACACAGCACAAAATATCGCATCAGTGTGATTGCTTTCATTTTCAGATTCTCGCTGGCAAATCATCCAGATGACTAAGGGTTAAATCAAGTACACATCTCTTGTCGCTGTTAAATGGGTAGTTAACTGTGTCATAAATATTCAGGATTTACACACTCTTAAATTCTCAGAGTCTGATACAATGCTAAGAACAGGGTTGCAATTAGCTTTCAGAACAACATCTCTTTTAAGGATATTCGAACGCAATAGTACATTGCATTGATACTAAATGTCTGTGTCATTTGCTTAAAGACCACAACATTACAACCATATAGCTGAAAGCATTAAACTGCACGGGCGAGCAAATCTGGTATCAGCCTCCTCATGCTCTTTGCATGACAATGCTGGTCACTACGGACATCTAGACTTGGTAATCTCAAAGGTTTTACAAGCTATTAATCACACTGGTAAGCGAGCATTGTTTTTCATCCAGGAATTGATAATATAGTCCAAGAGATTGGCTTTTTTCCTCTTATTTTGTGAAATCAGGTCTCAGTTGGGGTATCTATCAAGGGGTTTATAGTTTTTCCTGCCATTAAATCCAGATTAACCCAGCTTCTCGCGTTGTTCTTTTTTCAGACTTACTGATGCCTCGAAGTCATATCTGTCACCAATAAAATTCGCTATTGTGCAGTCTTTTAGTTTACATTAGATGATTTTATTCAAATACATTTCCTGAAGTTCGTCAAATGTAGTACACCCAAACCGCTTATGCTTCTTCCATCTCCGACCAGACATCTGAAAGGTTATCCTTCACTACAGTATAAAATACTAATTTGCAGGCTTTTTGCATTCTGTAGCCTTGCAGCAATTCATCATCATGTTCTAACAGAAATGTCAGTAACTTCGTCCACTAAATACTCAGTGCTTCTACCTTTTTCTCTTCTGTTAGATATTGCAAAAAAAATGATTCCTAGCAACTGAAGATTGATCTTCATATATTCACTGTATTCTCTTAAATGGAGATTGTGTTCGTTGCTTTTTTTTCCTAAAATATCTTTATGTGACTATTGGGCACTTTAGAGCGTATTGACTCCTGAACATCTTTCAAAAGTCGTATGCCATTTTCTGTAGCAGTAATTATTTCAAGTGTAAATTGTCTCTTCTCAGCGTGTATGTTAAGTAAGTTAGTTGGGATCTGTGTCTGAAATGGAACTATCATTTACACCCAAATCACAGTTTTTATTCTGTCAACTGCTTCATTTTCTTTTCACAAACACCTGGAAAATCTTCAAGGTGCTTCTGTATATTCTCCATAAAAACATTCATTTTGTTGTGTCAGAGATGGCGGTGAGCTTTGGGATACCTCTCAAATATTTCTCCATTGTCTCAGCTCCAGACCTATATCAGAGGTGTATTCATACAGAGAACAGAACGCTCTATGAAATATTTTATAACTTTATATTAAAATGACTTTTTGTGGATTTTTCATGTTTTTTTCTGTCTTGTATTTGCTATGCCTTTGTGCGCTTCTGTTTATGTGTGCCTTGTGGTCACATACTGGGAAAGGGCTACCTCTTGACTCTAGTATGTGGTGTCTTGCTGTGAATTTGTCACTTTCCCATTGGTATCCTGAGTCAGGTGATGGTACTTGATTGTATCGATTCCTAATCTTTGCACCCTTGGTAACTTTAAAAATCAAGATGTCATTGGCGGCAACCTTGAGATATTGTTATTCTGGGACATTAAGATATAAAACTACATACAGTATTGGATTTCTCACAACAGAAAATCGCTAAAAAGACAAATAAAAAATGTCACAACTTGTCTTCAAAAATCGCATTTCACAGCTGTAAAAACACAGTTTATTGCATAGGAGTGTTAATGCAATGTATATACCAACACCATCTTCTTCCTGTAAATATCAATTTGGTTATGTCATTCAACTGTCATGAAGATATAATGATACTTATTCTTGTTTTTTGAAGCTAGAGATCACGTTTCTTCGTCAATCCATAGTTTGAAGGTGGATGGGGTAATTTGGTGTGAAAAAAAGTAAAATATTGTGAATTTGATGTTAAATTATTGGCTCATTAATGTATACAAAAAATGTTTGTTTGTTAAGAAACATTAAAATGCAGATACATGCCATATTTAAGACAAAACGACAACACAGTGTGTAAATATGCAATTTAAGTATTATTTAGTATTGTAAGAATATTTTCATACGTTACCCAGAAACATGATAAGGGTTAACCATGATGCTAATAACAATTCAACAGCAGCTCACTTATACCATCTTTGGGAAGGTTTGAACTACTCAAAATTTATTCAAAACAACTAGAGCAGATGATGTCACCTCCATCAGGTTTTTCTGACCTGGGTTCTAGACTATAGTGTCAATAGCACAACAATGAGTGGCTTACTTGCAAACATTAATTTAGATATGTTTCCGCGAAGTATTCCAATTGCAAATATAAGTGTTAACATATTATGACTGAAAGGCGTACTTGCAACATTGTTTTTCAACATGCTTACACTAACTGTTTCACTTGCGACCGTTAATGTCAACGTGTTAACCATAAGTGATGCTACTGCAACCGTTAATGTCAACACCATAACAATGAGTGGCTTACTTTTAAGCATCATTTTAGATAGATTTCCGCGAAGTTTTGCAATTGCAAATACAAGTGTCAACACATTATGCCTGAACACCATACATACAACATGTTTACATATTGTTTACACTAACCGTTATATTTGCACCCATTACTGCCAACGTATTAACACTAAGCGTTGCTATTGTAAACGTTAGTGTCAACACCATGTCGTACTTGCCCAAATTGTTTCGATAGGTTCGCAAATATAAGTGTTAACCCAGTATGACTGAACGTCAAACTTGCAACATTTTTTTTCAAGATGTTTACACTAACCCCTGTTGCACTAACAACCATGACTGCCAACGTGTTATCACTAAGCGTTGCTATTGCAACCGTTTGTACTTGCCAATATTGTCTTCCATATGTTTGCACTATGATAGGTAAGCCACTCTTTAGCAACCTTTATTTTCAACATGTTAAAACCAAGAGTTGCATTTGCAACAAAAAAATTTCAACATGTTTACACTAACCGTTGCACTTGCAGCGGTTACTGTCAACATGCTAACACTAAGCGTTGCTACTGAAAACGTTAGTATCAACACCATAACAATGAGTGGCTTATTTGCAAACATTATTTAGATAGATTTCCGCGAAGTATTGCAATTGCAAAATATAAGTGTTAACACATTATGACTGAAAGCCATACTTGCAACATCTTTTTCAAGATGTTTACACTAACCGTTGCACTTGCAACCGTTAATGCCAACGTGTTAAAACTAGGCATTGCTATTGTCGCTAGTGTCAACACCATGTCATACTTGCCAAAATTACTTTCGATAGGTTTGCAATTATAAGTGTTAACACATTTTGACTGAACGCCATACTTGCAACATTTTTTTCAACATGTTTACACTAACCGTTTCACTTGCAGCCGTTACTGTGAATGTGTTAACACCGAGCGTTGCTTCTGCAAAAGCTTTTTTTTGTGCTTACCAATTATTTGCAAACATCAGAATACTTACATAAAAACGATTTGATGTACTCTCACAAAAAAGTGTCGAAATTTTCGTAACTTTCACAGAATCTGTTTACAGGAACATGGGGTTAATTTATTAAGAAAATCAAGAAATTTCACCTGTTTACGAAGAATTACACGCTCGTCTATACACGTGGAAAAAAGTTAAGGAACACTTGAAGCCCTAATATTAATTTTTGAATATCCGAATTATGTGAGGGCTTGCGATTCTGGATTTTTGATAGGACACTTTGGAAAGCATTGCCAACTTACAGCTTGAATTGCTGAACTCCACTGATTTTCGATTTGTACTAGGGAGGATACAATATGCCGCACGGGGATAATCTCAATTTTCCTGAATATACGTTTGCCTTTTAGCTTCTGCACACCATAGAAGACAATTTTGGAAAGCAAAACAGCATAAAATGAAAGAACTGAGTATATCTAATGAATAAATGGCTTTGGTTTTGAAAAAGAGTCTATCAGCTTCAAGTAACATAACCGTATACGATCTGCTTTTTGCACTAGTTCCTATGGAAACCGATATTCTTAGATAATTTCCAAAATAAACGAAATTCGAATACTTCTGCTGTAGTTTTATTATAAGAATGCATGTTTTGAAAGTCCGGAATGGTCACATTCAAAATCTGGCTTAATCATAACAACCTGCAAAATGCATAGACACAGAAGGAAATGTGGCATAGAATCTTGCCATTGGTAAAGTATGCCCCCTCCTCCAACAAAAAGCCAGGAAAGTAAAAGATTATGATCAAAGTTCGTCACACAGACTATCAGCTTTTTGCTTTCGAAAAAAGAGAAAACTCAGACTTCATGGAAGTAATTTATTGCTAGAATTATCAATAGGGTCCTAAAATCTGAAATTAAATTTCTGTATCCAAAATGGCCGCTTCTAGCCACAGTAATTGCTTGACACTCATCATTTCACGTTGAAGCAACTTTAGATAATACAAATGTTGATTATTTTAAAGGTTTTGTTAATACACTTTAAGAATGAAGGGAAATGTTACTCCAAAGTTTAACCTCGTAATACAAGATGTGTTCCCTAACTATTTTCCATGCGTATATATCTTTGGTGCATTGAGTTTGTTAGTACTAGTGTGACCCTCATTTAAAAGGCTATAACTCGAGAAGTGTATTGTGTATCCATTATGTCTGGTGTAAGTGTTAAGGCGGGATGAAGTGTATAACATTTTGTCATAGCATATATGAGCCGCGACATAAAATTTCCAACAATGTGGTATGTGTGACCAGCAAAGTCTCAGATCATCCTGCGCAGACGCGCAGTCTGATCAAGGCCTTTCCTAGTCGCTTGAATATTCGCTGAGTGTTAAGCTACTGCCTGAACATCATTTGGAGTTTCTAAGCTTAAAAGGAGGCTACACAGGCTCGTCTACGTCTACACCTGTCAAAATGCTACATTGTTGGAAATCACACGTCACGGCTCATATGTGAAGAAAGTTATGAAGCTGGTTGCAATTATATTTGAACACTCCTCGTACCAATATCTCATGTTTGTTCCATATTAATTCTCCTAGTTCTTCCTCATACATAGAGAATACAAGGTGATTGTCTTTTAATATCAAGTTTACCAGGCAAGGCTTTGAGAACGCTTGTTGACATCTCGAGGCTTGCCGAGATATAGAGAATACTAGATGAGTGTCTTTTGATATCAAGTTTACCAGGCAAGGCTTTGAGAACGCATGTTGACATCGCGAAGCTTGCCGAGCGATTCAACATGCGTGCTCAAAGCCGAGCCTGGTAAACTTGATATCAAAAGACGCGAACCAGGTATTCTATTTATCAGTTTACCCATTGTTGAACACTCTTCAAACTAGCGATTATGACGCAATATTTGATGTTTGTGTTGATTCAGCGTTATAAGCGACGTAATTCAAAAAGTGCAACGTCATCATGACCTGATAAAGGTAACATGCCGTGAGATAGGAAACGTTTATAACTTCATGTTGAAACAATTCACTTAATATAAGGGGTGACTGATAAATGCTTATAATGGGACGGACCGAGTAATAATTATGAAAAATTTATGAAAATGTTACAAAAAGTTGCATCTAAAATGATATGCTTATATGGCACTTTATACCCACGTGTACCAAAACGTGTGTTGCACGTGTACCAAAACGTGTGTTGCAATTTGCTTTAAAAAGACCTCAGTATACAGGAGAGACCTTCATACAACGTCTGTAACTCGAGGAATGTATCGTGTGATTTTTTATGTCTGGTGTCAGTTCAAAGCCGTTCCTTCTAGAAATATATAACATTTTTGTCATAGCAAATTATGAAGCTGGTTGCATTCATATTTGAACACTCCCCGAGCATACGCAGCTATGAAGTGGGTTAGATATCAAAAGTTGGTAAACTATCATAATTGATTTGTGCGAGCTAAAAACGCTCTGGTGATACTAGGGTGCGCAGACTAGTCTGGACCTATTCGACAATTCAATATGTACTAAAATACCATATACTAGATTTTTCTGTGCTTGCTGAGCAGTGGTTTCTACTAAAGATATATAATTTTCGATGACACAATCAGCATGTTGGCTATTCACTGCGCAATTGTATTATCTCTCGCGCGTACATGCGCGCATGTGTATGTGTGGGATTGGTGAAAGGGGTGCTTTCACACTGTTTTACTTGTTAAATTCATGCCTGTTTTTCCGTTTCTCTTATTAAGATGCATTCTATAGTATATTTCTTTTCCCGCTTGAATGCCGTGAGTTGGTCTGTGGTCTGTAACTGTGGCGTTTCCTGTTTTCAGGAGAAGGATTAGTCACACGGAGAAGGATGCAATAACATGTACTTTACTTGCTGAATTCGTTTCTCTAACATTTGTTTGTAGGTGTTCATAGGCTCTTCCAGTTGATGTCATGCGTTGGTCGTGGTCTATAATTGTGAATTCTTCTTGCAATCCTCCTGTGTGTGTGTTTGGGGTTACTTTATGAAAATAATATATCTTACATACGTACTTTATGTGTGTGCCTCCTATTAGACAGTTTTCAGTTACCGCGGATCTTAGGATTTGTAAGGCGTAGCACACCTTAGACTTAGGTTATTTAAGAGGGGCTATCTCAGAAGTGTAATTCAGAAACGTTAAATTTAGTTATAACTTGCGACTCGGTTAATTTCTTGTTAGGAAATCATATGCATGCTTTTTATGTTTGCTGATTATATTTAAATGCACTCTGGACTAATTTTATGATGGAAGTAAACATAATGAATCCAGAACAGACTGCAACTCATGCAACAATTTGACATTGTTAGAGAGAAAGATCTCAACCTCCACTTCTGCACTATAAACCGAAATTATTTTCAATCTATTGAGTCTTACTGAAGAAATAAAGGAGAATCAATTTCATTTGCACACTCTTATTCGGATGCTAGATTGGACCTTTCGTGCAAGGGTACTCAGTTTGCAATTTTGGTCCGATTGAAGAAGAAATTCATATGTAGCATTCTGATATACGTAGAAGGCTTCCATGCGAGCTGGACATTTCTTGTACTTCAACAACAGCAAAATCTAGGGCGAAGATTTGGTACCAGTAAAATGAATTTAAGGCCCCCAGTGGCTTAGGTTGCTGTCCATTCTAAGGCGGTTGTTCTGTTGTTGTTGACTTTTTGTTTATTGTTAATCCCGTTGTGCGAGTCTGTAATTGTTCTATGTTTTGTTGTACGTTATTTTATGTCCATTCTAGTTTTGCAATCATCTTGATGGGGAAGAGAAAGCTAGTTGGTTTTCTTAGTTTGTCTTCCTGTTGTATCTTGATGGTTGTGTGGCTCTTCCTCCTGGTGCCATGGGTTTGTCTGCTGTTTGCAATTGTGGTATTTCCTGATCATACTCACTTACTATTTTAGGTAGTGAATACCCTTTATACCTTCTTTACATGAACCACACGACTGGTGGCCTTGAAACATGATTTACATCATTGGATAGTAAATGAGTATGAACTGGAGATGCCCCTAACCAGGTCCCACACTGTTTTGGATTTAGATCATGAAATAATTTCGCAATAACTAAGTCTGGTTGCAATTATTGTTAACCTATTTTTAATATGCAGGCAGAGGTACAATAGATGTTGAAACATATCAAGCGAAGTTTTAGTTTGTAGTACAGGGTCCAACTCTTTGTGTGGACTTAGCTGTGGGGCGATGGCCAACAATAAACTTTTCACAATATGATATATGCAGCAGCATGGTAGCAAATAGTTTGCCAGAATACACACACTCTACCCTTGCATTGAGCTACATTATATCAAGACTTCGTTAGAGCTCTACTCCTAGGAAGTTTTTATCGATCAAAACTTAGTTCTGCTGGTACAAGAAGGGTTGTTTTCAGTTTCTAGCGTAGGTATGTGCATGAAGTACTGTTAAACCGATTAGTCAAGCTTGTCATGAGAAAGAAATGTGGTTCCACCCCCAACCCACTTCACAAAATTAATATCATGAGGTCAAAAGCTATTCTTATTGTCTTTTTGTATTTGACTCCTTCTGAATTTCTAAGGGTGCTCAACTAAACATGTATTGAATTAAACAGTTTTAGCATATTTTGGGAGGTGGGAAATAGTGATTAATAATAGTTATAATAGATTGGTGAACTCCTTCAGTATGTTGAAGATAAGCATTTAGATATGATAGGATGCAGCTTAATCACATACGTGATTTAGCCTGTCTGCCTGCCTGCCTGTCCCTCCTTTAGTCAATTATGATATTTGATGCATTTTGATTTTTTATGATCACTACCATGAACAGTCAACATCATATAAAGTTCACTCAAATCGACTCAACAATTATATATATACATGCTGGGTAATTTTGCATGGCTTTTTTATTGTCTGCAGTTTCTTTTATCTTTCCTTTTATTTAAATTAACTTATTAAAAAGATCCTTGGGGAATACCATGACAGTGCTTAACAGTTTGGATTTGGATGAAGCCCAATATTTTGTCAGGCCTGGTCTTGTTCCAAATCGTTTGCAAATGTGGCTGATCAGTCGATGACAACAGTCAACGCTAGTGGAAAAATAGTTACGAGTATAATGACACTTGATCTACTAGAATCGCCTGAGGTACACTATATTCACTTTTGGTGTATTAACAGGGGCGGATCCAGGATTTCTGGAAAGGGTGTTCATATGTTAAAAGGCACGGGGTTCACTTTTCTGATTTTATCTCATTTTTCTTAAATATCCCATGAAAATGAAATAATTTGGTCTCACTGAGAGCAAATTATTTCATTTCCATAGGATATTTAAAAACGGGGGGGGGTTGAGTGAACCCCCTGAAGCCCCCTCTGGATCCGCCACTGATTAAACTTAACATTAGCAATTTCCCAGTATGCGTCATGGTTTAAGTTTAATGATGATGCCAATTGAATAGTGTAACACCAGTCAAGACGAGAAAATGAAAACTGTTGGTGTAGACGTCACTTCATACGGCACCCTTTGTGACTGCGTTGGCGGAAGCTTTTTGCATACTTAGGGGCGCACTTACGAAAATATGCATGTGCGTACAACTTGACGATGCAAGTAAAGGGTTTTAGCTATTCAATTTGATTTTTGAAAGTTTATTGTGTTTATGCTGCGTGTCTTCACAGCCCGTTTTAGCCCTGTGAAATGCTCTAAAACCCTCTTCCGCAAAAGGGCCAAACCCCTGGATTCATATAGGGGGACTATTCTGAGTGGGAACACTATAAAATGCCCCAGGAACGCGCCTGATACTTAAATCTCAAGCATCAACTTTCTGCTGCTAGTGAGCTCGCTATATGAGTATAATATACCAGTCTGTTTTACGCACCCAATCCCCTGACATGATGGGGGTTAAGCCGGGCAAATGTACCATGTTTTAACTCTTTACATTGTCCCCTTAATGCAGGGAAAATGTGCGGCATTGATAAGCAAAGGCAAATATTGCAGTATAAAGTAAAACATGACAGATGGTGGATAAAATTGCCATGGTTTTAATAAAAGTCAAAGTCCCCGCTGTTCTCCGGTTAGAAATGAGTAGTGCATAAACTCAAGTCCTCAAAAGGGTCAAGGGGGAATCCAAATTGCCTAGAAGCTTGGTACATGAATGATCAAAACAAGATACGGATGTTCATGATTGAATTCCATGTCCGCTCCATATTTCCTGTGCATTTGAATGATTTTCAATGACTGTGTTCCAGGTATATTGGCTTGCACAAATTGCGTACAACTTATGCGTTTCCACTGTCCATTAATCCTGAGCTTGATGAAATATTGACGCAATAAAATAATCATATTGGACGCAGAAACATCGAATTTACCTACTCGCAAGTTACAACAAGTGAAGGCATACATGTATGGAACAAGAAATAACTTTAAAAAAGATATTCGGCTGCATTTCAATTGTGAAATATATTTTTCAGTACATGTTTTTTACACTTGCAAACTGGTGAAATGCCATCATGCGGCATTTCATCAGGGTATGCACAGTTTGTTAAGGTAAAAAAAGATCTCAGGGCAAAAAATATAATATTTAGTAGCAGACGATAAAGATAGATTTCAGTTACTGCTGACATCGCCCCTCTTAAATAAAGTCCAAAGTAAAAAATAGTAAGTGAGTATGATCAGGAAATACTACAATCACAAACTGCAGACGACCCCGTGGCACCGCGAGGAAGAGCCTTCGTTGACGGACAAATCGTAATCTAAGGTGCAACTGAAAAATGTCTAGTTGGATGCGGTCTTATTTGGATGTGTTTTATCGTCTCTTTGCTTTACTTGTCGAATTCGTGGTTGTTGTCTGTTCATTTTTCTATTGATGTTTTCTCTTCCGTGTGATGTCATGAGTTGGCCTGTGGATGTGCCGTTTCCTAGCCGAATTCATGTATATGTGTTTGGGGTGTCATCGGAGGGCGAGAACTGATTGCTTTACATGTTACAGACGTACATTTTTAGATGTGTTCTATCGACGGTCTCTTTCAATTCATGTCGTGAGTTGGTCTTTTGAGTGCGGCTTAGCCTGGCCTTATTAAACTTGCTTTCCAGAGGTAAATTAATTCATGGACCAACGATCAGATTAAAACGTAATATCAAGAAAATCTATTTTATTACATAAAATGATACCTATGAACATGAACGCATTCCCTAGTTCATAACACTTATTCTATTGAACACGTGTTATCCTGTTGGAAACTGTAAAGGTACAGTGTGGCATCATGCGCGGCTCCACAAAGTTTTGTCAGAGGGGGCCAATTACGGTTTAAACGGTACTTTATTTTATTAATCACTATTACATAGGTACAATATCATAAAATTAGGATCTGACAGTAAGCAGTGAGGCTTATTTTGGTCATTTCCTAGGACAGGTTGATTTTACAACATTTGTGAATGGTATGCGTAGTGCTATAACACGTTTTTTAGCATTGGCTATATTGGCGAGGTGTGTTAGAATTAAGGATATGAAGCCATAAGGAGCCTATTCTTTTAATAGGATAGTCAAAGAATAGGCAAGTATACTGACGTCAGCAAAAACGCCTTATCTATAAGTAAACACGAATATCTCTTAGACTGAAAAGACTTAAGTTGTGAAATTTAGTCCAAAATAACGTCTTATCAGTCTAGTGTATCTCCTGAAAATATCTTTTGCTGTAAGAATATTTCAGGTTGAGAAAACAGGGTCATCAATTATTTTTGACACTTTTGCTTTGTTTCCAGACACTACCCATTGGCAAGAAAAGACTTGTTTTATCAAAGCAAAATCTTCTCCATACTACAGAAAAGGCGCGTTTAGTGTTCAGACAATATTTTATGCTTGTGTTGGACGAGACAACTTACCCCACCCACATTTTCGCCATGAATGGCTTTGGAAAGTGGTTGAAAATATTGTTACGAATAATTTGCAAAAGTCTATATTCTTTAATCAGCAACTATTGCTGAAGAAACAAAATCTGGCTCGTGTTCAAGACGGCCGTTTTGGACTACGTTTACGTAGACATCAAATTGCTCATTGAGCGTGACAGCTCATCTTTTATGGCGTCATTTTATGTAGACATATTCTTGGCGCATTAACTAACGTGCCCCCTTATCATTTTTCCGCTACTTAAGCTAAAACGAGTACGTCGACAAATTTCATAAATGTCTCAAATATGAAGTCATAGTTTTATAAATTTTATGCTTGCTCGCAAGCATGATTGTTTGAAAAAATGATCCAAGTTAGCATAACATACGCGGCATAGACTGAGTGCAAATTCAAATTGAAATCATAGGCGTTTGATGACTAATGCCGTAATGTGTACGTTGAGCCTATATGACGTCATAAGAATAACACGGCAACTTGATATTAAATTAAAACAATTTTTCAACCTCACCTGACATCTACATGAATAAGCAGTAGGTGAATGACCAATATTTTATACCACTGACATGAAAACAGTGATTATGTACACGAAAAATTTTATTCATTCCTAATATACACAGAAGCCTCTAATAAACGCCAGTGCTGGCGTATCCAGAGGGGCATGAGCTTTAAGGTTTGATACAAGTCTTCATCTACATCATATTTTGTGTATGCCAGCAGCGAATGCTCTGGCGAGTCTGCGTTCCTGTGCAGAGTCGCCTGAACCTTCGTTGCTCGACAATATAATAGCACCTAATTCTCATGTTCTGACTCTATTGTCATATTTATGGCTTCCTGAAGTGATGATTTGTCTCCACAATAAGTGAGTTTTATCTTATAAACCATTAGCACGAATGTCCAAGTGGTATACTTGTATCAAATATCTTTAAGGCGAGATGTCAATTAAAGTCAAATATTGCTAAGCATGGATTGTATAGAATAGAGTTGACTGTGCAATTAAACGTCCATTGCAATTAACGAATGGAAGCGTAGAATAGATTTATGAAAGAAACAAGGACATTCTACCTTTGATCATCAAGCAGTCCCGTGTTACTAATTAAATGCAAATTGATAGGAGAAGGAAATATAAAAAAACCACCATAATCACAAATCAATAGCAAATTTTGTAGGTGAATTCTATAGGATCGCTATTTCCAGATTATTATAGGTCGCAGCAGTTGTTGTGTTGTGATGCCTCATAGATTTGGTAGAACATTTCTAGAGCTAGTAATTGTTAACTCCACTGCTGAAGTTTAGAACGATCAGTTTTGGCGGTATGCATTACGTACCTATCTGTTGCACAACGGTTTTCTATATACATATTTTTCCGATAATAATAAATGCAAGTACATGTTTTCACAAAAAGGCATGGTTTAAACATGTTAATTCATATTTTCATTCACTACACATAGTGATAAACAAATATGCATTTCACAATACAATCATGATGGGATTCAGAAAAAGTCAAACGATTTATACGGATCTGTTTCCCTTTGAAGAAAATGGTGCATAGTTAAGAGTTATGTCTGACGAAATTCAAAAACATACCAGTTGTATCCAAACCAATTAACCTTTCGGCTCTAAATAAATATATATGTAAAGTGTTACATGCTAATTATAAAACAGAGTGAGAGATAGTCAATCCTCAACGCTCAAACTGTTAAACGGTTTACTATCCACTGTATTTTTGCACTGTAATAATAATTCTACAGTTAGAATGAAAGTCGGTTGTATGTATACCAAATAGCAGAGTGTTTAAATCTGGTACACAGTACTTTTGTCAGTTCATTCAGCATTATTGCCCTGATCTCGTTATACCTTTGGAAATCATAAATGTAATGTTTTATATGTTTAAACTATACCACAGGCACAGTGAGGACTATAAAAAACATTTTTTTGGAAAAAAGGTGATTAAGAGCACTGCAATCGGTTCTTAGTCTGATTTTTGTCCGTATAATATTAAGTTGTTGTTTTTTATTTTTGTTTAGTTGATATTTAAGACTTTGAATCGAATTTGATTGTCTTACTTCAAGAGATAACTCATATCAAGCTCATATACTAGAGGTAAAAAAAAGGATCTATAGTACAGCTGGGTTCTGGACAATGTGTGTCTAATATTATTTGCGTTTCTAAGTAAGTTATTAATGGTAGAATCTTCCATAGACGCAGGAATAAATGAGGAAAGATAAGATGGCGAAACGCAGGTGCTCATTTAAATAGAATAAAACGCATAGCTTATGTTTATGTCGTATTTTTTCAAGTGACTTGATACAACATTTCTAAAGAGACTAGTTTTGTAGCTCCAGTGGCCATTTGTGCAGCTTCTATTTGTAATTGTTCTAGTGCATTGATTTCGAATTGTGTACAGTTGTCCCAGACCACGTCTGCGTACTCTAGGACTGGTCTAATAAAAGAAGCATAAATAATTCTAGGTGACTATCTATCTAAGATTAATTTTAATTTATGCATAATATTTATTTTTTCCTAGCTTTAGAAGTTAAAAAGTCAATGTGTTCATACCAAGTTCCATCGCTAGAAAAGAAAATACCTGGGTGTTTATGATTAGTTACTTCTTTGATTGGTTGATCATTAATTTTTAAGGGGGGGGGGGGTGGTAGGGTTTATTTGTTTTTCTAGAAATTATTACTTCTGATTTAGCAGGATTAAATTTAACAAGCCAGCGTTCAGCACACATGTAAATTTTGCCAAATCGGAGGTTAACTGCATTGCTGCTACAAACAGTCCGTCGACTATCAAGTATAAACTTCTATCATCCGCAAACAGTCCACTATGTGAATGTATATCCTCAATAATGTCGTTGATATCAATTAAAAAGAGGAGAGGGCCTAGCATTGAGCCTTCTGAAAAAAGCTTAGTATACGTTAAGAATATACTTTCTGAACAAGTCATATTTTAAGCAAAGAGGTACGTAGGTCTGTAGTAGCCCTGGTCAGGACAGGGCAGGGGAGGGGAGGTCAGGTCAGACAGACACGCGGACAGAAAAACAGACAAACAGACAGGTAGACAGGCAGCCGCGCACGCACGCAGGTAGACAGACAGACGGGCAGGCAGATAGAAATACCTTGCCGCTTGATATCACTACCACCTACTTTCTTTGTACTGACAAAGTTGGGGGATAATAAGCGTCTCAGAACAGGGCTAGGTGTCCAACAACAATCTATACAATTTCGATAAACAACAATATTCTGATATTAAAAGTCGGTCCATATACATTTGTACAAATGTTACTGTTGGTTCATGTGATTTCGTGATCGCCAGAATTAAGTGACGTGATATTCTAAAATAGTGGATTTAACAAATCATTAGATAGTCTACGCCAATGGGATTCTTGACCGCAAATAACAAACAGCGTACGAGGGGGGTTCAATATGTAATAAAAACCCATTCATAACTCCATCCACAAACGCGTTAGGAGTTTATTCTATATGCCAAGCGAAAGATCAAAGCGTGGCCGTTATAACGGTGCTTGAAACAGTATTGTATCTTTCCAAATTAAATAAGTTACAGACTTTTAAAAAGCACACTTATACACAGTGCATATATTTTCCTCCGAATTGTAAAGACTCATTTCAACAAAGGTAGAAAGGCATGCTGTATTTTCTAAAACAATCATTTAACATGAATGAATAACATATCCATAGTTTTCTGACTCATTTCCCTTTATCTGCTATAACGATGCAAATTTTGACCGGTACCGATTTCTCGTGCAAACGGTTTATTACGTCACCTCCTCTTATGTAAACTGAAACCAATATCTAGGGGTATCTCATCTGAGTGGTATACCATTTTCGTTTCCTATAATTTTATCATCTGAAATTAGCCAGCCAAATTATGTACATGTAAATACGTGTAACAATGTCCAAATAATGAATCCGAATGCAAATATCGATGGAACACGGTATTTTGTCTGATCCATTTCAGTGTAAGGCAGAAATCGCATTCTTTTAAGTGATTTTCTTATTTCAAATGACGTATATAGGGTTTCTTTATGAGTGTGATTAGATTTTGAAACTTCAAAATCGGCTGTATTACTTGTAAATGAACATCAAAGCGACCAGAAGAAATGTTACAAATGAGATCTTTTATACATTTTCGCTATGTAATCGTTCACACGAAAACGACTCTGTCAATGGAATACCAGAGAATATAGCATCAAGGAGGATTTTAACCAAAATGGCAGCCTCGGTATTTCATAGAATATAAAGCAATATCAAAGATTTTTGCAGTTATAAATCACCAATATATGGATATTAAACACATGAAGAAGCAGACGGAAAACATTCCTCGTTTATGCAGTTATCTGCTTTTGAAAATATTGCTTTAGTTCATTTCGCAGTGTACTTCAGTACCCTATATTGAAAGAGGCTTGTGTAAATTAGATAAGAAGCTGGACAACTGCAATCTTACATTTATTTAGCCAAGAAACAGACCTTTTAATGAACGTAATTATAAAGTGTGCAAATATAAAACTTTGGGATATACTTGGCTGTTTTCATTACATATTGAACTACCCTCGTAGATCAGCCAGCACGGATACACAGGCTGATCTGGCACACAATGTATCTAAACTATAGTCTTTTATAGGCGCGTATCCAGAATGTTTTGTCAGGGAGAGGGGGATCCAAAATTTTAGATTGTTTTCTGCTTTAGTCATCATATCATACAGAGGGGGTCCTTACCAATATTCTAAATGGGTCACCATCAGCTCTACATGCGTAAATATGATTTTCTTAAGCATAATGTGTAAAAAAAAAAGCCATAGGAAAAATGAACTTTAAACGTAAAACCATATCATTACGACCTCGGCTATACACCGCCTTCATAGAATGGTCAACATCTCTGAGTTCAAAATGCAATGCTACAAATGAACTCGCTCGCAATATTTGTAATTCTAACACACCTCGCCTATAGAGCCAATGGTAACAAACTGTGATATATCGGACAATAATTCACAGCTAAAGTGTGTGAAAGCTGACGTCACCCGAAAATGACGTCATTCATGGCGTTAGACGGTGTAACGTCGTTTTTTACGCTTGAAAGACGTTACAATTTCATGTAAACGTATGCGACGTAATCTAAGTATTGGCGGGAGTTCTTCGGTGCAATGGCGGAAAGTTGGAAGAAGCTGAAGACTTCGAATGTGCTTTCGTCGTTAATTGTGTGTTAGAATCGAAATAGATCAGCTCCAGTGCGTGAATTGTTGATAGACTATATGAGTAATAATTCACCGTTTGTCGGTCAGTTGTACGAAGATAAATCACTCGCGCTGCGCACTCGTGATTTGATCTTCTTTACAGCTGACCTCCAAACAGTGAATTATTACCCAACAATTCACTGCTGGAGCTTATCTATTTCTTAAATATTGCTTCTCTAAGACAATTATGCGCATGCGCGAAATCTCGCTAAACCTTTTTAACATATGCACGCTAAGATATGACAGAACCAAATTTCTCAGACATAAAGAGGCACAGAAACAAAGCATTCACAGATCACAGTGTGCCTAGAAGTTGCCCAATTAATGGAATTTGTGATTTGCTTTCTTGGGCAGTTTAATTATTGACAGACCAGTCCAGACCATCCACTTAAAAATTCTACAGTCGAATATATAAATTCGAATTCCTAGGGACTCAAGATTTTGTTTCTAAGTATCAAAAGTTCGAATGATAGGGAGGTGACAAAATATATCGTAATATATACCCCTATCCCCATAACAAAATAAATGATTATTAATATCTATTTTTCCTATCTAAAACATGTTTTGTGAGAGTCGTTTCTTTGACGCACACAGATCATGTGTTTTATAGATGGTATTTAAAATAGCATATAAATAGTTCATGTTCTCTGAATCCATTGTGTCCAAAATTCACTTTGAATGAGCGAGTATTTAGAAAATTCGTAGTTTGACATTTCCCAGATTTACTGTATTCACGCAAAGAGTAAATCCAATGCTTATACCCTGGAATAATCTTGTTAGCCTACGAAAGAAGTCAATGCCTTAACCATCTCTAACAGCATTAAAATTGTCTAAGCGTGCTATAATGACATTACAGCCTATATATGTCACGTATTTTGATAGAGACACAGTTATGTATGTCTAAGACTCACAAACTAGTTTGTCCCAATTACACAAACTGGGTCAGTTACGCGAAATGTATAAAATAAGGGCGCAGCTGATTTCCACAAACTGGGCAAAATATCGCAACCAATCTGATATATTCCTCCTACTGTTTTGATGGAGGGTGTTTAAATTTATACAGTTGTTTGAGACTGCTGATATGACCTTTGATTCCAAGGTGACGGTCAAAATTACTTAAAATCTGTCTATATGGCTTGTAATATCAACATCTTTGGATATTAGTGTAACATATTTAGCACACTGGTTGCCTCATTCGGGAAAGTCCGCCACAATTCGAGAATCGAATCATGGCTCAGGTGTATGTAAGGAGCATTACGCGTAGTACTATGTACCAAAAAGCCACATTTTGTTAGCTGGAACTGGCGGATGGAATATAAGTTCTGTAGCATGTGGATTCAGCTTTATTAGCATTGATTATTCTGATTATCCAAAAAGTTTAATCAGCAGAGTAAATGAAGTTTATGTATTTTTCAGTAAAATATCACTATAGCTATATTTTATTGATAAAAACATAAACCTTATTTAAACCGTTTGTTTTGCTGCAAGCACACTTGGTATTGTGTTAAAATGGTTTCTTTGACGTCAGCGTCACGTTATATAACAACAGCATCACGTTATCACCCGCGTTATCAAAGTTGATCCTCGATGTAAATCCATGGTCTGATTCCTAGGAATATCGCGGAATTCGCCGAGGCATTTCCGATTGTGGTTGCATTTAGTTTAGAGTTGTTGGTATGGCCTTGGAGACAAGTGTTTAGGTCAAAAGAAAAAAAGTCATACTAAGAGCGCAGTTATTTACGATATTGGAGCGCCCAATTACTGGCCCTATTCTAGTTACTAGTAATATTCACTTCGGGCTTGTTTCTTATTCCAGTTGAATTTGTTTATGTTCTAGGGGCCAAACTGAGATATATGGGCTATTTTATATAAGAATGAACCATGTTTTATGCATTAATAATTGGCGGGTCCCAAGGAAGCTGTTTGAGCACAAGACGGATGGGCCACCCGAGGGTTGGATACTCAAGGAGCAAAGTATTTTTTATCTGCCTCCCCATCTGCCTGTCTACCTGTGTGCGTGGCTATCTGCCTATCTGTTTGTCTGTTTTTCTGTCTATCTGCATGTCTGTCTGTCAGTCCTGACCTCCCCTGCCCTGTCCTGACCAGGCATACCACAGACCTACGTTCCTCTTTGCTTAAAATATGAAATGTTCAGAAAATATATTCTAAGCGTGTACTAAGCGTTTCCAGAAGGCTCGATTCTAGGCCCTCTCCTCCTCTTTTTAATATATATCAATGACATTATTAAAAGGCGTTCCGTTGGTGGGCTTATGATGGTCTGCTTTTAGTGTTATATGGATCCTCTGTCCTCCCATAATCAACTGAAAAACAAACAAAGAAAACAAAACAAAAACAACGTTGGCCCCCTCTGACAAAACTATCTGGATCCGCGCATGCCAGTTCAGTCTGGTCAGAATCTTTGTTGTCCACATGAAGAAGGATTGGGTCCTAAGTGGTCCACTGAGCGCACACCAAAGACTGAATGAATTCGCAGGTCGATATGAGTATTAGTTTTATTTCGACTTCATGACATGATAAATACATTATAAAAAGGATTAGAATAGAAGCAAAAAGCTTATCTAGTTCATCCCTGGCAACATTCCGCTGCACAAATAATTTCAGTTTCAAATGTAAAAAGCGCAAAAATTCAAACATAAAAGAAACATATTTAATATAATACATTACGATGATATTACTCATTTGTTCAACCTTAATATAAATTTTACTCTGTAAAAGAGTATCCACATTTATTGATGTGAAACGAATTGCTACAAATTTCTAGATCATGTGTACATTGTCTTTATAACAGAGGCTTGTTATCGTATTGAGAAACTTTGATAAAAAAAACAAATAATAGTATATTACCATGTACTTACAATTGTCTTGATTGAAGGTAAATAATAACAATGTAATGTAAAACATGTACAAGAGAGAGAGAGAGAGAGAGAGAGAGAGAGAGAGAGATGGGAGAGGAGGGTCAGAGAAAGTTTAAAGTGATAAGTGAACAGGCTTGAGGCTAAAATTAGAGGCATGCACTACTAGTTAAAGTTTGAACAACCAAAACTTATTTGAACAGGGTATACTTTAAGGGTCAAGATTAGAAACATTTCGTATCTGTAATATGTTTATGGACTGCTCCCTCTAAAATGAGTGTATTTGTTGGCAAAGACAGTACAGGACTTCCAAATAAGAGAATTTGAAGAGTAACTGAGAGATTTTGTGATTAAGGTAAGAGGGCAAAGAAAAGGAATCGATACAATCAAGCACCACACCTGACCCAGGATGCCAATGGTAAAGTGACAACGTCACAATTAGACATCACAAACGAGGGCCAAGAGGTCAGCCTTTTCCCAGCAGGTGACCACAAGACATCATCAAACAGACGTGCATGAAAGCATAACACAACAAGACAGAAATAACATAAATGATCCACAAAAGAAGCACCGCCTTTGAACGGTCAGTAAAAATATTTTACTGGAGGGCTTAAACCGTTTAACGGTGAGCCAACCTCACCCTTAGTTGGGATGTGGATCAAGACACATCAATGCATCATCTCCTAGAACATATAAATCAAGATATAAAAAAGGAGATAAGCAAAGATAAGGACTCAACAGTAAATAAAACTGAGTACCGGAGCAAAAGAAATCCAACAGGTAAACCCCAGTGAGCCTGACAGGAGTCAAAGCATCAGGACCCTACTAAGCTCTACTCGCTGTTCACGATAGAATCAACAACCCATGTAAAGTGATCAGCATTTTCCAAATTACCACAGAGATAGAGAGATGAATCTGCGGTACATTTTGTCAGAGTTTATCGTTAAGTGAGCTACACTTTGTACGTATAGAGCTGGTGTGAATTACCTGAGCACGCATATTACCTGCATAGAAATATCTAGGGATGGCTCAATTTACGTTTAAAATTTTAACTGAATCACTTTTACTCACATTCAGTGGCAAGTTATTCCATTCTCTAATTCTCTAAAAGAAAGTGGCGAAAAATAAGAATTGAAATATTGAGGAGTTGTCTGTATAGTTTGTGCGTTGAGCAGAGTGTGTCTTGATAGAGTGATGACAGGAAGAGAAATCAACGAAGAAAGATATTCTGGGGAGAGATTATTTAACACTTTATTAAGGAGTAAAATTCTGTGCTTCCTGTGCCTAGTCTCCAAGGGTTTCCAGTCTATTCCTCGTAAAGTAATGTAATGACACTAGTTTAGTAGCCCCCGCGACAATCCTAGCTGCCTAGCTGCCTCTACATGCATTTTGTCAAGTTCTTGCTTCTCATTTTTGTTGGTGTTATCATATTATGGCTCAATTAATCTTTCTGAATCCTGATGTTTGACACTATGGTGGTATTCTTGAGAGTTTTTTTGAAAAAAGTAATTTTGAAAAAAATCAGCAGAAAACGAAACGCTTGAAAAATTACCCATATGCAAAGAGGTTAATCCAATAATAGTGGAGATTGGACGCGTGCGATTTTGTTTGTGGGACTATGTCACGTAATAAGTCGTCGGTGCATTGGTCAGTTATACACTATCAGATGACATTTGAGTGACATTCAGGGTGTGTTTCGGAAACGTTTATTAATTTCGCGCGAGTGATCGTTTTTAAGAGCGTCTTAATTTATTCTATTCTGGGGGTGGGAGGTTGCTCAGGAAGGTAACACTGCTGTCTTGTAGCAGATAGCGATCTTTCCGTGGATCAATTAGAAAAGAATATCAGATGTGTCAACATTATATTTTTCTCCCTCGTGTTCTGCTTGACAGTAGAATCAATCGACTGACAGCGCTGACTCTTACTTTAACAGAAAAAGCAATTTACAGTTTAACGACTGTGTATCCCTTGTGCATTGGAGTCATTTATAACACTCAAGGTCTCACCTAGTTTTACATAGTATTTATAGTTACACCTTAGACTGGGATATGATCAACAGTGTTGGTCGACTGAAGGAAATGTAAGTCTTCTTTAAGGTAAGTCTATTAACTGAACGAACCTTCTGTTAAATGTTTTAAGGTTGCAGGTTCCTTTCTTCAATAACTACTATTATAAATATTGCCCGATCCTGGGGTCTGCACAATAATCACTATGTGAGTCCGTCTGTCCGTCGGCCTGTTGAAGTTGTGAAAATGCTCATAATTGTTGAAACACATGGCATATTTTAATCACATTTTGCATGCACATGCATATCAAATGTATCTAGCCACTGGCATGTGTAATAACCTTTTTTGATGGACAAGGGTTTGCTGATCATTTCAGCGGGTTGTGGTCAGCTAGTAAAAATACTCATAACTCTTGAATCGCATGGCATAATTTGATCAAAATTTGCATATTTATTAGTTCTAACATTGTCAAGTCGTGGGTCGTGGCTTTGCCGAGCATCATTTTGGCCATCCGTCCAATTTATAACTACTGGCATTTGTAACAGTTTTTGATGCTCAGTATCTTTCAGCCGGTGGTGGTCAGTTAGTGAAAATGCTCATAACTCTTGAACCGCATGGTGTAATATTATTTTGATCAATTGTTTCATATTTATTTATCTAAAATAGTCAAAATGCAAAATGGTGACAGGCTTTTGCTGAGTATCATTTGGCTGGCTTTAGGTCTTTTAGTGAAAATGCTCATAACAATTTGAACTGCATCTGTCCTTATTTTTTGATCAAGTTTTGCATACTTATACAATTTTAACATTGAAGTGACACTGGTATGCTAAACAGTGACAAGGGTTGGGTGAGGATAAGTCTGGCAGGTCGTTGATATTAAGCTCATAACTCTTGAATCACATGTTATATCATTATCAATTTTTTATACCTATACATTGTAACATTATCTAGACACTGGTATGTAAAACAATAACGAGGCTTTGCAGAGCATCAGTCTGGCTGGTCATGGTCAGTTAGTTAAAAGGCTCAATACTCTAGAGCCACATATGTTATATTTTCAATACATTTTGCTTGAATATACATTTTAAGGTTGTCTTTGCTATATCAAATAAAACAAGAGATATAATAGACAACAAGAAATATGTCGCTCTGTGAATCTTTTATGAATTTCACAGCAAACTGAATTATTGGTCGGTTTGTATTGTCGTCATAATAATGAGATGAATTTGAGCACACCTTAAATATTTTTGTTCAATACCTAGGCTGAAAGTGGGCACAAGTGACTTATGCAAGAACACATAGTATATTAATCTTTTCTAAAATAAACTACATATGCCATTACTGCCTGCAAATATACACCTCCTGATCAAATCCTAGAAGGAATGGAAAGATTTCTACACTATCCTAAATCAAAATTTAGATAAACCTACATCCCAGCATAAATAGAATAATGTTTACAGTATTGAAGAAGAAACTTGGAAAGAAATCTATTCTTTTCCTTTTTATCTTTTTAGGTACAAAAATGCAATGATTTCAAACAAGAAAAATTCGCAGAATTATACCAACTAAAAAGCACTTGTATAATATGAAGTATGTACCAATTCCCAGGTGAAGCTTTTCTCAAGACGAAGAAACAATAAATCATATGCTTTTGCAAAGCAAGGAATCTCAAAGTAAGTAAGGGTGCAAAGATCTGGAACCGATACAATCAAGTACCACACATGACCCAGGATAACAAAATCTACTTAGATAGTTCAAAATATGGCTCACTAATAACAGTATTAATCTGAAATTTTTTGAAGATCTATTTATATTTAACATAGGCAGTATATACTCATTGTCAGACTTCCATATTTGTATTATTGTCATATATCATATACGAGGGTCATCCAATAAAGAATGAGACTTTTTCTATAGTGCAGTGAATTTACGTGCTAGGCTTATGAAATTTCTTTCAAAGCTAGCTTGTCTTTTTGGCTGTACACACGTACCAAATTCGACGTTTTACATAGTTCCTACTTTTGTTGCTAGGCAACATTAGAAGACTGGACAAACATGCGTGGACGGCTCACTATAGGTGGTTACCATATCAACATATTAAGATTTATAGCATATTTTTCTACTAGTACTTATATATGCTCATGCAGTCTGTCTATAGCCAAAAGGAGAAAGTAATGTTTCAGATTCTTGAGCTGTTACCATGGAAACAAAGCTTAAAAAATCAAGTTTTCAAGAAATATCTGGTATTATCCCTGACCTCTTGACTTTAAAAGTTAATATCAAATAGTCGAAGGCAATCAAAGTGAACATAGTTTTGTTCATGTATACTTAATAACAATAAGCAGCAGATAACGAAACATTCTGTGGGATACCCTTCACCTAGTATTGTGTTTATAAAAAATCAAGTAAATTGGTTGCTAGGCAACCAAAATAAAGGACATGCATATTTGGCTCACCTTTTATAGCATTTTATGTAACACTTAGATTGTTTAGTAGAAGAAATTATATCAAGATGTTATATTCTATCTATGAGCGAAAATAAAATACTTTGAATAACCATGGGTATCAAAAGAATAATGTAAACGTGGCCATGCGTCTTCAAGTCCTTCCACAAACATCCCGTTTCTATGGCAACTGATCAATCACAAACATATAGTTTATATTCCTGAATTGCTAAGATGTCATACTATTATTATGGTGAATTTTAACTAAATGCACACACAGGTTTCATACTATAAAGAAAGTCTCATTCTTTATTGGATGACCCTCGTATTTGATGCAAAACGTCTCGACCACCCCTATCCATAGTAGCACTGAAAAAAAATTAAAACACTCTTACATTTTAATGCAACATACAGCTACCAGAAAAGGTTATTTAGAAAAATTTGAACAAATACAAATACCTGATAGATACAATGCATCAAGCTTAACTTGACTTAAGAAGATCTTCATTGAAACAAAACAAAATCTATTATATAAAAGAAAAGCCATGCTGTGAGAGCGATATGTTGTCTGAGATCCACTTTTTTCTAGTATTTTTCTAAATGTGTCTTTCTTTTCATTTTACACTCCTGTCATCTTATGCAAGACACTAGTGGTATTAACCCTAAGTATTCCCACACAATGATTAAACATATTTACCCTTAAAAATTGCTGCAGGCTCCTCAAAATTAGGGAACAGGGTAATTAAAAAGTGACGATAATTGAGATGCAACACAGTCCCTGAACCCAATATTGAAATTTGAGCAATTAGGTATGCATGCTTGACTCAAATCACCTGTCTGGATGTAGAGGGTAGATGCAATATTTCTTTGATTGTATCTTATATAATGTTTCTTCGAGAACACAAGCAGGAGGGTGCCAATTAACACATCTAACCCAACAAGCGAATACATACATAAGTCTGAAGTATTTTGCTGAATTAAGTATGGTAATTTTCAAGCTTTTCCAAATCATTACAAGGATACTATCATCTAGCACAGAATCCATCAGAAAATTAAAAGGCAATGAAAAAGGCACCTTCATGGTTGTGTACACTTGTCTTTTTATTGCTTTCAAAATGCATAATAGATGAACGAAAGAAGTGAGCAAGCGTACCAAGTAGCCATCAAAATACCATAATTGTACTTTGTAAGGCATGCAGGGGGATGGCCCTCCCCGACCCCCTGATGACAGGGAGAATAAAGTGATAAAAGCGAAAATAATTTGAGATCCTGCAGTCAGTACAGCGACATTGGCATCATTAATTCGCAGTCTATGTAAATTATTAAAAAGGCTGTTGCTTTGGTTGGTATAGAGATGGCATTCGAAAAAGTACTGTTCAGCATTTTGATAGGAGCTCCACAACTGCACACAGCACTGTAAAGATCGGTTTTTAAACTAAATGCCTATTTGTTTGTATGGCGATGCGTTATTTAATTCTTAGGCCTAAAGAAACTTTATGTTAAGTATATTATAGTAAAAATTTCTGCTGAATAACATGTTGCTTTGTTAGGTTCGATGTTTTATGTCCCAGTCAACAGCTATGGTCATGTCGAGACGGTAAGTTCACATAATCCCACTTTTTCCTGTAAAAGTTTTACTAAGGGGTTATCCAGTACTTCGTGCACATACATTTGCTTGTAACTGACAACAAAGTAAGAAAGAGGGCAAAGAGCAGGAATCGATACAATCAAGCACCACACCTGACCCAGGATACCAATGATTAAGTGACAACGTCACAATTAGACGTCACAATCGAGAGCCAAGAGGTCAGCCCTTTCCCAGCAGGTGACCGCAAGGCATCAATAAACAAACGCGCACGAAAGCATAACAAAAACAAGACAGAAATAACATAATTGATCCACAAAAGAAGCACCGCCTTGGAACGGTCAGTAAAATATTTTACTGGAGGGCTTAAACCAGTTTTATGGCGCGCAAACCTCACCCTTATAATATATTTGGATCAAGACACATAGAAGTTTGGTTTGCAACACCCCTAACTTATTATTGCATCATCTCCTAGAACATATAAATCAAGATATAAAAAGGAGATAATTCAAGAATTAGGTCTCAACAGTAAATAAAACTGAGTACCGAAGCAAAAGAAATCAAATAGGTAAACCCTGGTGGACCTGACAACAGCCAAAGCATCAGGCCCCCACCAACTCATCAATAGATAAGTCTTTAGGTAAGAACCGTCATAGAGTCTGAAGTCCGACCCACTGACGTGCAATAAAAGAGGAAAGCAAATTAACCAACCGTGATTGGGTTGACCACCAAGCATTCAGTCTGTTGCAATGCGTTAATGTTATAGCCAATCTGTTTATAATGGGAAATCATTTAAATTAACTGAACTGCGCTGAAAACTTATTGGAGCCAACAATCTTCTTCCATATATACACCAAGTCACCATAGAATTCAGGTTCCGAAAGTCTTTGGCTCAAGAGAGATTTAAGTCCAATTTCGAAATTAATATCAAATCATAGTATCGTCTATAAAATCTAGAAAAGGTTTTGAGAAAGTTAAGATACTGATAGCCTTGTTAAAGAAGCTTCTAGGTTAAAAATTTATTGCGAGTGTTGAAGTTAGCAACATGGCTAGATGCTCTAGCAAAACGATAAGTTAAGAGATATAGACTCCATAAGATATAGAGCGAGGAATATCACCATCTAAAAATGGGAAATTGACAATTTCAAAATCAAAGTCGTCACGTTTATCCTAAATTTTGGTCGAAACAATATCCTTAGAAATTGACAAATGCAAGTCTAAAAATGCTGCTTCGGTATCAGACCTTCCTGAATCAGCGGAAGGGGGAGAATGACTGTACATTTTTTTTTCATGGTCAATCTCCACGAAAGTATGGGACTGGGTCGGGATCTAACTCGTGACCCCTAGATCTGCAGTCGAATTCGCTACAGACTGTGCTACTGGGCCCGGCTGTATAGTATTTAGAGAACAATGATACATGTTCTTTGAACACAGCTGAAAATGAGAAAAGAAAATCTAGGTGTTCCTATAAACAACATCTTAGCCTGGTCAAATCATATCGATTATATTGCTAAGAAAGTTTTTTCAAAGCTATGTTTATTATCTAAAGTTAAAGACCATTTATGCAATGAAAAGAATACAATTTTACAAAGTATATATTCAAACACACATTGATTTTATACCATAATATGGGGAGGAGGATCTCAATATAATCTTAATATAATTTTAAGGTTACAAAAAGAGCTATCAAAATAATTTTAAATTACCTTTGATAACATAGCCAACAGTATGGATGGGGTTTAAGGGTTTTTTTTATATCAATGGCTGCATTTAACTCACGTAAGCTAAATTTATGTTTAATTTTCTAAACCAGTCCTTTTCTCATATATAAATAGTGTGTTTTTTCTTTAGACCTTTTAATGAAACCCTACAATCTCTAAGATCAACAGGTGCACTGTATTATAATACTCCGATTCCACAAAAATGATATTTCAAACCAACCTTAATTTATTCAGGTCAAGTCATTTAGAACACTTTAGCAGACTGGCTAAAGAATTTGAAACTGTTATTCTTTTCAAAAACACTGTATTTAGTAGATGCAACCAAGTCTCTTACCCAACCTTTGAAACAAATACAAAGGTCCAAATATACAGATTGGATGTATAATTGTGTAAATTATGATTAGTGTCTTATCCTTAAGTTTTGACATTTGTTCTGGTGTCATTGAGACGCGCGTTTTCGAGTACCCACTACTTATGTTTGGATGGAGAAATTTAATTCCACCCCTAATCTAGAATTATGATATACATGTTAAAAATACGTATTATTAGCAACCAACCAAAGTGTTGTTGCCGCGAAGCGGCAACAACGAGGGTTGGTTGCTTTTATTATTAGAGGCTCTGTCCTATTCTGTTCATCTGCAATACGAAGGCTTTATTTTCATTCTGTCAAATTGGAGTTCCGGTATCTATACAGAGTCGATTCGATCGAACTAAGAACCTTATTCTGCTGTTAAAAATGTGCCGTGATCATCAATAACATTGAAAAAATACAAAAAAGTCAAAGTGAATCGCGAAGATGCCAGTTCTGTTGATATAAAAGTCATATTTTAGCCATAAGACTGATTTTTTTCGATCACCAGAAGCTTGAACGGTAATGATAGCTCTTCCAAACAAGCGGCTGTCAGCATGACGTGACGTCACAATTCTTATAACGTTTTTATTCCTATGATGCTATTTCGTTGTGACCATGAATTGTTTTATGGTTTCTTCTAGTTGAGACTGAATGTGTGATGAGTTATCCATCAATCGTCGAGGTAGATTACAAGTTCTGTCTTTTAGAAAAAAAACATAACAACTACATTGTTTTTAGTTAATCAGCATCGGTGGCAGGGGAATGTCTGTTGTTAATATCCCCATATGTGTATTAGTGATCATCTCACCGCAAGAAGTTTCAAATGTAGTATTGTATTATACTTCCAATGGTGTTTTATAATATAATACATTCCAGTTTAATAATCTCAGTGTCTTTGTATACAAAGGGTTAAGAATCTTTACCATATGTTCAAAAACTGTTGAAGGCCAGTGTGTATATGACCATGCCTTCAATAATTGCTGGTTCCTGGTTTACAAGTCGTCGCTTCAGTGCTATAGTGTTCTAAGTGACATTTTGGTCAAAAATGAGTTATGCATACCGTTGGAAAGGGGGTCAAATGTTCTATCTACTGGTGAAGGTTTCATTTGCCTATCTCCTCCCAGTAAACTTAAAATCACTGTGCGTTTCTGTTCTATCTACAAAAGACAATTTCGTTCAGTGCTATAGTGTTCTAAGTGATTTTTATCCAATGGCAAATACTGATTATGTCACGTGACTGGGTGAGTTCTGTGTCATACTGTTCTATCTACAGAAAATATTTTCCCTTGGAGAAATTTGTAAAATTTGCAGTTACCTCCCTTATATAAACTTAAATTTCCTCAATTGAAGCGGTTTGTCGATTTAATGTCGAACTAATGGTTATAACTACTACTTTTAGTTCCAAATAATCCGCTCAGTCAAAACCATTATGCAAATTGCTCCTTGGACATAATAATTAGCAGTAGAAACAGATTACCTCCCTTACATATATTTAAACTGCTTTAATTGAAGCAATTTGTCCGTGTAATTACAAATCAATGGTTAAATCTGCTGCTTTAAGGTCCAAATAATCAGTTCAGTCTAAAATAATATGCTTATTGACCCCATTGACAGATACAATACTTATAGAAACATATTACCTCCCTTACATAAATTGTAATGGCGTAGTCCATGCGGTTTGTTACTGTTACGCCAAACAAATGACTAAATCTGCTGTTTTTAGGTACAAACACTCATTTCTTTTCAGAATAGTATATGAATTGGCTCCATAAACAGATTAATAAGCTGTATGACAATATAGAACACTATAGCAACGAACGCAGAAAGCGATTCTAAGGGCATTATGTTCTATCTGTAGATTGTAAAATGCCTGTAATTTCCATATTACTGTAGAAATTTCTTCAAACCAAGGTCATTTACACTGTATGTATATATTTTAACCCTCTGGTATGATTCAAAGGTCTGTGATAAATGAGGCATCAAAAATTAGGGTACTAAAATTTTCAAACTCACTTTTCTCAAAACTTGTGCAATGGTAGATAGAACACTATAGCACTGAAGCGACGAAGTGGTCAGTAATGGAAAAGCAGGTAACCAGTTCCTATAAGTGGTTACCTGTACTTACATCACTGACCATAAATCTAAATATGCCACTTTACTCACACAAAAGTCGAACTCAAAGTGCTAATTTGGAATTTATCATTAATGGCAAATTTTACGTAATAACACTTTTGAATTGGAGAGTCCCTAATAATCTGCAATGTAAAAAGGAGCCTAATGTGTTTTCTGCTTTGGGGTGTAGTGTTGCACAAAAACCCCGATTAAAGTACAAATATTACCAGAACCCGTGCTTAAGAACTTTGAAGACGACGCTTCAAAAGCTAAACTCGTTTTAAAGGTAGCACATATTTATATTTCATATAAGTGCATACCTGTCTGTCGAGCAATACGTTTTAGACGCTTAACAAATATCATACAGGCATATATGAGAGGTTTAGCGGGTATATACTTGAACTTTATCGGTCAGTAGGGCTGTTCCAAAATTTATTTGTGGAGTAGGCGGAAGCGACGGCCGTCTATTTCGGCAAGCTTCGTCCCCGGTTTACATATTGTTAGATATATTAAGTAAGCAAACATTGATCAAAATGTATCATGTGATTCAAGATATGAGCATTTTCAATAATTGACCATGATCAGCCAGATTGATGTTCGCCGAAGCCTCGTCACCATTTTGCATACCAGTGTAAAGGCGATGTTATGCAAATTTGATCAACATATACAATGCCGTTCAAGAGTTCAAATTTTGCTGCTTTTTTAAAAATAACAAATAGGGTATGGTATTTCATGAGAATCGTCTGCTGGCAGAAAAAATTAGGAAGGATGTCGCAGAATTCGTCGTTGGCTGCAGTCGTGGTTGGTGCTTTAAGGGTTAACATTATCTAGCCACTGGTATGCAAAACGGTGACGGGCTTTGGCGAGCATGATTTCGTATGGTGAAAATGTTTGCAAATGTTATCATCAGACGACACTGACAGGTAAAGAACTAATGAAAGTCAGAGGAGGAGGCTAAAATTGTGTCTGAAATATGCACGATGCCAGGAAATCTGCAATTTGTCATTTTCCGATCATCAATCATTAAGATCTACCAGACTTTATTTATATGTGATGTTAATAGTTCAAAAACACTCAGTCTCAACAGTGGGTGATAGGTTACAACGTGCATTGTACTTACGTAGATGCTAAGAAATTCTACAAAAGTACAAACACGCTCCAAAAGATAATGGATTTTTTATCACTGTTACAAATATGGCAGAAAGGAAGCAGTAAGTCAAAAATTCACTCCCTGCGTTGTTTGGTCCTCCCAAGTGATTTATACTATGCCTTGCGGGCCATTTCCCATGCGGTTGTGGTCGTCTGCTTACTTTGTTTGTTATCTCACCTGTCACATAGTGACAAGGTGAGCTTTTGTGATCGGCCTTTGTCCATCGTCAGTCGTCGTCAGTCCGTTAACAATTGACTTAAATGACAATTCCTCCTTAACCCCTAAACCTCCAATTTTAAATAATATTACACAAATGATCCTTGTGTGGCCCCCTACCAAAATTGTTCAAATGGTACTGGTCCGTTGCATATCTAGGTCACAGAGGCTAAAAATAGATTTTCGAGATAAAAAAAATAAAAATTGTCTTGTCTGAAACCAGAAGGCATAGAGCCCTGATATTTCGTATGTAGCATCACCTTGTGGACCTCTACCAAGTTGGTTTAAATTATACCCCTGGTTTCAAAAATGGCCTGGCCCCTGGGGTCACAAGCTTTACATAGGCTTATATAGGGAAAAATTGAAAAATATCTTCTCGTCTGAAACTACTAGGCCTAGAGCCTTGATATCTGGTATGTAGCATCACCAAGTAGACCTTTACCAAGTTGGTTCAAATTATACCCTTTGGGCCAAAGATTGCCCAGTCCCGGGGGTCAAATGTTATACATAGGCTTATATAGGGAAAACGTGAAAAAATCTTCTTGTCTGAAACTACAGGACCTAGAGCTTTGATATATGGTATGTAGCATCACCTAGTGGACCTCTACCAAGTTTGTTCATATAATATCTCTGGGGCCAAAAATGGCCCCGCCCCAGGGAGTCGCATGTTTAACATTGGCTCATATAGGAAAATGTGAAAAAACCTTCTTTTCTGAAACCACAAGGCCTGGCGCCTTGATATTTGGTGTAAAACATCAACTATAGTGTTTCCAGGACTTAAGTGACCCCCGTTTTTTGCTAATTATTCTTTAATGCTGATGTTAATTGAAAAATTAATTAGAGAAATGAATTTGGATATATACCGCGTAATTGAATTTATTTTTTCCACATAAATATGAGTTTTTGTATAGTCTGGGATTAGATGGAATTTTGGTGTGTTTTTGCTGCTCTTCTTTGAATTAGTCCTCAAGTGAACCTAGCGATATAAATAAAACATGGCTTATACAGGTCAGTGGAGGAAATTCGTCAGTCCCACAGATACGAATGCGTAACAGAGAATTATTTTTCCTATTTCTCAACCAAAAAAAATTGTGTGTGTACTCAAAACAACCGTCTCGATGATATGGTTCTTTTGAGCAACCAAAAACTCGTGTTTAAACTAATGAAGACAATCGCAACTTCACGCTAAAATTGCTTAACTGGCCCAATCTTCGTGCATCAAACTATGATTCCCTGCTTATACTGACTCATAAACTTCACTATACATCAAAAGCCGATGCATTGAAATTGCCTGTGTTAAAAAACGATTCAAGTAACAGTTTTGTCTGAACCTTAAATAATGGCTGAATTTTCTTTCTGGATACAAGTGGTGATCAGAAAGTTTGCGGAAAACTGCTTTAAAATCGCATTGCTCTTATAGATTGCAATGAAAATCCATAGATATAAACTGCCATTTATAGCAAGTTGACTAAAATTGAAATTTAGATAATGTGACATCAGACGTATGAGCACGAGGCGCTGCTGTGACGTAACTTCGCTGGAACCGGCCCATATGTACCCCTGGGTTGCTTCTCGGTGCTAAAACTCGTAGTTGTGTATGAATTGATTGGTATTTCTAACGGAAAGTAATGTTCTGTCTATCTTTGAACATAATATGAGGTTTTTATGTTATTATGCTGCGCTATGCATTCAAATTAATAGGTTTCAGTCCAAAGGCCAGGCCTAAAATGCGTCAATTATTCGAGTTTTTGTAAATTTTAAATAAAAAACTTTTTTCTTGTCAGTGTTCATCACAATAATTATAATATCAAACTTAACTATCCATATTAGATCTACTGTCCTGGAAAAAGGGGTTTTTCGAAGTGTGTAAATAGTTTATTTTAAAGAAATGACATGCCAAAAACAGGCAATGGGTTCATGGAAGTTGAGTGCTTTGCCTTTTGACAGTATTGTTATTCGTTTTGATTTAGAACACCATCCATTAGATATAAATTTTTGAAAGTTTGCATAGAAGAGGAGTAAATATGTCGTTAAAAATGCATGGAACGCAATATGGGCTACCACAGCATAACACAATTTACAAAACTTTGAAGTTTAATTGGTAGTGTATTAAAACGTCAAAATGCAACGTAAAATGGGCCGGTTCGCGCTATATAGCGTTGCCTTGACGACAGCTGTAACGCACGTAGTCGACTAACATCAAGCATGTTGCAAATGATCAACTGCATATGTGTTGCAGTATTATGTGCTGTAATTCCAGCTCTATTTATCAAACGAAGTAGAAATGGCAACTATTTTCCGCGATCTTTCTGATCACCCCTCATAACTGTTTCCTAAAAATATGTCTTTCAGGAATACAAGTAGGTTATCAAACAGTATGGATCAAGATAATGCCCAACATTTTAACCTGAACTTGCCTTCGGCTGTTGACAAAGTTAATCAGCGAAATAGCTTTAGCAGGCAAATATTTGATGCTCTTTAAGTTTAATGTATATCCCCAATTCGCCATTTCTCGTCAACTCTCTAATTTGCTTGAATTGTTGTCATAAACTCTTTACTTACTAGTGTCGTCTGCTGATTACCTTTGCAAATAATTTGGACCCAGATCAGGCCTGACAAAACATCAGGCATGATCTGGATCCAAACTGCTTGGCACAATACTGATATTCCCGAAAAATCACTATAGAAAAAATAACAAGAAACAAACTGATTTTGAAAAAAATATCAGCAGACGACAAAACCATGACAAATTATCTCGTAGGCAAAAAGAGTCAATGAATTGAAATGGAAGGTGCTACATATACAAGCATGTTACATGCTTACGCCTTATATTTACCTGCTTTCAATACGGCACAGTCTAGGACCCATATAGACTTTTACAATTGCGTGTGTGCCTGCGTGTGTGTGTCAAAATGATGACGAATGAGGTTTGCGGAATAGATTTTCGTTGAATCATCGGATATAGATAGTCATGTAGGCTAGTACATATCACCAAAGCAATGCAAATATACCACGTGTATCTATTGGGGTACACATAGGTATATTCACAGGGAAAAACAACTAAGTTATTCTTTTGTACAGGGGACTGGGGCTTCAGTTACAAATAAGGGCGCCTTCCAAAAATAAGTTTTAGTTACGCGGTGTGCATTTAAATCCATATGCTAAGTGCCCTTCTTCTAAGTTCAATTTAAAGCTGTTTAAAAAAAGAAAAACGGGGGTCACATATACCCTGGAAACACATTTGTATACCTCTACCAAGTTTCTTTTTCGTATTATACCCCTGGGGCCAAAAAAAGCCCAGACCCAGGGGTCACATGTTTTTATAGGCTTGAATAGGGAAAATGTGAAAAAGTATTGTCTGAACCACAAGGCCTAGAGCCTTGATATTTGGTATATCGCATCACTTAGTGGACCTCTACCAAGCTTGTTCAAATAATACATGTTTTACATATAGAAAGATTGGCTAAACATTAATGTATTGCAACAGACTGCATGCTTGATGGTCAACCCAATCACGGTTGGCAACTTTGCAAGCCGGTGGGTCGGACTTTAGACTCTATGACGGTTCAGACTTAAAGACTTATCTACAACCACAAGGCCTAGAGCCTTGGTAGTTGGTATGTACCATCACCTAGTAGACCTCTACCAAGTTGGTTCAAATAATACCCCTGGGGCCAAAAATGGCCCGCCCCATGGGTCAAATGTTTTACATAGGCTTATATAGGGAAACATGAAGAAATCTTCTTGTCTGAGACCATAAGGCCTAGCCTTGATATTTGGTATGTAGCATCACCTAGTGGACCTCTACCAAGTTTGTTAAAATGAAATCCATGGGGTCAAAAATGGCCCCGCCCCTGGGGTAACATGTTTTACATAGGCTTAATTTAGGGAAAACATGACAAAAATCTTCTTGTCTGAAACCACAGGGCTTAGAGCCTTGATATTTGGTATGTAGCATCATCTAGTAGATCTCTAGCAAGTCTGTTCAAATCATGCCTCCTCTGGGGACAAAAATGGGCCTCCCTGCAGGTAGCATAAGCTTTTATGACTGGTGCACATAGTACAGACTGGTAAGCGATTCAATGCCACTATGGGCCATTTGGTTTTCAAAATTTACTATAAAACACTATCAGTGTGCCAAGTTCCCTGTGCATCCTGATCTGGGTCAACGCTGTTTGCAAAGCTTTACAGAATAGGAATCAAAGTGAGAAAGAGGGTAAAGATCAGGAATCGATACAATCAAGCACCACACCTGAACCAGGATACCGATTGGAAAGTGAAAACGTCACAATTAAACATCACAAACGAAAGCCAAGAGGTCAGCCTTTTCCAAGCAGGTGACCACAAGGCATCAACAAACAGACGTGCATAAAAGCATAACAAAACAAGAAAGAAATAGCATAAATGATCCAAAAAAGAAGCACCGCCTTGGAACGGTCAGTAAAAATATTTTACCGCAGGGCTTAAACCGGGTGAACGTTTCATCAACCTCATCTTTAGTTCAGCTGTGGATCAAGACACATAGATGCTTAGTTTGCATGAAAGACCCCTGATATATCAATGCATCATCTCCTAGAACATAAAAATCAAGATATAAAAAGGAGATAAAGCAAAGATAAGGACTCGACAGTAAGTAAAACTGAATAACAGAGCAAAAGAAATCCAACAGGTAAACCCTGGTGGGCCTGACAACAGCCAATTTAGCAGCAGGCCCCTACCATCTCATCAATAGATAAATCTTTAAGTCAGAACCATCATAGAATCTGGAGTCTGACCAACGGCGTGCAATTAAAGAGGAGAGCAAATTAAGTAAGGTTGCAAAGATCAGGAATCGATACAATCAAGTACCACACCTGACCCAGGATACCAATTGGAAAGTGACAAACTCACAGAAGACACCACAAACGAGAGCCAAGAGGTCAGCCCTTTCCCAGCAGGTGACCACGAAGCACATATAAACAGACGCGCACAAAACATAGCAAACACAAGACAGAACAAAAACATAAAAGATCCACAAAAGAAGTACTGCCTTGGAACGGTCAGTAAAATATTTTACTGGAGGGCTTAAACCGGTTTAACGGCGCCAACCTCACCCTTAATTCAGATGTGGATCAAGACACATAGATATTTGGTTTGCATGAAAGACCCCTAACTTATCAATGCATCATCTCCTAAAACATATAAATCAAGATATAACAAGGAGATAAAGCAAGGATAAGGACTCAACAGTAAATTAAACTGAATACCGGAGCAAAAGAAATCCAACAGGTAAACCCCGGTGGGCCCGACAAACAGCCAAAGCATCAGGCCCCTACCATCTCATCAATAGATAAGTCTTTAAGTCGGAACCATCATAGAGTCTGAAGTCCGACCCACCGGCGTGCAATTAAAGAGGAAAGCAAAGTTGCCAACTGTGATTGGGTTGACTACCAAGCATGCAGTCTGTTGCAATACATTAATGTTTTAGCCAATCTTTTTATAATGGGAAATTATTTTAATGAACTGCGCTGAAAAATTATTAGAGCCAACAATCTTCTTCAACTTATACACCAAGTCACCATAGAAATCAGGTTCCGAAAGTCCTTGGCGCAAGAGAGATTTAAGTCCAACTTGGAATTTAGAAATAAAATCATAGTATCGTCTATAAAATTTTGAAAATGTTTTGCGAAGTTTATGATACCGATAGCCCTGTTTAAGAAGTTTCTGAGTTAACAATTTATTGCGGGTGTTGAAGTCAGTAACATAGCTAGATACTCTAGCAAAACGAATGAGTTGAGAGATATAGACTCCATAGGATGTAGAACGAGGAACATCACCATCTAAAAATGGGAAATTGACAATTTCAAAATCAAAGTCGTCACGTTTATCATAAATTTTGGTAGAAACAATACCATTAGAAATTGACAAATGCAAGTCTAAAAATGCGGCTTCGGTATCAGAGGCATTGGCTTTATTAAGTTGGAGCTCTGAAGGGTATATTTGACTAACCATATTTTCAAAAACATTATTAATATTTAAAATATCGTCCAAATATCTGGAAGTAGTGTTAAAGTCACGTATTGTAATTAGGTTGACCACCAAGCACAAGTGCGGATCCAGAGGGGGGACAGGGAGTTCGGACCCCCTGGAAAATCAAAACTTATATGGGTTTCTATAGGTAATAGGCAATTGGACCCCCCCCCCCCCCCTGGAGAAAGTAAGTTTGACCCCCCTGGAAAATGTTTGACCCCCTCCGGAACCTCGAAATATGATAGTTTTCTTTTAAATTAACCATTTGACTGGTGTAAAATAAGCTGAGGACTAAAAAAAAACACAAAAAAAAACGTTGTCATCAGAGCTTTTTTGTCATATTTACCTGGACCCCCTGACGAAATTCCTGGATCCGGGCATGAAGCATGCAGTCTGCTGCAATACATTAATGTTATAGCCTATCTCACAATCTTCTTCAATTTATACACCAAGTCATTATAGAATTCTGGTTCCGAAAGTCCTTGGCGCAAGAGAGATTAAAGTCCAATTTGGAGTTTAGATATCAAATCATAATATCGTCTATACAATTTAGAAAAGATTTTGCGAAGTTTATGATACCTATAGCCTTGTTTAAGTAGTTTCTGAGTTAACAATTTATTGCGAGTGTTGAAGTCAGCAACATGGCTAGATGATCTAGCAAAACGAATGAGTTGAGAGATATAGCCTCAATAGGATGAAGAACTAGGAACATCACCATCTAAAAATAGGAAATTGACAAGTTCAAAATCAAAGTCGTCACATTTATCATAAATTTTGGTAGAAACAACATCATTAGATGACAAATGCAAGTCTGAAATGCGGCTTTGGTATAAGAGGTATTAGCTTTATTAAGTTGAAGCTCTGAAGGGTATATTTGACTTACCATAGTGTCAAAATAAACATTATTAATATTTAAGATGTCGTCCAAATATCTGGATGTAGTGTTAAAAGCATTACTATTATCAGCCTGCTTATAATCAGAAATAGACATCATAAAGTCCCTTTCATAACAAAACAGGAATAATTCTGCAACCAAGGGAGCACAAATAGTGCCCATAGGAATCCCAACTTCTTGTCTATACAACTTGGTGCCAAATCGAATAAAATGTTGTCCAACAAAAAGGTCAGCGCATCACATACATTTTGACAAGACCATGCATGATACTTTTTAGGTCTTTCTGATGTAAAGTATGCGTTTCTGTCATTACATGCAAGGGAAGGAGAGCTTTCTCTATTGAAGGTTCTTTAAATAAGATCAATATGTTTATCTTTGATTAAATTATGAGGTAAAGTAGTGTAAAGAGTAGAAAAATCATAAGTAGACAAACTGGTCGCATTGAAATATCTAGCTTAAAGTTTATCCAAAATTTCACCTTAATTTTTAATGGACCAAAATTGATTTTACCAGATCTCTCATATACCTTTTCACAGTACTTAAAATTAAGTTTTAACAGATGGAAGACATGAGGTTAACAATTTAGAAAGTTCTGTGGTCGTAGAAGAACTATAATTAGCAATAAATCTTGCTTTATAGTTTTTTATGGAGTTTAGGTAACCAGTACAACGTAGGAACTTTGTCTTGGTTTTCTTTAGCTTTGACACCAAAATGTAAGGCTGTATGACAACCATGCCCATCGACAACCACCCTCTCACTCAAAGAAAGCTGCATTCTATAGGCATTGGTGTTAACAAGCTCACGCTTAAGAGTATTGATTTAATACACTCATCAAACAACTACAACATTGTTAGCAGCTTTATCTGCTGGAACCAGCATATAGTTCATATGAAAATCCTGGACACCTCGTTTAAGATGACGAAAGGAAGATTTAGGTTTAGGGGGTAAAAGATGTATATTACGAGAGTAAAATGAAATACGAGTATCAATAATTTTAAAATGTTAATTTTCCATTCCTTCAAGGCATCAGGTTCGACATTTTCTCGTTTACACCAACGATTACTGAAGTCAATTAAAGACGCAGCGATCTCTCTACGACATTTAGGGAAATCTTTATAGGAGGGAAATCTATATTAAAGACCTTCAGAAATAATATAACGAACTCTAGGATCAGGAATGACATTTATATTATCTGTAATCACATGCCCAGCAGGGGAATATAAATAATTAGAATCCTTTTTCATGCATTGACGTTTGCCAGGTCCCAAGGGAGGTGATGAAAAGCGAGGCCAAATTTCAGCTACATTTTGCACCGATTTTTCCACTATTCTGTTTTGATTTTTTAACAGAAGTCACGCGGTGAGTTTTACTTTCGATACTCTCGACCCTGGGCCAAATAGTTTGTTGATCAACACGGGTGGTGCCGTGGTGGCTCACACATTTTTCAAATTTACTTAGATTATTTTGTATTTGTCAACATGATGATTTTATCCAGTCATATATCAACTGTCTGTGACCGATTTCCTACTAACATCGCTAGGTAAGTAGAAGTAGCTCTGATCATTTCATTTCTCCTCCATCGCGACTCGAAACTGCGAAATGATTCAGATGCCTGGATTCAGCAGTGATTGCTTTTGGCTATACATATGGAGATCCCTTGGGCATAAGATTACGATAAGCACCCCCACCAGTACCTACAAGCTTCTTTTACTATAACGTACACCTGCACCCTTTTTAGAAAAAAACTATCCAGCACTATAGACGGCGGATTAATTCGGTGGCCCTGGTAAGACATAATCAAAGTCACAAAACCGTGTTTCAACAGCGCATGAATTCCATCTTCAACAAATGGATTTGCTCTGGTTAAAACATGTCTTTTGATACCGTGTGGATTGGATTTTTTAAAGTCGCGAGTTATTGAATAATGAGTGCACATTCTAGCATGAACAGTAGGAAAGGGCTAACCTCTTGGCTCTCTTGCGTGTGATGTTTTGTTGTGTTTTTGAAACTTTCGCGTGTGGCGTCCTGGGTCAGGTGTGGTACTTGATTTATCGATTTCTACTCTTTGTTATTACGGTGTAGGCCCCTAACATTGCGCACTTAAGCCTTTTAACCTCCATTACATATAATAAGAAAGAAACAAACTTGAAATATTTTGCACAGCCAAATAAAGTAATCATTATACTTTAATTACACAGAGTTCAAAAGGAAAAATATTGTCTTGATTTTTAGCAATTTTGATTTGAAGTGCACAACCCCCCTGTTTCAGAATAACAAAAATAGTCTCCTAACATTGCGCGCTTTCTGCAAAATTTTCAATAACTTCTCTTCAATGAATTACTTTTACAAAATATACCAGGGAAAGTAACACCAGGTTGTTCTCAACAATTTACTTCATCAATAACTTAATTCAAAGTAAATAATTTGAAGTCTGTGGCATTTTAAATTAAGGTCAGAAAGTTTTTAACAAAATTTGCCAATTTTTGCCGAAAACCACCCCTGCTCAGCCGTGAACACACAAAGTGAAAATCTTTTGCTGTTTTTCTCTTTCCAAAAGCAACCTGATATTAAATATCAAAAAAGATTTTATCTGATTAAATGTGGCATAGTCTCTTGGGCTAGTGCGCAATGTTAGGGGCCGCGCAATGTTAGGGGACATGACTTACTTTTATACAAGTCTCCTTCTTATAACATTATTTTTTACTTTTAATGAAATACATTTCGCTTCTCAGAGCCTGAAGAAGGAACATACCAATTTTATTTATTTTATTTATTTATACAATGTTTAATGAGGGTGGCACAATTAGTTAAAAATGTGGCCCTCAGAAATACAAAACAGATATGTACATATTTACATACGATAAACGAATGTTAAAAAAAATCAGCTAAGGAATCAATTTGATTTGAATGATCATGTTCCATATTAAGACATCCCAGTTTAACAACTCAGGATAAGAACAAATTTGGCACATGATGTGATATGTGAAATAGATTTATCATTCATATATCTATGCAATATACTACAGAACATGAATGAGTGTCGCTCTTGTACCGTGGACGCAACAGCATAGTTTGATACCCTGATGGACAGGAGGTATGTGGCGGATACCAATGTCCAGACAGCATTCTCATGCCCAATCAGCTGTATCCAGAGATGCATTCTCGGCAAAGCGCCAATCACTCCAGTGAAATCTGCAGCAGAATATTATCAAAAATGTATGTTAAAGACCTGTACACTTTAAAAGCATAATTTAAGAGATTGTTTAAAAGTTGGTAAGGAGCCAGCATTTCTGACTGTTTGAGGAAGAGAATTCCATAGACGGGGTGCAGAATATGAAAATGATCCGTCATATAGCGATGTCCGTGACCTCGGGACATATAATGTACCATTTTCTGTTGACCGTAGATTCAGGGTGTGTACTTCGGACATTGGTTTTAAAAGATTTGTGATGTAATCAAGTGTTTTGTTATTAAGTGCCTTATATACTAGAGTGGCTTTATTATGCTTAAGCCTATCAGTTACTGAGAGCCAACCCATCTCTTTAAACATGAGCGCAGACGGGGTAGTGAAATCTGCATGCAGTATTATCCTTGCGGCACGTTTTTGCAGTTTAGATAGACGCTCTATATTTCCATTGGAGGTTGCTCCCCAAGTAACGGAGCCGTAGTCGATAAGGGGGATTATGTATCCTTGATAATACAGTTTTTGAGCATGCGTCGGTATATATGTTGCCAATTGTCCCAAGAGAGAAATTTTAGATGAAATATTTGAACATAAGTAGTCTATTTGGGGGTTCCATGTTAAAGTTTCATCAATGTAAACGCCAAGTAGCTTTTGTTTAGAGACAGTTTGTATGTTTACGTCTTCTGCTTTAATTGATAGTGGACGAGATTCGTGTATTTGATGTCTTGTCCCGGCTAGCATGCATGTGGTTTTCGTGAGGTGTACTTGCATTTTATTTTCTTTGCCCCATGTTAATGTATTTTCAAATTCACTTTGGAGATTGTCTTCAATTGTATCGACACTTTTCCCATGAGTATGTGTGGTTACGTCATCGGCAAATAAAGCACATGAGCAGCGTTCTAAGCAGGGGAAGATCATTTATGAATATTAGAAATAGTGTCGGGCCCATTATGGACCCTTGTGGGACACCAGAGCGCACAGATGCAAAATCAGCAAATCCTGTTTCACTCCCAATAGTTTGTTTACGGTTACTCAGGTATGATTTGAACCAGTTTAAAACAGAGGGGGTACATTTATACAACGAAAGCTTTCTTAATAAGATGTTATGATCGACAAGATCAAAGGCCTTGCGAAAATCAATGAAGAGTGCACCAACCATCTCCCCGTTATCAAAACATTTTGCCCAGTCGTCGACTAGCCAATGATTTAGTGAAGTTGTGTACTGCATTATATGAGGTAAACGAAACTGAATATCAGCCTTGATGAACAGGTACACTGAAACAACTAAAGCGCCATCTATGATTTACGGCAGACGAAAATTTTAAATTTTGCTGCTTTTTCAAAAAAACAAATAAGGCATGCTATTTCATGAGAATCGTCTGCTGGCAGACGCTTCTTATGAAATACCATACCTTATTTTTTTCTAAAACTTAGGAGAGATGTCGCATAATTTGTCGTGATTGGCGTTTTAAAGGCGAGGCGGATGCTGAAAGCAATACGGGTATACGCCCTCAATTTCTTTTAAAAATAGCGACATTCTACAGTGGGATAGTCATTAGTGAAGTGAATAGTAGCTGATTCAGCAATCTACAGATTTTTTTTTCTCCAACTCACGAACCAAATGGGCCAGCAAACGGGATTTTGGTCCTTAGCGCATGGGCGAGCAGCGAAGGCCCAGACGAACTTGCGCATACGCGCAGTTTCGCGGGGCCTTCGCTTCTAATGGATGTAGATGAAGACATGACGTCGTTTATAGGAGGCTTTTGCGCATATGCGATATGTGTCAAAATCTCGCGTGCTGCCTAAAATGTAGACGCGAAGAAACTTAAACAACTGTGTCGCATGATGAGAAACGTTTCGTTATTAGCTCAGGTTTCTGATAACAAGGGAGATGTCTATTCTATTCCTTAAGGAATACCTGACACGGATATCAGAAATTGGCCCGACACGAGAAAATCTGACTTAGATGCATGCGAACAACAAATGTGCAGACCAGTCTGCGCATCCTCACAGTCTGATCAGCGCCTTTGTAATTCGCTTTTTGGAAAATACTATGCTAGATTTGCTTCATGAAACACTTCAATATTCTAGGTTTTCTCACGACAAGGCCCAAATTATGAATTTATTTCTGAACGTCTCGAAAGCTAATGGAAAACAATTAGTGGTACACATTTTCAATAACTTCAGATCAGACTATTATATCTCTTTTATTGAAGCATAATTATTGTACAAAGCAATTGAGCCATGCACCTTCCGGTAAGCATGCGGATTTTCATGAGTCACGTGATAAAATTGTATGCGAAGATACAAATGCGAAAACCAGCCTGCGCATCCGCGCAGTCTGGTCAGCGTCATTACTGTTCGTGCTCTCGAATATATAATAGATCAACTTGCTATTTTGTGTGTTTCAATTTGCCAGCTAGTCCCTGTAGCTGAGCATGCTGGATGTAGCCTTACCTGGCCGCGAACGCCAAAAATAAGATTTTTCTGGCGAAGTGGCTCGAGCACAATATGAAACCAAAAGGGAAAACACAACTCTTAACCCTATGAGCGCCTAGAAAAATGCATCTGAAAATGTCGTCTGCTGTATCGCCTACTGCAAATAATTGCCTAACATTACTGACGAATTAAGTATAGAAGCAAACAGCGTGGACCCAGAAAAGACTGCTCCTATAGGAGCAGTCTGATCTGGGTCCAGACTGTTTGCCATAGAGGCGTCTTAAACATTTCAGCAGACGAGAAAAGTAGACGACTTTGTTGTGATTGGCGCTTTAAGGGTTATATATAGAAAACTGTTTAGTTGCCATGATTTCAGCACGACTACCTCTAATTTGATTTATAAACTCAAAGAAATTCTCTTCTGCAGACCTTGAAACATAATGACCTTGATCAGGTACTCAAGGACTACCAACACCCACACAGTGAGGTTATCAATACAGTTGCGAATTAAGATCAGGTTGATCTAAGCCTGCACTGCTGATATAAAACTTTCTTTTCTAACTACTACATGTAGCTAGTATATTAAATTTTAGAACACTCAAAAAGAAGTAACGCGTGTGTGATTTAAATTAAAATTAAAAAAAGTTATTGCCGAAAATCAATGAAAAAATCGATTTTTTTTTTAAAGTATGGTTCTGGTCAAGATCAAGACCCATAAACATGGTGAACAAAATATTCGTCACGTTAACCATTGCATTAACATCACTGCTTGACTGAATAAGTTATTTCTAGATATTTTAGCAAAAATTATTGCTGTTCATAAAACTATCGGAGGTTCAATTACAAAAAGTACCAAATAAAAAAAATTAATATGATTTACGTAATAATATCATCTTTCAGTTTCACGGAACCTACAGGTAAATTTAGGATCCGTGGCTGTTTGCATATACCAACCGATTTTTTTCATATACGTTAATGACTAAAAATTTGTGAAATTGCCTGATACATAATTTTGTTACATTTTTTTAAAAAGCTGACAAATGAACTGTTGTGTGCGGCGACGTACCGATGCGACGAATAATCTATGAACTTTCCGTAGCAGGGTATACAAAGTAACTTATGTTTGCGGGTCACTTGTTTAACTCTTTGTGTGTCGGAAACCTCTAAATTGGTACTTTGGCAAACAGTGTAGACCCAGATGAAATGTTGCATTATGCAGCATTTTATCAGGGTCCACACTGCTTGCTCATTTATAATTGATCACCAGAGTAAAGATGATAATATTTTGTATATAATCTGTGACCCCTCAATATATAGAATGGACCATCCCAAGTGTATTGTATATAACCAGAAGGAAGAATCCGTTGGTAAGCAAAGGGTAGAATAAAACAATCTGGATATAGTTTAAGCATATTTAATGGCCAAGTTTGATACAGCAATGGGGTTGGGTCACATATCTGGATATCTATGTACTACAACCCCTCCCCCATTTGTACTTCATCAACTCGCAGGATTTCTGTTATCAGCATGCATTTACAAGCGGAGTTGAAAATAGTGTGGATTCTGATCAGAAAATAAGCCAGCTATTTAGATCTACACTACATCAGGATATATCTAGGCTAGTCATACATGTATATAGTAACGGTTAGAATATTATTGTGTGCAAATGCTGTATTTTGTGCCTAGAAGGCCCCATTAAAGACTTGCGTATATGCGCGGATTCAGATGGGACACACGGGGTCCATAGCCCCCCTCCCCTGGAAAATCACAAGTGGCTATAGGTTTCCTTAGAACTACTGGTACAGACCCTCTGTGAAGCAACTGGATCCCTTGGTTTTAAATACGTTGATGCCGAAAAACTTTGTCAGGACCCCCTTTGACGAAATTTTCTTGATCCGCACATGGCATAACTAAATTGATTTTCTTGTTTCTCAACCAAAACATGTGTTGTGGCTGCTCAAAAGAATCGTCTTAATGAGGCGTTTTTTTTCTAGCACCGAAGATATATGTTAGAACTGAAAGGTGAAAAAACATTCACAATTTTACGCTTATAAAGTGGGATTCTAGAATTGGGTGTGGAAAATATCTTGGGTATTTGCCAACAGAAGTTATTATCTGATTGACGAGGTATATCCGGAAACATGCAAATTGCAGTTTTCATTGCATTACTTAAAGTGCAGACACAATTTGAAGATATACGTGGCTAAAATAGTCACGTGCAATTTATGACCTTGTTACTTCTTGATTTATATGTTTTTGGAGATGATACATTGATAGGTTAGGGGTCTTTCATGCAAACCAAATATTGGCGTCGTTAAACCGGTTTAAGCCCTCCAGTAAAATATTTTACTGACCGTTCCAAGGCGGTATCTTTTTTTGTGAATCTTTTGTTTTTTGGTTCTGTCTTGTGTTTGCTATGTCTTTGAACGCGTCTGTTTATATGTGCTTTGTGGTCACCTGCTGGGAAAGGGCTGACCTCTTGGCTCTCGTTTGTGGTGTCTAACTGTGAGTTTGTCACTTTCCCATTGGTATCCTGGGTCAGGTGTGGTACTTGATTGTATCGATTCCTTATCTTTGCACCCTTACTGACTTTTATAATTCACTCATTGCGTCATATTGGACCAAATTTAGATATACGAGTTTTAATTAGCATTCTCCCTAAGAATCATGCAGGCCCTGTAGAAAAGCTGATTAGTATTTTTTCTAGAATACCAAAGCATAGTCGCAAATGATTCCTTATAACAAAAAAACACACAAAGCCAAAGGGAAACTGGTATTGTCATGCCATGGCAACGACCAGATAAAGATTTTGTCCCGAGAAGCATGTTTTCCAGTTTTTGAAAAATAAAAAAAACTTTTTGAAGACAATACAGCCTATTTGTCTTCGAAGATCTAATGGGTTATGCTACATGTACTTTGGTCACCACCTACTCTATGAAATAGGCCACTTTTTTGGCCATAGTCACTTCACTAATTAACAGAGCTACTGGTGCATTGCACCTCAAATGGAACACACCTTTTTTTTGTTATTAAAATTTTACATGAAAATTTCTTCACCCTGAAAATTTGCATGCGCATAGATACAGCAAAACCCTAACTAGATTTAAAATTTGGCGGAAAATGATATCAATCTTACTGCTCTGATATCTTGTAAAAGTAAATAACTTAGTTTTTGTTGGAATGAAAATACCCGTTTAGTACCCATTTTTGTACTGTCAGTTCAATATACCTGGGATAGATATCGTAGTTTTTGCTCAGCTATAAAATGTCCATTTGAGATTACAGCAGCCGATTATTTTGTAACATCACCTGGTGCGGTTTACGATGCAATCCAAGCTGCTTATATAGTTCTACGGATAATGGGTTATTAACGCGGTTTCATGCCTACCAAGTACCATCATTTTGCCTGTTTCCGTCTGTCCACCTATCAGTATGATTTGTTCATGTGACTGTATATGGGAGCGTACAACTAGAAATACACAGTCCTGAAAATACGAAAAAGATCGCAGATCTCATGTATTATATGACATTTTGGTTAGTGTAAAGGCGGCACCTCATGAATGCGTAATTAGGTCTGATCAACCTTAGAAATAGGTAAAAGTTGAAAATGAGGCGCTGTTTTATTCAAAAGTAACTATCACCCTGCGCCATTACCTCAGTATAGACGCAAAACACAGTATTTAGTCCTTAAAACGCCATAAAATAACTGCATCTGAAAATGTCCTACAGGAGCAGTCTGATCTGGGTCCACACTGTTTGTCGATGAGGCTTCAAATACTTTAGCGGACGAAAAAGAACATACATTTTGTGATTATGCGCTTCAAGGGTTAATAAATGTGATTTCAGTGTGTACACTGTTTAGAGGAGATTTTAAGCTATTGAATGAAAGGGTACACTCAGATAAACGTCATATACGCAAATAAGCTGTATCGCAGACCTGCCAATCAATATGAGAGTGATTCCTCGATGACTAATAAAACCCATGATACAAATTTGATGCTTCTAGTGTTTCTTGATTCAAAGAAGTAGGGAATCTTTCATTCATAACATTTGGCCACATGAAACAGTTGACCCCTATCTCAAAAAAAAATTACATTTTAATGCATTAAGTTTATCTTAGTTGGACAAATGTTCCATGTTTTACTACCAAATGAATGCTCTTTAACATACAATCGAACTTATTGTTCTGCCTTGTTTTTCGAGACATAAATTAAAGCTGTTTTCCAAGTGTTGCGTTTTTAAAGTCCGTCAGTATACATGGCTTATGTCAACTGATAGTCATTGATCCATATCGCTCAAGGTGCAAGGAGGAAATGTTATTTGGCATAAAACATTAAGAATGTTAACAGGTAGGGATCACACGGAATTCCGCGGCTAGCCTTTGTCGCGGATTTCCGTGACATTGAATTTTTTGGAAGGTAGCGGTTTTCCGTGACTTTAAAAAACGCTAAATATATCTCATTGGGGAGCAGTTATTGTTTGTACTTCATAAGGGTCACGAAATTTCATGACATCCTTTGTAAATATCTACCATTTTAAGTTTGTGCACGCATGATATTTGTTGTATCGTCGTCAACCTTAGCTCACCTTGAGGTTTGCTTTATCTCTTACATCGGTGAGAAATGAGCCCTTTTCTTTGTTTCATTTTAATGTGTTATTATGCCCCCCTGGATTGGTCTGGTGATATATTGTTTTTCCCTTTGCGTCTGTCTGTCTGTCTGTCTGTCCGCTCTATAACTTGATTACCGTTTAAGATATTTCAATGACATTTCAAACATTTATAAAGCACATTCAGACGACGTGTCATGCACAAGAATCATAACTCTTGCACGTTTATTTATCAAATTATTCCCCTTGTAACATAAATAAGGGCATTTTGTCCACTCTGTAAGTTGAACACTGTTAAAACTATTTGGTTGAAACTTCATACACTTCTAGAACACAATGAGACAATGCGTCATGTACAAGAACGATAACTCTGCTTTGGGTGTTTTGGAGTTATTTCCCTTTGATCATTTGCAATGCTATTTCGTGTCCCCTCTATAACTTGGTAACCGTTGGTTGGAGATATTTCAACGAAACATCATATATTTGTAAAGCACATTCAGACAACGTGTCATGCACAAAACCATAACTCTTGCATGTTTATTCTTCAAATTATTCCCCTTGTAACATAACTAATTGCAATTTTTGTCGGCTCTGTAAGTTGAACACTGTTAAAGCTATTTGATTGAAACTTCATACATTTCTAGGGTACAATAAGACAATGTGTCATGCACAAGAACCGTAACTCTGTTTTAGATATTTTTGGAGTTATTTCCCTTTGATCTTTTGTAATGCTGTTTCTTGTCCGCTCTATAACTTGATAACCGTTAGAGGTGTTTCAAGGAAACTTCATACATTTGCAATGTGCATTCAGATGATGTGTTATTCACAAGAACCATAACTCTTACATGTGTATTTTCAAATTATTCCTCTTGTAACACATTTTTGTGATTTTTGAGTCCTAAAAGGGGGAGTCATTTTTTTTCGTAGAAAAACAATCTTAGTTTCTCTGTGGTGATATATTGCATTAGTTGGGAAGCCTAAATGCGAGCTAAACAGTTTTGCGTTTTAACAACAAAAAAATCTAGGGTGAAGAATTGGCGGCTATTAAGTGCATTTAAGTTCCCCATAGCTTAGGCTGAAATCCGTTCTAAAACAAAAACAGTAAGTGAGTATCATTAGGAAATACAACAATCACAAACTGCAGTTAAACTCGTGGCATCATGAGAAGGAGCCACACAACAAACACAAGACACCAGGAAGACGAACAAAGCAAAGCAACCAGCTTTCTCTTCCCCATCGAGATGATTGCAAAACTGGAATGTACACAAAGTAACGCACAACAAAACATAGAACAATTACAGAATCTCACAATGGCAGTAACAATCAACAATGGATCAACTACAACAGAACCACCGCCTTAGAACGGACATCAGCCAAAGCCACTGGGGGAGGGGGGGGGGGGCTTAAATGCATTTTACTGGCACAAAATCGTAGCCCTAGATTCTGCTGTTGTTGAAGCACAAAAATGTTAAACTCGCATGGAGGATACTTAACTAATACAGTGCATCATCGAAGAGACAAGCACTCAAATTAACGCACTATGACGATAAAGAGAAAAGGGCTCACGACTCTCTGATAGTCAGAGCTAAAGAAAACCTCAAGTTGAGCCACGGTGGGCCCGGCTACAGCCAAGCATCAGGCACCAACCCACCGATTAAAGTTTTACGTCAAAGACGTCATTGAGTCTGAGGCCTGACCCACCGTCGTGCAATTGAAGAGGAAGCCACTGCTAAAACCCGTGATTGGGTTTGCAACCAGGCATGCAGACTGTCGCATGATATCCAAGTTATATCCATCTTTTTTTTTATAACGTTTGATAATCTTTTTGAATTGATCACGAAAATTAGGGTTTCTAACAATTATTTTGAATTTATAAACTAAATCCCCATAAAATATAGGTACTGATATGCCCTGTTGCAGAAGAGCTTTTAACCCAATGTTGTATTTAACCATTTACTCTGAGTGTCTGCGGTAGAGTTTAGAAAATGCTTTTCGAATTTTATGATATCTTGTTTTAATAACTTAGCAGTCATAAATAGGGTTCTGTTGTTGAAATCATCAATATTAGAACACACTCTCGCAAAACGAATAAGTTGCGAAATATATACACCATAGGAAGGTGAGCGAGGAACATCTCCATCAAGAAATGGGAAATTCAGAATCATTAGACTTCAAGCTAAATCCTATCTTGAAAAATATATCAATCCGCATCTTTTAAGAGATGTTTGCACTCTGTGCGCCAGGGCGTTAGTCTCTGACAGCCTGTTACATATGTTACTGTAACAAACTAAGGAAATAAGCAAAATGAAAGTTTGAGCTACAGAAAGAATGCATTAAGCTATCTATTTATTCTAATTTCTTATGTAGTTTGCAAGCTGGATGCCTAAGCTACATAAAAGAAGCATTTTAAACAAAATAACAGCTTCAAATGGTGCTATATGCGGTACATAGATTAAATTTTCCTTTGAAAATTGAAATCGTGACTAACATCATTTAATTTTATAATCGATTTGTGCATTTCTTCAAGTGTTTTACTCTTAGTTAGCTAAATACTCATTCGACTAATAGAAAGAAACAAATGTTTGCTTTTCTATCTCAAATAAATTGTTTTATATGAGCTATTAAACAACTCTACCCCAAACTTTAAGTATCCAATTTTGATATCTATTATTGAAGAAAATTATATGAAAATATTTGACACTGGTGGATATCTTACATTTTTGGGACTGTCATGCTAATGCAATAAATAATCTTAGATTTGCAAGTTTGACATTAGGATCAGAGTACTTATCAAAGCATGTAACGTATGTTACATGGCATAATGAATGAGCAAGGAAATTGTCTTGGAAGTAAGAGATGATATATCAGAAAAAAAATCTATTTTTCACGTGTTTTCCTATTAATCTATAGCCTCTGGTGCCTTAGTCTTAGTAATTATTGTCATTGCTGATTAAAAGCCCATGGACTTGTGTTACAGATGTTACATGTATTTATAATCTTTTTTATCACATATTTCCTTATGTCTATAATACTAAAATATATAGACATAAAAATAGAAAATAATAGTTCACATTTAAATGACACTATTTAACAAATATTCCTATTAAATATAAATATTCAAGAACAATCTTTATTCAAGTCAACCTCACAATGTCTATCATTGTGTCTGCTTCTATGGCAAAATAATCACCCATTTCGTCACTACCAGTAGAATCATGGCATTGTATTAGGACTGCAAACTGAGTACAATCCTTATCCACTTCACCCCTTTGGGAATTGTGCAGATATACTTACCTTAAAGAACAATTCAAGCTAAATCAAATAAGAGATGTTTGCACTCTATTAACCAGGGGGTTAACCTGGAACAGTATGTTAGGTATGTTACCATATCAATTTTAGAATAAATGAATTGAAAGTCTGAGAAACAGAAAGAAGACATAAAACTATCTATTTGTTTTAATTATTTGTGTAGTTTGCATGCTGAATACCTTTGATACACATGAAGGTTTTTTTAACAAATATACAGCTTCCTATGGTGTTATATGTGTTACATTAATTAAGATTATCGTTTAAAATTGGTAATTGTGACAAACATCACATATAAGCATTTCGTGTAATACTCATCTTTTGCCATCAAAGGAATTAATTTTCTTTGTATGTGTGGCCTGTCAAATAAATTGACTCAGCTATAACTTGAATCCTTAGCATTCTTCAAAAGCAGAAACAGCATGTCAGTGTCATGGGATCAAACACCTGATTAAATATGGGTTTAATGCCATTTCACATATATGCATACAATGGAGTAAGACTCTGGTATATGTCTCTTCCTGTGAAGTGGCAATAGCAATCTTACTGCAACTGCCTCTGCATCCGTGCTAGTCAAATGATAACCTTGCTCTTATTTTGCAAAAGCTATGTCTCTACCGTGTACCTCTAAGAATACTTTAAGATTTCTGATATTGGTCAAACAGAAATTTGATTGGCTGCTTTTTCTTGCATCATTTGCCATGGAACCTTTCCAGTCATTTGGTGCTTAAGTCATCAGGTCTTAGATCAAAAGTATTTTGCTGCGCCTAAAGAACTTAATATGTTTTCTTTAGTTACAATGTTGACTCTTGATGGTTTTGGCAGACAGTCAGAAACAATTTCTGTTACACCTTGAAAATCATCTGGTATATTAGAAAGAACATGAAGTTGGACTTTGCTATCAACTATGCTTGCTACTGGTTGTTGTTTGTTGTCAGTACATTGAAGCAAGCCTTAAAAGAATGTAAAACCTTTGATTTCTCAGTTTTTGCAGCCATATCATAAGCTGTTGCATTCAAAGAAGGAAAGTGGACTATGTGTAGAATGAAAAAACCAGTAGTTCTTTATTTTGCCTTATGGAAGATTTATACAGAGTAAACAAGTTGATAAGGTTACCCCATTGCATGATCCATTGAAAACACTGAAATTGAAAACACTTGCCTCTGACTGTATTATCAAGAAGGATGTCAGGACAATGCCCTTGCTCATTTATTACGACGAGTTATATATGTTACACCCTTTAATAAGCGCTCTAATCTTAGAAACCTAGTGAATCCTTGAGGTGAAAGGGTCTAATTTACGCCCTGTTCATCCTGCATTTCATTGCTTTACCTGCTGTGATACATCGAAGGGAAAGAGTTACCTCCTTTTCAGCACATTAGAAGTACTAGGGCTTTAAATAAGTTTTTGAATGCTTGGGGAAAGATAATAAGTGCAGAGACATTATTAGATGAAAATATGTTTGTTGCATGTATGGAAAGGCTACATTTATAAGAGTTAACCAGTTAAGATATGATTCTTTTTTCTCAGAAATATCAAGGTACATCATTCCAGGTACTCATTGCTTTTAATGGCATAGTTTTCCTCCTTGTAAAGCTTTCGTCTTTCTCCTACTTGCAGAGTGTCACTTGAAACACATATTCAAAAAGAGCCAACTATTAGGAAGTCATATCAGTTTCCGAATGTTCCAAGCCATGAATGGCAACATTGGAAAGTTGATAATGGATCATCAATTTTGAGTGGACTGGTGGTAAAATTGCAATACAGTAAATGATTGAAATATTGTGTGATGATTCTACTAGTTGCAAGGAGGCGGGTGATAATTATTACCACAGACCCAGACAACGACAAACGTTTAACATGAGTGTTAAATCGATGAGAATTAGTTTGGACCATTTCATTTATTGTATTCGGTTGTATAAGTGTAAAACTATCTTTTCTATTTGTGGCTCTATATTTAGCATCATATACACAGTATTAAGAAATGTGTCCAAAACGTCATTGATAGCATCTGTAACAATAGTCCATGGGCTTGATAATCTGAAAGGATTATAATTTCTAGTGTTTTGGCACCAAGGACTTATAAGTACACATTATATGTCCTGATCTTAGAAACTTGATGACAGCTTGCAGATATATGAGCAAGACAGACAAAGAAAATGTAAAATATCCACACGCTGGTTTAAGCCCTCGAGTAAAATATTTTTACTGACCGTTCCAAGGTGGTACTTCTTTTGTGGATCATTCATGTTATTTCTGTCATGTTTTTGTTATGCTTTCGTGCGCGTCTGTTTATTGATGCCTTGTGGTTACCTACAAGGAAAGGGCTGACCTCTTGGCTCTCGTTTGTGATGTCTTATTGTGAGATTGTTACTTTCTTATTGGTATGCTGGGCCAGGTGTGGTATTTGATTGTATGTTACGATACAGAATGGCTGGAATAACAGAATCAGCTATGGTTGCGTATACGCACAAATACGCAGTGGTTTAGGTATGCACCTGGGCACCTATTCGAACCATGATACGGTACTCTTTCTATTGATAGTCCCAATAAAAGGTCGGTTTGTCTGAGATGGAATTCATTGTATCTATATTTATCAACGCTTGCACGTTTTCCTTATTCTTCTTGAATATCTCGGAAATCTTGTGCGTTTTTCAATATATAAAGGATGGAATTTCCCATTCTTGTTAGGGGACATTTTAAACATACCGATGAAAGGTTCGATATAGAGATGCTATTCATTATTATAAAAGGTACGTGAAGTTATATATATTGTTACTGTATTGATATTGTACATGACAGGGCGATGGCGATCCGTGTAATTGCATTGAATCGCGATGTCTCGAGCATGTCACATTGTATTGAAATAATAAGTCACTCGTTTTCTATTTTGTCGTCTGTTGAATCGGCCAGCATTCCGTGTATGTGTTTTTTCGGGTGTTATCAATAACGTCCCGTTTTTTTTTGGTGAAAATAGCGATTGTTACGCACTTGCGTATGAAGTTACGCACATGCGTATTGCCTAAAAATCTGCTGGGACCATTCTTGCGGCTATAGTAAAAGCTGTCCGGATGGACTCGTCGGGTTATTTCGGACAAAAGTAGCCACAGGCCATGTCGGGCCTGCACCTAAAACTATAATGGCATGCTGAAAGATTTACCAGGGACCGATAGGTGAAAAACAATTTTAGCAGCTAGATTTTAAATTGTTGCGATTTGTACGGCGTTGTTGGAAAGACGATTTAACTGCCAGTGATAATCGACTTTCTGTAGCGACCTGTATGTGTCACCTCGAGTTATATCTGACGCATATAAGAATAAGGGTTAGGTGCATACACTACAACACACTTACATAAATAAGGTGATAGCTGACATGTATGTTTAGAGATTAGGTAGGTGTAATGTTACACCAAAGTAAATGTAAAATCTTTTTGTGTTACACCAAAGTAAATGTAAGATATTTTTGTTACACCAAAGTAAATGTAAAATATTTTATGTTACACCAAAATAAATGTAAGAAAGCATTGTACGGTTTTACACACATAAAACAGCAGAATGTAATCTCTCAATATTGATGTATATATTTTTTTTGCCGAGAGGTCATAATTAGTTGTTTACGACTGATACGTTATACATGTACGAAATTAGTGCGTGGGCAGGGTGATGTCCGACGTAAACGTCCAAACGTTACGTCGGCACCACACTGTTCAACCTATTTCCTGGAATTTTAAGAGAATTGGTATCAGTATTAGTAAACCTCGAAACTATCTAGATAACGTGACCTTGAAGGGAAAAAGGGCCACAGGATCTTGATGTTTCGGCTGCGATAGCGTCTCAACCAGGGTGACGTTACGACAGTGTATAGAAGAGTTTGTTACGTATGGGTTTGTTCGTTTGGCATAAGAGGTATTGTTTAGCGCTGACATAGGCCAGTCACTAAAAAATACTTCTCTATTATATAAGTTTAAGTGTGGGTATTTAGAAGAGCCGATCCATCCTAACCGCATGGGAGCCGTTAGCCATACACCCACGGGTGTGGGCTAATCGCGCGCTTATAGGGTTAGGCTGTAATTTAAAAGAGTAAGACCACTGAAATTATTTCTATTTTTGTGAACTTCGAACGAACAACCCCATTATCGACGCAAAAGAGTGATTCTGAGATTCTAAATATAGATTGTTTTTTGCAGAATCGTCTCTTGTGTCCCCTCCTACGTTGGAGGCTGAAAGTTGGTGAGCCGTTGATTAGTACCTGAGGGCACATAATAGTTGTCCCCCTTAGGCCACGACCAGCGTGGATCAAAGCCCCAATCGTTACAACGTAGTACAACCAAATGGGAAGCCAACCGGCTCGAATGGTTATATGTAAAATCTGACACCCCAACGCGGGGATATGATCAGGAGGACATATATTAATACTGACGTCTTGAGTGACGATCAGCAGTACGCGTAACAGATAATACGATTACGTTAATCCAGTGACGACCAAAGTACAGGTTCGATCACCTCAGCGCCGATGGTCTGAAGTAGACACACGTGCAGCTTAGAAGACACAGTGTTCGCGAGACGCGTATAATCTCGAGATTTCTCGTCAATACGAGAACTAAAATATTAAAGGATCCAATTGTTTTGTTTTTTTTTATGAGAACTTAAGCTATATGTTAATCATATTCTTTACGTCTCTTATTTCTGACTAGTTGACGTACATCTAGAACAGGACAGTCCAAGATTGGTTCTAATTGAAACGATCTTGGAGTGGCAACTTGCTCTAGTATAGGATGGTCAATTAGCCAGAAATAACAGCGTAGGTGGTGTCATTGTATATTAATGTGTTGTTGATGTTTTCTTAGTACATAAAGTACTGAAAAGTTTTTGCTAGTTGTGTGCATTATTTTTCCCTGGTAGCATCGTCATCGCAAAAAGGAATTTTCCAATAAGATTTCCCCTCTTCCTTCCTGACCGGCTTTATGTCGTAACATTGTATCGATTCCAGATCTTTGCCTTCTTTCATGTGTTTTACTTAAACGGTAATAACACAATTTGCTTCTCGGTAAAACCGGGAGTAGGGCTGTGTATAAGACAATATATTTAAAATAGAAAAGCAAACTTGGTTTTTCCTATTCATCAATTGAGTATATGTTTGTAAAATCTAATAAAACAGTTTTAAACCAAGATATAGTAGTTGTTTAACTAAATGACGATAGCCACAATTATGTCTTTTAAATCATAATTAGGTTCACGTAACGCACATAACACCACAGTTAGTCGTATTAATGCTAAGCAGCTTCCATATGTAGTAAAGACATCCAGTATGCAGACTATAAAAATGTCAATTTATTAGATAATTTGAATGTCTTCTTTCTGTAGCTCAAACATTCAAATGGATACGTCCATTAAGAGGCTATTTTGCCCTATGAAGTCAAAAAATAGAAGTTGCTTTTCACAAGTTTCTTCTAATTAGTTTATTAGAACAATAGCCAAAGTGTAAAAGTCTGGTATTGATTCGACAAGTACGGTTGCTATGGTAACAAGAATGGTCCGCAAAAATAGGCTGAAAATAGGAAAATGGCCATTTTGGAGCAAATATAAGACATGTAACAGAGGAATTAATATAGAGCACAAGCAAATACCAAATAGATATTTTATCAGATGGTGAGGATTATTACAGCACACAATGTATTAAAAGGTTTGTTTGGTATTCGCTTGTGCTGATACCTAATTCTTAAAAAAATCGGTCTCCAAAAGCCTTAAATTTGGCACAAAATGGCAATTTCTCTATTTTTAGCCTAATTCGTCCGCCTTTTTTGTTACCATAGCAACGGTAAAAGTAAAATAAAAGCCTGGATATTACACTTTGGTTATTCTTCTAACAAACCAATATCATGAAATTAATGAAACACAACTTTCAGTTTTTTGCTCCAGAGGAGGCCAAATTTGCCCTTTAACGCACGTAGCTCTTTCTTATTCTCAAATTGATATAGTAACAATTGTAACAAGCTGTTGGATGTTAACGGCCCAACTTACAGAGTGAAAACAGTTTTTATTCAATGCACCTTGAATGGTTATACAAGATGTAATATGTCTGCACATCCAATTAGGATTGGGATGGAGCAGGCCCTTACTTAGCTTTAAAGTCAAAATACTGTTTGATGATTTTACTTATTACGATGATAATGATGACACTGAAGCAGACACAATGATGGATGTTGTGTATGAAGTAGGCTCAGAAGATGATTGATTTTGAATATTTATAAACTGCCCTGTTCAAATGTGAAACAGTTTTCTCTGTTTGTGTCCCTATATGTTTTAGCATTTTACATATTAAGAAATATATGAAAGTTAGTTTATTTATAACATGTGTAACAAATATCTATAGGTTTGATAACATGCACTGAATATAATTTCTTAGGTTCAGGCACCAATGATAATAGATTTATAGGGAAACAGGTAAAATATATTCATTCTTTCAGAAATAGTATCTCTTAAGTAAATACACTTGCTCACTCGTTATGCCATGTATCATATATAGCGCTCTCTGATCTTTAAAACTTGGTGACAGCTTGCAGATCTATAAAAGTAATAAGGTTGCAAAGATCAGGAATCGATACAATCAAGTACCACACCTGACCCAGGATAACAATAGGAAAGTGACAAACTCACAGAAGACACCACAAACGAGAGTCAAGAGGTCAGCCCTTTCCCAGCAGGTGACCACAAAGCACATATAAACAGACGCGCACAAAACATAGCAAACACAAGACAGAACAAAAACATAAAATATCCACAAAAGAAGTACCGCCTTGGAACGGTCAGTAAAATATTTTACTGGAGGGCTTAAACCGGTTTAACGGCGCCAACCTCACCCTTAATTCAGATGTGGATCAAGACACATAAATATTTGGTTTGCATGAAAGACCCCTAACTTATCAATGCATCATCTCCTAAAACATATAAATCAAGATATAACAAGGAGATAAAGCAAGGATAAGGACTCAACAGTAAATTAAACTGAATACCGGAGCAAAAGAAATCCAACAGGTAAACCCTGGTGGGCCCGACAAACAGCCAAAGCATCAGGCCCCTACCATCTCATCAATAGATAAGTCTTTAAGTCGGAACCATCATAGAGTCTGAAGTCCATAAGTCTTTATTATACGAGCCAGCCTAAAGTCCCTAAACATGCAAGTATTTTCACAATTTTAGCCCAAACTTTCAAATTACATTTTCTTTATTTGATATAGTAACGCATGTAACAGGCTGTTTCAGACTAACGCCCAAACTAATAGAGAACAAACATTCTTTATTCAATGCAGCTTGAGTTGTACCTCTAGCAGGAATGTGTCTGCAAAATTTCCTCAAGGAGATTAAAACTTTTTTAGGCATATCTTACGTAAAGACAATGAGCTTGCCCATTTATTACATCAGGTAACATATGTTACAGCCTCTGATATTAGACATTTTGCAATAAACCTGCAGGTTTATGAGTCTTTTCAAAAAACAAATAAATTCCAAACAAAGAAAGATAATCATCGATTGCAAATATTTTTAACTATTTTTACTTTAGTTTTAATACCAAATTTTCACCTTAAAACTGGGTAGGGTTGTTTATTGCTAATTCCAAAAAAAAAATATTTAAGATAGGGAAAAATACTTTAATTTTTCTCTTAGCTAATTGCATAAGCTAGCCTGACATTGTTAAAACATTTTGCAAAACACACAGAGAGATTGTGAATGTAAATGATGTTAGCCAGACTTGCAAATTTTAATGGGTTATCTGATTTATGTAACGCAAATGACACCTTAGGAAGCCGCAATTTTGTTCAAATGCCTGTCATACGTAGTGAAGATATCCAGTATGCAGACTATATGAATGACTTTAAAAAATAAATATTTAATGTCTTTAATTTGTAGCCCAAACTTACAATTTACCTTTTCTTAATTTGATAAAGTAACGTATGTTACAGGCTCTTACAGACTAACGCCCCAATGCATAGAGTGCAAACATTTCTTAAAAGACTCGGCTTTTAATTCTCTACAATACAGGATATGTCTGCAAAACTCCCAAGAGGGGGAAGCAAACCCATTCTCAGCCATCCGTCTACTGTGCCATTCGTTATGGACAAGTTCAAGATGGTTATGTTGTTGTTGATCAATTGTTTATGTACTCCCCACTGTTTGTGTGTGTGTTTGGTCCTCTGTGTTTGTCTTTGTTTTGGTATGCATTACTGTGTGTCCTTCCCCGTGTTCCAATCATCTTGAAGAGAAAGATTTTGTTTTTATTGTCTCATCCATGTCTTGCCATTTTATATGTTCTGTGGCTCTTCCTCACGGTGCCATGGGTTGGTCTGCAGTGTGTGATAGTGGTATTTCCTGGTCATAATCGATTTATTTTACACTTCACCAATAACAAACACATCAAGATAAATTTCATATAATGTATTAGGAAAGAAATTTGACATTATCACAAAGAAGGCTATATCCATCATTATTTTGAACAATTTTTTGGACCCATATCCCAAATACAATATACAAAGTCCCATCCGGTTCTGAAGAATATCTTTATAGGGTTTTTACGCTATGTTAGCACGACGCCCACTAGGTCATGTGATTTTAAGGTTCTCAATAAAATGTTGATCTCTTATATCATAGGCCTTCAACTTTTTATAGCCAAAATCCAGGGTACACAGCAGTTCAGTGATTTGGAAGTCGGTTGCGTTGAGGGAATTAAAAATGGTCTAATTTGTCGAGTATATAAAAGGCATTCGATCATGCATGTCTGTTTAACAGACATCATATATTGAGCTTAAACTTATTCTGATTTTCGCAGTAGCATAAGTTTTCATGCTTGACTATGCCCATTTTCCCTTAGACTGCTTAATAAACTGGGTTGTTTAACTTCAGCTATGCCATCTAATGTAATCAGTGTGGACAACGCAGTGGAAATTGTCTTCTTAGTGCAGACAATCATATAGAAAAATATACATGTGTACAGCTTTTAAACCCATACTTTTGTTTGTTTTTGTTTGATTTGATTCTTTACATCCCATCAACAATATTTCAGTTATGAAGGGACGGGTCTTCCTGGGTTGAACCAGTTCTAAGCTAGGATTAATGTTCTTGCTTAAGGACACAAGGCAGTGACGCTGGTGAGGCTCGAACCCTCGGTCTCGAGTCAAGCACTCTACTGACTGAGCCACTGCGCTCCCTTTAAACCCATACTGTAAAATACATTTCCAGTTCAAGATTCCATCAACCAAGGGTAGAAAATTTCAAAAACAGAGCCGTCCCCAGGGGGTTCTTTGAAATTTTCATATACACGTAGGCTCGGGTCATTTCTGCGTCCGAAGTTTTGAATTTCATTATTTTTGTGATTTTCAGAAAAATGATTTTTGGGTATGAAGATTTGTTGGATATTTTGAGGAGTCATCACAAAATTGGACTATATTTAGGGGTCATTTCTATGCATATCAGGGTCTTTACTTAAGATCAATGTACAGCATGGGGGATATTTATTTTATTTTTCAAATATTATTTTGGGTGCCTGAAATTCGTGATATTTTTGGGGTGAACGGTAGATGCTGGGGCCGGGCCTAAGTATGAAGAAAACATGAGAGTACCCCCCCCCCCCCCCCCTCGGAAACCAAGCTTTTGTTGTGTTTGTTCCGTGTCTGTGCCAGTACATTGCCGTTTTGTACAAGGCGAGCGACTTAATCACTACAACTCGGAAGTTTTTCTTATGGCTGCTCCGTAGCTGTACCGGTATAGTACTTAGCTGAGAGTGTTTATTGTTGTGTGTAACTTTAGTATGACCAGAAGCGCAGGGTCACAGCTTAAAGTCTCATCCGATACTGTAACACTCACGTGGAGAAGAGGATCAAACTCGGGACCCCTTGGTATAAGTCGAATACACCACGCCGATTGTTTGTTGTTGTTGTTGTTGTTTAGTGGTTGTGGTCGTGTTCCTTGGCTATAACCAGTTCTGGCCGAGTGGGCTTATTTTTTGTGTGGTTTTTTATGTCCAGGAGCATCTGAAGGCTCACCGACAGTTTATTGCGAAAGCCTATACTTGTAACACACATTCGCACTGTGTTTAGAACTTATTCGAGAAAAGTATTAATTGAGCCGTGACACGTGATTTCCAACAATGTGGCATTTTGACAAGGGTAGACTCAGACAAGCCTGTGCAGCCTTTTTTTAAGCTTAGAAACTCCAAATGATGTTCAGTCAGCAGCTTAACACTCATAGAATATTCAAGCGACAAGCAAAGGCTCTGATCAGACTGTGCGTATGCGCAGGCTGATCTGAGGCTTTGCTGGTTGCACATACCACATTGTTGGAAATCTCATGCACTGGCTCAATTCTTATATCTACGGGTTCAGGGTGGGGAGAAAGACGCCTAGATATCGGTCTGAACCTGCATCATCAGGCTTTGCTCTTGCTGTGTGTACGTAAATGCGAGAAGCGAAGGCTCAGACGAAATGCTTTTTAATAATGCTCCTTCGCTGCTCGCATATGCAATTGGTACGATTGTTTAAGTATGGGTCTGATCACCATTGTAAGTTGATAAGTCTCTATGCTCTCTATGCATGTGCATAATTTGAAACGCAGACCCGAATAAGAAATCCGAGTTGTCTATGTAACCTATGCTCGAGTATTCGATTATTGTAAGTTGTAAGATCATGTACCTGTACACATCCTGAACTCAACAACCGCTCCCTGCCAAAAATCAAAGTCACGGATATCCATAGCCTTTACAAAAACGTTCAAAGTGACGGGAAGCCGCTACAATCGAAAACTTCAAGGTCACGGATATCCGTGACTCTCGTTTCAAAACTAAGAAAATCGCAAGTTTTTGATACCGAGTAACTCCATATAAATGCCGAGTAACCTGAACAACTCGAAGTTAAGTTGAAGCTGAAGGCAGTATTTTATGCAATCGTTATTGTCCTGTTAGAAAAAATTGAATTTTAACAGCAATATATTGTCATCTTTACCAGCGTCTCCAGCTCCTTCTGACCACATGTTTTCCTTCTCTTCGCTTCAAAATCACTTGGCTGTAAACTTTATCTTACGTCATCAGAAGATTGGTTACCGGCACACATTCCAGGAAACTTTTGGTTTTCAAGCACTTAAGATAAGTTGGGAAAACGGAAAAGTAGGTACTCGTTGCAATGTCGCGGACTTCCGCGACAAAGGCTAGCCGCGGAATTCCGTGTGATCCCTACCTGGTTAAAATTACATCCTATCACAGCATTTATGGAAACATATACAAACTTCAAAAAAATATTTTTGGTTAGGGGTTTTTGGTTAAAATATATTTTTCTAATTAATTTTAAAAATTCCCATTTAAGATTTAATGTTATTGCCAAAAAAACAGTGTTCTGTTTGAAGAGATATACTACAGTAGTAGTTAAGGTAATCAAAAGAGAAATCATAACACAAAAGCCAGCATGAAAAGTGGCAATTTCACATTTTGTCCTTAGACAACTTTCGACCAATCTCCATGTCTGGTTTCCAGTGCAACCACTGTCTGAAAAAGGAGATGCTTTGTTTTGTGAAGTTTTTTAACAAGTCTGATTAAATGGAGGTAAAATTATTGATTTCTGTGACTAGTCACTTATTAATCACTATCTTACGGAAGCCTATATGTGACATTGTGTTTTGTGTTATGTCCTTTTGAATTCGGCGTTTTAACTATTTACTTTTGTATGTTGAGTTCTCTGTTTGTGTACAATGTTGCACATTTTAAACGGCGCAATTCACGAGGTAGAGCCACGATGGAGAACAAATGAGGAAAGGAAGACGAGAATATAAGTATTTTAATTCATCCGTCTTAATGTTAGTTTTTATATATTTCAAAGCGATGCAGCCAGTAACTATCACAGTCAAAAAGTATACTGGAGGCTTTCTGTTTGATTATGCTACATACTGGGTTCTCACTGTGAAAGTAGTCACACACACCCAGTACTATTCAATATAATACAGTTCGACTCACTATAAAAGTTCGATCCATTTATATCGACCCATTTAAATTGTTACAGAAATTAACTCTGAGATTTTATTCTGTTGGTCTAGATCTGACACAGTGCAATAGAAAATAAGATGGCATTAAAGACAAAACGTATCTATCTATCTATCTATCTATCTATCTATCTATCTATCTATCTATCTATCTATCTATCTATCTATCTATCTATCTATCTATCTATCTATCTATATATCTATCTATCTATCTATCTATCTATCTTGAGGTTATCTGTCAGTCAATATAAATGCTGTTTTAAAACGTCACACCCACTGCTATACAAATTTCTTGGGTTTATCGACCGTGCTGTCTGCCTAAATGATTTTTTCTACCGTCTACCTTATATCCATACCTCTCTCCCGCCTACAAAAAATTAAAAAAAAAAATGCTTGAGTTTATGCACCTGTCTGTCCGCCTGTCTGTCTTTCTGCCTGTCAGTCTGTCTGTTTTTCTGTCTGTATAAGAAAACAAGTAAGTATTACATGGAAATTCCACAATCACTATGATGAAGAGAACAGTACACAGACAGCAAAAAAGCATTCAAGGTTAATCAGTCAGTTTTCTAGCTCTTTTCCTCAGCAAAATAACTGCAAAACTAATGTATAAAATCACTGCGAACTTCACCACATAATTAGAAGACAATACAATACCCCTACACACAATGGGAGAAACAAGGAATAATGAATTAACAACAACATAATCAATGCCTTAGAATGGACAGTGATCGAGATCACCGGAAAGGGGCTCTTCACCCTAAATTCCGCTATTGTACATAAAGCTGTTTTCCATTGCCTACCCTATACCCACCCACCACCCTATAAGTTTCTTGGGGTTATCTTCACGTCTGTCTGTCTGTCTTCCTACCTGCCTGCCTACCTACGTGCCTGTCTGTCTGTCTGTCTGTCTGTCTGCCTGTCTAATGTGATGGCGTGAACAGACAATCGTTATATTGCAAGGTTATATGTGTACTTATATACTTTTTTTTATTGATTTGACTTTTATCTTTGGCCCTTTTACTTCTTCTTTTGTGTTTTGTCTTTTGTGTTTTAAATTTTGTCTTTAGAAAGGGTTCTTTCCTTTATTGTCTTTTGCCTTTTGCGTTTTAACTTTCAGCTTTTTACTTTTGTTTTTTGTGTTTAAACTTTTGTATATTGTATTTTGGCTTTGGGTTTTCGCATGCTAGTTCTTTGATAAAAAGGCATCTAAGTACCCCTTCAAATTTTGGCAGCAGACAAACATACAGACAGACAGACAATTGATAGCGTATCAGATATGGGAAGGTGGTGGAAATAGATTGATAGATAGATACGCTTTGCATTTAATGTCATCTATTTTTTGATTGAACTGTATTCGACCTACATAATAAATTCTCAGAATAAATAAATTGTTACTATTAAAATGGGTCGAACTGTCATGTACAGAATTGTGGTAGATCTATTTGAATACTTACACAGATAGTCTGGTTCAAGGGAAACCCTACAGTAGACGTTTTGGACTGAGATATTTACCAGCTGCATCGATTTTAAATGTAAAACAAACGTTACACAGGATGCATTAAAATACTTGTACTTTTGTCTTTCTTCCCTTTATTGTTTCTATCTTGTTTCTACCCCTATGAATTGTGTTGTTTAAAATGATGCACAGCATCATACACAAAACATACATATGTATGCAAATTCATATATAAGCCACGTCATAAGAAAACTTGCATTTTGAAATGAGAGAACAAAAAGGCACTGATTAGATGTGTCCTAACATGCTGGTCAACACAATTCTTAAAGTTGAATTTTGAAATATCTTATTTCAAGACCCTAACACACCTCGCCTAAAAACGTGATATATCAAACAATAATTAACAGCTTTGAAAATGCGAGGAAGACTCGCGCTAGCTTGCGTCATTTGATACTGCAAAATGACGTCAGTCATGGCGTTAGACGGTGTAACGTCGTTTTTACGCTGGAAAGACGTAACTTATACATGTAAATATATGCGACACAATCCAACTATTGGCGGGAAAGTTGGAAGAAGCTGAAAACTTCAAATGTATTTTCGTCGTTTATTGTGTGTTAAAATCAAAATAGATCAGCTCTATTGCGTGAATTGTTGAATAATAATTTACTGATTGTCAGTCAATTGTATTAAGATAAATCACTCGTACTATGCGCTAATGATTTGATCTTTTTTACAACTAACCTCCAAAGAGTGAATTATTACTCAACAATTCACTGCAAGAGCTTTTTTTCTTTATTATAGCAAGCTTTTGTAGCTTAGAAGGTCAGTTCGAGTCCAAACTAGAAAGTTGGAAAATTCGAAATTCGAAAACAAGATGTCTAAAGATTAGGCTAATTGTCACTGTTTCAATGCTTTATCAGTTTCCCTGAGGATGCACAGCAGATCTGAACCTTTGTTTTCTGTATGTGTAAATTCAGTTTGTATTGGGCATCTCTTTGATCAGTTCATTTTTCTATATAAACATTTATTTGTCTATAGCTACACAGCCAAGTTTGTGTTGGACCTGTTAGAAATCTGCAAAGGAAGGTATTCTCATGATTAGGCTCATATGTCAAAGATTATACAAGGCAGCTTCTCATATTTAGCCTGAAAACTACTGATCACAATTTATACAATTACAATTTACTTTTACTTTACAAGAATAACAAAATTAATGCAGGTACACTGAGCGACTAATGAAACCTGACACTAACGCCTAACTTGTAAAGAACAAGTCCTGAGGCAAAAAGTAAAACGTTTATTTTAATAAAAGAGCACCAAATGTAATTTTCATTTTAATGCATATCACCATCAAACTTCCGTAAAGTATCTGCTTGTCATGCTGAACTGACTAGCACATTAAACCAGTGACCTTGACCTATATTTTACAAGCTCCAATGGCTGGTATTATTATATTTGTATGTCAACCCTTGTGCTCTCATCAACCAAAATGCCTAACACTATCAAACATAAGGCATCCTCTCAATATCTTGAGTCAGCATGCATCATAATCCGATGACTTCGACTTAAATTTCAAGTTCCATTGACAGTGCCATTTTTATGTCCACCTTCAAGATCTCGTTAAATATTGTGTCTACAATCACCAAAGTGTGCCATCTCCTCAAAATCCTGTGTTGGTTCGGAGACATTGACATAAACTGAAATTAAGTTCTAATTGGTCAACACCTTGACCCATGACCTATATCTTATGCTTTATTAATAACGGCTAAATGACTTTGTCTCTCTTCCCCCAGCAGATGCAGCACCAACTTCCGTAAAATTATTGTTCTTTGTCAAAACACCCCCCCCCCCCACCCGGTCTCATGTACGCTAATTACTTTGTTGCGGCTGTGTAGCCGAAGTACATCACGTCAAAATCAGAATGCAAAAAATATTTCTCCCAATCTATCTATATTTCTCTTAATTTAAATTGAAATCACACGTTCACCTCATCAAAATTTCAAGTAATGTAGATTGAACCTTGAAGAAATCTGTATTAACTTTATTCATAATGAAGATTTCATACATCTAAATAAATCAAATATTAATTTACTTTGAAATTAAGCAAAGCAATGTCAGGAACGGATAAAATTAGATTCTAAACCCTGCCCATAAAACCACAAGGTAAAAGAGTCACAACGAGATTGATCGAAGTAAACAAATGACATAAAATGAACCAAGTAAGCAGCTATTTTTCCAAATAGGTGGTGACTCTGAATTCCAAACGTAACTGGATAAAAAAAGCAGCGTAAATAGGACAATTGAATGATAACACAGAACAGCAAGTAACCACAACTAAGCATCAACTTGGAATGGTAAGTAATGCATTACTAGTGGATTTAAGTTAACTTTACGAGGGTTCAGTCCTAATCCTCACTTCGATGTGATTCTAAAACATGTATTTGAATGACCCGCGTGGAGGTTTCCAACTCATCAATAAATCATCACAGGCAACAAAGGAATCATAGGTAAAACCATGGTGGCTCAAGGATATGAAGTGTTAACAGAAACAACGCTTACTCTGACATTTCACACGCTACTTGAACACTGGAGGAAATGAAAGTCAAAAGTTGAATCCTGGTGAGCCAACACACAAAGTACGTGTACCGGTTAATTTGTGTGACAACTATTGCTAATTTCATATGTTAAGCAAATACAAGTTTTAAAAAAATAAAATTATTTAGGATTACATTTCGTTGATCTTCTATGGAGGATGTAAAAGCTTCAAAGTGTTATGTGTCTGACATGTGTATTTAATGCAAAGTAGGGAAGGAGTCAAAGTTCTGAAATCGATACAATCAACCCACACCTGACCCAGGATACCATATGGGAAAGTGACAAATACACTAAACATTAGATACACGGGAGCCAAGAAGTCAGCCATTTCCTAGCAGGTGTCAAGGTTGCATGACACAGACAAGACAATATAGCAAGATAAACACATAAAAAGATCCACAAAAGAAATACCACCTTAGAATGGTCAGTAAGAAAATTACTGGAGGGCTAAAACTAGTTCCACGGTAGCAACCTCACCCTTAATTCTGATGTGGATCAAGACGCATAAATGTTTGGTTTCGCATGAAAGGTCCCTAACTTATCCATGAATCGATCCTCAAGTACATATAAATCAAGATAAAAAAGGTGATAAAACAAAGATAAGGACTTAACAGTACGTACAACTGAATATCGTAGCAAAAGAAATCAAACAGTTAAACCCTGGTGGGCCTGACAGCAGACACAGCATCAGGCCCAAACCCTCTCATTTATAGATAAGTCCTTAAATTGGAACCGTCAAAACAAACCTCTTAATTACCTACCACCACAGTCATCATATGAAGCAAATTTACTGCAAGTGAAAGTAGTTAATAGAACTTGTGTTCACTGGTACATGTATATAAAGCAAAACGTGAGTTTTTCAGAGTTTTTTTCAGTAGGTATAAGTCCAATGAACAAATTCATTGACGTTTCAAAAACAGTTCTTGGGTTTTATAAGGCTCAGTATCGCCAGAAATTCATTTAAACACGTCTTCTTATTATACATTTATTTACATGCTGTTACATCAACTTGATCTACCAGTGTTTCAAACCCAATGTGCCCATTGAGAATAGTATATCAGGCTATCCTTCATGTATATCAACATTTTCTCTGCGCTCTTATGGAATGGAGTTTACGCAAGCTAAGAAGCCACCATGTGAGCTAAACACTCTTTGTGTTTTAAGGACGGCGGCAACTAGGGCACATATTTGGCCAGTAAAATATATCTAAGTAAGAAAGGCCGAAAAGATCAGGAAACGATACGATCAAGTACCCCACATGATACAGGATACCACATTAGAAAGTAATAAAACAATTAAACATCACAAACAAGAGCAAAGAGACCAGCCCTTTCCCAGCAGGTGACCACACAGCAGCAATAAACAGACGCGAAAGCATGCCACACAAGACATAAATAACACAAATGATCCACAAAAGACATACCGCCTTGAAAAGGTCAGTAAAATATTTTACTCGAGGGCTTAAACCAGTTTCACGGCGTCAACCTCACCCTTAGTTCAGATGTGGATCAAAGTAAGCAAGGGTCCAAAGATCAGGAATCGATACAATCAAGTACCACACCTGGCCCAGGATACCAATGGGAAAGTGACAAACTCACAGTTGGACACCACAAACGACAGCCAAGAGGTCAGCCCTTTCCCAGCAGGTGACCACAAGGAACATATAAACAGACGCGCACAAAGGCATAGCAGACACAATACAGAAAACAAACATAAAAGATCCACAAAACACGACACATAGATGTTTCCACCCCAGTGGCCTCGACTGCTGTCCGTTCTGAGGTGGTGATTCTGTTTTGACGATTCATTGTTTGTTGTGGCTCCCATTGTGTTGGGTCTTTGTTTTATAATTTACTTCTTATTGTCCTTTCTAGTTTGTTGTCATCTGGCTGAGGTATAGAGAGCTGGTGGTTTTACTTTAATTATGCTGTCGTGTGGCTGTCAGTGTTCTTTGTATTTTCCCCTCTGGTGTCATGGGTTAGTTTGTGGTCTATGCTTGTGGCATTTCTTGGTCATACTCATCTGTTGTGGGCGCTTCTATCTATTTCTGGTTAATGAGATCAATAAAACAGAGTCGGACACATTCAACATAAAATGGGGTTAGTGTCTTGAAATTATCCTGTATCTCTCAGGTCTTTAAAAAGCGTATCAAGCATTGTAATCACTGGGGCCTCAGCGTTTCCCGCCATGTCTCTATTGCTGATTGGAAAGACAGTTTCCGAACATGAAGATGTATATTCAACAGCGTAGTTTGCAGTTGTGTGTCTTAAAAGGGTTGCAGAGGCACTATTCTATGTGCCAAGGTCACAACGTAGATCATCTGGTGCTATCTAGAATAGCTCAAAACATCTAAATATGAGATGCGTTCTGAATGCTGAAATCGTTGTCGTGAATTTGTTTTTGTTGTTTTTTGTGGTTGTGTTTAGGATACATAATAAGTGTCTTCCAAATAATGTAAATCAATGAAACACAAACTTTATCATTTGTCAAAATATACCAGAATTAATTGTAATCTAGATTGGCCTTTCTTTTGATGGAGGTATGGTGGAACAAAATTAACAACTCCACACTGTGTAGCAAAATGACCACATTAATCTTGCAGAGACATGATTTTACCTGAAAATAAAAATGATAAATTATGAATATTATTAAGATTTATTAGTAAAACATCTTCGGATGCACAAATATCTGTTTTCTGCGTTGATTTTGCTGACTGGTTTCACATGATATAATGCATTTAAACAAGTATTAAAGTTGTTTTTAGAAAAGAACAACTGATTTGATATCAGTGAAACTACCAAATTTTAAGGTCTAATAGGTACAATTATTGCATTTTTATGGTAAAACCAAAGATCTCAAGTAGGACACACTGCGCTCACAAACAGTGATTGAGTACAATTTAGTTATTTTTAGAAAGACAGATACACTCATAGATAGATAGATTAATATATGGATGAATAGATAGATATATACAGTAAATATACATGTACGTAAATAGATATTTAGATAGATAGATACGTTTTGCCGTTCATGTTGTCTAATTTTCGAGTGCACTGCATCAGACCTACAAAATAAAATCTTAGGAAAATTCTGTAACAATTTAAATTGGTCAAACTATTATAAGGGACCCTATTGTGTCGTATTTAATTGTCCTGGGTCTATTTGAATGCTTTCAGAGAGAGAGAGAGAGAGAGAGAGAGAGAGAGAGAGAGAGAGAGAGGCACTTTGTAGCATAACCTGTATATTTTTTACTTTGTGATAGTACCGGTTGCATGGATTTCAAATTTTAAATACCCCACTAACATTACATGTACAATGAATGCATTAAAATACTTACAGCTTCGTTTTTCGCCCGTCTTTACGTCTATATCTTGTCTCTACCTCGTGAATTGCGCCGTTTAAAATGAACAACATCGTACACAGAACACATAACAAAAAACGCAAAATACGAAAGTAAAAAGTTAAAACACCGAAATCAAAACGGCATAGCACAAAACACAATGTCACATATAGGCTTCCGTACTATCTGTATGATTCTTTGGGAGAAGGCTGTTGAAGTGAAAAATCTAAATCAGTCGAATATAAACTGAAAACGTACAAGAAATATTTTCTCTCGTAATGATTATTACCTCAATAAAATTTAATGCTGTAATTCAGTAAAAGTACAGGTAATTGATGTTACATATACTCACTTTTAAGGTTAATTAAACATAATTGTTTTTCTTCTATTTTCCCTGGGGCATAGCTTTAAACATTTAAAGTGCCCCGGTTTTGGGTCCAAGAAGGCATTTTTAGGCATCAATGGGGCTGTGAGAGGGAGTGAAGGAGGTCATGAACAGGTCATGACACCTAGTTTACAAGGCGAGTATTTGTACCCCTGATACACTGATGCTTCTTTTCAGATTTGGCATCAGAGGTCTGAGTCCAATTTTGTATAGTGACATTCCAGGTCTCAGCTAGCCTGGTATTTCAGATATCTAGGAGTTAATGCAAACAACTGAACTAACTGAGCACTGCATCAATTATTGTTTATGTTTTTGTGAATGATTGTGATAACTGAAAACAACATGCAAAATTTCCAACATATATTTCAAAGTATATTTTCTGTTGATTCGACCCTCAAACCGATCCGACAGCTTTTTGTTTTTCTATGACGTAAAACATCAACCCAAACAAACATTGCTGCTTTCAGAACACACTCTTTATCCATGGACCTAAAACAAACAGTGTACAGGTATGACAATCCACACCTGGTCTTATTTTAGAGGTAAAAGAAAGAAAAGAATGTAAAAAAGAAAAAAAAGAGCTAATTATAGGTTTCTATAAATAATTTATATCAAATTAATACGTTTTTGTTACTGTAGTTACATTATGTGACATATTTGTTCTGGATATAAACGATTTTTTGGCCTTAATATTTTTAGAAAAAAGGTTTTATCTTAAAAAAATTAGGTATATGCCTATTTTTCGCTGTTTTTTGTTTTCATTTATTAGCCAATAGCATGCAGCGTATTCCCAGAAAAAAATGTTATTTCTAGTTCAATTGTTTAAAATATGAGAAATTGTTGTTGTTTTAAAAATCCATTTTTTTCAATTTTTAAAATCAAATAACTGTATTAAAAGGCCCGTAATGGCATGCTAATTTTGTAAAAAAAAAAATACGACTGTTGACAAGTTCTCTTATACCTTAAGGCAAAAAATATCTGGTACAAAAAGAGTAACACCATATTATACATTCTGGAAAGTCCGGCACAATTCGAGAATCGAATCAAGCCTCGGGTGTATGTAAGGCGCTTTGCGCGTAGCTCTATGTACGAAAAAGCTCCATTTTGTTAGCCGAAAAAGGCATAAGGAAAATTAGTTTTTGGCATGTGAGTTCAGCCCTATTAAATCCATTTTTCTGATTACCCGATAAGTTTAATCAGCAGAATAAATGAAGTTTTTGTATTTCTCAATAAAATATCAGTATAGCGATATCTTTTTTTTAAAAAAAACAACAACATAAACTTCATGGTTGGGATCAGATTTCTATGACGTCAGCGTCACGTTATGCAAAGTCAGCGTCACGTTATCACCCGTGTTATCAAAGTAGATCCTCAATGTACATCCGAGGTCTGATTCAACGGAATTTTGCGGGATTGGCCGAGGCAGTTCCAATTGCATATTATCCTCACGTTTTAAAGTCTGTCACGAAATGTTATTCAACCAGCAAATAAGATCCTGTCCGCATATTATCTTTTATCTAAAACAAAGATGTATTTAAAGACAAAAATAAAATCAAGGCCGCCATCAAAATAATGCGTTCATGGTCTTGTTTTATATCAAATTGCGAAGTAAGGAAGTATTGAAGAAAAACTCATTAATCCCCTGTGGAGTGATGTTAAATCGATTATTCAACATATTTACTAACCTTAACCCGTTTGCACGAACAGTGTTATGTCAAATTTTGTTTAATCCTAGCAGAACAAAGTCATATGAACGTTGATGCGACGTAATGACGTCATATCGACGTTTTAATGACGGGATGTGGTTACTAAATGGTGGCTGCATGCTTTGACAAGGACAAGGAAGATATTTTTACAATAATATGGAATTCACGGGCATTTTACAGTTTGCAGATAGAACATTATGCCCTAAAAATCGCCTTCTGCGTTCAGTGCTATAGTGTTCTATATTTTCCTACAGCTTATTATTCTGTTTATGGAGTCAATTCATATACTTGTCTGAACAAAAATGCTTATTTGTTCCTAAAAGTAGCAGATTTAGTCACTTATTTGGCATAACAGTGACAAACCGCTTTAAATTTATGCTAGGGCGGTAATCTGTTTCTACATTATTTTTTCTGTAAATGGGGTCAATTTGTATAATATTTTAGACTGAACTGATTATTTGGACCTAAAAGTAGCAGATTTAACCATTGATTTTTAATAACATCGACAAATTACTTCAATTGAAGCAGTTAAGACATGTGTAAGGGAGGTAATCTGTTTCTACACCTTATTATTCTATTCATGGATCAATTAGCGTTATAATTTTGACTGAGCGGATTTTTTGGACATAAAAGTAGCCGATATAGCCATTAGTTCGTCTTAAGACCTACAAACAGCTTCTATTCAGGAAATTTAAATTTATGTAAGGGAGGTATTTTTAGCAATTTCTCCAAGAGAAGTGACTTTATGTAGATGGAACAGTATGACTCTGAACTCACCCAGTCACGTGACATAATCATCATTTGCCATTGGATGAAACTCACTTAGGACATAATACTTTCGAGAAATGTTTAACCTTATGAGACAATGGTTTTATATAAATACCAAATGTCAAGCTGACATGTGACCTTTTATCCAATGTCACTCATTTGGACTGCCACATACCTATCTAAATATTGGTTTCTCAGAAATCACTGGGCTGTTAAAGTGTTTGATGGAGTATTAATTAGATTGTTTAAGGTCACTTGACCAAAATGGCTACACGATTTGCATGTCTGACAAGACGAGTCAGAGTCACATTTGCAACACCACCAAAAGTTGAAGTCAAATCTACTTGAGACTCTACCAGAAACATTCCATCGACAATACAAGCATCTACATTTCTGGGAGAATCTGTGATTATCCTTACCTCGAGCTTACCTCCTTACTTCAGATCTAACTCTTTAATTGTTTGTTGGCAGATAAAGAAACGGCCAAACAAGTATCTTTCTCCTTGAAGTTCTTTCTTTATCTTCGTGTTTTGTGTCTGAAGCTTCCTGACAAAGCATTGCATGCAAATGCTTTTACTTTCTTATGCGAACAGGTTTTTCAAATGTGTCACCCAAAGGAAGTTTCAAGTATTGAACTCTTCATACCATTGTTGTTGCTGTGTCTGAGTTGCTAAAATGCTCCCTGCAGTATTCTCAGATATCACCTGACATGTGAAATGCAGTGGAGCTTTTCATCACGAAAGACTGTAAGAAAAGGGTTCATAGTAGTCCCGATCCCAGTGATATGCTTGTTTATGATATACCGTCACGCTTAATTGGTATTTACAGTTTAGGCTTAGGCAAGACTGTGTAAGTCCACAATCTCTCCTTAGTCTTTGCTGCTTGCATATATAAATTATGTAAGAAAACGAATTTTCTGGCAAAAAATTACACCTAGCCGCATTAGATAGCTATGCATGTCATATTTAACCCTGTGTATATTGAAAACAACTAAAAGGGTACTTTTGCAAACGGTGAAGACCCAGATGAAGTGCAGCATAATGCTGCATTTCACCAGTGTCTGCACTGTTTGCTAAGATTAAATCTACCTTCTGGGAAAGAAATACATCATAATTTTGTTAATTCTACCTGCAACACCTTAAAGTACAAAATGGACAGTACCAATTTGTATGGGAAATATAATCAGAGTACAAAGGGTTAAAGAGCGACTTCAAAAATATGGGATAACATAGGTTGAGATAAACAAAAATTTTGAGTGTAAAAGTGTAAATATTTTCTTACCCATCAGTTTTAACATATGTTTTTGGTGCTAAAAAGAACTGTCTATTTGAGACGGCTCTCTTGAGTACCCACAACATATGTTTTGGTTGAGAAATAAAAAGAATGTATTTTTGGTATGCACTCTTAACTAAAGGCCTGGATAAGTACAATAATCTTCAGAAGCGTATCCATATTTTCTTAGCAGCTGGGCAAGCTAGTTCTAGCAAGATCTTGAAGACAGATTTTCTGGCGACTTGTTTCAATCATTATCATATCTATATTGTGCCACGTTCATGTCATTTTCATGGATCAATTTGTCAACAAATGTTTTAGTACTTCAGTAGACTTAAAATGTATGTCTATGATCTTATTCTTTAAGTACAATGTATTTTGAACAATTCATGTAAAACACTGACTGTGGGACACCATTTAAAAGTTTTCAAGCGCAAAATGTAGTCCTAACTTTTAGCTCTGCCGATGATGGAGCTTATGCTTTCTCATGTGGAGTCACTAACATCCATCCGTAAACCATTCTTGTTATCGTTTCTCCTCCGAGACCTCTGGGTATATATTTCTGAAACTTGTCCAGGATGTTCCCCTAGTAGTCTAGTTGCTCTCTTTAGTCCCCATAGGCTTATAATGGGAAACAATTTAAAAAATCTACAGATGCTCACAACTTAAACTTAGTATGAAGCAATATCTAGTGGTCCTCTACATAAATCCTACGAAACAAACCGCTTATATCCAAACTGGCTATGCACAGGAGCTCAATAGCTCCCAAAGACTTGAAATATGCACACTCTAGTTTCAGTTCTTTGGTGCAGTCTTTGTTTCCAAAGGATACCCTTTTAAGAACATATTTGACTTCACTACAGCTTGTGACTGGGTCTGTGTGGCGGCGGTAGAACGTCTCCCTGCCCTTCACTATAGTGTAGATTTTATTCACTTGTCATTTGGGATTAAGGGTTTCATTGTGGAACATTAAAACTATTAGAGGGTCACTGATGAAGCCTAAATGGCAGACGCTAGCTAGTCTGGCCCAGGAAATATGCACACTCTAGTTTCAGTTCTTTGGCGCAGTCTTTGCTTCCAAAGAATACCCTTTTAAGAACATATTTGACTTCACTACAGGTGGTTACTGGGACTGTATTGCGGCGGTAGAACGTCTTACTGCCCTTCACTATAGTGTAGATTTTATTTTCTTGTCCTTTGGGATTATGGGTTTCATTGTGGTACTTTGAAACTATTAGAGGGTCACTGATGAAGCCTTAAAGCCAGAAAGGAGCTAGTCTTGCCCAGGAAATATGCACACTCTAGTTTTAGTTCTTTGGTGCAGTCTTTGCTTCAAAAGGATACCCTTTTAAGAACATATTTGAGAAAAAAAAACTTAAAAAAATATTCTTAAACCATAAGACCCGCAGCCTATATATTTTAATAATTTATAGCAATTTCATATGGTCCCCTACATAAATCCTGCCAACCTTGCCCCTTGGGTCTGAATTAACCATGCTTTGGGGTCATTTGCTCCAATAGACTTGTAGTAAAAACAATAAAAAAAGAATCATTTTTGAAACCATGAGGCCAACAGCTGAGAATAGGGGTATAGGCTCTTTCAGCCTCTTGTTTTCAAAACCAGACTAAAGTGTTCTCGTGGCCGAGTTGTGCACCTGCAATTTTCGTTCCGACCTAACATCAAATATGGCTACACTCTCCTCCGTGACCATTGAGCAGATTTATCAGAAGCTTCCTCGGTGTCTAGTTGTCTAATTGCAATGTTGGTTCCCGTCCAGACCTTCGGACAAATACATTGAAAAGTATTCAAATACATTACAGTTACTTTCACTGACCAATGATTACAATTACATGACAATTACAGGACCCCTAGAACTGTAATGATTACAATTACTTTAGATATGTAATCAAATAATTACTAATTACTTTGAAGTTTTCGTATAAAATTGTAATGCTATATGGTGCTCACTTTTAAAGTTATTAAGAGAGTAGGGTCTTTGCAGCTTTGTACATATGTTATGTCATATGTCCTATACTGTTGTTTCTTAAATAAATGTATAATAACTAGCCTTGAAGTTTTAAAAGTTAAAAAAAGATATATATAGTACGTAATGCACAGTTCATACCAATAGTGTATGCACGTCTGTTTGTTGATGCCTTGTGGTCACCTGCTGGGAAAGGGATGACCTCTTGGCTCTCGTTTGTGATTTCTAAGTGTGACGTTGTCACTATTACCGATTCCTGATCTTTGTCCTCTTCTTACATTGTTCTCAGCTCCTGCACTTCATCTGCATTCTCTTTCAGTCAAGACTGAATTAAATGGCTATTAAGTGCACTTAGTACTGACCTAGTCACTATCCATATCTTTGCACTCACCTATTTACCGAATGATGCTATCTCCTTTAGTCTGGATGGAACATCAGCATTGACATTATCTGCTCTAAATTCCAATCCATAGGGCTCCTAACGAATGGTTTGTTCATTCGTCGGGTGGACATGGCCCCTGTCTCTTACATTGCACACGTAGCTGGGTGTGCCTCGTCGCTGTAAAGATGGTCTAGGTGATATCTCGTCGTTCACTGAGCATAATTCGGACAACTTGTAGCAAAGAATATTGCACACAATTTACCTAGACAGAAAGAAAAACGTTTGAAATAATTTCTGGCGCAGGCTCTGTTGAAAAGAAGATAAAACTCTACAGGTCACAGACCTGTAAATATAAGGAGGGCGGCGATTGGGCGAAAAGGTGGGTGGAAAACCAGGTGTATATTTTAAAAGTAAAATGTCCACTGATTGGACATTACTGTCTGCATTGAAAAATAATTGTTTTCACTTGAGGGAGGGACAACTGCTGCACATTTGCAAGAAATTTTGATTTAATATGTTGCAATTGTTTTACGGCAGGGGAGCAGAAAAAGAGACCCTGTGCATTTATGATTTTTTTGTATGCAAATTTGCTGCGGGGTAGGGTAGTCAGCTTCCGAGGCGAAAAAGTGATAAAAGATGGCGGTCACCAAGGTAAATAAATGAATTTGAGTGGTCAGTCTAAGGCCAAGCTACAATTCTGTGGTAGCCATTTAGCTGTTGAAGAGTTGTGAGAGTCAGAATTCACCCAAATGTTATAATTGAGGTCTATGGAAAAACAATTACAGGTCTGGGCCCTAAAGAGCTTGTGAAGTGGTTGTTATGGGGGATGCTTCAGTTGCTATGGGAATACTTTGGTCCAAAATTGTGTATATTTCAAACCATATTTAGCATGATTAAAGTCCATATGTAACAAAAATGTCTGGCTTTTTCAAGAAACTATCCATATGTGTGGAAAAAACATTCAGAGAAAGGGACGGGGGGTGGGGGTCTTGGTGATTGCACTGTCTGGGTTGGGGCTAAAGACTCTTATGGCTATGGGAAGAAGAAAGTGACTTGGCCAGATAGCTCTAAAACTGTTTCCAAAGTACACAGGCTTTCCTTCACGGTTCACAACAAGACTCTGGATGTCCCCACTGTAGATTCCTTTGGAGAACAGCTGGATATTAGCCACCTGTGCCACACCAGGTTATGCATAAATCCTCTCCATTTAACTCTGAAAAAACACTCAGTAAATTTGTCCAGGAGTCACTGTCTGAAAGCTGGAGTGTGCACAATGGCGCATGAGCCGGCCTGTATATTCTGATGGTGGAGAGCTCGCCGATGCATACGAACTGAGTAAGCATGCTCGTATGTTATACGCCTTTTTGGCATGTTCTCGTATCTGTCCAATTCTGCGGCTTGCTTCGATAGCAGTCCTTTCTGGTAGCTGGCCTCCTCTTGGTGTTTCTCATATATTTGATACAATTTTAGTCTTCTTTGCTTTCTGGCTGTCTTCTTATTCTGAGACTTATCCCTTAATTTCTCTTTTTTCAGACTCACTTTGTTCCTTGAGAAGTGCTGCAGCAACCCGGCTGTTCTTTCGGACAACCTGTCTCCTCACACAGTCTGACTAGTGATTCACCCGGACCATTATTGACACTGAATACTGCACTGTGAGCTCTGCCAGGAAAGCAACGAGGAAAAGTCAGCGTCTTAGGTAAGGATCTCCTTATTGTTTGATTAACAGATTCAACTTTCTGTGTATTTGTGTTCAGTTTTGTCTTCTCAAGGATGTGTGGTCCAAGTCTGTAGTTGATACAGTCTTCAATGGTCTGTTTGTGGGTGGGGTTACATATATCTATTTGAAATGTTGATGGTAAAAATGTGCTTTTCACTATCCAGTTGTTGTCCTTGGCTCCATTGCATACACTTGAATAATCAGAACAGAGGCTATGGCCTCCAGAGTAGCATTTAGCTATGGCTGGTTTGGCTGCGGAAATCCTCATTTTGAGTGGCAGAAATGCCCCGTTCACTTGTTGATGAATATTGTCAAACTCTGCTTTGCACCGCATGCTCATATCTGTTGAAAACCTATTTCGCATAGTTTCTCTGTAACTTTTTGTCAGCCCAGGCATCATTTTTAAAACTGCAGCCTGTCTTCTTATATATTTTCTTTGATTTTCACCAAGATGTCTTGTGTCAATCTGATATTGGGGAACTGTTTTGATTACTTTGTTGGTAAACAATTCCGTGGCTGCCCTGTACGCACTACTGTCCGGATCTGTTGTGATAAACTTTGGCTCTAAAAGGTCTGATTTTAAAGCCAAAAAGCAGTTTTTGGCCCATTCTTTCTCATTTCCAATGGTCTTCTCCATTGGAACTGTTGAAGTACAGCTACCAGACATAATATTGCACTGGCCGTCCTCAGAGGAATATAATCCATGCTTAGAGCAAAGTTTGTTAACATTTTCAAGCGCGATGACCTGTTTTTTAGGGGTCACATTTTCTGCTACAATATAGCTGCACTGTGTTGCAGGCTGGAAAGGGGTCTTCCCTACACCAGAAAACAAACTATTGTTATATATTCCATCAGCCTGCACAGTTATTTCATTTTCAGGCATGCCTCGAATCTTGTTGACTGTTTTGACCACATTCGTCTGCTTTTCATGGCGATTATATTTATCCTTTCAATTTCTTTACACACCTTTCCTGCACTGGTATACATGGAACTTCTAGATGGAGCAGGTATATTACTTCCCAAGCAAAGTCTTCTAATGCTGTTAGGGCCAATAGGTGTTTGTGTCAGGGCTACATTAAGCCCAACATCGGCTGAAGCTGCTTTCCGTCCCCGCTTTCCACTATCAACTTCCTTATATAAATTGAAGCCTGGTGACTTATATTTACATCTATCACATACAACTTTCTCTCGCCAGCACAGTCCCCGTTGCTATTCAGTGGTGAAATCAAAGCTCAGGTTTCCTGGACATTTTGGTCGGAAATCTCTATGATCTTTAAAAACTTTGTTGAACATCTCCATCAGTTTACAAGTGTGAAATAGTCGATAACTGTCAGATTCATCTCTGTAAGTAGAATTAAGGGGGTGCTTATTAGGTGAATTATGGTATTATGGTTATACGAGAGTGGGATTGTTGAAGATGTGCATAGCTGCGGCTGTTATTTGAAATGTTTAGATAAGTTCGACTCATATCTGTGGACTGGCCCGACTTCTGTTTTGAAAAAATAGATTTCTCTTTTTTTTTTGAGTTATTTTCCTTAGACCTTAGACAATAAATTATTTTTAATTGGGTTTTTTTCCTTCCAAACATATGATTGCAAGTTTTGCAAGTGTTTCTTTTGAAAGAACAGTAAGTTCCCTACTTGTATATTTTAAACAGAGATGCTCAGAGCTTTAAAAGGTTTGATAATGGCCATTTTCTTCAATTTTTGTGTTTGTTCAGGGCTCCAGATAAGTTATTGGCCCCATATTGGCCTTATGGAGCAGGTGCACATGGCATTTAACTAAGCCTAAATGCAGTCATGAATATATGATCTCCAAAGGTAGGCATGCAGTACTAACCTGCCTTTTCTCCCCTCAGAATTCTTCTTTTCGACCTCAAGTGGAGAAGCTGGTTTCGGTCGTAGCATCTTACAGGGGACTCTGGAGGATACCTTTGGTGATGTTTGTAGGCTCACAACTGGGTTGTTCTGTGCCATGCTGATTTCTGCATCTGTTGGTCTGGTGTAGAGTGCAAGGTTGTTGTCATTCTCCTCCTTGTATTCCAATTTGTCACACTTTATTCCTTTGTTAGGTGGTATATTACCTTTCCTGAAGGTACCGACTTTCCGCTTTCTATCGCCTTTTCTTCTCATGATTTTTCTTAACTTAACTCGTGAACACTTACTATTCCATAAACTTCTTGTAAATGAATCTCCAACAGCCAAAAGATGCATTTTTGTTGGTAAATGTTAACATTAATGGTCCTTTTATCAGAAGAGAATCTAGTATTACAGGCAAAGAAAGGAGCCTTGTGTACTCTTGGTAGTAATAGAATAATTTGGCCTTATCTGGAGTGCGGTGCAGGGGTCTTAACAAGGAAACTTCTTCAAATATTCTTATTTTTTGCTTTTATGGTAAAGAAGTGCTTACTCACTTATTTTATGATGAAATTTATTATAAAAATGGCACTAGTGTATGCAATGGTGCTTTCTCCATAGAAACAGGGGTGGGTGGGGTATTCTTATCTGTATCTGAGATCTAGACAAGTATATGCTTGCATTATGACTCTAGTGTTCTCTAAGTAGGTGTATGCTTGTATGTATCAGTTTTCATTTTAAACGGGCGCCTATGATTCGAGATATGACAATGGAACTACTAAGGTCCAAATGTGGGCTTTATAATAGAAACTACATCTTAATGTGGGTTGGTGCATGGTGGGTATGTCTAGAAAATGGGATATTTCTGCAAATCTATTGATTTTGGATAAGAAAAAAAAGTTTTTATTTCATCAAGTAACATACTTGCACTTGAATTTTGTACTGTATTAAATAATTATTGAAAAATAGATGTGGCTTTAGGTCACAGACCTGTAAATATAAGGAGGGCGGCGATTGGGCGAAAAGGTGGGTGGAAAACCAGGTGTATATTTTAAAAGTAAAATGTCCGCTGATTGGACATTACTGTCTGCATTGAAAAATAATTGTTTTCACTTGAGGGAGGGACAACTGCTGCACATTTGCAAGCAATTTTGATTTGATATTTTGCAATTGTTTTAAGGCAGGGGAGCAGAAAAAGAGATCCTGTGCATTTATGATTTTTTTGTATGCAAATTTGCTGTGGGGTAGGGTAGTCAGCTTCCGAAGCGAAAAAGTGATAAAAGATGGCGGTCACCAAGGTAAATAATTGAATTTGGGTGGTCAGTCTAAGGCCAAGCTACAATTCTGTGGTAGCCATTTAGCTGTTGAAGAGTTGTGAGAGTCAGAATTCACCCAAATGTTATAATTGAGGTCTATGGAAAAACAATTACAGGTCTGTGCCCTAAAAGGTCAATGTACATACTCCAAAAGGCTGCCGTTTTATAGTGTTCCCTATTTAGATCCGTGTACTGCTGATGTCTACAGTGTGGCTTTGGTGTTCTGTGGCTTTTCCTCGCGGTGTTGTGGCTTTGTCTGCAGTGTGTGATTGTGGTATTTTCTGATCATACTCACTTTATTTATACTGATCCATTATGTTAAGATTCAGCATAAGAGTGGGATAGTGGAAACATAAAATATAGGTCATGTAGAATATTGACTATTTGTATTTTACTACTAATATTATATGTTTAAATTATAAACCTACAAGGATGCCCCAATTTAAGTGCTATTTTGAGATATTGCCTACCTAGGGGGTATTCCGTTGCGCATAGCACTTTTGTGTACCAGCCGATTTTTTAAGAGTTTGATTTTTTAATTCAGCATACTTTTCTACATAAGAACACACCTTCAAACCTTTTGGCCTCAACCACATAGCTTGGACTAGTAGCAGCCCGTGGGAAAGATAAAAAAAGAACAGCCGCACGTCTGCCGCACGCTGGTGACACGTCGATCAGTGACATCATTGTAAAGTTAAAATGACGTCACCATGTCGCATCTTAGGGAAATCAAGATTTTCTGGAATCCTTGTTCATGTTTTTTCCAATCTAAAATGCGATACTAAGTGGTGAGCAAGAAAGAGAATCCTTTATTCATGTGAGGATGGCATAGAAAAATCCGTCCCCGCAATCACCGAATGTCATCACTCGGCAAGCCTCGTGATGCCAATCGGTGATCCTCGGGACGGATTTTCTATCCCACCCTAACCCTCATGATGGAATCTTATATTCGTTCTGAGTCTTCATCTACATCCAGCCTTTGTGTATGCTAGCGATGATAGCTCTTACGAGTCTATGCTTATGCACACACCCGCCTGAGCATTCGTTGCTCGTCGATGCAAAAAGTATCAACATACCAAGTGCTGGCAGTTTTACGAAGATTATCAACTAAATAGGTTAATGTTTTCGTAATATTTTTATTTGTTTCAGAATTTCTGGCTCGAGCAAGTCTCTACTAACTTTTCCCTGATGTACACACCGTGTAAGGAAGAAGAAATGACGCTGATCTTAGACTCCACCAACATGACGCAAGTCTGCATTAATAAATCATCTACATCCGTATTTGTGTTATCCCCCAAACGTTTGGAAGAATACTCTGTTCTTGCTGTTATGCTCGCCACTCTCGCTATTGTCGGAATAGTCGGCAATATCCCAGTTCTTATTGTCTACTGCCGTCGTCGGGAGAATATGATGTGCAATACCTTTATAAAAGTTCTTGCGCTTTTGGATCTGTTTGTCTGCATGCTGATTTTGCCTTATACCATTGTGTATGAATATCATCTTGTGACGTCAGATATAGTGTGTCGACTTTTCGAATTCTTGCGCCATTTTACTGTTTTGTCCTCCGGCTTAACTTTAGTGGCGATAGCTGTGGAGCGATACATTGCTGTGTGTCAGATAGGAACCAAACTCAACGTGAACAGTATCAAAACTGGTATATGGGTAATATTTGCTGTGAGTGCCATTGTATCTAGTCCCTCTGTGGGTATATTCGCTGTCGTTCCTGAATCCGATGTCAAGGATGTGGAGTGTCACTTTGCTCATGAACTTACATCCGGGACGTTTTGTCACTTTACATACGGAATTATGGGAAAGGTGCTTGTAACAGCCTATCAGACCCTCCAATTAGTAGTGTTCTTCATCACGGTCTTAATCATTGCCGTCTTGTACTCCATAGTCTACATTGTCTTGTGGAATAAGTCCAAGTTAAGAAGGAAAATGATTAATCGCTCGATAGTCTTACAAGATTCTGAAATATCGTATATTGAAAAGAACCGACATGTACAAAATGGTCGGACGCGAGTACCGACACCTCGATGTAGCTCATCGCCCAAAATTAGTGCAGTTGATGCAAATAAGTCAAATGATGACGTTTTAGAACAAGAAATTACAGTTAACTCGATTGAACTACAAAACGTTTCCAGACAAGCCCAAATCAGCCCAGATTCTGAAAACCAAATTCAGACAATACCAAACAGCCCGCCTGCTATTGTGAAACCAAAAAGAATCAAATTCAGCGTAAGTGCACAAAGTGGACGGTCAGAAAAATTAAAACGAAAGCGACTTTACCACAGACGAACTGCTAAGATGTTGTTTTTGTGCACAGTCATCTTCATAATGACATGGCTACCCTTCTGGATAGGTATTTTTGGAATCACTGATTCTCTGATTTTACGGTATTTGTTTTTCATAGGGCATGCCAGTAATCCGATTGTTTATGGCATCGTGAATGCCCAAGTGAGACGAGAATTCAAACGTTTATTTTGTGACTGCCTTAGAAGGTGGTTCAAATATAGAAACGACTCTGACCAAAAAGAGGATTCACTCAGCCTGTCTGTTACAACACGACACGAGACCGAAGCATAAAACAATGACACAGCCAATGAAATAATCAGCCCTTATCGCTTGTTTGTAAAACAGAGTAAAACCTGTGTAAAACGGCCACTCTCAAAAATACCAAAAATTGTTTTCAAGACAAATTATTGCTTAATGCAGGACAAAAGTATTGCAGAATGCTCCATGGGGAGCATTCTGCAATACATGTACTTTCGACTTTCATTAAGCTACCAATTGTTATTAGGATCTTTGTTTTGTCTATTTTTGAGTGGCCGTTTTACACAGGTTTTACTGTACTTATTTAACCCTTTTGTTCCATAAAAAATAGTAAATGAGTATGATCAGGAAATACCACAATCACAAACTGCAGACAACCCCGTGGCACCGCGAGGAAGAAACGCTCAACCATCACGAGACACCAGGAAGACAAATTAAGCAAAGCAATCAGCTCTCTCTTCCCCATCAAGATGATTGCAATACTAGAATGGACATAAGGTAACGTACAACAAAACATAGAACAATTACAGACTCCCACAATGGGAGTAACATTAAATAAAAAGTCAACAACAACAGAACCACCGCCTTAGAACGGACAGCAGCCTAAGCCATCGGGGGGGGGGGCTTAAATGCATTTTACTGGTACCAAATCTTCGCCCTAGATTCTGCTGTTGATGATGTTCAAGAAATGTTCAGCTCGCATGGAGGCCATCTAACTAATGCAATGTATCATCATGGAAAAACACTCTAATCAAATTACTACACCATGATGAAACAAAGAAAAGGGCTCATGACTCACAGAAAGTCAGAGCTAAAGAAAACCTCAAAATGAGCCACGGTGGGTCCAGCTACAGATAAGCATAAGGCACCAACCCACCGATTAAAGCTTTACGTCAGAGCCGTCATAGAGTCTGAGGCCTGTCCCACCGTCGTGCAATTAAAGAGGAAACCATAGCTTTAAACCGTGATTGGGTTTAAAATTAGGCATGCAGATTGTCGCATGATATCCAAGTTATATCCAATAAAGTTTGATACAGTAAAAGGCCGGAGATGACAAAAAAAGAAATTTAAGCTTATGTTTGATAATTTTCTCAATTGCCACCAAACTGTTAATATCTATAGGAGATCCTAAAACTTTATCTCGAATGAGAAAGGCTTCTGGCAAATACCTGGGAAATAACTGACATCTTAAAGGGGCAGTCTCGGATCTGGGTCTATATTGTTTGCAATAAGGGCAATCTAAGTACGTGCAAAGATAGGGCAGACGGCAGTTGTCTTAAATTTCGGGAAAGGGTTTATAGTAAACTGACCAAAAATCGAAACATCCAGTCTTCAGCGAGATAATTCATTGATTAAACTTTTTCAACGCAAATACACAGCTCTCAAGTTGGTGCTTATTTAAACCGTTACCCAGTCAGCATACAACCTCGGGCCTCTATCGGTCCGTCAGCGAAACACCACATGAATGGTGTTTCGCTGACGAAACGACAGTTTGCCCGCTTTAACATGCTCACTTAGTATAATGATCAGTTTTAATAACTCAACTAAAAATCATTTTTCATTGATGACTAAATCTAATGGCGGCTGAGTTTGACGTATGTTCTAAGAGCAGAAAGAAAAGACAACCCTGATGGAATATTTAAACATACTTTAAAATGACCTTACGATGGGGATCCAGTCTTCAGCTTTAGTACTCTCTTGCACAGAGCTTTGCTAACTCGTTCCCTGCGTAGACCACCAACGCTGACACGGGAGCGTACTGCTTTAGTTAAACGGCTTACACCTGTGTTGGCTCTATTGAGTAAACTTCAGGAACTAAGACACATATCAGATTACAAAGATGCTCAAACCTATATGTTCCTCTATTAATATTGTCAGTTGAAGGCCAGCAGGCTGTGCAGTGAATCCCTGTTCGCAAGTTTAGTTGGGTATTTTCTGGTTGAACTGAGCACGGAACAGGGTTAAGTGTTCTTCAACGATTTTATTTTGTACATATGTCCATACGATATTTTAAATAAATAACATACATTTTAAGAACTGTGTTCAGTTATGTGTAACTGTTTTACCCCCCCCCCCCCCCCCAAAAAAAAAAATAGTAATTTTGCCTACTATATATACTAATGGCATACAATTAAGCATATTTTAATTATGTTGCTAATTTTTACCAGAATATCATTTTTTACAAATTATCTACTGCTCATTAAGAAGTACTGTTACTCTACTATACAAAAGTCAGTAATATAGAACTCTACAAATCCAGGCTTCGAGGTTATAAAACTTGAGTACAGTTTCAAAGTCAAAATAAAGCGCAACGATTGGCTGCTTGCGTACATCATTGCGCTTTATTTGGAGTTTGAGAATGAACTCAAGTTTTATAACCTCGGGCCCTGATGACGCCATTGGAGAACTGTACCTACTAAAACACTTTCCAAAAACGAAATGTTGATTTTCACTGAAATTCGGGAATGACTTTGCTGACTGTCTGTCAGAGTTTGTAGATAATTAATCATGCTAAATCAAACTGGCTCTGGCAATTTTGAAGGTGTTTAAATAATGACGAATTTTGCCTTTGAGAGGATAATGGCTAGGAATACTGTTTCCTGGATCTTATCGTCTGTGAATGCCACAACGATTCTTTTCACATCAGCAAGCAATGTTTTGCAGCAAATGAGGACAGATTAAACAGTCAAATAATAAAATTATTGCATGAATTGCATTTCATTAACACATTTCATGACCAAAAGTTGTACGTTTCTGCTTTCAAAATGTTCCTTACCAGATCGCCTAACATGTCAAACTTTGCTGTATGAACTAAGAGGGAACATTGGTCTAAAAAGTCTGAAAAACTTAGCCCTTTCCTATCCATTGTTTATACACAGCATCGAAGTTTGGCGTTTGCATACTGAGAGTTGACCCAGAAAACCCGTTTTTTTGAGTCAAGGAATATATTTTGGAATACCAAAATTTCGGTTTTCGACTCAAAATAAGTATGGTAGACAAACGTATAAAGTATTTTATGTTAGAGCATCAGTATTAATTACTTTTTGTCATTGGAAGTACAATATGCTTAACTTTGTGTCAATGGTATAGATACTAGTCAAAACAATTTAAGGGTCAAATGATATAACATCGTAATTTCTGAGATGGAGTGTTAACTTCACCAAAGATATTAAATATCTACGGCGGTGAAACATTTGAAAATGAATGAAATGCATTCTTGGAACTAGTTACATGTGTTTCTGTGTACATGTCATATAAACGTTTATTAGTGTATGCTATTATGGTGTCATTGGTGTTTTCGCATTACGTTACTGACATTTAATTTATTGACCCTTGACTTGTTTTGAGTAGTATTTATAATGGCATCTGCTAATAACCTTTGCAAACAGTTTGTACCGACAAAACAAACGTCGGGCCTGATCTGTATCCAAACTGTTTGACACTCTAATATTTAGAAAAAAGGAACTATACCATCAAAATCGTCTCATTCTGTTACATATTTGAGGCCCCCAGGGGGGGTCTGTGCTCCCTTGATCCCTGAAAATAATGCATTGATCTCCCCGTATCCCTGCAAATAATGTCCTCGTCTCCCTAAAAGTATTTGCCTTCGCTCCCCCAATCCCTAAAAATAGTTTAGCTTCTCCCCAAAAATATAAGCCAATTCTCCTTAAAATGTTTGTATCTTTCCGTAGAATTAAAATCACATATTAAAAAACCATGAAGCCATATTAGAGCGCATGACTTAATGATCACTTAATATTTTGTCTTATACATGTAAAGACAGGTCTTTGTCATTGAATATATGACATATAAAAGCCATGGAATGCATGACATATAATTTATTTCAATGGAATGCATTATATATGGCTCAAAGTATGATAGGCCATCCTTAAAATGTTGTTGCTGGACCTGGTAGAGTAGGCTTGGAGGTTTAGAGACATACTATTTGGTTTACAATTTGGGAACAGGGGTTGATTTTTACCTACAGCTTAAACTAGATATTTCTAGACACTTTAGTGAATGCATTTAACTATTTAAAAAGTCTTTTCTACAATTGCTTATTAGTGCCTATACGCTTGTTTAACTTCAGTTAAATCAAGTAAGTATATATCCGATATGCATTCTTCAAAAATTCCCTTAAAAAGGGCTAATTACCTAAAAAGATAATAACATAGCAGGAGTGTAGGTGGTCCTGTAACATTTAGTATTCACACTGTTGCTAGGGGGGTCCGGGAGCATGTTCCCCCTGAAAATTTTCGACAAAAATGGTGTGATCTGGTGCAATCTGGGGCGTCCCAAAGTATGTATTACCAACCTAAAAATCAACAATTTAAAGGGAAAAAATCAACAAGAAAACTTAATTGCCATTTTTCTCTCTCAGATCAATGAAAATGAGCATGTTAGTACAAAGATAAATACAATTAGAGTTTACAAGGCGGGGTCTGGGTGGCTAGCCCCCCCAGGAGCAGAAGAAATTTTTAAAAAATCAAACAAAATGGAAGCTTTTCCTTATTTTTTTTTGCTTTTTGGCAAGGCTCCCTATATCCCCAAAATTATGAGCTTGCTCCCTAGCTCCCCTTAAATAATTACCAGTGCTCCCAAGCTCCCTGAAAATAAATCGCCATTCTCCCCAGATCCCCAAAACCCCTGGGGGCCATATTTGTCTGTGTTGCAGCTTGCCTTACAGATCCCTTTTCCTAGAAGTGTTTATTGACTGTTTCACTAATACATGTACACATGTATATATAGCGTTTACATGTATGTTGTTTGTTTGATTGTTTGATTTGATTCTTTACGTCCCCGTCAACATATTGTCAGTTATGTCGGGACAGGTCTTCCTTGGTTGAACCAGTACTAAACAAGGATAAAGTCTTGCTCAAGGACACAACACAGTGACGCCGGGGAGGAATTTACATGTATGTGTGACTAATGCTATGTCCTGATGGAGTTACATCTGTTGCTATTTTATTTGGTGTACCTAGTATTTTGGTACAGTCGTGCGTCCGAAAATTTTAAAACCGACTACGCAAGGTAGTCCCAAAATTAGAACCATTTCATACATACTTTAGGATTTAATATCTTACCAATTGATATATACCTTTAAACTAATGTGCACATGTTAATCTTTGAATGTATACATGTAATATCTAGAAATCTGAAGAAAACAAATTGTTTTCATATTCTAAACAACGTACACGCAGCGTCAATGGAAAGATACATTTGTACCAGAATTTTTGAAAATATACACAGCGTCAAAAGTTAAACACCGCTAACTTCGCAGCTAAATTTGCAGAGCAAGGTTATGTGATGTTAATAACCCTTATAAATAAAGATAACTACATCATATAGGGATAAGATAGTGAAACAATTATGCTGTTTTGCCGATGTATGTGATTATGAGTTCAACAAAAAGCACATGTGGTCACTTTATTTTCATTGCAACTTTGTGTACGTGAATAAATGTTGAATATTTTGTGTATAAAGGGTACAAAATTTGTCTTAAGATGTTGGGGGTTACTTCTTGAAGATTTCAGGGCGATGGCCAAAAGTTTTAAAAAAGTCCCGAAAAAGCAAATCCTCATATCAAATATATGTTTAAAGGGGCTCTTACATGGTATGGGAAATTAACATGGGAGTCTGCCCACGCTTGGATTTTAAATAATATTATGTTTATTAATTGCCTGGGGTATGACTTTTATATTTATGGTGCATTTGAGTTTTTATGCAATTCCATTGCTAATTTATGACGTCATATATGATATCACGATAATACCTTAAGGTTCCCAGTTATGATCATTTCTAAAGTAATTGACATATCATGTAACAGGCGCAGAAATATTTATATTAAATAACTATTATTGATAAGATCGTTGATACTATAAATGGCTTTGTATGTATTAAGATAGTGGGAGGGCATTCATTTATATGACATGGTATCCCAATTTTCAACTGTATATTTTGTATTCAGTCAAATTTGGAATTATTTTTTTTGCTCGTTGTGGTCTTTGTCAAGATACCATTTCAACATATAAACTATCCATATATGTTAAGAATATGTAGACGAAATTTCATGAAATTCAAGGACCAGTAGCATTTTTTTTCAACTTGATGTAACCACATGGCCCTATTCATCAAAATGTAAAAATTACAATAATTATGTTTCAGTGTAAAACATACTTGAATACTTGCTTAGTTTGAAACACCATGCTAGTAAGTTTTTGGTAGAAGTTGATGTGTTCAGTGTTTTCCTTATTATGGGTTGGAAAAATAAAAAAAAAACAATATTCTTTGATAGTCAGTGCCACGATTCTTATTTAATGAAGTGCTTACACGATAACATTACCCAAAATGATACAATATGATGACACCTGTACTTACCACATCTAGTTTTTAACGTTAAAACTACATATAACTAATGTTTTACTTAATATGTAGCATTATTAATAATTTTAATTCATACAGAAGAGACACCTTATGACAAGTCAGATCATACATGGGAAGAACCTTATATCTATGATTTTATAATTGTAAGCCTCATTACTAAGCCTGGTTCACAAGAATCTTATTGGTTAAAATTGACCATTTTAGTCACAGAAAACTCTTGACCCCAAAGGTATTGCTAATTTAATGCTTAAATCTTCTATGTTCGTTCTGTTTTGTAAAACTGATGCTGATTTCCATCAAATAGCAACATTTATACTTAATCTGGCTGTATATACTATGCACAATAAGTTTAGCAATTTGTTATGTTTCGCATCTTTTTTGTGGTCATCTTTGTGCAATGCCGATCAATTTTAATTGCAATGACGAGAACAGGATCTTAGGCAAATGAAACCACGTAATTTCAGACGCCATCCTTTAAATAGGCATTTGGGGAGAGCAATAATTGCAGAAGGGGTCAGTAAGCAAAAATCACATCCGTTGTAAGTAATGCTAAAATGATAAGCATGTGATTTTTCGTTTGGTGGTCTTTCATCTTACTCATGCATCATACGCCTATAAAAACTATTGGTTATGTGACAGATGTGATAGAGATTTCATGCTGAACAAAAATCAGCTGCCATCAATGACGTCAAAACGTAGTCATCATTTGATTAAACTTCTAATGTTAATTGGCGTGCCAATTCAACAGAGACTCAGTTTACAAAGATATCATATGCTTACTATATAACTCATCTTATGGTTGATTAATTACAACTTTAAGTTACTGAAAAATGGTGCGACGCATTTGCGAGATAACGGTGACGTTAGATTTTATCTTTCGGCTCGTGCAATGTGGTAGTGAAGATGTTTCATTCAACATTATCTGTCTGCCTGTGTTGGAAGGCATCAAGCAGTTTTACTTGTTAATGTGGTTAAAGAAAACCCGACTAGAAACACCGTTTAAAGGTGATAACGTAAAAGCATTAGTGAAAACGTCAAATTGTGAAAACTTTGTCCTTTATTTCTCTGAGAAAGTTCAGAAAATTGCAGCATTTGCTATGCATTTTTGGTTTTCAGTGACCAAACAATCGTTTGAAAATGGTTTCCGATTCCCCAAATGATCAGAAATATCCACTTTACCCGCTAGTCTTAAAATTAAACGTCACCTTAGCACGTCCGTTGCGTTTGGTAATTCTGTATTATTTTAATGGAAAATCTTGTCAAATGCTCAGTGCTTGTATCTTCATGACAGCAAATGAAATTTGAGACCTGATGTGGATGGACTCATCCATACAAAACAATTGCTAAATTTATTGTGTATAGTATATTCTAGGCATACAGTTTCGTTTCTGGACCTCACTTATTCATGATGAACACTGTTCTATGATACCTTTGATAAGACTCTGTTACACTTTATCCTGGTCACGGCACCAAAATGTGGTTACTCTAGGTCAGTTGGGATGTAAAGGAAATATTTGGTCTTCTTGTTTTCACACGTTTATTGTTAGGATATTATGTTTCTTAAATAATATCATGCAGGATTTGAAGAAGTGATACTCATTGTCTTGGCCCCTTAGTGGCATGGCATGGACCATGACCTTCAGCATTTCTGACCATTGAATTATTTGATGTTGTCTAAACATGTCTTTAATTTAGAAAAATGGAAGTAGCTTTAAAAATAACCTCCTTCTGTCGAGTTATTGATTCATTTCAACTAAATAATTATTTTTGCTAAAACTGACCTATACCCATTAGAGGTAGGAAATGACAAAGTTACTGATTTTGACAAAGCTGGTTGCTTTGATTAACTTGTCTTCCCTGTGTCTCATGATGGTTGAGCGGCTCTTCCTTGCGGTGCCATGGGGTTGTCTGCGGTTTGTGGTTTTGGTATTTCCTGATTATACTCACTTACTATTTTGGATTTTCATAAAATTTGGCCCAGGTCAGCAGGATATATGTGGCATGTTTTTTGTGATAATATGATATTTTGACAAAGACTAGAACATATCTATCTTTGGAATTGAATGTTGAATGTTTTGTAAATTTTTGAGGAAAAAAAATATTTAAAGTTTATAATCGCTTCTTCAGAAATCGTAAACCATAATTTATCCAAATGGTTTCGTGGTATTAATATAATGCCTATGGTATGCTGGATTTAATCTAGATGACAAATCATAGAAATAAACAAAAACTATAGATTTAGGACATAGAAATTAAGAGACAGGTACCACCTCAAAGGTGGAGTGCGTCAGGGTTGCTTCCTAAGCCTTATTCTTAACTATCTAATTCGATAAATACATTTTCATAGTTTGCATATAATGAGTTAGTAATATGCAAAGATTAAAGAAAATCCATGCGTGGGCACAGATGTAAGTACCCCTTTTCATTTAGATATTTTTGCAGAGTTTCACAACAGATAAAGATTGTCCATGCTCTATAAAACTTCTTCAGGGTAGATTAAAAATTATTTCAGCAAATATATAGGTGGTGCTTAATGCTTGACACCGTTTATATATAAAACAGCTCTATGACTATTTTACTTTCATGTTTCTGATCAACGACAGACCACGAGCCCTGCAACTATGGTGCACGTGATGCACTTGTCTTTTCTGTTTTTCGTAGTTTTTAAAAATTTGAAATCCTCATTTTCAGACGACAACATGCCAGCACATGTTCTATACGTTTTCATTGAAAATTTCACCAAATTTGTTTGAATTACCCAATTAAACACAAAAATGAGGAACAAACATTAAGGTAGCACCAAAACGTTGCATTATCCTATACAGTGCAATGTAAACTTCTGGGGTCTGTCAAGGAATGAGTACAATGCATTCGGATGTGATGGATACCGTATTCCATGGTGGTGATGAATGGGATTCTATGCCATAAAATTGAGTGCTGAAGTATCTGCAGTTCTTCGTTCAGAATCATATGTTAAGTGTATGGTACTTACTGGAAACTTTTCATTGACACCGAGTGTATTTAAATACCCTCATCACGCGACCAGATGTCTTTCGCCCATCTTGGGGTGTAGTTGACAAACTCTACTTACTTACTTACTTACTTACTTACTTACTTACTTACTTACTTACTGACTGACTGACTGATTTACTTACTTACTAACTTATTAACTTACTTACTAACTTATTAACTTACTTACTTACTTACTTAATAACGAGAAACTTTCACGAAGGAACGAGAAACTTTCTCGTGATAACGACAGACTTTCTAGTAATGAAGAGATTTTGGGTGAGTGAGTAAGTGAATGAGTGAGGGGGTGAGTGAGTGAGTGGGAGAGTGAGTGAGTATGTGAGTGAGTGAATGAGTGAGTGAGTGAGTGGGGGATGAGGGAAAGCGTGAAAAAGTGAGTGAGTAACCAGTCACTTAACAAGCTCGTAAGAATATATGTTGGTACTAACAAAATATGTATGTTTGGATTGCAACTTGATAAAGTGCGTCTAGTTTGGTTAGTTTGTTAGTCAGCCTGTCAGTTTGTAAGTAGGTTAACCTGTCAATCAGTCAGTCCGTCAATGACGTAAGGTTTATCCCAATCTCGATATATCCCTTTCAATAACTGTAATTAAAAGTAAGTACCAAACATATTATGACGTCACTTGTTTAGTAGCAAATTGCTTTCAATTCTGAGAAGTTGTTTAAATTTGAACCAGTGCATAAGATTTCCAACGATGCGGCATTTTGCCATGTGTAGACTCAGATGAGCCTCTGCAGCCTCCTTTTAAGCTTAGACACCCAAATGGTGTTCAGTCAGAAGCTTAACAATCATAGAATACTCAAGCGACTAGCAAAGGCTCTGATCAGACTGCGCGTATGCACAGGCTGATATGAGGCTTTGCTGGTCGCACATACCACATTGTTGGAAATCTCGTCGCGGCTCATTTTCTTTTATCAAAACACAAGAAAAACTACCAGCGCTTACTGGTGGAAATGTTATTGACTGATTAAATTAATTAAAGTTGTTTTGTAGGGGGTCGTTGTCAAATAAAATTGGATTTAGAGCAGTGGTTTTAGAGATTTTAACAGTCCCTTTATGCAATAAGCCACGGCCCTCAGGTGGCCATGTTTTAACAAATAAATTTCGTTTTAGCTGTTTTTGTGGATGATCACCTAGCTGATATATCTACCTAAACTTTAGCTGTAAAGTTTTTCGACCTAATTTTTCGCAATAACTTTTTTATTTTCAATTTTAGCAAAATGTGTTCGCGATGAAAAATATTCAAGAACATCTCCGCCAACTCTCCAAATGGTTCCAACATCCTAGATGCTGCAGGCTCCTCTGTGCTTAGACGCACTCTTTGAACATTTTAAGCAAATCGCAAATAAACCAAGTCCAAGATGTCAGTCAAAAGTTACATTGCACCGCCCTAATTCAATTATCAAAGCGATGGATGGCTTATTCAAAAAGAAATCGCGCCTGATTCGCTCGTGCGTTAAGCTAGTAGGATCATCTCAAACCCGTTCATTTCATAGCACGCGCATAAGAGAAAAATTTCACGTCATGCGATAACCCAGCCCTTGTTCCTACAAATGAGCCTGCTTTAAGTTGATTCTGCATATGCACGATAAATTCTGAGCATGTTAACGGCAGTTTTATGTTATGTACAGCCTTTGAAGAACGGGATATGCACCTCTTCCGAATATTTTTTGAAACTACCTCTTTCTGTCACGCCTATATGAATTTTACCTGTCAATAAAAGACTTAGAAATTTAGAACGAATTCAATTTATTGCAAAATCTTCATCTATATACACAACAATCTGTATGCGTCACAAGCACAAGATCTTTTGGAGAAGTTGGCGGAAAGCCTCCTCTACAACTTTCATCGCGAACACATATTGCTAAAATTGAAGATTAAAAAGTTATTGCAAAAATTTAGGTCTAAAAACTTAACAGCTGGAGTTTTTTTTAATTGTATTTGATTCTGACAATAAGTTTCATAGAAGATGTGAAAAGTTTCCTATAGAGATATATAAGGGTAACCGGTCACACCCCTTAGCGTTCATGTCTTAACGGATCGTTTGACTTTAGCTATTGCTGTAGAGAGTGACTGGTTACTCACTCGGTCACTCACACTTTACCTCATTCCCCCACTCTTTCAGAAACTCACTCGCTCACCCACCCTTAAAGACACATATTTTGTGATATATGGAATCATTAGTGAATTTACTGATAAGGGAAATTTTACATCGCTTCCAGGTCAATTTCAATATCTCACTTTATTGAGGGGGCTCCAAGGGGGACTTACCTGTAAATTTGATCAGGTTTTATCCACAGCTAAGAAGTTATCCATAGGCTATTAATTTGCTTGTAGGAGATTTTGTCTCTCAATCCAAATAGGAGAGAGAAGAGACTTGAACACAAATTATTTATTTAAATAAATATTTTTATTTGTTTTTTTTTTCTTGAAATAAATATTATTTCCACAGATTCGCTGATGTCCCATTATTATTATCATCTTTGTCTGTAATGCAAAGGTGCAATAAATTAACCCTTTGACTGCTGAGTGTAGTGCCATAATGCTCAGACCCAGATGAAATGCCGAGTTATGTGGCATTTAATCAGGGTCTACAATGTTTGCTATTATACATTATTGGGCCTTGTCACAAGACGCATTGACATGGGTGCATGCGAAAGACAAAAGGGCAGGCCAGCCTGCACATTTGCGAAGTCTGACCAGCCCTTTTATTTTTCTTGCGCCACGACCCTATTAGAAATGAGAAGCAACATTATGCAGCATCTCATCTGGGTATGCACTGTTAACTATTTACTAATGTCCAGTAATGTATTTCAAATGGGATGCGGAGTCATATATATTAATCCGACGAATGAGCACTATTACACATCAAAACACATTGGTGACTAAGTATAAATTACTTCCATTTATGCCCCATGTAGGGTACATTTTTCGGATAAGACAGCCACTCTCTACACTGTCTCAATACACACTCCGGCATGACTTCTCGAATGAAAATGTGAAAACCTCGACAGGACAGAAAAATAGAACAACATATACATATCGCGAAAATATCTGGTCAAAATTCATTGACAATATCTTCAGCAATAATATCTGGAGACCTTTCTAAACATATGGAATATTCAGTCTTACAAACAAACCCACTGACCAGCCTCATATTGAGGCTGCTGAGGTAATTGGTGGAAGTTAATAATAACAGCAGGGTAGGGCAGATCTTCGCCTTCCAATGTGGTCACTAATTAAGAGCACTTGGCCAGGACTGAAGCTAAGAAGTTGAGACAATGTATACAATGTGTTCAATTAACATTTATTATTATCAGTTATTATTTGCTTTTATATATACAATATAGCAACAGCATATGCAAAGCAAAATGGACTTGCATGCTCATTGGCATTTAAAATGGATTTGAAAAACATCTTAATTTACATGTTTTATCGTGTGTTCTTAGAAATGATTTAAAATACAAAATTATTTAATAGCTACGCAAACAACAACTATATATCTGTAAAATATATGAGCAGTCTGATCAACATCATATAATTGGTATTGCTTTTATGATTGAGTGGCTCAGTCACATTAACACTGCATCTATTACTGTTGCTCTGTCAAGAATAGTAATAACATTTCGCATAACACGTACTATAATTAGACAGTGAGATCGTATTATATATTTTGGTCAGTTATTGAAAGATTTAACGGTTTGGGATTTAGCTTATCTAACTTTTTTGTGGGTTAATACATGTACTGTTGAATTACAATAGCAATAATCATGCATTCATGAAAAAGAAATGCGGCGGTCGACTTTCGAACCAAAAGCCGAATGGGCTCTGCTGACAGCCTTTCAATAACAGTGGACAAAAGATAAAGTTGATTTTAGGGCAATAGAAAATCTCATCAAGCTATTCTAGATACTTAGACTGGCGTTATTACGTCGGTGATAATAACGTACGTGACGTTAGTTGCTAGGAGATTTAGAGTAGCCATTAACGACTGAGCGCAGAAGAAGTAAAGATCGTTTATACTCATTTTTGGAGTTTGTGTTATAATTTGCATATCTTCCATAATCGGGAAGTATCGCACGAACATTCTGGTAGCAGAGCGAGGTTAAATTATCAACGTATCGAAACCTAGTAGTTTACAATGTCAAATAGAGAAAATGTTGATTGTCGCGACAGATCTTTCGACGTTGCCATGCTGGAAGCTGAATTCAGAAAGGACAAAGCTAAAGGGAAGTCGAACTTTACTCGGTCACTAAATAACTTGTTATTGATAGCAGACTCTAAAAACTTGCCATGCCGCAGTGAAGTATATGATGCCTGTCATAGCATGGATTTATGTATGGAAATTGTGATAGAACTTCTATCAAATTTCACGAGCTTTTATATAAAAAAATAAAGAGCTACAAAAAGCTTACGTTGTAGTCAGCGAGATGGAAAAAATAGAGACCGATTTTTCTGCAGCATATAAGATTGCGTGGGCGTATCTAGACTCACTGGAATGTGATCTTTTGATCGACCCTGAGAGACGGAGCATTATTACGGAGGATGCAGAAATGGATACTTATAGGAAGGAGCTTGAGATCCCATCAAATCAGACACTTAACAAGACTCGCAATTCACTAAAAACACAGAACAATAGCGGCAAAACCCTTGGAGAGAGATCGGCCGACCCTGTGACAGCAAACCACTGTCCTGAAGCTGGGCTCTATAAACTGCAAAACAGTATAAACACGGAGAATCCGGATCGAAACACTGAGACATTCGTACGGACAGACGGATCTGTGACCCCTAACATTGGATATGATATGTGGACGCAGCTAAAACCTGTGCAGATCCCTACATTTTATGGTAACCAAAGGTCTTATCCTAGCTGGAAGGCCGCATTTATGGCTTGCGTCGATCGTGCACCAGTTACGCCAGAGTATAAAATGTTACAGCTGCGGCAGTACGTATCCGGAGAAGCGCTGATTGCTATAGACAATTTAGGTTTTTCTCCAGCTGCACACGAGAAAGCCAAAGACCGTTTGGAACGAAAGTATGAGGGCAAGCGCCGCCAGAAAGCCAGTCTTATGGAAGACTTGGAGCAGTTCCAGCAGATACAATCCGGAAACGCTGAGGAGCTGGAACGATTCGCAGACTTGTTGGATATCACAATAATAAATCTCAAGGAAGCTGGCGATCATCAAGACCTTGGAGATGGTTCCTTGTATATTCAATTGCAAAAGAAACTTCCCCAGTCTCTGCTAGCGAGATACCACCGCTGGCTGTTCGAAAATAATATGACGGAATCGGTAGTTGCACTACAGACATGGGTACTTCAAGAGTCCCACTTCCAGACAATAGCTTCAGAGACAATTAATGGATTAACTGGTCATACATCTAATTCGCACTTGACGCAATCGACACCGAATATCGTAGGAGAGAGAACATTCTTCATTGGAACAGGAGCATGTCAACCTCAACCAATACAGCCATGCCAGGTATGTAGACAGAAACACAGAATTTGGCAGTGTAAGGTGTTTAAGCAGGAAGGTGTATCGGAGCGCTGGAATATCGCAAAAAGATTCCAGCTCTGCTATCGCTGCTTAGCAGAAGGGCACCACGGAAAATCATGCCAAAGAACTCGACAATGTGGTAAAAATGGCTGTCATAAAGTGCACCATAGACTGCTCCATCTACATCAAGACACCAGTAGGTCGGCAGTTTTTGAAGCAAAATCAAATACCAGGCAATGCAGCACCGACCTACAACATGAACATCAGAGATCTGAAGCTCCCTCCTCAGCTCACGTCATTTTCGGCACGGAGGGGAACAACGTACGACGTACGAATTCGAACTTTATGGGCACATACTTTAACAGCGGTAAAATGAAAGTCGAGAACAAGAATACACGTTTGAATCTGAGAGAGCTGCGGGCAGCTATAGACGTTTCGCCAGTTTACACAAAGTCAGTCGATACAAACGTTACAAACGATGGACAAACACTATTGTCAAAAGTAGAAGAACCGATAAGCTGTGAAGCACTGAATCCGTATGGGACAGGTTTACCACGAAAAAGCACGTTTTTACGGAGGGGAACCAGTCACACCATCTCACCAGAGAGACTAGAATGCGGTTATATCACAGGTGTGAGGAAAACGACGAAGCTCAAACGATCACCAATTCCACATCAACATGTCGTGAAATTCCAGAACATGGCGCAAATGTTGGAACATCCGTTATCTCGAGATCGTACTCGTATTCCTGTTGAAACAAGCTTCCAAGGAGGACTCTGTAGGAATATTAAGAGACAGACGGACACCTTTGGGCAAGTCCAAGTGGGCCATGATCGTGTGTTTTGTGTTGAGTAGTTTTAACTATTCAGTGACATTTAGTTTTCAGTTTCATCGATTTACAATACGGATAAACATTGCATTTCACAGACGACTCGTTTATTTGGAAGAATCACCGTTTTCATTATGGACACATATTTGGCTTTTCAAATATTAGGAAATCAAAATATTATTTTGAGGAGGAGAAAATGGACAAAAGATAAAGTTGATTTTAGGGCAATAGAAAATCTCATCAAGCTATTCTAGATACTTAGACTGGCGTTATTACGTCGGTGATAATAACGTACGTGACGTTAGTTGCTAGGAGATTTAGAGTAGCCATTAACGACTGAGCGCAGAAGAAGTAAAGATCGTTTATACTCATTTTTGGAGTTTGTGTTATAATTTGCATATCTTCCATAATCGGGAAGTATCGCACGAACAAACAGTTTTGGGTCTTTCTTGTTCGCATGGGCATTCCTCATGATATTAAAACTATTGATTTGAAGAAGAGCAAATAAATTATAAATTGAAAGATTGAACCCGTAAAGCGCCAAACACAAAAATAGCTGAATTTGCAAACAATGTAGATGCAGTTGAGTCAGCTGACAATGATTTTTTATCTGGATCTAGAGAGTTTGCCCTCAAATCTTTGAATTTTTATCAAAATGCAGTTCATAGCTTTTTAATAAATTTACAGATTTATCTGGGCCAGTTGTTTTTTTTTTTTTTTGCGCTTTGCGAGTAAATATATTTGTTATGCCAAAAAAATGGAAATACAACATATACCCGTGTCATGAGAAAATCTACTTTTTGCATATGCATGCATCTTACCATTTGCTTTGTTTTTGTTATTTAATAGAGCCATCACTAATCTATAAATAAAAATTTCAAGCCTCAATCAATCTTCTGTAGCTGTGCAGATCGGTTTGTATCGGAACAGGCCAGAAGCATCGAAGATAGGTTTCTTACCACCAGGCTCATATTAAGAGGGAAATACATAGCAATGCTTTGAAAGTACTCTTTTTTGCTTTCAAATTTAATTGCAGAGAAAAATTAATGGACAACCGTTAGCCCAGTCAGTAGAGTTACTGACTCTTGATCGCAAGGTTGTGGGTTTGAATCTCACCAGGGGCCCGGTATTGTGTCCTTGAGCAAGACATTTCCTCCTCATTGCTTGAAGTACTAGGTTTACCCAGGAAACCGCCACGACATGACTGAAATTGTTTTACTTGGGCGCTAAGCATCAACCCAAACAAACAAGTATTATTATGTTTCATATTATTATTCCACTGAACGGCAATTCCGCTACGCTCATGGCGATCAGGGTTTTTTCTCTAAAATTATTCTAAATCGCAGCGGAAGCGTAGACAATCACACAATTTGGAGACTTGGCACTTCAAGTACGCTTCCACTACGTTTCTACTACGCTTCCGTTACCCTGCTGCTACGATCCCACTACAACAATGTAGATCTGGCTACGCTTAGTCTACGCTGATGGCGATGTAGCAGTGACCTTGCTACGACCTAGGCGATGGAGCTACGCTTTCGTTGTGCTTTTGTATCCTTTCTATATAAATCTGAAGTCCAACCGAAGTATGTTACGATAGACGCGCTCAAGTCGCTATGCTTCACCTATGAACCACAGACTTATTATGTTGGGTGATGAGGTCCAGGCATGACAGAGGTGGAGGGCCACAAGGTCCTGGGTCCATCCATGATTATCCGCAGACAGACGGCTACACTTTGGGAACTATGACCAACTAATAAGAGCAATGAGGATGGAAGATAGCTCTTCATTTTTTAATTACACGAGAATGGAACTGCCCAGAGTAGTCCTAGAATGCAAAAGAGCGACACCAACTTTAGGAGGACAATTGAACCAGGCCTGGAGTTGGCCAGGACGCCAAAAGCGTGGCAGAGGCGCCAATGTTGAATATACCTAAATAGCACTGTCACCGAGGAAGCGCGTTGGTCGTAGCGAGAGCGTAACCAAACCGCGAAGAGCGTACAGGTAGCATAAGCGTAGCTGCATCGCGGATGAATAACTCGGCGATTTTGCTACGATGTGACGGCGATTGTGCTAAGGTGCTCACGATGCCGCCACGATACGGCTACGCTCATGATGATCTTACTACGATGTGCCTACGCTTCCGTTGCGCTTCGAGTCCACGGCGATGTCGCTACGTAACTTTTGAGCAAGTCAAAACAGTCGTCGTGAGGTGGTGATCATGAAGATTCCAATAAGCTTCTACTACGAACTTTGGGCTTCTACTACACTCTTGCCGTTTCAGCTGCGATCCGCGTCATTTTGACCAAAATTTCGAATTGTAGGGAATCACTGTCCAGTGGAATGCGGGGTTTTAAATGAATAATATGAATATTTTGCACTGCGCAGGCTCAGCAGTGGTTTATCAGGTCAAGCTCAAACCAGCATGCCCAGCTACAGAGACTAGTTACAAAAGTGAAATTTCAGGCCTCGCTTCTTTAGCTATCGAATTTAGCAAAGAAAGAATAACGAATGCCCTGATCAGAGTGGGCCGTTGCGAGACTGTTTTGCTCATTTGTTTTTCGCATCCAACACCATCGTGTTTTCTAGCATGTGGGCTCATATTTTAACATGCTACCCATGGTATTATTGAATATAAATTAAAGAACGCTTAAGGACCAGAGATGGAAACTTTAGGAGAATAAAACTGTAACGATACTCATGCCCATCAATTTAAATATTTGTTTTGAGTGTTCAAAAGAACCGTCTCATTGAGACGGTTCCTTCAAGTACCCACAACAATGTTGGATTGGGCGGGACCAAAACTTTTATACGGCATTTTTTGCATTGATGATAATGATTAATACATTTTTGCAACAACGTTATTTGTTTATGATTAATGCATGAAAATACAGGGGTTTCATGAAGCAGCTCAATTAATGTCAAGAAAATTAATCAATAAATAAAATAAAGTTTAGTTGTATTAAATTCCATTTTTCCATCATCATGTCACAAAAAAGCGCAGTCGGTAATGATTCTGACTACAGATTCGTGTCTGACTGCAGATCCAGGGGTCACATGTTTGATCCCTGCCCGGTCCCATACTGTCGTAAAATTGATCACGAATGTATTTCTAAGGTCATTCTCCTCCCTTCCGCTGATTTATCAAAGAAGGGTTGTTGTCAGTTACAAGCGAAAGTATGTGCTCGAATTACAGGTAGCTTGCCCAGGAAAAAAGTGTGGTTAGGTGAAGTTCAGAACTGACCATCCCTCATGACTAGCGCTGTTGACTGGGACGTAAACCAACAAAACAAAAAAAAAATATTCAAAAACACTAATAACAGGACATCTGTGTTCAATGCTTATTAAGTATATTTTACATGTTTGAAAATTATCAGATAACACTAGTTATATGCATAAAACAGATAAGAACAGCAGTATGGTGGTGCCACATGCTGCTCTAAGAATGTATCTTTTAATTATCATATACTGCCACAGAGGAAACACATGCTGTGCGTTTATAGCCACTTAATTATCTTTCATGAACTGTATGGTTTTGGGGTCTCAAGGAAAATGTGGGTTTGTTTGTAAGACTGTATTAATATGTCAAAAGTAGCATTTCGTTTTCCGTATTGCCGTAATGCGTGAGAAAATAATACTTATTGATAATATCATTGACTGCTCAGACAAGCTTGCACCCCTGTGCAGACTTGTTAGGGCATTTGCTGGTTTGAGTCAAATACCAAACTGAACATCCACTTTATGCATCAGTGGCGGATCCAGGACCACTAATGCTGGGGGTGCTTGATAGGTGGACACCGACAATCAATGTATTACAGACACTAATAGCACAAATCAGTTTCCATATAGAACTGTGTCCCATAGAATAGCCTATATACCACTCCCCTGAGCATTTGGCCTTCTGGTTTCAGAGAAAAAAATTTCATTTTCTTTTGTTTAAAAAAGCAAATGTCCCCGGCGATGATCGATTTGGATCCCAGGTGCGTGGTTGGGTTAACATATAGAAAACAAAAAACACTAAACTTTGCTACATATTAAAAGTATTAGCAGTGGACAGAAGATTTGTTTGAAAAAGTTTTTCCCCATTATGATTATGGGAGCTATTAAAGCCTAATGATCGTAAGTATTTGCCCTTTGTCTTACTTAGACCCAAGATGCATGGTTGGCAGAATTTATGGGACTGCAAGCAGTTGATCACGTGGTTTCAGAGAAGATTTTCTTAAGTTTTTCTCCATTTTAAATCAATAAAAGCTAATGACTCCATGGCTAGCATAGACACCAGGAGCATGGATGTCAGGATTTAAATGTAGGTGACCACAAAGTAAGAGAAAGGGCAAAGATCAGGAATCGATAAAATCAAGCACCACACCTGACCCATGATACCAATTCGAAAGTGACAACTTCACAATTAGACATCACAAACCAGAGCCTGGAGGTCAGCCCTTTCCCAGCGAGTGACCACAAGGCATCAATAAACATACGTGCACGGAAGCATAACAAAAACAAGAATGATCCAAGACATAAATCTATAAGCTATGGGTCTCCCATTATACGTCTATATATGCCAGAGTTCCAATCCAGTCAGCCCCAAAACCCACATGCATCCTTTCCCCTGGTGATGCTTTATGCGTAATTTGACTTAAATTGGTCCGCTGATATACTTATTTGAAAACGTGAACGGAAGATGCCGTGATGAACGTTGGACCATTGGTATACTACATATAAAACCTCACATGAGTTTTCGGGCTTATGTGAGCTAACCATGTTACTCCACACGGTCCGCATTTAGAGTTGATTGGAGACGAAGGTAGTGAAATAATTCCTAAATGCTCCCATCTAATAGATACAAAAGGGCCTGGAGTGGGGTTTTGCTAGTAACTGACAACTGTCCTTCTTTCAATAAGAAGGAATGGGAGTGACTGTAAATAATAGTTCTGCATGACCAATTTCACCAATAGAATGGTGCTGGACAGGAAGAGCAAACCCATGACAGCCTGATCGCTAGTCAGACCCACATCCCACAGAGTTGACACACACACACACACACGCACGCACTATATGCAAGACTGGCATCGCTGATACGATAGTGTCAAAATCTAATGTGCAATTTTAAATTGATTAAAAAAAGAAAAAAAACGTCTTAGAGCACGCAATATTGCCCAGAGAAGGCTGAAACTTTGATGACCTGAATCAGAGCGCGCATCCGTGTTTGTCAGCAAAAAATGAAGACTCCAGCAAGACTGAGAACAGGTCATGGAAAGAGCACCATGGCGAATGTTTGCGGCGATTTTTAAAAAGAAAAATGTGGTTGGAGAAAAAGCATCAAGAAGTGCTCATGACTAATTATATCCTCCGATTTTAAAACTATATCCTTTTAAAAAATTCACATTATGGGAGATTTTGGAGAAAAAACCTGATTTTGCTACAGTGTCACGCACGTACGATATGCACAGACTTGCATTGCTGATACGCGCTTGTGCAAGGTCATTGCGGTCGGCCATGGCCGGCCGCTTATATAAACTTCAATCAAAACATACATCAAATTCAGGTTTTCACCAAACTTTTATGCCGTGCTCAGGCTATATTTTATTCGCTGCCGAACAAAGGGCGGGGTACCAAATATCATGGGTTGATCTACAGCGATAAGTAAACTGTCCGTGAAATCTGTATGGCTACCTATAGCGCGAGGCAAGCTCGTTTGCGAATTTAATTTTCACAATGCGTCAAATTGCCCTGGCGGTTATATAAACGCAATAAGTATTAGCTTTTCAAAAAAGCTGGCGAAAGTAAAGCGTCCCAAAGACAAAACGTCCTTGATTGGCAAAGAGTTTGAGCGAACTTCACATCAGTAAACGTACTTTTATGATTGTCATCCGAATCTGGTCTTATGACGGTCATGACAAACAGGTTTTATGCCCCCAAAGGCAGCATATAGTAATCAAACTGCCTGTCCTTAGTATCCTAAGTGTTTGAGTGTTCATATCATATCCGGAGTATATCTCCTATGTTATTTTAGGTAGGAATGCCAAAATTCGTGTCTTAATGCATTTAGGGTCATGGAGCGTCACGCACCTTTACCACTGCCATCAGATCTAGAAAAATCGTGTCAGTAGCATAAATCCTAGGAAGCCCAAATTTGGTTTATGAACACATCTTTGGGGGTCACGGAGTCTGTACATATACAGTTAAGCAACCACTGTGACCTTGATTTTCTGGCATCAGTTTTAAGAAAAATGTGCTGTCTAGTGTTGTCAAATGATTTTTCATAAATGTGTCGCATGGTAGATACATTACCGTAACATGCCATGCATAAGCCGGGTGCTTTCAAAAGATCAAGCAACATCCTCGCTTGAAGCATGTGTGAAATGGTAACAAATCACAGTTCAGATGTTAATAATTAGAGCTTAGAATAAATCTACATGTACAAGCTCTAGAAGTTCAAAATGGAAGGAATACATACAATGATAGGGCTAAAAGACCGCTAGCTTTTTTGAAAAGCTAATACTTGTTTTTTAAAAACGTCTTATTTTCCCACTCAATGTTGCCCAGCGAAGGCTCTCGATCAGAACACGCATCCGCCCAGCGAAGGCTCTTGATCAGAACACGCATCCGCCCAGCGAAGGCTCTCGATCAGAACACGCATCCGCCCAGCGAAGGCTCTCGATCAGAACACGCATCCGCCCAGCGAAGGCTCTCGATCAGAACACGCATCCGCCCAGCGAAGGCTCTCGATCAGAACACGCATCCGCCCAGCGAAGGCTCTCGATCAGAACACGCATCCGCCCAGCGAAGGCTCTCGATCGGAACACGCATCCGCCCAGCGAAGGCTCTCGATCAGAACACGCATCCGCCCAGCGAAGGCTCTCGATCAGAACACGCATCCGCCCAGGGAAGGCTCTCGATCAGAACACGCATCCGCCCAGCGAAGGATCTCGATCAGAACACGCATCCGCCCAGCGAAGGCTCTTGATCAGAACACGCATCCGCCCAGCGAAGGCTCTCGATCAGAACACGCATCCGCCCAGCGAAGGCTCTCGATCAGAACACGCATCCGCCCAGCGAAGGCTCTCGATCAGAACACGCATCCGCCCAGCGAAGGCTCTCGATCAGAACACGCATCCGCCCAGCGAAGGCTCTCGATCAGAACACGCATCCGCCCAGCGAAGGCTCTCGATCAGAACACGCATCCGCCCAGCGAAGGCTCTCGATCAGAACACGCATCCGCCCAGCGAAGGCTCTCGATCAGAACACGCATCCGCCCAGCGAAGGCTCTCGATCAGAACACGCATCCGCCCAGCGAAGGCTCTCGATCAGAACACGCATCCGCCCAGCGAAGGCTCTTGATCAGAACACGCATCCGCCCAGCGAAGGCTCTCGATCAGAACACGCATCCGCCCAGCGAAGGCTCTCGATCAGAACACGCATCCGCCCAGCGAAGGCTCTCGATCAGAACACGCATCCGCCCAGCGAAGGCTCTCGATCAGAACACGCATCCGCCCAGCGAAGGCTCTCGATCAGAACACGCATCCGCTCAGCGAAGGATCTCGATCAGAACACGCATCCGCCCAGCGAAGGCTCTCGATCAGAACACGCATCCGCCCAGCGAAGGATCTCGATCAGAACACGCATCCGCCCAGCGAAGGCTCTCGATCAGAACACGCATCCGCCCAGCGAAGGATCTCGATCAGAACACGCATCCGCCCAGCGAAGGCTCTCGATCAGAACACGCATCCGCCAAGCGAAGGATCTCGATCAGAACACGCATCCGCCCAGCGAAGGATCTCGATCAGAACACGCATCCGCCCAGGGAAGGCTCTTGATCAGAACACGCATCCGCCCAGGGAAGGCTCTCGATCAGAACTTGCATCCGCCCAGCGAAGGCTCTCGATCAGAACACGCATCCGCCCAGCGAAGGCTCTCGATCAGAACACGCATCCGCCCAGCGAAGGCTCTCGATCAGAACACGCATCCGCCCAGCGAAGGCTCTCGATCAGAACACGCATCCGCCCAGCGAAGGCTCTCGATCAGAACACGCATCCGCCCAGCGAAGGCTCTCGATCAGAACACGCATCCGCCCAGCGAAGGCTCTCGATCAGAACACGCATCCGCCCAGCGAAGGCTCTTGATCAGAACACGCATCCGCGTATGTCAGCGCATCATTAAGACCCAGCAAGACTGCTAACAGGTCATGGAAAGAGCAGCAAGGCAAATGTCTGCGGCAATTTTTTTAAAAGAATAATGTGGTTGGGGGAGGGGGAAGCTAATTCTACCGTCGATTTTAAAGCCACATCCTTTGAAAAATTCACAGTATGGGAGATAGCTGCGATACACCTTTATTTCAGTCCTGTTGGTAGTTTCTGTAGCTGAGCAAACTGGATTGTCCCTTACCTGGTCGCAAAGCCCAGTATTTATGTCAACTTGCTTGTTTATCAACTCTGCATGCTGAGTGATATTTAGCGTAGACTTTTATATTGAACTTCTTTGAAAAATATATTTCATGTCTCGGACCGGGTCCGAATTCATGGATTTCAAGCAGTTTGAAACCTTATCAAAATTCCGGCCTGATCTGAGTCCAGACTTTTGCTAATGAGCCGCCAGTGGTGATTCATGATCAAGAAGACCGACAATATCAAACAGACCACAGGCATTCTATCAGGTCGCGCGCATCGTGTCGGTGGCCATGACGCGCGCGTGAAAATATACATTACATATCTCCAAATACATGACCGCTAAGCATATCCTTCCCTTTCAGCGGTTTGCAGGAATATCTTTATCAATAATGAACACATATTTTGAGGGTTCTCAAGACTTGCTTTCAAAGTTATACAAAATGTATCGGAGTTTAGAAATTCTCTTTTTCGCCAAATTTAGAGGGTACCTCAAGTTGCCTGGTTACGCAGTCGGTCAGTTGATTTGCTCAAACTTAATTTTATGATTAGGTGTGACAATTAACAGCCGTTTTAATCTCTAGGGTGCTGACTTCTAAACCGGGGCTTACAGAGCACGCAAAAGGTACCTACCGTACATTGAGAAGAAAAAAGGTAGGTTAAGATTTTTTTACCATGGACTCAGCTGGGGGTGCTGAAGCACCCAAAGCACCCCCCTCTAAATCCGCCACTGTGCATTTCCAATATGTACCTTTTTCATATGTGCTGGTCCATTTTTTTATTCGGAGAAAATGCTATTTTCTGTATATAAAGTTTGAAGAAACTATTTGCTTTACTTCATTTTCCCTTTATGATACTTTTTGCCTGCCATTGTCATCTGCTGATTACTGTTACGAGCAAATAAAATGCTTTTGGATCAAAATTGGGCCCAGGAAGATGTCGGGCCTGATCTGAATCAAAACTGTTTGACACTTATCAGGGGCATTCTTTCTGTTATTATTGCCAACTTATAACATCAACATACAGTTTGGGCCCAGATCAGGCTGGACAAATAATATCTGGTCTGGAATGGATTGAAGCTGTTTGATTTTTTTATTCTGATTTCTTCTTAAAAAAAAAATGTTTTTTTTTTTAAAAAAAACAGAAAAATTAAAGTAAAATAAATACATCAGCAGACGACAAAAATGCATGAAAAAGTTCCCGACATGCAACCAAAGCCTTTTCACATCAGACAGAAAAAAAAAACTTACTGTTACTTTAGCAATAAAAAAATGATAATATTTACCTGAAACATCCTGGTGGGACAAGCAGTACAGACCCAGATCAGACACTGTGGAGTGTGGCATCTGATCAGGGTCTCTACTGACCGCTTTCAGACTGCTCTATCAAATTTTGTTGTTGTTTTTTTAAAAAGATAAATATCACCCAACTGCACTCAAATTGAAAATGGACTTATCCAATTGATAAAGATGGAAAAATCCATTTTGCACAAATTGATAAATATGATACAATTATCTTATGGGGCAAAGATGATGCACAAGTATCTTACAATTATTGTTTTTTGCCTTTATTTCTTATTTCATCTTTTCAAGAGAAATATTCAAAATATTCTTTTCTTCTTTTTTTTCTTTTTAAAATGTTCAAAAAATTCTTTTTTTTCTAATGTCCAATATTATTGTAAAAGTCACCTGTTTGGTTCAGCTAGATCGATCATTTTATTCTTTCTTTATAAGCAATTACCTAAACCCTTCAAGGGGCCTCTTTATCACCCATGCAGTGAATTCATAGTCACCTCATTATAGCTGTCCTTTGATCTTCCCAGTATGACCCCTGGAGAGAGTCATAATGAGTGGTACCACTATTATTGCTCAAATTTCTATCCTTTAACATCAGAACAAGGACCACACTCAATAAACCAGGAAACCTAGGCCAAGGCCACCAGGGTAGTGGTAAGTGTAAAGTTGCGCCTAAGGGTCCAGTGCCTTCCAAGTGTAAAAAAAAAAACGTCTAAGACCCCATTCACATGCACAAAATTTACGCTTGTAAGTGTTTTACGATATAAAAAAAATATAAACACGTGAGTAAAATTATGTTTACTCTGCGAGGGACATTTATTACTTATGATTTACAACTTATTATTTATAACTTATAAATTATAAATCATAACTTATTATTTATAATTTATCATTTCAAATATTATTCCTCTCCTGCCACTCGGAGCGAGAAGTTAAAACACTCCTGTCACATGAACGTATATAGGCCTACAGAATATACGTCAATGACGGCTCAATAGTTGAAACACTCCTGTCCCATGAACGTATATAGGCCTACAGAATATACGTCAATGACGCCTCAATAGTTGAAACACTCCTGTCCCATGAACGTATATAGGCATACAGAGTATACGTCAATGACGCCTCAATAGTTGAAACACTCCTGTCCCATGAACGTATATAGGCATACAGAGTATACGTCAATGACGGCTCAATAGTTGAAACACTCCTGTCCCATGAACGTATATAGGCCTACAGAATATACGTCAATGACGCCTCAATAGTTGAAATACTCCTGTCACATGAACGTATATAGGCTTACAGAGTATACGTCAATGACGGCTCAATAGTTAAAACACTCCTGTCACATGAACGTATATAGGCCTACAGAATATACGTCAATGACGCCTCAATAGTTGAAACACTCCTGTCCCATGAACGTATATAGGCCTACAGAATATACGTCAATGACGCCTCAATAGTTGAAACACTCCTGTCCCATGAACGTATATAGGCCTACAGAATATACGTCAATGACGGCTCAATAGTTAAAACACTCCTGTCACATGAACGTATATAGGCCTACAGAGTATACGTCAATGACGGCTCAATAGTTGAAACACTCCTGTCCCATGAACGTATATAGGCCTACAGAATATACGTCAATGACGGCTCAATAGTTAAAACACTCCTGTCCCATGAACGTATATAGGCCTACAGAATATACGTCAATGACGGCTCAATAGTTAAAACACTCCTGTCACATGAACGTATATAGGCCTACAGAATATACGTCAATGACGCCTCAATAGTTGAAACACTCCTGTCCCATGAACGTATATAGGCCTACAGAATATACGTCAATGACGCCTCAATAGTTGAAACACTCCTGTCCCATGAACGTATATAGGCCTACAGAATATACGTCAATGACGCCTCAATAGTTGAAACACTCCTGTCACATGAACGTATATAGGCCTACAGAATATACGTCAATGACGCCTCAATAGTTGAAACACTCCTGTCCCATGAACGTATATAGGCCTACAGAGTATACGTCAATGACGGCTCAATAGTTGAAACACTCCTGTCCCATGAACGTATATAGGCCTACAGAGTATACGTCAATGACGCCTCAATAGTTGAAACACTCCTGTCCCATGAACGTATTTAGGCCTACAGAATATACGTCAATGACGGCTCAATAGTTAAAACACTCCTGGCCCATGAACGTATATAGGCCTACAGAATATACGTCAATGACGGCTCAATAGTTGAAACACTCCTGTCCCATGAACGTATATAGGCCTACAGAATATACGTCAATGACGACTCAATAGTTGAAACACTCCTGTCCCATGAACGTATATAGGCCTACAGAATATACGTCAATGACGGCTCAATAGTTGAAATACTCCTGTCCCATGAACGTATATAGGCCTACAGAATATACGTCAATGACGCCTCAATAGTTGAAATACTCCTGTCCCATGAACGTATATAGGCCTACAGAATATACGTCAATGACGGCTCAATAGTTGAAATACTCCTGTCCCATGAACGTATATAGGCCTACAGAATATACGTCAATGACGACTCAATAGTTGAAACACTCCTGTCCCATGAACGTATATAGGCCTACAGAATATACGTCAATGACGGCTCAATAGTTAAAACACTCCTGTCACATGAACGTATATAGGCCTACAGAATATACGTCAATGACGCCTCAATAGTTGAAATACTCCTGTCCCATGAACGTATATAGGCCTACAGAGTATACGTCAATGACGGCTCAATAGTTGAAATACTCCTGTCACATGAACGTATATAGGCTTACAGAATATACGTCAATGACGCCTCAATAGTTGAAACACTCCTGTCACATGAACGTATATAGGCCTACAGAATATACGTCAATGCCGGCTCAATAGTTGAAACACTCCTGTCCCATGAACGTATATAGGCCTACAGAATATACGTCAATGCCGGCTCAATAGTTGAAACACTCCTGTCCCATGAACGTATATAGGCCTACAGAATATACGTCAATGACGGCTCAATAGTTAAAACACTCCTGTCCCATGAACGTATATAGGCCTACAGAATATACGTCAATGACGCCTCAATAGTTGAAATACTCCTGTCCCTTGAACGTATATAGGCATACAGAGTATACGTCAATGACGGCTCAATAGTTGAAATACTCCTGTCACATGAACGTATATAGGCTTACAGAATATACGTCAATGACGCCTCAATAGTTGAAACACTCCTGTCACATGAACGTATATAGGCCTACAGAATATACGTCAATGACGCCTCAATAGTTAAAACACTCCTGTCCCATGAACGTATATAGGCCTACAGAGTATACGTCAATGACGGCTCAATAGTTGAAACACTCCTGTCCCATGAACGTATATAGGCCTACAGAATATACGTCAATGACGCCTCAATAGTTAAAACACTCCTGTCCCATGAACGTATATAGGCCTACAGAGTATACGTCAATGACGGCTCAATAGTTGAAACACTCCTGTCACATGAACGTATATAGGCCTACAGAGTATACGTCAATGACGGCTCAATAGTTGAAATACTCCTGTCACATGAACGTATATAGGCTTACAGAATATACGTCAATGACGCCTCAATAGTTGAAACACTCCTGTCACATGAACGTATATAGGCCTACAGAATATACGTCAATGCCGGCTCAATAGTTGAAACACTCCTGTCCCATGAACGTATATAGGCCTACAGAATATACGTCAATGCCGGCTCAATAGTTGAAACACTCCTGTCCCATGAACGTATATAGGCCTACAGAATATACGTCAATGACGGCTCAATAGTTAAAACACTCCTGTCCCATGAACGTATATAGGCCTACAGAATATACGTCAATGACGCCTCAATAGTTGAAATACTCCTGTCCCTTGAACGTATATAGGCATACAGAGTATACGTCAATGACGGCTCAATAGTTGAAATACTCCTGTCACATGAACGTATATAGGCTTACAGAATATACGTCAATGACGCCTCAATAGTTGAAACACTCCTGTCACATGAACGTATATAGGCCTACAGAATATACGTCAATGACGCCTCAATAGTTAAAACACTCCTGTCCCATGAACGTATATAGGCCTACAGAGTATACGTCAATGACGGCTCAATAGTTGAAACACTCCTGTCCCATGAACGTATATAGGCCTACAGAATATACGTCAATGACGCCTCAATAGTTAAAACACTCCTGTCCCATGAACGTATATAGGCCTACAGAGTATACGTCAATGACGGCTCAATAGTTGAAACACTCCTGTCCCATGAACGTATATAGGCCTACAGAATATACGTCAATGACGGCTCAATAGTTGAAACACTCCTGTCCCATGAACGTATATAGGCCTACAGAATATACGTCAATGACGGCTCAATAGTTGAAACACTCCTGTCCCATGAACGTATATAGGCCTACAGAATATACGTCAATGACGCCTCAATAGTTGAAACACTCCTGTCCCATGAACGTATATAGGCTTACAGAGTATACGTCAATGACGGCTCAATAGTTAAAACACTCCTGTCACATGAACGTATATAGGCCTACAGAATATACGTCAATGACGGCTCAATAGTTGAAACACTCCTGTCCCATGAACGTATATAGGCCTACAGAGTATACGTCAATGACGGCTCAATAGTTGAAACACTCCTGTCCCATGAACGTATTTAGGCCTACAGAATATACGTCAATGATGGCTCAATAGTTGAAACACTCCTGACCCATGAACGTATAACGGCCTACAGAATATACGTCAATGACGGCTCAATAGTTGAAACACTCCTGACCCATGAACGTATAACGGCCTACAGAATATACGTCAATGACGCCTCAATAGTTAAAACACTCCTGTCCCATGAACGTATATAGGCCTACAGAGTATACGTCAATGACGGCTCAATAAATGAAACACTCCTGTCCCATGAACGTATATAGGCCTACAGAATATACGTCAATGACGCCTCAATAGTTAAAACACTCCTGTCCCATGAACGTATATAGGCCTACAGAATATACGTCAATGACGGCTCAATAGTTGAAACACTCCTGTCCCATGAACGTATATAGGCCTACAGAATATACGTCAATGACGCCTCAATAGTTAAAACACTCCTGTCCCATGAACGTATATAGGCCTACAGAATATACGTCAATGACGGCTCAATAGTTGAAACACTCCTGTCCCATGAACGTATATAGGCCTACAGAATATACGTCAATGCCGGCTCAATAGTTGAAACACTCCTGTCCCATGAACGTATATAGGCCTACAGAGTATACGTCAATGACGGCTCAATAGTTGAAACACTCCTGTCCCATGAACGTATATAGGCCTACAGAATATACGTCAATGACGCCTCAATAGTTAAAACACTCCTGTCACATGAACGTATATAGGCCTACAGAATATACGTCAATGACGCCTCAATAGTTAAAACACTCCTGTCCCATGAACGTATATAGGCCTACAGAATATACGTCAATGACGCCTCAATAGTTGAAACACTCCTGTCCCATGAACGTATATAGGCCTACAGAGTATACGTCAATGACGGCTCAATAGTTAAAACACTCCTGTCACATGAACGTATATAGGCCTACAGAATATACGTCAATGACGGCTCAATAGTTGAAATACTCCTGTCCCATGAGCGTATATAGGCCTACAGAGTATACGTCAATGACGGCTCAATAGTTGAAATACTCCTGTCCCATGAACGTATATAGGCCTACAGAATATACGTCAATGACGGCTCAATAGTTGAAACACTCCTGTCCCATGAACGTATATAGGCCTACAGAATATACGTCAATGCCGGCTCAATAGTTGAAACACTCCTGTCCCATGAACGTATATAGGCCTACAGAGTATACGTCAATGACGGCTCAATAGTTGAAACACTCCTGTCCCATGAACGTATATAGGCCTACAGAATATACGTCAATGACGCCTCAATAGTTAAAACACTCCTGTCACATGAACGTATATAGGCCTACAGAATATACGTCAATGACGCCTCAATAGTTAAAACACTCCTGTCCCATGAACGTATATAGGCCTACAGAGTATACGTCAATGACGGCTCAATAGTTGAAACACTCCTGTCCCATGAACGTATCAGTAAAAATATTTTACTGGAGGGCTTAAACCGGTTTTACAGTGCACCAACCTTACCCTTAGTTCATATGTGGATCACAACACATAGATGTTTGGTTTGCATGAAAGACCCCAAAATTATTCATACATTATCTCCTAGAACATATAAAACAAGATAAAAAAAAAAGGTGATAAAGCAAAGATAACGACTCAACAGTAAATAAAACTGAATACCGGAGCCAAAGAAATCCCACAGGTACACCCCTGTAGGCTTGACAACACCCAAAGCATAAGGCCCCTACCATCTCATCAATAGATAAGTCCTTAACTCCAATAACGGTCAGTAAAAATATTTTACTGGAGGGCTTAAACCCGTTTAACAGTGCACCAACCTTACCCTTAGTTCAGATGTGGATCACAACACATAGATGTTTGGTTTGCATGAAAGACCCCAAACTTATCAATGCATTATCTCCTAGAACATATAAAACATACCGAATACCGGATCAAAAGAAATCCCACAGGTAAATCCCGGTGGGCCTGACAACACCCAAAGCATTAGGCCCCTACCATCTCATCAATAAGTTTTTAACTTGGACCCGTCATAGAGTCTGAAGTCCGACCCACCGGCGTGCACCGGCGTGCAATTAAAGAGGAAAGCAAAGTTGCCAACCGTGATTGGGTTGACCACAAAGCATGCAGTCAGCTGTAATACATTATGTTATAGTTGTAAGCTGAGTTTAAACAATGGTCCACATGAATATGGTTCTAAGGATATGGCGCAGTTATTTTAATCATCGCTCAAGAGGAAACCAAAATGACACAGGTAGTGGTATCAAAACTTCACAAATCAGATCGAACTGGATAAGTGGTTATCAAAACATTCTGTTTTGGCTGTTGTCAGGCCCACCCGATTTTACCTGTTGGATTTCTTTTGCTCCGGTGTTCAGTTTTATATACTCTTGAGTCCTTATCTTTGCTTTATCTCCCTTTTATATCTTGATTTATATGTTCTATGAGATGATGCATAGATAAGTTAGGAGTCTTTCATGCAAACCAAACATCTATGTGTCTTGATCCACATTTGAACTAAGGGTGAGGTTGGCGCCGTGAAACCAGTTTAAGCCCTCCAGTAAAATACTTTACAGACCGTTCGAAGGTGGTACTTCTTTTGTGGATCATTTGTGTTTATCATGCTTTCGCGTCTGTTCATTGCTGCCTTGTGGCCACCTGCTGGGAAAGGGCTGGCCATTTGGCTCTTGTTTGTAATGCCAAATTGTGTTTTTGTCACTTTATTAGTGGTTTCCTGGGTCGGGTGTGGTACTTGATTGTATCGATTCCTGATCTTAACCCCCTTTCTTACTTTGTCTGTATTTTTCATTTGTATTCAAATTCTAATAGAACATACTGTAAGCAAACAATGGAGACCCTGATCAGACGCTGTCCGTTTTGCGGCATCTGAGTCTGCACTGTTAACCTATGTCCACAAAAAGGACGCTCGGCTTATATGGGTTAAAAGTATTTGTCTTGTAGCTATAAATATGTTTGCAAGGTTTGATGAAATTCCAACAATAACTCTTCAAATCAAATCAAATCAATTTATTTCTCTCAGGTTGCATACATATAACGACATAAGGAGCAATATGCATAATGTCACACATAATTTGTTATGGAAAGATGTTCACAGTGGTCTTAGCTGGAGGACAAATGTACTGTCCTGTCAGCCAGGAGTAGCAGTGACGTCATGATTTGTTTACAAAGTTATCAGGGCTTTATGATCGATAGATCACTTGTGTATTAATCCTATCCTGTGGATCGGGTTTATACACAAGTGATCTATCGACTCGCGTTAGCGCAGGTTGGCTGTACAAGTTAATGATTTACTTAACGATTGTAAACAAAATATTACGTCACTGTCACTCTTGGTTGGCACAACAGTAAGTTTTCATGTCCTAATCACTTTCTTTTCAACTGGGTATACACGAATGAACCGTGGTAAAGCGTGGTCGTTTTGATCGCAGTTTTCGTTTCCTGTTTAATGGCTGTTTTTGGATTTATCCAGCTTCATAAGATAGCAAGGTAGGTTATAATCATTTGATCTTTGTATAAATTTCTAACTGGTTACGCGGCGTTTGCTACACGTCGAACCGTTAATATGGCGTTAGGCTAACTCCTTCAGCTACTGTCCTGCCAGCCAATAGTGACAGTGACGTCTTGTTTTGTTTATAGAATTATTAGGGACATAGAATCGATAGATCACTACACAAGTGATCTATCGATTCGCATTAGCTCAAGTGGAGTGTACAAGGTAATGTTTTACTTAACACTTGTAAGCAAAATATTTCGTCACTGTCACTCTTGGTTGGCACGACAGTAGTATCGAGATTTCGGTATATTTATAATTCCTTTTGGTAATCTTTGAGTCATCTGTGCCGCCAAAAGAATACAAGCAAAGGGTAAGGTTATTTAGTCATATCCCTTTATGTACTAAGAGCTCTTCAATAAATGATTTGTGCAAACAAGTAGTCCCCGATCAGACTGCTCCTCTGGGACCAGGCTGATCTGGGCCCAATTGTTGCTCATGCTTTTAGAATTTGTATTTAGTCTCAAAAAGCTGTCACTTGAGAACAGTTATCAGTCCACCAGATGCCATGAGAGTACCAGGCAAGACAAATGTAGTGGGTAACAAAAAAACCGTCTCAATGAGTCGTCCTTTTGAGCCCCCAAAATATATCAGAACTAATGGTTTAAGATAAACGCTGAATGTAAAGGTGTAGGATTTTTCCATTCACAGACATTTAGGGATAAATATGTAGGCATATGTAAGCATCCTTTATTTATACACACCGCTAAATACAACAAAGTTTTAAGCTGTGTTGCATTGCGTTGTATATAGAAGTATTTTGACCCAAATATATGTATTTCTATATTATTTACAATTTTTCATTTTGACCATGAACAGTTCATAAGCACAAATTGTAAATACATACTTTTCTACCAGAAACTCGTACATTTGGGCAAAATACTTCTATATATTGCAGTCGGATAATTGCAGTTCATGTTCATGCAACTGTTGTTTTTTCTAAAGTTTACCCAGCGTGTAACAATATTGCAAACAGTATCAAACCAGGAGGTTCAAATATGAATGCAAGTAGCTTGATAACTTTCTTCACATATATGCTACAACAAAATGGTAAACGTTTCTATAAAGGACTATATGTCACCTTTAAACTGGCACCAGACCTGAAGAAAAATATAGTATACTTATCGATTTATAGCCCTTTGAATGAGGGCCACGTGAGTATACTAACAAACTCATTGCATCAAACACATACCAGTGATATAGACGAGCGTATAATTCTTCGGTAAACAGGTGAAATTTCTTGAAATTTTTAAGGAAGTATCCCAATATGCTTATATAATGAGTCTATGAAAGTTGTGAAAAACTGACATGCTTTTGTTAAATCACAACGAATCGTTTTCACTAAAGTCTCCTTATGTTTGCAAATAAATGGTAAATAAAACACCACCTTTCAGTTTTCAGTTAAACTTATCTCTAACAAAATGCACGAAGCAACATTTAAACTAGTATTAACTCAAAGACAATATGTTGATCGCTCATACTGAGTTGTTGCTACAAATTATTTGTGGAAAGTGGGTAATTTTTAAACGCTGAAAAGCTTTTTTATTAAGTCAAGAATGCCTTAAGTGAAGGGGTTATAGAATTTATACTTAATTTGTTGGCATAACATTGCGGCTTTATTCTACAATGAACGTAAACTTTAAGTTTGACCACTATAGGCATTATTTACAATAAAATTACTCATTGGTCTTGAGGACTAGACAGATTGAACATTTATCAATTAATGTAAACAAGTCATTAACGAGCAGAAAAATGCTTAAAAATGATATAGAATGTGATTACTCTGTAAATAGAGGACGGTGCATTTTGAAAACTCCCTTATGACATATTTAGAATCAATTAAGAAACCGACACAGCGATGTTCATTTTTACATCACCAGTAGATAACTCAAAATGACGTTTATCATAAAATTAATGACGTCAAAAACGTGATTGAAACTGGATTATGTAAACTTTTTCCTGCAAGCAACTTTTGGATTGTTACTTAAACTTGCATCTAAGATATGGCGCCATTTTGTCTAAAACAAACAAAGATTTGACACTATATCCGCACATGTACCGTAACGTGTATTGCAATTTGCTTTTGAAAAAACTTCAGTATACAGGAATGGCCTTTAAATATAAGGGTCTGTAACTTGATAAATATAGTGAGTGTTTCTTTGTGCTTGGTGCCATTTTAAAGGCGACAAATAGTTCTTTCCAGAAAGGTATGACATATTGTTGTAGCATATATGTGAAGAAAGTTATGAAGCTACTTGCATTCATATTTGAACAGTCCTCGTAAGCATGCTGCGGATTGCTCAAAAGCTGTATGTTCGGGCGTAGAGTGATCTATTCTATGTGAGATGTATAAATTGTTCATGCAACACAGTGCGTCTCCTTGATATAAAAGCATGTTTTTGTTTATACAGGAAAAATTTCATACAAGTAAGAGCTTTTGAAATATATATACCCCTTTATAAAAAAAAAGTATTTTAAGCCACAAAATACTTGTCATGGGTGATCCTGGAAATCAACTCGGTAGGATCATGCCAATTATTTTTGAAAATATAAACAGGAAAATATACTTCCCATGGTCCTTGTCTTTGTAGATGCCATACATATTTCTATGTTTTGATTCTTTACGTCCCAGTCAAGATACTTAGAATACAAAATGTTACGGATGGACGAATGTGAACAAAGTGAAACAGTTTACACCTTCTCCCCCACCCCACCCCCTCAACCACAGTTTGTGTGGGTACAAAAATAAGTTTAGGCTCGAAAAAAAATAAAACCTTATGATAAAAATGGATCTTCATGAAATGATGCATTAACCCTTAAAGCGCCAAGAAAAAATGCATCTGAAAATGTCGTCTGCTGAAGTCGTCTGCTGCAAATAATTGCCTAACATTACTGACGAATTAAGTATAGAAGCAAACAGCGTGGACCCAGAACAGACTGCTCCTATAGGAGCAGTCTGATCTGGGTCCACAGTGTTTGCCACAGAGGCTTCTTAAACATTTCAGCAGACGAGAAAAGCAGACGACTTTTGTCGTGATTGGCGCATTAAGGGTTAGTAACGGATTGAATGTTCTATTCGAATCTACCACACAGAGTTTTGTACTTATTGCAAACCCTGCTTTTTTGCCCATGCTTACGTTTCCAACTGAGCAAGAAATCTAAACCTTGGTCTTAGTCTTCAGCTATTTCCATAATAGCAAATACTTTGGCAAGCGTGCGCATTTGTACAGGCTCACTGGCTGCTCACCAATGCAAAAAAAACTAAATCTCGTATGCCGGCCCTTATATACTGAGGGATAAAAGTTTTGCAATATAGTTTGGGGATTAACCGTTCAGAAGAAACAAGGTTTTAATTTCATGATATAAAAAATATATGTTGACAAACGTTTACTAGTACTATAAAATTACCCGGTTGGCAATCACCTCCTTTCAATTGAATAGCCATTGAAATTAAAATGCTCGTCAGATCAAATCCTCGCTATGAAATCGTAATTTGTTTCTTTTGACCTGTTGCGGGTAGCCATTATATCATTTTCAAACAACTGACATGAATGCGCATTTGCTAATAAAAAACTCTAATACTAAAAAGATCGCGTATTGGAACCCATTATAACTAATTGCTTAACTTTTTCCCTCAGTATATATAAGGCCAAATAAAAAAGAATGTGCGTTTTGGGTAACAGGTCTGAAAATTTTTGGTAGGGTAGGCCAACATAATTCTTTCCGGATTATATATTTTCCAGAAAACCTGAAAAAAATCGTGGATTCACCAGTTAATTTTGGTAGGTTCGGGTTACCCTAAACACAGGTATTTTAATTTGGCCTTAGCATTCCGAGCTCACAATGCCTATGGTTCTTTTTCACATATGTAGCCAAACGTCGACGTACAACTCCAGTCATGCCATCGCCAGTAATCCCCTACCAACATGCAGTTTGAGGTTGAAAAAGTGCCACTTGGCTCTCCAGTTTCCCAGTTAGTATAGTTTAACTTCGGTCCAGACTCCCAATACCAGATGGAAGCAGAGTTGCCGTCGTAACCACCGATCCAACGCCAATTGGCGAATGTAGCTGGAAACAAAAGAGCTAGTCTTGGACTGGGCCTCGACGTGACAAAATCTGTTTTCTTGGTTTCCGACAAAGCGAGACCCAAACCAGTTTCCTCAGCTACAGAGACTAGCTAGAACATTGAAATTTCGCTTGTAGCAAGTTTAGATATGATGCTTTCCAAATACCGAATAACGAAGGTACTGATAAGTCTGCGCAGATGCCCAGGCTGGTCTTCGCCTTTGTTATTGGCCTGTTGTTCGCGAACCCCGAAGACGTATTTTCTCACGCCGATGCCCATTGTAATATTATGGTAAATACTCACTAGTTTGTACATATGCCCTCATGAATAACACTTTGAAAACAACTGTGAGATCAGATACATTGACATGCATAGGTGCCCTGGTATTCGGGGCTGGAATTCACACAATGATTGTCAGAAAAGCAAACAGAGATAACCCTATTCAGACTGCTTCTAGATTTTTTGGGTTCAATTATTGCTCGAAAGTTTAGAATACATTTACCGTACTAATCAATAGGGCACCGTGAACTAATTATTTATCCCATAGACCCCAATGGTGAAACCCTAGTTTTTGACAGGTTATTCTGCATCTCACAACACATGTGGGGCATTACCATTTGCCTTAAGTTCAAGCAAAAACATGAATAAGGGGAAAAAGAGAGGAAAAAACATACCTTCATCCGCTCTTTTTTCAACTATTGCATGTTGTGTAATGGCAGCCATATTTTGGGAAAACCCCGTCTGGTTCAAATAAGAAATCACTATTTTTACTTTTTGGTCCAGAAAAACACAATATAAATGCATCTGGTAGTAAACTACACACCAATTTGAAGAAAATTAAATTTGGCATCTGCTAGAGAGAAAAAGAATTATTTTTACCTCAGCAATATCATCCAATCAGAAGCATCCATTTCCCAAATAACAGCCTCTGAGCTCCTCTCAGTTTTTGACTCATGGGATATGTTGCTAAAATTAGTTCCCTGTCACCTATACTGTGTTGTTGATACTAAAGAGAATCGTTTTTTAAGTTTCATTTGTGGAGTAGTCTTGGCTCAAATAGGGTAAAGTCAGGTAACTTGGGACATCAGGTAAATTCAGACAGTGACCTTGTTGGTTTCATAGTATAATTATTGGAATAAGAAAATTAATCAACTAAGCAAACAGTGAAAATCCTGATGAGACGGCTCAGAAGGAGCCGTCTCATCTGGATTTCTACTGTTTGCAAATGTGTGTCCGAATTTACCTGGTGTCTGAAGTAAGTGTTCAAAAATGTACTTACTTGCCGCGAAAATGGCTTCTGTTTCTGTCTCCAGACTCAGTAGATATGCGTTGTTTGAGGCACATGCAGCCTAAAACAATTAATAAAAAGTTTTCTCCAGCAGTTTAGAATAGTTTTCATGTAAAGTCGGATTGTGTGGCATCATGATTTATTACGCAACTTTTACTTGACTTTTGGTGGTTCTGATATTATTTGTTGTACAATAAAAGCATAATATGCAGTGGAAAATCCGGAATATAAATGATATACATTTATTTCATGCCTGATTTTAGTATAGTATGCAGTTATGCTGTTTGTAGTATAGTCCAAACTATTACCGTGAGGTGCCGTGGACGACTTGATGCACTATTGACCGAGGCCGAAGGCCGATCTGATGCACTATTGACCGAGGCAGAAGGCCGATTGCAATAGTGCATCAGGTCGTCCACGGTACCGATTGCACATGACTGGGGATGAAGCAGGTCAAAAGCAAGGCGTTGACGTTATTTTGAGCATGAAATTGTGTAGTTATTTAAGCTTTGTGTGGCATGCTGGAAAATGCCTGGACCGTATTTTGCATGAAATTATTAATTACCTTTTGTGCACAAACCCCCCTAACCGCCGATGGTTAAAACGATTTAGTGAGTGAGTTAAAGTGTAGACGCGATGATGACGTAACGTTGTCACACGTGCGCGACCAGGTCTTGCACGAACCCTTACAGAACCAGCACTGTTGTACCGGTTCATTTTAGAAATGAATTTAATTTTTGGAAAGGTTCATGGAATCATGAATACCTCTGGTCTCTTGCAAAGTAAGTGAAGCCCAAAGGGCTTCAGGTTAACTTTGCTGGAGACCCGAAGCATTCATGATTCCATGAATTTTCCAAAATCGAAATTATTGTTTATATTTACATTTACTAAAGATAACTAATATATGGAAATTATTTATAATTGAGGAGATAAAACAATATTGTATTCAATATTTAATCGTATTAACGATTTTGATGGAAAAGCAGAACAGCCTGTGTGAACACGGACAACCAATGCAGCAAACTAGAAGCTTGTTTTGCACGTGCAACTCAGGTGTGGCTCGCTGTCAATAACAAACCAGTGTCACATCTGGCGAATAAATTCGATGTTCGAAGCAAGTGAGCTTGGCAGGTGCCAATCAAATTTTGTGTCGATCGTGAGGATATGAACGGTTGCAAAATTATAAAGATTCATTAAAGGTTTGCTTTGAAAATGTAACATAATTATGATTCGTCTGTCTTGAGCAACAAAAATGATGGGCGATATCATTTACCGTAAAACCCGCCTTGAGCATGCCAAAAACTTGGTTTCTTTGATCTTTTGACAGACGTGCCTTCAGGAAATGCAAGCGTTTTGTAACAAATAAATTAACTTTTTATTATCAGTACTAAGCTGCAAATATTTTCTTGTCGATTATAAAGCTATTAATGAATTAGTGCCCATAGGAATCCTAACTATTGCCTTTTTTATTGGTGCCGAATCGAATAAAAATATTGTCCAACAAAAAGGACTGCGCTTCACACACATTTTGACAAGACCATGCATGATTTTTTTTAATTTTTTATAAAGTAAAAAGTGCGTTTCTAACGTTACATGCAAGGCAAGGAGAGCCTTCCAATAAGATCAATGAGTTTATCTTTGATTAAATTATGAGGTAAAGTAGTGTAAAGAGTAGAAAAATCATAAGTAGACAAACTGGTCGCATTGAAATCTATAGCTTTAAGTTTATCTATAATTTCACCTGAAATTTTAAAAGACCAAAATAGATTTTTACCGGATCTCTCATATACTGTTTCACAGTATTTGATAACAATTTTTTAACAGCTGTAAGACATGAGGTTAACAATTTAGAAAGTTCTGTTGTCGTACAAGAACTAGAATTAGCAATAAATCTTGCTTTAAAAGGTATTTTATGGAGTTAAGGTAACCAGTACAACGAAGGAACTTTGTCTAAGTTTTCTTGAGCTTTGACACCAAAATGTAGGGCTGTATGACAACCCCTCACATTAACAAAGAAGGCTGCAGTTTATAGGCATTGGTGTCAACAAGCTCACGTTTAAGAGTATAAATATAATACACTCGTCAAACAACTACAACATTGTTAGCAGCTTTATCTGCTGGAACCAAAACAAGTTTCTTTCTAAGGTTTGGTTTGCTGCCCCTATTATGTTTGGAGTTATTGTGCTTGGTACTTATATTGTCGTGTAACTTTTAGTGTCAATCATCTCGCTGAGGAAGAGGGGACAGGTGCTTGTTTTAATTGTGTTTTGGTGTCACAGGGGGTGTGCTCCCCTCTTTGCCAGTTTATTTCTGTTTTGTTATGGGAGGAACTTTATGATGCATCTTTCTGATGATAAGCAGGCTTGATGCTTTTAACACTACATCCAGATATTTGGACGATATTTAAACATTAATAATGTTTATTTTGACAACATGCTAAGTTAAATATACCCTTCAAAGCCCCAACTTAATAAAGCTTATACCTCTGATACCGAAGCCATGTTTTAAGATTTGCATTTTTCAATTTCTAATGATATCATTCTACCAAAATTTATGATAAACGTGACGACTTTGGTTTTGAAATTGTCAATTTCCCATTTTAGATGGTGATGTCCCCCGCTCTACATCCTATGGAGTCTATATCTTTCAACTCATTCGTTTTGCAAGCGCATCTAGACATATTGCTAACTTCAACACTCGCAATAAATTGTTAACTCAGAAGCTCTTAAACAAGGCTATCGGTATCCTAAACTTCACAAAACCTTTTCTTAATTTTATAGATGATACTATGATTTGATATATAAATTTTAAGATGGACTTAAATCTCGTTTGCGCCAAGGACGTTAGGAACCTGAATTATATGGGTTTTTTTGTTTGATTTGATTCTTTACATCCTATCAACAATCTTTCAGTTATATAGGGACGGGGCTTCCTGGGTTGAACCAGTACTAAGCTAGGATAAATGTGTCTTGCTCAAGGACCACAACGCAGTGACGCTGGTGAGGCTCAAACCTGCGGCCCTTTGGTCTCGAGTCAAGCACTCTACCATTGAGCCACTCCGCTCCCATGAATTATATGGTGACTTGGTGTATAAATTGAAAGAAAATTGTTGGCTCTAATAATTTTTCAGCACAGTTCATTAAAATAATTTCCATTATAAAAAAGATTGGCTATAAAATTAATGTATTGAAACAGACTGCATGCTTAGTGGTCAACCCAATCAAATTTGGCAATTTTGCTTTCCTCTTTAATTGCATGCCAGTTGATCGGACTTCAGACTCTATGACGGTTTCGACTAGTAGACTTATATATTGATGAGATGGTAGGGGCCTGATGCTTTGGCTGTTGTAAGGCCCACAGGCGTTTACCTGTTGGATTTCTTTTGCTCTGGCATTCAGTTTTATTTACTGTTGAGTCCTTATTTTTGCTCTATCTCCTTTTTATATATTTAATTATTAGTTCTAGGAAATAATGTTTTGAAAAGCTAAGGTCATTAATGCAAACCAAACATCTAAATTTCTTGATCCACATATGAACTAAGGGTGAGGTTGGCACGCCATGAAACCTGTTGAAGCCTTCCAGTGAAATATTTTTACTGACCGTTCCAAGGTGGTGTTTCTTTTGTGGATCATTAATGTTATTTCTGTCTTGGTTTTGTTATGCTTTCGTGCGCATCTGTTTATTGATGTATGTGGTCACCTGTTGCGAAAAGGGTGACCTCTTGGCTCTTGTTTGTGATGTCTAATTGTGAAGTTGTCACTTTCCATTGATATCATGGGTCAGGTGTTGTGCTTGATTGTATCGATTCCTGATCTTTGCCTTCTTTCTTACCTTGTGTAGGACAGTAGTTGGATTATTGTCTGAAATTATAGTAAGCAGTGCTCTTTATCCATCTTCCAATTCAGCTCCTGTGCCATCGTTGATGTATTAAACATGATTTAATAGGCACACTAGGAAGTTTGCAGCCGCACACTAGGAAGTTTGCAGCTTTGCGGCATACCTGTGTGAACACTGTAAGCTTTCTTGGTCGGAATTTGAAAATTCAAAAGAACTCAAAAACACTTTAGTATGAACAGCTAATGTGACAATCAATATTACAGATATCAATCTCTGGGAACCAAGAACAATACGCACAAGGTGAAGATTAAGTAAGTGTATGCTGCAAATTTAGAGCATATATGAGTCATATAAAAAAAAAAAAAAAAAAAAAAAAAAAGTTAAGGAAATCTCAGAAAACCATGCAACATAGGAACACCAAAGCAAACAATTATTTAATGTTTATTTATTTGTATAGATACATGTCCTTGGTTGAGAAAAATGTTTACTTTAGTTGGCCAGCACCAATATCTTTTTTGTGGCACAGTGTCAAGTAACCCAGGGGTCAAAGTCATTTTTCGCAAAAATGACTACAGAGTATTCCCTCAAAAACACATGAAAATTGTGTAAGTTTTCAAATTCCTTTGCTGTCACATAGCCTTAAACATCACATTTCGAAGATGAGAATGCCTTCATCAGTAACAAGTGCGTCTCCAGTCAGCGGCAAATTAGAACTAGCACCAGTTTCACATACTCTGAATACTGGTGACTTGGTGCTCAGGGATCAGCATCGTTATCTCCTGCAACACTGCATTGAGGGGCTGTGGATTTCTTGATGCCATTATTATACGTTGGACCCTCTGTCCAAAAATGTCGTAGACATTTTAAAATTGTAGACATGTCTGATGAGCGAACTAACCAGTCAATGCGCACAACATTGTTTATGCTGATTCTAGTGAGGTGAGTTCTGGCATTGTCATCCTAGGCCTTGTGCTGCCACTGGTTTTCGTACAGAAAGGCAGGACAACAGGCCTCAACACCCTATCCATGTACACTTGACTGATCAAGTGCCCATCTATAACCACCAGATCTGTCGTCGTAGGTTGTAAACATCTCCATCTCCCAAGGGTCCTGGCGAACGTTAATGCATGAAAACCTATGTTTGCTATGTAAATTGAATTTTTGCGAAAAATGGAGTGAAGACCAGTCAACTTTGACATGGATTTACTAAGCTGCTACAGGTGCTACAGACCCAGATAAAGCGTCATTATAAAGACAAATGGTCGTATTATACTATTGTGAAATTTAAAAGTCTTTAAATGTTTTAGATCTTTTGTCACAGCCCCTCAAACACAATTTCCTTAACTTGTTTTGTTGAGTATAGTTTATTATGTTTTAAGGTCTAAATAGGCCAAAACGACCCTTTCCCATTGTAGCCAGACAAGTGTTTCAGTGAGTTGTGAAGCACAGACGACACACAAGCCATTATTTTTACAATTTTGATTTGTTGGTGATAGTTTCCTGTTTTAATGTGCATTTCAACACTATAATGAATACTTTGTTTCGCCTCTCCCTTTAACAAAATTCTTTCAGATGGTGCAACATTTTCATTTACCTTTGCGTTAGCCCAATTCTTTGTTGTACTGTCCTCTAAGTAGCAATGTCCATTATACTCTAGCCAGTTATTATCACACAACTGTACTACTTCACCTGAAATTAAAAGCTAAGCCTTATATCTCCTTGTTATCTGTCTTCCGGTTGACAATGGACACGTGCAAACAATCCATCCGGAATGCTGTATCTAAGTCAATCCAACAAATAATCTCAGACCAATATCTGCCCACCAGTTAAATGCCATTTAAATTGTGTTTCTCTGGCAGGCCGATAGTGGGCTACTTATATCTTACTGTGAAATGCCATTTGAATGGGGCCAATAGTGGGCCAATAGTGATCTATTCCTATATTCTTACTGGGAGTAGCACGTATTTGAGATACTCACCTAGACGTGATATTATCCTGCACAATTATCCTATCCAATTGGGTCAATGAAACGGTCCTGATCATGCGTACACAATTGCAGAAGTATGTATTGACAGCATGTGCTGAAATGACATGAAACAATCCTAACCTAGATCTTGTCAATACACGTAGCTCATTAGGCAACGATCGCTCACCCAAGAGCTAGCATAATGTTTGGAGACACCATATTTTACAATGCTCAAAGGCAGGTAACTTTGAACTTGAAACAGCGATCAGGCCAGATTTCAAACACAAGATATTATGCCAGTTCTGCTTATCTGCAAGCATTAAAAAGATATGAATAAAAATGGCCAAGAAAAGTGGTGGGCACATTTATCTTTAGACCATCAAGGGCAGCTAACTCCATAGTCAGTGGTGGGAACAGATCAAAATTCAAACTCACCCAAGCTTTGATGCATGGCCTTGTTACCTATAAGAATGAAGATCAAGTCAAAAATGAAGGTGCGAGAGTGGCAACAACACCAACCACTAAGTTAGCTGCTATTGGGCATATGAAAAACCAATATATAGTGTATTGCCGAATTTCGAACTCATCCAAGATTTTATAGCTGTCCTCGTTACCTGCAAGAATAAAGATCATCTAATTATAAATGAAGGCGCTAGAGTGCTCACAACATCATGCATTGATTTTTCATATAATAAAGGACAGCTAACTTAGTAGTTGATGATGGGATCTGGCAGAAATTCAAGCTATCCCAGGCTTTTGTTGTTGTCCTTCTTATCTGCAAGGATGATGAAGATCCATCAAAAACTGAACCCACTAGAGTCCGCACAATATTTTTCCCATTATAAGTCAAGGGAATTATTCCAGATGCTCAAGGCATCTAACTCCACAGACTCAATTTGGATCTTGCCGAATTTGGAACCCATTCAGAATTGTATAGCTGTCCTTTTTATCTGCAAGAATGAAGCCAATCCAACCATCACTGAAGGTGAAAGAGTGATCACAACATTATTCAGTACATTTTCAAATGCTCAAGGGTAGCTAACTTAGTAGTTTATGATGGGATCTGGCAGACATTCAAGCTCATCCAAGCTTAAATGGTTGTTTTTGTTAACTGCAAGAATGATGAATATCCATCCAAATATGAAAGCACTAGAGTGCTCACAGCATTTCTTCCATTATCATTATAAGTTTATGGGGATATTTCCAGAGGCTCAAGGGCCGCTAACTATGCAGTCCCTTATTGGATTTTGCTGAATTTCGAATCCGTCCGAGACTTAATGGTTGTACTCAATACCCACAAGAATAAAGATGATTCAAACAAAAATGTAGGAGTTAGAGTGCTCAGAAGTATTCCCCCATTATAACCCTATTGGAGCTATCTGTTGCCATGGAAACCAGAGTTCTGATTCGATCTCGCTTAAAACCTAACGCAGCCTTTTCCCTACCCCAAATATGCTCCAGATAAAATGGGCCACTTGCTTTCATAGATATTCATATTGAAAGTGTGAATGGACGCCGCCAGCTCGATTCCAATCCTATAAGCTCCCCCAGAGCCTTCATCACAGCTGAGCCAATAAATGCATATACAAAAGTTGGTGAAATTCTGTCCATTTGTTTTCCAGTTACCTAGCGGAAACAAATTTTTACATAAATCAAGGACGATGACTCTGTTACAAATATGCAAAAAATGACCCGTAACATTACCCGCTAAGATCTTGTCAATATAAATGCATATACAAAAAATGGTCAAATTCTGTCCATTTGTTCTCCAGATATTTAGCGAAAACGAAATTATGTGTGGTGCTTGATTGTATCAAATCCTGATCTTTGCCCCCTTTCTTTCACATGTGATATCCTGGGTCAGGTGTGGTACTTTATTGTATCGATTCCTGATATTTGTCACCTTTCTTACTTTAAATCAATGACCATAACTCTGTTCTTATTCAGCGAAAAATGACAGGTAACAATCCCAACCTAGATCTTGTCAATATCAATGCACATACAAAATTTGGTCAAATTCTATCAATTAGTTCTCAAAATATTAAGCGAATGAAATTCTGACATCAGCCAAAGGCCATAATTCTGTAAACTAATGTGCGAAAATGATGTACAACAATCCCAAGCTTGATCTTGTCAATATCCATGCATATTCAACATTTGGTAAAATTCTATCATGTCGCTCTCAAGATATTGAACGGATACGAAATTATGACGGATGGAATGATGGCATGACGGATAGACAGAATGACAGACAATCTAGTACAGCCCATTTTTTCAAAGCTTAGCTATAATGACAGCAAACATTGTTCTAGCTGAGTGTGTTCCGGGTCTATTGGTCGAATTCTCACTTTTTTTCATAAATTACGTTGTTCAAACCAAAGGGCTTGTTTCATGTTTTTGAGAGGAAAATATACTATCCAATACTTAAAAAGACAAGATCACCATTGGGAATTTATAACCAGTCGTATCTCTGGGTGTTCATAACACACAAGTCAGAGATCCAGTCACACACAAGGAGCAACGGCAAATTAAATGTCCTGATTTGGTCAGAAGTTCACCCTTGAATCTCCCATACATATTGTTACAATAAGAATGGGACTACTCACTGTGTACTTTAAGGGGTCACATGAATGATTATTTATTTCTATCCCTGAAGGTTGTTTAAATCTTAACAAACGGCGGAGACCCTAATGCAATGCAGCAATATACTGCATTTCATCTTGCTCTTCACTGTTTGTCAAAGTACCCTTAAGGGAAGCGTTAAGAGATAAGATAAAACAACCACTCTTATGCTTCTCTTACACTATTCCGTATTAACGGCGAATCTCACAAAAAAAATATTTGCGTATATTTGTGTATCAAAAATAGTAAGTGAGTATGATCAGGAAATACCACAATCACAAACCGCAGACAACCCCACGGCACCGCGAGGGAGAGCCGCTCAACCACCACGAGACACCAGGAAGACAAATCAAGCAAAGCAACCAGCTCTCTCTTCCCCATCAAGATGATTGCAATACTAGAATGGACATAAAGTAAACTACAACAAAACATATAACATTACAGACTCCCACAATGGGAGTACACTGTAAATGCGGGTGTTTTGAATCCAAACACGTTAGAAAACATCTTCTTGTTACACTTTGAAAACACGTGTAAGTGTTTTGACAAAACACTGGTGTTTTAATCTTAAACGTCTGTGTTTTGACAAAACACGTGTGTAACGTGTTTTGTTTGAAAACGCTAACACGTGTTTTGGGCCCTGTTACACTTTGAAAACACAAAAACACGTTTTCAAATCAAGTTGTTTTATTTCAAAAATGAAAATACTAAAAATAATGCAACATATTTACTCTGAATAGTTCGTCCTTTAAGAATGTCACAAATGCGAAACTGAAAGAAAAATACTTTCAGTACAATGCAAATTTACGATGGAAGTATCAGCTGAATATAATGACTCAAAATGCAAACTCTTCGTGAAGGCTCCTGAAGCTGGTTTGAATGGCGGGCAAAATGAACGAACTCACAGTTCAGACGCTTGACTTAGTATTCGAGACATATAAATCAAGCGTCTGGATTGAAATGATTAACGCCCTGCGGTTTTTAATTATTTTTTTTTTTACAAACTTAATCAGATATTTCAGAAATGAATTGATTTTCTCTCTGTTGAAATGTGACAGGCTAAAATTCTGGGGGTGGGATCAAACTAAAATCTAAAAAATATCTCCGATCACGTGACTTCATTGTGACGTTACGTGTTTTCATGCGCAACACCATGAAAACAGGCACCGTTTTGAAAACTTAGAAAAAAAATAGACATCTAGTCTCCAAATTGTCACTTCGTAAAAGACTGGTAATTCTCTCAGTTCTCATCAAAACCCGTCCCGGAGCATTTTAATCTGCAAATCACAACGATTCGCAAGCCCAAACCCGGGTGTTGATCTACAAGACTGGCCAGGTCACCAAAGCCCATCAACCACATTCGTTATGATCATTTTACTTGCCTATCAAGAAATGTTTATAAATCCCGCCAATTTAACGCAACTCAGTTATGCTTCACGTCCATAGAATGGAAGCATATAAGGTGTAAAATACCTTGAGATCTAGCTAGGTGTTTTGCGCAAAACTTAGGCCTGCAATGTACGACGTGTATGTGTGACGTTTCTGTAAGGTATCATTGGCGTTTGCCTGACGAATGTGCAGCGTACAATGCGATGCCGTGACGCAGCTGCTGTGATAGCACGGCGATTAATTCTTATGTGTGGCGTATCTACTGCACTCTTGTGGCGTACCCCCTGCGTTCAAATATCCTGTACACACTGCACTGCTGTAATTCTTAGTCCAGGTCCAATTGCTTGCTGATACCAAGTGTTCTGCTCGGCTAAGCTTGGTCTGATTATGTGTAGAAATTCATCAAACATTGCAGGCTCCATATGCAAGAATTTTCTGAAGGAGTCGTCGTCTTCCAGTCGCAATTCTTTTCCACAAGCCGAAAGTCTAGAACATACTGAAATCTTCTTTTGGCATCTAGCCAAGGCCTGACCAATCACCTCCGAGTTTTTCGCCCACCACCTGAACCCTGAACAATGTTTTTCTTAGGCCTCAGTCGTGTATCATGCCTTCTTTGTCTTTCAGTCTGGAGCAAACACTACAACAACCCCATGACAGCTATTTTCAATTCAGGTTCTTTTGCGTCCATGATTTTGAAAGAATGTGGCGATTTGCTTGCGATCGTCGCATTGACGTGGTGGTTGCTCATGCAAAGCAGAAACGCCAACTATCGCAAGGTACGTCTTCCATACGCTGTTCGTAAGCAGTATATACTATACACCACGATACGTCATTCAATCGCTGTTGCGTATCAAGCGATCACGCTACGATTATACTATGTTCATGCTGCGCTACTTTCGTTCTTACGGCGTACGTGTGACTAATTTATGGCGAATCGATCCAGGCTGCTACCAACATGTAGCGATTTTTTAAACGGTTTAAAAAAAATCGCTGAGGCTTTGCGAACCCTCGCGAAATGAGGTGATCATGCAGCGTAAAAGCTGCGTAAGATTTCAATGCTGTGGCGTTGCCATTGCGTTCTTTGCTATTACAGTGCTGTACGTTCGCAAGTCGATTCGTAAATGTGTAAGAGCAGTATTAGAGACAAAACCCGGTGTGCATTAATCACACTGGTCAATATAAAAGCACTGGTGCTTGCTACAACGAGCTGGTGGTGGCAATTTTCCGCACTGGTGCTTGCGTAAAAGGTAAAAATATCTATACCTGTTGACTTTATGATTTATTTATAAGCTTGCATTTATTTATTTGTGATGACACCTGGCGCACAGACCAACGGTAGCATTGCAGTTTGTGGCTCTGCCAAGCAATTGGTGATTTAATTCATGGTTTGGATGGCAAATCCAGCACCGTTCTGGAGTTTTGCCACGGCAGGTGCTTCTTTCTAGTAAAACAGCCTAAATTAAGGGGAATATGCATGTCTAAGCACAGCTGTTATCATGTTTACATGTAATAACATCCAAAAAACGTTTACCACTTTGTTTTTGTCTTGGTAAACTAGCTGAAGTTTTATTGAGGAATTTTATTACAACGTACTGGGAGCATTTTTGACGCATTGATACAACGCACTGATTGTTGCCTACACTTTGACTAAGCGGTTAACCAGTACTTCGTGCACATACTTTCGCTTGAACACATTTAACCCATATAATACGTCTAGTGTAATTTTGTATGGCATATGCAACAGTGCAGTCCCTGATCAGGGTCTCCACTTTTTGCTTACTTTTTGCTTTCAGAATATATATTAACTTTGTTCAAAAGTGAAAAATATCACCCAACAACCCTTAAAACGTAAACCAACTGGTCCAATTGATAAGAATAGGAAAGTTTATTCGGGTTAATGGAATTTGAGCCAAATAGACTTTCCTACCCATGTCAATTGGACAAGTTGTTTGGTGGTATTTTTATTATCTTTATTCAAATTGAAATATAACAAACATCCTCTCAACAAACAGTACATACCCTGATCAAACGCCACATTTGAATCTGGGTCTGCACTGTTCGACTATGTTGCATAAAGAGAAAGGTAGACTTTTGGTTCAAAGTTAGTAAGGGTGCAAAGATCAGAAATCAATACAATAAAGTACAACACCTGACCCAGGATACCAATGGGAAAGTAACAAACTCACAGCTAGACTCCAGCAGGTGACCACAAGGCACATATAAATAGACGCATACAAATGCATAGCAAACACAAGACAGAAAAAAAACATAATAGATCCACAAAAGAAGTACCGCCTTGGAAACTAAGACTATTTTGCCAACCGCCCGCCAGATAACTGTATGAGACCACATGGTAAATCTATGCGCAACTATGTAAGCCATGTGTATCAACTACCATTCTATGTACATGTATGTGCCAGAGATATTCAAAAGTGCATCAGAAAAAACAAGTGAGTGCGACCAGAAAAAGACCACAGATCAACACAAATCACCGAGAGGATGGAACACAGAAAGCAGACCCCTGTGTGACAGCAGGAATACACTTAAAGCAAAGTACACAGCTCGCTCTTCCTCATCTAGATGATTGCAACACTATAAAGGACACAAAGAGTTACACCACAAAATAAGAACTCCAAATACAATGGGAACAGTAACAAACAAATCTACATTAGAATATAAGACTATCATGAGTGTGAGGGTAGAATAGAAAAATCCGTCCCGAGGATCGCCGTTTGGCATCACGAGGCTTGCCGAGTGATGACAAAGATGATCCTGAGGGATTGATTTTTCTTTCCTACCCTCACACGAATAATGGATTTTTTTTCTTGCTCCTTTCTCAGGCTGTTCTGTGATATGATCTAACGGTCGGTTATATGTCACGTAACCATGCCTTTCCATAATTCGTGATAAAAACTTCTTTTTCAATATTATAAGAATCTATAATGAGTGTGAGGGTAAGATAGAAAAATCCGTCCCGAGGATCACCGTTTGGCATCACGAGGCTTGCCGAGTGATGACAAACGGTCATCCCGAGGGACGGATTTTTCTATCCTACCCTCACCCGAATAATGGATTTTCTTTCTGCTCGTAATTGTTTTAATTTATTTATTTTTTAATTATTTTATTTTTTATTTATTTTTTAATGCATCTATCTATTAATTTATTTATCTATTTTAAAATAAGCTTCAAGAAGTACCTGAATACGCTAAGATGCAATTTCTTTGGTAAGATAGCATGGGTAAGATCAGATTTTCTATCCCAGTATAAAATGTAAGATATCCTTATCCGGTCTGCAAAAATAATGTTTTCCTTATCGAAAAACGCCAGGTATAAAATGGTACTTTTAGACGAGTAACTCAGTCAACATCTACAAGCCAACCACCATCAGCGCACCATTGAAAGGCCATTTGAACAATTTGGTCTGACACTGTAAGCTGGCTGGGAAGTGATTGGTCTGGTTCCCTCCCCTAGATCTACATTGAGACGATAACAGTGCACGAGTTTAGGAAGTGATACAAAGCTTACATTGAATTGTTGGGTGTGTCCAATTCCCGTTTACTGTACAAGTGGAACAAAGTTCGTCACCACCAATATTCACAAATCCTGAAAGACACTCATAACATACGTCATATCCGGGAGTAGTGATATCTAGTTTGCGTGCATTCGAAATTTCAGCTGGTTGTGTGCAACCTGAAAGAAATAGAAACACGATATCTTAATTATACTGATATCACTATAGCTTACTCCTTGGCCCAGTTCATGACAGGCCTACTAGGGCGCACAGTTGGACCTTTTGCTGGATACCGGCTCAGTAATGTGATTGTAGGGTTATCCAGTGGAACCATATGAGCCGCGACATGATATTTCCAACAATATGGCATTTTGACATGAATAGACTCAGACGAGCCGGTGCAGCCTCGCTTTAAGCTTAGAAACTCAAAATGATGTACGGACAGTAGATTAACACTCATAGAATATTCAAGCGGCTAGCAAATGCTCTGATCAGACTGTGCGTATGCGCAGGCTGATCTATGGCTTTGCTGGTCGCACATACCACATTGTTGGAAATCTCATGTCGCTGCTCATATGATAAATATTGAACCGAATTTCCTCATCCGATCAGTGAAGGACACAGACACGGACATGAATGCAGAAACTAAGCCTGTTTGCGGGTCACCTACGATAGAAAAGCTACAAGTTGGCATGTGCGCTAATACAAGACTAAGATCAGCCTGTAAATAGGCGCAGTCTTATCAGAGTCTTCAACGGGCGCCCTATGGGGTAGCCAAGGGTCCGACGTGTCTTATTTTGTTTTTTTCAGGCGGAAAACTAGCTCTGATCAGACAGCATATAAGACTGATTGAATCTTCACTGAACGCACCTTATGTAAGTAATTGATAATATGATTGTAATGTGCACTAGCCGTGGTAAACGTACATTTAGGTGATAACTGTATTCAAAACTTTCATTTGGGGAGGTATATCGTCGGATATACGCTCGGAAATTTAGTTTTACGGCGACGCGCGAGCGAAGCCGTAAAACGTGATTTCCGAACGTATATCCGACGATATACCTCCCCAAATGACAATTTTGAATATGGTTATCCCCATTCTAATGCACTTCTGCAGTTTGATCTCAAATTGGAGCGTTGTAGACCGCATAAAGCCGCACGTCACCCAACGAAAGGTGACGTAATTGATGACGTCAAACTATTTCCGACAGTATATTGCAGGATATACTGTCGCAAATTTTTGACGTTATCCAATCAGACATAGCGTTACAAACGTAAGTGCGTTATAATAATAAGTATCCGCCTGAAGGAATATGTGGAAAGCTATTTGGACAGACTCACAGAGTGATTATAGTGCACACCTGCGGATTGTGCGAAAGTTCGAAACCAAAAAGTAAGTTAGTATAATCAAGTAATACCAAAATCACATACTGCAGACCAACCCACTGCATAGCGAGGAAGAGCCACAGAATATTTATAGTAACAATACACCTGTAAGACAATAATAGCAAAACAACCCGCTTTCTCTTCCTCTTCAAGATGATTATAAAACTAAAATGAACACAAAGTAATGCAAGTCTTTAAAATATTGTTGTTATTAATAATTTCGATTTGTATATTTTTCACTTTAACATAGATTTTTTGATTTTCGGCAGATTTCTACGTTTAAAATTCTCTTGGTGGCCTCGTCGACGTCTTGCATACCAGTGGCTAGACAATGTTATTATGAATAAGTATGCAAAATGTAATCCAAATATACCAGGTTCAAAAGTTATGAGCATTTTCAGGAACTGCCCATGACCGGCCGAATTAATGCTCAGCTAAGCCTCATCCATCAAAAACAGCTGTTGTGCTTGCCTGTGGTTAGTCAATGTCGACATGCATACGTATGCAAAATTTGATCAAAATATACCATGTGGTTAAAGACTCATGAGCATTTTCATCTTACTGTTAACGGACGGACGGACAGACAGATAGACTCACGGTGATTATAATGCGCACCTGCGGGTCGTAAATTAATAGTAAAAAATGAGCCGTGGCAAGGAATTTCCAACAATGTGATATGTGCGACCAGCAAAACCTCAGATCAGCCTGCGCATACGCGCAGTCTGATCAGAGCCTTTGCAAGTCGCTTGAATATTCTTTGACTGTTAAGCTACTGACTGAACAGTATTTGGAGTTTCTCAGCTTAAAATGAGGCTGCACAAGCTCGTCTGAGTCTACACTTGTCAAAATGCCACATTGTTGGAAATCACATGTCACGGCTCAAATGGTAACTGCTTACATTTAATCGTTGTATCAGTCCACGTCCCGTTTATGGTACAACTGGAGCATGATTCATCACCGCCAACATTCTCAAATCCGGCGAGGCACTCATAGCATACGTCATGTCCGCCTGTTGTTATATTCTTTGTATATGTATTTGGAACATCAGCTGGCTGGGTACAACCTGAAACGATTCACAACAAAACCATTTGGTAAGCCCTTCAACTCTTTGCATACTGGGTAATTTTTCATGATTTTTTTCGTGTGCAGATTTTTTTCTCAAAATCAAATTTAATTTTTCCAAACATTCTATCAGGAATGCCATCAAAGCGTCAAAGAGTTTGGGTCCTGATAAGGCCTGATCTGGTCCCAACACTATTTACAAAGATTATCAGCAGACGAAACTAGTAGGCAAAGAACTGCCAGTGGTGTCTGCTAATTTACTTTCTGGTGGTATTTCCTTAAAGACACTTTTCGAAAACTTAATCTTTCAACAAAATCCGCAGAGGAGAGAAAAAAAACCTCTAGAAAAGTGATTATTGGTGTCTGCTGCAGTTGAGAATGGTATGCGTATGCACAGCAATTGGCAGTATGACCATAACAACAATTTGAGGCGTTGCCAAGCAAAGTTCGGATAAGCCTGGGCATTATCCATCCAGTCTGCTCATTGCCTTTCCTGTGTATTCAACTGGTTGCTAGCCAGGGATCCATGCTTTTATCATTGTGCTGAGCCAAGACACTTATCAGACTTGGTGGGTGTCCAGGACAATCTGAATTATTGCTTGGTGCTTTGTTTTTATTCTTTGGCTTGCTTCTTTTCGTCCCAGTCAAAAATATTTCAGTCATGTCGGGACGGTCTTCCTGGGTTGAACCAACACTAATATACAAGCAGCAGATAAAGTGTCTTGTTCAAGGACACAACACAGTGACTCCGCCTGCGGTGAATCTCGAAATAGCAACCCTTCGATCCCCAGTGTAATGTTCTACCAACATTACCACTACGCTCCTCCGCTCATCGCTTGGTGCGAATTCAAATTATTTCTTATGTCATTAACTGACTTAAGCTGCTCCTCTCATATTACAGGTCAGCTTTAAAACGTATTTGTGCCAGCACCTGAGATTTTGGTCATAATCGCTTTGTCGAGTAACGACTTATGCGCTGGGTCATTATGTAATGTGTCTGCAGCTTAGATACATTGTATCGAATTGAATGATAACTAGATTTTTAGCGATTTTAACTAGATTTTTAGCGACGTCAAATACGCCGCCAATGACTACCATTAGTATTCCCGGGTCAACCTTGCAACAACAAAGCAACCAAAAATATACAAGGATATAACTACAACAATACTTGAGGTAGTATATTCGTGCAGTATTTGAATCTTTAAGCCCAAAGTCAATGATAATTTCAGAATCTTGACCACTGGTGTATCAAACAGTCAGAATGCCCTCCCAATTAATAAATCCGAAGATATAAGCACGTCTATAACTACTTCAGATTATTAAAAACACAAGAAGATAAAAAGAAACTGATGTGAAACGCGTATGCAATACAGTGTTGCCCTGAAGAATTTCCCCCCCACACACAACTATTCTACTTTAGAATGGTCTTTCTCCTTCTGCGGTCGCTTCCCAGACCCGCGCGGATTTTAAGGCCCTCCTCAATTAGGTAAAACGCAATCTTGTGCACAATGTGATGACCTGATTGCTTTCGAACTGAGAGCATGGGACAAGTACGTGTCTTTTTCAATAGAAACAGAACCACAGAGAAAGAGAAGCAGAGAGGATCGATCCTTACGGGCCTCAAGAGATGGCCACTAAAGCTCATCAAGCAATTCGCCGACACAACTTGTGTTTCGACATCTCCTACAGGTACAGCTTGCTGTCGTCCTCTGAAAATTTTCAATTTGGTTAGTAAGGACTCCAAATTGGTGTTGCATATGCCAGTTAAGGACAAATTTGTGGATCCCTTTTGTTGTTTATGTTACGTGTCTTTCATGCTTTCTTGCCTGTTAAGTGCAGTCTAGTGTTCACCTGCTGGGAAAGGGCTAACCTCTTGGCTCTCTTGTATGTAATGTTTTCTTGTGTTTTTGTCACTTTCCAATGTGGTGTCCTGAGTCGGGTGTGGTACTTGATTGTATCGATTCCTGATATTTGCCTTCTTCCTTACTTTGTATGCATCTTCCTTCGTACTCCTAGGTACAAAACCAATATTACTGCAAACGAAACAATTCGTCATAGTGCGTTGACCCCAATCTATATTATCAGAGATGGTTATACCGAGCTATTTGCTGACTGAACATTTTCCCAGGTTTGACTGTGTATATAAGGAATAATCAAGTGACGTTGTCACTTTCACATTGGTATGCTGTGTCATGTGTGGTGCTTGATTGTATCGACTCCTGGTCATTGTCCTCTTTCTTACTTTACTTGTGAAGTTGGTGACGAGTAAATCTTCAAGAGTGACATTTGACTACAGTAAAACATGTCTAAAACGGCCACTCTAAAAAAGATCAAAAGTTGATTTTCAAGACCAAGTATCGCTTAATGCACGTCAAAAGTATTGCAGTTTGCTCCAAGGCGAGCACACTGCAATTCTTTCGACCTTCATTAAGCTACCATTTGTCATTAAGATCTTTGTCTTGTCTATTTTGAGTGGCGGCTTAAGGCAGGTTTAACTTTACATTAAATTTCACTTGCCAGAATGCGATAATGCGGTATTACATAATGGTTTGTAGCTGATTGGTTAGATAAAACAATCTTCCGGAGCATAAATCCACTATTCTTTGGAAAGTATACTCTGTACCCACTCAATCTATACATTGGAACATCTTATCTTCATTACATTATACTTTATGTATAGGTTATAGATCATTTATTACAATTATAAAGGAATTAGGTGGGAACGAGCGCATGAGTAAGCCACTTAATTCCTTTATAATTGCAATATATGATCTATGACTTACTTAGAGTGTTCTATCCCCTTTCCTGACTACTCCTATGGAAATGGTCGCATTGATCACTCACGGATTTACTTAATAGATATTACAAATATTGACAAAATACGTGATTAAGTTGGCAAAAAAAAATACATTTCTGTGCAATCTGATTGGTTGTGAATCACTTGAAGGGGCGGAGTAAACTATAAGGAAACTTTCATTGGTCTATAAAGGATAAACTATAAACAATAATGTATTTAAAAAACGACACCAGCATCTACTCACACCTCAGTGACACGGGAGTCCAGGACCCAACTGACGTACACGTTGAGCAAGAAGCATTGAGATTGAGGAAGTTGTAGTTTCCCGAGCATTCGTAACATATCTTAGAATCAACTGTATGTAGATTGCCTAGAATATTGGCATTCGGAATCGTGCTAGGCGAATAACAACCTGAAATACACCAAACGGAGGCATCTCCATTTTATTAGGAACATAATAATTCACATAATCTAATAGGAGCGATCTTGAATTGATGAATCTATCAAGCAAGTTGAGGAAAAGGACTAAAATGAGAGGCTTAGCCGAGCATTTTGATCCTACACTAGTGGACCTGACAAGGATTCCCCATAAAAATGGCCAGGCGAAAGTGATTTTTTTCGTGGAAAATGTAGTAGGTTCAGCCCTCGAATAATCCGCAAAAAGCCTTTTCTCATTGGACATGTATCGATTAAAACTATGAGCTGAAAACTCTGTTTTTGCTATTGAACATATAGGAAATAGAAAAAAGTGTTTTTGAAGTGCCCCCTTTGACCAAGCTCATCCTTTTGCATACAGTTGTAATTCTGCATTACACACATCATATTATAATGGCATGCTTGGTCAGAGGGGGAAAGGCTGTCAAAATGCTCAAAAACATTTTTTTATAAAATCTCATTTGTCGCTTATTGTGCACAAACATGTAGCTTAATAATCCATTTGCAGTGGCATGTATACAGTATCTAGTTATGATACACCTCAGTGAACAGGTTAGACTGATTGAACAAGAAAAAGAAGGGTGTAAGTGATTTACAGGTAATTGTCAAAAGCTATGGACAGTGCACTTATTTACCAAAAACAAAGACATCTACAAAAATGCAGATGTTAATTTGTCACAGGCTCTCAAAATTTGGGCAGATTGAATAGGAGACCGTCCAGGGTCCTTTCTGTGTTCTATGTACAAACGTGAAAGTTCATTTATATAATTATTCATTGTGGGTGAAGCTTAGCATGAATATTCATGAAGGAAAGGGTTTAGCATCAAATCTGATTTGTAAGATGTCCAAATGTTATACAATGGAAGTGCAATATGCACAAACACAATAAAAAATATTAATTACCTAATGTAATAAAAATACTAACTCAATCCACGATCCCATGTTATAATTAAGCGGGTTTTCGCGTTAGACGTCAAATATTTTTTTTTTGATTTAAATTTTATAGTAGCTGTGAAAATCTGTGAGAATCATGTTGAAACCTTCCACCTATGTACAATAAAATAGTATTCAATTCCATCACTATTATGGCAACAGAAAGAATGGTTGGTTCTAATGGACAAATATATGTTAACACAAATGTTAAAGCAAGCTTACCCTCTATTTGACAAGTTGGTGTGTGGCCTGTGACGTTACATATTTCTATACCACTGCATGAACTGCAATATTCATACCCCACCTGAAACAACAGCATCAATATTAAGAGAAATATATTCTCCAAAAAATTTATTAACATGAAACAAAATTATGCTTTTTGCTGGTTGGTCGATAACGGCCCGCTTTTGTATGTGACTGGGTAGTTATTTTAGGTATTGATTTGTAGTTTGTAAGCGCTATATTGAATGTCTAAGATGCTGAACATTTATCATAGTGAATAATTATATTTAATATACTACATTCCTGGCCATTTTTAATTTTAATTTTCAATTAAAGTCACGATTTGACGCCTGGTCTACATTTAACAAAAAAAAATAATTTTTGCCTTATTTTCTACATCAGTATTCAATAACAATAAAAGAAATCAAGTCACCCTTTAGTATTTATATATTAGAGATCTTGCACTTCGCCAAAACATGCCTAATTTGCCCTTTTCTCAAAAAAGTATAAAAACAGTGGTAGTGATGAAGGCAGTTATATTTATGCTAAAAGGAGCCGCCTTGTTGTAGTGGATAACCGCTCACCATGTACACCAGTACCCCGGGATCCAATTTAGGTTACCTTGCATTCCCAGGACAATCTTTCATGGCTGTTTAATTGTTCATTGGGACCTTCTGAATGTGAAATGAAGTTTGGGAATGTAACTATGTACAACATTTTTGGGCAAACCTGGCTACGTTTTTGCTGAGATATAACATAACAATGCATTTTAGCTTAAAGTATGTTACTTTTGGTATCACGGAAAGAGCACATTGTATAGAAACCCAGGTCAAAAATTTCATTATATTGCTCGGAAAATATTTTATATTTAAAAACAAATGCCTTAAAACTCAACCAACAATATCACATTTTAAAGTGTACCTTAGTCAAAGAATAAATGTTGAAAAGCATATCTATTTTATAAAAAATAGACTTGCCCAATTCGACACAGAATGGGTGAATCTTAAACCATTAATAGAGGACAATGCATAAACAAGAAAGGCGACCATCTATCTCTCTCTCTCTCTCTCTCTCTCTCTCTCTCTCTCTCTCTCTCTCTCTCTCTACCTCTTCCCCCCCCCCCCATTTTCTCATAAGTTGTTTCTGAGTCCACCTTGTAAAACATATAGAGCTTTGATAAGCGAATATCAACTAGTCATACATTGTTTTTACTAAAACGTGACAAAATGTATAACTCTGCAATGGAAAATAAGGCATGTATAAAATCTGTCTCAGAATTGTTCAATACCTCCTTTTCTTGCTGATACAATGCACACTGAAGTAGCTTATCTATCAATACATTCATTTGGGAGAGGAGACAATACATATTGAGAACGCATCTTGTCATGTTTTTATTGATAATGTGACACTTAAAGATTCATATTTTGTAGTATGACTAACTTATACATGTACCTGTGTATTGTAAAATGTATTGTGTTTGTATATGTTGTATGATGTTGTTTCTGAAATAAAACAATTAATTACAAAAAAAAAATTAAAAAAATGAAGTTTTCCAAAACGATATTTGAGTATGTGCTATGTAAAAATACATGGTATATCACCACAGAGTAGAACGTTAAGATTAGGTTGACAGATGTCTGACACTGAGTTTATTAAATCTCGTCTAAGGTCTGTGAACTGATGACATACAAATAAGAAATGATGAGTATCTTCTTTATCACCACAAGTACAATAGGGACTATTTACTATATTTTTGAATGCAGGTATTGACGAAGAGATGCAGTCCTCCCGTCAACACCTGCATTCAAAAATGTAGTTGATAGTCCATATTGTACTAATTACTAACTTTTGATCAAAATAAGCAGACATTTAAAGCAGTACAAGAATTTATTATTAAGTCAAACGTTTTGAACATACATATTAATGCTTCAATAATGCATTGCATTTGTTTGAAACATCCCACATATCTCAATGTTCTCAACAATAGCATATTATCCAAAAACTGGTATATTCACAATTTATTGGTTTGACGACTATTCTGCTAGCTGGGTACACAGAGGCAACGACCATACCCTCCCCCATAGAATTGATTATCTCCAAACCCCGTGGAGACAACAAGGATAACTGTAATTTGTAAAATATTCATTCTCCTTTTCAAAAGTCAAAATTCATACTTTGTATTAAACAGCAGCTTTGACATTTTAATATATACAGTTAAACCTGGTTAATTCCAGTTCGAATTATCGAGTTTTTTTTGTATTGATTATACATACTAATGTGAATTCAAGTCATACGTTAATTGTATTTCTAATATTGAATAGCTGGGAAACATATTTACAAAAATCAATATACTTTCTTCTGAATCCCTTTTTTTGTATCTCGAAATGATCTGTATGTGAACTTATTGTATTATATGTACACATGTTCTTATACAAAAATAAAATAAAGTTTAAACTAAATGATGTAAAAAATTTGCTTTACTGATAAAAAAAACGTATCCCACTCCCTTCCACATCCAGACCCTCATGCTTTCACCACGCATTTACCTAGACTTAATAAGATTCCTCGAGTAATTATTATTTGAGTTATCGAGAGACGGCTACAATGTGAAAAACTCAATCTTACCATAACAAGAAAAGAATAACATGTTATAAGGGCGGACTGTAGACTTTATGATTGATAGAAGGTATTAAAGCAGAAGATGGTCAATGGTTTGAGCAAAATGAAATATACATGATTGACAATGCCATCGAATTATCTAACATTTGCAAATGACATTAAGTTACGGTCTAGAACATATTCAATTGAAGAGTTTGGAACATATTTAATACACAGTAAGGTTAAAACTGCCTCCCCCTAATTTGCCTTATCGATATGGACTTGGCTGACTTTTAATGCATCAAATTGCAAAATCGAACTATACCAGTGCTTAGTATTAACAGCAAAGTACTTATTGTGGGTCCTGCCAACAAGACAGATATGTGGGTCTGTTTTGAAATTTTCTTGCTCCTATTTTCTAATAATTCTGTTTCATTGTGTCACGAAACAATTTAACCACGCCCACTGATAAATATAGAATGTATGACGTCACACATTTATTGACAGAATATCAAAAGTGCGGCCGATATAATACCTATTTATGAAATCCGTAGTCTGTGAATACTAATAAGTACATAAAAGCAAATACATGTAGTCCATTCCAAATTATCGATTATGCCTAGTTTCTTTTTTATCGACCAAAGCAAACAAAGTAGATCCAGATCAGACGCCGCAAACTGGCGTTGTCTGATCATGATCTTCATTTTTTGCTAACAGGATTTTCTATTAAAACTTGAAAATAAAGTGAGAAAAAATGCATACCACCTGAGTGATAGGCTCGTCGAGCAACCATGTTTCTGCGTTTAATTAAAAATTATAAGGTGGATGGAATACCATCCTGAGGTAATATAACTTTTCATGCTCATATCATTTGAGCGTAAAATTCATGCCCATATCAACTGAGCGTAAAATTTACCATGATAGTAACACTTTCACCGCCAAGCACCTCAAAAAACCAATACCTCAGTGCCAAGCATGTTTCAAGGACTACTGAATATTGAGGGTATATGGGTTCAACACAGAGTATCTCCAGAACCATTCAACCCATTGCTGTGAAACTTGAAACTATCACAGAATGTTGCTAATATATATATATATATATATATATATATATATATATATATATATATATATATATATATATATATATATATATATATATATATATATAAAAGGATATAAATCAAAAAACAGTGCTAAATTTTTTTTTTTTTTTTTTTTTTTTTTTTTTTTTTTTGAAACTAAGCGCTTTCGGCTTTCGCCTTCATCAGAGTTTCAAGACACATTAGATTAGGTGAATAGTTAACACAATATAACTATATACATGAATTATGTGATTATTTAAGCCCTAAAAAGGGCCCAGCAATTGTACGTGTATTTTCACAAATATGGCTGCACAATATTAATGAATTAAATACAGCGTACAAAATTGGCTTTTTGGCAACACAGTGCCAAAAATTGGCGTTCTGGCAAGAAATGTCTTGTACGAAAATTTGTGTAGAACAGAAGTCTTATACATGTTTAGGCTCCTAAAAGATCGTCTACAACAACACAGCACACCAGGTGTTCTACTATATGACCAGATAGAGTCAGTCACCCTTGTTGATGCCAAATGGACACAGAGTGTTCAGACGCCGAATCCAGTAGCTCTCACGGAGTTTCCTGGTCGAATCTGACCACTCCTTGTTGTGTTCAAGGCAGCAGACAGAGGCATTACTCAAGAAGTCATGATCTGCAGAATGAAAATGTTCTGCTGTTGGTGATCTTTCAAACCTACGGTGTCTCCAGTCGTCACGATGGCCATTCATACGTTTGTTCAATGGGCCTTTGGTTTCTCCTACGTACTGTTTGTTGCAACTGCTGCAAGAGATCAGATACACAACATTCTCTGTTGTGCAGTCTGTGTTCTGTCTCAGTCTTACAGTGGCCCCAGAAGATGACTTCACAGTGCCAGCAGTGGTTATCATTTTGCAGCATTGACATCTTTTTCTGCCACAGGGTCGACATTCACCAGTTTGGTTGTCATCATCAGAGTTTGGTTTGAGTCGTGCTCGTACCAGGAAATCACGAAGGCTTTTGGGGCGTCTGAAAGCCATGACTGGTTTGCTCTGGTAAATATCCTTCAACTCATCTGATGACTCGATGATGGACCAATTTTTGTCAACAATATCCCTGACCTTGGGTAGGTCAGGATGATATGTCAGCACAAATGGGAGTATTGTGCCAACCTCTGCAGATTTTGGCCTGTATGACAGCAGAGCATCTCTGCTCCTTTGCCTGGCTTTGTCAATGGCAGAAGCTATGTCCTGCTTCAGATAACCACGCCGGTGTAGCTGATTTGTCAGTTCTTTGGCTCTTAATTCAAACGTGTTTGAGTCGGAGCAAATGCGTCTGAGGCGCAATGCAAGACTATATGGGATATTCTTGCAGCAGTGTTTAGGATGGCAACTGGTGGGTAGAAGATATTGGTGGGTATCCGTAGGTTTGGTGTACAGATCTGTGGATATTCTATCCTCGTCCAATCTGGATTGGGTGTCAAGGAAAACGTGCTTGTCATTCGATACCTCAGCTGTAAACTGTATAGTTGAGTGAAAACTATTGGCTTCTTGTAGGAAGGTATCTAGGTTGTCACGACCATGCAGCCATTTCATGTCTATGTCATCAATGAATCTAAGCCATGAGAATGGCCTCAAGGTGACTGACACAGAACACAGACTGCACAACAGAGAATGTTGTGTATCTGATCTCTTGCAGCAGTTGCAACAAACAGTACGTAGGAGAAACCAAAGGCCCATTGAACAAACGTATGAATGGCCATCGTGACGACTGGAGACACCGTAGGTTTGAAAGATCACCAACAGCAGAACATTTTCATTCTGCAGATCATGACTTCTTGAGTAATGCCTCTGTCTGCTGCCTTGAACACAACAAGGAGTGGTCAGATTCGACCAGGAAACTCCGTGAGAGCTACTGGATTCGGCGTCTGAACACTCTGTGTCCATTTGGCATCAACAAGGGTGACTGACTCTATCTGGTCATATAGTAGAACACCTGGTGTGCTGTGTTGTTGTAGACGATCTTTTAGGAGCCTAAACATGTATAAGACTTCTGTTCTACACAAATTTTCGTACAAGACATTTCTTGCCAGAACGCCAATTTTTGGCACTGTGTTGCCAAAAAGCCAATTTTGTACGCTGTATTTAATTCATTAATATTGTGCAGCCATATTTGTGAAAATACACGTACAATTGCTGGGCCCTTTTTAGGGCTTAAATAATCACATAATTCATGTATATAGTTATATTGTGTTAACTATTCACCTAATCTAATGTGTCTTGAAACTCTGATGAAGGCGAAAGCCGAAAGCGCTTAGTTTCAAAAAAAAAAAAAAAAAAATTTAGCACTGTTTTTTGATTTATATCCTTTTATATTTATTTCTCAAATCAATTTAGCATCCTTTACTGGATCCAGTGCCACAGGAAAGATATCTCGTTTGGTGCATTAGCCTATTTCTCACTCTATATATATATATATATATATATATATATATATATATATATATATATATATATATATATATATATATATATATATATATATATATATACTTTTATTTGAACCAATAATAATAAAAATAGTCTCGTGACCGTTGGCGGCCATTTTGGAAGCCATATTGAAATTATGAAAAATGCCAATAACCGCTATTTCATGCAAAAAAGATAAAACATCCATCTACACCAAGTATCAAACATAAGAATTTATTTTGATATTATATTGTTTCATCAGAAATAAATCAAAATATAGCAGTTGAAGGGCTTAATGCGTCCTGTATGTCATTCCCTTTGACATGTTTTCGTTTTTGACGTACGCAAATTTTATTGACATTACAAATATTTTTGTAAAAGTAAGTAAGGGTGCAAAGATCAGGAGTCGATACAATCAAGTACAATTCTTGTACAGAAAATTGCGTTGACTTGATATATGATATTATTATGTCCCCTGAACATTTTGAAATAAGGCATCATGGGACAGTTTCGGATTTGTCAGTGGACGATTTTTAAGATATTCAAGTAGAGGGGTCAAAAAGGCTGTGTTTGGAGATTAAAAGTGTGATAATTGAATATATTTGACAAAAAAAAAACACTTGTTGGGTGTGTACTTCTACAAATTGGAATTAAATACGAATATATTGCCTCCAACTTTATAGTTTTAGTTCGGGTTGTGTCCCTTACGACAGCTGAAGCTCTCTGCTGGTTTGAACGAGCTTAAAAAGGGCCCTGTTTTCACAGAGATTTTGCGTAAAATCTAATTGGTTATTGGTATATCTCCAATAAATTTTGGATATTGTGCAGTGTTGATCTAGAGACTGAAACTGAGTGACAAGGCCCACTACGTGCAGGTACTTCATGGTTTCCAGCTAACTCGTGATGGAGTCAGTGTATTTTCACTATGGAAAAATAGTGGGTGTGGAAATAATAAAGTGTTGTGCTTAAGGAGCTTTAGTTCTATAATACCAGGTTATGACTCCTTTGTGAGGCAAAACAAGGTAGGAATTAAGTTTGATGTGCCCTTTTGTTGAAAAGTTATTAAAATTTAAAAAAAAAAAAGTATGCGGCAGCTGGCCGAAAAGGGCTCAAAAGAACTGTCCCGTGTTCGCGTCCCTTATAACGGTTGAAAATAGACGGCTATAAACTGGTGCCTTTAAATTTTGACTATAGTCGCGTTTGGCAGTGAACGGTGAATTCGACTACAGTCGCGCGTTTGGAAGCGAAAGTGTTAAATGTTAAAACACACAAATGTATCATGCTCATAAACAATTGTTTGCATTTTAACATGTATTAGCAGGATAGAGTTTGAAAACAAGAAAAATCTTTATTATTCAGCACTTTAGTTTTGATCAGCAGTTGAAATTGTATAGTCAGTTCAGTTGAGCATGGAAAAAGTTTTATAACATTGGGGCATGGCTTGCTCTATCTTACCATATCCCAGTCTGCCTTATTTCCCTTTATGGTCATCGTTTCACCAGCAGATCCGGCAGCAGAGCTTCCATGCTTGATCAAGTCACACCGTGTCCATTCCCGTTGGTAGTTGATGGCTGTGCACCACGTGCGAGTTTTACATGCTTCAATACAGCTCTCCAGAGTCAATGAGTACAGCTTCCGGTGTGATGTACTGTTTGCAGCGGGAGTAAAGTAGAGGGGGTCGAGTACACGAACCAATGATCCTTTCAGTTGAGAGCTCAGTAGAATATAGATAAATAGTCTTATACCGATACGCCAGAGTGTATTCATGCTTTTAAAGTTCTAAGTTGGAGATTGGTGATGCTGTATGAAACATTAACCCTTTTGATTCTGATAAATTATTCCAAACATATTGATACAATAAGTATGGAAGTGTCCATTTTGCAATTTAAGGGGCTGTCATTCATATTTTTATTAAACGGTGTACACTTATCCCTGAAGATTGATTTCATCTTAACAAACAGTGCAGACTCTGATGAAATGTCGCCTTATGCGACATTTCATCTGAGTCTCACTGTTTGCCCAAGTACCTGTTTACGAGTATCCAAAATGAAAAGGGCTAAAAATAAACTAAATAAATAAGGGTCAGACCCACTCAGCGCACGAGATTCAGGTACTTATCGCATATGCGCAAATGTCTCTAAGCACCCATTTTGATTCATGTAGCGGTGCTATACATCTACTTTTTGGTGTGAGCCTTCATCTACATCCAACATCTACACTTCGTGTTAATTAGCGGCGGGGGCTCTGGCGAGCCTGTTCACTGTACACAGTCTCATCCGACCCTTCCGCGTTAAGTACCGAAACTTCTTGCACTGCTATCAAAACTAGCAGGCGAGCAGCGAAAGCTCGAACATCCCATCGAAATAAAATTGGAATAATCTAATACAACATGAAAAAAATGAGTTATATTATCCGTCGTTCAGATACTGAAATTCACAGATTTTTGTCTTGTTTTTGCAATCAATCGATTCAACATTGTAAACTAAATAATCAACATTTTCCGCTATGAAATTTTTATTTCGTTTCAGTTTATATCATAAGCATCTTTCTGTATTTGACTCTTTGCATGTGTTTGTTGTCGTCTGCAAACATTTTTTTTTCAAAATTAACTTTTGCAAAAATATATCATTTCACGAACGCTATCAGATATTCATGCGGTTTGGATCCATGTCAGGCCCAACATTTTGTCGGTCGAGATCTGGATCGAAAGCGTTAGCAAAGGCAGGGTCTTTGTAGTCAGAGAGTCCCTGGCAAAGGTTATCAGCGTCCGCCAGCATGGAAAGTGTTAATTACAATTTTAAAGTGTGTCTTTCGCAATTGTATCCGTATTTTCACATCCCATTCTTTTCACAATTATCGCAATAAAGGTTGCAGCAACAGAGACCAATTATATACTACCAATTAATTTGAAACTATAATATTGACTACATAGTCTATATAGCAATAGATCAATGGTACCAAATCTAAGTCCTATATGGACAATCCGAATAGACCATCTTGCGAGAAAAATGACCTTCAAAATCTTCCCGGTATTTGAGAAGCCAGAGCACAAAGCAGAATTGCTGAGTTTTATGTATCAAAGGGATTTGAAGTTATGATTTTGAGTGATTTACAGTGGAGGATCCAGAGGGGTTCAGGAGGTTCCCTCAACCCCCCCTCCCCCGTTATTAAATATCCTATGAAAATGAAGCAATTTGGTCTCAACGAGACCAAATTGCTTCATTTTCATGAGATATTTAAGAAAAATAATTTGATAAAATTAGCAAAGCGAACCACCTATGAACCCCATTTCCTGAATCCTATATTGATATAAGGATTTTAAAAAATGTTCAAATCGAGTACAAGAAAATGAAAAGAATGCTTTTTCCATGAATCAGTTTGGTCCTACCCATGTCTTTGCTTGAAGTTCCATTTATTGGAACATACACTCTCCAGTCAGCCCTGCGTATTAAAATACGACCCCTGCTTAGTGCTGGTATAACCCAGGAAGACCCGTCCCCGACATCTTCATCTTCCAAAAAAGTGCTGGGCCCAATCTTGAGCATAGTCGAACTGTGTTAAAACTATTTACACATGTGTGAAGGAAGTTTCTTCATACATGTTAAAAACAGGTTTCAAACATCTTGTCAGGCTTAGAGGGCTGGTCCAGCGCCGACGCAGCCCTTGAAGGCATCAAGCGACGGTGCTGAAACTGCGGAGACAGGCAGGGAGTTCCAGAGACGTATTGTTGAGGGAAAGAATGAGCTCTTGTAGGCATTCACGGAGCAGTAAGGTACCAGGAATCGGGTCCCGTGGCCTCTGGTTGTTGTGTCGGAATGAGTTGGGTAGTTCTCAGCAGGGATGTCGATGAGGTCATTGACGATTCGGTACACCATGATTGTTTTACACTGCTCACGGCGACGTTGTAGTTCTTCCCATCCCAGATTCTGAATCATGGAGGTGACGCTGCTTGTTCGGCGATAGTCATTGTGGCAGAATCTTGCTGCCCGTCTCTGGACAGCTTCGACCTTGTTGATACCGGTCTTTGTAGATGGGTCCCAGACTGTAGCCGCATACTCTAGCTGAGTCTTACGAGGGTCTTGTAGCTGGCTTTGGACATGATGACAGGTTTCTCTGTAGAAAGGAGATAGTCTGGTTGGCCCTTTTTGTCACCATATCAATGTGGCTGTTCCAGGATAGTGTTTTGTCATAACATAACATAACATAACATTTCTTTATTGATCAAGCTCAGATAACATAATTTGTTACATATGAGCGGATATACATAATACAGCATGTAGTGGCATCATGGCGGAGAGAGAGAGAGAGAGAGAGAGAGAGAGAGAGAGAGAGAGAGAGAGAGAGAGAGAGAGAAGCAAATCAGCATATATTGATTTACTTTATAAAGGTATTACAATGCAGTGTTATAACCATTTTCGTTGCTTGTATGCATACATTTCTAAACCCCAATGTGTCAGGACAAATACATCTGGAAAAGACCGCTGCCCATACCTCTGTCACATATATCTGCTAACATTATTGGCATATATCTGCAAACGTTGCGGAGCCAGATCAGACTGCTCCTTAAGGAGCAGCCCAACACGGACCCACAACGTTCGACCGAAAATGGCAAGGAAAACACAGCAGACGCAAAAGGCAGACGACTTAGTCGTGTCCGGCGCCCCAATAGTTAAATCAGATTGAGACCCGATAAACACTCAGCTATAGCCGCCGATAGCAGCAAGGTAATCCGGTCTCAATGGATTTGGGAAAATTTACATAACAATACCTGCTTGCAGATCTCGTGCAATATACTACTCAACCTTGGCCTAGTTCTACCTTCATTCATCACTTCGTAGTGTGTCAACAAGTTTTGACATGTGCAGTAGTTTTTTTGGATATTAATTCTCGTAAAGATTGGTAAGTGTTGTACGTTAGTAAATCATCATTCTTTGAATCATTTCGCACCAGTCCTCAACTTTTACATTAGGACATTTTTCACGATCTTTCTCCGTATTTTTTCCAAACTATTACCAGATTGTCAAACAGTTTGGATCCAGGTCAGGCCCGACATTTTGCAGAGTTTGATCTGGGTCCGAGCTGTTTGTAACTAGCATCAGCAGGACAAACTAGTTGGCAATGGGTTGAGAAGTGTTCCGGGTTCTGAATAAAATATAATGGTAGTGATGCCCCAAAATTCTCATTGAGACATTTCTGAGATATTTCAGGTAGCGTGCGTCAGTTATGGGCATGGGGTCCCAGCTTATTGTACAAATTATAAGATTAATGCAATTTGGTCGTGATAAATGAAGGAACAAAAAAGGCCAAGGCTATGTAATAAGCACATAAATCACGTGGCTTTGTATTGTTGGAGTCACTCCCCGGATACTCTCATCAGAACCACCTCGGTGAGGTTATTCTGATCAATATCAAGTGAAAACTCTGAATAATAGTTTTAAGATGCACACACAGAGACATTGCAGTTTGTTACACAGTCATCACACACATCTATCTTAACAACAAGGCCTACAAAAATTTCTCAACGAGACGATTCAATTTCATCATATATACCTGTCTAGTTGTATAATGTAGACGTTTAGAGCAGTTATGATAAATAAGGGTATGAGTCACAACTGTTTTGCGAAACGATCCTGGTGAGCACCACAGGTAGTTATCAATGATAATATACCCGAATTGCTAGGTACATGGTGGTTGATTTGTGTGTATAGGGAAACTTAGCTGAACCGTCTCTTTGAGGCAATTTTATTATAATCCAAGACAATATTCGTTAACACGCTGATACGTGTAATGCAGAAAAAGAGGTTTTCTTGGTGGTAACGGTTATATTTTTCAATTGCCTACCGGGAATGCCAATCAGAATTGTCTCATTGAGGCAGTTCTAATCAACACCACAGGTATTTCTGATTAAAGTCTTTAAATGTTTCTTTGTAATTTGCACAAAGTGCATAGATTTTTAATTTAATTTTCTAAGTTGTGACGGTTATCTGTTTCAGTTGCCTACCGGGCATGTTGATCAGACTTGTCTCATTGAGACAGTTCTAATTAGCATCACAGGTATTACTGGTTATAATAGTTTTTAACTGTTTTCATGATAATTTTCACAAAAGTGCATGGACTTTTTTCTTTGGTTGTCTTGTTAGTGAAGATTATCTATTTCAGATGCATACCGGGCATGCTGATCTGAATTGTCTCATTGAGACAGTTCAAATCAGCATCACAGGTATTACTGATTGAAGTCATTAACTATTTTCATGATAATATGCATGAATATTTTTACTTTAGTTATCTTGGTATTGACGTCTATCTATTTCAGTTGCATACCGGGCATGCTGGTCAGAATTGTCTCATTGAGACAGTTCTAATCAGGATCACAGGTTTTACTGGTTAAAGTCTTCAGCTATCTGATAATAATTTGCATGAATTTTTTGCTTGGTAGTGACGGCTATCTATTTCAGTTGCATACCGGGCATGCTGATCAGAATCGTCTCATTGAGACAGCCCTAACCAGCATCCCAAGTATATTACTGGTTAAAGTCTTTTACTGTTTTCATTATAATTTACGTCGATTTTTTTTTTTGCTTTAGTTTTCTTGGTAGACTATTTCAGTTGCATACTGGGCATACTTATCAGAATTGCCTCATTGGGGCAGTTCTAATCAGCATCACAGGTATTACTGGTTAAAAGTCTTTAACTGTTTTCATGAGAATTTGCATGATTTTTTTTTTACTGCTTTAGCTTTCTTGTAAGTGGCGGTTAACTATTTAAGTTGCATACCAGGAATGTTGATCAGAATGGTATCATTGAGACAGTTCTAATCAGCATCACAGGTATTACTGGTTAAAGACTAACTGTTTTCATGATAATTTGCATGGATATTTTTACTTTAGTTATCTTGGTATTGACGGCTATCTATTTCAGTTGCATACCGGGCATGCTGGTCAGAATTGTCTCATTGAGACAGTTCTAATCAGCATCACAGGTATTACTGGTTAAAGTCTTCAGCTATTTTCATGATAATTTGCATGAATTTTTTGCTTGGTGATGACGGCTATCTATTTCAGTTGCATACCGGGCATGCTGATCAGAATCGTCTCATTGAGACAGCCCTAATCAGCATCCCAAGTATATTACTGGTTAAATTCTTTTACTGTTTTCATTATAATTTGCGTAATTTTTTTTTTTTTTTTTTTTTTTTTTTTGGGCTTTAGTTTTCTTGGTAGTGACGGCCATCTATTTCAGTTGCATATTGGGCACGCTAGTCAGAATCGTCTCATTTGATTATATTGATTTAGGTAGGTTTTATTTTTGAGTTACAGGACAGTATTTTTCCATGTCGGGACACCATCGTATTGCGATATTTTAGCCTTACCGTTTCCACGCTATTAGTGTTTCTATAAGGAGGCAAATGTCAATGGTGACTTCAAGGTACTTTGCTTTGACTGAAAGATTGTTAACTGGGATGTAAAGAATCAAAATAAACAAACAAACATGACTGGCCCCTGTCTGCATATGAAACATGAGTTTTTCTTGTATATTACAGATTGCCCAATCCCAGCCAGCATGCAATCTAGGGCCACTATCGGCCCGCCAGCGAAACGCCATTTAAATGGCGTTTCGCTGGTGGGCCGATAGTGGCCCGCTCTTACATACTTGTGATGACTTATGAAGAAGTTCTAAATTGTTGATTTTTCGTATAAGCCATGTCATGAATAATCCTGTCGTTAATGCATGTATTATAAAGCTTTTGGGTCACTGTAAAGGCAGTTACTTTAATTAACATTCATATCTGGGCGTGGTTGGCTATTTCATCTGGGATAATCAGGTTCTATTTATAATTGGTAAAGAGTTAATTAGTTGTAACGTGCGCGCATTTCATGAAAATCCTGACCATATATACACAGAACTCACATTTATTAACCCTTAAAGCGCTTATCACAAAAAAGTCGTATTCTTTGTCATCTGCTGAAATATTTTAAATCTCTCTGACAAACAGTGTGGATCCAGATCAGACTGTCTGATATGGGTTCACATTGTTTTCCTCAATACTTATGTTAACCAATAAACATACATTTTCGGATGTAGTTATTTGTCCGGCGTTTTAAGGGTTAAATCATAATTATGTTTGTGTCTTTACTGAGGTGTTATGGCGCGAGATGATACAATTACCTTCGAATAGAGCCACGCTTCATTTTCAGCTTTAACCTTTGTCTAAGGTAGACTGGTCCTAATTACGATTCATGAGGTGCCGCCTTTACAGCGACCCAATAGCCTTATAATATATGTCGCTAGTATACTCCTCAAAATAATTAAAGGACCAAGATTTTAGAACACGAGTATAATTAGCTCATAAATTTAAATTCTGTAAAACTTGGCCCAAATCTTTCTACTCTTTATACCCATAAATCAAGAATCATTATTGCTAATTTCCATGCTTAATTCTATCATAACTCTCTCAAATGCACATACCCTCAAAAACACACTTTCAAAAGGCAGTGGGTGGGGTAAAGAAATTCTTTTGTGGTCATTCGAGTAGAATGAAAGTGACATCAAACTAAATCGTGTTTTAAACAGTTCAGCTTACATGCAAAAAAAATCTTCAAATAGTTTCAATATACTGGGAAGCATCCATTTTCATCTCTGACAATGGAGTTTTGACATTGTTTTGTTTTCTGAAACAATGTGGGTACTTTGCCATCAAGAATCAGATTTTCAATTGTCATTTTATGCCTTTGAGTCTTAGAAAGATGTTCCGACGAATTGTTTAAAGATTGTCTTAGACAAACGCCAAATCCAGTTGTCTGAACTCATGGTCTTGCCATTACGCTACAACCCAAAGGGGCAATTTTCTCTCAGAGGAAGAGGTGGATGGTATTGACGGGATTAAAACACCATAAAGTCATGCAAAAATAGAGAGTTTAGCATCTAAAAGCATTTTCATTCATTTTATGCAGTTTTGTGGTCCATGGATCACAAAGACAAAAATAACATTCCAAAACATTTAGGTAAAGTTTTAAAATGACAAAAAATCCTTGTTAGTAGCATTTTCTACCATTTTCTTTTCGCTGTTTCACTTGGCAATAGGGCGTCAAAGACGTCGAAAAAATTAGGCTAGATCGTAAAATTGGATTTAAAAAAACATTCTACACCAAATGCATCAATGTTAGAATTGATAATATTGGTTCTTCAATTATTTTGAGGAGTATATATGTATCCCTGTAAGACTAAATGTTTTCTAGACATACATGTACTCTCCAGAAAGCGAGGATACACAAGCTGTTCTGTGCCATTGTTCTACGCATGTTCAAATGACATGATCTAGTGTCAATAGTATGATAAGTCGATATGAATATAAAGGCCATTTAAAGTATAGCAAAAGAACCAAGTTGATGCCATTTGCTTTGTCAACAACCCATAGACTGAAGTAATGACTGTCTATTTATTTAGATAAATGGCTACCAATATAGGGTTATACCAGCATAAGTGTATATACACTTTCCTGTATAGTACGCTGAACAAAATTTCTGATTGGTCACTTTTTAAACTCATTATTTCTGATCAAGCGCTGATAACATTGAAATGATTTTTTGCCTATCAATGTGCAGTTTAATGAGCAAAAGTTTAGCGGTTTTCAGAAAAGTTGTCTTTCAATTCACGTTTTTTTTGGTTAAAAATGCAAAAATATGCTTTTTGAAGAAAAATGGTTTTGCAACCTTACTTACATTGATTGAAGTTTTATAAGTTGGTAATATCCTGGTCTAGTCGACTTCAAAAAACACCAAACATTTGAAATTTTGACTAAAGTAGATTTTTACACAGTTTTTAAAATATCACATTTTTGAGATTTTTGAAATTCATTAGTAGCTTGTGCAAAAAAATGTTGTATGCATTTTATTTTATCTGAACAAGACAGCCCAAACAGAATAAAACTCGATTCGTCCATTATGTGATGACAAACATTTCACTGCTGCTGCACACTTCCGGTTTGAATGTAAAACTTAAAAAAAGTCAAATTGACGGTACTTGGCATTATTTTTTTCAATTGTCAAACTAGAATAGTGACGTCTAGTAGTAAAACATAATCGCTGAAAATTTCAATACCGTATCACAGATAATAAGGCGTACAGAACAGTTAAACTGCATGCAAAAAGCTGGATTTCAATGATTTAGCTGCTGGTAGTGTTTATAACCATGCTATTACGTGACAGAAAAGAGGAGCCTGATTGAAGCGAATCACTTGAAGTGTGTTCGTCTTTAATCACGGCAGTCAGAAACATTTCCATACATGGATGGTCTCTCTGTGGAATATCTCAAATTGTAGGGGAAATATGACTTTTTGAAATGAGGGCATCGTCTGTGCAAGATGTACCAGTCATTTTCAAATGAAATGGCATGCAGAGTTTCGGCAAGTATATAAGCATGAATTTTGTATAACAAAACTAACACAAAAAATGTAAGGTGACCAATTAGAAATTTTACTTGAAGTGTATGTTCATTTTTTTCCTTTACGTCCCAAGTCAACAGCTATGTTCAACTACACTTTTTCCTGGGCAAGCTTGAACAAGCAGTTAACCAGTTCTTCGTGCACATTCTTTGGCTTGTAACTGACAACAAGCCTTCTTGAATGATTCAGCGGAAGGGAGGAGAATGACCGTAGAAATTATTTCATGATCAATCTCCACGAAAGTATGGGACCGGGTCGGGATCGAACTCGCGACCCCTGGATCTGCAGTCAGACACGCATCTATAGCCAGACACGATACCGACTGCGCTACGCGGCCCGGTGAGATTTTGTTTTATCATGTTTATTTTTCCATTCCATGTATAAGTAAGTAAGCAAGTATAGTCTGCCAAAATTGACCTTAGACTGATTAATTTTCTCCAAAATCTTCGTGATATTCGTGCGTTTTCGTGTAGTACTCCGACCTTGGTCACGCTTTTACAGAGAATGTGAAGATAATATCAATTCGTTAATGCAAATGGTCTGATAGCCTAGTGGTTAGTTGACTAATTACAAATCAAGCATACCTGGATCGAAACTTGGAAGGAACCTTTTTTATAATTGTCAAATTGCTTTCTTTTTTAAGTCAATATTATTCTTATATTTTACGTCATCTTATGATGAGCTTTACATCTTTCATATTTATTTAGCTGCTTTTGTATTAATTATTCCCTAAGTTCCCCACTCTTTCCTTGTCAGCTGATAACATTTGCAAATAGTTTGGACCCAATTCAGTACCAACAGAACGTCGGTTCTGATCTGGATACAAACGATTTGACACTCTTATAGTGTTCCTGTAAGAATTTTCGAACAAGTTAAATGTCAGCAGATGATAACTAAAGTCTCAAAAAGCATTCAGCGTGCAAAGAGTTAATCACATGTAGGCTTATTTAAATTATTCACTGTGCCTTATTTGTTACATTAACGTATGCCAAATTCAAATAAATATATCCAATTGTGCACAAAATTAAGAATAAAGACGAAGAAACTAGCAAATCGAAAAAAGAAAATGAAAAAAATACTTAAATGCTACTGGACTCGAACCCACATCTTTTAAGTGCTAAAATACTCGACTATCCACTAGGCTATCGGGGAATTGTGATTATTTTCATTCAGATCAGTAATTGTACAACAATCTAAAGCGCACTTTTTACAAAGATTCACGAAGACTGAATGTAAGGTCATTGAATATTCATATGTCTCGGTCAATTTTGACAAACAATAAGTGATGAGCTTATTATATTGACATGTGCATACACAATATAATAAACTATTTAAACTATACAGGTATGAAATGGACAAATTAACCTCTTCTAACTTTCTCCCCAACCCCTACCCACCCCACCCCCAAAAAAGAAGGTTATGGCCTGTATTAAACAGTCCTCCCGGCCATAGCTAACATCACATCAAAGGCGACTCTTAGAGTCCTGCAGCGTTGTGCTGACTATGTTTACATTTGCTTAATTGAACACATTAAAATCAAAACCTTTGGGTGGCAGATTCAAAAGTCAGGTGTGGTTTTGGAAACTATTTGTTGTTAGTATGTATAGCTCAGTAGGTAGTGTCGCCACCAGCAGTAAATCCATTCTATTTCCATTATGCGCAGGTTCGATTCCCATCAATGCTTTCATTACTTTTTTTTCGTCATTTTTATTGTATTCTATTTTCATATGTTCCCTTAAATCATGTTTGGACAATAGTTTTAACATTTATACAAAGTGTCCCTTAAATGGGACATTAGCAAACACGAAAACGCATATTCGAGATGACACAGAAGGCGTCAACTCAATAGCACAGTGGAACATCGTACTTTTTTTTTAATCGGAAGCTGCTACAGTTGTACGCTCAAAAAAAGTTAGCTGCTTTACACAAAATTTAAGAATAACAAAAAATAAATACAATGCATAACTAACACCTTTCGAAAAATAAATGAATAGGAAGGTAAGAGATTTGTCTGTCTCTTCAATTTCGTTTCAATTTTGAACCATAAGGTTACATGTGTTACACTGGACAGTGATTTTGATGTTGCATCAGTGATTTGTTTCATTCTCGTCTACTTTACGGTAAGCATTACTTGTTTTCTAGACTTTCTTTCGATCATTTTGCACTTTTCTTAATATCCCAACCACATAACAATTATTAACAACATGGCCACCTATTCAGCTCCTTCATCGCATAAAATCAAGAGAGATCTGTTTCATATGAATGAGATGGACCTTAGATTTAACTATATCGTCATTCTTTCTAACCAATACAAAATTTTAGAAATCCGAAAACGCTATTCGGATGGCCTTGATATTTACCATCGACATACTTTAAATATTGTGTCCTGGCACATAAACTGATTCTAGAATCTGTGTTGAAGGTGAAAAAAAACGTCATTGTTCTTCATTTCAAAACAATTAAAACTGCGAAGCAGAATATCCTCTTAAAACCGATATCAATGTCGAAAAGTTCAATGTGTGTCTCATCGAATACCTTTGCCCGATTTCTAAATTTTGCTCTAAAAATTAAGAAACAGAAAGTTTAATTCAACTGGTATATGCGATGAAGGAGCTGGATTGGTGGCCGTGACCAAAAGATTTCAGTACCTGTTTGCTAGTTTTGCCTTCATTCCATCAAATTATACTGAAGGACTTAAGAAACGCACCACCTGCTAAAATGCACATTTATTGTCAAAAAGTAATATTTTAATTATGTGAAAAATAAAATTGACAAGTCCTTTCATTTAGCATGCATTCAATAAGAAAATCGAAACGCTGTGGCTTATGGTTGCCGTGACGTCGCGATTATTCTGAGACATCCCAAATTTAAAAATTCACAGAGTACCATTACCTTCCATTATGAGCGCAAAAAGTTTTCAAACCAATGTTTGTTCTTGAAAGCACAAGGAAAGACAAAATCAAATCATGAAGTTTTAGGCCTCTGGTAACGTTCATTTCGTCTAGGTGACGTCATTATTGTTTTTGACGTTATTGGCTGTTTATATCCTAAGGATCAGAAATAATCAAAATGTTTTAGTGCAACAAGATACTCCGCAACACATTGCGTAGAAGACAAAAGTATCGCGACATGCGCGAACGTCATCTACCTGTTATTGCCGTCTGAAAAATTAAGACTGACGATAGCAAAGAAACGCTGCGACTGGGAGTGTAATTAAACGATTATTTTCGATTATTTCCGAAACTTTTCTTGTTTTTCGGTTGGTTTCTGGCTACCAGCTCAAAGTGTTTGCTTTTAAATTGGACTAATATCACAGCTGTCAGACGACAATTGTTGAAAAACACTAACGTCAATGTTACGTCAACATGAACCGCATTAGCAAATCGAAACTAAAACAAATCATGGTCCATTGTGTAAGCGGATAAAAAGTGATAAAGAAAACATCCTCAAATCAACCATGTGGAAGAGACAGTGAATATATAACTGGTGCGTTTCTAAAGTCCTTCAGTATATATTATACTTTGTTTTGGACCTATCATAATGCTAACTGTACACTTAGCTTCAAGCCGAGTTTTAATCCCTATACAAGTAGCTGTGATTATCATGGAATGACTAAATCGTGCAGTTTTTGACATACAATGTATCTTTGGCCTTAAAACTCTATTTTTTATAACAGAACTACATCATGTCCGTATACATAAAGGTAAAATAGATATGTTACAGTGGTGGATTTCTGGAAAGGGGGTTCATATGTATAAATGTGTGAGCTTATCTTTGTTGATTTTCTCTTATTTTCATGAAATGGAATAATTTGGTCTCACTGAGGCATGTAACTGAAATAATTTGGTCTCACTGAGACCATGAAAATGAAATTATTTGGTCTTACTGAGGCCAAATTCTTTCAATTTCACTGGATATTTAAAAATTGGGGATGGGGAGGAGGTAGGAGCAAATCCCCTGAGCCCCCTCTGGACCCGCCACTGTGTTGTCATTTTATAGGAAGTGACTAGAGCCCCTAGTGTCTAAGGCAAGAGATTGCTACCAGACCATAGCCTAATGTGATCCCTAGCTATTTCTAGCGTGTCAATCTACGGATCAGGTAGTGTATTGCTAGTTTACTACATGAGACAATCTTCGTCATCTAATTCGAATTGATTAGAGTTCCTATAATCCGTGTTCTGAGCACATACATATATCTGATTCAACAACTGATAAGGACCTCGGACAGTCTTAATGAAGGATTGCCCATAAAAATCGCCAGACAAAAGTTTCAAAGAAAACGATTGTTTTTCCATCAAAAAGATAGTAGGTTTAACTCTCGAATAATCCGCAAAAGTATTTTTCTCATTGGACAAGCACTTATTCAAAAATATGGGTTGAAAACCCTGTTTTTGCTATTCAACATATAGAAAATAGAAAAAGTTCTACTGAAGTGCTTTCCCCCCAGTGACCAAACTAATCCTTTTGCCCACTGTTGTAGTTTTACATTTCACACATCATATAAAAACGGCAAGATTGGTCACGGGGGGGAACGATGTTAAAATGCTCAAAAACAATTTATTATAAAAACGTATTAGGAACTTATTTTGTTCAAACCTGTAGGTAAATATCAATTAACAATTGCATGTATCAAGGGCTTTAGTTATGATTGTGTACCAAGTAATCGATTGTCTTATTTCTCTACCAAAACATATGTTGTGGGTACTCAAAAGAACCGTCGCAATGAGACGGTTCTTTTAAGCACGAAATTATAGGGTAAATCTGATGATTAAGAAAATATTTAGAAAATGAGCTCAAAAGGTGTGTTTATCTAGGCTCTGTTATATACAGTATGCAGATATGATACAGCTCAGTGAACATGTCAAACTGGCTGAACCACAGGTAATTGTCAAAAGTTGTGGCCAGCACACTTATTTAGAAGAATGATGACATCTTCTCAACCTGAATTTTATGCAAACGCATCACTTTCGTCTGAAGTTTTATTCCCCAAGCATTATATTTTCATGTATTTAGGTGAATACCCGGCGAAACTTTGACTTTCTGTTAAATAAAATTAGGTCACAAAAAATACCCCCACCCCCTAAACCCTAATGTCCTGGAATAATCATGCAAAATTTTCAAAATATTTTTATTTTGCTTGGTACACTAAATGTAAGGGTTTGATTTAAGCACAAAACTATAGTTGTCAAATATGCATTATCCTAGCCACAGGCTGTCAAATTTTGGGCAGATTGAATAAGAGACTGTCCGAGGTCCTTTCAAATTTAACAGTCCTTGAGTAGAAGCTTATCGAGTAGGTTTGTTTATAGAGTATTGTATTTCAACCTATCATGCTTGTCTATGGGTGTGTCAAATATGGTTTCGCCCTGGTATGAATTATTAGACTAAAAATTATTCAAGCTACTTTTACACGCCAGAGGGAAGCCAGAGGTTCTTAACAGTCACTTCTCGTCTGTGTTCACCAAAGAAGATGATTCACCACTCCCAAACCTAGGCACCAGCAGCACCGAAGATGCCCCGAACATCCAAGTAGGCAGGAATGGTGTGATGAAACTTCTTCAAGGTCTCAAGCCTCATAAAGCCACAGGACCAGTCGAAATATCCTCACGGTTCCTCAAGGAGATGGAATCACCCATCAAACCAGCTCTGACTCTCATCTTCAAGGCATCACTTGAACAGGGACACATTTCCGACAAGTGGAAAACAGCCAATGTTGCCTCTATCTTCAAGAAAAAAGACATGAGAAAACCCTCAAATTATAGACCGGTGTCCTTAACATCCGTTTGCTGTACAATGTGATCGAGCGCATCCTGCACAGCCATATCATGAAGTTCTTCGAACAGCATCATATACTTTCAGATTCCCAGCATGGCTTCAGGAAAAACAGATCATGTTAGACTCAGCTCATACTCACCATCAACGATCTTGCTAATGGATTAGAAACTCCCAGCAGATTGACAGGATACTACTTGACCTTTCAAAGGCCATCGACAAGGTACCCCACCGCCGACTAGCAGCCAAGCTCCACCACTATGGTGTACAAAAAGACCCTATCTTGGATACAGAGCTTCATAGCAGGCAGGACACAGCAAGTCACCTTTGAAGGTCAAGCTTCCTCTTCATCACTAGTGACTTCAGGAGTGCCTCAAGTCACAGTCCTTGGACCATTGTTATTTCTAGTTTACATCAACGACCTACCGTCCAGAGTCAGAACAACCCCACGCATGTTCCTGGATGAATGCTTCCTGTGCCGCATCATAAACTCACCAGAGAACGCACAGATACTTAAAGAAGATCTAGATGCTCTACAGCAGTGGGTAAAGAACTGGCGCATATCATTTAACCCTGATAAATGTGAGGTAATTCAGATCACCAAGAAGAGGAGATGCCAACTACACCATCCATACTCATACTCACCATCAACGATCTTGCTAATGGATTAGAAACTCCCAGCAGATTGACGGGATACTACTTGACCTGTCAAATTTTGGGCAGATTGAATAAGAGACTGTCCGAGGTCCTTTCAAATTTAACAGTCCTTGAGTAGAAGCTTATCGAGTAGGTTTGTTTATAGAGTATTGTATTTCAACCTATCATGCTTGTCTATGGGTGTGTCAAATATGGTTTCGCCCTGGTATGAATTATTAGACTAAAAATTATTCAAGCTACTTTTACACGCCAGAGGGAAGCCAGAGGTTCTTAACAGTCACTTCTCGTCTGTGTTCACCAAAGAAGATGATTCACCACTCCCAAACCTAGGCACCAGCAGCACCGAAGATGCCCCGAACATCCAAGTAGGCAGGAATGGTGTGATGAAACTTCTTCAAGGTCTCAAGCCTCATAAAGCCACAGGACCAGTCGAAATATCCTCACGGTTCCTCAAGGAGATGGAATCACCCATCAAACCAGCTCTGACTCTCATCTTCCAGGCATCACTTGAACAGGGACAAATTTCCGACGAGTGGAAAACAGCCAATGTTGCCTCTATCTTCAAGAAAGAAGACATGAGAAAACCCTCAAATTACAGACCGGTGTCCTTAACATCCGTTTGCTGTACAATGTGATCGAGCACATCCTGCACAGCCACATCATGAAGTTCTTCGAACAGCATCATATACTTTCAGATTCCCAGCATGGCTTCAGGAAAAACAGATCATGTTAGACTCAGCTCATACTCACCATCAACGATCTTGCTAATGGATTAGAAACTCCCAGCAGATTGACGGGATACTACTTGACCTTTCAAAGGCCATCGACAAGGTACCCCACCGCCGACTAGCAGCCAAGCTCCACCACTATGGTGTACAAAAAAAACCCTATCTTGGATACAGAGCTTCATAGCAGGCAGGACACAGCAAGTCACCTTTGAAGGTCAAGCTTCCTCTTCATCACTAGTGACTTCAGGAGTGCCTCAAGTCACAGTCCTTGGACCACTGTTATTTCTAGTTTACATCAACGACCTACCGTCCAGAGTCAGAACAAAGTAATAAGGTTGCAAAGATCAGGAATCGATACAATCAAGTACCACACCTGACCCAGGATACCAATGGGAAACCCCACGCATGTTCGAAGATGAATGCTTCCTGTGCCGCATCATAAACTCACCAGAGAACGCACAGATACTTAAAGAAGATCTAGATGCTCTACAGCAGTGGGTAAAGAACTGGCGCATATCATTTAACCCTGATAAATGTGAGGTAATTCAGATCACCAAGAAGAGGAGATGCCAACTACACCATCCATGGCAAAGAACTCGGACACACCAAGAATGCAAAGTACCTGGAAGTCCTGATCAGCGACAATCTTTCTTGGAATGCTCATGTGGACACAGTGACTAAGAAGGCCAATAATACGACTGCTTTTCTCTGCAGAAATCTATATTCATGTCCTTAACATATCAAGGAAACTTGCTACAAGACATTTGTCTGAGACACCATACCAGCAGGTATGGCAGATGGAGAAACGCAACAACAGCAGACATGCAAGATTGAGAGGCAAAAGATCGGCAGGCATGCTGATTGAGTGGCAACGGTCCAGCAGGCATCCATCTTGCAGCAGCACACAACCAGTAGGCATGTTTGAACAGCAGCAGTGTTTTTGGCAGTTACACAAGGCCAGCAGGCATATATGTTGCAGCTGCAGCGACATAGCAACTCTCTTCACAGAGTGGCACTGGACCAGCAGACATGTATGTTGTATTGACAATGTAACAGTCTTGTCTGATAAAGCTTCACATTGTCAGTTAGCATGTCTGATGGAGGGGCATCAGTCGAGTAGCTTTTTTCATTGATTATTGCCATCAGGTCATAAAACATCCTTACAATTACACGTGTTTAATTATGTGGTACTGAACCCACAGACACACATATCTGTTAAGGAGACTTAGGGCCAGCAGTCATCTGTGTTAATTACATCGCACCAGCAATACTGTACGTTATAATTGCACCCAACTAACAGGAATGCTGGGTACTGTTGCACTGGAGCAGCAGGCACGTCTGTTCAAGTTGAACCCAGCCAGTGTACATGTCTGTTCTATTTGCAACAGACCAGCACCCCAGCCATCGTTGCCACAGGGTCAGCAGACATATTTACCATTACGTATTTTTTCTTTATGTGGCACAGGGTCAGCACATATGTCTGAAACCAAGCAGTTTGTTTCTGTAACAGCTTCACGAGACTAGCAGACCTGTTGCAGTACCCATGTTTTAAACTTTGCTCATAACCAGCAGGCATGTTTGTTACAGTTGCACCGGACCGCCTTGCACATCAGTTACAAATGACCACCTGGCATGTCGGTTTTAATTAATCTCGATCAGCATGCATCTCTGTAAGAGTTGCACTCATCAGCAGATATCTTTGGATCAGTTGCAACTGACTTGCAAGCGTATCTGTATTTGTGGGGCTGAACAGCAGGTATATATGTTACCCTTGCCCCAGACCCGCAGTTGTGTCCCTATGCTCTTACCAAACCAACGGGTTGGTAAGCACAATTGCACCAGACCATCAAGCATGTATGTTACAGTTGCACCTGATCAGCAATCTTGTTTTTATAAGTTGCATACTATCAGCATTCAGCATACATGTCTGTTACAGCTTCATCTTATAAGCTTCCATGTATATTACATTTGAACCCTGCCATCAGTCATGGCTGTAACAATTGCATCCGACGATTTGTCAAGTCTTTCACGTTTGCATTTAACCAGCAGTCATTTCTGTTAAACTTTCACCTACAAGCATGCATGTCTGATACACTTGCACCGGACCAGCATTCATATTTGTTATAGCAATATCCAACCACCTGTGCTGTCTGTTGCACTTGCACCAGACCAGTATTGTAGTAATGGTTGTTACAATTGCACCCGACAAGCAGTCAAGATGGTAATGAACATCTGCAGCATACAGATATCTTACTCAGGGGTTGTTTTTGTGTTGATACACTGCACTCCATTTGTATTTTCTCTCATTTTTGGTAATGTTATCCATCCATCCATATACTACTTTCCAGCTGAATGTTTCCGCATATTGATTCAAAAAAGGTTTGTACTTTGATCAAACATGCTGCAACAAAGTTTTCAGTGATATCGCTCAGCATTTATTACTCAATTTTTTGACAGAATGTTTTCCCAAAGTAGGAACTTTATAAGAATAATATGATATTATGTTTATCATCAGATCCGGCCAAAAATGGTCTGGATGTGCATAGGTTGATGGATACGATAACCAGAACAAGGACAAAAACATTACCATTGCGAAAAATAAGAGTCTGTTATTTTTTCCGTGCAGTGTATCATAGCAAAAACCATGTTATTCCCCACCCTGTTATTGCTGCCATCTTGGACGTCATCTTAAATATTTTACAATGCTGAAAAACAACAACAGCATGACAGTCAAAAAATTCTCCAAATACAACGGCTGCTGATGAAAGCTATCAGAAAATAATTAATAACTGCTCTTGATTTCAGGTCAAAATTTTCTGTAAATGGTGGCCACCTTGGACACCATCTTAAATATTTCAACATTCTGAATCAAACCAGTGCTCAATTTTAATCGTTTGCATTTTTAGGCATCTTAACATACATAAAAGATCAAATTTAAAATGCTTTACATCGACTTTGTTGGTCAGATAGGTATAAGGAAGCTAAATGACGGCCGTCTTTGGCGCCATCCCTTAAAATTTTAACTTTCTGCATCAAAACTTTGTTCCAATAAATAGTTGTTGTATCTTTTAGCCTCTAAAAATCCATAAAAAGTCACAATTAAAATGTTTTACCGAGTATGTTGGTCATAAAGCCATAATGTAGGTCTTAGAAGCCAAACTGACGGCCATCTTGGATGCCATCTTGAACATTTCAACCTTCTTACTCAAAACAATGTTCCATCTTAATTGTTTGTATAATTTTGCTTCTAAACATCCATAAAAAGTCAAGTTAAAGTGCTTTTAATCAAGTATATGGGTCATATAGGTCATAGGCTTCTTACTGACGGCCATCTTGGACACCATCTTTAATATTCCAAAACGCTCAATGATGCCAGAGTGGCATCAGTTGGATTCATCAATTACAATGCCTGAACAACAAGAATCAACAAAGAAAAAAACTTAAAAATCAAGTTCCAGGTCATTCTGGTTTTCTACCGGACTAGTGTGTAAAAGGGCAGAATATTTGCTTGCATGGCGTTCTATGCTTCGTTCCCGTTAATTTGATATGCAACATTACTACTTTCAGAAAAGAAAAATAAATTGACCTTTTGACCCCAATATAGTGACAAGCATGTGTGTAAGGGCAAGTTATTGGCTACCATGTTATTGTTTGTTTCATTACCTTAATTTGATATGCAACATGAACATATTCTGAAAAAAAGAGTTTTATATAACCCTATGTGACTCCTGCTGCATGTAGGTCTACACTTCTTCCAGTTTAATTAGATATTGAACATGACCACTTTAAGATAGGAAAAATATGACCTTTTGATCCCACCCAGGGGTCGTTTGGTGTGTGTAATGACAGCATTTTTGCGTTCATGGTGCTCTGTGCGCAATTCCCTTTAATTTGATATGCAACATGACTACTTTCAGAAAAAGATATAGTTTGACCTTTTGACCCCACCCCCTGGGTCGAGGCTGTGTATATGGGCAAAATATTTGCTACCATGTTGCTGCCAACGTTGTCAGCTTTAATTTGATATGCAACATGACCATATTCTGAAAAAGTTTAATTTTGGCCTCGGTCTCCATCCCCTAAGTTAACCCCAGGGGCTCGGACCCTAACAACCCGTTAAACTAAAATCCCGTTTGATATGTTTTGCTGCGCTGCCTGCATGCATAATTTCAGCCAGAAATATTTACAATTGCCTTAGTTATTGTCAAATTTAATTATTTGACCTTTGACCCCCTAGCTGGGGTCAGAGGGGTTGGGGTAAAACTTTGACACTGCCATGCTTATCTACAGGCACTGGGCAAAAAAAAATCTTGGTCTATAGTGAAAAGTTGTTAAACATAATAGCTTTGATGAAATGTGAAGAATATCACACAAAAAGGCTAATATAAGATTTGCATTATAATTGTCTATACTAAAACAAGGACAATAACTCAAGTGTTAACGGGTTGATTTTGCCGAAACTTAAAGGATATAGAGAGTCCATGGTACGTATCATTTGTACCAAGAATGAATCAAATTTGACCAATAGGTACTGAGATATGGTTCCGGGCAGACAAAAAGTGAGGACGGAATGGACGCAGGAACGACTCCAAACCTATATCCCTCTGACTCTGATTTGATTCTTTACGTCCCATCAACAATCTTTCAGTTATAAAGGGATGGGTCTTCCTGGGTTGAACCAGTACTAAGGTAGGATTAATGTTCTTGCTCAAGGACACAACACAGTGACGCCGGTGAGGCTTGAACCCGCGGCTCCTCGGTCACGAGTCAAGCACTCTTCTACTGAGATATTTGTAAGATGCCATATCTAAGTAAACAGCTAAAAGCGGGTCACAATCGGCCAGCCAGGGAATGGCGTTTCATTGGCGGGATGATGAGGGCTCACTACTGTATGCTGGCTATGACACTTTTACAGATTCTGCATTGTTATGGAACTCCTCCATTTAAATTGTGTTTCAGGGGCCAAGGAAACAGAAGAAATTTCACATAGCGACAATGAGATGATCTTTACTATCTTGGATGAAGTGAGGCGTCAGATTGGGGTAGTGTTCCCTGAAGATTAATCATTTGTTAATGTTTGACTAAGCGTTGCCATTTTGAATGAAAACATTTTACAGTACATATAAAATATCTGAGAATTTCTTATAAAGTACTACCCTCTAATCTAGCCAAAGGATCTAGTTATTTTCTGTAAATATATGATCCATGACATTTGTTTTTTCTACTTATCCAATTGGCAGATAGCTTTGTTCAGATAACCATGGCAAAATGTGCAGACTTACCAGACCCTTATCTCTTGCCTAAATGATTAGACAAACAATGAGAAATCTAGCCCTAGTCAAAAGTTATGTACAGAAAAACCTGTGTAAAACGGCCACTCAAAAATAGACAAACAAATGTCTTAATGACAAATGGTAGTTTAATGAAGGTCGAAAGTATTGCATAATGCTCCCCTTGGACCTGCATTAAGTGATAATTAGTCTTAAAAACCAATTTTTGGTCTTTTTGAGAGTGGCCGTTTACACAGGTTTTACTATATGCATGAGTATAAAGTGTTTTGACATGTATGTTTTGTTTTGTTGCTTTACGTCCCAAGTCAACAGCTATGGTCATGGCGGGACAGTCAGTTCACCTAACCACACTTTTTCCTGGGCAAGCTTGAAAGACTTCGTACACACACTTTCGCTCGTAACTGACAACAACCCTTCTTGAATGCTTCAGGGGACGGGAGGATAATGACTGTAGAAATTATTTCATGATCAATCTCCACGAAAGTATGGGACCGGACTGGGATCGAGCTCGCGACCAAAGTTACATGTATGTGATAACTTGTATGATTGACAGTCTTTTCAGATCAGTTATGATTGCCTGTTTCTAGCACATGGGATAAATCATTATCCAATCAAAAGGCTTGTCAGGAAACCAGCTATCGTTTGTTATTCTGAATTGGTTGTATTGTTGGTAGCTCTGTAAGTGAAGAAACAATAATCATCAGAGGAAATCTGTTTCAATTAAGTCCACCCCACCATTCGTCAGGGCTGATCTGGGTCCAAACTGTTTGCAACAGTTATAAGCAGACAACACTAGCAAGCCAATAGCTGGTATACAAACGTTTATCGCGTAAAATATTGAATATTTTTTCTATCCATCAGTTTAAGCATATGGTGTGGGTGCTCAAAAGAACCGTCTCATTGAGACGGTTCTTTTGAGTACCCACAACATATGTTTTGCTTGATAAATAAGAACTTTGATTTTTACTGTTCATAGCTATGGTTTCTCCTTTAACTGCTCAATAGTGAATCAAGCCTCAGACTCGATGAAAACCCTGGCCTAAAACTATTAATAGTGGTTGGGTGCCTGAGGTTTGCCTTCGGCTGGGCCCACTGTTGCTTAACTAGTGTTTTTCTTCAGCTCTGACTGTCTGTGGACCTGGCTTCAGCACAGTTGGTTAACTCTTTGCCTACTGGGAAATTGTGCAAAAAATTGCCGTCTGCTGTTTTTTTTCAAAATCAACTTTTTTGAAAAATTATTTTAGGAATACCATCAAAGTGTCAAACAGTTCGGATCCAGATCAACCCTGACATAATGTTTGATATCTATCTCATTTGAGACAGTTCTTTTGTGTTCGACGTCAAATGTTTTGTTTGACAAATAAGAAAAAAATAATTTTCAATTACAGATCTTTATTTAGAGGCCTAAATTAGTTTTATACCCCCCTCCCCCCCCCCAAAAAAAAAAAAAAAATGGGTGTCAATGCAATAACTTTACCCTTTCCTTCATGAATATTCATACTAAGCTCCACCCACTATGAATAATTATATTAATCAACTTTCATGTTGGTACATAGAACAATGAAATTACGTTTCAGGTACGCTAGTGTAGGATCATATCTAATCAATAGATATCCGATCGATCATGATCAATGGTGTATTGATACATATGTTTCCATAGATATGAACTTCGGCCGGTCAAAGGGGCCTTTCGAAACTTTGTAAATACAATTTGTGAAAAAAATCACAGCACATATACCCACTAATTTAAAATCAGAAGTCCAGGCAAATAAACAAAATAAGCGTAAAACCGTCATTGATTTCTTATCCATCAGTTTAAACGTGTCTTAGTCAGGGGAAAAATAAGTACCAGCATTTTGTGAAGAAAACGGTTTGACACCTTGAATAGGGGTAAATTGGTATGTCACTGTGGACAAGCTGAGAAATGGTGTCTTAATGAGCTATTTTGCATATTTTCAAGATGGCCGCCAAAAACTATGGAATTTGACATATTAATGATAAGATAAGATAAGATAAAGTTTATTTCAATGCAATAGACCAATGGCCCTTGAGCATATACTACATATACAAAACCAACGTTGCAGAGTCTTATAGTATCAAATTTTTAACTAGATAAGTGAGTACGACTCTTTTCAAGTGAGGATCACCTAATATTAATGAAATATGTTATTTTTTGACAATGTTATTATATTTTTTGGACTGTTTACCAGCTTTTCAAGCAATAAACGAGAAAAAAAAACTTTGATAATCAACAAGTTGTTTTAAAACAGATATGTCAAAATGTTCAAAATTCCTAAAAATGCCCAAATATATGGTAGTATATATTTTATCTATAAAAAGTAACAACATGCACATGTACATCTATTTCTAAATATGATATCACCTTCTGTAAGTACCCAGATTTACAGGACCTTTTTCTTATGTGTTTGAGTTATAACCACTGAGCATTTCATCTGTCAGTCACCTATTTCAAAGGCGACCAGCTGTGGCTTAACCCTTTTCTTCCATAAAGCTACACGCAAAAAAGTCCATTGTATATAGAGGGGTCCCAAATATGTTATATTTTACTTCTTAGTTAACAGTGCAGACCCTGATGAAATACCACACTCTGTGGCATTTCACCTGGGGTTTCACTGTTGGCAAAAGTACCCGTTTAGGGGTTAGTCCACAAAAGGTTAAGGTTAAACGAATCTGCGCATCCGTGCAGTATTTACAGAACACAAATACGTAGTTTTTAATATGAAAGCCCAGTCCCTAGTCGAAAGGTGTACGAACGTATGTATACGTTTAAAATTGACCTTGAATATCCTAATATGCCGTTTTAACAGTGTGCATTACTTAAGAAATAGATAAGCTCTAGCAGTGAATTGCTGAGTAATAATTCACTATTTGGAGGTCAGATGTATATAGAGGGGTCCCAAATATATTATATTTTACTCCTTAGTTAACAGTGCAGACCCTAATGAAATACCACACTCTGTGGCATTTCACCTGGGGTTTCACTGTTGGCAAAAGTACCCGTTTAGGGGTTAGTCCACAAAAGGTTAAGGTTAAACGAATCTGCGCATCCGTGCAGTATTTACAGACACCCACTTGTAGCACACAAATACGTAGTTTATAAAATGAAAACCAAGTCCTAGTCGAAAGGTATACGAACGTATGTATACGTTTAAAATTGACCTTGAAGTTTTAACAGTGTGCATTACTTAAGAAATAGATCAGCTCTAGCAGTGAATTGTTGAGTAATAATTCACTGTTTGGAGGTCAGTTGGAAACATCAAATCATGAGCGCGGAGCACGAGTGATTTATTTTTGTGCAACTGACCGACAAACAGGGTATTATTACTCAAAAAAGACCTCGGACAGTTTCCTATTCAATCTGCCCAAATTTTGACTAGTATAATGCATAACTGACAACTATAGTTTTGTGCTTAAATCAAACCCTTACATTTAGTGCACCTAGCAAAATAAAAATATCTAGAAAATATTGCATAATAATGCCAGGACTCTAGGGTTTAGGGGGTGGGGGTATATTTTGTGACCAAATTTTATTTCACAGAAAGTCAGAGTTTCGTCGAGAATACACCTAAATACATGTAAATATTATGTTTGCGGCATAAAACTTGAGACGAAAGTGACGTGTTTGCATAACATTCGGGTTGAGAAGATATCATTGTTTCATCTAAAGAAGTGTGCTGTCAATTACTTTTAACTTTTACCTGTAATGTTCCAAGTCAACCAGTTTGACTTGTGCACTGAGGTGTATCATATCTGCATACTTTATAAATCATAGTCTAGATAAACACAGTTTTTGAGCGTAAAATCGTTAATATTTTCGTACACATCAGATTCAACCTATAATTTTGTGCTTAAAAGAACCGTCTCATTGAGATGTTTCTTTTGAGTGCCCAAAACATATGTTTTGGTTGAGAAATGAGACAATTAATAACTTTGTAACCACTCATAACTTAAGCCCTGATACATGCCATTGCAAATTGATATTTACCTACAAGTTTTTACAAAATAAGTTTCTAATACGTTTTTAGAATAAAGTGTTTTTGCGCATTTCGACAGCGTTCCCCCCTCCCCCCGTGACCAATCATGCCGTTTTTATATGATGTGTAAAATGTAAAACTACAACTGTATGTAAAAGGATTAGTTTGGTCACGGGTGGGGAAGCACAGATGACAAATGACCTCAGCTAGCGCGCGTTTTCCTCGAGCTTTCACAACTGTGAATTATTGTTTGATATATCATGCTTTAGCATTGACTCTATAGGCGAAGTGAGTTGGAATCTAATATATAAGCTTTTGAGTCCAATGTTAAGAGTGTTGCTATCTGAACAAAACGTGACCAAAAACATTAGGCCTAAGAATGGGACATAACAAAAAAAATCCATTCTTAGGCCTAATCTTAAACCTATACAAGGAGAAAAAAGGTGCCATCAAAACAAATAATGAGTACCTGACCTTATGTACCTAGATGTTTCTGTGAAAAAGAATCATATCTTAGCTGGTTTACTTTGATATAGGTTGCGTTTCCATACAGGTTGCGTTTCCACCTAATAATGTCTCCGAACACTTATTATCTTTACCCAAGCATTCAAAAACTTCTATGAAGTTTTAGTACTGGTACGTCTGAAGTGCTGAAAGAGAGGTAACTCTTTCCTTTCAGATGAATGAGCTGGATGTTTCACAGCAGGTAAAGCAATGCAACCCAGGATGAACAGAGCACAAATTAGATCCATTCACTTAAATGATTTACTAAGTTTCCAAGATCAGAGCGCTTATTAAAGGATGTAACATATATCATTTGACATAATTAATGAGCAAGGGAATGGACTTGACATTATCCTTTTTGATTACACTATCAGAAGCAAGTGTTGTCAATTTCAGCCTATTCAACGGATCATGAAATGGGACAGCCTTATCAACTTGTTTGCTCTGTATGAATTATCCATTGAGCACTATATAGACTTACTGGTTATCCTAATCTACACATAGTCCAGTTTCCTTTTTTAATGCATCAACTACAAAACCTGAGAAATCAAAGGTTTTTCATTCTTTTAAGGCTTGCTTCAAGGTACTGACAACAAAAAAATCAACCAGAAGCAAGCATAATTGATGGCAATATCCAACTTGATGTCCATTCCCATATACCTGATAATTTTCAAGGTGTAGCAGAAGTGGTATTTGATCATCTGCCAAAATCATCAAGAGTAATTACCTCGTTACGAAATATCTAAAGAAATTTCTTTAAAGTTCTTTGGGTGCAAACAACACCGAAGATCGAAATACTTTTGATCTAAAACTGAACGACTGGAAATGATGTAAAGAACAGGCAGCCTATCAAAGTTTCTGTTTTACCAATAGCAATAAACTAATCTGTACAATTTCAATATCTGACTTCAACCTGACCCAGAGGTCAGGAGTGAATGTAAGGTATAAGTGTTTGCTTCTATGTTAGTTCATACTTCTTTCCCCTTAATTTGATATGCAACATGACCACATTCAGATTTTATTTACCTTTTAATCCAACCCACAGGCGAGGGTGTGTGTAAGGAGAGAATATGTGCTTGCATGGTGTTCTATGCTCCATTCCCTTTAAGTTATGCGACATGACCATGTTATGACAAAGTTGAATTTTGGCCTATTCACCCCTTGGGTTAGAGGGTGGGGTGTATGCGGGCAAACTATTTACGACCATGGAGCGGAAGTGACCGGACAATTGCGAGTGAACGGCGAAATACGGCACTTGCGACGTTGTACATTGGAGGACCAGTCACTTGCTCTCAAAAGAAAACACAGGGTGCATAAATATGTCAACACAGAAACCATTTTTGTGTATATCATAAAGTTATTCATACTCACATAAGTACCCAGATAATAATCCTGTAAATAGGTAATATTAAAACGGATATTTGTCATCGTTCTCTTAAAAATAATGACACTGATCAATCCATTGATGCTTCGTTTCAATGTGATCCCTTTGTAAAGTTGGAATGAAATATAGCATAACAATAAAGTTTGTACGTTCTTCTAATTTATCTACCTTCTACAATTACATATGTTTATTCTTGATTAAACGTTGATGAAAGAGTGTTAACTGGAATAGTATGTACAACAACTTGTCATGTCACCTTTTTACATCATGTGAACGGGCACTTGACAGTAAGCTGAACGGGTGCTTGTGATCTAGGCTGTCTGTATTGAACGGGCACTTGCCATCATTAATACATTAAGATGAAATGACTATTGCTATTTTGGGTACCAATTTGTTTTTCCGAACAACAAGTTGTTGTGATATCATTAATATTACATGCTTTGAAGTAAATATAAAATATAAGAATTTATTCAGAATGAATTCATTTAGTACTGGTTTGTTTTAATAATGAACACTGATAGGAGACAAAGCATACGTTTAGCCTGCCTGGTATTAAAGTACAACCTACAGTGTGTACAGTCCAGCCTTTTGGAGTTTGTGTTTTTGATTTCAAAATTGACTATCATCCTTTAAATGAGATGGTCATTAAACCTTTTGTTTTACATACTCTGCTTACCATTGATTTTAGCAAGACAATTATCAATTTCTGGAGGATACTTATAGTCTTTAAATACTTAGAGTAAGGCTGCAAAAGGGAAATTGTGATTATGATAAATAGCCATCATTCAATGTCCACAGCATTAAGCCCTGGACATTAAGCAACTAACCAAATAGACAAATGTGCATGTTTTGGTTGATTTGGGTTGTAATGTTGCAATTTCATCTTTATGCAATGTGCATTTATATGGCTTTGTGTAAACATATAGAGACATGATCAGACTGCTACTTCATGGTAATTTGGGAACATCCTAATCAGGGTTAATAGTGTAAGCTTCCATATGATCAAGTGAAATTGGTTGCATTATATGCAGCAGATGAGAAAACAGACAGCAGTTTCAGGACAAAATATAAACAGGATCAGGCTTAATAAATTATGAATGAGTTGAAAAGATGTTTTCCATGATAATTTAAAATTACTCAATTGCTTTCCTTATATTTTGTAAAAAAAAACCTTAAACAATCAACAACAAATCTTTCTCTAGGAAAGAATGAACCTTATTTAAATTGGTGTCTGTCTTCACAGCTACTGAGTCACTTTCTAATTCTATATTGCAAATGATATGGACTCATAAAAGGCTTCCAAGATAATAGTTATTAACAATAGAACCTGTCCCCTCCTTTTGGGGGATTTTTGTTACTATGATTTCCTAATACTACAACATATATGACACAGAATGAGGTATGTTAGCCCTCAGAGAAAAGTCACATTATCATGTAACATCAACCTAATATATGTTACCCAAAAAATATTCAATAATATTTTGGTGCCAATGTTAAGGAACTCTTTGGCAGAGTTACATAACTTATTAAGCTTGTATGCGCCCTTTTTATTGCAGGATGGCTTTTAAAAGCGCTTTGATCAGGCAGAAGTGTGTAACTTATATTGCTTCGGGTTACATACGTTATATTTGTGAACTACACTATATAAATTATGGATTTCTTTTTTAATATCTTTATTTGATAACCTTTGATGCATATTTTAGTTCACAATACCATGGTCCTTACAGACATTTCACTGCCAAATGCAAAATTTCAAACAGTTAGATTCATTTACAGGATTATAAGAGTTATAAGCTGCTGAGTATGATGACCCTAAACAGAATGTTTTATAAGGTAAAGACCTTTTCATTGAAATTGAGCACACAATCCTATCTGTAAGCCATTAGACACTTTGAATAATATGAGCATTCTATTGATAAATAATTGTGTAAGGCGATATTTAACATTTTCTGGTGTATATTATCATTATGTCGTTTGTTTATGTTATGTGTAGTATATATTACTTTCTTTAATACATTCTATTTTATGCCTAGTACTTGCTATAGATTATACATGAGTTTTTTAGATTTATTTAAATTTAATTTTATATCTATTATTAAAAGTCATTATCAATCCACGTTTATCTTTGCAAAACATAATGTTTTTAACTTTTTAAAACAACTACACAATTTTATTGGTTTGTTCAAAGTTTTTAGGTTTTAAATTCTTAATAAAGTTGATATGATAGAATTCAATTAACAGCTGAATGAAGCCACTTCCCATGTTCTGTCAATTTTTAACCGTTTCATATATAATGATATAAAACATATGATATGGTTCTATGTTTGTCCAAAATGTCATAAATAATAAAATGTTAGCCTGAATGCTAAAATTCGTTGAATTAAGATTACTGTAATATTTATTTGAATTGATTGATCAAGTTGAGGTTTAATATCCCAGTTAAAAAAAATTTCAGTCATGTCAAGGCTCCTTACATAGGAAGGGAAAAGAAACAGAAGAATATGATAGACTAAATGGCCCCATAAAAAACTAAGTTTGTCTCATGTGAAACAAATCTCATCCTGCCAACAAAGCCAAATATGATGGGCCATCTCTCTGAAAGCTGTGACCGAGATACACCTCTCTTTACTCATAAAACTATAAAAATAGGTGTCTTTATTAGTTTCATTTATACTGTAAGTCATTTGCGTTCAATTAAAAACTACATGTAAGAATAAGAACGAATTTGATATCACTTTAGAATTCCTATATTTTAAGGTAACGTAGTAAACTTATATTGCAGGGTATCAGCTGAAGAGCTAAGATATATATTTTTGTGGATTATATAAAGAGTTAGTTAAAGACCATAATGGGTAAAGCCTCGGGGGTCTTTTGACAGCCATTGGTCTAGATTAGGGATATCACTGTACTAAATAGCAATATGTTTGAAATTAAGCAATGTATCTAACAGTACTAGTATAGATGAAGATTGTTTTGCTGCATACTGTTCCTGTTGGATGAATCTATTTAAGAGCATTCAATGCGTTCATGAGAGCATGATGATTAATAAGAATTAGATCTGACTTTTATTTGCACAATAGGACTTGAGACTAAAATAGGGTAACAGAGTTAAGATGGCTGTAACACAGAAACCCCAAACTGTCAGAAACTAATATGAGCCATTTGGCATCTTATATTCTTATATAAATTTGATGCAGTTGTAGAAAATCATACTGTATAAAACATACCCTCAATTGGGGAGGGTTTCCATTAGCATATTTTATGTTACATACGTTACTATTTGCATTATGGTTTCAAAATAAGCATGCTACTCAAGTATGATATACTGCTTGTAATCACTCTATTAAGATGGCTGCTGAATATATATGTGTGTGTTTTTAATCCTCATGACTTTATGCTATGCCTTTAAGCGCAAACATGTCTTTGTTATTATTGAAAAATTATGAAGTGGTAGCTATTGTCAAATGCCTTAAACACTCTAAAAGGTATGGAGCTGGTATTTGCATTTTAGGAGATTCAACAGGCTTAAAATATTCCATGAAATAGGGTATTAATGCAAAATGTAACATAAGTACATACGTCATAGCATATTACAATATTACATGACACTTGTCAGAGGGTAACATTTTTTTTTAAAAATGTAAGACATTGGGCTTCATGGAAATCAGAGTCAACAAAATTCCCCCATTTGCAGGTGAATATGACACATGATATAGAATAATGTGTGTGTGTGGTAGGGGTGGGGGAAGGAGTTGGATGAGACCCATATCTATCCCATGGCCTATTAGTCTGGATTTCATTCAGGATCGTGCTTTATATAAATTTTAATGAATGAAATATGGGTCAGCTTATGACATTTTGGAACGAGATTTAAGTTGCGCTTTAAGGATCAATGTTTGGTTTCATATGATCAAAAGTAGCCTGTAGTGCGGGAGAATATATGCAGCAGTCAATAAAGTATGGAAAAATGAAATAGGGTCAGCTTATGACATTTCCGATTGAGAATTAATTAAGTTGATCTTTAAGGATCAATGTTTAGTTTCATATGATCAAAAATAGCCTGTAGTGTGGGTGAATATATGCAGGAGACTATATAGCAAACATCATTATAGAACAAACGTTTCTTGACAGGGAAAGGTGAAATATTGGCACTGGTATGCATAAAATGAGAAAAATTATATAGCCCTCAGTATACAAATGACCGTTCAGTAAAATCGCAGTTGTCATGTACAATCCGTAAGCGACCGACAGCAAGTGACTGAACGGTGCCATGCTCCCACATGTGTCATGTTTTCGACATTTGTCGTGCTCTAGTTTTATTTTGACAAAAATATTTGTGTTTTCTTAGAAAGTACTAATATTAGAAGAGTAAAACTCCTAATGACAGTGAATTTGCGTTATTATGCACGTTTATTTCATGTTTGAAAATTCGAAAATCAATCACCCGTTGTTGATAAACAAGTGATTAGAATCCAAATTCACTAAACATGGACAATGAAATAGGATTTCAATCCAGCCAGAAAGTAACACACAAATATAACTTACCTTCTATACCCAAAACACGCATATGCTGGGTTTTTTCGTGTAAGAAAAAGAAGTTTGTTTATGGTGTAAATGAATAATCAATACCGCAAGTGACCAACCGTCCAATGTACAGCATCGCAAGTGCCGTTACTTGTCGTACACTTCCGCTCCCTGGGTGTGATGTTGCTGCATTCATTCCCTTTAATTTGATATGCAACATGACATTGTTCTGAAAAAGTTGAATTTAGACCTTTTGCCCCTATGGTACGTCAGGGTGGGGCGGTTTGCAGGCAAAATATTTGCAACCATGTTGCTGCATTCGTGATTCCCTTTAATTTGATATGCATGAAAAAATTCAATTTTGACCTTTTGACACCTTGGGAGGACAGGGGGCGGGGGGGGGGGGGGGGGGGGGGGGGCTGCAGGCAAAATATTTCCTACCATGTTTCTACATTTCGTGATCCCATTTAATTTGATATGCAACATGACCATATTTAGATTGGTTCCATTCGTTCATAAAGCTCTACTTCCGTTACGCATATTTTATATTTTATGCTGACAAGCTATTAAAGGGAGACAATTCAAGTCATGTTCTGAAAAAAGTTTAATTTTGACCTAGTGACCCCATCCCCAGGGTCGAGGGAAGGGCATGGGAGGTCTGCTGGCAAAATATTTGCTATCATGTTGCTGAATTCGTGATTCACTTTAAGTGGATATGCAACATGACCATATACTGAAAAAGGTGAATTTTGATCTATTGACCCCATCCCCTAGGGTCGTGGGGGAGGGTCGTTGGGGGAGGGGGCGTCTGTGTGCAAAATATTTGCTACCATGTTGCTGAATTTATGATTCCCTTTAATTTGATATGAAACATAACCGTGTTTTTTTTTGTACTTCAGCAGCCATATGTTTATGTTATTTATGTCCTGACGAAGGTCTTTCACCAAAATGCGTCGACTTCCAATAAATTATGTTCTACTAACCGTTGATTATTGTTGGGTTTTTTCTCATTACTCTCCTGATGATCTGAAAAAGTTGACTTTTGACCTATTGACCCCTCTCTAGGGTCGTGGAGGGGGGAGGGGAGGGGGAGGTATGCGGACAAAATATTTGTTACCATGTTGCTGCATTCATGATTCCCTTTAGTTTGATATGCAACATGACATTGTTCTGAAAAAGTTGGATTTTGACCTTTTGACCCCTAAGGTCAGAGGGGGGAGGGTCTACAGGCAAAATATTTGCTACCATATTGCTGCATTTCGTGATTCCCTTTTATTTGATATACAATATGACCATGTTCTGGAAAAGTTGACCTTTGACCTATTGACCCATCCCCAGGGGGCGGGGGGTAGGGGGGTCGTCTGCGGGCAAAAAATTGCTACCATGTTGCTGTATCCGTTATTCTCTTAAATTTGTTCTGAAAAAAGTTGAATATTGACCTTTTGACCCCACCCCCTAAGTCCGATCCATGGGGTGAGACACAGGCCCTAGATTGAAAATAAATCAAGTTTGATATATTTCATATTTATTGTATACTTCTACCACGACCTCTAAGTAATGACCCTCGGTTCATTCAATGCATTTACAGTTACAGTCACGCCTCAAAGCGTTTTGTGGAAGTATACCTCTGTCTGCATGCGAAATTTCAGTAAAAATATTGACAACTGAGTTATTGCGAAATTTTAATATTTGACCTTTGACCCCACCTAAGGGGTCAGGGGGGTTGGGTAAAAATTTTAATCACTGTCATGCTTATCTACAGGCACTGGGTAATCATGGCCTCTAGTGAGAAATTGTCAGATATTATATTTTGGAGAAATGTGAAGTTTATTCCACAAAAAAGCCAATATAGCTTTTGCATTGGCATAAACCTAAGTCACAAAAGGACCATAACTCAGTCAAATGTTTACAAATGACCTCCAAATTTAAACTTGACCTGTATTTGATTATGCTTTATCCTTCTGTAAAATTTGAAAGAAATTCTTGCATCCGTTCAAAAATTATTGATCGGAACCCACAAATTGACAATTTAGCCAAAATCTACGTCAAAAAAAGGGCCAGAACTCACACAAAATTTGCGGATTACCCCCCCCCCCCCCCCCTTTCAAACTAGGCCTGTATTTAATGATGCTTGACCCTTCTATTAAGTTTAAATGAAATTGATGCATCCCTTCAAGAGTTTTCGATCGGAAACCAAAAGTGTGACGATGCGGACGACGCCGGCGCCGACGCCGGAGTCATGATCCCTATTTGTCGACCTTGGTTTGCAGGTGACACAATAAAAAGCATGATAACATTTAAATATTCTACCTGATCTCTTGCGATGAAGTAAGAATCAAACAAGTCCGTTTAGCTACTCAGAAAAAATTATTGCATTTTGAAGCATTGATTCAAGACACCGATAGTTGCACACATTTGCTGTGGTTACTGGTGCAGACTCCCCAGAGCCTTTGCTGTTCGCATTCATGAATGACACACAAATCACCACTTGAACCAGAACCTGCGATTTATAGTGCTGTGACGAAGGCTCAGGCAAGCCTGTGCAAATGTACATAATTGTCAGGTCCTTGGCCTATTCTGAGAAGTTGTCAGCTTTAGCTTTGGGAAAATATGAAGTTCATTAAAAAAGCCAATAAGTCAAAATAAAAGGGCTATACCTCAGTCAAATTTTTTGGAATTAAACTTTGAAATTGATCTGTATTTAATGATGCTTTACCCTCCTGTAAACTTTAAATGAGATTGTGAAATTGATGCTTTCCGTCAAACGTTATTGATTGAGAACCAAAATTTAGCCAAAAACTAAGTAAAAAGGACCATAACTCGGTCAAATGTGTGCAGATGATCTCCAATTTCTCACTGGATCTGTATTTTATGCTTCATCGTACTGTAAACTGAATGAAACTGATGCATCCCTTCATAAGTTATTGATCAGAAAGTAAGTGTCACGCCACAGATGCTGCCGCCGCCGCCAGAGTCCTGATTCTTATGGGTTGTCCGAGACTCTCAGAAGGCAACACAAAAAGTGCATTTGTGATTATTGTGTCCAGAACTTCGCATATCAGTTACAAAACGCGTCTAAATGGACTTTTGGAAGGTTGAAAATGCGTTCATCAAACACATTTCATGTTTCTGATCTTTTGAAATAATGGAGAAATAAACTGGAATTTTTTTAGGAAAATTTAAATGTGTAACTTTTTTCAATTTCCAACTCATGGGCATCTAGTGAGTAATTCGCGTGAAAAGCTGTAGGCCATTGTATTTTCAATTACCTCTAAAAATATTGCTATTTGAAGAAAACATCGAAAGTTATCGAGTGCCAAAGGGGTAGGTTCATAGCATTGATCCCTGCGGAAATCTTTGTAGCGATCCACATCAAAGTTTGAGTAGTATATTTCACTAAAATGTGTTTTTATCTTGACCTATGAATTCTTCAAAATATATCATTATATCTAAATTGACAGGATCATTCCAACACTATAAAAACAAAAGGGCCTTGGTGACCATTATTAGTTACATGAGATAGATACATAGCGGAAACTGGCAACCCTTTGGTGACCATTATAACTCACATGGGATAGGTACATAACGGAAACTGGACACCTTTGGTGACCATTACTACTGACATGAGATAGGTACATAACGGAAACTGGACACCCTTGGTGACCATTATTACTCACACGAGATAGGTACATAACAGTGGCCATTATTACTCACACAAGATAGGTACATAACGGAAACTGGACACCCTTCGTAACCAATATTACTCACATGAGATAGGTACATAACAAAAGCTGGCCATCCCGTGGTGGCCATTATAACTCACATGAGATAGGTACATAACAAAAGCTGGCCATCCCGTGATGGCCATTATAACTCACATGAGATAGGAACATAACAGAAATTGGACACCCCTTTTGACCATTATTACTCACATGAGATAGGTACATAACGGAAACTGGCCACCCCTTGGTGACCACTATTACTCACATGAGATAGGTACATAACGGAATCTGGCCACACCTTGGTGACCACTATTACTCACATGAGATAGGTACATAACGGAAACTGACCATCCCTTGGTGGCCATGTTTTTTTTTGAAGATCAAAATTCGTTTGAGCCATTTTGTTCATTCTAGTGATTCTTTCTACCAAAATATTTGAATAGTGATCACCAAGATCTTTAGTCTTTGATATCGCAATAAGCCACGCCCCCTGTGATGGATCAAATTTCTTTTGGCTATGTTGTAGAGGGTCACCAAATAACTATTACTGCCAAAGTATTATCCATTCTGTCCACTGGGTTCCGAAGTAATGTTAAAAGATACATAAGGGAAACTGGCCATGGCTCCTGGCAGCCATGTTATTTTTATCTATTTTTAGAAGGTCATCCATTGATCATTTCTACCTAATCATTTGAATTCTGACCACCAGTTTCATTAAATAGTTTGTTCTTTTCCTTACTGCAATAACCACACCAGCTGGCTGCCACGGTTTTTGATAGATAAAATTTCTTTTAGCTATCCATGTTAAGGGTCTCTAAGGATCATTCCTGTGATGCTTTGTTCAAACTTTCCAAGTGAGATAGGAGTTGTCATTTAAAGCAAATTATTGATGACGCACAAGAACCAACAGACTATGGACATTGACTGAAACCAACAGCTCACTTTGAGCTAATAAGGGGTTAATCAGGAAGAAACTAAAAGTAAAGTATTAATATTTTAATACGATTCAATAACATGGTTAAGGGTATAACAAAGATCTTACAATTATGACAATCCCTTTTTAAATAACAAACAGTTCCTTAACTCAGCCTGCTAGTGAAGCCTTAAGCTTGTGATGGTAGTCGATACAAACAGTTTAGACTTAGATTGGCTCGGAAAAATCCAGACCCGGAGCTGGATCTAAACAGTTTTGACATATTATTCCTGGAATATTTGAATCAGCCAACAAAAAGGCACGTAAAATTACACAGCGTGCAAATAGTTAACTGCTTGCCACCACTGCTGATGACCTTTGCAAACAGTTTGGACCCAGAACAGGATTCACAGATAGTCGGTCCTGATCTTGGTACAAGCCGTTTGACACTCTGATAGTGTTCCTGAAAGAATTCAATGAAAAAGGTCAGCATACTACAATAACATGACAAAATACCCATCATGCAAATAATTAACACACATATGAGTCGCGACATGAGATTTCCATCATGTAAATAGTTTTCCAACAATGTGGCATTTTGACAAGTGTAGACTCAGCCTGTGCAGCCTCCTTTTAAGCTTAGAAACTACAAATGGTGTTCAGTCAATAGCTTAAGAGTCATAGAATATTCAAGTGTCTAGCAAAAGGCTCTGATTAGACTGCACATATGCTGGTCGCACATACGACATTGTTGGAAATCTCATGTTGCGGCTCATATACAGGCTGCACATTAAGGTTTCTCCATACGATATACCATGATGACCCAGGAAGGATTGAATAACCCTTTTCAGACAAATTGGATTTTCCATAAAGCTACATACAACAGTTGGGATGGTTCAAAGTATATTATATTAAGGGGTCACAAGTTTTAACTTCCTAAAAAATACTATTTATCTTTCTCTGAAGATAAATTTTAGGTAAGCAAGTGCAGAACCCGATGAAATGTTGCATTGTGCTATGAGGCATTTCATCTTAGTCATCACTGTTTGCCTAAACACATATTTATGGTTTCCAGTCCTCAAAGGGTTAAAAATTGTAAACCATGCTAAGCCTGCAACTTAAAGTGAGTCAGTCTGATACAAATCTCAATAATTATCATTACTTTTTTTGGATTTGATTCTTTACGCCCCATCAACAATATTTCAGTTATATAGGGACGGAATGTCCTGGGTTGAACCAGTACTAAGCTAGGATTATAAATTCTCAATTCTAATAAATAATAATAATACATGTAGTCTTTTTTTTCATATGGACACATTTAGCATAAACAGCTAATATTTCATGAAGCCCTAAATAAACTACCAAAAAATACAAGTGTAAAATACAAAGAGGATTAACATGAAAGTATAATGCAGGCATCATGGAACACTTTCAAATCTACATATGCACAGCATGTACATACATTTTAAACATACATTTTATACATATATAAATCGTACATGTACTTCTAGATAGAAGTGTGTAATTATACCCAATTTACCAATTTCTCAACCAAAACACATGTTCTGGGGCAATCAAAAGAAGCATTTCAAATGTTCAAATTGAGGAACAAACAATTTTCACAATTTTTTACTCAAAATTATGTTCATATGGAAGTATGCATAAGTTTCAAAGATTGAGAGATCTGGATTTCATCCACAAAATACAATGTATAGACTGGATTTCATCCATTAATACAAAATGTATAGGCTGGATTTCATCCATTAATACAAAATGTATAGGCTGGATTTCATCCACTTAATACAATGTATATGAAAACAATCAACAGTTTCAAAATTCTTTAACCAGTCTGGTAAATTGTTCAAAATAATAAATTCAGCTTTGAAAGTTTATTTTGTGACTTTGGAGTATTAAAATCAATTAGACCTGTTGATCGAAAAGAGAACATTTGGGTAACACAAGGTTGGGACAGATTTAGAAGTTTTAAACATAAATTTGGCCTTTCATGTAACAAATTTGGCCTTACATACTACATTATTTCATATAACATAAATTTGGCCTTTCATATAACAAAATTGGCCTTTCATACTACATAATTTCATATAACATAAATTTGGCCTTGCATATATACGTAAATTTGGCCTTTCATATAACATAAATTTGGCCTTACATATAACATGGATTTGGCCTTTCATATAACATGGATTTGGCCTTTCATAAAGCATATATTTGACCTTTCATATAGCATAGATTTGAGCTTTCATAAACAGATTTTGCCTTTCATATAACATAGATTTGGCCTTTCATATAACAAAAATTTAGCCTTTCATATAGCATAGATTTGAGCTTTCATAAACAGATTTTGTCTTTCATATAACATAAATTTGGCCTTTCATATAACATAAATTTAGCCTTTCATATAGCATAGATTTGAGCTTTCATAAACAGATTTTGCCTTTCATATAACATAAATTTGGCCTTTCATATAACAGATTTGGCCTTGCATATAACATATATAAAAGTGTGTTCATATTTTAAACATTTTATGCTCATCCATACTTTTTTATTTTGGAAGTGTTATCCTATTGGTAATTAAGCCTTAAAGCCCCAAGAAAAAAATGCATCTGAAAATGTAGTCTGCTGAAATCGTCTGCTGCAAATTATTGAGTAACATTACTGACGAATTTAGTATAGAAGCAAACAGCATGGACCAAGAACAGACTGCTCCTAAAAGAGCAGTCTGATCTGGGTCCGCATTGTTTGCCATAGGGGCTTCTTAAACATCTCAGCAGACGAGAAAAGCAGACGACTTTTGTTGCGAGAGGCACATTAAGGGTTAACAAGGATTTTAACAGCTCTTTTTGTAATCTAAATATTCTATTAAGATTATATAGATATGTTCCTCCAGTACTCAATGTTGGGTTTAGGATATATTTTGTAAAAATGTATTCTGTGTTCAATGGATAAATAGTCCTTCAATAAATTGTGATAGGTCATAGATTTAAAGAGTTTGTTTAGCAATAATATTAATATTGTTGCTAGTTAAATGCAAAATGTCAGCAAGCACATATTTTTTAATAGAACCACTGCAGATACTGCATAATAATTCTATAATTCTCTGCAAGTGCTACAGGACAACTTTCAGAAGAAAACGGACCTTTACCCAAACCCTTGGGTCAAGGATATATATGAGGGCAAAAACTTAATTGTTGGATGCTCATAGCTTAATTCCTTTTTAAGGATCATTGATCGTTTGACCTTAAACGCCTATTTTTCTGACCCCCTGAATGCTGTTTTGCAGCTTCTGGTGTGATGCATGAAGTTTCATTGCAATAGCTGAATCAAATGTCAAGAAATGAATTTAAAGTATCCCAATATTGATGGTATATATAATCTAAAGTATCCGAATATTTGTGGTATATATAATCTAGGTATGATATAATACCTTGAACAGTAAGGGGTTTACTTGAAACTCTTTGCATGCCAGTGGAGAATATGGTCATCTGAAGATGAGCTTTGCAAACAGTTTGAACCCAGATCAGGACTAACAGAACACTATTAAAGTGTTCTTTGGCCGTTTAACTTAATTTTGAAAAAAAGCCAGCAGATAACTAAAAGCATGAGAAATTATTTTGTTTGTTTGATTTTATTCTTTACGTCCACTCAACAATCTTTCAGTTATGCGGGACGTTCTTCCTGGGTTGAACCAGTACTAAGCTAGGATAAATGTGTCTTGCTCAAGGACCACAACGCAGTGACGCCGGTGAGGCTCGAACCCGCGGCCCTTCGGTCTCGAGTCAAGCACTCTACCACTGAGCCACTGCGCTCCCTACATGAGAAATTACCCAACATGCAAAGAGATAAGTACAGAATGCTTGCAAAGGAATGTGTCATAAAATAACTTAACTTATTTCTTATAAAAAAAAATACATAAATCATGCTAATTCTTCTTATAAACTTTATGTACTTATATTAAACTAGCACACAATATGAACCAATCTAGGAGGTTCATGTCATTTATTCCTTATTCTGTAGAAAAGTATTTTATGGGCTTTTGCCCTGGTTTTTTGAGCTGTAGAACATCATTGAGGCTTGTATATGGGGGTACCAAATATCCCATATCCCTTGAAGTTAACAGGCAAATATCCCTTATAAATTGGCAAATATCCCCATAATTTTCCTAAATTTTCAATATGCTTGGTAGTAACAAAAATATTGAACCAAGTATCCCATATCCCTGGAAGTAAAATGGATAGTATCCTATATCCCTGAAAGTAAAATGGCAAATATCCTGTATCCTTAAAACCCCTATACAAGCCTCATCATTCCCCGCCCCCTTGTGTCAGAAAGCCACTTTCATACAATGTATAAAATATGGTAACACATATACAGGCAAATGTTTTTGCTGGCACAATGAAACAAAATCCATGGTTTTCTTAATTAGTATAGATGTACTACGACCTTTGAGTAATGGCTCATTTTATTTCAAAAGGTTGATGCCTAACAAGTAACATGAGCCAGTCAGCCTGGAACATCTATGTGTGTCACAATCTTAAAGTAAATATAAGTAAATATCTGAAACCCCTATTTCTAGATCTGTATTTGTAATATTGTAAATACAGTCAGGCTTCAAGGCTTTTTGTTTATCTTCTAAACGCTTTTTATTCCTGAAGGATCCAGGTTTCCAGATTATTTATTGCAAGAATATGTACTCTTGAAAATGGTGTAGATCCAGATCAGCTGGTTTCTGAGGTCAGCTCATCTTGTTTGACACCATTTCATCTTGATAATGATCAGCATTAATAATACGGTTGCACCATGGATTTCAAATTGGAAAGTCATTTAAGTGTGAGCTGCCAATAAAATACTTAAAATTGTGCTTATAGGAACACAAGCTCTTGCTAGATCAAGTACAGTATGTTACATGGTATATGTTCCATGGTATAAAATACATGTAGATATAGGAACACAAGCCCTTGTTAGATCAAGTACAGTATGTTACATGGTAGATGTTCCATGGTATAAAATACAAGAAGATATAGGAACACAAGCCCTTGTTTGATCAAGTACAGTATGTTACATGGTATATGTTCCAAGGTATGAAATACATGTAGATATATGTTAGATCAAGTACAGTATGTTAAATGAGCGGAGGACCATACAGTCAAAAGAGTGGATGGATAAAACATTCAAATGAGTGAATTTTCCAGGTACTGACCATTAAATAAGTATTCCCTCAGTTGTATTACCTGTAATGGCCAATATTTCTCAGTCCGTAATAGGTGAGCACATTGCAGTGGCAGATCCATATGGGTTCAGGGGGTTCCCCCACTCTCCTGCTTTAAATATCCTATGAAAATGAAATAATTTGGTCTCAGTGAGACCAAATTATTTTGTTTTCATGAGATATTTAAAATAAATGAGATAAATCAGCAAAGCGAACCCCCACACCTTTATACATATGAACTCCCTTTCCATGAATCCTTGATCTGCCCTTCATCTGAATGTTTACCTGGAAATTCGCTCATTTGTATGATTTAAACATCTGCTCTTTTGCCTTATAGTTTTCCACTCTTTGATAAAAATAAATCTGCTCTTTTGTATTATGGACCCGCTCAAACGTAAATCTTCCAATCATATATGCAAAGTTCCAATGTTATATCTTTAATACTTTTTTTGCAAAAATCAAATGTAAAGGATGACTAATTAGAAAGGATCAATTAGAAATTGTGTTCCATGTATTTTGGAGAACTATAATGTGCATTTAACCCTTTTCAAGCCAATGCTGAAATGTTTAAGTAATCACTTGGTCAAACTTAGCCAGATCAAACTGCTCCCTAAGGAGCTCTGTTGTCTGGTTGATACTATTTGCCTCTGCTCTTCCATTAGTGAATAATTTTAGCAAACATATGCAGCAGATGACTAAAGCAGACATTTTCAGATGCAATTTTTGCAGGCACTTTAAGGGTAAATCTTAGTATACTAGAAAGAAAACTGCTGCATAATGTATTTGTGAGTAAATAGACCATACGGTGACCAGCAAAGGCTCAGACCAGCCTGTGCTAATAACAAGAGCCTTTACTGCTCATTCTTAAAGATGTGCAAGTAGACCCTAAGGTGACCAGTCAAGGTTCAGACCAGCCTATGCACAGTATAGCAAGAACCTTCACTGCTCATTCTTAAAGGTAAGCAAGTAGACCCTAAGGTGACCAGCAAAGGCTCAGACCAGCCTATGCACAGTATAGCAAGAGCCTTCACTACTCATTCTTAAAGATGTACAAGTAGACCCTAAGGTGACCAGCCAAGGTTCAGACCAGCCTATGCACAGTATAACAAGAGCCTTCACTGCTCATTCTTAAAGATGTACAAGTAGACCCTAAGGTGACCAGCCAAGGTTCAGACCAGCCTATGCACAGTATAGCAAGAACCTTCACTGCTCATTCTTAAAGATGTACAAGTAGACCCTAAGGTGACCAGCCAAGGTTCAGACCAGCCTGTGCACAGTATAGCAAGAACCTTCACTGCTCTCCCTTAAAGGTGTGCAAGCAAATTAACTAGAGAACCATGAATTAAAGTGTTATTGCAAAAATGAAAGCAAAAACCCATCATGTACAGGGGACTAAAAATCGTCTTTTCCGCTCACAATTAGAAGTGAAATCTAGAAAGGGTGGGTAATTCTCCCGCAAAGGACTCATCCTGAAGGATGAGTGCTTTGGAAAGAATTACTTGAGGAAGTCGTATAACATATAACTCCCTTATATTCTTTACTGCATAGGCTTTTAAAGGATAAGTCCATGTGTTTTGAAGGACGAGTGAAAATTGTAAAGTCACTCGTCCTACTGGATAAGTGCAATATTTAAATATTTTGCCACCTGATGTAATGGTCTCTCTCCTGGCAAATAATGATAAAACTTCTATAACTAAGAGTCTAACTTGTTCATATGAACTGAAAGTTAGTGTTTGTTTTGTTTTGTTGTTGTTTTGTTGCTTTCATGAAACTCCAGAGATCCAGGACTGGTTGTTGTTGTTGCTGTTGTTGTTGTTGTTGTTTTCATGAAACTCCAGAGATCCAGGACTGAGACTTGAGGTACAAAACCTGAAATGAAAACAAAAATGTTATTTAAAAAATGAATACAAAAAGACTGAAACCTAGTGACAATATTGATGTTTTGTATTTCTTTCAAAACATATGTTATGGGAATTCAAAAGAACGGTCTCAATGAGATGGCTTTTTGAGCACCCAAAACATGTTTAACGTATGTTTTGGGTGTTCAAAAGAACTGTTTCAATGAGATGGCTTTTTGAGCACCCAAAACATGTCCAACCTGATGGATAAAAATGTATTCAAAATTTTAGTATCCAAATTATTCCTTATCTGAATCTAAAACTCCCTGAACTTTTTCACTGCTAGAGCAGACCTTGCCCTCTACTGATAAGCTTTGCAAAGTTTGATCCAGACAGAATGTCTGTCATGATCTGGATTCAAACCATTTGCACTCTAATATAAGTGTTTCTTAAAAAGTGTTTTCCAAAAATTTAATTTTCAAGTTAACTCAGATTCACAAATTGGATCCTGACAAACAGTATAGACATATACTTTTGATTGATTTTATTCTTTATGTCCCTGTCAATATTTTTAGTCATGTGAGGATGCCTCTTCCTGGGTTGGACCAGTAGCAAGGATAAATGTGTCTTGCTCAAGAACACAAGGCAGTAACGCTGGTGAGGCTTAAACAACGCAACACTCAAGTCAAGCACTCTACCACTGAGCCATTGCACTCTAAAGTGCTGCATTTTGTGATGTACATTGATATATAATTGATATTTTTAAAGCATCAGTAAATAAAATGTTAGAAATTTAGCCAATCAATTATCCAAACATCCCAAAAAGAGATGAGAAATTCACAAGCTGTAAAAGTAGATAAAATTAGCAAAATGATCTGTCTACCAAAGAAAAGTTTGAAAATTCATAAATCTGACTGGAGTGAGTTGATGTCAGGCTGATCTGAGATTTCTCTCAGCATAGGCAAACAGTGTAGACCTAGAACAGGGTTTTACCGCTTTGCTATTTTGACAAGCATTTTGTTAATTCCTGTCCTGATAACGAACATTTTTGTTAGGAGCAGAAAGAGAAACAAGTTTTAAATTTAAGAACATTTACCGTAATTCTGTGTGTTTTGACATGGATAAACTCAATAAATAATTATCTCCACTTTGAATTAAGAAACCCATCTTATAAAGAACTATGACAAAACAACTTTGCGAATTAGGTAATTTTTCATGTATACTTTTTCAAAATCAACATTAAAAGTATCTTTTTAAATCAGTCAAAAATTTCTTTCAGGATTACAATCAAAGTGTCTAACAGTTTGGCATCATCTGGAGCCATAACAATCACAAAGGTTATCAGCAGACGGCACTGGCAGATTGAGAATTAAAAGTAAGATGAGAATATCTGTGAGTAAGAATCATTTAAAACATGCTGTATAGGCAATGTAAGGCATACATATACTTAGTAATTCAAGGTTGTGTAAAGTAAAAGTCCTTTGATTACTAGCTAAGTTTGCAAGACTTCAATATTAAGGCAGTTCAAACACTAGGACACATTCGATGAAATTTAATGATATTTGACCTTTTGGCACCTCCTCAAGGCCCCAGGGGGCTGGGACCCCAAAAGTTGTGCCGCTGCATGTGCCATTCATGTAAGTAACTCACACACCAAATCTGGTTGATTTCTGAAAAAAAAAATTGGACCCCCCAACCCCCAAAGGTACCCCAAGTACCACCCCTGGGGGTGACCGAATGAAAATCCCGTCTGGTAAGTTTTATATCTTTCATTTGTGAGAAGACACACAAAGTTTGGTTTAAAAATCTTTGAAATTGACTTTGTAATTGACATTTAATGATATTTAATTATATTTGACCTTTTGGCCCCTTTCCAACTGAGCACCAGGGGGCGGGGCCAAAAATAATGTGCACTTGCACTCCCCATTCATGTGAGCAACTCACACACCAAATTTGCTTGGATTTCGTCCAATGGTTTAGGAGGAGATAGCGTCACGGACGGATGGACAGAGGCGATTGCAATATCCCCATCGCTTTTTTAAAAAGCGTTCGGATAATAAATTAAACTTGCAAACCAAACATATATGTGTCTTGATCCACGTCAGAATTAAAGGTGAGGTTAGCCCTCCAGTAATTTTAGTACTGACCGTTCCAAGGCTGTGTTTCTTTTATGGATCTTTTTTTGTTCGTTGTGTTTTTCTTTGCCATATTGTAATGTCTGTTTCTCCCAGCCTTGTCATCACCTGTTAGGATTGGCCTGACCTCTTGCCTTTCTTGTATGTGATATTAACTTGTGTTTTTGTCACTTTCCCCATACGGTGTCCCGGGTCAGGAGTGGTACTCGATTGTATTAATTCTTGATCTTGGTCTTCTTCCTTTGTATAAACAAGAGGGCCTTAGTGGCCCTGAATCGCTCACCTGTACTATATACACCAGTCATATAAGCATATGTGACCCCAAGGGAGGCACATTTTTGGCCCAAGTGGCATTATTTGAACAAACTTGGTGGTGGTCTACTAGTGGATGCTGCATACAAATTTAACGGTTTTAGTCCTTGTAATTTCATACATGGAAAACTAATCATGTTTTCCCTATATAAGCCTATGTAAAACATGTTCCCCCATGGCAGGCCCAATTTTAGCACAAGGGGCATAATTGTGTTCTACTAGGTGATGCTACATACTTAATATCAAGGCTTAAGTCTTTGTGGTTTCAGACAAGAAGAATTTATCATGTTTCCCTTATGTTAGCCTTTGTAACCTAGAAATGCAATGAACCAGAATCATTTGAACAATATTGGTAGATGGCCATCCAAGGATCATTTGTCTGGAATTATTTTAAAATTGAACTAGGGGTTTAAGAGGAGTTGTCATTTAAGTCAATTGCTAAGGGAAAGAAGAGGCACAAAGGCTATGTGACAGGTGAGCTAAAAAGTATGAAAAAGATAAACCAACACTTACTATTTCCATATCCAAACATGGCTTTATAATGGCCTCCACCATCGCCTTATAGCCATCCTTACACCTTGATTAAGCTCTGCTTACAATATGCACTGTAAAATACAAGTGAATTCTAGTATAAAATACCTGAAAAGATAACAAAGCTGATGGTTTGTGTGTTTTTAGGCTTTATGTTCCAGTCAACAATTTTTCAGTCATGTTGGGATGATTTTCCTATCAGCTACCTATCAGGGTTCATCAGGGCCATTATTGTTGTCCATAAAAATTATATCATATGGTTTTGCTAGGCTAGATAACAACCTTTGCAAACAGTTTTGATACTGATGGTATTTCCTGAAATATATTTTCCAAAAGGCTGATCTGGAAAAAAAACAGCAGACGACAAATGCATGCAAAATTAACCAGTAGGCAAAGCACTGAAGATATTATATTTTACACAAACAGATGGACAGACAGACAGACAGGCAGAACTAAATTTATGGAGTGGTTCAGTTGACTTCGAATCAAATGGTTGCAACAGCTAGCTAGTTCAAACTTAATAACCCCCAGCGTAACCATTGTTTTGTGTCCTTAAGCAAGACGGCTTTTCATCGTCCAGACAGAACTGGAAAATTGTTTGCTGGGGTGTAAAGTCGTAAACCAAAATATTTTTGCCACCTGCTATTATTAATACCATTGGAAATCAATACAAGAGGGTCTGGATGGGGGAGGGGGGGGGTCTGGTATTCACTATTCATTAAAAATTTAGCCTATTATTCATCTCATTAAAATTACGGGTTATTCATTAAAATAAGACCAATTATTCATTTAAAGTAATAAAGGTGGCAAAGAAATCTGATCATTTACTATTCATTAACTTTTTCTTCAATTCATTAAAAAAATAGGATTATTCATTAATTTTTAGGCCCTCATTATTCACTATTCATTATTTTTTTGGCTCATTATTCACTATTCATTATGAAAAGGGCCATTATTCACTAATCAATATACCCCATCCAGACCCTCATACGAGGTAGAAACTTTTTTACACCAATTGTCAGATATTCTTAGAGTCCATGACACTTTTATTGTATATTCAATCACAAGAGAGTTCAATAGGGGTTATGACCTTTATGGATAGGAGAAGGGATTTCTACTGCAGGTTAGTCACAGTTGGGGCCTATTAACTAAATGTACTGTGTAAATGAATAACAGTTCAGACACCATTTAGCCATTAGCTTTGGTTCCCTTCCATTTAGGCACTTCTTGGTCTTGTGATCCTTACTGTATCTACAGGCACTGGGTAATCATGGCCTATACCTAGAAGTTGTCAGATATTATAGTTTTGGAGAAATGTGAAGTTTATTCCACAAAAAAGGCCAAGTTAGCTTTTGCATTAGCCTAAACCTAAGTAAAAAAGGGCCATAACTCAATCAAAAATTTGTAAATGACCTCCAATTTCGAACTTGACCTGTATTTTATAATGCTTGACCCTTCTGTAAAATTTGAAAGAAATTGTTGCATCCCTTCAAACGTAATGATTGGAAACCACAATTTGACAAAGTAGCCAAAATCAAAGTAAAAAAAAGGCCATAGCTTGGTCAAAATTTTGCAGATTACCCCCCTTATCAAACTTGACCTGTATTTTATGATGCTTAAAATTGACCCTTCTGTAAAGTTTAAATGAAATTGATGCATCCCTTCAAGAGTTATCGATCGGAAACCAAAAGTGTGACGCCGAGGACGCCGCCGGAGTCATTATCCCTATGTGTCATCCTTGCTCGCAGGCGACACAAAAAAAACAGCGGATGGCAATAAAAGTATGATAAATTATCCAGCAAAGTGTTAAATCAGTGGACACACAACCATCATTTGCATAAATGTAATGACATTATCATAACATCTGCCAGCAATACATCTTTTGCATGCTTGGTAATTTTGCACGTTTTTGTCATCTGCTGATTTTTTATTCAAAAATTAATCTTTTTGAGAATACCATCAGAGTGGTAAACAGTTTGTATCCAGACTAGGCCTGATGTTTGTATTTAATGAAGCCTTTGCTAAATTATAGATAAACCAAGAACAAGAAGTGAGCAAAGCTCGCATACCCCCGGCGGTGGCCACCAGAGGTTGTAACACTTTCAGAGAAAAGACAAAATTGTAAAGATTTCATAATCCTAAATCAAGTAGTTTCTGAGAAAACTTTGATGAAAAATGTCCATATGTGTTATATAAGAGTGTCAGAAGGAAAATTGTAATTTGAATAAAGTCAAAATGAGGGTTAGCACCTTAATTTTCATTTACACAATACACTTTGCTTATCTGAAAGTGTACACAAAATTTCATAATCCTAAATCAAATAGTTGCTGAGAAAATTCTGACGAAAAATGTCCATATGTGTTATATAGGAGTGACAGAAAGAAAAAATGAAAAAGAAGGCAAAATAAGCTTTAGCATCTTTATATTCATTTACACAATACATGTACTCACAAAATTTGAAAACACTGGCTTCAATCGGAACCGAGAAATCTGCGACAGAAATTTTCATTGGAAAGAAAGAAAAATGAAAAAATAAAGGGACTGATAAGCAATATGTGGATGTTTTTTGTTACACAATACAACTAGTCACTATCAAGCTTTGTACCAAATTTCAGAATCCTAACTCAAATAGTTGCTGAGAAATCTTTGATAGAAAAAATGTCCATATGTATTATATAAGAGTGAAAGAAGGAAAAAAATGAAAAATTGAAAAAAGAAGGCAAAATGAGGATTAGCATCTTTATTTCCATTTACACAGTACACTTTGCCTTCCTGAAGGTGTACGCAAAAATTTAAAACACTGGCTCTTATAGGTTACACAATACCACTCATATCACTATCAAGCTTTTTACCAAATTTCAGAATCCTAACTCAAGTAGTTGCTGAGAAATCTTTGATAGAAAAAATGTCCATACGTATTATATAAGAGTGAAAGAAGGAAAAAATGAAAAATTGAAAAAAGAAGGCAAAATGAGGATTAGCATCTTAATTTCCATTTACACAGTACACATTGCCTTCCTGAAGGTGTACACAAAATTTTAAAACACTGGCTCTAATAGGAGCTGAGAAATCTGTGACAGAAATTTCCATTGGAGAGAAAGAAAAATGAACAAATAAAGGGACTGATAAGCAATATGTGGCTGTTTTTTGTTACACAATACAACTCATCACCATCAAGCTTTGTACCAAATTTCAGAACCCTAACCAAAGTAGTTGCTGAGAAATCTTTGACGGAAAAAAAGTTTACAAACAGACAGACAGACAGACAAACATAATTACAGAAAAGGCAAAAACTATATACCCCCTATATACTTCGTACCGGGGGTATAATTACAGAAAAGACAAAAACTATATACCCCCTATATACACGTACCGGGGGTATAACAAAAAGCTTCGAAGTGTGACTGTTATTTATAAGATGAAAATACGGCTCTAGAAATAGGGGGTTCTGGCTATTGTAATATTTTCACAAATGTTAAAGCCCAACAAGCTGATTTACACATTACGCATCAACTGATAGAAAAAGACTGATCCAAAGGTCATTACTCCGAAGTTGTGATACATCTATACTTGTAGATTTATATACATAGAGGATATTTACTATTTTGGGTGAATGCCAAATAAATTTCATAGAGTGCGGTGAAAAAAATCAGTCTTTTTCACAAGAGCGCAGCAGGAGTGAAAATGCTGATATTTTCACCAAACGAGATGAAATATATTTGGTATTCACCCTAAAAAAGTAAATTTCCTTTTTATTTTATACTCAATGGAAAATACAGAAAGCACAACCTAACTTTTTCCCTAGTCGTTTTTGTTCAATTTGACTTTTTCAGTGTGTTTAGTGACTATAACATTGGGTGTAAACTAAGTTTGCACCTAGAAAATGGCTTAGAATCATATTTTAACGAATGAAACGTAAGAAAACAGCATTTAAAGAAAGTATATTGAGTGTGCCTTAGGATAGACGTCACATGCAAACTGGCGCTACGCCAGGCCAAACAGTGACGTCATTATGTTTGATGTTGACGTCACATCATGCGTAGCATTATTTCTCACAAGCATCCTTCTCTTAAAACCTTTTGGAATAGTATATCAGTCCCAAAATTGCCAAAAACGCCTTGTTTTGCTACAGTGAAAATCGTATCAGTCACTAGTGAAAAAATTTGATGCAGAAAAATACCAATTTTATTCACATTTGATATGCATTGAATTCACTGCTTGTGATAAAATAAATATTATTCCTTCATTTCAAACTTATTAACCCATTTGAGCCAAATGTAATTTTCCACTCTTACCAAATGTACCAGCCCATTTCTATTTTAAGGGTTGTTGAATGTTATTTTTCATTTTCATAAAATTTTGATTGGCAAACAATTCTCATGATAGATCAAACCTTATCTTTTCAAAAATTAGGAAAGTGTCACAAAATTTGTTTTCTGCTGCAGTTGTGATTGGCAGGTAATCCTTTATTACATGATAACTCCTTTTGACGACTTTGAAATATTATGTATTTTGAAATATTATTTGGAGCAAAAGCTCAATTTTCCATAATATTTTCAAATTATTCAAAACTTTACTGAATTTTTTCAATGCTGTCTAAAAATAGAAAAAGATGTCATGATCTAAAAATAGCCTATGGAATAAAGGATAAAGATAAATTGTTAATAACCATGGGTTAATAACCATGTCCAGGCAAAGCTTGTTATATACTTACAATTTAAAAAGATCGATTCATTTGGCAAGAACTGCAAGATAAGGTACTCTTGAACCTGTGAATAGAAAATAAAATTTTGTTAAGGACCATTTCTGTATATCACTGCATACTAGGTAATTTTACATGCTTTTTGTACCGGGCCGCGTAGCGCAGTCGGTAACGTGTCTGGCTACAGATGCGTGTCTGACTGCAGATCCAGGGGTCGCGAGTTCGATCCCGGTCCGGTCCCATACTTTCGTGGAGATTGATCATGAAATAATTTCTACGGTCATTCTCCTCCCTTCCGCTGATTTATTCAAGAAGGGTTGTTGTCAGTTACAAGCGAAAGTATGTGCACGAATTACTGGTTAACCGCTTGTTCAAGCCTGCCCAGGAAAAAGTGTGGTTAGGTGAACTGACCGTCCCGCAATGACCATAGCTGTTGACTTAGCACGTAAAGCAACAAAACAAACAAAAACATGCTTTTTGTCGTCTGCTGATCTTTTTTCCCAAAATCAACATTTTTGAAAAGTTTTTAAGAAATACCATCAGAGTGTCAAACAGTTTGGATCCAGATATTGGCATAACTGTACACCTCTTCACCTTCGTACGGTCCGATGCTAATGACCCACAAGGGTTGGTGCATCATAAATCAACAACCCATCAATCTCTTTGCCTTCTAATGTCATCTGCTTAAGACTTTTGCAAACGATTTGGAACAAAATCAGGCTCGACAAATTTTCAGGCTTGACGGTGAAGAGGTGTACAGTTATGCTAATATCCATGATAGGAGTTTTCACTAACCCTTAACATCATAGGTTTAGATAAACAAATATTTTCAGCGTAAAATTGTGAATATTTTCTTACCAATAATTTTTAGCATATGTTTTGGGTGCTCAAAAGAACCGTCTCATTGAGACGGTTCTTTTGAGAACCCACAACATATGTTTTTGATGAGAAATAAGAAAATTATTTTTCTGGTACGCACTCTTAACTAAAGGCCTGTAACAGTATTGAATATATAGTAATTAGAGAAAACAAAATGGACCCAGAACAGACTGCTGCCTACTTGGTAGTCTTGTATGTGTTTGTTGTCTGTGATTTCATTTCAAAATCAACTTTTCTGAAATCTTTAAAGAAACCATCAGAGTGTCAAACAGTTCCAGATCAAGCCTGATGTTTTATTTTTTATCAACATACATGAATCATAAGGCACTTACCTAGATTAGTGCTGGCCAACATCTAGATGTGTTAATGCTGGTTTCCCAGGGGTAAATCCTCAGACATCTATACTGAACACTCCACACTGCAAGGTGTCCGGTAGCTGAGCCAACATCCAGATGTGTTAATGCTGGTTTCTCCTCAGACATCTATGCTGAACACTCCACACTGCAAGGTGTCCAGTAGCTGAGCCAACATCCAGATGGGTTAATGCTGGTTTCCCAGGGGTAAATCCTCAGACATCTATGCTGAACACTCCACACTGCAAGGTGTCCGGTAGCTGAGCCAACATACAGATGTGTTAATGCTGGTTTCCCAGGGGTTAATCCTCAGACATCTATGCTGAACACTCCACACTGCAAGGTGTCCGGTAGCTGAGCCAACATGCAGATGTGTTAATGCTGGTTTCTCCTCAGATATCTATGCTGAACACTCCACACTGCAAGGTGTCCGGTAGCTGAGCCAACATCCAGATGTGTTAATGCTGGTTTCTCCTCAGATATCTATGCCGAACACTCCACACTGCAAGGTGTCCTGTAGCTGAGCCAACATCCAGATGGGTTAATGCTGGTTTCCCAGGGGTAAATCCTCAGACATCTATGCTGAACACTCCACACTGCAAGGTGTCCGGTAGCTAAAATATCTGAAGCTAATAAAACATTTTATTTATACTTTTACATACAATTTTTAAAACCATAAAAATAATGAATATGAGGATGTAAAATAAGGATGATAGAGGTAATGAGAATGACAATAAAAATTAGGATGATCTGGTTTTTCAATGTTTTACCTCCCAGTAAACAACTTGTCAGTCATATAAAGATATTTCCTGAGTTAAACCAGTACTAAGTAGAGGATAAAGATGTTTCCTGGGTTGAACTATTACTACTATAAAGTCAAAACTTTTGCAAGAATTTAATTTTCAGGTTTATGATGTGAAGACATATTTTGCAGGTTTAAAATTCACAATTTTGACATGATTTACCTACATCAGTGAACAACAAGAGTGAGTTAGCCATTTCGAGAAAGTTTATTTTAGCTCACGAAAATTTCCAAATTTACAGTAAGCAGAGGAGAGGCTTTATGAAGAGAGTCTAAACCTGCAGTTCATAAGGAGCTGTTTGTGGATGACCTGATGGTCAATGCAAAGTCCTGGAGGGAATTGCTGTTGAAGTTGAAACCTTAAAGCTTAGGCTGCAGAAGAAAGCCCTATGTGTAAACAAGGGCATCACAAAGAACCTGGCATCTGTTGGAAATATGAACCTGCTGTAGATATCTGGAAAAGACCCTTGTGCAGTAAGTCTTACAGAAACTGATAGAACTGCAATCTAATGTGGTGGCTGCTTTCATGGGTGTGTAAGAAATGCAGTGATATCAAGGATTCACTGAGCCCAGATCTTTTGTTGAGATGAATCTGACCGATCAGGAAGAGTGGATTGGTGATGACAAGCTTGAAGTCCTCCCAGAATTCTATTACCTCAGTGACATGTTCTCTGCTGTGCAAGCTGGGTGTGGTCCCATGCTGCATGTGTACATGGGGCAGGTTTGGACACCTACTCCCTCTTCTCACCAACCACCATCTGCCTCTGTTGACCCAAGGATGGGTGTATTCAACAAGTGTGAGGAGTGAGATGTAGCATGAATCAGAGACATGGGTCATAACAGAAACATTGAACCACCTAAGACATAATAACTGTCATGATTCCTGGACCTGTTACATCAACATGAAGAGCAGCGTTAGCTTTGACTCCCATCTCACAAAGCTCTACAACCAGTATAATGATCTGATACTCCTCACTTGGAAGATTTGGGCGACTTATAAACATACAGGCCTCCACGAGACAAAACCCGTCTTCAGGATTTCTGACAATGGGAGACTCAAATCTTGGCTACAGAGACTAAATAGAAAATTGGAATTTCTGGTACAGCCAGTTGAGATATGCTTTCCAAAAAGCGAACAATAAAGGTGCTGATCATTCTGCCTGGATGCACAGGCTGGTCAGCCACTTTGTTGTTCACCAACCATAAAGACAGCTTCTCACTTCAAGGACCTGCATAGGAGCACAGACTGGCCACTTATGTATGCATTCAGGGCAGAAGAAATCAAGCAGACAATAGAAACTGTTGGGAATGTGGTTCGCAATGACAGAGTGAAGCTAGGTTATGTTTTGTTTGCTTTCTTGCTTTATGTCCCAGTCAACAGATACGGTCATGGGGGGACGGTCAGTTTACCTAACACACTTTTTCCTGGGCAAGTTTGAACAAGCAGTTAACCAGTAATTTGTGCCTACACATTTGCTTGTGACCGACAACAATCCTTCTTGAATGAATCAGCAGAAGGCAGGAGTATGACCATAGAAATTTTTTGAAGATTTAATTAAGTGATCCCACATAAAGGATCTGTGGGGTAAATAATCCCATGGCAGTATTTTAAGAAAGGCTAGACAACCAAACTAAATTTGGTCCCATTATCATTCATAGCCAAATTATCCCACTTTGTTTGATTTGATTCTTTATGTCCCATCAACAATCTTTCAGTTATGTAGGGATGGGTCTTCCTGGGTTGAAACAGTACTTAGCTAGGATTATATCCCACTTTGTATCTAGGACTGCAGCAATACAGCTACAACCTTACTGTTTTAGATTACACTTAACAAATTCAAGTTAAAAATGTAAATAAGTTGAGTGAATAAGAAGACAAGCAGAATCAAGAGCCAGACGCACCCTTACAATCCAGCAAGAGATTTATCCTGGCAAAACTCCACCTTCACCTAGACAAATCAATGACCCTGCTTTATCTGGATGACTGAAATCAGTCTAAAAAATTACCCTTACCAATCTAGAAAAAAAATCCTAAATTTGTTAAGCTGCAGCTGTTTTACAGTAGTCCTTAAACAAATACATTGTAGGAAATTTTCCTTAGAACAAGACAAAATTCAGTTATAGCAGTCAAAATATGATTTTTGTTTGCTTGTTTGATTTGTTTCTTTACGTCCACTCAACAATCTTTCAGTTATGCGGGACGGTTCTTCCTGGGTTTAACCAGTACTAAGTTAGGATAAATATGTCTTGCTCAAAGACCACAACGCAGTGACGCCGGTGAAGCTCGAACCCGCTACCCTTCGGTCTGGAGTCAAGCACTCTACCACTGAGCCACTGTGCTCCCTTTTTTGTCATATGATCTTTCTTAAAATACTGCCACAGGATTATCTACCTGCCAGATCCTTCATATTGTTTGTTTTGTTGCTTTACATCCCAGTCAACAGCTATGGTCATGAGGGGACAGTCAGTTCATCTAACCATACTTTTTCCTGGGCAAGCTTGAACAAGTGGTTAACCAGTAATTCGTGCACATAAAATTTGCTTGTAACTGACAACAACACTTCTTGAATGATTCAGCAGAAGGGAGGAGAATGACCATAGAAATTATTTCATGATCAATCTCCACAAAAGTATGGGACCAGGCCAGGATCTAACTCAGGACCCCTGGATCTACAGTCAGATGTGCATCAGTAGTCAAACAAGTTACCGACTGCGCTACCCGGCCCAGTCAGTGGTTTATTTGGCCTGCTGGATTTCTTCTTCCCATCCACTTCTTGATGCACTGTATGTTTTCAAACCACCTCAATCCAAATAATGCAGAGTATCACATCTATATCCAGATTGCCAAGCTTTGTGAGATATGAGCCTAAGCTAAAATAGTGAGTATGATCAGGAAATACCACAATCACAAACCGCAGACAAACCCATGGCACCACAAGGAAGAGCCACACAACCACCATGAGACACCAGGTAGACAAACTAAGCAAAGCAACCAGCTCTCTCTTCCCCTTCAAGATGATTGCAAAACTAGAATGGACATAAAGTAACGTACAACAAAACATAGAAGAATTACAGACTCCCACAATGGGAGTAACAATAAACAAAAAGTCAACAACAACAGAACCACCCCTTTAGAAGGGACAGCAGCCCAAGCCACCAGGCTTTGCTCTTCATGTTGATGTAATGGATCCAGGGATCACAACAGTTAGTATGTCACAAGCCCTTCAAGGTTTTCTGTTGTCATTACCCATGTCTCTGATTCATGCTTCATCTGGCTCCTCACACTTGTTGAGTACACCCAACCTTGGTTCAACAGAGGCAAATAGTGGTTGGTGACTACAGCCAGCCCACAGCTGCAACCAGTAAGAGCATTTCACTGAGGCAGTTGAACTCTAGGAGGGCTTCAATCTTGCTATCACCATACAACTCCTCCCTCAGTCTACCTTCAATCAGCTGTGCATTGATGAGGCATCCGATTCACCTAAACTTGGGGTCTGAGCTTAGTGTGCCATTGATACCACTGCATTTCTTGCTCACCCATGTAAGCAGCCACCACAGAAGATTGCACTTCTATCAGTTTCTGCAAGAGAGACAGCACAGAGGTCCTTTCCAAACATCTTCAACAGACCCAGAATCACTGCAGATGCTTGAACTTTTGTGTTTCACATGTTCATATGTAGGAGTTTCTTCTCCACCTTGACTTCAATGACTCCCACCTTCAATAGCAATTCCCCCATGGACAAGGCAATGTTCATCAGGTCTTCTGCATGTAGCAGCTCTTATAGTCCACCAGTTCAAAACCTTCTTGACAGAGCCTCTAGCAGGATGATAGAGAGAAGTGGACTTAGAACAAAGCCCAGATGAACACCTAGTCCCTTACCAAACTCCTCTCTATACCCACTGCAACTCTTACCAGCTTCATCACCATTCATGAGCTGAGACACAAAATATACACATGCACGGATCCAGGAATTTTTGCCGAGATGGGGAGGGGGGGGGGGGGGGGTCCAGGTCCAACTGCCAGAAATCAGCTCTGACAATGTTTTTTTTTTTTTATTTATTTGTTTTTTTTAGTCCTTAACTAATTTTCAGAGGGTGTCCAATGGTTATTTCAAAGAAAACAATAATTTTCCAAGGTTTCAGAGGGGGGACAACATTTTCAAGAGGGGGTCCAGCTTTTTCAAGGGGGTCCAAATGCTAATTTCTATAGAAACCCATAAAACTTGTGATTTTCCATCATCAGACCGCTAGCTAAAAAAACAAACATCAAAACTTTGGACCTGGTCTCCCCCGAAGAAACTTTCTGTATCCGAGCAAGTTTATTGCAATGAATACGGTAAAAGGATGCTTCAAACTCGTCATTGGAAGTAGTGATTAAGCTAACAATGTCAAAACCTTAATGCAACTGCACTACTGAAGGTAATTTCTTAGAATTTCTAAAGTGATTCTAAACTGGGAAAATGACCCGGAACTAGGAAGAATTCCCAGCCTACTTCAAAGCCATGGTATGACACATAGAAGAATCTGAATGCTACAAATTGAGGTTCATTATTTAGGGGAATGATAGTGCTTCGAAATCTTATTTACTCAGAGCAACTATTTAGAATACACCTTGAAGTAAAAAGTGATTCCGAACTAGGCAACTAACTGTACCATCAGAGTGTCAAACAGTTTGGTTCCAGATTAAGCCGGATGTTTTATTTTTTATCAACATACATAGAGCATGAACACATCACCTACAAGTAATAAGGCACTTACCTAGATCAGTGCTGGCCAACATCCAGATGTGTTAATGCTGGTTTCCCAGGGGTAAATCCTCAGACATCTATGCTGAACACTCCACACTGCAAGGTGTCCTGTAGCTGAGCCAACATCCAGATGTGATAATGCTGGTTTCCCAGGGGTAAATCCTCAGACATCTATGCTGAACACTCCACACTACAAGGTGTCCTGTAGCTGAGCCAACATCCAGATGTGTTAATGCTGGTTTCCCAGGGGTAAATCCTCAGACATCTATGCTGAACTCTCCACACTGCAAGGTGTCCTGTAGCTGAGCCAGCATTCAGATGTGTTAATGCTGGTTTCTCCTCAGACATCTATGCTGAACACTCCACACTGCAAGGTGTCCTGTAGCTGAGCCAACATCCAGATGTGTTAATGCTGGTTTCCGTGGGGTGAATCCTCAGACATCTATGCTGAGCACTCCACACTGCAAGTTGTCCTGTAGCTGAGCCAACATCCAGATGTGTTAATGCTGGTTTCCCAGGGGTAAATCCTCAGACATCTATGCTGAACTCTCCACACTGCAAGGTGTCCTGTAGCTGAGCCAGCATCCAGATGTGTTAATGCTGGTTTCTCCTCAGACATCTATGCTGAACACTCCACACTGCAAGGTGTCCGGTAGCTGGGCCAACATCCAGATGTGTTAATGCTGGTTTCCCAGGGGTAAATCCTCAGACATCTATGCTGAACACTCCACACTGCAAGGTGTCCTGTAGCTGAGCCAACATCCAGATGTGTTAATGCTGGTTTCCCAGGGGTAAATCCTCAGACATCTATGCTGAACACTCCACACTGCAAGGTGTCCTGTAGCTGAGCCAACATCCAGATGTGTTAATGCTGGTTTCCCAGGGGTAAATCCTCAGACATCTATGCTGAACACTCCACACACTGCAAGGTGTCCGGTAGCTAAAATATCTGAAGCTACTAAAAACATTTTATTTATACTTTTACATACAATTTTTAAAACCATAAAAATAGTGAATATAAGGATGTAAATGAGGATGATAGAGGTCATGAGAATGACAATGATAATTAGGCCTCGTCGCGAGAAAACCTGTCTTCGGGGTTTCCGACAAAGCGAGTTTCAAAACAGTCTCCTCAGCTACAGAGACTAGCTAGAAAATTGAAATTTCATCTGTAGCGAGTTTACTTATGGTACTTTACAACACGCAAATAACAAAGGCACTGATCAGACTTCGCGGATGCGCAGGCTGGTCTGTGCCTGTGTTGTTCGCAAACCCCCAAAGACAGGTTTTCTCGCGTCAAGGCCCAATTAGGATGATGTGGTTTTTCAATGTTTTACCTCCTAGTAAACAACTTGGTCAGTCATATAGGGATATTTCCCTAGTTAAACCAGTACTAAGCAGAGGATAAAGATATTTCCTGGGTTGAACTAGTACTACTGTAAAGTCGAAACTTTTTGCAAGAATTTTATTTCCAGGAAAATGGTGTAAAGACATATTTGCCACATTTAAAATTCACAATTTTGACATGATTTGCCTTCATCAGTGAACGACAAGAGTGAGTTTGCCATTTCTAGAGAATTTATTTTCGCTCACAAAAATTTCCAAATTTACAGTAAGCAGAGGATACACATAATGCAGAGGCTTTATGAAGAGAGTCTAAACCTGCAGTTCATAAAGTGCTGTTTGCAGATGACCTGATGGTCAATGCAAAGTCCTGGAGGGAATTGCTGTTGAAGTTGAAACCTTGAAGCATAGGCTGCAGAAGAAAGCCCTAAGTGCAAACAAGGGTAACACAAAGAACCTGGCATCTGTTGGAAATATGAACCTGCTGTAGACATCTATAAAAGAACCTTGCACAGTAAGTCTTACAGAAACTGAAAGAACTGCAATCTAATGTGGTGGCTGCTTTCATGGATGTGTAAGAAATGCAGTGGTATCAAGGATTCACTGAGCCCAGATCTTTTGTTGAGATGAATCTGACCGATCAAGAAGAGTGGATTGTTGATGACAAGCTTGAAGTCCTCCCAGAATTCTATTACCTCAGTGACATGCTCTCTGCTGGGAAAGCTGCAAGCTGGGTGTGGTCCCATGCTGCAGGTGTACATGAAGCAGGTTTTGCCACCTACTCCCTCTTCTCACCAACCACCATCTGCCTCTGTTGACCCAAGGTTGGCTGTATTCAACAAGTGTGAGGAGTGAGATGTAGCAGGAATCAGAGATATGGGTCATAACAGAAACATTGAGCCACCCAAGACATAATAACTGTCATGATTCCTGGACCTGTTACATCAACATAAAGAGCAGCATTAGCCTTGACTCCCATCTCACAAAGCTCTACAACCAGTATAATGATACTCCTCACTTGGAAGACTTGGGCGACTTAGAAGCATACAGGCCTCCACGAGACAAAACCCGTCTTCAGGATTTCCCACAATGCGAGACTCAAACCTTAGCTACAGAGACTAAATAGAAAATTGGAATTTCTGGTATAGCCAGTTGAGATATACTTTCAAAAAAAAGGGAATAATAAAGGTGCTGATCATTCTGCTCGGATGCACAGGCTGGTCAGCCCCTTTGTTGTTCACCAACCATAAAGACAGGTTCTCACTTCAAGGACCATACATAGGAGTGCAGACTGTGCCACTTATGTATGCATGCTTGTCAGAGGTGGGTTGGCAGAAGAAATCAAGCAGACAATAGAAACTGTTGGAGATGTGGTTCGCAATGACAGAGTGACGCTAGGTTATGTTTTGTTTGTTTTCTTGCTTCACGTCCCAGTCAACAGCTATGGTCATGGGGGGACGGTCAGTTCACCTAACACACTTTTTCCTGGGCAAGTTTGAACAAGCAGTTAACCAGTAATTTGTGCATATACTTTCGCTTGTGACCGACAACAATCCTTCTTGAATGCATCAGCAGAAGGCAGGAGTATGACCATAGAAATTATATCATGATCAATCTCCATGAAAATATTGGACAGGGCCGGGATTGAGCTCGGGACCCCTGGATCTGCAGTCAGATGTGCATCTGTAGTCAGAAATGTTACCGACTGCGCTGCGCTGCCCGGTAAAGCTAAGTTATAATTTCAACCGAACCTACAAACCAGAGAATAAAAGTCAGTCAGTCCTGCATGACCCTTGGGAGAGGATAGAATCTGGTCGGCCATTATTTTAAGATTTAATTAAGTGATCCCATATAAAGGATCTGTGGGGTAAATAATCCCATGGCAGTATTTTAAGAAAGGCTAGACAACCTAACTAAATTTGGTCCCATTATCATTCATAGCCAAACTATCCCACTTGGTTTGATTTGATTCTTTACGTCCCATCAACAATCTTTCAGTTATGTAGGGATGGGTCTTCCTGGGTTGAACCAGTACTAAGCTAGGATTATATCCTACTTTGTATCTAGGACTGCAGCAATACAGCTACAACCTTACTGTTTTAGAATACATTTGCCAAATTCAAGTCAAAATGTAAATGAGTTTAGTGAATAAGAAGACAAGCAGAATCAAGAGCCAGACGTATCCTTACAATCCAGCAAGAGATTTATCCTGGCAAACTCCACAATCACCAAGACAAATCAATGACCCTGCTTTATCTGGATGACTGAAATCAGTCTAAAAAATGATCTTACCAATCTAGAAAAAAATCCTAAATTTGTTAAGCTGCAGCTGTTTTATTGTAGTCCTTAAACAAATAGGAAGTTTTCCTTAGAATGAGACAAAATTCAGTTTGTCATATGACTGTTCTTAAAATACTGCCACAGGATTATCTACCTGCGAGATCCTTCATACTGTTTGTTTTGTTGCTTTACATCCCAGTCAACAGCTATGGTCATGGGGGGACGGTCAGTTCACCTAACCACACCTTTTCCTGGGCAAGCTTGAACAAGTGGTTAACCAGTAATTCGTGCACATAATTTTGCTTGTAACTGACAACAACACTTCTTAAATCGGAGGAGAATGACCATAGAAATTATTTCACGATCAATCTCCACAAAAATATGGGAACAGGCCGGGATCAAACTCAGGATCCCTGGTTCTTCAGTCAGATGTGCATCAGTAGTCAGACAGTTACCGACTGTGCTACCCGGCCTGGTCAGTGGTTTATTTGGCCTGCTGGATTTCTTCTTGCCATCCAATTCTAGATGCACTGTATGTTTACAAACCACCTAAATCCAAATTATGCAGAGTATCACATCTATATCCAGATTGCCAATCTTTGCGAGATGTCAGCCTAAGCAAACTTTGCTCTTCATGTTAATAACAGATCCAGAGGATCCTGGCAGTTAGTTTGCCACAAGTCGTTAAAGGTTTCTGTTGTCATTACTCATGTCTCTGATTCATGCTTCATCTGGCTCCTCACACTTGTTGAGTACATCCAACCTTGGTTCAACAGAGGCAAATAGTGGTTGGTGCGAAGAGGAAGTTGTTGGCCAGATTTGCCCCATGTACACCAGCAACATGTGACTACAGCCAGCCCGCAGCTGCACCCAGTAAGAGCATTTCACCGAGGTAGCAGGACTCTAGGAGGGCTTCAAGCTTGCTATCACCATACAACTCCTCCCTCAGTCTACCTTTAATCAGCTGTGCATTGATGAGGCATCCGACTCACCTAAACTTGGGGTCTGGGCTTAGTGAGCCATTGATACCACTGCATTTCTTGCTCACCCATGCAAGCAGCTACCACAGAAGATTGCAATTCTATCAGTTTCTGCAAGACAGACAGCACAGAGGCTCTTTCCAAACATCTACAACAGGCCCAACATCCCTGCAGATGCTTGAATTTTTGTATTTCACATGTTCATATGTAGGAGTTTCTTCTCCACCTTGAATTCAATGACTCCCACCTTCAATAGCAGTTCCCCCATGGACAGGGCAATGACCATCAGGTCTTCTGCATGTAGCAGCTCTTATAGTCCACCAGTTCAAAACCATTTGACAGAACCTCTAGCAGGATGATAGAGAGAAGTAGACTTAGGACAGAGCCTTGATGAACACCTTGTCTCGTACCAAACTCCTCTCTATACCCAACTGCAACTCTTGCCTGTTCCATCACCATTAATGAGCCGAGACACAAAATATACACATGCACGGATCCAGGAATTATTGCCGAGGGAGGGGGGTCCAGGTCCAACTGCCAGAAATCAGCTCTGACAATGTTTTTTTTATTTTATTTATTTTTTTTTTTGTCCTTAACTTATTTTACAGAGGGTGTCCAATGGTTATTTCAAAGAAAACAATAATTTTCCAAGGTTTCAGAGGGGGCCAATATTTTCCAGAGGGGGTCCAGCTTTTTCCAGGGGGGGTCCAAATGCTAATTTCTATAGAAACCCATAAAACTTGTGATTTTCCAGGGGGGTCCCGTCCCCCTATCCCCTCTCTAAATCCATGCATGATATACAAGTTGGTGTTTGCACCCACTGAAGACTTAGATCAGACTGCATCTCTGCAGTCTGATCAGTATCTTTGATGGGTGCTCTATATTAAGGCTAGGGTTCGAAGTTTTGTTTGTTTGATTTGATTCTTAACGTCCAATCAACAATCTTCCAGTTTAACAGGGACAGGTTTCCTGGGTTGAACAAGTACTTTGCTAGGAAAAATGTGTCTTGTTCAAGGCTCGAACTCGCAGCCCCTCCGTTTCCAGGCAAGCACTCAACCACTGAGCCACTGCACTCCCTAGGGTTCAAAGTTTCTTCAAGGTAAAAACTAAGACTGATCAGACTGTGCGGATAGATTTGAATATTTGCTGTGTGAATATGCCAACTTGTACCCGGCTCATTCATATAAATATTATGGCTAGTTGTACTAACAACATATTTACCTTATAAGCAGACCATCTGTGACAAAATGAGATAATTACAAGTAGTATTAGTTGACTCTCAATAACTGAAATATTAATGATTCAATGTACCTGTTGAAGTATTGGAATGCTTTAGATTTCATATATTTTTCTTCTTTGTAAAGTATATTTTGTGTACTTAAAAACAATCTAAGTAAGATAGCTTTTAAAGTAGCAGCAACATATCTTTGATAGAAAAGAATCAAATATTTGGTAAGGCATTGTTCACAAACCAATTGCCTTTAGCTCTTTGCCTGCTAGTTTCATTGGCTGATGAGCATCACAAACAGTTTAGACCAAGATCAGGCCAGACAAAATTAGACACCTGTCTGGCCTGATCTGTATCCAAACTGTTTGACACTGATCCTATTCCTTTATTAATTTGATAAAAAAATGTAGCTATCAAAAATGAGAAAAAACCTGAGTATTCAACAGCATGTAAAGTGTTAAATTACTGGTTATAATTGATAAAATCTAGTTATCAAGAGTCAAATGTAATGTCATAGCTGCAGCATGTTTGTGTTGATCCTTTATGTCCAAGTCAACAATTTTTCAGTTATGTCAGGACAATTTCCTGTATTCCTGGGTTGAACCAGTACTAAGCAGAGGATAATGTGCCTTGTTCAAGGACTAATCACACAGTTGAAACCTTGAAGCCTAGGCTGCAGAAGAAAGCCCTATGTAGAAACAAGGGTAACACAAAGAATCTGGCATCTGTTGGCAATGTGAACCTGCTGTAGATATCTGGAAAAGACCCTTGCACAGTAAGTCTTACAGAAACTGATAGAACTGCAATCTAATGTGGTGGCTGATTTCATGGGTGTGTAAGAAATGCAGTGGTATCAAGGACTCACTGAGCCCAGATCTTTTGTCGAGATGAATCTGACCGATCAGGAAGAGTGGATTGTTGATGACAAGCTTGAAGTCCTCCCAGAATTCTATTACCTCAGTGACATGCTCTCTGCTGGGAAAGCTGCAAGCTGGGTGTGGTCCCATGCTGCAGGTGTACATGGGGCAGGTTTCGCCACCTACTCCCTCTTCTCACCAACCACCATCTGCCTCTGTTGACCCAAGGGCTGGTGTATTCAACAAGTGTGAGGAGTGAGAGGTAGCAGGAATCAGAGACATGGGTCATAACAGAAACATTGAACCACCTAAGACATTATAACTGCCATGATTCCCTTGACCTGTATCATCAACATGAAGGGCAATGTTAGCTTTGACTTCCATCCAACAAAGCTCTACAACCAGTATAATGATATGATACTCCTCTCTTGGAAGACTTGGTCGACTTAGAAACATACAGGCCTCCATGAGACAAAACCCGTCTTCAGGATTTCCAACAATGCGAGACTCAAACCTTAGCTACAGAGACTAAAAAGAAAATTGGAATTTCTCGCATAGCCAGTTGAGATATACTTTCCAAAAAAGGGAATAATAAAGGTGCTGATCATTCTGCTCGGATGCACAGGCTGGTCAGCCCCTTTGTTGCTCACCAACCATAAAGACAGGTTCTCACTTCAAGGACCATACATAGGAGTGCAGACTGTGCCACTTATGTATGCATGCTTGTCAGAGGTGGGTTGGCAGAAGAAATCAAGCAGACAATAGAAACTGTTGGAGATGTGGTTCGCAATGAAAGAGTGACGCTAGGTTATGTTTTGTTTGTTTTCTTGCTTCACATCCCAGTCAACAGCTATGGTCATGGGGGGACAGTCAGTTCACCTAACACACTTTTTCCTGGGCAAGTTTGAACAAGCAGTTAACCAGTAATTTGTGCATATACTTTCGCTTGTGACCGACAACAATCCTTCTTGAATGAATCAGCAGAAGGCAGGAGTATGACCATAGAAATTATATCATGATCAATCTCCATGAAAATATTGGACAGGGCCGGGATTGAACTAGGGACCCCTAGATCTGCAGTCAGATGTGCATCTGTAGTCAGAAATGTTAACGACTGCGCTGCGCTGCCCGGTAAAGCTAAGTTATGAATTCAACAGACCCTACAAACCAGAGAATAAAAGTCAGTCAGTCCTGCATGACCCTTGGGAGAGGATAGAATCTGGCCGGCCATTTTTTGAAGATTTAATTAAGTGATCCCATATAAAGGATCTGTGGGGTAAATAATCCCATGGCAGTATTTTAAGAAAGGCTAGACAACCAAACAAAATTTGGTCCCATTATCATTCATAGCCAAACTATCCCACTTTGTTTGATTTGATTCTTTACGTCCCATCAACAATCTTTCAGCTATGTAGGGATGGGTCTTCCTGGGTTGAACCAGTACTAAGCTAGGATTATATTCCACTTTGTATCTAGGAATGCAGCAATACAGCTACAACCTTATTATTTTAGATTACACTTGCCAAATTCAAGTCAAAAATGTAAATGAGTTGAGTGAATAAGAAGACAAGCAGAATCAAGAGCCAGACGTATCCTTACAATCCAGCAAGAGATTTATCCTGGCAAACTCCACAATCACCAAGACAAATCAATGACCCTGCTTTATCTGGATGACTGAAATCAGTCTAAAAAATGATCTTACCAATCTAGAAAAAAAAATCCTAAATTTGTTAAGCTGCAGCTGTTTTATTGTAGTCCTTAAACAAATAGGAAGTTTTCCTTAGAATGAGACAAAATTCAGTTTGTCATATGATCGTTCTTAAAATACTGCCACAGGGTTATCTACCTGCGAGATCCTTCATACTGTTTGTTTTATTGCTTTACGTCCCAGTCAACAGCTATGGTCATGGGGGGACGGTCAGTTCACCTAACCACACTTTTTCCTGGGCAAGCTTGAACAAGTGGTTAACCAGTAATTCGTGCACATAATTTTGCTTGTAACTGACAACAACACTTCTTAAATGGGAGGAGAATGACCATAGAAATTATTTCATGATCAATCTCCACAAAAGTATGGGAACAGGCCGGGATCCAACTCAGGTTCCCTGGTTCTTCAGTCAGATGTGCATCAGTAGTCAGACAAGTTACCGACTGCGCTACCCTCCCTGGTCAGTGGTTTATTTGGCCTGCTGGATTTCTTCTTCCCATCCACTTCTAGATGCACTGTATGTTTACAAACCACCTAAATCCAAATTATGCAGAGTATCACATCTATATCCAGATTGCCAAGCTTTGCGAGATGTCAGCCTAAGCAAGCTTTGCTCTTCATGTTGATGTAACAGATCCAGGGGATCCTGGCAGTTAGTTTGCCACAAGCCGTTTAAGGTTTCTGCTGTCATACTCATGTCTCTGATTCATGCTTCATCTGGCTCCTTCCACTTGTTGAGTACACCCAACCTTGGTTCAACAGAGGCAAATAGTGGTTGGTGAGAAGAGGCAGTTGTTGGCCAGACTTGCCCCCTGCACACCAGCAACATGTGACTACAGCCAGCACACAGCTGCATCCAGTAAGAGCATTTCACCGAGGTAGCAGAACTCTAGAAGGTCTTCAAGCTTGCTGTCTCCATACAACTCCTCCCTCATCAGTCTACCTTCAATCAGCTGTGCATTGATGAGGCATCCGATTCACCTAAACTTGGGGTCTGGGCTTAGTGAGCCATTGATACCACTGCATTTCTTGCTCACCCATGCAAGCAGCCACCACAGAAGATTGCACTTCTATCAGTTTCTGCAAGACAGACAGCACAGAGGTCCTTTCCAAACATCTTCAACAGGCCCAGAATCACTACAGATGCTTGAATTTTTGTATTTCACATGTTCATATGTAGGAATTTCTTCTAAACCTTGACTTCCATGTCAAAGCTGCAGCATGTTTGTGTTGATCCTTTATGTCTAAGTCAACAATTTTTCAATTTTGTCAGGACAATTTCCTGTATTCCTGGGTTGAACCAGTACTAAGCAAAGGATAAAGTGCCTTGTTCAAGAACTAAACACAATGCACCCATCAAGTCTCGAACCAGTCACCTTTGATCAAGTCACATACACTCTACCAGAGCCACTGTGCTCATTTACAGCATGTTTATTATGAAGCATGTCAATAGAACAACATCTTTATCAAAAGTGCATGGGAGATCTACACAAAACTTGTACACTTAAGTCAAAGTTAGGGGCATGAGAAATTGAAAACTGAATCCCTTAAGCCATTGTTTAACTAGAATAGCGCTTAAATTTATGCTAGGCATGTGATATTTCAAAACCAAAATTCCTCTGCAGTCAATGCTGTGGTGTGCAAGGTGTTTTATTACCTACTCATTTAACAAGCACAACTTTTTAAATTTTGTATGTGTAAGTGAGCCCCCCTTGTCTTGGAATACAAATTTGTAAAGAAGATTCCTGCTCTCACAGACAAAAGATGTTTTTCTATAACATGTATCTATACAATTTCATGTGGTTTCAACAAAAAGCACTGATGAAAATAAACTATTATTTAACCATTAGAGCCAATATTATGGTAAATGTTCTAAATTTTGAACCCTAGTTGCCTGCCAACAAGGCATAGATAAACAGTGTAGATCCTGATTAACAAAAGCAACAGAGAAGAACCTGATCAGACTGCTTCTTCAGAAGTATGATCAGTGTCTTCTCTGTTAATTTGCCAATCCGGATCTGCGCTTCTCCCAAAGCAGTCTGGTCAGGGTCTTCTCTGTTTGCTATTTAGCCAAAAAATTTGAGAATTCCACTAACCAACATTTCATTTGCAAATAGAAAGAGAAAAGTTTTTTTACGTTAAAAAAAACAAAAAAACATTTTTAAGTCCTCTTTTATGGCATAAAGAGCAATATTTTCTGTGCTTTTTATGTTTGTACATTAACTAACTGCACACAAACTTGGCAAACTTCTATAGAGTTTTGGCCACTCTATGTGCAGTATGGTTAATTTTACATCTTAAACCACAGAAATCGATTACAGCTAGGCCAGGGGAGGGGCGCCAACCCTCAAAGGAACACAGAACTATAAAAGTAGGATAGAAGAAATATATTGCTTTTTAGAAAAGTTAGTGTTCCTTGCTTACCCACTCCTATCTCTAATTATAACTATCACTAAATATATACAGCAGGCATAAGTTAAGCATGTTATTATAGATATGAGGAATGAAGTGTAATATTTTCTTTTATTTATATCCTTATATTTATTATGAAACTCATTTCAAAAGATATATCCATTTTCTAATGCAGATTTGTAAGCACGGAAGATCTGACATGTTTAAGGGGTTCATGAAAGTACGAGTACTATTGATTCATGAGACCAAATTTGCCTAGCCCTTAAAAAATTTGACCATTTTGTATCTGCCTATTCTATTAATCCAGTAATATCAAAATAATCAATTTAGTAAAATAATTTTCCTATTCATTAAGTGTAGCCAAAACATAAATTGAAGCTTTTAAGATTGATGCGCAAACATATCCCAATATGGCTGCTAAATGGCAAAACCTTAAGTAGCTTATACTCCAAGGTCATACCAAAAACCAAACAACTCAATAAGGGACAATTTTCAAGCACTCTACCACTGAGCTCCCAGAGAGAAGTGGACTTAGAACAAAGCCCATATGAACACCTAGTCCCTTACCAAATCCTCTCTATATCCAACTGCAACTATTACCAGCTTCATCACCATTAATGAGCAGAGACACAAAATATACTATGCACGGATCCAGGAATTTTCGCTGAGTGGGGGGGGGGGGGGGGGGGGGGGGCAGGTCCAACTGCCATAAACAGCTCTGACGTTGTTGTTTTTTTTTTGGTTTTTTAGTCCTTAACTTATTTACAGTTTTACAGAGGGTGTCTAATGGTTATTTCAAAGAAAACTAATTTTCCAAGGTTTCAGAGGGGGGATGGGGGGTCCAACATTTTCCAGGGGGGGGGGGGGGGTCCAAATGCTAATTTCTATAGAAACCCCCTATTCCCCCCTCTGAATACGTGCATGATATACAAGTTGGTGTTTGCACCCACTGAAGACTTAGATCAGACTGCATCTTTGCAGTCTGATCAGGGTCTTTGATTGGTGCTCTACATTAAGGCTAGGGTTCAAAGTTTCATCAAGGTAAAAACTAAGACTGATTGGGATGTGCAGATGGATTTGAATATTTGCTATGTGAACATGCCAACTTGTATCCGGCTAATTCATGTGCGTACTAAGGCTAGTTGTACTAACAACATATTTACCTTATAAAAGCAGACCATCTGTGGCAAAATGAGATAATTACAAGTAGTATTAGTTGACTCTCAATAACTGGAATAATAATGATTCAATTAACCTGTTAAAGTATTGGAATGCTTTAGATTTCATATATATTTCTTTTTTGCAAAGTATATTTTGTGTACTTAAAACAATCTAAGTAAGATAGCTTTTAAAGTAGTGATAGAAAAGAATCCAATATTTGGTAAGGCATCGTTCACAAACCAATTGCTTTTAGCTCTTTACCTGCTAGTTTCATGTGCTGATGAGCATCGCAAACTGTTTAGACCAAGATCAGGCCAGACAAAATTAGACACATGTCTGGCCTGATCTGTATCCAAACTGTTTGACACTGATCCTATTCCTTTATTAATTTGAAAAAAAAATGTAGCTATCAAAAATGAGAAAAAACCTGAGTATTCCACAGCATGTAAAGTGTTAAATTACTGGTTATAATTGATAAAATCTAGTTATCAAGAGTCAAATGTATTGTCAAAGCTGCAGCAGGTTTGTGTTGATCCTTTATGTCCAAGTCAACAATTTTTCAGTTATGTCAGGACAATTTCCTGTATTCCTGGGTTGAACCAGTACTAAGCAGAGGATAATGTGCCTTGTTCAAGGACTAATCACACAGTTGAAACCTTGAAGCCTAGGCTGCAGAAGAAAGCCCTATGTAGAAACAAGGGTAACACAAAGAACCTGGCATCTGTTGGAAATATGAACCTGCTGTAGATATCTTGAAAAGACCCTGCACAGTAAGTCTTACAGAAACTGATAGAACTGCAATCTAATGTGGTGGCTGCTTTTATGCGTGTGTAAGAAATGCAGTGGTATCAAGGACTCACGGAGCCCAGACCTTTTGTTGAGATGAATCTGACCAATCAGGAAGAGTGGATTGTTGATGACAAGCTTGAAGTCCTCCCAGAATTCTATTACCTCAGTGACATGCTCTCTGCTGGGAAAGCTGCAAGCTGGGTGTGGTCCCATGCTGCAGGTGTACATGGGGCAGGTTTCGCCATCTACTCCCTCTTCTCACCAACCACCATCTGCCTCTGTTGACCAAAGGTTGGGTGTATTCAACAAGTGTGAGGAGTGAGATGTAGCAGGAATCAGAGACATGGGTCATAACAGAAACATTGAACCACCCAAGACATAATAACTGTCATGATTCCTGGACCTGTATCATCAACATGAAGAGCAGCGTTAGCCTTGACTCCCATCTCACAAAGCTCTACAACCAGTATAATGATATGATACTCCTCACTTGGAAGACTTGGGCGACTTAGAAACATACAGGCCTCCACGAGACAAAACCCGTCTTCAGGATTTCCGACAATGCGAGACTCAAACCTTAGCTACAGAGACTAAATAGAAAATTGGAATTTCTCGTAGAGCCAAATGAGATATACTTTCCAAAAAAGGGAATAATAAAGGTGCTGATCATTCTGCTCGGATGCACAGGCTGGTCAGCCCCTTTGTTGTTCACCAACCATAAAGACAGGTTCTCACTTCAAGGACCATACATAGGAGCACAGACTGTGCCACTTATGTATGCATGCTTGTCAGAGGTGGTTTGGCAGAAGAAATCAAGCAGACAATAGAAACTGTTGGAGATGTGGTTCGCAATGACAGAGTGACGCTAGGTTATGTTTTGTTTGTTTTCTTGCTTCACGTCCCAGTCAACAGCTATGGTCATGGGGGGACGGTCAGTTCACCTAACACACTTTTTCCTGGGCAAGTTTGAACAAGCAGTTAACCAGTAATTTGTGCATATACTTTCGCTTGTGACCGACAACAATCCTTCTTGAATGCATCAGCAGAAGGCAGGAGTATGACCATAGAAATTATATCATGATCAATCTCCATGAAAATATTGGACAGGGCCGGGATTGAACTCGGGACCCCTGGATCTGCAGTCAGATGTGCATCTGTAGTCAGAAATGTTACCAACTGCGCTGCACTGCCCGGTAAAGCTAAGTTATAATTTCAACCGAACCTACAAACCAGAGAATAAAAGTCAGTCAGTCCTGCATGACCCTTGGGAGAGGATAGAATCTGGCCGGCATTTTTTGAAGATTTAATTAAGTGTTCCCATATAAAGGATCTGTGGGGTAAATAATCCCATTGCAGTATTTTAAGAAAGGCTAGACAACCAAACTAAATTTGGTCCCATTATCATTCATAGCCAAACTATCCCACTTTGTTTGATTTGATTCTTTACGTCCCATCAACAATCTTTCAGTTATGTAGGGATGGGTCTTCCTGGGTTGAACCAGTACTAAGCTAGGATTATATTCCACTTTGTATCTAGGCCTGCAGCAATACAGCTACAACCTTACTGTTTTAGAATACATTTGCCAAATTCAAGTCAAAATGTAAATGAGTTTAGTGAATAAGAAGACAAGCAGAATCAAGAGCCAGACGTATCCTTACAATCCAGCAAGAGATTTATCCTGGCAAACTCCACAATCACCAAGACAAATCAATGACCCTGCTTTATCTGGATGACTGAAATCAGTCTAAAAAATGATCTTACCAATCTAGAAAAAAATCCTAAATTTGTTAAGCTGCAGCTGTTTTATTGTAGTCCTTAAACAAATAGGAAGTTTTCCTTAGAATGAGACAAAATTCAGTTTGTCATATGATCGTTCTTAAAATACTGCCACAGGGTTATCTACCTGCGAGATCCTTCATACTGTTTGTTTTGTTGCTTTACGTCCCAGTCAACAGCTATGGTCATGGGGGGACGGTCAGTTCACCTAACCACACTATTTCCTGGGCAAGCTTGAACAAGTGGTTAACCAGTAATTCGTGCACATAATTTTGCTTGTAACTGACAACAAAACTTCTTAAATGGGAGGAGAATGACCATAGAAATTATTTCATGATCAATCTCCACAAAAGTATGGGAACAGGCGGGGATCTAACTCAGGATCCCTTGTTCTTCAGTCAGATGTGCATCAGTAGTCAGACAAGTTACCGACTGCGCTACCCTCCCTGGTCAGTGGTTTATTTGGCCTGCTGGATTTCTTCTTCCCATCCACTTCTAGATGCACTGTATGTTTACAAACCACCTAAATCCAAATAATGCAGAGTATCACATCTATATCCAGATTGCCAAGCTTTGCGAGATGTCAGCCTAAGCAAACTTTGCTCTTCATGTTGATGTAACAGATCCAGGGGATCATGGCAGTTAGTTTGCCACAAGCCGTTTAAGGTTTCTGTTGTCATTACTCATGTCTCTGATTCATGCTTCATCTGGCTCCTTCCACTTGTTGAGTACACCCAACTTTGGTTCAACAGAGGCAAATAGTAGTTGGTGAGAAGAGGCAGTTGTTGGCCAGACTTGCCCCCTGCACACCAGCAACATGTGACTACAGCCAGCACACAGCTGCATCCAGTAAGAGCATTTCACCGAGGTAGCAGAACTCTAGAAGGTCTTCAAGCTTGCTGTCTCCATACAACTCCTCCCTCATCAGTCTACCTTCAATCAGCTGTGCATTGATGAGGCATCTGACTCACCTAAACTTGTGGTCTGGGCTTAGTGAGCCATTGATACCACTGCATTTCTTGCTCACCCATGCAAGCAGCTACCACAGAAGATTGCACAGAAGATTGCACTTCTATCAGTTTCTGCAAGACAGACGTCCTTTCCAAACATCTTCAACAGGCCCAGAATCACTACAGATGCTTGAATTTTTGTATTTCACATGTTCATATGTAGGAATTTCTTCTAAACCTTGACTTCCATGTCAAAGCTGCAGCATGTTTGTGTTGATCCTTTATGTCAAAGTCAACAATTTTTCAGTTATGTCAGGATAATTTCCTGAATTCCTGGGTTGAACCAGTACTAAGCAGAGGATAAAGTGCCTTGTTCAAGAACTAAACACTATGCACCCATTAAGTCTCCAACCAGTCACCTTTGATCAAGTCACATACACTCTACCAGAGCCACTGTGCTCATTTACAGCATGTTTATTATGAAGCATGTCAATAGAACAACATCTTTATCAAAAGTGCATGGGAGATCTACACAAAACTTGTACACTTAAGTCAAAGTTAGGGGCATGAGAAATTGAAAACTGAATCCCTTAAGCCATTGTTTAACTAGAATAGCGCTTAAATTTATGCTAGGCATGTGATATTTCAAAACCAAAATTCCTCTGCAGTCAATGCTGTGGTGTGCAAGGTGTTTTATTACCTACTCATTTAACAAGCACAACTTTTTAAACTTTGTATGTGTAAGTGAGCCCCCCTTATTTTGGAATACAAATTTGTAAAGAAGATTCCTGCTCTCACGGACAAAAGATGTTTTTCTATAACATGCATACATACAATTTCATGTGGTTTCAACAAAAAGCATTGATGAAAATAAACTATTATTTAACCATTAGAGCCAATATTATGGTAAATGTTCTAAAATTTTGAACCCTAGTTGCCTGCCAACAAGGCATAGATAAACAGTGTAGATCCTGATTAACAAAAGCAACAGAGAAGACCTTGATCAGACTGCTTCTTCAGAAGTATGATCAGTGTCTTCTCTAATTTGCCAATCCGGATCTGCGCTTCTCCCAAAGCAGTCTTGACAGGGTCTTCTCTGTTTGCTATTTAGCCAAAAAAATTGAGAATTCCACTAACCAACATTTCATTTGCAAATAGAAAGAGAAAAGTTTTTTTACGTTAAAAAAAAAAAACATTTTAAGTCCTCTTTAATGGCATAAAGAGCAATATTTTCTGTGCTTTTTATGTTTGTACATTAACTAAGTGCACACAAACTTGGCAAACTTCTATAGAGTTTTGGCCACTCTATGTGCAGTATGGTTAATTTTACATCTTAAAACACAGAAATTGATTACAGCTAGGCCAGGGGAGGGGCGCCAACCCTCAAAGGAACACAGAACTATAAAAGTAGGATAGAAGAAATATATTGCTTTTTAGAAAAGTTAGTGTTCCTTGCTTACCCACTCCTATCTCTAATTATAACTATCACTAAATATATACAGCAGGCATAAGTTAAGCATGTTATTATAGATATGAGGAATGAAGTGTAATATTTTCTTTTATTTATATCCCTATATTTATTATGAAACTCATTTGAAAAGATATATCCATTTTCTAATGCAGGTTTGTAAGCAAGGAAGATCTGACATGTTTAAGAGGTTCATGAAAGTATGAGTACTATTGATTCATGAGACCAAATTTGCCTAGCCCTTAAAGAATTTGACCATTTTGTATCAGCCTATACTATTAATCCAGTAATATCAAAATAATCAATTTAGTAAAATAATTTTCCTATTCATTAAGTGTAGCTAAAACATAAATCTAAGCTTTTAAGATTGATGCGCATGGTGATGGAACTGGTAAGAGTTGCAGTTGGGTATAGAGAGGAGTTTGGTAATGGACTAGGTGTTCATCCAGTCCTCTTCTCTCTATCAATCTGCTAGAGATTATATCAAGAGGGTTTTGAACTGGTGGACTATATGAGCTGCTACATGCAGAAGACCTGATGGTCATTGCCTTGTCCATGGGGGAACTGCTATTGAAGGTGGGAGTCATTGAAGTCAAGGTGGAGAAGAATCTCCTACATATGAACATGTGAAATACAAAAATTCAAGCATCTGTAGTGATTCTGGGCCTGTTGAAGATGTTTGGAAAGGACGTCTGTGCTGTCTGTCTTGCAGAAACTGATAGAAGTGCAATCTTCTGCGGTAGCTGCTTGCATGGGTGAGCAAGAAATGCAGTGGTATCAATGGCTCACTAAGCCCAGACCCCAAGTTTAGGTGAGTCGGATGCCTTATCAATGCACAGCTAATTGAAGGTAGACTGATGAGGGAGGAGTTGTATGGTGACAGCAAGCTTGAAGACCTCCAAGAGTTCCACTACCTTGGTGAAATGCTCTTACTGGGTGCAGATGTGTGCTGGCTGTAGTCACATGTTGCTGGTGTGCATGGGGCAAGTCTGCCCAACAACTGCCTCTTCTCACCAACCACTATTTGCTTCTGTTGAACCAAGGTTGGGTGTACTCAACAAGTGGAAGGAGCCAGATGAAACATGAATCAGAGACCTGGGTAATGACAACAGAAACCTTGAACGGCTTGTGGCATACTGATTGTGGCATACTGACTGCCATGATCCCCTGGATCTGTTACATCAACATGAAGAGAAAAGCCTGGTGGCTTGGGCTGCTGTCCCTTCTAAAGCGGTGGTTCTGTTGTTGTTGACTTTTTGTTTATTGTTACTCCCATTGTGGGAGTCTGTAATTGTTCTATGTTTTGTTGTACGTTACTTTATGTCCATTCTAGTTTTGTAATCATCTTGAATGGGAAAAGAGAGCTGGTTGCTTAATTTGCTTAGTTTGTCTACCTGGTGTCTCATGGTGGTTGTGCGGCTCTTCTTCGTGGTGCCATGGGTTTGTCTGCGGTTTGTGATTGTGGTATTTCCTGATCATACTCACTATTTTAGCTTAGGCTCATATCTCACAAAGCTTGGCAATCTGGATATAGATGTGATAGTCTGCATTATTTGGATTGAGGTGGTTTGTAGTCAGATGTGCATCTGTAGTCAGACATATTACTGACTGCGATACTCAGCCCAGTAAAGCTATGTTATGAATTCAACAGACCCTACAAACCAGAGAATAAAAGTCAGTCAGTCCTGCATGACCCTTGGGAGAGGATAGAATCTGGCCAGTATAAACAGAAAGGCCATTTTAGATGAAGATTTAATTAAATGTTCCCATATAAAGGATCTGTGGGGTAAACAATCACATGGCAGTTTTTTAAGAAAGGCTAGACAACCAAACTAAATATAGTCCCATTATCATTCATAGCCAAACTATCCCACTTTGCTTGATTTGATTCTTTATGTCCCATCAACAATCTTTCAGCTATGTAGGGATGGGTCTTCCTGGGTTGAACCAGTACTAAGCTAGGATTATATCCCACTTTGTATCTAGGACTGCAGAAATACAGCTACAACCTTATTGTTTTAGAATACACTTGCCAAATTCAAGTCAAAAATGTAAATGAGTTGAGTGAATAAGAAGACAAGCAGAATCAAGAGCCAGACGTATCCTTACAATCCAGCAAGAGATTTATCCTGGCAAACTCCACAATCACCAAGACAAATCAATGACCCTGCTTTATCTGGATGACTGAAATCAGTCTAAAAATTGACCTTAACAATCTAGAAAAAAATCTTAAATTTGTTAAGCTGCAGCTGTTTTACAGTAGTCCTTAAACAAATAGGAAGTTTTCCTTAGAATGAGACAAAATTCAGTTTGTCATATGATCTTTCTTAAAATACTGCCACAGGATTATCTACCTGCGAGATCCTTCATACTGTTTGTTTTGTTGCTTTACGTCCCAGTCAACAGCTATGGTCATGAGGGGACGGTCAGTTCATCTAACCACACTTTTTCCTGGGCAAGCTTGAACAAGTGGTTAACCAGTAATTCGTACACATAATTTTGCTTGTAACTGACAACAACACTTCTTGAATGCTTCAGCAAAAGGGAGGAGAGTGACCATAGAAATTATTTAATGATCAATCTCCACAAAAGTATGGGAACGGGCCGGGATCCAACTCAGGATCCCTGGTTCTTCAGTCAGATGTGCATCAGTAGTCAGACATGTTACCGACTGCACTACCCTGCCCATTCAGTGGTTTATTTGGCCTGCTGGATTTCTTCTTCCCATCCACTACTAGATGCACTGTATGTTTACAAACCACCTAAAACCAAATAATGCAGAGTATCACATCTATATCCAGATTGCCAAGCTTTGCAAGATGTCGGCCTAAGCAATCTTTGCTCTTCATGTTGATGTAACAGATCCAGGGGATCATGGCAGTTAGTATGCCACAAGCCGTTCAAGGTTTCTGTTGTCATTACCCATGTCTCTGATTCATGCTTCATCTGGCTCCTCACACTTGAGTACATCCAACCTTGGTTCAACAGAGGCAAATAGTGGTTGGTGAGAAGAGGCAGTTGTTGGCCAGACTTGCCCCATGTACACCAGCAACATGTGACTACAGCCAGCCCACAGCTGCAACCAGTAAGAGCATTTCACCGAGGTAGCAGAACTCTAGGAGGTCTTCAAGCTTGCTGTCACCATACAACTCCTCCCTCATCAGTCTACCTTCAATCAGCTGTGCATTGAGGAGGCATCTGATTCACCTAAACTTGAGGTCTGGGTTTAGTGAGCCATTGATACCACTGCATTTCTTGCTCACCCATGCAAGCAGCTACCACAGAAGATTGCACTTCTATCAGTTTCTGCAAGACAGACAGCACAGAGGTCCTTTCCAAACATCTTCAACAGGCCCAAAATCCGTGCAGGTGCTTGAATTTTTGTATTTCACATGTTCATATGTAGAAATTTCTTCTAAACCTTGACTTCAATGACTCCCACCTTCAATAGCAGTTCCCCCTTGGACTAGGCAATGACCATTAGGTCTTCTGCATATAGCAGCTCTTATAGTCCCAGTTCAAAACACTCTTGATAGAACCTCTAGCAGGATGATAGAGAAAAGTGTACTTAGAACAAAGCCCGGATGAACACCTAGTCCCTTACCAAACTCCTCTCTATACCCAACTGCAACTTTTACCAGTTCCATCACCATTAATGAGCCGAGACACAAAATATACACATGCATGGATCCAGGAATTTTTGCCGGGGGAAGGGGAGGGTCCAGGTCCAACTGCCAGATAACAGCTCTGATGTTTTCTTGAATTTTTTTTGGTCCTTAACTTATTTTACAGTTTTACAGAGGGTGTCCAATGGTTATTTAAAAGAAAACTATAATTTTCCAAGGTTTCAGAGGGGGTCCAACATTTTCCAGGGGGGGGGGGGGTCCAAATGCTAGTTTCTTTAGAAACCGTCTATCCCCCCTCTGAATCCATGCATAATATACAAGTTGGTGTTTGCACCCATTGAAGACTTAGATCAGACTGCATCTCTGCGGGTGCTCTATATTAAGGCTAGGGTTCAAAGTTTCTTTTAGATAAAAACTAAGACTGATCAGACACAGGGATGTGCAGATGGATTTGAATATTTGCTATGTGCACATGACAACTTGTACCCTGCTCATTCATATACATATTATGGCTTGTTGTGCTAACAACATATTTTACCTTATAAACAGACCATCTGTGACATAATGAGACAATTACAAGAAGTAATAGTTGACTCTCAATAACTGGAATATTTTTCTTCTTTGCAAAGTATATTTTGTGTACTTAAAAACAATCAAGGTGAGGCATCGTTCACAAACCAATTGCTTTTAGCTCTTTACCTGCTAGTTTCATCTGCTGATGAGCATCGCAAACAGTTGAGACCAAGATCAGGTTAGACAAAATTAGACACATGTCTGGCCTGATCTGTATCCAAACTGTTTGACACTGATCCTATTCCTTTATTTTGATAAAAAACGTTGCTATCAAAAATGAGAAAAAAACCTGAAAATTCCATAGCATGTAAAGTGTTAAATTACTGGTTAAATTGATAAAATCTAGTTATCAAGAGTCAAATGTATTGTCAAAGCTGCAGCATGTTTGTGTTGATCCTTTATATTAAAGTCACCAATTTTCCAGTTATGTCAGGACAATTTCCTGTATTCCTGGGTTGAACCAGTACTAAGCAGAGGAAAAGTGCCTTGTTCATGGACTAAACACAATGCACCCGTCAAGTCTCGAACCAGTGACCTTTGATCAAGTCACTTACACTCTACCAGAGCCACTGTGCTCATTTACAGCATGTTTATTATGAAGCATGTCAATAGAACAACATCTTTATCAAAAGTGCATGGGAGATCTACACAAAACCTGTACACTACCGTCAAAGTTAGGGGCATGAGAAATTTAAAACCGAATCCCTTAAGCCATTGTTTAACTAGAATAGCGCTTAAATTTATGCTAGGCATGTGATATTTCAAACCAAAATTCCTCTGCAGTCAATGCTGTGGTGTGCAAGGTGTTTTATTACCTACTCATTTAACAAGTACAACTTTTTAAACTTTGTATGTGTAAATGAGCCCCCCTTGTTTTGGAATACAAATTTGTAAAGAAGATTTCTGCTCTCACGGACAAAAGATGTTTTTCTATAACATGCATATATACAATTTCATGTGGTTTCAACAAAAAGCACTGATTAAAATAAACTATTATTTAACCATTGGAGCCAATATTATGGTAAATGTTCTAAAATTTTGAACTCTAGTTGCCTGCCAACAAGGCAAAGATAAACAGTGTAGATCCTGATTAACAAAAGCAACAGAGAAGACCCTGATCAGACTGCTTCTTCAGAAGTATGATCAGTGTCTTCTCTGTTAATTTGCCAATCCGGATCTGCGCTTCTCCCAAAGCAGTCTGGTCAGGGTCTTCTCTGTTTGCTATTTAGCCAAAAAATTTGAGAATTCCACTAACCAACATTTCATTTGCAAATAGAAAGAGAAAAGTTTTTTTTACGTTAAAAAAAACAAAAAAACATTTTAAGTCCTCTTTAATGGCATAAAGAGCAATATTTTCTGTGCTTTTTATGTTTGTACATTAACTAATTGCACACACACTTGGCAAACTTCCATAGAGTTTTGGCCACTCTATGTGCAGTATGGTTAATTTTACATCTTAAACCACAGAAATCAATTACAGCTAGGCCAGGGGAGGGGCGCCAACCCTCAAAGGAACACAGAACTATAAATATCTTAACTTATGTACTTTCCAAAGAGTTTTAAGTTTCAAAATTGGCTGTTCTCAAATGCTGATGGCTGCTTAAACAGAGGTCCTCTACGAACGTAAATTTTTTTTTAAATTTTATATATATTTAAGTAGGATAGAAGAAATATATTGCTATTTAGAAGAGTTAGTGTTCCTTGCTTACCCACTCCTATCTCTAAATATATCTATCACTAAATATATACAGCAGGCATAAGTTAAGCATGTTATTATAGATATGAGGAATGAAGTGCAATATTTTCTCTTATTTATATCCTTATATTTATTATGAAACTCATTTCAAAAGATATATCCATTTTCTAATGCAGATTTGTAAGCTGATACTATTAGTCCAGTAATATCACAATAATCAATTTAGTAAAATAATTTTCCTATTCATTAATTGTAGCCAAAACATAAATTGAAGCTTTTAAGATTGATGCGCAAACATATCCCAATATGGCTGCTAAATGGTAAAACCTTAAGTAGCTTACCAAAAACTAAACAACTCAATAAGGGACAATTTTCTAACATGTTTAACTTTATGCCTTCAGTATCAAGAGTTTTTTTGGGGTTTTTTTTGGCAATCAGCTTAGTTTCCAATTAAATATTCAACACAAAAATATTTTGCATCACTCATTATGAGCTTCAATTGTTAAACTCTGACAATTACTAACACATTACATGTATATACCACAGGTTCAGATATACAAAATTTTTGAGCATAAAATTGTAAATATTTCTTATCCGTTTGAAAATCGGTTTTGGGTGCTCAAACGAACAGCCTCATTGAGACATTTCTTTTTAATTACCCACAGCTGAAGTTTATATTAGAAATAAGAAAATATTTTTTTGTTATGCACTCTTCACTGAAGATATACTCCTAAAATTTAGCTCAGCAGGTAGCAAATAATTAAATTCAATTTTCAGGGGGTATTTTCGAAACATTATATATAACAAAATAAAAAATGATAGAAAATTTGTTTTCCTAGAAAAGTATTTTATAAATCATTGGGACATTACATGAGATTTTCCTTTGTATACAGTAAAACTGTCTTCATAAATTGGTTTTCAAGACCGATTATCACTTAATGCAGGAGCATTCTGCAATACTTTGGACCTTCATTAAGCTACCAATCGTCATTAAGATTTTCCTATTGATTGTTTGTTTTGTTGCTTTACGTCCCTAGTCAACAGCTATGGTCATGGCGGGACGGTCAGTTCACCTACCACACTTTTTCCTGGGCAAGCTTGAACAAGCAGTTAACCAGTACTTCGTGAACATACTTTCGCTTGTAACTGACAACAACCCTTCTTGAATGATTCAGCGGAAGGGAGGAGAATGACCGTAGAAATTATTTCATGATCAATCTCCACGAAAGTATGGGAACGGGCCGGGATCGAACTCGCGACCCCTGGATCTGCAGTCAGACTTGCATCTCTTGCCAGACACGTTACCGACTGCGCTACACGGCCCGGTTGATTTTCTTTTTGTATTTTTGAGTAGCCGCTAAATTTGTCAGGTTTTACTGTTTGCTTAAAGCCACTTTTAAAATGTGCATATACAGATATCTAAGAAGATAAAATTCTAATATTTGATGACCTGAGGCTTTCACCACTTTGAGTTATTTATGTCTTGTGCTTGTCATGCTTTCATTTCACTTCATTGCTGCCTTGTGGTCACCTGCTGGGAAAGGGCTGACCTCTTGGCTCCCGTTTGTGATGTTTAATTGTGGGTTTGTCACTTTCCCATGTGGTATCCTGGGTCAGGTGTGGTACTTGATTATATTGATTCCTCATCTTTGCCCCCTTTCTTACTTTTGTTTGTTTGTTTGATTTGATTCTTTACGTCCCATCGACAATCTTTCAGTTATAAAGGGACGGGTCTTCCTGGGTTGAACCAGTACTAAGCTAGGATTAATGTTCTTGCTCAAGGACACAACGCAGTGACGTTGGTGAGGCTCGAACCCGCGGCCCCTCGGTCTCGAGTCAAGCACTCTACCACTGAGCCACTGCGCTCCCATTTCTTACATTTATTGCAATTGGGAGCAGCAATGGCTCTGCTGAGGCTGCATGGATACAGAGACTCATCTGAGCCTTTGCTGTTCTCTGGTGCAACAAGTACCAAAATCTCATGTAATGGCTCATCAATGCAGGTTTTTGATGAAAATCTTTTTTTCTTCTGTGTTTTGGTTCTTTACATCCCAGTCAGCATTTTTTCAGTCATGCTGTGACAGGTCTTCCTGGGATGAACCAGTACTAAGCAGGGGATCATGTCTTGCTCAAGGACATCAGAAAATCTTACACCGCAAAAATGCCCTGGGACATTTCCAAAAATTCTATCAACTAATCTACTACGACTATTGAGAGATGCAAAATATCTTTGATCTGAATATTCATACATTTCAGAATTCTGCAAATGCAGAATCCCTCAATGTAAAATATTTACCAGATGAAGATGAGAATAGTTGTTGTGAGTGTGAGGCAAGTCAAGCAGGCACCGACTTGTGGATGGGCAAAATACTGTTAATTGAACTAATGAGGATATATATGGCAAGTTGAGCAGGCACAGACTTTTGGATGGACAAAATGCTGATGATTTGGATGGACAAAATACTGTTGATTGAACTAATGATAAGCTATATGGTAAGTTGGGCAGGCACTGACTTATGGATGATAAAATTGTGTTGATTGAACTTATGAGATAAATGCACAAGCAACCCATTTATCATCAATGGAAAACTATAAAAATAAATGCCATGTGAGGACCATCTTTGCTGTATATGGAAAACAAAGAGATCAGCTGCACATTAACAGTCTGATTAACATTTTAGTTAATTGTTCTTAGTAAAGTATAAAAGATACTGGCTGCATCTAATTTTTCAAAATTATAGAATCTGCAGCTAAGCAGATGGGTTAGGGTCTTCCTGGATAGAAAACCTCAAAGACATTTTCAAAATTTCAAGATGCTTTCTATAAAAAGAATCTGTAGCTGAGCAAATGAGAGGGGATCATTCTGTGAAGCAAACCTTGAAGACAGGTTTCAAAGTTAAGATTCTTTCTAGAATCTATACTTAGCATGTGGGTAAAAGTCTTTCTCTGTAGGAAACCTCAAAGAAAAGTTTCAATACTTCCAAAGATTCTTGCTAGGATGTATACTTAACATTAGGGTACAAGTCTTTCTCTGTAGGAAACCTCAAAGAAAAGCTTCAATATTTCCAAAGATTCTTGCTAACATGTATACTTAGCATGTGGGTAAAAGTCTTTCTCTGTAGGAAACCTCAAAGAAAATTTTCAATATTTCCAAAGATTCATGCTAGAATGTATACTTAGCATGTAGATAAAAGTCTTTCTCTGTAGGAAACCTCAAAGAAAATTTTCAATATTTCCAAAGATTCATGCTAGAATGTATACTTAGCATGTAGGTAAAAGTCTTTCTCTGTAGGAAAACTCAAAGAAAAGTGTCAATATTTCCAAAGATTCTTGCTACAATGTATACTTAGCATGTGGGTAAAAGTCTTTCTCTGTAGGAAACCTCAAAGACAAGTTTTAAAATTTTCAAAGATTCTTTCTAGAATCTTTGGCTGACAGTTGATTGGGAGTTTTACTGGGTAGCAAATCCCCAAGAACTTTTTAAAACTTTCAAGACTCTTTCATGAATCTTTAGCTTAGCAATGGCTGGGGTATTCATGGGGGTAGACCAGTGGCTGAAGCAACAGTTACTGATCTAATCCATGTACAGAGACATTAGAAGCAGAGCCAGAGTCGGAGATGGGTACAAGGTGGAGTTTGGAGTGGGAGTAGGTGTGCACCTGGGCTCTGTCCTAAGTCTGATTCTCTCTATCATACTAGAAGCTTCATCAGGAGAGTTCCCAATATGTGCTCCATAAGAACTGTTGTATGCAGATGATCTGATCATCATTGCAGAGTCCCAAGGGGAACTGCTTTTGAAGGTTGAGGCATGGAAGGCGTTGATGGTGAAGAAAAGCCAAACATGTGACCAAACATGAAACACAAAGAATCTGGAGTCTGTCATGCACCGGTACCTGCAGAATATGTCTGGACAGGACCTCTGTGTTGTCTGTCTTACAGTAGCAGATAGAAGTGCAATATTCTGTGGTAGCTTCTTGCATGGGTGCTCAAGAAATGTAGTGGTATCAAGGGTCCACTGAAACCAAACTGAATTTAGCTTAATCTGATGCCCCAGAAATACTCAGCTGATTGATGAAGGACAGATGAGGACGGCGATGGTTGGTGATGACAATCTTGAAGTTCTCTCAGACTTCCGTTACCTTAGTGGCATGTTCTTTGCTTGGAGTGGCTGCAAGCTGGCTGCAGTCACAGGCTGCAAGTGTGCATGGGGCAAGTTTGCCCAATGACTCTTCTCTTCCCACCATCCACCATCTGCCCAAGGATAAGTGTACACAACATGTTTGAAGGTTGTGAGGCTGCATGAATCCAAGAGAAGGGCAAAGACAACAGATACCTTGAACTGCCTGCCACATAATAGCTTCCATGATCTCCCAGATCCATTACATCAACCTGAAGAGTATAGTTAACTTAGATTCCTTTCTCACAAAGCTTTGTACTCAGGGTATAGATGTGATGTTCAGCACTAGTGAGATTAAGGTAGCTTGTTAACATATGGTGCAATACAGACTAGTTCACCCAATCACACATGCTAGTAGTGGCTAGGCAAAGAAATCTATCAAGCCAAAGAAACTGAGGAGGAAGTGATTAGGAATGACAGCACAGCGTGAAGCTATGTATAGATATAACAGACTCTCAAAAGAAGGGGTTTTTCTAGGTTGAAATGTCAAACAGACCATATCATTGGGAAAGGATTAATTCTGGCCTGTATTAAATAAATATGGTTGATGAGGATGATGCATGATCTACATATATAAGCCATTTTAATGTGAATTATTTTGATGAGTTGATTGGTGAGCCATTATTAAGGAACTCAGAAATATGTTTTGTTGCATTTTGTTTTAATTCTCTATGTCCCAGTCAGCATTTTTTCAGTCATGTTGGGATTGGTTTTCCTGGGTTAAACCAGTACTAAGCAGAGGATTAAGTGTCTGTAATCCCATGGCAGTATTATTAGATAGGTTAGACAACCAAACTAAATGTTGTCCCAATTTCATTCACAGCAAAACTATTCTATATGTTAAGGGACTTCAGCAATACAGCTGCAACTTATTGTTTTAGATACCCTTGCCAAATTTAAATTTAAATTCAAGCCAATTTCAAAAATGCAATTAAGTTCAGTGAAAATTGAAGACAAACAGACTCAATGACCAGTTGTATCCTTACAAACTAGCACCCGATTTCTCCTGGCGACCTCCACGTATCACCAGGACAAATCAATCATTGACCCTGTAGTATCTTGATTTTAACAAATCTTGAAAAAAAAATCCTATATTTTTCAACCCTTAACTGGGCAATCATGATATAAGTCATCTGATTTTGTTGTCAGCTAAATTGTTTTTTTAACCTTTTTGATAAACAGCATCTACCCAGATCAGATTGCACATGAAGCAGCAGTCTGATCTGGGTCCACACTGTTTGCCCTTATACATGCACTAGTTTAATACAATTAGCGAAAATGTGTGACAGATGACTTAAGCAGACAGCATTTACAGATGAATTTTTCAGGTACCTTAAATGTTTCAGCTGCAGATGTATAACTATATATTCCTCACAAATTATATAGTTTAATTATGAACAAAAATAAGGCAAAGTTTAGTTTGATCATCTGACTATTTTTATAATACTACCATGGGATTATGTATTGATGAATTCCTTAGCATGTGCTCTCTAGCTAACTTCATGAGTATGGCTCATCCTGGGACATCACTCAAGTGTCAACTTTAATATTGCACAGAAAGTCATTGATTCATGAATTGGGTACATTGGCACTTGCTGAAAATGTTAACTTCGTGCTTATGCATAGATGATCTCAACAATAAGGAAAAGAAGCCAAATTAATTCTTGCAAAAGATTTTCAAGCCAATTTCAAAAATGTTTTAAGATTGATGAATATGAAAGATTGTCACAAATCTAGAAAAAAATCCTGGATTTGTGACTATCTTTTCTATTTTATTATTGAAGTCAACTATTTAAAAGCATGAAATTATGTTTTCATCAAATGACAGTTAACCATAATAAATCAAGACTTTCTTTCCAATTTTAAAAGTTAACAAATAAGAGATGTCCCTGGATTATGGGGACCCTGCAATATTAGAATTTCACTCGGACTGAGGCCTGGACTATCAAAAAGACTGTAATATGGAAAACCAAATTTATTACAGACGAGAATTAATCCTCTTTCTAGGATGGGACTTGTATGTTTTGCTTTCATTGAAGAGACACCTTCCACTCAAAGCAATTTTGAGTCTTTTTGAATCTATTGCAAGCTTCATTGTCTTCTTTACTACTTTTTCCTACATTTGCCTTGGTCTGATGATGATGGTGAGTTAGTTTTTAATGACACATCAACCCTTTTGGGTCATAAGCGTCACTTGCCTTGGTCTGCCCAACCACTTCAAGCATAAATGTATTGCTGATCCAGCCTGTGTTGCACTGTAAGCTAACAAGCCACTAAAATTCTACTAGGGGGGGGGGGGGGGGGGGGGGGGGGGGGGCACATCTTTGATGCACAGCTTTGTTAGAAGGAAGTCTGAGCTAACTATGTCCTTCACTTTGAGGTTTCTGATTCAGAGGATCATGGCAGTCATTGCACCATAAGGGGGATTAGGTGTCTGTTGTCATGGCTCAGGCCTCTGAAGCATGAAGCATCATACTCCTCAAATATGTTGAGAACCCCTATCCTCTGGACAGCAATGGTAGTTGGTGGCAGGAGGGAGATTTGATTCTTTACGTCCCAGTCAACAATATCTCAGCTATGTCAGGACAGGTCTTCCTCGGTTGAACCAGTACTAAGCAAGGATTAATGCGTCATGCTCAAGGACACAATGCAGTGACGGCGGTGAGGCTCGAACCCGCAGCCCTTCTGTCTCGTGTCAAACACTCTATCACTGAGCCACTGCCTCTCAGAAGAGGGAGAAATAAGCCAGACATGCTACATGCACTTTAGCAGCATGTGTCCCAGCCAGCTTGAGGCTGCCTTAGCAGAGAGAATGCTATTGAGGTAGCTGAACTGGGAGGACATCCAAGCATGTTGCCACCAACCAACACCTCCCTGATCAGTCTTCCATCAGCTGTGAATTGTTGCCCAGGTTCATCTAAACTCAGGGTCTGAGCTAAGTGAATCTTGATAACACTACCTTTCATGTGCACTCATGAAAGCAGCCACCAAAGAAGATTGGACTACTACCGGTTACTGCAAGACAGACGGCACAGGCACAGGGGTCCTTTTCAGGCTTCTTCAGTAGATCCTGATTCAAGCTAGATGCCAGAATCTTTGTATTTCCCAGGTTTACATGTACGGCTTTCTCCCCCATGCCCGACTTTTATGTCTCTACTTTCAACAGCAGTTTCCCCTGGGACTCTGCAATAACCATCAGATCTTCTGCATACGGCAGCTCTAATAGAGCACCAGCTCGGAGCTCTCTTGATAAAGCCTCTATCATGACGACAGAGACCATCAGACTAAGGACAGAACCCTGATGAACAACTACTCCCACTCCAAACTCCTCCCTGTACCCATCTCCAACTCTTGCTCTGTTTCTAACATCTCTGTATATGGAAAGTAGCAAAGTTGGAGCCACACATGGTCACAAACCTCAAAGACAGTAATCCTCACATGGCTTGGATACTTCCCCTCCCAAATAAACCTAGGGAAAAATAACCTAAAGTCTGTCAGAAATGAAAAGGGATACCTTAACTCTAAAACTCTGGCAGACTGGGGGCAAGGAACCAGCACAGGAACAACAGACGAGGAAGCAGGGATGGTATCTTGTGGTATCTCCTGCAAATCTGGGGGGTCAGATTCCACATCTGGGGGGTCAGGTTCCACATCTGGGGGGTCAGGTTCCACATCTGGGGAGTCAGATTCCACATCTGGGGGGTCAACTTCCTCGTCTGAAATATAAAATAGAACCATGATAAAAAAATGTCCTGATCCTCTCATCTGCTTATGTTCTTATGAAGCCAATATTGTAAACAGTATGTACCCAGACAGGACTACTTCCTTGGGAGCAGTCTGATCATAGTCATGTTTGCTTCCATGAAAAAATCTAGTCATGAGTGTATGGCAGGATAAGCACTAATCAAAAAGCTCTAAATTTAAATTGCAGATAACAGTTTGAAAAGGGTAATAGTATTTGATTATTTTTAGGACTAGATCATACATTACAATACTGATACTTTATTGGCATTAAACAGGGCTGGAAAAATCCACTCGTCCGCTCGCCATGGCGAGTGCCTTATGTTGTAGGACAAGTAGAAATTTTGACTGTTTCCAATGTTAAGTACTGAATTTACCAATACATATTGTGATGTAGGACAAGTAAAAAATTTAAGAATTTTCCACCCCTGTTAAACAAATTGATTTCCCCAAAAAAACATGTAAATATATTACTTGAGCATATATGGGTACCAAAGAATTTTTTGTAAAAAATCCTGTTATTATACAAGAAGCAATATTTAATGGTAATAAATCTGCCATCTAGACTATTCACATGCAATATTCAGGCCGATAATGAAGCTTGGTCCAATGTGCTGTATACTTAAGACAGGATTGTTGGTAAGGTTCAAGGATGGAACCAATGTGCTGTATACTTAAGATAGGATTGTTGGTAAGGTTCAAGGACAGAACCAATGCGCTGTATACTTAAGATAGGATTGTTGGTAAGGTTCAAGGATGGAACAAATGTGCTGTATACTTAGGATAGGATTGTTGGTAAGGTTCAAGGATAGAACCAATGCGCTGTATACTTAGGATAGGATTGTTGGTAAGGTTCAAGGACGGAACCAATGCCCTGTATACTTAAGATAGGATTGTTCGTAAGGTTCAAGGATGGAACAAATGTGCTGTATACTTAAGATAGGATTGTTCGTAAGGTTCAAGGATAGAACCAAAATGCTGTATACTTAAGATAGGATTGTTGGTAAGGTTCAAGGATTGAGCCAATGTGATGTATACTTAAGACAGGATTGTTGGTAAGGTTCAAGGATGGAACCAATGTGCTGTATATTTAAGATAGGATTGTCTGTTAGGCTCAACTGTTCTTAGCATCTTGCATAATTTTACAGGATTTCTTTTCAAAATTTGTTTTTCCAAATATTCTTTGAAGAATATGATCATTGTATCAAACCATTTGGATACAGGTTAAGCCAGACTATTCTTTAGACCCAATCTGGATCCAAACTTGTTTGAATTGTAACAACTAACATCATCCTAAGCAGGCAAAGTGATTGTGTTATCCGATAAATGTGTTACCCTCTGAAAATAAAGACTATTATTATTATTATTATTATTATTATTATTATCCTGTTCTGACAATAATCAGCATACAATCATATGATAAATCATAAAATTGATGCTCTGCTTAGCTGACTCAAGATATTCTTCAGCTAACAGCTAATCTGGACATAAAGTATTCTTAAGAAAATATATCCAGGTTTGGTAGCTTTAAACAGAATTCTAATGCACTTTCTTTTTGTAACGCGATATTTGATTGGATAACGTCAAAAATTTGCGACAGTATATCCTGCAATATATATAGTGTCTGAAATAATTTAACGTCATTAATTACGTCACATTTCGTTGGATGACGTACGGCTTTATGCGGCTTGCAACTCTCCATTTCGATACGGAACTGCAGAAGTGCATTAGAATGGGGATAACTGTATTCAAAATTTTCATTTGGGGAGGTATATCGTCGGATATACGTTCGAAAATCACGTTTTACTGCTCTGCTAGCGTGTAACCGTAAAACTAAATTTCCGGCCATATATCGGACGATATACCTCCCCAAATGAAAATTTTGAATACAGTAATCCCCTAAGTGTTTGTAATTATAGAAATTATCAAATATGTCAAGAGACTATGTGATTGCATAGGCTAGCCGCGGTGACACATGTAAGACAAAACATTAGCACAGTCTTATGATGTTCACAAATATCAATAATAAGGCAATTAGATAAGAGTGCATATACAAAATTTCATTTTCTTATTTCTCAACCAAAACATATGCTGTGGGTACTCAAAATAGCTATCTCAATGAGATGATTCTTTTGAGCACCCACACCAAATGTTAAAACAGTTAAAATGATGGTTAAGAAAATATTCACAATTTTATGTTCAAAGATGTTTTTATCTAGACTTATGATAATGTTGTAATATTGAAAAAATAAAACCTACCCTGGGAGCAAACTTGACACAACCACCCTTCAAGGCCATCCCCTGAAATAAATTAACAAACAAAGGTGAAAGATGGAGACAAGTAAACAGTGATGTAAGCTTAACTCTGCCAGCTGTGGAATTTTTCATGCTGCTGACTATTCCAAATAACACTTTCGAACTAGAGGACCTGAAGCGCTCACCTGATATCCTTAATAATGTCAAGGTCAACTTAGGCTTATTATTTAAACTTTTTATTTTACCATATATGGGTATGGTGGCCACTTTTGGCAAGTGACCTAAAATAAATGTCATATTTTTATTGTGTTTTTTTTCTACTGAATAGTATTATACTCTATATGAAATTTAAGTTCAAACAGCCCAGTGTTTTCTGAGAAATGTATGTGGCAGTCCAAAATGAGTGGCCTTGGATGAAAGGTCAATTTGACCTTTGGTGCTGTCTCATTAGGTTTAACATTTCATGCAAGTATTATAATTTCCGCTTAAACAGCTATAGAAACATGAACATTTTAAGATTTTTCCAATATAAATGCATTAGGAATCAAACTAGCATTGCCGTAAAAAAGGTCAAGGTCAACCAATATTCATCATTTGTTCAAACCTTGTAGGGCCCACATCGCCAATGTTTCAAACCAAGTCCCAAGGCCATTGGTCTTTTGGTTCCAGAGAAGGAGATTTTTAAAGGGTTTTTACCTTATATGGGCATGGCAGCCATCTTGGTCATGTGACCATTATATTTTGTTATAAATTTTACTCCTCTAAACTTATAAGTCTCCATATGAAATTTGAGTTCAATTGGCCATGTGTTTTCTGAGAAAACTGTTTTAATATATTGATGGAACTCCAATATGAGAGACCTTGGCTGAAAGGTCAACCTTGACCTTTGGAACTTATTTATAGCCATTGTCACATTCGGTTAAAATATCAAGTGAGAATAATGACTTTGGCTTCAACAGTTTTCAAAAAATCAACTTTAAAAAAATCCAAATTTAATGCTTTAGGAAGCAAATTTGACCTTGACATAAAGTAGGTCAATGTCAACCTAGGATCATCATTTGAACAAACTTATGAGGCCCCACATCGCAAATGCTACATACCAAGTTTCAAGGTCATGGGCCTTCTGATTCTTGAGAAGATTTTGTTAAAGCGTTTTTACAATATATGGGCATGTTGGCCATCTTGGTCATGTGACCAGAACAATTTGTATAAATTTTGGCCAACTTGTCGTAAGGAGTCTTCATATATAAATTAAGTTCAATTTGCCTAATGGTTTCTGAGAAAACTTTAATATATTGATGTGACTCCAATATGAGCTACCTTGGCTAAAAGGTCAAAGGTCAACCTTGACCTTTGGAACTTGTTTATAGCCATTGTCACATTAGGTTAAACATGTGAAGTAAGAATGATGACTTCAACAGTTTTCAAAAAATCAACATTTCAAAACTTTTCTCATTTAAATGCATTAGGAAGCAAAGGGGTACGTGCATTAAGAGGCTATTTTGGCCCCCCTATGAGGTCAAAAAATAAAAGTTGTTCTTTACAAGTTTCTTCTTATTAGTTTATTAGGACAAAAGCCAAAGTGTAAAGGTCTGGTATTGATTCGACTTTTACGGTTGCCATGGTAACAAAAATGGCTGCCAAAATAGGCTGAAAATAGGAAAATGACCATTTTGGAGCAAATTGGAGACATGTAACAGAGGAATTAATATAGAGCACACGCAAATACCAAAAAAAAAAAAATTTAACTGATGTTGAGAATTATCATGGCACACAATATATACTCAAAACCAAAAGTAACTTTACACCTTGAACTACCATATATATATCTTTACTGTTTTTTATTTTAACCAAATTAAGTATTACAATGAGTTGCTGGTACCTGCCCTAACATAATTCACGAAAAACAACTTAGGTCAATTAATCTTCTTTCGAGTTATCTGTGCTTTCATTAAAAGCACAAAATTAGCCTTTCCTAACAAAATCCAAAGTAAACCTAGGATTTGAACATGTTTTTTTAAGGGCCATCAATTGCCCATTAAAAATACTGCAAGACATTTTGTCTCTGATGTAAAGTTAATTTTTGGCAGCATCTTAAAGTTGGTTCACATTGAAATTATCTCCCTTTGAATTAAAACAATAGTAAACTTTAGTCCCTGCTAAAAGCTTGATCCCAGATGACATTTAAAATTTTTTACCAGCGATTTGTTTGGACTTCTGCCCTGAGTACGTGACAAGATTATCTGATAAAAATTCCCATCAGTTTGGAAGAAAAATGGCAAACATTTTCTTATGGGAAATTCTATTAAAAGCACTGTAACGTTCACATAAAGGGGTATGGACGTTTAAATGCCACTCTAAATTGTGTTACTTGAAGGGTTATCCGGTCTAATTTGAACTTTAAAAAATAATTTAATAGCCTGTCTTTCAGACTGGTTCTTTAAAATTGAATTGTCCTATCGCAAAGCTACAGTAGCACGTCAAAAGTATGGGTCTTGGAAAAGTTTATTTTACCCCCTTGCCTCTTTCATTTGGGCATTGTGGTTGCATTTATGACAGCAAAATTATGAAATTCAAATGTAATATGAATAATTGATTGAACCTAAATATGAATCATTCACATTTATCGGGAACTGGACTTGAAATGCCTGGTATCGAGCTAGTGAACCCTGGTCTGCTGGGACTACACCACATATGCTTAGAGAGAGGGAGAGACAGAAAGACAAATACATGTAGAGACTTCGACAGACAGACAGATAGACAGAGAAATGCAATAGACACAAACAATCTGAGGGTGTTTAACATACGCGGATCCAGTCCCCACCCCTTGTAAAATCACAACGCTATAGGGCGACCTGGAACCCCTAAAATTCACAATGGCTACCTGGAGCGCGTATTCAAAGCTGGGCTATCAAATGGCATTTCGCTGGCGGGCCTATGATGTCCCGCTTATAGTTATCTCCCCTCATCAACTATAAAGTGGCATTGGATCAAAAACATCGTAGGAACGCTTCAATTCACATCGATTCGTTTTTTGTAGTTACATGTACAATACATGTATGTATTGATTGGTATGTAAGTGTTTTCCGAACGTTATAATTCGCTTTCACGCGTCAGATTCAAATCGCTTCAATGCGCAGATGTTAGTTACAGTCGCAAAACATCGCAAGGATGTGTCTGTTGATCGTCATCTTTCGCTAGATATGCAAATTAGCCGACCAAGATATACAAATTTGCACGCAGCTGGGATCTCTAACGTATGATGACAAACGCTATACAAAGACTTACGATTGATAAACGTATTAAAGCGAATCGTTACGAATAACTGTGACGAACATTTATTCGTCACAAATTTTTAAACATGCTTAAAGTTTTCTGACGAACAACATTACGTACATTTACGAATGATAACAAATCGAGCTGAAGTCCTATTCGTCAGTATGTGCATGATGACGCTGGGTGGTTTTCGTCTATGTGTGAGGAGGCCTTAATTTTTAAAAAATGGCAATTTCTCTATTTTAAGCCTATTTAGTCGGCCATTTTGGTTACCATAGCAACCGGTAAAAGTAAAATAAATGCCAGAATTTTACACTTGGGCTATTCCTCTAATAAGCCAATAAGATGAAATTGGTAAAAAGCAACTTTCATTTTTTGGCTCTAGAGGGGGCCAAAATAGCCCCTTAAAGCACGTAGCCCTTTAACCTTGACGTAAAGTAGGTCAAGGTCAACCTAGGTTCATCATTTGAACAAACTTGGTAGGCCTCACATCCCCAAAGCTACATACCAAGTCCAAAGGTCATCGGCCTTCTGGTTCTGGAGGAGATTTTTAAAAGGTTTTTACCCTATATGGGCATGGCAGCCATCTTGGTCATGTGACCAGGACCATTTGAACAAACATTTGTTCCGGCATCCTAAGGAAGATTCATATGAAACTTGAGTTTAATTGGCACAGTGGTTTCAGAGAAGATGTTAGAAAATGTTGACGGACGGACGATGAACGGACGCCGGACAGACACCAGAGTAATTGGTATACTGCTTAGCTCACCCATTAGCCTTCGGCTCAGGTGAGCTAAAAAAATTTCAGAAACACAATCCGAGTGTCAAACAGTTTGAATCTGACATTCTGTCAGTCCTAAATAGTGATCATTTAACTGTTTGCAAAGTTTTCTGCATACCATTCAAATGTTTTTGTATTATGTCAGGATGTGTCTTCCAGTGTTGAACCAGTACTTTGTGTTTGTTTTGATTTGATTCTTTATGTCCCATCAACAATCTTTCAGCTATATAGGGACGGGTCTTCCTGGGTTGAACCAGTACTAAGCAGAGGATAAAGTGTCCTGTTTGTTGCTTTACGTCCCATGTAAACAGCTATGGTCATGGTGGGACCGCCAGTTCACCTAAACATTTTACTGGGCATGCTTGAACAAGCGTTTTACCAGTACTTCGTGCACATACTTTCGCTTGTAATTGACAAAAACCCTTCTTGAATCATTCAGATGAAGGGAGAGTTATGACTGTAGAAATTATTTCATGATCAATCCCATGAAAGTATGGGACCGGACTGGGATTGAACTCGTGACCCCTGTATCAGAAGTCAGACACACATCTGTAGCCAAACACGTTACTGACTGCGCTATGTGCTGCCCGGTGTAAAGTATCTTGCATATTGACACTATGCAATGCCTGGGATGAAGCTCCATACTGCAACCCCTCAATCTTGAGTCAAGCACTCTACCACTGAGTCAATGTGCTCCTCATTATTACAAAGGTTATCCTTAGATGGCAAAAGTAGCTGCTAGCAGATGCCAACCTGCAACCCCTCAATCTTGAGTCAAGCACTCTACCACTGAGTCAATGTGGTCCTCATTATTACAAATGTTATCCATAGATGATAAAAGTAGCTGCTAGCAGACAATGCCAACCTGCAACCCCTCAATCTTGAGTCAAGCACTCTACTACTGAGCCACTGTGGTCCTAATTATTACAAAGGTTATCCTTAGATGACAAAAGTAGCTGCTAGCAGACAGAGTTAAGCCTAGGGTGAAGCTCCAACCTGCAACCCCTCAATCTTGAGTCAAGCAATCTACCACTGAGTCAATGTGGTCCTAATTATTACAAAGGTTATCCTAAGATGACAAAAGTAGTTGCTAGTAGACAATGCCAACCTGCAACCCCTCAATCTTGAGTCAAGCACTCAACCACTGAGTCAATGTGCTCCTCATTATTACGAAGATTATCCATAGATGATAAAAGTAGCTGATAGCGGAAAATGCCTACCTGCAACCCCTCAATCTTGAGTCAAGCACTCTACTACTGAACCACTGTGGTCCTAATTATTACAAATGTTATCCATAGATGACAAAAGTAGCTGCTAACAGAAAGAGTTAAGCCTGGGGTGAGGCTTCAACCTGTAACCCCTCAATCTTGAGTCAAGCACTTTACCACTGAGTCAATGTGCTCCTCATTATTCCAAAGGTTATCCATAGATGATAAAAGTAGTTGCTAGTAGACAATGCCTACCTGCAACCCCTCAATCTTGAGTCAAGCACTCTACCACTGAGTCAATGTGCTCTTCATTATTACAAAGGTTATCCATAGCTGATAAAAGTAGCTGCTAGCAGACAGTGTTAAGCCATGGGGTGAAGCTCCAACCTGCAACCCCTCAATCTTGAGTCAAACACTACTACTGAGCCACTGTGGTCCTCATTATTACAAAGGTTATCCATAGATGACAAGAGTAGCTGCTAGCAGACAATGCCTACCTGCAGCCCCTCAATCTTACTATTTTTAGAAACATACTTGCATTTTATTATATATTTAGGATGTAGTATGTTTGTTTTTGTTGCTTTACGTCCCATGTCAACAGCTATGGTCATTGCGGGACGGTCAGTTCACTTAACCACACTTTTTCCTGGGCAGGCTTGAGCAAGCGGTTAACCAGTAATTTGTGCACATACTTTCGCTTGTAACTGACAGCAACCCTTCTTGAATAAATCAGCGGAAGGGAGGAAAATGACCGTAGAAATTATTTCATGACCAATCTCCACGAAAGTATGGTACCGGGCCGGGATCGAACTCGCGACCCCTGGATCTGCAGTCAGACACGCATCTGTAGCCAGACACCTTACCGACTGCGCTACGCGGCCCGACGGATGTAGTATGTGATGGATACAAGGAGGGTAGGGGTTCTGACCCCACTCACCCTAAGAAAACCACAAAGCTACAGGGCTCCATAGCAATACTGGTCTGGAACCCCTGGAAATTAACAAAGCTACCAAAACAGCACTCAATGTTGGGCCAGTATCGGTCTGCAAGGGAAACCTCATTTAAATGGCAGTTTGCTGGCAGGCAGATGATGCCCCACTTTTAGTGGTATTAGGAACCTCTCTCCCTCCATCAACTAAAACAAAAGTTGTCAGAGTTGGACCCCCTCTGACAAAACTTTCTGGATCCGCCATGAAATATGCACACAATGGCAACAGGATATTCATGGCACAGTGGATATGCTTCTTTCATAGTTTGTGGGAGGCTTTGGGTTTGAAAAACTATTTTTTCCCAATTTCATTCTGCTATTTATAATATACTATAATTTGACGAATAAATCATTATCCAAAATCATTTTGGTTGCCAAATACTGCTATAAGATAGTAAGCAATGAAGACCCTGGTGTGAGGACATGTTCTGCGGGATTGTAACTTTCTGTGTTTGCTTAATTATGTTCCATGTAAGAGACACTTGGCATAAATGTTAAAACCAATGTGTAAACATGATTAAAAGCTGTGTACAAAAACATCATAAAATGAAAATGATGAAAAAAAACAAAGTAATTAAAACAGACACAATCATTGGATAGATTCAAACCCTCTGCACAATGGATTAAACCATTGAAACACGCAGAATGGATTTTCTACTGGTGGTGACCAGGCCTCTTTTCTTACTGAGTTTGGAAACAAACAACAAATAGCTTTCTATATTACTAGGCAACTTTTGATAGTCATGCAGTGCCCCTCAAATGTTTTGAATACTGCATGACTAAGTTTTTTTATAAACAAGCCAATGTTAACATAATCCTAAAGAGCTTGGGCAACCTATAACTTTGCTTGCAACCTAATCTTTTTGAAATTTGATCACTACAAAACTGCACATTTGCAATCTAGTCTAAAATTGAATGCCTGAAAAACAGCCAAGACAAACAGCTCAGACCATGATCAGACTGCTTCTTAAGTAGCAGTCTGATCAGGGTCTTCCCTCTTTCCTATTCTGACAAGCATTTTGTAAATTCACACCCTGAAAACCAACATTTCATTTGAAAACAAAAAGAGAAAATGTTTAAAATTTTAGAACATTTACTGTAGCACATTCTTTAAGCATCTATATTTGGTGAAAACAATGCTTTAAACTACTATATTCACAGTAGATAATCACGTGACATGCGGACAGTGAGCTAATCGGATGTTGCAAACGATTTTGATGAAAAATCAATATATTTTGGCGTTTTGAAGGTGAGTGACCTCTATATTTTCGTGATTTTATACTCTTTTTGCGCATCATTTGCTCATATCCAAGCATATACGTTATTGCGAGTGGTCCTGCTTGTAGTCTATCAGCAAAATAATGCATTACGACAATCTCTGCTTTGAAAAGCGCCTTAAAAGCGTCGACTCTATCATTTTAATTTTGACATAATCTCCGGCCAGACCACTGTAAAATCATGAATAAAATCAATATTGCATATGCATTTAATGTTTTTTTACTTGGTGTTTACACGTTAGTAAAGGTCCTTGCCCTTTGCATCCTTGTTTTAGCCAAGTGAACCGGGTTTCTTGATTTGTCAGGGAAAATAGGGGCAGACCCCCTTTTGGAAAAATGACCGCAATACCGCTGGTTAGTAGTTTTAGACTGACCGCAATATCTCGATTTAAGTATCTGTATGGTTCCTTTAAAACTGGTAGTTTTCTTAAGTTTACTGAGACAGGATATATTCATGGTGTTGAAATCTATGGCGCAATAGATATACAAGATTTAAGATTTAAAAACCAATCGATGAAGGCGTCAATAGGCTTTACTGATTAGAGAATTATGGCTCTAAAAATTAACAACATTGGCGAGTTCAAATATTTAAAGATGATTATAGATCTATCGAATGGTGGTATGAGGGTTGCTATTGATTAGCGAATTTGTACGTAATTATTATGCCTAGCGAATTTTTGCGAGAAAATAGCGGAATGACGCATTTTAACGGTTAGCATATTCAACAAATAAATGTGCTAGTGTCCCACAAATTGTATGTTCGGTTGCAAAGAGCAGCTAGAATAACGAAATTTTACTTGTTTAAAGTAGATGTACAGTTCTTTATATAAAGGCGCTGATCAGACTGCGCGGCTACGGAGGCTGTTTTGCGCCTTTGTTATCTGCATGTAGCAAGTCAGATTTTCGCGCGACCAGACCATTTCAACTTTCTACCTGCCAGCCACATTTTGCGATCTGCTGATATCCTTTTGAAACAGTTTGGGCCAACGTCTGGCTTGACAATGTAGTAGTCATACTTGTATGCAAGGGGGTTAATTAACATCGTATTTTTGTTATCGGCACATGATGCATTTAGCTTATGCGCAACCGTTCGTCTACTGATAACATTCATGCAGTCAGTTTGGACCCAGATCAGGTCCGACAAAACATTGGGCATGGTCTGAATCCAAACTGCTTGACAAATATATTGTTATGAGCTAAAAAATAAGCATTTTTGGTGTAAATTATTTTTGGTATTTTTATACTAAAATTATGTCATTTTGTAAATTTCTTTTCTTTAAAATTTGTTTCTCTTTCCATTATTGTTGTGGTGGTTTTATCTTCTTTTAATTTGGCAGGTGCAGATGTATGATAAAACCAAGCTAAAGAAAGATTATCCTTTCTTAACCCTTGTCCTGTTGAACCCAAATTTATCTGTTGTTTTTGAAAACACTGTACATCCAAATCAGGGGCCATCTGATGAGGCCATCTGATCAGGATCCACACTGTTTTCCATTATGTCTGTAAGTATGTACTTACAACTGGTATGCTTCATTTTAACAGGAATAAAGTGGGGAGAAGTGTTGTGCAGAAAATAATATTCAGCATGACAAGAGTTAATTAAGTCATCTATCAAGCAACCAGTTTATCTTTGTGGAGTGGATTGAGCCATTTTAATAAGATTATGAAGTCTATGTTAAGACACTCATATCTATCAAGGTTTATCACATCTTGGTTAATCTTGATAGTTTATATGATTGTAAAACTTTATTTATCGAACAGGCTAATACTGCACCAAGGATAAATTGGTTGGTCAATAGGTTGAAAATGGGTGTGTCCTAAGTCTCCAGTTTGAGAAAATTTTGAGTTTTAGAAATATGGGATATAGTTAGGAATTGCCAACTGAAGTGATAACATCTAGTTTGGATTCATCCAACTACATATACATAAAAATTTATTTAAGCTTGGACTTTACCAGCAACTCAACTTATATTCTTCAAACTTTGTAAAATTGTTGTATATATATTATAATCTGGAACTTCCAATTATTTTATTTGTGGAACTGAGAAATTTATATTGAGGAAAACTGAATAAATTAGAGAACAAGACATTTTTTGTATTCTGTCTCCCCGTCTTCCCAAAATCCATGAACATTCGAAATACGCGTCAAAGAGCTTTATAATAATTTGGTGTTTGAACCCGGAGCAATAACTTTTTAGCTTATTGCAGGATCGTGGTACCTCAGATCAGCCAAGTGATTCCCCAAGGACATACGTGTTTATCATGGATTATTTTGGGAGACAGAATTTTGGTCCATTATATGGAGGAAAGTTCAGTCCATACTGGTTGCCAAGAAGGCATTTTCAGCCAGATCATCCACCGGTACTATGTGTTCCTGTACCAGTGACTTGGAGAAATAACTGTTTTAACCATGACAACTTCAAATCAAAGAGTAGAGCGCAAAGACAAAGAGATTACAACCGAAGACAAACTTTTCAAGAAAAGAAAAGCATTTGCACAATGATGCCGTTTTATGGACTGGAGGAACACTCAGCCCCTGCGAAATGGTCTAGAACCATTCTAGAAGAGTTCTAGAATTTTCTAGAACTGTGTTCTAGAACTGTTCTAGATATGTTCTAGAACGTTTATGGGACATATGTAGAACGTTAAATGGGACAATTCTTTGTTCTACAAATGTTCTAGCCAAGGTCAAAAGATTTGTTCTAGAAAAGTTCCAGAAAATTCTAAAAGTTTTTCCTAGAACAGTTTTAGAACAAATCAAGTTTGTTCTAGAACAGTTCCAGAACAAATCTTTAGAACTTTTATGGAACAATTGTAGAACACCCCTAATAAAATGTCCCATTTAACGTTCTATAAATGTCTCAGAATAGTTCTAGAACATCTGTAGAATGGTTCCAGAACTATTCCAGAAATGTTCTAGTGGTTTGTTCTAGAACTGTTCTAGAATTAACTTTGGTTTGTTCTAGAACTGATCTAGAACAAACCTTTAGAATTTTTCTGGAACAATTGTAGAACAACCCTAAAAATGTCCCATTTAACGTTCTATAAATGTCTTGGAATAGTTCTAGAACATCTGTAGAATGGTTCCAGAACTATTCCAGAAATGTTCTAATGGTTTGTTCTAGAACTGTTCTAGAATTGACCTTGGTTTGTTCTAGAACTGATCTAGAACAAACTTTTAGAATTTTTCTGGAACAATTGTAGAACACCCCTAAAATGTCTCATTTAACGTTCTATAAATGTCTGAATCATTCTAGAACATTTTTAGAATGGTTCCAGAACAATTCCAGAAATGTTCTAATGGTTTGTTCTAGAAATGTCCTAGAATAAACCTTGGCTTCTTCTAGAACTGATCCAGAACAAACCTTTAGAAATTTTCTGGAAAAACTGTAGAACAACTCTTCAAAAATCATGTCATAAAAACATTCTATTAATGCCCCTGAATTTATTTAGAGCATTTTAGAATAGTTTAAGAACAATTTCAGGAATGTTCTAGTGGTTTGTTCTGCAAATGTTCTAATACAACTGAACTTTTTTAAAACAGTTGTTGAACACCTACCCAAAAATGTCCCATATAGGGTTTGGAAATAAGAGTCCATCAAATGCTACCTTTATATATCTGGAAAACTGTTGACATTGGTTTAAAACCCAATAAGTAATTACACATCAACTGGAGGAGAATTATTATAGGGGCCCTAAGGTGGCCTAAATGTTGTTAGTTATAAGTTATTGCCACCCTGTTACCCACCCATTTCAAAACATTGTCATGCATTTGACCATGGAAAAACAGCAACTACAGCAACAATTAACATTAAAACTTAAGAAATTGTGTCTCAAGCCTACTCACTGTCCCAGACTATAATACTGTCAATTTGTCATCTAGAAACTGCCACAAGTGCTTTTTGGGCTCAGCCTTCATAATCCCTCCAATTATGGCAGCCATTTTTTTCCCAACATCAATCTGGTTAAATTAATGATAATGACATGCTTGTTCTAGAACTGTTCTAAAAATGTTCTAGAACATTTTTTAACTTTTGTAGAACTTGCTGGTTCAGTAAATTTCAGTAAAATATTTCTCCCGAATTATCAGTGAATTGAAAAATAAATAACATTTATTGCAAAACTGTAACATTGTAGTTTTTGGAAAACTTATTGGATGTTAACTGCTCAACCTCTGTTTATATTAATTAAGCCACGATCATCTTCTCATTGTGGTAACATGCCACCCTGTATTACCCCACCCATTTCAAAACATTGTCTTGCATTTGCTAAAAAAACTTACAAACAACAACCCCACCATTAATCAACATTTAAAACCTTAGAGAAATTGTTTCTCAGGTCTACTCACTGTCTCAGGCAAAACTACTATCATGTTTGCCATCTAGAAATTCCAAAACAAATGTTTTTGAAGAGCCTCCACATTTTCCCTCCAATTCTGGCAGCCATGTTTTTCCCATCATTCATCTGGTTATGGCATGTTTCCTCTATAAATGTTCTAAAAATGTTCGAGAACTTTTTAGAACATTTCTAGAACTTGCTGGTTCTATAAAAGTACTAAATGAGTTCTAGAACTTAATTCGATTTTTCTTTTACTTGTTTTGCCCTTTTTTTTCTTTCTTTCTCTATATACTGCCAGACCCTCGCTTGCGAGTATTATCGGCAAGTGTACTTTGTACACTCCAGGTTGCAGGATGAAAGCCTACAAGTAATTAACCATATCTAAATTACCGTAGGGTTCTTTAACCTGCACAAGGGATGACCTTCCCTTCAAAGGGGACATCCAGTTAAAGTCTCGATCCAAAGGACCATGCACTTATCTAGTGTCATCCCTGCAAATGACACCAGAGAAAGCGTGTTCGGACACAGAAAGTTTCCTCACCACAAGCAGGGATTGAACCTGGGACCTCTAGAACCAGAGGCAAGTGCCCAACCACTGAGCTACCTGATGCTTTCTGCTCTTGAGAAGTTCCAAAAATGTTCTAGAATTTATTAGTATATTTGTAGAATTAACTAGTTCTAAAAAGTAAGACAAATGTTCTAGAACTTAATTTGAATCAATTTTTAGAAGTTTCTGTCAACTTATTTTGTTCTTGAAAAGTTCTAAAAATGTTCTAGAATATTATTAGAACATTTGTAGAACTAACTGGTTCTTGATTTGTTCTAAAATGTTCTAGAACATTTCAAGAACGCTTATAGAATGGAAATCAGTTCTAGAATGTGTTTGATTTGTTCTATAACAATGTTCTAGAACAGTTGTAGAACATGAGTTCTAGAACGAACATATTTACCTGTTTAGAATAGTTCTAGAACAGTTCTTAATGTTCTAGAACAGTTCTAGAACACCTCCAATTTGTAGAACAAAATTTCGCAGGGGAGGAGCTAACAAATGAAATCAGAAGTGGTTCTGAAGATCAGGGAAGTAAATTCAGTTCAAAGTTAAGAAAAGCAACAAAAACAGTCAAAATTCTTGAAATTGAGAATCAGGCTTTGTTATCATCAAAAGCTGAGCTCGGTGCTAGCATAGTGGAAGAAAAACAGAGATATCAGGAACTTTCGACCCAGCTTGAGGCAGCCCTAAAAACCGTGGAGAATTTAACCAGTTATAAGCAGGACTATTTTGATGCCGAGTTGAAATGGTCCAATGAGTTGGAGAAGGTCCAGTGTTTGGAACAGAAGGTGCAACAGCAGGCTAAGATGCTGGAGGACTATCATGATGCAGAGATGCGATGGTCAGCAGAAAATGAGAAGATCCAGTTTTTGGAGGAGCAAGTGAGACAAATGTGGGACAATGTGATGAAACCTGACTCAAGGCATGCTGAAGGCCCAACATGTCCCTATGGTTACATGGATTGTAGTGGCCCCGTACCCCAGAATAACCCTGACACTATGGCTACTGGTAATCAAGAAATTCCGGCGATAAATAGCGTCTTCCGAGTAAACAGTACTACCAGTAAGCATAAACCTCGGCGCAAGGGCAGGAGGAAATAATCATAGATTGATTCTTTTGTGACATTGCATTTAACCCTTTGTATACTAGTGACTTTGGCAAACAGTGGGGACCCAGATGAGATACCACATAATGTGGCCTTTCAGCAGGGTCAATGCGGTTTACTGAGACAAAAGCCATCTTCAAAAAAATAAAATTGATTTTGTTTATTGTATCAAACCATTCTGACGGAAGAATCCATTAGTGCATAAAGGGTTATAAACAAATCTGATTCATTGCTTTTAAAGTAAAAAAAAAAACCCTGGAAATTCATTTGATACGTAAGTACAGGAATAATTTTTTTAAACTATTGATGAAAGGTATATTTTCTTAGTTTTAGTACATAATTATCTCACTCGGTGTCTTTATTAATGGGTTTCGCAGAAGTACTTGGTTATTAAAATACATATTTTGGTTTGAAAAGCTTCATGTAAAATTCCTCCTTTAGAATTTCATAATCAGTTGCGAAGGTTTTAGTAAAAGTTCTAGCTTGTGATTTTGGAAACCGACAATTTTGAAGATCACTAGCTTTAATTTATACCAATTAAGTCTTTAAGTAATGAAAAACGAAACCAAATTACTTTAAACTATAAATCATGATAGTGAGCATAAATCTTCAGGTTATATTACTCCTTCAAAAAAATGTTTATAAATTGTTTTTCTCCATGTACAAAAGTATTAGCTTCTGGTACATAAGCTTAGCATGGCCCATAGGAATATTGAAAGTAAAATCCCAAAGGACAGACTGGGATCTTGTACATTTTGTAGGCTGTGTGGTATTATATGTGTTGCAATATGCATTGACACATTTTTATGGTAGGAAGCTGATAGGGTTGTTACATTCTGTATCAGACATAAGGGGGTGAATTGATCCTTAATACTAATTTATACATTGATTGTAATTCCAGTAAGGTGGTAATTATTTTACCTCTTTTTGCATTATTTTATTATACTACTAGCAATGCTTAAACTGGTGATAGTTCATTGAAGAACTTTCTAGAAATAAACACTGTAGAATTCTGACTCTGATAGTGATATATGCTTCAGCTGATATATTAGGCTCAAATCAAGATCCTTTTCTATCGTAGCATAGGGTCTGTATGAAATTTTCGCATATAGGCATATTCTTTGTTGTCTTACTCACTTTTTAAAGTAACTCACCTCCTGTCTGTTCGGTTTCACATGTAAACTATTCTAGTTTTCTGTGCTGAATGTAATAACAAACTGCCTATTTTGGGGATTTTACCATATTGTATCTTTCCGGCAGTAAATTTTGTTTTGATTTTATAATCTTGTTGCAATTTTTTGTATTTTAAGAAAATGCATGTAATTCTCATGTCAATGTGATATTTTTGGTTTAAGCCGATTCATCAAATTTGTTGCAACATTTTTGATATGATTGAGGAACATGCTAAGAGCTGTTTAAATAAGCCGAGAATATAGTAGTTAAAATAGAAATAGAAATTTAAGAAAACTATAAATACAGATTTTTTTTAATTTTTTTTTAATAGTTATGCAATATTATTCCATTTAATGCTTATAAATGGGTACTTGTGCAAACAGTAAAGACCCAGATGAGGTGGCACAGAATGTGTCACGTTATCAGAGTCTGCAACTTTTGCTAGGACCAAGTCGGTCTTCGAAGGGGGAGATACATTTTTATTAGGTTATAACCTGCGAACCCTCAACATGTACAGTGGACCAACCTGGCTTCATTGTATGTAGCTCTATGGAAAAATGGAAGATTCCATTGGTCGTGAAAAAGGTTTATATATTTATAGCAAGTTTCTACTTGTACAAGTTCATTTTGTATTTTGCATATAGTTTGAGTTGTCAGACTGATTTATTCAGATTACATATATTCTCTTTCCACCATCATTGAAGGTTGATGTGTTTAATCCATTTCATTCTGGATCCCGGTAAACGGGTGCATCGGCAAATAGTGAAGACCCAGATGAAGTGCCCTATGAGGCTGTATTTCATCAAGGTCTGCTCTGTTTGTTAGAAAATAAATGGTCTTCCGGGACAGAGGTACATAATTTTATAGAAATATTGACCAGTGACCCCTTGTGGTACAGAATGGACAATTCCATATTTGTTGTATCTATGTGTATGAAATGATCTAACAGAATGAAAAGAGTTCATACAAGCTGTTCTGAACACAGTGGGAAGATTTATGTACATATTGTATTTAGTTTTGTCAAAACCTCATAATTCGTCCATAAATTCAGCATCCAGATAAATTCCCTTTATTGTTCACACCACAGATTAGTGCATGGCGAAAATATATACGTCTGAACATCATTGTTTTGGGTGAAAACGCCACATGTAGTCATGTGCGCTCCTCAGTATATATATTGTTTAATACTTAAGCAACATTCTGTTATAATTAATCAGCAGTTTTATGGGATATGATTTGAATTTGAGAAATGTGACCCACATCTTGAGATTGATGTAGAGGCTATATATCTCTATTATATTAATGGCGCCCGGAGTATACCCAAACCACTAGCCTAGGCAAGAAAAAGAATCGGGAAGAAACTTTTAGAGTAATTATCATAGAATAGGTAGCAATGTAGCTCTTCTGTTTCAATCTGTTACGTAACAGTATATTGTTATTTTTTTTTCATTTTTTTTCAAAACTTAATGCTAGACTGAAGTTTATTCAAAATTCTTTTCCATGTATGGTGAGCAACCCTTAACAAATGTAAATTTGTTGTTTTATAAGTGCTATAGATTGTTGGCCGCAATCATTCTGCTTGTCCCACATGTTATTTTTTTCCTGTTCTTTTCCTTTAGGTAAGCATTGGAGTCCGCTAAACTACCTGCTATGATACCTGATGATCTTTTATCTTGTGAGTTTGGATGGAATATTATAATTTATTATGTTTCCAGAGGACTAGATGTCTCTGAAGTAATTTCATCATGATCCCCCTTAGCTGTGATCTATATGTAAGCAAGAGTTGTGCTAAATAATACTAAACGCTAAGGTTGCTGATACCCTCGAAGATTGAGGATGTTTCTGCTGATTAATTATACTAATGAAGAATAGAAATCTGGATGCTTGGATTGAGTTCATGGACATAACCATGCTGAGGTTACTTAGTTTATCACTACCTGAACTAGAGTTGATATCAATAAATTTTTACACTTATTGTAATAGAAAAAGCATTTTAGTCATAATGAGGTTTTTAGTCTTGTTAAGATACATAGTCTTGTTAAGACATCTAGTTTTGTTAAGATTATACTTAGTTGATGACCGTCAGAAGACTATTACTCGCACTTTTTGATTAGATGCATTTCAGTGTATTTTTCATGCATACTGGTTAGGGTCTAGACCAGAGCAGAGAAAAACAATCTGAGTAAGTTATCATGGAAACTGTTTCAAAGTTTAAGAACTGTCTTATTGCATTGGGCTGCACCCCAGAAATTACTGTTGTGTAAAGGACGATAACTCTAAAAGTTCTATGTGGACACTTACCAGAAGAACAAACAAGTTGGGTGATGAGTATCACTGCAACAGTTTGAAGGTTATAAAAACCTACCTGGGCATAACCACACATATAGAACAGAGGCACTGTCCACTTGGGGGAAACCTATCGTAGATAGAATTTGTAGCTAAGCTTTATGTGGGCACTCACCAGAAGAACAAACAAGTTGAGTGTTGAGTATCACTACAACAGTTTGAAGGTTATACAAAACCGACCTGGGCATAACCACACATATAGAGCAGATTGAGGCACTGTCCCTTTGGGGGAAACCTATCGTAGATAGAATTTGTAGCTAAGCTTTATGTGGGCACTCACCAGAAGAACAAACAAGTTGAGTGTTGAGTATCACTACAACAGTTTGAAGGTTATACAAAACCGACCTGGGCATAACCACACATATAGAGCAGATCGAGGCACTGTCCCTTTGGGGGAAACCTATCGATGATAGAATTTGAAGCTAAATTAAATGCATAGACCAGTAATTTTAATAGCTTAAACTTTAGCATTCCTGTAATTTCCATGGCAATAGCTGAGTAGAAACTTAGATGAGCCTGTTTTTTGATGGTCTGGATGGCTGACTTAAGTCTGTCTAGAGTGATTTGTTACAAGTGGATTAAATCATAGAAATTATTTATTTTAGTTTTTGGAATTTGAGAATGTTCAAGACAAATAGTGTTTTCTTTTGAATCTTTAAAAATAACTAGTGTCAATTATGAATTTAGGCAACAACAAAAAACTTTTAGCTATTATCTTAGGTCAGGAAGGAAGGGGCTATTTATCTGGTATTATTTTGATATCATGTAATCCATGCCATGGAATTATCATATTAGGCTTTGTGGTATAAAGATGTCAACATCAAGTACCTTAAATGTATGATAAGATAGCTGTTAGACACTATAAAGCTAAGCTCATTAACCATGGTTTAGGACAAATTAGAAATTCATGGATAAAAGCCCCTTTAATAGGTAGAAGGTTTAGGTAGAAATTAGGGGAACTTTATCCCCCTGAAATCGGCTATGTTTTATGACTTATATAAAATTTGTGACAATAGAAAAATATTATTCTGTGTTTTGTCATAATTGGTCATACCTTGACTCAATAGTTTAAGTTTGGGTCCTGATCCTGATCGGGACTGCCTGATAGGATGCACTTTGTGTAACCGGGAGAAACACTTGTAAAAGTATAAAATACCGGTGAAAGACACTGACAACACCATTTATTTGAGTTGATTGCCTTAAGAGCCATAAAACTTGGCACTGATTAAAGCTGCATACTCTGTAACTTTGAACATTTTTCGAAAAATTTTCTTTTCTTTTTAAATCATTTGTAAAAATAGAGTTAAGATATGTTTTCACAATAAACATGTTCAGTACAGCTGAAAACTGCATGGAAAAGTGAATAATCTTATAAAACAGTTGCTTTTTTCTCTTGTAAGTAATTATTTGCGTCCCTCCAATAATTCTAGACAGTTGATTTTTAACATAAATGCTTTTGTTTTGATCGTGATAATTTGTTAAGATTTACGAAAATGGTAAAATCTTTCCGTGAATTTGAGTATTTTACTGTATTCTTGAAAAATAGAAACTTTACTTCAAAAATTAAAAGATCAAAAGTTACAGACTATGCAGCTTTAACGGGGATAAATACATTAAATATATTCAAGTTCTGTGAACATGAAATTGAGTAGTTTTAATGTAACTGTATATAACTGAAAAAAAAAGAAGAGAAAATGAAAATAAAAACAGAAAAACTGAAAAAAATAAATATATATATATGTGTGTATTGAAACAAAAATCATAAAAAAAAAGCTTAGATATTATACCCCTGGTAATGTGCAAACATCAGCACTAATAAGTTGTTTCAAGCTGTTTTTAAGAAAGAATTTAGCAGTCTTGAGAGTCCCAAGAAAACTGCAGGGTGAGATATTTGGCAAATTTGTGATTTTGGTTAATCAAGAAACCAAACTGCATAGATTTTTATGTGGATTTTTTTTTGTGAGAATAAGAGACTAGAGGACCTGAAGGTCCTGAGGCGCTCACCTGATCTCCTTAATAATGTTAAAATAGGTCGAGGTCAACTACAGCTTATAATGGAACAAATTTTGTTTTACCATATATGGGGGTTGCAGCCATTTTGGTCAAGTGACCTAAACAATCTAATGAATAATCCATCAAACAGCCCAGTGATTTCTATGAGAAGAATGTTTAGATAGGTGTGTTGCAGTCCAAATGAATGGCCTTGGATAAAAGGTCACAGGTCAGCTTGACATTTGGTACTTAATATAAAACCATTGTCTCATTAGGTTTAACTATTATGAATTTGGCTTAAACAGTTATAGAAAAATGAACATTTTAAGATTTTCTCCATATAAATGCATTAGGAATTAAATTTGACCTTGCCATAAAGTAAGTCAACGTCAACCTAGATTCATCATTTGTGCAATCCTGGTAGGGTCGACATACCCAATGCTACATACCAAGTCCCAAAGCCAATGGCCTTTCGGTTCCAGAGAAGAAGAGATTTAAAGAGTTTTTACCATATATGGGCGTAGTGGCCACGTTAGTCATGTGACCATGACAATTTGTATTAGTTTTGGCTAACCAATCATAAAGAGTTGTCATATGAAATTTGGTTCCAATTGGCCTAGTGGTTTCTGAGAAAGCTATGTTTTAATATGTTGATGGGATTCCAATATGAGCGACCTTGGCTGAAAGGTCAAATGTCAACCTTGACCTTTGAAACTTATTTATAGACACTAGATTGAACATACCAAGTGAGAATAATGACTTTGGCTCCCACAGTATTCAAAAAATCAACTTTTCAAAAAAATTCCCATTCAAATGAATTAGGAAGCAAACTTGACCTTGACGCTAAGTAGGTCAAGGTCAACCTAGGATCATCATTTGAACAAACTTGGTAGGCCCCACATCACCAATGCTACATACCAAGTCTCAAGGTCACTGGCCTTCTGGTTCTGGAGAAGAAGATTTTTAAAAGGTTTTTACCATATATGGGCGTGGCGGCCATCTTTGTCATGTGACCAAACATATTTTGCATAAATTTTGCCTAACTTATCATAAGGAGTCTTCACATGAAATTTGAGTTCAATTGGGCAAATGGTTTGTGAGAAAACTATGTTTTAATATATTGATAGGACTCCAACATGAGCGACCTAATCTGAAAGGTCAAAAGTCAACCTTGACCTTTGGAACCTATTTATAGCCATTGTCTCATTAGGTTAAACATATCAAGAGAGAATAATGACTAAGGCTTCCACAGTTTTCAAAAAATCAACTCTTCAGAAATTTTCCCATTTAAATGCATTAGGAAGCAAATTTGACCTTGACTTTAAGTAGGTCAAGGTCAACCTAGGATCATCATTTGAACAAACTTGGTAGGCCCCACAACCCCAATGCTACATACCAAGTTCCGAGGTCATCGGCCTTCTGGTTCTGGAGAAGAAGATTTTTAAAGGGTTTTTACCATATATGGGCGTGGCGGCCATCTTGATCATGTGACCAGGACCATTTGAACAAACTTTCGTTCCCGCGTCCCTAGGAGTTTTCATATGAAATTTGAGTTTAATTGGCCCAGTGGTTTCAGAGGAGAAGATGTTTGAAATTGTGGACGGACGGACGGACGGACGGACGACGGACGACAGACGACGGATGGACGCCGGAGTGACTGGTATACTATTAGCTCACCCATGAGCCTTCGGCTCAGGTGAGCTAAAAATGATAGGCATTATGAAGAATTTCTGTCCTGATCCTGATATGATTATAAGGATACCTTTTGTGGTAGCTGGAAGAACACTATAAGTGAATGCCTGCAAAGGACATTAATCCTGAGAAATGAAATTGTGTCTTTACATGGTCTCTTCTCACTACACAAGAAATTTTAAGACAGCTCTAATTTTTATGGAAATCTAGTGATATTTGGACAACATGATGGGCAATTCCATTGTGAATAATTTCTGTCCTGATCCTGATATGATTATAAGGATACCATGTGTGGTAGCTGGAAGAACACTATAAGTGAATACCGGCAAAGGACATTAATCCTAAGAAATGTAATTGTGTCCCTCATTGTCTTTGCTCACTGCAATTTTTTTTTAAGGCAGCTGTTTTGATAGAAATCTGTTGAAATTTAGCAATTTTGATGTTAAAAAAAAGATCGGTAGCAGATGTTAGCACAGCTTATCTGTGCTAAAAAAAAATGAAATTGTGCATAATGTATGTATGTGCAATGCTTAACTAACTGAGTGTGGGTTATTTTATTGAAAAAAAAAATCCTATTTGGTGAAAAACGTTTTTTTTAGTCTAATGGATTTTACTTTAGGTGATAATCAAGTTATTGAAAGATGAATATTCTTTTCCTACCAACTATTATTTATAAGTCTGCAGTTTTGCTTTTATTCAGGTGATCATGAATAATAAAAATTGCAAACAGGTTTAAGCTAAATTTTATACAATCGAGGTCGATTGTTAAGTGAGGTAGGAAGAAATTGTTATGAGGTAAAAATTAAGCATTTTTGGTGTAAATTATTTTTGGTATTTTTATACTAAAATTATGTCATTTTGTAAATTTCTTTTCTTTAAAATTTGTTTCTCTTTCCATTATTGTTGTGGTGGTTTTATCTTCTTTTAATTTGGCAGGTGCAGATGTATGATAAAACCAAGCTAAAGAAAGATTATCCTTTCTTAACCCTTGTCCTGTTGAACCCAAATTTATCTGTTGTTTTTGAAAACACTGTACATCCAAATCAGGGGCCATCTGATGAGGCCATCTGATCAGGATCCACACTGTTTTCCATTATGTCTGTAAGTATGTACTTACAACTGGTATGCTTCATTTTAACAGGAATAAAGTGGGGAGAAGTGTTGTGCAGAAAATAATATTCAGCATGACAAGAGTTAATTAAGTCATCTATCAAGCAACCAGTTTATCTTTGTGGAGTGGATTGAGCCATTTTAATAAGATTATGAAGTCTATGTTAAGACACTCATATCTATCAAGGTTTATCACATCTTGGTTAATCTTGATAGTTTATATGATTGTAAAACTTTATTTATCGAACAGGCTAATACTGCACCAAGGATAAATTGGTTGGTCAATAGGTTGAAAATGGGTGTGTCCTAAGTCTCCAGTTTGAGAAAATTTTGAGTTTTAGAAATATGGGATATAGTTAGGAATTGCCAACTGAAGTGATAACATCTAGTTTGGATTCATCCAACTACATATACATAAAAATTTATTTAAGCTTGGACTTTACCAGCAACTCAACTTATATTCTTCAAACTTTGTAAAATTGTTGTATATATATTATAATCTGGAACTTCCAATTATTTTATTTGTGGAACTGAGAAATTTATATTGAGGAAAACTGAATAAATTAGAGAACAAGACATTTTTTGTATTCTGTCTCCCCGTCTTCCCAAAATCCATGAACATTCGAAATACGCGTCAAAGAGCTTTATAATAATATCTAGATCTCTATATACTTTTACTGTCTCAACAGGATGAATTCATGTCTAAATTACCATACGGTTCTTTGATCTGTACACTGGTACAGGGAGTGACTTTTCCTGTTCAATACAGGGTCGTTGCCGCGTTTTTTAAAGTGGTCCGGCAGATGAGACCATCGAATGCCGAAAGATCGAGACTTGGGGGAGCACAAGAGACCCCCTCTCGATGGTAGCGTTTGTGAGAGCTCCCCGGAGAAAAAGAATCTTGACCGCCTCTTTGTGCGTTTTAAATGCTTTCTTTGCTGAGTTTGGGACCAGATTTCAATCTTTTTTGGTCACAAATTTTCTCTCGAAAAATTCAAGGAACAATCTTCCGAGTTAAGGCAGTCACGATTGTGTAGGTTTCTTTGACATATGTGTTTTATCACATTCAACACACTCTGTCGGCCGACATGTTCTTTGATTTAGAATAATTAGGAAACACGCCCCATGCGCGGATCTAGAAAGTTTTGTCAGAGCTATAAATCTAGAAAGTTTTGTCACCAATATAAATGGGCCATCATCGGCCCGCCAGCGAAACGCCATTGAAATGGCGTTTTGCTGGCGGGCCGACGATGCTGGGGATCCAGACCAGCATTGTGAAGAAACCCTCCATTTTTGTGCTTTTTCAGGGGGGGGGGTGTCCTGACCACCTGTCCCCCCTCTGGATGCGCACATGCGCCCCAAAATAAAGAGATCATCCTGATTTTGATTGACAGGCACCTTGCGAGAAATCTGTCTTTGGGGCTCGAGCTTCGGGGTTTCCGACCATGTCAGACTAGAATCAAACTGGTCAGATAGACGTACCGAAAAGTCTAGCATTCAATTATACTTTCCCAGAAAGCGAATAACAAAGGCGCTGATCAGACTTGTCACTTCGCAGATGTGCAGACCGGTCTGCACCTTTGTTGTTCACATGCAACTAAGTCATTTTTCTCGCGACACGTTTAACGATTACGCAAACGTCATTTTGATAATCAACAAGTATTAGTTTTTTTCAAAAAAGCTGGCGGTTGTTTATCCCTGTCATTGTATATGTATTCTTGCACACCAGATGCTTCCATTTTGAACTCCTCGAGATAATTTATGTTTCTTCTAAACTCTGAGCTTTGATTTATTTATCATTTACACATGCTTCCAGCAAGTACAGGTCTACCTTTTTTATGTGGCTGAATCTTAAGCACCCGACCATTTATTGTATATAGTGGACAAGATGTGTTATAAAAAAATATCTAGCAAGCGACACGTTTAAGGAAAGCTGGTTAGCCCACTTTTTACGATTTTCCCCCTAAAACTATGGCTAGAGACCAAGGTCACAGTGACCCCGAAACTATATACGACAAGGTGTGTCCACAAACCAAATCTGGATTCCTATGTCAATTGGGCCGCGTCGAAACAAAACCTGTCTTCGGGGTTTCCGACAGTGATATTCAAACCAGCCTGCTAAGCTGCAGAGACCAGCTAGAAAATTGAAATTTCGCTTTAACAAGTCTAGATATGAAAAAAAGGTTCTTCATAACAGTATTTTATATCATTTGCACACAGAATTTTGTGTTCCCCAGTTCCCCAAATTTCACTGCTTGTTCCCCTGTTCCCCTGAAAAATGGCAATTGTTCCCCTGTTCCCTTGAAATAAATGGCCTTGTTCCCCTGTTCTCCAAAACCCCTGGTAGGGCCTCATATATGATACTTTTCATTAAGCGAATAGCAAAGGCGCTGATCAGACTGCGCATATGCGGACAGCGAGTATGCTGGCGAGTCACATTTGCACAGTCTGAGCCTTTGCAACAGTATCTAAATCTCATGTGCTGGCTCACATGATTTGTGTGCCATTTAAGCTTGGCGATTAGCTTATCCCGCCGATAAGAATTCTTAAGAACTAAAATGCCAAAACGATCTTAAGATATCAAAAAATCTATTTTGTGATATCAAAAAAAATGATGGATTTGTGATATAACCCAATAATCACAGCGTGTAAGTAAATTTATAAAAAATCTTCCTACTAAAAGTATAGCGTTTTTTCTTTTAGCCTAAACGGTGACAGCGATGCGCACACCCCAGCTTGAAAAAAATACCCTTTCTCATCGATTTTTGTACACGAATCGGTACACAGATGACCAGCGTGTCCCACATCAGGGGCAGTATTGCGGTCAGTCAAAAAAATACTTTGGCAGTACTTGATAGGGTACAGAATCGATATTGCGGTCAATCAAGATGCAACGGGTGCATAACAGTATTGGTGTTATAAACATCTTTTTGGAAGATTTGGCACAAAAGTTCGTGTTTATATAAAGGGGAATTGATTTTTTTTTCACATATTTCTGAAAATAACCCTTTGGTTTTGCATTATTATGCAAATAAACAACAAACGTTTGATGCAGGTTGGGATTATTTTACCAAGTTGCTGATGATAACCTGCTATGATTTGATGTTTTATGAACCATCTACAAGTTTTCTCACATCTCTACTTTGGTACAAACATTTTTCATAGCATGTTCTTAAAGAACATTTGTCGTTTTGGAAATTTCATTACCGCATGTATGCAGAAAACACAAAACAAAAGTGGTCACTCGCCTTCAACACGCGAAAATATATTGATTTTCCATTAAAATCCTTTGCAACATCCGATTAGCGCACTGTCCGCAAGTCACGTGATTATCTACTGTGATATTCTAGAATGATACACAACAAACAAGCAAAATCAATTAATAAAGATTCCCTGTTGAATAGATCCAAAAGACACAGAAAGGATCTTTTTGTTTGTTTGGTTTAATTCTTTACCTCCCACTCAACAAGTTTTCAGTCATATGGGGACAAGTCTTCCTATGTTGAACTAGAGTGCTAAAGAGTTTTGCTCAAGGACACAACATGGTGAGTGTAGTCTTCGAGGCTCAAACAGCAACTAGATATAATGCGAGGCTCTGCTGTGCATTATATCATTTATTCACCACAAGTTTAATTCAATGAAATGTGCGATTCTTTTCATTTACGTAAACAGTTTTGATGTGAAAACCAACATTTTGTCATATACGGAAATTGTTTCTCCTAACATTTCCAACTGTACTTCAGTAAATGCCTAAAGTGTACAAATATATATTAACCCTTTTTATTCTAAATACAGATAAACAGGTACTTTGGCAAAAAGCTGCATCTGGCAGCATTTCAGAGTTTTATCTGTTTGCTAAGATGAAAGCAATCTTTAGAAACGTTATTATTACATCAAAATTTGGAAATTTCTCTGTGTGGCCCCTCTTAAAACACAAGATGGTTTATCCAATATGTATTGTTTCACTATGTTTGGGAAAATCCATCAGAATGAGAAGGGTTGTGATTTCTGTTTCTGAAGATTTGCTTTTAACTCTACAAACTGCACAGACTTAGATGAAACTCACCAATATGAATTTACTGTCAAAATACCAGATTCCAATAGTAGGCCTCTAGATAAGAGTGTGTACTGGAAAATTATTTTTCTTATTACTCAACCAAAACATATGTTGTGGGTACTCAAAAGAACCGTCTCAATGAGACGGTTCTTTTGGGCACCCAAAACACATGTTTAATTTGATGGGTAAGGAAATAAATGCAATTTAATGTCCACAAACTATCCTTATCTGGACCCATGCAATATTTGTATATGAATTTTTGTTTGTTTTGTTGCTTTACGTCCCAAGTCAACAGCTATGGTCATGGCGGGACGGTCAGTTCACCTAACCACACTTTTTCCTGGGCAAGCTTGAACAAGCAGTTAACCAGTTCTTCGTGCACATACTTTCACTTGTAACTGACAACAACCCTTCTTGAATGATTCAGCGGAAGGGAGGAGAATGACTGTAGAAATTATTTCATGATCAATCTCCACGAAAGTATGTATCGGGCCGGGATCGAACTCACGTCCCCTGGATCTGCAGTTAGACTCGCATCTGTTGCCAGACATGTTACCGACTGCGCATGTGGCCTGGTATTTTATTTGTATATGAAGAAAAGTAGATGCCATTAATTTTTTTAATTTTGTGCCTGGGCTACAACTGGTTAAAGAAATTCATAACTTACCCTGCTTAAGGAGCCGGAAGTCCTCTTGTCTCATCGCTGAAAGAAATGGGCAGCAAAGAGTCAAACATTTGACAAAATAATCCATTAGGTTATAATAACTACTTAGATGTTTGAGATCACAGATTTTGAACTAATCCCATCATGATTACTTCATGATACATTTATATTTCAAAAACTGAAATTTATTTCTAAATAACACCTACATATTCTTCCTAACAAGCTCATCATGTCCAAAACCTGCATTTTGTTCTACTCATCATCCCTGTCAATTTGAAATGCTACATGGTCATATTAAAAAAATTAGCCCCTGGGGCATGGCCCAGGCGGCATGACCCAGGCATCAGAACTAAAATCCTATTTGACATGTTTTATATCACACACAAAGTTTGGTATAAATCTTTGAAATTAAGTAAGTAAGTAAGTAAGTAAAGTCTTTATTTAAAGAGGGTGACAACAATTAGTAGTAACAACTAATCTTCCATGAATAATATGTACACATATAAAAAACAACAATTCTACACAAACTATCAAAATAAATTTAATTAAATTGTTTAACCCTGTACTGCTGTGCAAATATAGCTAAATTTTGGCAAGACCGTAAACTGAATGCAAAACTGTGGATCCTGATCAGCTGATCAGTATCCACACTGTTAGTGTTTCTAAAAACGGGATATATCTAGGTTCAACAGGACAAGGGTTAATTTGATATTTACACAAGTGCATTTTTTATAATATAGTAACGTATTTATCTTGACAAGCATCCATTTCTATTTTATTCTGCTTGCTGGAATTTTTTTATATTTTTGTCATCTGCTGTCTTTTTTTTAAAAAATTAATTTACTATACAGTTCTCCGAGAGTCACAGATTGGATTAAGATCTGGCCCAATATTTTGTTGGTCCTGATCTGGTTCCAAAACTGTTTGCAAAGGTTATCAGCAGACAACAATTGCAGGCAAAGAGTAACTTCAGCAGTGTATATCTAACCAACTTGCAAGGTTCCACTTATAAGTATGCATTTACAAGCAGAGTAGAAAACAATATACAGCCTGATCAGCTGGTATCAGGATCCAGCTGATTCGGATCTATACTGTTTTCCAAACAGGTTATACCCAGGTACAGCATGGTATGGGCCAAATGATTTACATTATTTTACATTATTTACTGGTCATCATATTTTTGTAATCTTATTTTTGTAAATTTTCTCCGCATAAAATTCAACAAAAACACATCAGGAGAAGAAATTTAGGATACTGCCTAATTATGACTATTCCCTATGAGTGTAGATTCAGATCAGCTAGCTTCTGAGAGGCCAGCTGATCAGGATCCACACCGTAAGGTACAAGAATTAACATAGGTAAAATAATAAATGGATAGAAGAGAAATGAACAACAAGAAATGTCACAAACACGTGACAAATGCCCCCAAAGGAATTGGTCTAGGATAAGACACATTTGAGGAAAGATTGCTGTAATATAGCATGAAAAACCTAGAAATGAGGCCAGAAGTCAATGTCAAGGTCAAAGTGACTCTAAATGGTATGCATCACTCTGCCATCCCAGGAGGAATCACCATCCCAAATTTGGGATTCCTACATCAAATAATATAGGAGACATGCTCTGGACACAATAATTCTTGAAAACTAGGTCAGAGGTCAAGGTCACAGTGACCCAAAAACGGTTTGTGACACTCAGGCATCCCAAGTTGCATTTACATACCAAATTTGGAATTCCTATTTCAAAGAATGTAGGAGATATGCACCAGTTTCTAGAAACTAGGTCAGAGGACAAGTTCAAGGTTACAGTGACTTAATTATGGTAAGCGACACTTCGTCATCCCAAGATGCATCCACACACCAAATTTGAGACTCCTACCTCAAATAATATAAGAGATATGTTCTGGACATGATTATTCTAAAAACGGGGTCAAAGGTCAAGGTCACAGTGACCCAAAAATGGTACATGACACTCCCTTATCCCAAGATGCATCCACACACCAAATTTGGAATTCCTAACTCAAAGAATATAAGAGATATGCTCGGGACACAATAATTCTTAAAACCAGGTCAGAGGTCAAGGTCACAGTGACCCAAAAATGGTATGTGACACCCCGTCATCCCAAGATGTATTTACACACCAAAGTTGGAATTCCTATCTTAAAGAATATAGGAGATATGCACCAGACTCAATGCAGTTTCTAGAAACTAAGACAGAGGTCAAGTTCAAGGCCACATTGACCCAATTATGGTAAGCGACACTTCATCATCAAAGGTGCATCCACACACCAAATATGAGATTCCTACCTCTAATAATATCAAAGATATGCTCTGGACATGATTATTCTAAAAACTAGGTCAGAGGTCAAGGTCACTGTGACCCGAAAATGAGACATGACACTCCGCTATCCCAAGATGCATCCACACACCAAATTTGGAATTCCTAACTCAAAGAATATAAGAGATATGCTCAGGACACAATAATTCTTAAAACTAGGTCAGAGGTCAAGGTCACAGTGACCCAAAAATGGCATGTGATACCCCGTCATCCCAAGATGCATTTACACACCAAATTTGGAATTCCTATCTCAAAGAATATAGGAGATATGCACCAGACTCAATGCAGTTTCTAGAAACTAGGTCAGAGGTCAAGTTCAAGGTCACAGTGACCCAATTATGGTACGCGACACTTGGTCATCCCAAGATGCATCCACACACCAAATTTGAGATTCCTACCTAAAATAATACAAGCGATATGCTCCGGACACGATTATTCTAAAAACTAGGTCAGAGGTCAAGGTCAAGGTCACAGTGACCTGAAAATGGTATGCGACACTCTGCCATCCCAAGATGTATCCACACACCAAATTTGAAATTCCTACCTCCAAGAATGTAGGAGATATGGACCGGACACGAAAGCGGGACGGACGGACTGACGGAGGGACGGACTGATGGACGGACGGACAGTGCGATTACTATATGCCTCCCAAAGTTCCTTTGGGGGCATAAAAATAATCACTAAAAATATATATACAAACTACAAACATGTACTTAAAATAAATAGTTTAGCATTTTAAAAGGATTTTTGCTGAGTGATCATTTTCTTATCGGCCAAACTTAATTCTAGAGCCAGTTTAAACATCAAGTGTTCCAAATCAAGCATCCAGAATATCTCATGCTCTGCTTAAAACATTCTGTTCTTCATCACGGAAACGTCTCCGTGCGAAATACACCCCAGATTTGTACCTAACATATAGTAAAACGAGTGGTTTCTTGGGGTTGAAATATCAAAAAGATAGTGCGTCTAAAAATGAGCTATATTTCCTTTAAAAAAGCAACTACAGCACCCAAAAGATTAAATATATATAGAAACTAAATAACTATTTAATTTATTTGATTATTAATAAAATCATAACATTAAATTGATATAAAAAATATCATCGCACTTTCATAAATATTACTACGCCGACTCAGCGATTTCCGGAAGCAGACGTGTGGTACGATCGGTTTTTAGCTACACCATGGTAAAAGGTCATATCGAGTTTCCAACCAGTATAGAACGCAAACTGGTCTGATCAGCTAGGATACTTCCAAATTCAATTTGAAATATTTTCATGGATACTAACAGTATTGCTGCAAACCATTTTGTGCAAATGTGTAGGCTGATCTGTACCTTTGCTGTCCTCATATAATCAAACTTTGTTTTCTCAGGGGACGATTCGCCGTTCGTCGCACCGTCACTTATTTAAGTACTTATGAATTAATATAGTTCAAAATCTGTCCGAAAATGCCTGTTGTGTCGGTGGCTGAGACATCTGAGTCGTCACTGTTTGCCAAAGTAGATATTTGCTGGTATCTAGAATGAAAAGGATTAATATTTTCTAGACGTCATAGCATTTCGGTACACAAGTAGGAATGTGTTTTTCATTTGGTACGGCTTTTGGAAACAGGAAGTCTGCAATACCCGGAGCAATAAAATGACATCTGGTTAATACCTCAGTGCTGTGTAATGTCTCTTAAAATACACATCACCGAAACTGTGTTTAGATCTGTTTGTTTTGTTTGTTTTGTTGCTTTACGTCCCAAGTCAACAGCTATGGTCATTGCGGGACGGTCAGTTCACCTAATCACACTTTTCTCTGGGCAGGCTTGAACAAGCGGTTAACCAGTAATTCGTGCACATACTTTCGCTTGTAACTGACAACAACCCTTCTTGAACGAATCAGCGGAAGGGAGGAGAATGACCGTAGAAAAATGTTTAGATCTGTGTCTACATGTTATTACCCCTTTATACACTGATAGATTATTCCTTCTGGCTTGATACTTTAGACTTGAGATGGTCTATTGTTTCACGGTATTGAGGTGTCACTTGTAACAATTTGCAAATGAAATTTGCATTGTTTTCCTGAAAATCTTTTTGTCTACTAGTAGGCAAACAGTGAAGACCCTAATGAAATCTAGGTCTGTACTGTTTGCCAAAGTACACGATAAAGAGTTATAGGTATAAAAGGACTGAAGCCCAAATTGGAACCATCGCAAACAGTGCAGATCAATAACAATGTGGTATGCGCAACCAGCAAAGGCTCAGACCTGCCTGCGCATACGCACAGTCTGATCAGAGACTTTGCTAGAAGCTTTAATACTCTATGAGTGTTTAAGTTACTGACCGAACATCATTTTGAGCGTTAAGCTAAAAAGTAGGCTCGTTGCATTCTATTCAGGCTCGTTGCATTCATGCCACAATCTTATGACACAGCTCAAATGAGCTACCGCTCGAGGCAAGGTCAACATTATTTGCTGTAAAAAAAAAAAAAAAAAAACATGCAGCAAATGGAAAATAACTAGCGATCCCGTATGACATAACTGGGTTAATAAATTCAGCAAAGCGGGGCGCAGTGGCTCGGTGGTAGAGTTTGACTTGAGACCGAGGAGTTGCGGGTCCAAGCTTGCATAGTGTCCTCGAGCAAGACGCATTGATCTTTGCTCAGTACAGGATCAACACAGGATGGCCCGTCCCGACGTAGCTGTCAGTCGGATGGATTATATTTAAGAAAAGAGTCAAACGACTTTGATCAGTCGCTACTTCACAAAGAACTCTACAGATCAGGCAGGTTCGTTACGGCAAAATTCATGATTTTGTTGTATGCAACAAACTGGTCAGCCTGCACATCCATGCCTTCTAAAGATTACTGCTAGTCAAGTCAGTAGGGCGTACGGAAAGTTAGTCAAAATGGGGTGCTAGTTTGAAGGCAGATGTTGTTGATACTAACCAGTAAATGCATCATGCGCTATCTGGACGGGGTCTGACCTGCCTGTAAGATGTTCATCGGCGGTATTGATTTATACATAAGGTACTATTTGAACAAAGATTTTTAAACGATGGGTGCTGTCCCTGATTGGTAGTCGACGTACACCGTTTAACCTGGGTTTTCGCTACTAAACAAATGTCATTAAAGGGGAATGTACAAAACACATAAACTGGTGAAACGCACACAGTGAAGACACAGATCGACTGTCGCGCGTCGATGCATATGACCTGGCTTTGCACTGTTCAATCAGGTCAATCCAGATGAGGTCAGATGAAACTATTTAACATCATTCCCGTATTAGCCATTCCTTAATGTAGGTATAAGGCTCACCTAGTTTCAAGCAGTTTAGATCCAGAGCCCGGACATTTTACGACCTGAGTTACATCCAAACTGCTTATAAATATTACCAGCAGCCATCTCTTGTGATCTTTACATATGTGTTAAAACCAGGCCGTGTAGCGCAGTAGGTAACTACAGATGCGTGTCTGACTGCAGATCAAGGGGGCAGTGAGTTTGATCCCGGCCCGGTATGATACTTTTGTGAAGATTGATCACGAAATAAATCAATTTCTACGGTCATTCTCCACCATTCCGTTGATTCATTCAAGAAGGGTTGCTGTCAGGAAAAGGCAAAAGTATGTGCTGTCAGGAAAAGGCAAAAGTACTTGTTACCGCTTGTTCAAGCTTTGTTAGGTGAACTGACCGTCCCGACATGACCGTAGCTGCTGACTGGGGCGTAAAACAACAAATCATAAAGCTTTTTGTTAGGATACAACACATCTCTTATCTCCCATCTATGCCCGATGAAATGTCCTGAATTGGACCAGTCCACATCCGCTGTTGGGCGGTATTTTTCATGTTTATGTTGGCCCTCTTTTAGTAGTATTTAGATCCTCTCTCCCCTAAAAAAATATTGTCAGTGTTGCAGAGTTGGACCCCCTCTGACAAAACTTTCTGGATCCGTGCATGAAAAGAATCAATATATCGATAATCCGATGCAACATTCCCGGGGTTACATATCTCGATCGTGTCCGAGTGTGTAGACCAGACGTGAAGAAAAATGTGTATACTCATACGCGCTAAATGATATCTTAAACGTTTTTTTTTTTCGCATCAAAGGCACCGAATTACGAGGGGTCGAATTTATGTGCCGATTAAATGCCTTGTTTGCTTTGGGCCAAAACGTCCCGGACTCGTTTACAAATCGTATTGTTGGTTTTATTTTGGGAGAAACACGCGCTCAGGGTCGTTCTACACACCTGTGTCGAGAGATAATGGTCAATAAACAACTTTTCAGCTGCGTTTAGGCGGCTAGTAGTGAAGTTTAGCGTACTATCAGACTCATTTTTTCTTTTTCTTTTTCTTTTTCTTTTATATATAGCCATTGTACATTCGAGCATTATCAAGCCAGTTCTCGACATCTACGAGGATAAGAACTCCCCCAAGTAACAAGCCTTCGAATATGAAATGCATTTACAGGAATTTGCACACTCTGATGAGAGTTTATTATTACAAATATGGGGAAATAAAGTGAAAACGTGCACAGACGATGTATTACTGCTCCTGGTATTTCAAAAGCTAAATGACTGCTATTGGTTTAAAAAGCCAATACTTGTTCTGATACACTCGTTATCTGTATATACAGATATCTCCGATCAGCAGAAAGTAGTCCCATAAACATTAAATTTCACACGGAGCCGTTTCCGTAATGTGGTTTTGGAGGCACAAAAACACCTTGTTGATGCAGATCTGAGGTTTACCGATATGTTAAAGTTACTACGCAAGTTATAGTTTTCACCTATATATGTGGGAGTAAGATTGTGATACACTTTGAACATAAACTTGGCCTTTCTTAGAAACAAGCAATTTGGCTTGGTTATTGAAATTTATGACATTTGACCTTCAGGAAAAAAAAATTGCGGTTGCACACCCAATTCATGTGAGTAACTCGCATACCAAAAACTGACAGATGGGTTGACAGATGTACAGACTGACAGATGGAGGCAATAACAATGGGGCCCCCCAGGGATTTTGGGGATCTGGGGAGAATGGCTATTTATTTTCAGGGAGCTGGGGAGCACTGGTAATTATTTTAGGGGAGCTAGGGAGCAACCTCATAATTTTAGGGATATAGGGAGCCTTGCCAAAAAGCAAAAAAGTAATAAAATATGGAAAAAAGCCTCCATTTTGTTTGATTTTTTAAAAAATTCTTCTGCTTCCCCCCCTCCCCCATACCCCCCCCCCCCCCCCCCCCCCCCCCCTCCGGTACTCTTAATGTATTTATTTTAGTACTAACATGCTTAAGAAAGATTGATCTGAGAGAGAAATATGGCAAATAAGTTTTCTTGTTAATTTTTTTTTCCTTAAAACTGTTGATTTTTAGGTTGGTACTTTGGGGCGCCCCAGATTGCACCAGATCACACCATTTTTGTCAAAAATTTTCCGGACCCCTTAGCAACAGTGTGTGTACACAATGTTACGTGGCCACCTACACACATGCTTTTGTATTATCTTTTTAGGTAATTAGGCCTTTTTTAAAGGAATTTTTGAAATATGTTTATCAGATATATACTTACTTGATTTAACTAAAGTTAAACAAGCATATAGCCTCTAATAAGCAATTGTAGAAAAGTGTTTTTATAGTTAAATGCTTCCACTAAAGTGTCAAGAAAAATCTAGTTTAAGCTGTTGGTAAAACCTAGACCCTGTTCCAAAAAAGAAAAACGAATGGTATGTCTCTAAACCTCCAAGCCTACTCTACCAGGTACAGCAACAGCATTTTAATTAAGGATGGCTTCATATAATTCATTTCATTGAAATTAATTATATGTATGTCATGCATTCCATGGCTTTTATATGTCATGTATTCCATGGCAAAGACCTGTCTTTACATGTATGTATGTGATTTTAATTCTACGGAAAGATAAATACATTTTAGGGAGAATTGGCTTTTATTTTTGGGGATTTGGGGAGCAAAGGCAAATACTTTTGGGGAGATGAGGACATTATTTGCAGAGAGACGGGGAGATCAATGCATTATTTTCAGGGATCAAGGGAGCACAGACCTCCCCCTGGGAGGCCTCAACAATATCCCTTTTGCTTTCTTAAAAGCATGGGTATATAAATGGTAAAATAATTATTAAATCCTTCAACAGATACTTTGGCAAATAATGAAGACCCAGGTGAAAGCATGGGTATATAAAAGGTAAAATAATTATTAAACCCTTCAACAGATACTTTGGCAAACAATGAAGACCCAGGTGAAAGCATGGGTATATAAATGGTAAAATAATTATTAAACCCTTAAACAGATACTTTGGCAAACAGGGAAGACCCAGGTAAAAGCATGGGTATATAAATGGTAAAATAATTATTAAACCCTTCAACAGATACTTTGGCAAACAGAGAAGACCCAGGTGAAAGCATGGGTATATACATGGTAAAATAATGATTAAACCCTTAAACAGTTAACATTATCCCCTTCGCTTTCTTAAAAGCATGGGTATATAAATGGTAAAATAATTATTAAATCCTTAAACAGATACTTTGGCAAACAGGGAAGACCCAGGTAAAAGCATGGGTATATAAATGGTAAAATAATTATTAAATCCTTAAACAAATACTTTGGCAAACAATAAAACCCAGGTGAAAGTATGGGTATATAAATGGTAAAATAATAATTAAATCCTTAAACAAATACTTTGGCAAACAGGGAAGACCAAGGTAAAAGCATGGGTATATAAATGGTAAAATAATTATTAAACCCTCAAACAAATACTTTGGCAAACAGGGAAGACCCTGCTGAAATGCCACTTATATGCTGCTTTTGACCAGGGTCTGCACTGCTTGCTTAGATAAAATGATCTAAGAAAAATGATAAAATATTTTGGGGAAATTATAACTGGAGACCTGGACCCGAAATCAAACTTTTTTTCAGACGCAACTGAACCGAGGATGAAAGGGGTATGTGCATTAAGACGCTATTTTTGCCGCCCTATGAGGCCAAAAAATGAAAATTGCTTTTCACTAGTATGTTTTTATTAGTTTATTAGAACAATAGCCCAAGTGTAAAAGTCTGGTATTGATTAGACTTTTACCGTTGTTATGGTAACAAAAAAGGCCACCAAAATAGGCTGAAAATAGTAAAGTGACCACTTTGGAGCAAATTTAAGACATTTGACAGAGAAATTAACATAGAGCACTGTAAGCAAACACTCAAAAGATATTTTCACAGATGACGAGAATTATTACAGCACACAATATATTAAAAGATTTTTTTTGTATTCCCTTTTGCTGATCTCTAATTCTTAAAAAATCAGTCTCCAAAAGCCATTAATTTAGCACAAAATTGCAATTTCTCTATTTTAAGCCTATTTTGTCGGCCATTTTTGTTACCATAGCAACGGAAAAATTTAAATAAATGCCAAAATTTTATGCTACAGTTATTCTTCTAATAAATTAATCAAAAGAAATTGGATAAAAACAATATTCATTTCGGGGCCAAAATAGCCCCTTAATAATGCACAAAGCTCTTTATCAGGCTTGTATTTAGATTAAAATGTTAATTTTTATTTGCATCATAAGTATATATGATGTCTGGGAAGTTTGAAAGCAGGAAGTTTTTATTTTTTAGCATTTAAGTTGTAATGAGCAGTAATTTCAAACTCAGTTGAACTTGAGCGTGGAAAAAAAGCTTAAAACCTACAGTCCTGCTCATTCTTGCTTTATAATAGTATTCGTCAACACTGAAACTCGACAAGCATTGTTCCCCACTGGAACTGTTGGCCCTCAGATTGGGATTTTCCTGTCCCCGTTGAACATTAATGATGGATTCTATTCATCTGGCACACCCATAACCAATTCGTGTGAAAGATGAAAAATGAACAGATATGTGATGTGATGTCAGCATTATGTCAATGTTTGTTTGTTAGTTTTGTTGCTTTACGTCCCAAGTCAACAGCTAAGGTCATGGCGGGACGGTCAGTTCACCTAACCACACTTTTTTCCTGGGCAAGTTTGAACAAGCGGTTAACCAGTACTTCGTTCACATACTTTCGCTTGTAACTGACAACAACCCTTCTTGAATGATTCAGCGGAAGGGAGGAGAATGACCTTAGAACTAACTTCATGATCAATCTCCACGAAAGTATGCGACCGGGCCGGGATCATGTTATGTCTCATCTCAGTCAGTGTTATGTGAATGTGATGCCATTATGTTATGTCTCATCTCAATGTTATATGAATGTGATGCCATCATGTTATGTCTCATCTCAGTCAGTGTTATATAAATGTGATGCCATTATGTTATGTCTCATCTCGGTCAGTGTTATATGAATGTGATGCCATCATGTTATGTCACATCTCTGTCAGTGTTATGTGAATGTGATGCCATCATGTTATGTCTCATCTCGATCAGTGTTATATGAATGTGATGCCATTATGTTATGTCTCATCTCGGTCAGTGTTATATGAATGTGATGCCATCATGTTATGTCACATCTCCATCAGTGGTATGTGAATGTGATGCCATAATGTTATGTCACATCTCTGTCAGTGGTATGTGAATGTGATGCAATCATGTTATGTCTCATCTCAGTCAGTGTTATATGAATGTGATGTCATCATGTTATGTCTCATCTCAGTCAGTGTTGTATGAATGTGATGCCATTATACTATGTCTCATCTCAGTTGTGTTATGTGAATGTGATGCCATTATGTTATGTCTCATCTCAGTCAGTGTTATGTGAATGTGATGCCATCGTGTTATGTCTCATCTCAGTCAGTGTTATATGAATGTGATGCCATGATACAATTGATGCATTCTTTTGAGGTTAACATCAGGATTTGTCAACCCGAGAACAGTGATGTTCACCAAGGCGAATCCGAGGTGAACATTACTTTCGAGGGTTGACTAATCCTGATGTTAACCGAAAAAGAATGCACCAATTGTTTTGTTATATGACACTGTCTCTCTTTTATTTTCATATTTATAAATTTACTCAAGTCAGATGTTCCTAGGAAGATTATTTCAACAATATACTTCCCAGATTTCTGCAACTCTTATTATATAAGCAAAATAATTGCATTTTAGCCCATATATGCCTAGCGTCCTTTTTGTTTGTTTGTTTGATTTAATTCTTTACGTCCCATCAACAATCTTTCAGTTATAAAGGGACAGGTCTTCCTGGGTTGAACCAGTACTAAGCTAGAATTAATGTTCTTGCTCTAGGAAACAACGCAGTGACGCCGGTGAGGCTCGAACCTGCGACCCTTCGGTTTCGAGTCAAGCACTCTACCACTGAGCCACTGCGTTCCTTGCGTCCTTTTTGTGGGACATAGGCAAAAAGTTCAGACCCAGATCAGACGCCACGGAATGCGGCATCTGATCAGGGTCTCCACTGTTTGCGTGCATAATTTTCTATCAAAACTTGAATAAAAATGAAAAATTCCACCTAACATCCCTTAAAACAGAAATGGACTGTTCCAATTGATAACGGTGTGAAATTCCATTCAGCATAAATGGGTTAAATGCTGTTCTCATAAAATGAACAAATTCTGAATTGAAACATTTTACCTGTGAAATAAACATAAAAAATCAGTCTATGTTTAGCTCTCAGGTAGCAGTGACAAAACTTAATGTCACCTGGGCTAGTTTTAGTTTAATCTATTCTTAGCTCTACCTGTCTTTAGCTCATCACTGTTTGACATCAAGATTTGTCACAACCAGTGCAAGCTAGTTTCAGCCAATCAGAGGAGGTCTTTTATAGGAGTCATATAACAATATGTTATGTCTCATCTCAGTCAGTGTTATATGAATGTGATGCCATCATGTTATGTCTCATCTCAGTCAGTGTTATATGAATGTGATGCCATCATGTTATGTCTCATCTCAGTCAGTGTTATATGAATGTGATGCCATCATGTTATGTCCCATCTCAGTCAGTGTCATGTAAATGTGATGCCATCATGTTATGTCTCATCTCAGTCAGTGTCATGTAAATGTGATGCCATCATGATATGTCGCATCTCGGTCAGTGTCATGTAAATGTGATGCCATCATGTTATGTCGCATCTCAGTCAGTGTTATATGAATGTGATGCCATCATGTTATGTGGCATCTCAGTCAGTGTCATGTGAATGTGATGCCATCATGTTATGTCGCATCTCGGTGTATTGTCATCATGTTATGTCCCATCTCAGTGTATTGCTATTGGAGCCTCTTTTGAAATATGAAAATGTGGTATTTAATGGTGAGCAAAAAAAAGAATCATTTGTGTGAGGATTGGATAGAAAAATCAGTCCCTAGGGATCACTGTCATCACTCGACAAGCCTCTTGACAGTGGTCCTCGGGATGGACCTTTCTATCCTACCCTCACACTCATGATAGAGATTCTAATAAAATCGAATGTACTGGCCTAAATGTTTTTGTCAATTCTTTTACCGTCTACATTAGCTGAGAATGCAAAGTGGAAAGAGAAAAGAAAATACTTACAACTGCAAGTTCGATGAAACAAGAGGCCACACTCCCGGCAAGTCAGTTTCTGCTGTCTCATCCTCACAATCCCTCCACAACAGCTGCACTCGTCATACATCCTGAAAATATACAAGAACAGAAACATGAGTTGCATTGAAGAATTCCAACACTAGCAATAAACTCGTCACAGGAAAACAATGGGACTAAAACTTCAACCTGTTCAGCTCCCATAGACCTATAGTCCTTAAATGATATTGTGTGTAGTGATGTTATATACGGCTCAATGGAAGTTTTGCACAGATTTTAAAATCACGTCCAGGTCTGAATGTTTTAGACTTGCAAACGCCATTAGAAAAACAACGTTAGTGGTTCCCAAGACTCAACGTTTGGTTTAAATGCTCTTAGACTATTTGAGATATACATGACAGAAAAAAATAAATGTTTCTTCTACAAGTACATAGGACAAGCTTAGCAGGCCCCTGGTGGCCATACTTTTTGACCAATCAAATTCTTGGCTTCTTTTTTAGGACATGCCTGCCTCAAAGGCTGGTGAATTTTAAACAACAACTGCCAAAGAAAGAATTGAAAATCAGGATAGTCATGCAATGGATTTCTATGTTTGAAAATGGATTCACTTTACCAGGTAGTGATGTGCAGATATTAACCCTTTTCAGACCAATGGAATTTTCCATAAAGCTATATTTGTACAATAATGTAAGAATGTCAAAAAGAAGCAGATGAAAAAATTCTATGTAATCTTTGAATTTTTAGAAAAAGGTTCTACATTTCATGCCAATAATCTGCCAGAAACCAATTGATTTACATACAATACCAAGTCTTATTTGTTTTTGAAATATGTGTATTCAAAATATTTTGAAATAGAGCAGCAGTCGATGGTACACCATCGCAAATACCCACTTTTTTACCTATAACCTTTACCTTGGGGTCAAGGTCACACAAAATGTAGCTCAGTACCTTCTACATAATGTGACCTATGCACCTGTGAAGTTTGAAGTTGCTATGTCCAATGGTTAAGGAGGAGATGCATTTACAAGAAAATATATATTATGACCTTGACCTAGTGGTCTAGGTCACACAAAATGTTGTCCAGTACTCTCCAAATCATGACCTATGCACCTGCAAAATTTGAAGTTACTACGTCCAACAGTATAGGAGAAGATGGATTTACAAGAAAGTACATTATATGACTTTGGGGTCAAGGCCACACAAAATGTTGCCCAGTACCATCCACATCATGTGACCTATGGGCCTGCGAACTTTGAAGTTGCTATGTCTAATGGTTTAGGAGAAGATGCATTTACAAAAAAATACATTATTTGACCTTGACTCCAAGATCAAGGTCACATGAAGTGTTGCCTAGTACCCTCAACATCATGTGACCTATGCACATGTAAAATTTTGAAGTTGCTACTTCCAAAAGTTTATGAGGAGACGCATCTACATGAAAATACATTATATGACCTTTGACCTTGGCCTTGGGGTCAAGGTCACATGAAATGTCGTAAGTACCCTCTACATCATGTGATCTATGCATGTACAAGGTTGAAGTTGCTACGTCCAAAGTTTAGAAGATACAATTGCAAGAAATGTGACACACGGACGACGGACCGACTTTTGTACGAAATTAATATACCCTATTTTTCTAACGAAAAAGCGGGTATTAATAGCTATCTGCTACAAAGTTGAGGTGGTCTTTTAAGGATTTCTGTAATCAATAAATTCGAAACATTACTATTTCCTTGCAAGTGTTGACTTGTCTTCTGCTGATAATCATTGCAAACAGCTTGGACCAAATTCAGGACCAGATAAAGGTTGGTCTTGATTTGGATCCAATCTGTTTAATACTGTGATAGCATTTGGAAAAGAGTATTTGCAAGTTTAACTTGAAACTAGAACACATTCGATGGCGCGCCATCGCAAATCCCCACGCTCTCGAAGAAATCTAATGGTAATTGACCCTTTGACCCCATCCAAAGGGCACCAGTTTTATTGTAGATTAAAATTTTTCAGTATATCGTGGTCTACTGCTCATCCCCTTTAATTTAATATGCCACATGACCATGTTCAGAAAATCAAATTTTTGACCCCTCCCCCAAGGCCCCACTGGGGAGGGGGACCCAAAAAATTGTGCTGGTGAATGTGCCATTCATGTGAGTAATGCACACACCAAATCTGGTTGAAATTCGGGAAAAAAAAAATTTGACCCCCAACCCCCCAACGGTACCCCCAAGTCCCACCCCTGGGCATGACCCAGGCGGCCATATGAAAATCCCGTCTGATTTGTTATATATCTTTCATTTGTGAGAAGATACACAAAGTTTGGTTTAAAAACCTTTGAAATTGACTTTGTAATTCAGATTTAATGATATTTGACCTTTTGGCCTCTCCCGAAGGCCCCAGGGGGACGGGGACCAAAAAATGGTGCCGGTGCATTTGCCATTCATGTAAGTAACTCACACATCAAATCTGGTTGAATTTCAAAAAAAAAATTTGACCCCGCAAACCCCCTACGGTACCCCTAGTCCGACCCCTGGGGCATGACCAAGGCGACCAAATGAAAATCCCGTCTGATATGTTTTTTATCTTTCATGTGTGAGAAGACACACAAAGTTTGGTTAAAAAATCTTTGAAATTGACTTTGTAATTGAAATTTAATGATATTTAATGATATTTGACCTTTTGGCCCCTCCCCAGGGCCCGGGGCAGAAAAATGTGCCGTTGCACACCCCATTCATGTGAGCAACTCACACACCAAATTTGGTTGGATTTCTTCCAATGGTTTAGGAGGAGATAGCGTGACGGACGGACAGACAGAGGCGATTGCAATATCCCCGACGCTTTTTAAAAAAAGCATGGGGATGAAAAATCAGCAGATGACAAAAGCTTGAAATATTACCCAGCATGCAGTGTAAATTATCAACATACCTGGCCTCAGGCACGGACTTGCATAATCTTGGAAGTATATTGCGAACTGCCATCTGAAACACATAGACAATGGGCATGTACACAGTAAACAACAATATGTATCAACAAATCAAATGCTTCTCAAAACAACTTTTGCATCAGTTGTAACTTTTTGTTTATCAAAAAAAAGAGCCAGTAAAAATTTAGCTAGTTGTCTAAACTCCAGCTGTTAAGTTTTTAGACCTAATTTTTCGCAATAACTTTTTTTCTTCAATTTTAGCAACATGTGTTTGCGATGAAAGTTGTAGAGGAGACTTTCCGCCAACTTGTATAGGCGTGACAGAAATGGTTAGTTTCAAAAAATATTCAGAAGCGGTGCATTATCCCGTTCTTCAAATGCTGTGCATAATATAAAACTGCCGTTTACATACTCAGAATTTTCAGTGCATACGCAGAATCAACTTAAAGCAGGCTCATTTGTAGGAACAAGGGCTGGGTTATCGCATGACGTGAAATTTTTCTCTTATGCCCGTGCTATGAATATGAATGGTTTTGAGATGACCCTACTAGCTTTACGCACGAGCGAATCAGGCGCGATTTCTATTATATTTGAATTAGCCATCCATCGCTTTAATAATTGAATTAGGGAGGTGAAATGTAACTTTTTGACTGACATCTTGGACTTTGTTTATTTGCGCTTTACTTAAAATGTTCAAAGAGTGCATCTAAGCACAGAGGAACCTGCAGCATCTAGGATGTTGGAACCATTTGGTGAAGTTGGCGGAGATGTTCCTGGATACTTTTCATCGCGAACACGTTTACGGTAGCTAAAATTGAAGATAAAAAAGTTATTGCGAAAAATTAGGTCTAAAAACTTAACAGCTGGAGCTTAGTAGTATAACCTTAATATAACCTTATCCTAGATGTATTAGGAAATCCAAATAATAAGTCTTAGAGTATAATATATTATATAACACGCTATAGGACCCTGACCTTACGCAATGTTTTCTCAAAAAAATGGCGGACAAACTAAACATGCATGGTGTAGCTGCTCCAAATAAAGGTAATATTCAAAGCTTTTATGTCTTATTTTGATGTTCGTACTCAGCCATGTTTTAGGAAATAAATTGTTTTATGTTTCTGTTGTCTTTGTTAACCAAATAAGGGTTTTATTACCCAGGATTTAAAAGTTTCGAGTTGCATGTACATGTGGTTTGCTCACTATTTCTATCTAGGGCATATTTTATTAAGCATTCAAAACATGAAACTAAACACATTGATCATGTTTTTTGCTTAAGATATACTCATGCTTAAATAAAGTGTGCATTCATAAAGGTGGCGGTCATACAAGATAGGACTAACAACATATAAATTCATAATCATCATAAACATGTTCATGTCTGTATTTATTTTCAAAAAAAGCTGGTGAATTTGGGTGGCCTTCTTTTTATTAGCATGAGTATATTATGATATTCAAGACAACAGAGTTATCACCATCTGAAAATGGGAAATTGACAATTTTAAAATCAAAGTCGTTACGTTTATCATAAATTTTGGCAGAAACAATATCATTAGAAATTGACAAATGCAAGTCTAAAAATGCGGCTTCGGTATCAGAGGCATTGACTTTATTCAGCTTGAGCTCTGAAGGGTATATTTGACTTACCATATTGTCAAAATAAATGTTATTAATATTTAAAATATTGTCCAAATATCTGGAAGTAGTGTTAAACGCATAAATAACATCAGCCTGCTTATCATCAGAAAGAGACATCATAAAGTCCCTCTCATAACAAAACAGGAATAAATCTGCAACCAGGGGCGCACAATTAGTGCCCATAGGAATCCAAACTACTTGTCTATAGAGCTTGGTGCCAAATCGAATAAAAATGGCATCTGGCATCTACGTTTCACTACTACAACTGCAAAACATTATTCCCATTGTTTTATTGAGCTCAATCAACCCAAACCAGTGTACTGGCTGATTTTTTATTTTCCAGTTTTTTCATTTGCATACTCGTTTTATTTAGATTTACACATGTACTAACAACTGAAATCTAGTCAAATATCCAATTTGCTTGAAAACAATTTAAAACTTTAAAATCAGAGAGTACACATTGCTACTTTACGATGCCAAGATGGACACCTGTTGAATGTGAACAGGGAAATTAGAATGTTACAAGCTAATATGACGCCATTAGTGAAAGCCCAACAATTTCAATGCCATGCAAGGACGATTGAACGCCTTAGGAAAGGTTTCTGGCAAATTGGGACAATGTCAGACCGAGTTCATTCAAGATGTTACCTTGTAATGACCACGGGTGGGCATCAGTGGAACTACCGTGAAATCACGCTAATGTAAATTTTTTCCTTCGTCAAATCCAGGACCTATCGCGGTAGTGGCATCGTCAGGGAAAAGCCACACAATGGTAGGTACTCTCGCTTGTTTTGATTTTATGTTAAAGAATGAGCTAACTACATAAAAATCCGGCAATGCTATTCCTTGTAGATGTAATTTACCTTGCTAAACAGGCCAAACGCGATGTTGAAAAAAGCTTTACTTGGAGATGAGAACCGTAACCAAATTGAACCCAGAACGGGATTTCTTCAGTTTTATGTCAAAACCAAGAAAGTATGCAGATGTTTTGCCAGTTTTAGTTCAGAACAAGAGCATTTTATACATGACATGTACATGACAGCCCTTATTCGTCCTTGGGACGTAAAAAAATTTAACCGATCATGTTCTATGAAGGAATAAATGCCAAAGTTTTCAGGCACAGTATCGCCTTCGCCATCGCAGTAGTTGTAACGTCACACTCTAGTTCCTTCGAGTATACCTTAAGTACATGCAGTGCATGCAGGCGCGGAGAGAAATGTGTGTAATTTTGTAGTATCTACTGAAACACCCCAAAGTTCCACCAATCTATCTCAAACGCTGCTCCCCGTGTACAAACTAGCACACTTACCCCTGCCCAACCCCAAGTCCTCACCTCCATGACCCCCACAACCTTTAGCTCAGCCTTTTTATGCAGACGCGCTACTGTGACAAATCGCTTGCGAAAGATCAATTGGTGAAAGACCCCTATATAGGTTTAATATGCAGTGTTTCTTTTTTGGCCTAGTATATGTGTTAAGTACCAAAAATTCATGTGCTGGTCCAAACCTTCATTTGAGCATTTATAAATGATAAAAAATCATTTTTTTTTTCATCCAATGGCAATGAAACTATCATCAAATAATTTACCTGTGATGAGATATTTAGTATTTGGTATACCAGGGTTGGCCCGATATTACCCGTCTGGGTAAACCCACCCCATAAAACCCGGGTAGGGCAATAAGGTCATATTACCCACTTTGGGCAATATGCGGGTTTTATGAATTTTTGGTCATATAAATTCTCAGTTTTCAATACACTTAGCCTACCTGAAGGTGTACACTAAATTTGAAAACACTGGCTCCAATAGGAGCCGAATGATCTGTGACAGAAATTTCCATTGGAGAGAAAGAAAAATGAACAAATAAAGGGACTGATAAGCAATATGTGGCTGTTCTTTTGTTACACAATACAACTCATCACTATCAAGCTTTGTACTAAATTTCAGAATCCTAACTCAAGTAGTTGCTGACAATCTTTGACAGAAAAAAAATGTCCATATGTATTATAGAAGAGTGAAAGAAGGAAAAAATGAAAAAGAAGGCAAAATGAGGATTAGCATCTTAATTTCCCTTTACACAGTACACTTTGCCTTCCTGAAGGTGTACACAAAATATGAAAACACTGGCTCCAATAGGAGCTGAGAAATCTGTGACAGAAATTTCCATTGGATAGAAAGAAAAATGAACAAATAAAGGGACTGATAAGCAATATGTGGCTGTTCTTTTGTAACACAATACAACTCATCACTATCAAGCTTTGTACCAATTTCAGAATCCTAACTCAAATGGTTACTGAGAAATCTTTGACAGAAAAAATGTCCAAATGTATTATAAGAGAGAAAGAAGGAAAAAATGAAAATTTGAAAAAAAGAAGGCAAAATGAGGATTAGCATCTTAATTTCCCTTTACACAGTACAGTTTGCCATCCTGAAGATGTACACAAAATTTACAAACACTGGCTCCAATAGGAGCTGAGAAATCTGTGACAGAAATTTCCATTGGAGAGAAAGAAAAATGAACAAATAAAGGGACTGATTAGCAAAATGTGGCTGTTCTTTTGTTACACAATACAACTCATCACTATCAAGCTTTGTACCAAATTTCAGAATCCTAACCCAAGTAGTTGCTGAGAAATCTTTGACGAAAAAAAAAGTTTACAGACAGACAAACAAACAAACAGACAGACAAACAAACATAATTACAGAAAAGGCAAAAACCATATACCCCCTATATACTTCGTACCAGGGGTGGGGGGGGGGTATAAAAATTTAACATAACTATAATTCTATTCAAGTGTGTGAATAAGTCAATTAAACAAATTTCCCAAAATAACTGCATTAAAATCTATTCACTCTTGCTATTATTAGGACCAGTTTAAAGCATGACTGCATTTGACCATAAATTCTATAGCCAAGGATAATTGCTCAATTATTACTGCCCCAAAGGTACTAAATGTGTGCTCTACTACAAATGTACATACTGTTATTTTTCTAAATTTTGGGATACCCTAAGTTTTTGTATCTAAAATTTGACCACGAAGTAGTGCCATCAAAAGATTCAGACGAAAATGCAAACAGCTTTGAACCTGATCAAACTGTTTCTCTTTTAGCAGTCTGATCTGGGTCAGCACTGTTTGCACAGAAAAACTTTTAGGTAGCAGTAGGTTATGGGGGTTATGATTAGTTTAATGAAAAACTTTCAGATTTATAAACCCCACATATAACCCATAAACCCCCCAAAACCCGCCCTCATAAAACCAGTAAAACCCACCAGGTTGGGCTTTATGATAAAACCCGGGTTTTATGCCAACCCTGTCAGGTATACCATATCATACACAACAGGAGATGGACTGCTATATCAACATCTGAGATTTATAACAATATTTAACTCTCTAAAGAAACATTCTTTTGAGGGCCATTTGATAAAAGGACACTGTGCGTCACGTGGCAAATTACATATGCATAGATATTAACTAGAGGGCGCAGTCAATGGGGCGCCATTGCAAATCCCCACACTTAAGTTTTTGATTCCCCCCACACCCAGAAGACCCACCCTGGGGCATGAACCTGGCAATAGAATGAAAATTCTGTTCAATATGTTTTCTATCTTTTATTTGTGAGAACACACACAAAGTTTGGTATAAAAATCTTTGAAATTGACATGTTAATGATCAAAGTTGGGACCTGGTTCGAGAACTAGGTCGTTATCTAGAGACAGTGTTTCTGATAAAATTGATAGCTTCATCAGAGATGAACTAGTGAGTCGGGCAAACGTATATGCGGAAAAAAATGATTTGAGCAAGAAAGACGAAGGTAAATGTACACAGAAAGATAAAGATGCAACCATTAACCCAGAAAATGTGAATGCTGCACTTGCAAAACAGCAAGAGCAGCAACCTAACTGTAGTGATAACCCATCAGCCTACGACAGAGAAATGCAGCGCTTGGAATCACGACTGACACAGCCAGCAAATGCAAGTGATATTGATAAATCCAAGACTGATACAGGTCAAAAACCTGCCCGGAAAGAATCAAATTAGGGACTCGTAGGGGAAGCTAGCAAAGTCAAAACCCCAGCAAATAACCAGCAATATACAAATGAACAGTTGAATACCAAAGACTCGAAAACTATCCAAAAACATCTAATATGCAATGACAAATCCCAAAAAAGCTTACAAATTGGTACCTTGAACGTTTGTGGGTTAAAACGAAAATCTTTATACCCAGATTTCAATGACCTTGTCTCTAAATTTGATGTATTTTTCACGGTGGAAACAAAGTTGGATAAACATGACATTATCTCCCTTCAAGGTTATACTTTTATAAGCAATCCTAGAAAACAAATAGTTCTCCGTAAGTCCGGAGGCATTGGCATATACCTAAAAAATGACATATCAGAACATATATCGCAAATAGAAACTCAGTCCGATTATTCAGCATGGATCAAAATTTCCAAGCAGTATACAAAATTAGAAGATGATATTATCATTGGGGCATGCTATGTACCCCCGCAAAATTCTAAATACTATAACGAAGATGACTTTGCCCAACTTGAACAGGAGATAATGTCTTTTTGCTGTGAATCTAAATATGTTTTCATCACTGGAGACCTGAATGCCAAAACTGCGAGCATGCAAGATTTTACACGCTCAGATGCTTCATTTGATAAGTATTTAGACTTAGACCAAGAAACCATAGACTTTTTTGACCAAGAGGCTTTTTTGCAAAATAACAATATTCAAGTCGAAAGGGTATCAAAAGACAAAAATACAAATAACACAGGCTATAAAATTATTGATATATGTAAGAATAACAATTTATACATGCTCAATGGCAGGTATGGTCAAGATGCGGGGAAAGGGAACTATACCTTTCGTGATCAGTCAGTCATTGATTACTCGATTTCATCAAGTGAAGGTTTCAGTCTTCTAACGGACTTTAAAATACAAGAGCTAGACGATATTTACTCTGATGGCCACTCCCTCCTACAAATGAATATGCATTTAAACACTGCAATCACGTTAAGTGAGCACACAGCAGAAACAAATTGCACATTGCATGAAAAAAATTATAACCCAAATAGCCAGAAACGATACAAATGGGAACAGCAAAAGACCACCATATTTAATGAAAATATAGATATTACTAAGTTGAAAGATCTAGATTCCTATCTTGATACAATTGGGCCTGAAATAACACAGGAGAACATGAATGAAATTACTTTAAAATTAAATAATTTATTTCTAGATTCTGCAGAAAAAACCTTAGAAAAGACAGGAGCTAGTACAAGCATGAATACATCCAAATATGATAAACCTTGGTTTGGCTTCAAATGTAAAAAGGCACGAAAATCATATAATAAAGCACGAAAGCGATATCAGATACATAAAAACAGTGGAAACAAAGCAAACTTGAAAGCTGAGAGCAAACATTACAAAAATACAATGAACAAATATATAAATCAGTTTAAAAAGAATCAGCAAGCAAAGCTTCGAAAAATGCACAAAAAATCTCCTAAGGAATATTGGAAATACTTAAATAGCCTTAATAAATGCAGAAAGCCTAATGCCCCCGGATTAGATAATTTTCTTGATTTTTTCAAAGATTTGAACTCCAGTAAACATACTGAAGATAACGACTCAACAGATGACATAGTAAATAATGTTAACCTTGATAATGACGACCAGTTCTTGAATGCACCAATTACAAGCGAGGAAATATCAAAATGTATCTCAAAATTAAAAAACTCTAAAGCTCCAGGGTCTGACCAAATATTAAATGAATTTATCAAATATTCTAGAAACCAATTATTGCCTTTGTATGTCCGTATTTTTAACCTGATATTAAATACTGGAATAATACCCGAAAATTGGGTTGAAGGTCTAATTATGCCAATATATAAAAACAAGGGTGATTCTATGCTACCTGAAAACTACAGACCTATAACGCTACTTAGCTGTATGGGAAAATTATTCACGGCTATACTGAATGAACGTCTAACTCTTTTTTTAGATGAAAATCGAATCCTCTTAGAAAACCAGGCTGGTTTCCGTAAGCATTATTCAACAAGCGATCACATCTTTGTGCTACACTCACTATTTGAACTTCTTAAAAAACAAAAGAAAAAGCTGTTTTGCGCCTTTGTTGATTTTTCTAAAGCTTTCGACAGTGTCTGGAGAATTGCGCTATGGAATAAATTACTCCGAAATGAAATTAACGGAAAATTTTTTAACGTTATATATAATTTATACCAAAATATCAAATCTTGTATTACACTAAACGGCGCCAATTCCACCTTTTTTGAAAGTTATGTCGGGCTTCGTCAAGGTGAAAACTTGTCGCCTGTGCTTTTTTCAATCTTTTTGAACGATCTCGAGCCTTTCCTTGAAGAAAAGAATGTTACTGGAATTGAATTTGAACTAGAAAATGATGACCTTTTCTTTTTTATAAGATTCGTAGTATTGCTTTATGCAGATGACACTGCCATCGTCTGTGAATCGCCTGATGAATTCCAGTCCGCACTGAATAACTTTGTTGAATACTGCCAAACATGGAGATTAAATATCAACTATGATAAAACTAAGGTAGTTATTTTCGGAGCTAGAAATATTGATCAATATCGTTTCGAAATGGAAGGTGTCCAAATCGAAATTTCAAATAGCTATAAGTATTTAGGCGTCCTACTTTCAAGTAATGGCAGCTTTTTAAATGCCAGAAAGGCTATTTATGAAAAAGCTAATAAAGCAATGCACCTCCTATATAAAAGAATATACAATTTAAACCTGCCATTAGATTTACAGTTGCAACTTTTCGATAGCACTATATTACCCATCATAACATATGGAAGTGAAATATGGGGCTATGAGAACTTAGACATGTTTGAGCGAATTCAAAACCAATTTTTGCGAACAATTACAAAATGCAGAAAAAGCACGCCGATGTACATGTTATATGGCGAACTAGGTCGACACCCCATTAGCATTACCATAAAATCTAGAATCATTGGCTTTTGGACACATATTATCAATGGAAAATCCACGAAATTCGTAAATCTCATTTATAAAAAACTCCTTCAAACCGGTCCCCATCTGTTTAAATGGACTAGAAATGTTCAAGCCATCCTCCAAGAGGTGGGTAGAAATGACATTTGGCTGAACCAAAATGAAAACATATCAAGCAATACACATAAGCTAGTTAAGAAAATATTGTTTGACCAATTTGTCCAAAAGTGGCATAATTCACTACAGCAATCATCAAAGGGACGAAACTACAATCTCTTAAAAGATAATCCCAGCCTTGAAGAATACTTAACGATACTACCAAGAGCTAAATATATCCCATTGCTAAAATACAGGACTGCTAACCACTTTTTGCCAGTCGAAACACTACGCTGGCAAAGTATCGACATATCGGAAAGAAAATGCACTTTATGCGATAATAACCAGGACACCGCCGACGAATTCCATTACTTATTCATATGCAAATATTTCGATGCCCAACGTAAACAGTATATAAAACCATATTATTTCAGGAGACCGAATATCTTAAAATACAAAGACCTATTTAGCTCGAAATCCCAAGAAAAACTGTCAAATCTGAGTAAATTTGTCACCATCATAATGAAAGAATTCAAAAGGCAATAACATTATCATATGTTGTTCCTTAAACCTACGGTTACGAAATATTTATGACCTTTACGACCCAATGTCAAATATATTCATAAAAATACCATAAGATTGATGATACGCGAATGCATCCAAACGATACAAAAATGATAACATCAGTGTAGACACTGACCAGACTCCTCATCTTGAAACAGTTTGACCTGTGTCCGCACTGGTTTTTTTTTTTTTTTTTTTTTTTTTGCCCGGCCCTCTACGTATTTCAATGCTGGACCAGTTCTTCCAAAACACGGCTACTAATGCATTGATACGAACCTTTTCCCGCCGTAAAATCACTGAAGCGCACACACTCACAACATGACATAATCTACAACAAATTATACACTACCCGCTGTTTTTTAATATTCCTATATTTATTTACTATTTAAACCATTTATTTACTGGCGAGCCATCCAGGGGTGACGGTGACGTTATCCTTTGTTTACAATTGCTAGGTTGAACATTGGTGTGTGCACTCCGCTTGGTGGATCACTTGTGCACTAATCCTATCCTGTAGATAGGATTGGTACACAATTGATACTTCGATTCTAAGTCTTTGGTGGCTTAGTGGGCAGGACGTGGCCTCACTGTCACTCTTGGCTGGCGGGACAGCACCTATCGATTTATTTATTTATTTTTTATTTATTTATCCTGCCTTACTGTATAATGTATTTTATTCCATCTTACTTTAATACATGATTCATTACTTGGTTAAATTTCATACATGTACACTGTACAATAGGCAATGCAATATGGATAAACAGTTGCATAACACTTATTCGAGTTATGCGTCACATAGATGGGACATAAACAAACAGTGCGAGCCCAGATGAGACGCTGCAAAATCGTATAGCGTCTGGTCTGGGCCCACATTGTTTTGCTTAAATGTCAGTGTTGGCAAAATTAGTTGTGATACTGTGTTCATCATGCCCATTTGAGCAGAGCGACCCACTGGTGGGACATATACATGTGCAAACAGTGCCGGCCAAGATGAGGCGCCACATAAATCGTGTCGTCTGGCCTGGGCCTACAGTGTTTGCTGAAACGTCAATGTTGGAAAAATTAGTCGGGATATTGTGTTTATCATGCCCATTTGAATAGAGCGACCCAAATGTGGGACGTATACATAAACAAACAGTGCCGGTCTGGATGAGGCGTCGCATACTGTGGCGCTTGATCTAGGCCTACACTGTCTACTGAAGTGACAGTGTTGGCAAAACTAGTTGTGATATGGTTTAGATTGCCCATTCAAACAGAGCACCTCACAAGTGGGACATATACATATACAAACGGTGTCGGCCCAGATTCGGCTGGCATACCATAGCGCCTGATCTGTGCCTACACTGTTTGCTGAGATGTACTTCATGTTCAGTTAGCCCATTTGATCAGAACGTCCCATAGATGGGAAACACACCAATGATGCGGACCTTGATGGGACGCCGTATAGTGTGGCCTCGGGCTAGGGGTCACACTGTTTACTGGAAGGTCAGTGTTAGCAATATTACATGTACTGCAACCTCGTCTTTCCTTCATCCTACCCAATTGAACAAAGCGTACCGTATGCGAGACCTATTCAAACAGTGCCGGCCCGGATTGGGCGCCGCATACTGCGGTGCATAGTCTGGGCTTGCATTGTTTGCTGAAATCTCAGTGCTATAAAAATTTGTTGTGAAATTGTTCATCTCGCCTACTTGAACAGGGCGACCATCAAGTGGAACATAAACATGTGCAAACAATGCCGACCCCGACGGGGCGCCACATAACGCAGCGTCTGGCCAGTGGACCTACAATGTTTGATAAAACATCAGTGTTGGAAAAATTGGTACACTTTGCTCGTTTGAGCAGAGCAACCCACAATTGGGACATATACATGTACAGACAAAGTCGGTCCTGATGGGGCGCTGCAGAACGTAGCGCCTGGTCTGGATCTGCATTGTTTGTTGAAACGTCAGAGTTGAAAAAAATTATTTGTTATATTGTGCTCATCTTGCCCTTTTGCACAGAGCTACCCACAGGTGGGATATATACAGATTCAATCAGTGCCGGCCCTGACGGGGCGCCGCATACTGCTGCGCCTGGTCTGGGCCTGCATTGTTTGTTGAAATGTCAGTAACAGCAGCATTAGTTGCAGCATCGTATTCAACTAGCCAAACTAGCCAAATTGAGCAGAGCGTTCCATATGTGAGACATATACAAACGGTGCCGGCCCGGATGGGGCGCCGCATGACGCGGCGCCTGATCCGGGCCTGCACTGTTTGATGTTACGCCAGTGTTGGCGACATTATCTGTGGTATGGTGTTCGGCAGAGCACCGGATGGGTGGAAGATATGCAGACGGTGGGACGCCGCTTGAATTGGCTTCTGGTAGGAGTCTACACCGTATGCCGGGTTGCCACAGCAAAAAATGCACTGATGAGTAGCATGATTCCACTTGCAACTAGTGCGGACCCTGATCAGATGTAGCATTGGCTACACCTAACCTTGGACCGCACTGGCTGCCTGCATGGAACCCCGCTTCTAAGAAATTGGGATAGAAATACATAGGACACAGATAAATGTTGCGAAATAACAATTGCCCCCCTACGACCAGGGCAGACTCTGATCGGGTGTGGCGCCTGTCGGCACTCGACCAGGCTTTGCACTGATGAAATAAGCTCAAACTCCTACCTTTAGCAAATTTGAAAAAAAAAAAATAATAATCCACTGATCTGCTCTGTGTTCAACGCTGACACTATGTGGAATGATCAAGACACGAGCATATGCAGCACGTGCTAGTTTCATAAATCTTTGTGAGTGAAGGCGTGATTGATTCAAATTGTCACTCTTGATTGACAGCATGCGATATAATTGTAAACCTCAGTAGATCCACGCCTACAAACTAGACATTGAGCTTTTGCAAGCTATTGTAACATGTACATGAAGTTATTATTAAGTTTATTACTTATTATCACCATTTTTTCCCGTCTATTTATTGATCTTAAACAAAATACGAGATTACTTAAAATGATAAAAAATGCAAATTAAGAAGTTAAAATACAAACAAGTCTTCCCCTAAACTCTTTGTACAAAAGAGTTAATCACTCTATCTGTAACTAGTTCCAATTATAACCCAGTCGGCGCGCAGCGTTGAAGAGGCGTCGACTCGGCGTCGATTAGACGACGTTGAGCTGACGGTTTTTCGCCCTTGCGTGTCTGCTGAGTCTACTCTGAAAATTTATTTTTTGGCACAACCACCACGATATGAAATATTATTATGCATGTTATATCTGCTCATATGTAACATATTGTTATCTGAGCGCAAATAAAAGTTAGTTTGTTTGTTTGTTTTGATATTTGACCTTTTGACCTCATCCCAAGGTAACCAGCACTCAGTTCTGCTTGTCATCCCCATCGATTTGATATGCTACATGACCATGTTTGAAAAAAATATTTTTTTGACCCCCTGGGCACCCCCAATGCTCCAAAGTCCCACCCCTGGGGCATGACCCTGGCAACAGAATTAAAATTACGTCTGATATGTATTGTATCTTTCATTTGTGAGAACACACACAAAGTTTGGTATAAAAATCTTTGAAATTGACATTGTAACCGAAATTTAATGATATTTGACCTCTGACCTCACCCCAAGGTCACCAGTTTGACCCTATGATAAAAATTTTACTTGCATTCTGTTTTGCTCGTCATCCCCGTCGATTTGACATGCCACATGACCATGCTTGAAAAAAAAGTTTGACCACCTGGGCACCCCCAGCGCCTCAAAGTCCCACCCCTGGGGCATGACCTAGGCAACAGAATGAAAATCCCGTCCGATTTGTTTTGTATCTTTCATTTGTGAGAACACACACAAAGTTTGGTATAAAAATCTTTGAAATTGACTTTGTAATTGAAATTAAATATTTAAGCTTTTGACCCTCCCCAGGGGTGGGGCCAAAAAAAAAATTGCCGTTGAATGCCCCATTCATGTGAGTAGCTCACACTCCAAATTTGGTTGAATTTCGTCCAACGGTTTAGGAGGTGATAGCATAACGGACAGACAGCAGGATGGAATTTGATTTTTGACCCCTAACCACCCCAATGGTTTAGTAGATAGCATAACGATTGGACGGACAGACAGACGGACAGAGGCGATAACAATATCCCCTTCCCTTTTTTAAAAAAAAAGCATGGGATAATAAACAGAAAGGAAAAGGTTTGCATTACATGTCTTAGACAGTTTTTTTTACTTTTGACTTCAATGAAAAAATGGGGATCTGATATGTTCGATGAAAGAAACGTAATAATCTCAGTCATTATTTAGGCTATTAAAATATGAACATGGGGTATTTAGGATCCATGATAGGAACACCCTTTACAAAATAGGTGACCTAAAATACAATGGCAAATATTTTTTGTAAGTGTGGGGCAAGTTTGGCTTTGGGCCGAACTTGCCCCAACTTAAGTGGCCGAACTTGCCCCTGACAGACTATTTCCAAATATTATGTGACAGCTCCTTTAAGATGGAGAAGAAATTAACAATGTTTTATATCGAAGCACATAATCTAGAATTTAAATCAGGCTCTTAACACAACATCAACATTAGAAATTACTATGAGAAATTTACTAATCATGCAAGAAAACAAGTTTTCTGGTACAAAATCAATGTACCCTTCAACAATGCAACCATTGTGTACTCATGTAGATAAACTTGTCACAAGTAATTTCCAAATATGTTTCCCAGCCCCATATCTTATTTTACATGCTAAATATAGCCACATGCCGAACATGCCCCGAGGCCGAACTAGCCCCGGTCTCCCCTGTTGGTTTGGAAATTTCAGTTTGCTTTGATTCTTTACGTCCCAGTCAACTTGTTTAGTTATGTCAGGACTGGTCTTCCTGAGTAGCACCACTAAGCAAGGATTAATGTGTCTTGCTCAAGGACTCAACACAGCGACGCCAATGAGACTCGAATCCGAAACCCCTCGATCTTGAGACAAGAACCCTTCCACTAAGCCAACACGTGCTGCACTCCCAAGAAATTTGTTGTTCTCCAAAAGAACTTTCATTGATGCCCATCCATATACGATCTTATATTGCCAGCCATGCTGTGTTGTACGGATCTGAAGTCGCAATCAAAATGAATTTATGAATGCGAGCAGCAACGGATCAGACAAGCCTGCGCAAAAGCACGGTCTTGCCAGAGCCTTTTCTGCTCGCACACACAGTTTTCATGCCCGCATGAATCAAACATAAAGCAGGAGAAAGTGTCCACCTACCTTAGAATACGAATCTATTCTGAAAGAAAAGCACGTGCTGCCGAATATTTATAGTGAGTTCGATCGATGAAAGCCATGGGAAAAGGGACCTACTTATTCATGTGCTTCGTGATAGTCATGATAGGAAAACCATAAAACCACTGCGTTGACTCGTCTGATCTGAATCATCGCTGTCAACACTTATTTTGCTGTTGGGGTGAGAGCGAGGCCCTGTGCACCGCTGCTACCAGATCAAAAAAAAAACAAAAAAAAAAACGGAGACCTCCCCACTGAGATATATCTCTCATCTGGGGCTGTGAGGAGCGCAGTGGATCAGTGGTAGAGTGCTTGACTCGAGACCGATGGGCCGCTGGTTCGAGCCTCATAGGCGTCACTGCGCGTCGTGGTCCTTGAGCAAGACACATTTATCCTAGCTTAGTACTGGTTCAACCCAGGAAGATCCGTCCCTTTTTAACTGAAGATTGTTGATGGGACGTAAAGAATCAAATTAAACAGTTTTGCCTATAGAACATCTTGTCTTGAGCGATAAGTGGGTTATAATCCCCTCTGCCAATCGGGTTAAGACCAGTTTAGACTTCTAGGGACCTTCTCGAGTTCATTGCACTGGTCTGCAACTGTCTCGAACATTGTCGCAGACTTCCAGGATCCATAGTGCCAAGAAGTTAACTCGTAATAACGAGTTAGTTATCTCGTTATTACGAGTTAGTTATCTCGTTATTACGAGTTAGTTATCTCGTTATAACGAGATAATTATCTCGTTATTACGAGTTAGTTATCTCGTTATTACGAGTTAGTTATCGCGTTATTACTAGTTAGTTATCACGTTGTAACTAGTTAGTTTTTCACTTTATAAGTTAAGACTAGTTTTGACACTATGGACACCCCCCCCCCCCCCGAATTAAATTGACTGGTCTGCGACTGTTTCTTACACAGTTGCAAACTCCTAGGAATCTCCAGTGCCAAACAAGCTCAAACCAGTCTCGACCTCTATGACTGCTCCCGTGTTAAATGCACCGATGTCCGACTTTCTGTGTCATCTTCTCTCAGACTTCCAGGAATCCCTAGTGCCAATCGGTTAAGACCAGTTAGGCTTCTAGGGACCCCTATATACTCCCAGATTTCCAGGATTCCCTGGTGCCAATCGGGCTAAGACCAGTTTAAGATCTCTATTTAAAGCCTTTAGGGAATTACTCCAGTTCATGCACTGGTCTGCGACTGTCTCTGACACCGTCACAGACTTCCAGTATCTCCAATGCAGAACACTTAAGACCAGTTTCGACCTCTCTGGACTCCCAGAGTCACAAGAACTTGTATTCGACTGCCCCTGACGCCATTGCAGACTTCAAGGAATCCCTGGTGCCACACACGTTTAGACCAGTGTCGACCTCTATGGACCCCCAAGCTCATTGCACCAGTCTGCGACTTTCCTGGCGCCCTGGCAGACTTCCAGGAATCTCTGGTGCCAGACAATTATCTCGTAATAACGAGTTAGTTATCTCGTTATTACGAGTAAATTATCTCGTTATTACGAGTTAGTTTTCTCGTTATTACGAGATAATTATCTCGTTATTACGAGATAATTATCTCATTATTACGACTTAACTTTCTCGTTATAACGAGTTAATCATCTCGTTATTAAGAATTAATTATCTCATTATTACGAGTTAGTTATCTCGTTATAACGAGATATTTTTATTTCTTTTTTAAAAGTGGACCTTCTAGGCTTTCGTACTGAGAGAAAAAAGAGGTAAAAAGAAAAGAAAAACAAAGAAAAAAACAACAACAACAGCGCAACACCTTCCGGTCCCACTGGATCAACACTTGTTAGAACTCATAAGATAAGAAGGTAGGTCCTTCAATGAGCCCCCTTTCTGGGGAATGGTTGTCAGCTCGGACCCAGTTTGTTGAATTAACATTAAATCAATGTTGAGTCAACGTTGTGTGCCTGCTGGGTTGTCAGTTTAAGTACCAGTACTAAACTATCCTGATCTTGATTTACAAAGCATGCGCGGACCCAGAAAGTTTTGTCAGAGGGGGTCCAACTTTGACAACGTTTTTTTTTATTTTTAAATTGATGAGGAGAGAAATGTTCCAAATACCATCAACCATAATTTAAATGGCGTTTCGCTTGGCAGGTCGATGATGGCCCAACATTGAGCTTTGTGATTTTAAGGGGTTCCGGACCAGTATTGCCAAGGAACCCTATATTTTTGTAATTTTCCAGGGAGGGGGTCCGGACCCCCTGTCCCCCCTCTGGATCCGCACATGCAAAGGACCAGATATGCTAATAAAAAGGGGGTATTTGTCCGCGCAAAATAATCTTCTCGAGCCCATCAAAACTCTGGAATAAACGTTGATATTGGCGTTAATTTATTTGCATAAAATTGGATGTCGCACCAGGATCGAACACATACCCCTTTCTGTCGGGCCAAATGTTTTATATATGAGGCCCTCCCAGGCGGATACCTGTTCCCCTGTTCCCCAAAACATGAATGTTCCCTGTTGGTTCCCCGTTCTCTTCAAAATGTGGCTTTTGTTTCGATTTCCCTGAAATAAATGCCTGTTTAACTTTCTAAACCCCTGGGAGGATCTCATCTATACATTGCGACACTTAGTTGCAACAACGTCGACGGCTAGGTAAGCCGTCGGCGCATCTTCACGTTTACGTAGACTTTTTATTACGACACACATTGAAGTGAAATAAAATGGCGTTTTTCACGCAGCAAGCACTCACACCTTTCATCAATGCCAGAGAAATAGTACCTCCTCCTTTAGCATTTATGTCACTTTCCTGCTAGTTTGCGGAGAGAGGGCGATGTTTGCGTTTGTTTGCTTGTTTGTTTGGTCGCAGCCAACAATGTTTCAGTTATGTACGTCCGGGTCTTCCTGATGCATACCAGTACTAAGCAAGAATTAATGTGTCTTGCTCAAGGACACAACACATTAAGGCCGATGAGGCTCGAATCTGCAAACCCTCGGTCTCGAGTCAAACACTCTACCACAGAGCAACTGTAAACCCTAGTTCGTTGCTTTTCGTTCCAACAACAGCCGAGGTCATATGGAGATGGAGTCACGGCTTAAAGTCACACCTAACAGACTGGAGAAGCTGGATATCGAACCTGAGATCCCTGGGTACAAGGCGAGTGGTAGGGTAGCTCCAAGAAGCGAGAAATGTTGTCACTGATATCCATTCGGAGTATCTTAGACTTAATTGGAGAAAAGTTGCGTATCTAAGTGTGCCTCTCTTCTGAAAGGTAACGGTCCAGTTTGCCGCCCCACCCGGCCCGCCCCAATCCAAAGCCCCTGACGAAAGAATTGTAAAGTATCGAATATCCTTTAACTATGGAATTTTGGCATGTGACTTGCGATTTGTGACTTATGACTTGTGGTTTTTGAATGGTCCGTTTTTCCAGATGATTTAGATGTAGCAACAGCTGTCGTTGTGCCGCGTGGGAGTTGGTAACTTCTCCCCATACAACGGAAAGCAGAATACTGCTTAAACAAAGGGGGCGTGAGAATTGCTGCACCCTACCGTAAGTTCTCGTCAACAGTTTAAATAAAACCGAATCTGCTGTTTCCTAATTGGCGGATTAAGAACTGCTTGAAAGATGGATACAGACTGTCAATATATTACATATAAGCCGCGACATCACAATGTGGTATGTGCGCCCAGCCAAGCCTCAGATCAGGCTGCGCATACGCGCAGTCTGATCAGAGCTTTTGCTAGTCGTTTGAATATTCTATGAGTGTTAAGCTACTGACTGAACACCATTTGGAGTTTCTAAGCTTAAAAGGAGGCTGCACAGGCTCGTCTGAGTCTACACTTGTCAAAATGCCACATAGCTGAAAATCTCATGCCGCGGCTCAATTATACTTCTAGCGCAAACAGTAAACGTAAAGAAATGTGCCACACAGTAGCAAGAAACTCAGCAGTATGTATTTCTGAGCAGTTGACCTTATGGTTTATGAGATTTTTTTATTTTCTCTTTATGAGTCAATGACAACGAGTGACCAATTCAGACCCAGGCACATGTTGGCAGGGTTTATACAGTTGTATACTATACTTTTGACTTCTTGCCTCACTGTGATTAATGCCATGTTATTAAATATTGTACGACTGTTTATGAAAGAAATGGTAAAAATTAATTTAGTCTCTTAAAAATTCAGGTGAAATTTTTAATAAATTAAAATCTAAAGGTTTTCTAGCATCTGGTTTGTCTACATATGATTTCTCTACTCTCTATACTACGTTTCCCCATAATCTGATCAAAGAAAAACTAACGGAATTAATTGAACAAAAAGTTAACTGATAGGGGTTACTTTATTTGACTTGTAATAAGAAGAATGATTTTTTTACTTCTGAAAAGTTGTGGACATGCCAAAAAATGTATGATTCTCTCCATTATCTTTTGTACAATATATTTATAAAATTTGGTTCAATTTATAATGACAAATTGTAGGTATTCCAGTGGGTACTAATTGTGCTCCTCTTATTGCAGATTTGTTTTGTTTTGTTATGAGAGACAGCGTCTCTGTCAGACAATAATCAAACTCATATTATTGAGGCTTTCAACTCCACCTCCAGATATTTAGATGACTTAATATTGACAATCCTTATTTTGAACAAATGGTAGGGCAGATATAACTCACTGAAGTTCAGTTAAATAAGGCGATTCTTTCCAATTTTGAAGCCCCGTTTTTGGACTTGAATTAGTCCATATCAAATGGCATTGTTTTTTTTTATATAAATGTGATGATTTTACTCTTGAAATAGTTAATTTTCCATTTCTTGATTGAGATGTTCCTCGCTCCCCTTCTTATGGTGTATATTTTTCGCAGCTTATTCGTTTTGCAAGGGTGTGTTATAATGTTGATGACTTCAATAACATAAACCTATTTTTGACTGCTACATGTAAGTTATTAAAACAAGGTTATAAACACACTGGTAAATGTATACGTCGATTTGTTGGTATTTACGCGTATTGCCGGTACTTCATGGACCGGAAGTGGTAGATATTGGTGTTAATACTGTATAGAAAAACATGCGGTATGGCAAAGGGACTATAGAATTAGGTCATTTTTAAGTATTTGGCATGCACATGGCGAATTATGTAAGCATTTAGGAATAGATTCGAGGACCGATCAGGATGATCGGTACTCGAATCTATTCCTAAATGCTTACATAAATCCCCATGCACATACTGAATACTTAAAATGATTGAAGTATATATAGTCCCTTTGGCATATGGCATGTTTTTCTTTATAGTATTAAAGTAAGTAAAGGTGCAAAGATCAGGAATCGATACAATCGAGTACCACACCTGACCCAGGATACCAATGGGAAAGTGACAAACTCACGGAAGACACCACAAACGAGAGCCAAGAGGTCAGCCCTTTCCCAGCAGGTGACCACAAAGCACATATAAACAGACGCGCACAGACATAGCAAACACAAGTCAGAACAAAAACATAAAAGATCCACAAAAGAAGTACCGCCTTGGAACGGTCAGTAAAATATTTTACTGGAGGGCTTAAACCGGTTTAACGGCGCCAACCTCACCCTTAATTCAGATGTGGATCAAGACACATAGATATTTGGTTTGCATGAAAGACCCCTAACTTATCAATGCATCATCTCCTAAAACATATAAATCAAGATTTAACAAGGAGATAAAGCAAGGATAAGGACTCAACAGTAAATTAAACTGAATACCGGAACAAAAGAAATCCAACAGGTAAACCCCAGTGGGCCCGACAAACAGCCAAAGCATCAGGCCCCTACCATCTCATCAAAAGATAAGTCTTTAAGTCGGAACCATCATCACCAATATCTACCACTTCCGGTCTATGAAGTACCGGCAATACGCGTAAATACCAGCAAATCGACATATACATTTACCAGTGTGATAAATATCATAAAATTCGAAAAGCATTTTCTAAATTCTACCACAGACACTCAGAGTTAATTGTTAAATACAACATTTGGTTAAAAACTCTTCTGCAACAGGGCATTTCAGAACCTATATTTTATGGTGATTTGGTATATAAATTCAAAAGAATTGTTGGAAAACCTAATATGAGTGATCATTATAAAAAGATTATCAAACGTTATAAAATGGTAACTTGGATATCATGCAATAGTTAGGAAGCCTCCATGCGAGCTTAACGTTTTTGTACTTCAACAACAGCAGAATCTAGGGCGAAGATTTGGTACCAGTAAAATGCATTTTTAATCCCACCAGTGGCTTAGGCTGTTGTCTGTTCTAAGGCGGTGGTTCTGTTGTTGTTGATGCGTTGTTGAATTGTTTCTCCCATTATTGGATTCTGTAATTTTTCTATGTTTTGTTGTGCGTTACTTTACGTCCATTCTAGTTTAGCAATCATCCTGATGGGGATGAGAGAGTTGGTTGCTTTGCTTAAGTTGTCTTCCTGGTGGCTCGTGATTGTTGTGTGGCTCTTCTTCACGGAGCCATGGGTTTGTCTGCAGTTTGTGATTGTGGTATTTCCTGATCTGTAAAATGGATACTTGCCTGTTTACTTCAAGCGGTATGGAATATTTGGTACCCCGGCCCCTATACAAGCCTCAACAATCGGCGGAAGGGAGAAGAATGACAATAAAAATTATTTCATGATCATTCTCCAAGTATGCGACCAGGCCGGGATCGAACTCAGGATCCCGGGATCTGCAGTCCGACACGCATTGTGTCAGTAACTGACACCTGTCCCTCTGTGAATAAGATGGAGTGGGAAAAACTGTAGATAATATTTTATGAACAAATTCAACATTAGAATAGTGCTGGACTGGAAGAGAGAACTTGTGATAGCCTGATGGCCAGTCAGACGCACACCCCACAGAGTTGACACACACACGTGCATGTGCGTGCATGTACAATATGCACAGACTGGCATAAGCTAAGGCCTACATTGCTCGCTAATAGATAAATATAAAAATCTCGTGCGCTATTTTTTCCTACTTATCGCACGCAATGTTGATTGCCTAGCGAAGACTCGATCACATGAAAATTTGATGACCCAAATCAGAGTGCGCATTCGTGTATGAGGGTCTGGATTGGGTATAACGATTAGTGAATAATGGCCCTTTTTTATAATGAATAGTGAATAATGAGCCAAAAAATAATGAAAAGTGAGTAATGAGGGCCTAAAAATAATGAATAAACCTATTTTTTTAATGAATTGAAGAAAAAATTAGTGAATAGTGAATAATCAGATTTCTTTGCCATCTTTCTTACTTTTAATGAATAATTGGTCTTATTTTAATGAATAACCCAAAATTTTAATGAGATGAATAATGGGCTAAATTGTTAATGATTAGTAAATACCAGACCCCCACCCCCACATCCAGAACCTCGTGTATGTCAGCACAAAATGAAGCCCCCGCCAAGACTGGTAAAGGAAGATACACCCCTTTACCAACACCACACACACACGCCTACTATAAGCCGCGACTCTCTTGGAGATGCCGTTGACAGTCCGAATGCGCCTGATGGTGCTGGATGACCCTCGTCTACAAGATAGATCAACTTGCTGCTCATAAACCAACGGTGACCTAATGTCGCCGGTCGGAATTGACGTGGAGATATCGCAATTACTTTTAGATGTCCGCCAATTTTCAAAAACGCTTCCTATATTTTACGCTAATATACAATTTTTTTTTGAGCAAACAAAATGTCGGAAGGGGACACAAGATATTCTGTCGATTTATTAGCTTTTATTCTTACATAGGGCCAAGTTGACCAAGTTGATTACACGTTTTGCTCTGTCATTGTCTAGATATTGTTTATGCATGCAATTTTCGTCCAATCGACTGGTATGTACAACATAATTTAGAAAGAAGTGTCAACTAGTGGCTCTGCTCACGTATTTTGCATTTACTTTATCAACTTTTAATAGTGTAAAGACACCCTCAGAAGTGCATTTTCGCTCAAATACTTTGAACATATACGACTACTTTACTATACTAAGAATAAAACAACAGCTGATGTAGGATACCTTACAAAAATTATGAATAAAACACTTTCTTTGACCACTTAACACAAACCGAAAGTCCCAAAACCACGTGCAGAACAGCTCAGTAGTTTCGAGAAATACTAGACGGGTATTACGAGCACATAAATTACTATTCTGCGTAAAAAACTGTATAGGTGTTCTGAGTATTGAAAGTTATTTTTTTATCTTTTCAATGACTTATTTGAATCTTTGAACGCACACACCGATCAGTTAAAACGTTCTAACGTTTAAAGGGCTACGTGCATTAAAAGGGTTTCCCTCCACCCTATGAGGCCAAAAATTTAAAAGTTGCTTTTCACTAGCTTCTTCTTGTTAATTTATTAGAAAAACAGCCCTAGTGTAAAACTCTGGTATTGATTCGAATTTTACCATTGCTATGGTAACAAAGATGACCACCAAAAAAGGCTGAAAATTGGGAAATGACCATTTTGGAGAAAATTTTGAAATATTTGGCAGAGAAATTAACACAGAGCACAAGCAAATACCAAAACGATATTTTAACAGATGATGAGAATTATCACTACACACAACATATTAAAACGATTTTTGGTAATCGCTTGTGCTGATATCTAATTCTTTAAAAAATGGTCTCAAAAAGCCTTAAATTTGGCCTAAAATGGAAAATTCTCTATTAAGCATATTTTGTTGCCCACTTTTGTTACCATAGCTATGGTAAAGCTAGAAATAATGCCAGAATTTTACATTTGGGTGATTCTTCTAATAAACCAATTTGATGAAATTGATGAAAGGCAACATTCAGTTTTGGCTCCAGAGTGGGCCAAATTTGCCCCTTAATGCACGCAGCTCTTTACCCATGCTTTATACAATAATTGTTTTTACTTAGATTTTCATTTTCTGTTATTTCCTATACAAAGTTCATTGGTTGGGTAGTTTTTTGTGTGCAAAAATATGTACAACCAGGTATTTTAATTTTTCAGCTTCAGTAGAACACCACTGAATTTAAACGTGAATTAATTACCTTACTATGATAAGTTAACGTGTACATACCCAAATTTCTTAAATGAGGGGAAACTTTAAGGGGTTCTGTAACTTTTACTTCTTCTTGGACATATTATTTGTCAGAAAGCTCATCACATAACATTTTTGACATATTTTAGCTTCTCGGCATAGCCAAAGAAGGTTTTTTTTATGAAAGTAGCATACAATTCAATTGTAATTATATTATAAATGCAAAAATACAAGCGAGTATGACCAGGAAATACCATAATCACACTCCGCAGACAAACCCAAAGCTTCATGAGAAAGAGCCACATAACAATCACAAGACACAAGGAAGGCAAACAAAGTGGAGCTAATAGCTCTCTCTCTCTCTCTCTCTCTCTCTCTCTCTCTCTCTTAAAGATGATTGCAAAACTAGAAAGGACACAAAACAATGCATAACATAACATAGAGCAAACACAGAACCCCACAATAGGAGCAACAATGAACAACAAATTAACAATGGAACCACTGCCTTAGAATTGACAATAGCCTAAGCCACTGAAGGCTTATATGCAATCTTCCAGCACCAAATATCTGTTTTGAATGTTTCTATCCATAGTTAAAGAAATAACCAGAAGACCAGAAGACAATGGTAAGAAGAAGTTTATAAATTATAAGAACCATTTTGGGGGGGGGGTCTATTAACAGTAAATTGATATTTTGTGTAAAGAGCATTGTGCATTGTGACAAAATGTGGGTAACGTAATTCACATGCATAGGACTGCTATTTTCTTAGATGTGCATGAACAAATATTTCTCTGTAAAATGTCAGGTTCAAGTTTGCTGCTTAAATTATTAACGAACCCCTTTGCAATTTAGAAGTGAGCCATTGTATTTGATATTAATTAAGGTTGCTTCAAAATATAGAAATAGAACAATACTTTGAATTCTGTATAGTTGAAAACTTGTTGTTATCTACTAGCCAAGAATACTAATGGTGGACCATCTAATTTCAACAAGCGTCTATTCATATACATTTGTATACACAAAACAGAAAGCTTTTAGTATGCACAAAATTAATCTAACCCAGAAAAATAGCGAGAAATTTCTAGGTTATGTAATTTGCACAGTATATTTGCTGAATTGTGTTGAACTTTATGGGGTATGAATTTAAATATACAGGTTTATTTTTCATTTAACTAAGCAAGTTATGAGTATATCAACTCAGAAGAACATTATAACTTTGCTGTACATACTTCTGTAGAATGAACTGGGATGTCAAAGAGAGGGTGGCTATTTTCAAAGGCTGTATATAATTAATTAATAAACTCCCAGTAAAAGCAGCCAGGCCCATTGATTAAAAATGATTTAAAATAATGATTACAACAACTGAAAAACAAGACAGAATATATAGTTCAGAATTATTTTGTTGCATTTGACCTCAGGATTGGACTGAGACAAATTTATGTAAAATGTAAATTACGTTATCAGTTATTGATCTACGTTACTACTTTCAATCACGTTCATTCCAAAAATCGTAATGAATAACCCCACAGACATTCCAGAGATTCACTATTGGTTTTGATAAAATACTTTGCATATACTTGTATTTTATTATATTATTATTATCGCTATTGTAAAACAACAGCAAATATTTTGTGAGGCAGGATATGTATCTTGGCAATTCTTCTGATTTTTGTGATTGAAGCAACATAAGTCACAGTAACATAATTCACAAATTCAGTTATTCACTTAAAACTTCTTGTACGGATTCTTTACTGTTTGCTACATTGCATGGTTATAGGTCTATATTTTATTTATGTTGAATTTTAAACCTTTACTTAAACACAAACTAGACATAGGGCAATGTAAGACTGCAGACATTTTTCAATAATTTCAGTTGTTCGTTCATAGCTACGTTGTGGGCCTAAATATTGGTTTGGGTTTTCATTTATCCCTCTTCTTTGTGTGTTCTTTGGCAAGCATGCAAATGGTTAACTTGCCTTAAGTGTTAGACTGATAAACCTAAGATAGTGTGTAGACTTTTGGTGCACATGAACCTATCAGTGAACTTCTAAGTCATCGAGGTTCAACTGTATTCTTAAATGCTATAATGACAGTCTATTGAAGCCACGCCTCTACCCTATTAATAAAGAAGAAAAGGGTAACCAAGTTTTGAGACAAATTTTACCCATACCTGACACTTTGGCTACTTGTTTCACATTGATTGTAACAAACAATGTAGCTACAAATTGTTTGACGATTAAGCAACAATGCTTGAAATTGTGCCAAATCATCATCACAAATTTATTTTGAAATATAAACATAAAATCATCTGATTTGCTTTCAAGTTGAGAGAGAGAGAGAGAGTGAGAGAGAGAGAGAGAGAGATCGTTTCAGGTTTAGGCAGAACAGATATCCTGCTAGGTAGCTCCACACATACTGTGTTATGGGGCTGTACCGAATATTTGTCAAAAGCCCAGATCTACCTCACTCGGACTACCCATTCAAAATTTAGGATAGTTTTCATCATAAAAGCATGCCTTTAGCTCTCAAAATACCCGTTCAGTGGCTTCTGACTTTTCTCGATTTTTTTTTACCAGGTCTTGGTAACTTTTGGTATCTCAGGGGCAATCTCTAGTCGAAAACAGCCCAAATACTGCCTGGTTCTATCCAGCCAATATCATGAGAGCCAAATGAAACTTCTCCTGTCAGAGGACAATTAGTAAAGTGGGTTTTCACTAGCTGGGCAATGTTGTTGCTATTCATTAGGCTGCAAGAAATAGTGAAGAAATATATTAATGCATTATACTAGAACGTTGTGTTACCTCGTAAGTAAATATTCATTATAGACAAAAACATCACAAACACCACTTTGCTATCTTGAATACCACACTCTCTTATGCAAGAGAGGCTGATCAGTATGTTTCGATAGTTGTTTTTTTTGTGTTTTTGTTTTTTTATATAATATATGCCCTCGATTCAAATGGTGAGCACACCACGTGTTCACGCAGATTGAAGCTAATCTACGCAAATCTAACAATCATTTGTTTTATCAAGACGCTAAAATCCTAAAATAATTTATCTCCTAAAGCATAGCTGAGTATGAACTTCGAAATAAGACATAAAAGAACCTGCTGACGTGTTTAAATTGTCCGCCATCATTGCTCGAAAAAAACACACTGTATCAGCACACCGGGTAGGTGGCAATCGAAAACGCTCTTGACAGTCGACGAATGCGGATCGAAATTCGCTAGAAACAGTGTTTTCGATTGCACTATGATCGAAAACTCTGTTTCTGTTGCTATGACGTCACAGCCTTAGCGACACAGGTAAACAAATGTACCGTGGTGATGTGAACGGTGAATCTTAACATCACGTGTAACGGGAAAATGATGAAAAATGGGCCATATTTATTCAAATTCTTCGATTTTTTCACCAGTCTGCGCTGATTTCTAAGGGAAAACATTGTCTTTTGTCCCACCACGATTATTTTGATTATAATAGCACCGATTTTTCACAATTTATTGAAAAAAAATCTCGGGTGTGGGTGGGGTGAACGGCCATCGGTTTGCGATTATTTAGACGTGAAAGAAATGAATGTCTTAGGAGCTTTAACACATTAAAACGGTCTCAAAATTCCATATACTTTGAGATATTATCAAATTCCAGATAGATAAACGACTATTTTGAATCTGAATTCGGACACATCACACCTCTAAGTTTGACACTCAACACCTTTAATTGGTACAATATACAGCCTTTCATAAGCGCTATTCTTTTCAAGAAAAGTCCCCAGCAAATATAATATGGCATTCCAGCAAAGATGAAGCAACAAAAGCTCAAGATTTGTATCAAGGCATGCACGAATGCAGGAATTTTCGTCAGGGGGGTGGGGGTAGGGATGGTCCAGGTCCATCTGTCATAAAAAATCTCTGACAACGTTTTTTTTTTAGTTCTTTTTAGAAGTCCTCCACTTATTTTACAGAATGCCAATGGTTTATTTCATTGTATTTAACCTTTTGCATTAAAACTTTACCTGACATGCCATCTGCTGATAACCTTGCAAACAGTTTGGACCCAGATCAGGCCCAACATTCTGTTCAGGCCTGATCAGGGTCTAAACTGCTTGACACTTTATAGGTTATGACAAGTTGAACGGATGTATTTTATTTTTGCATTAAACCTTTACATGCATGAGCGGATCCAGAGGGGGGGACAGGGGGTCTGGACCCCCCCCCCCCCCTGAAAAATCACAAAAATATAGAATTTCCTTTCAATACTGGTATTGATCCGCTAAAAAATCACAAAGCTACCAAGTCAGCATTTAATGTCGGCCATCATCGGCCAGCCAGCGAAACGCCATTTAAATGGTGATTCGCTGGCGGGCAGATGATGGCCCATTTATAGCTATTTGGGTCCTATATCCCCTTACACCTAAAAGTCAATTTTAACATGTCCTTTTTAAAAGAAAACGGAAAACCTCAAAATTTCATTTCCCTAATGTTACTGATTAGAGATGACTGTGTAACAGGCAATAGACGACGTCAGTATTTCTGTAACAGATGTGAGACGACATTTTTTTTCTTTCATGAACACTTGAGTATATGTAAATACTGCTCTGAAGCCTACTCAACGCCTGAAGAAGTAGTTCAGCATTGTGCGACCTCCCATCGAACGTTCATGCCAAGCCCCTGGTAATCAGAAGAATTTAAAGGTTAATACCATATATGGGATTGGTAGCATTTTAGTCTTCTGGTTACAGAGAATAATTAAATGGGGTATTATCTTTTTTGAGCGTGGTGGCATCTTGGTATCAGGACCGAGAAGTTAGTGAGTGTGATCAGGAAATACAACAATCATAAACTCCAGACCAGCTCACTACATCATGAGGAAAAGCCACTGAACATTTACAGTAGCAAGATATCCGTAAGACAATAAAAGCAAAGCTACCAGCTCTCTCTCTTCCTCTTCAAGATGATTCCAAAACTAGGAAGGGCACAAAGTAATGCACACCAAAACAAAGACAAAAACAGAACCCCCATATTGAGAAGTACATTAAACAATAGATCAACAACAATAGAATCACCGCCTCAGAACAGACAGCAGCCTAAACAACGGGTGGGGACTTAACTGCATTTTAAGATCATTTGAATAACTACCATCCCGCCATCCTAAGGAGTCTCCATATGAAATTCGATTGACATTGTGGTTTCAAAGGAGATGTTTGAAAAAGCTGACGAACAGACAGACGAATGGAGGCTGGAGTCATTTGTATACTATTAGCTCACCTTGGAGCCTTCAGCTTTGGTACGTTTAAAACCTCATTTTATTTGACCATGTATGATATGTGACTTACACTTTGTCAGACCTGGAGCTTATTAAGGGCAATTGCGGGTAATACTTCCCACATTAAAATCGTTTTAATTGTTTGCATACAGTTTGGTTTAAGTATGGACTGTCAATTTATGAAATAAAAAAGATATGTCACCACACTCAATTTTTCATAATCTCACATGGAAGTTTTCAGCATTTTACAAATTTTCTGAAAAAAACCAAGTCCTTAACATTAATCTAAAATATTTATAATCGCCATCCAGCTTCTTTATTTTAATTTTAATTATTGCTAATGACTTCAAGCTTTCTAGAAAATGTGAAAATATATTTGTTTTCCCAACCCATGTCAAGATACTGTATGATAAAGTTTGGTTATTCCCTCATAAAAGGATTTCAATTTTTGGAGTAAATTATATATAAAAATCTGACATTAAAAATCGTTTTTATTGTTATTGTTTCATGGACTATCATTTGACATTTTAGAAAAAAGAAAAAAATGGGGTCACCAGACTAATTATCTTCCAGGAGGGCCAAAGTTATCCCCACCCCTACAAATTTTGAGGATATTTAAAAATTTAGGAGTGTAATTATTGTCATTTATATAATTCCATGTTTCTTGTATGAAGTAATTTTGCATTACAAGAGGAAAAAAGAAAAAGAAAAAAAATGTTATAAGTGCCCACCCTGGAATCGACCATGTTCCTCAGGTTCCAAAGTCTGACACGCTAAGCACAAGGCCACGATGTCAAATCGTGCGCATCTCGAAATAACAGTAGATGTACATAATCCGAGTATTGGCCATATTCATATTCTCATACACGGTAAATGACATTTCACCCTCGGTCAAAACAGAGGATTCTTGGGTGTAAGATTTATTTAATAAATATATCACTGTCGTCTCCACCTGCTACGCTGTCGACAATAACCTGTAACAAAATATTTGCAGTCGTTACACATCTGTAACATGGAAAAATGACTGCAGTACATTCGTTTTGGTTTTAAAAACGCATTCTTCTAAAGTAAGCAGATTTATAAGAAAGTTCTTTCTTGGTCTATGTGATTGACAATGCAATGTCTAATCACATCAAGCCATAAAATGTTCAAAGAAAACGAAAGTGAAAGTACTAAATAAGGATATGAGGACATGTATAGTAGTAAAATACTGTTTCAAGAATAATAATGTATCATATACGCGTTAACTGGATACAGTTGCCATGCTCTACAGGATTGATTAAGTTAAGATAAGTGTCGTGGACAAATATACAAAGACAAAATAAGATGCTTACGGTTTATTGTGTCCTAAGTCTCCCGAAAACGATACACATTCAATAGCACAAACCTATATTTAGAAATATTTCGTCTGGAACCCGTAACATACTGTCGTCCAGAACCACCTTGCGTTGTAACAGACATCCCTAAGCGTGAATGTGAATGAAATCTCATCACCCTTGTAGACTGAACCCGTAAACGTGTACTTTTACGGACAATGATGGCCCAGATTAAATTAAATAGCCCCCACAAGGGTCTGCACTGTTAGCAAAGTTAAAGAAGGAAATTCTTATGGACCTTCTCATAATTGGTCTGCGGGGTTTCCTTAATGGTTATGTCAAAATCAGCCTACAATTACGCTTGTAGCATATCTATTCCAATCAGCGAATAACAAAGGCGCTGATCAGACTGCACAAATGCGTATAGTGATCTGCATGGATTTGCGCCTGTGTTGTTCGCAAATCCAATAAGAAAGGCCCCGAGGTTATACAACTTTTTTCATGCTCAACTCTACTGAGCAGGAAATTTCATATGCTCATGAAAACTGAAAAATGAAGATTTATATTTCTTTCAAACTCTCAGATGATGTGTTTATCATGCTAATAAATGTCAAAATGCCAGCAGTTGGCATTTTAACATTTATGAGCACGATACATTTCGTGCTCAGCTGAGTTGAGCATGGCAAAAGTTTTATAAACTCAGGACCAGGTTTCTCGCGTCGAGGTTCAGTCACAATATTAACACTGAAAAATCCATTGATCTACAAAGGGTAATGTACGTAGTCTTTAAGCTGGAACACCACCGGCTTGTTTTGATTTCACTTTGATGAATGAACCAAGTTGGTTTGTTTGTTTTTGTTGCTTTACGTCCCAAGTCAACAGCTATGGTCATTGCGGGACGGTCAGTTCACCTAACCACACTTTTTCCTGGGCAGTTAAAGCTGCATAGTCTGTAACTTTTGATCTTTTAATTTTTGAAGTAAAGTTTCTATTTTTCAAGAATACAGTAAAATACTCAAAATCATGTAAAGATTTAACCATTTTTGTAAATCTTAACAAATTATCACGATCAAAACAAGAGCCTTTATGTTAAAAATCAACTGTCTAGAATTATTGGAGGGACGCAAATAATTACTTACAAGAGGAAAAACACCTGTTTTTATAAGATAATTCACTTTTCCATGCAGTTTTCAGCTGTACTGAACACATTTATTGTGAAAACATAACTTAATTCTATTTTTACAAATGATTTAAAAAGATAAGATTTTTTTTTGGAAAATGTTCAAAGTTGCAGAGTATGCAGCTTTAACCAGTAATTTGTGCACATACTTTCGCTTGTAACTGACAACAACCCTTCTTGAATGAATCAGCGGAAGGGAGGAGAATGACTGTAGAAATTATTTCATGATCAATCTCCACGAAAGTATGGGACCGGGCCGGGATCGAACTCGCGACCCCTGGAATTGCAGTCAGACACGCATCTGTAGCCAGACACGTTACCGACTGCGCTGCGCGGCCCGGTATGAACCGAGTTGGATCGTTTAAACATGTACATGTGTATAAAAGTGAAAGTATACGTGACTAACTGCACTTAACATCTAAAGGAGCCCATTTTTGGCAAAACATTAATTCTATCGACGAAATTTGATCCCAAAAGTTAGAAAAAGAGTTTTCGATTGCCATTTGTCGCCCGACTGACGATAAATGAGCTGTGACCTGTGATTTCCAACAATGTGGCATTTTCACAAGTGTAGACTCAGATCAGCCTGTGCTGCCCTGTTTAAAGCTTAGAAATTCCATATAATATTCAGTCAGTAGCTTAACACAGCAACTAGCGACTGCTGGTTGCACATACCACATTGTTGGAAATCTCATGTCACTCGGAAACATTGTTTCTAGCTATTTTTATCCACATTCGTCGATTGTCGCTAATCTGGTGTACATTTTTATGTGAAATTACCGCACTTGCGAGCATGAAAAGGGTTAAAGAGGAGCCAGTTCAATGGATCAGTCTGTAGACAAGGGTTCAGGCTAGATTTAATAACAGAGTCCCCCATCATATGCTATTAACTGGCCAAAATATGTCCCGTCCCGGACAAATGAAACAGCACATGGGATAGCTTTTTTTTTTGCTCCGTGAGCTGGTGCACCGGGAAATGTGTGTGCACGTGTTTTTTGTTTGTTTTATTGATTCTTTACATCCCATCAACAATCTTTCAGTTATAAGGGATCGGTCTTCCTGGGTTGAAACAGTAATGACCAGTTCTATAAGCTACGATTAATGTTCTTGTTCAAGGACACAACACAGCACTTGACGCCAGTGAGGCTCGAACCCGCGGCCCCTCGATCTCGAGTCAATCACTCTACCACTGAGCCACTGCGCTCCCTGTGTGCACATGTGTGAGTAAGTCGGGTAGGGGAATCTTTCATTGGACATAGAAAGGACGGCATTGATTAGCTTTGGTACTGGTTCAACCCTGGACATTTAATGATTTGACTGAAATTGTGTGGATTTGGACGTCATAACACAGGCCCACTACGACTTAGGATATTGCAGCTGCTTTTCGAAGGAGTATAGGTTCAGATAAGGACCAGCAAAACATAATTGCCATGTCTAAATTGAATCTAAACTGTTTCAAACTGTATGATTAAAAGAAATTTTGCAGAATGTACTGAGAACTTCAACATGCCAGTGTAATAGATTTTTTGTTTGATGTGATTCATTACGTTCCAATCAACAAAATATCTGTTATATCGGGATGGGTCTTCCTTGGTTGAACCAGTCATAAGCCAGGATTAATGTGTCTTGCTCAAGGACACAATGCAGTGATGCCGGTGAAGCTCTAACCCGTGGCCCTGCGGTATCGAGTCAAGCACTCTACCACTGCATGCTTTATAAAAAAGAAGACGATTTTTATACAGTATATACATGTAGTTTATTCAACACTATTTCAATAGCGTCTGTGTAATTTTCATGCTTGCTTGTCGCTGATTTTTTTTCTTCAAATCAGCTTTATCGGACAAAATTTTTTCAAGCATACAGGTACCATCAGCTATCAAAACAGTTTGGACCCTGATCAGGCCCGACGTTTTGTCGGGCCCGATCAAAACGTCGGGCCTGATCAGGGTTCAAACTATTTGCAAAATATGCAATTTGAACATGTCAATTTTATAGCAAAACAATGTTGGAAACAAAAACCAATAATTATCATGAGATTTCCAACAATGTGGTATGTGCGGCCAGCAAAGCCTCAGATCTGCCTGCGCATATGCGCAGACTGATCAGAGCCTTTGCTAGCTGCTGGAATGTTTTATGAGTGTTAAGCTACTGGCTGAACATCATTTGGAGTTTCTAGGCTTAAAAGGAGACTGCACAGGCTTGTCTGAGTCTACACTTGTCAAAATGCAACATTGTTAGAAATGACATGTCATGACTCGTATATACATGTCTACTGGGTATTTTTAATGCTCTTTCATTGTCTGCTCTATATTTCATTTTTTTTTTCAAAATCAATTTTTCCGAAAAATTGTTGAAGAATATGATCAGTGTTCAAACAATTTATAGATCCTGATCAGACAAACGGTTTTGGTGGGCCTGATCTGGGCCAAAGTTGTTTGTAAAACGTTGAATTTCATCATGTCAATTAATTAGCATAACAATGGTGGAAACAAAAGCAAATATTTACAATTTATATACATGTCTACTGGGTAATTGTTCATGTTCTTCATTTAACAATTTGACCCAAACTATAAAAATTAATGATTTTCTTCATATGTCAATGGCTTTAACACCCAGGTTCAAAAATTTGAATTTCAATATTTTTTGGGGTTTTCTGAAAAATGAATAATTTTTTGGGTATGAAGATTTTTTTGGATGTTTTTTGGGGGTCATCACAAAATTGGATTATATCTAGGGGTCATTTCTATGCATTTTCGGGGTCTTTTCTTAAGGTCAAGGGACAGAATGGGGATATTTTTTGGGGTTGCTAAAATTTCAAATATTTTTTGGGGGTGCTTGAAATTCCCAATATTTTATTGGGGGGTGAACAGTAGATGCTGGGCTCAAGCCTACGTATGAAGAAAATATGAGAGTACCCCCCCCCCCCCCCCCCCCCCCCTATTTGTCTGGTTCATTGAGTGAATGTGCTTGAACATAAAGGATACATTCACAAACTATCAAGTTAGGTAAGGGTATTGCATGGTAGCAACTATATCTAGAGCATTTCTATAGCCACTGAAATTTTGGGCTTTCTAGAAGTGCCAAACAGATTCTGAAGTCGCTCAGAAAAGTTTCTCAACTTTGAGTATAGTGCATTCCCTTTATCACACAGATCTGAATATAACAAGGTCATGTTGTAGTTCACAAATTTTTTGTATCTTCAATCTTAATAGCATGATTGAATAACAACGCACCGACCAGCCTGGGCATCCGCGCATACTGATTGATGTCTTTGTTAATTAAATTTCTGAAAAGAGGATAATCACTAACAATGTCACAAGTAGTTTACTACGGAAATGTACAAAAGCCCACTGTATGCGTGTCTGACTGCAGATCCAGGGGTCGCGAGTTCGATCCTGGCCCGGTCCCATACTTTCGTGGAGATTGATCATGAAATAATTTCTACGGTCATTCTCCTCCCTTCCGCTGATTCATTCAAGAAGGGTTGTTGTCAGTTACAAGCGAAAGTATGTGCACAAATTACTGGTTAAGGGCTTGATCAAGCCTGCCCAGGAAAAAGTGTGGTTAGGTGAACTTACCGTCCCGCAATGACCATAGCTGTTGACTTGGGACGTAAAGCAACAAAACCAACCAACCAAAAGCCCACTGCTAAATTAGGCAGGATGGACAAAAGCCCACTTCTTTAAAAAAATAGGATCAAGCCTGTTATAAAACTGTTAATCCTGATCAGACTGCTATTCGGGATAAGCCACACCTGCAGAGTGTTTTCACTGACATTATGATTTCCCGTATGTGTTGTGACGAGCCTACGTATGTATGAAAATATCAGAGTACCCCCCCCCCCCCCCCTGGGAGAAAATAGTTGTGGACAGATTCTAAATGGAATTGAGAAATTTCATAGTTTTTTTTCTGGTAATTGCGTGCAGTGTATGTTAAGACGAGCCTGCGCAAATGTGAAGTCACGCCGGAGCCATTACTGTTCACATTGCTGACACAGAGATGGATAGACTGGGTCTTATTATTTAGTTAAATCTAGGGACAAAACTTAACTTAATAGAAATTTTCTATTAAGTTAAGTCTTGTCACTTGATAGCTAAGTGCTTGAGCGCTTGACTCGAGACCAAAGGGCTGGAGACTTAAGCGAGCCTCACCGGCGTCACTATGTCGTGTCCACGAGCAAGACATGTTAATCCTTGCTTAGTACTGGTTCAACCCAGGAGGGCAAGTCCCCACATAACTGAAAAATTGTTGACTGGGACGTAAAGAATAAAAGAAAATGATCTCAGCCACTAGCCATATAAAGGGTAACGTGTTTGGTCCATTGTATATATTGAGGGGTCACATGTTATAACCTAAAAAAATTTAAACTCTTCCTCTGTTAATGCATTTAGTGTCTGTGTTTACCTCAAAGCCTAATAATCGGAAACAGTCATATCATATGAAATTTCATTAAGAATGTTTGATAAATTGATTTGCTCATGCAATGGCTGAAATGGCTGAGGAATGTCTCTAAGAGACGCATTCAACGCATTGTCCTGGTCCGTGTAATTGAAGGTTGTGATTTGCGTCTGCTGACGTGGCGCTGAATTCTCCGCGGATGCCTTCAATGTTTTCTTTTTTCCTCGAACCCTGTCTGACTCTTCTCGCCTCCTTAGACCCTCATTTATCTTAGGGATCACCGAATCCTTCCAAATACTCGTCTTCTTCGTCGCAGGGTAGAATGCCTGAACATATCGGACAAGCGCGGCCTTTCTCTCTGGGTCGAGTTCCTTTTTTTCTCGAACACCCCCACCATGATAGCTGTACTTCAATCTCAGCTGACCCGGTCCAAACAGCTCTGGGTACAGCTTTCTTGTTAAGCTGAGGGCAAGTTTCCCAGGTCCTGTGGCCTCTTTTTGCAGCTCTCTCAGTTGGTCCAAAGAAAATCTGTATGATGAGGGTATGTCCCCAAACATATCATCATCAGGAACTGCATTGTCCTGTGCGATGGCAGATGAAACTTGTGATTTTTGAGGGGGGGGTCCGGACACCCTACCCGTCCCCTCAAGATCCGCAAATGTCTATACGCAATGAATTCACTGTTAAATAAAAAAATACAAATTATTCTTTATTTAAAAAAAAACTCCAATCGTGACTACATGGGTGAAAGTTCCAAACTTCCAAAATCCTGAACTTTTGAAATTTAACTTTTAGAACTTGCAGGTTGGCTACAAAAATGGATAATTTAAAGTTAAAATGATTAATTGTGTTAAGATAATCTGAAAATAATCAGGGAAGCCATTATTATCTCCTAATTCAGCATTTTGAGGCTGACTTTCTTTGGAAAGTCAGCCTCAAAATCCTGAATTCAGGATAAAATCTGAAAACTTTTACCCATGTGACTAACTCTATAGACATCCAAGCAAGGGAAGTGTTTGCCCATCTGCTGATAAAAAACAACTTATGCTTAAAGATCGCATATTGAAAACCCTACATGTATAAAATTTTTCATACTCAACTGCTCATAAAAACTAAAACACCGACAAATAAAGAAATTTCCAAGTTTAAGTCTCTCAGGTGCAGTATTTATCATGCTAATAAATGTTAAAATGCCTACAAATGTTGGCATTAAACATTTATGAGCAGGATAAACTTCGTGCTCAGCTGAGTTGAGCATGGAAAAAGTTTTATTACCTCGTGGCAGGAGCATGAAATTTCAAATGCACTATTTCACTAATATGTAAATTACAGCTTTGTTTGCTAATGTTAAAATGCCAAGGATTGCTGGCATTTTATCACATATGAGCATGATAAGATTGAAATGACGTGAGCATGAAAAAGTTTTATAACTTCGGGGCATTGCATTCCGTATTTATTCGGCGATGGTCACAGGTTCACCGTTGTCCCCTTCTGTCAGTGCTTTGAATTTCCTCTCAATGTTATCTGTTTCAAGAAGATTTACAAAATAAGGTAGGTCTTTACCCTCTGAACACATACGAAAAAGTCGCTTGGGTATATCTCCCATGGCTTTCCCTTTCATTTTAACAACCAGTGGAACAACCTTAAATATGTGGTCAATATATCTAATACATAATTCCGGCGTCAGGACTGTGTTCCAGAATTCATGAATACTTTGAATTAGTTCATCTTTGTTGTGAGGCTGCACTTTTGCTACATGTCGTTTAAGCTGATTCCATACCATCTCTATTGGATTCAAATCACAACTTTCTATAGAAAAAAAAACAACAACTAGAAATTAAATTTTGAAAAAAGAGACATAAATCATGTATAAAAATAGAATCCAGGTCGTTTCGGCAATAAACCAATTAACTAGAAATGTGTCCATTGGACACAGTTGCCCCCGCTTTTGCAAAAATTCTCATAGTTTTTTCTTGAATGCTGAGGGCATGATGCAATATGGACCATTCATGAGAGACATAATGGCACTAAACCATGTGACCAAGTTTCAAACAATTCTGATCATAACTATCCATCTTAGAAAGCGGACTGAATGCATGGTGTGATTTGGACATTCATCGAACTTGAAAAAAAGTACTAAACAAATTTCAATGTAACAAAGTTTCATAAAATTCTGATCAAAACTATACAACTTAGAGAGCGGACGTCATTGTGTGTGATGTTCAGACTTACGTAGGTGCGGATGGAAGGGGGTAACGCTCAATGCTCAAGCCATTTTCATGGCGGGACACAAAACCATTTCAGCCAAACAATTCCTGAAATACTTTAGTTCATTTATGACTTAGCAGATAGTGAAGACCCAGATTAAATACAATATTATGCAGCATTTCATCTGGATTTCCACCATTTGCCAAAGTACAAACTTTTCGGGTTCATTACGGCCATGCAGTGGTCGTCATAAATACATAAGAATCGACCACATCAGTGGCGGCGGATCCAGAGGGAGTTCAGGGGGTTCGCTCGGACCCCATCCCTGCCTCCCCTTTTTAAATATCCAACGAAAAGGGAATAATTTGGCCTCAATGAGACCAAATTATTTCTTTTTCGTGGATATTTAAGGAAAATGATATAAAATCAGCCAAACGAACCTCCATCGCTCTAAACATATGAACCCCCATACCGGAAAACCTAGGATCCTCCCCTGCACACCCTTACGCATTTGGTGAACACTTATATATAGAGTATAAAGTGAGGCGGTCAGAGATATGCGCTAATTGAAATATCTTATGCTCCAGGAAGGTGCCATTTAATCAGGGTCATACTCAATCCAACATACTCAATTACAGAGACTACCAAAAAGCTCAAACTTCGTTTGCATAAAGATAAGTTATGATTATCTCCAATAAGTGAATAACAATTTGCCGCTGATCAGACTGCATAGATGTGCAAACTACGTACCTAAGACAGGTTTTCTTGCGCCGAGAAATCGCGATAACAAAGGAGCAGACCAGCTTTCGCATTCGCAAAGTCTGATCAGTGCCTTTGGTGTATGCTTACTGGAAAGTACATGCATTTGTACCAAGTTGCAACAAGCAAAATTTCGATTTTTGGCTCGTCTCTGTAGCCGTATCTCAACCGATACATGTACGTTGTTGAGAGGCTTTTTGAAAAAAAATACATATACATTTATAAATTCAAATTAAATTTCATGCTCTACATTTCCTTGTTTTCAAAACAATGTGCCGCATGCCACCTATATACATCTATTTACTGGGTTGATGCTTGTAGGGGATGGGTGCTTGTCTTAAATAATTGCAACTGTCCACAATATCGGCGCTGATCAGTCTGCACATCAGCACAACCTGATTAGCACAAGTGTTGTGGCAACATTTAATATTGATGTGCTACTGCTGTGCTGCATTTTTTGTGGAAATGTGTTTTTGACCAAAACAGGGACCTCGTGGGCGTTTTGCTCTAGATATACCTGAAGGCCACCAGTTGATAGAATTGTCCTCCATAAACTTCTGTGATAATTTTGAGCGATGCTTTGGATCGTTGTCTTGTTGAAACCGGTGGTTCACTCCAAAAGTTTCTCTCACAAAGGGAAGGAGAGTGTTCTTAAGAATTTCTTCCACAAAAAATCAGATTTCATTATCCCATCAGATATGATTATTTCAGTCCGACCTTTTCGGCTAATCCCACCCCACACATGGACCTTGAGCGGATGTTTTGGTTTACCCATATATGGTGTTAGCATTCCCTTCCGTCTGTATGATGTCGTTTTGTTATTATGCAGCTGAACACTACGCCCGTCCGTAAATATTATATTGTCAAGCGCATCATTCACCTCAATAAGAGAATTACAAAAATCCACCCATTTCTCTTGATTGGCGTTTCTAATTAACTGACAGTATCTTGGCTCCGAGTTCACATACCCGGCTGTCTTAATAGCTTTCTTTACAGTAGCGACACTCACTTCCGTGCCATGGATCGCAAGTTGTTTTCTCACATCCGTGCTTGTCGCATAAGGGTCATTTCGAAACACCTCCCTGATCACTTCAAGACTGAACATGTTAAGTTTAAATACATGGATGATACTCTCCCAAAAGCGAACAACAAAGCTGCTCACCAGACTGTGTGAATGTGCAGGCTGATCTGCAAATTTGTTGTTTGAAAACAGAAGACTGGTTTTTCAGAGCTAAGTTCCTAATGATGGGATTTTTTTAATGGAGGCCTGTGGTCTTAAGTATGTTTTTTGTATTAAAGGTTCTCCATGCGCGGATCCAGAGGGGTGGGGGAACATGGGGTCCGGACCCCCTCTGAAATATCACAAAAATAAAGGGGTTCATAGTAATACTGGACCAGATCCCATGAAAAATCACAAAGCTATCAATCCAAAAGTCAGTGTTGGGCCACCATCAGCATGTGAGCGAAACGCCTTTTCACAGAAGGGCCTATAATGGCTAGGTTATTGTAATATTTGGGTCCTACCAACTAAAACAAACTGTTAAAGTTGGACTTCCTAAAAAAACTTTCTGGATCCGCGCATGTTCTCTGTGAACTTTAGCGTTGGCGTTCGAATGACGCTTTTTTGCATGACTATCTTATTGGGACATTTTGAACTCGTGTGTTAATTTGAGCCAAAAGTGCTTTGCGATGACATTGGGACACGATGCGGAGGTAGCTTTGTCCTTCTTTTCTTCGTCACATCTGCGCAAAAGGGGTCTATGGGGGATATATTTTCTCTTAAAAAATACCAGTTTCCTGTTTTTCTTTTTTTTTTACTTCAAATTTCAGTATTCTTGGCGAAGGCACTGGTGAGTGTGCGTGGATACTTGGCTTTCCTGCTCATTAGCGTGACAAAGAAGTCAGCATTGGCTTAAAAACTGTCGTAAGTGCTTTTTTACAAAGTGAGATCTAATCTATCCTACTCAGCTACAGAGACTAGCTAGAAAATTTACATTTTCCTTCAATCAAATTAAGCGAATAACAAATCCGTTGATCTGTCGGCGCAGATGCGCAGGTTGGTCTGTGCTAAATCCCCCAGGACAGGTGCCTGAATATAAAATATGCATAAAATATTTTATATTCGGTAAAGCGTTTTCTCTTACAGCAACCAAAACATTTTTCCAGGACGTTCTTTGCATGATGCGGGTTCGGTATACATCATGTACGTTTATTAATAGATTCTTATTCATTGAACAAATTACCCACTTGATAAAACTCTTTTTTCTAAACGACATGTGCGCACATGTTGCAATTATATACAGCTTCGCAGTCATACGCGATTCTTGGCATGGTCTAGAAAGTTTTGTCAAAGAGTGGGGGTCCAACTCTGACAACGTTTGTTTTTGTTACAATACAATACAACAGACTTTATTGATATATATATATAGCTCAGGCAATTCGCAGATGGCATTAGAGCATTTCAAAACATGTTTAACGGAAATACATGATTGACGTCGATTTCCAAAAGCAAAAAGATACATGTAAATGTTATATTATAGCATAAGAGAGAGACGGTTTGGTGTGTGTGTGTGTGTGGGGGGGGGGGGGGAAGGGGGTTGGGTATAGGCAGTGTCGGGATATATGGAAGTATTTGTTATTTGAAGGCTTTATTTAGACATTGCCATCGAGAATGGCTAAACCCATACACACACTTGCATGCATGGCATAGCCATTTTCCATACCAATGGTTTGACATCATGGTACTTGGTACTGCTTGGTAGAGTAAGGTGCGGCAGAGATTTTGCTTACACTGTGGGACATAATTTGGGCCTGGTATTTGCTCAAGGAAGAGCACAGCGGTAGAGAAATTTCAAATGTCGCACAGCATTCCAGCTTACTAAGTCTACGTCGAAGGGGCGCTGCCTCAACTTGGTTTTCACCCGGTCACAACATCGCCCCAGCACCAACATTGATGCGATTACAAAAAAGCATTTTTCTGCTAATGCTCTTCCCAGATCATGCTGCTGGATTCCCAAATATTGTATAATAACAGCTGTCAGTATTAAAGCACCACGACAATAGCAGCGACAGCAACAACAACAGAACAAAAACACGATATGATAATGATAATAATAATACATAGGGCCAGTTAAGCAAACTATTTCAATGTAAAATTTGGGGGGGTGGGGGGGGCTGATAATAATAATTATAATAATAGTTGTTATAAATCCATCGTACCGTGCTACCGCTGCAGTGCACTAGCACTTTAAACTCACTTAACCTGGATTATAAAGAAAAGCACATGCTGCACGTGTATGGAATAGAATTTCCGCCGATATTCTATGCATACAAGTTTGTTTTTGTATGTTGGTAATCTCATTTTACTTTGTAAATTGTGCCATTATATCATGCAAATTGTCATTTAGTAGTCGTTTCATTCGTATTTAGATTCAGATTATGTAATTTTTCGGTTTTCAAAAGGCAGAACTAGGTTGTAAATAGGCAGAACTAGGTTGTCATGAGGCAGGGCTGGATTGTCATAATATAAAGGTGAAATGCTAAGTTTTTTGACGCCAGAGGGCGCACCGAATTATCGGAAATTAATAATTTTTCCCAAACAAGTACCACTCGTTGCAAACAGTGTTATGGATGATTTCTTTTACCTAGAAATTACCCCTATGTATTTTTTTTTGTTTGATTTGATTCTTTACGTCCCAGTCAACAATCTTTCAGTTACGTTTAGACGGGTCTTCCTGGGTTGAAGGATAAATGTGTCTTTCTCAAGGACACAATGCTGTGACACCGGTGAGGCTTGAGAAAAACTTTGTACCGTCCCGCCAAGCTCGGACACAAACAACATATGTAGATCTATTACTGGGTCATTCATTCATTCCCGCCTCACATCTGGACAAGCTTGGACACAACAATATATGAGCCGCAACACGTGATTTCCAACAATGTGGCATTTTGACATGAATAGACTCAGATGAGCCTGTGTAGTCTCATTTTAAGCTTAGGCAGTTCATGTGAATATTCAAGCAGCTGTCAAAGGCTCTGACCAGACTGCGCAGGCTGGTCTGAGCCTCTCTGATCGCACATATTACATTGTTGGAAATATCATGTCACAGCTGGGAGCGCAGTGGCTCAATGGAAGAGTGCTTGACTCGAGACCGAGGGGCCACGGGTTAGAGCCTCACCAGAGTCACTGTGTTGTGTCCTTGAGCAAGCCACATTAATCCTAGCTTAGAACTGGTTCAACCCAGGAAGATCAGTCCCTTTATAACTGAAAGATTGTTGATGGGACGTAAAGAATCAAATCAAACAAACAAAAATCTTGTCATAGCTCATTTTATGTATTTACTGGGTCAGGATACCACAATATATATATCCATACTTGTCTTGACGAACTTTACCTCCCTTTATTTTTCAAGCTGACATATACAATGTATATCTTATATCTATTTTTTCATGTTGTAGAGCTGATGCATTTATAAAGTATATTTTTCTTCATCAAAATTGACTGTTTATCTATATGAAAAAAAAAGAAATTTCACTCGAAATGAGAATAAAAGGTGTCATCTCAGTCAACTCATATATATTTGAGAAATCATAGTTATAAATAATATAATAGGTTAAATTATTATTAAAAGCTATATGCTTTTTAATAACAAGGACTCAGCAGTACCTTCATATAGAAAATTGTTTGTCACTTATTCCTTGGGGCAGTGACAGCCATTTTCTATCAGCAATGATGTTTACATTATTGCTAACAACCAATAGTTTATTTTTCAAAGTTTTATTTTTTACTTTTGTATCATTACTTATGGAGGATCCACTGTCTCCTATGCCTATGATAAAAGGCATTTGTGGAGCCTATGTGCTGGGTGCACCATGGTGCAATCAGTATCAGGGCTCAAGAATTGCATACATGCATAAAATAAAGAATTTTTCCTTAAACTTTCATCATGAAGATAGCTACACAAAATATAAATGGGTTAGAGTGTAAGAAAAACAAATTAATTGAAATATTTAAACAAAATGATTTGGATATTCTTTGTCTGCAGGAAATACATAAAATTAATTCAGAAACCATAAATTTTATTGAAAAACAGACAAAGTCTTTTAGTTTTATACAAACAAACTCTACAAAAAATACAATGAGGAATTTTTGTGGAGTAGCTATCTTTGTGGGAAAAAGATTACATGGTTTTAAAATTAAAGAACATGATATAAATTCTAATTCTCTAAAATATAGAGTAATGCATATATCTATTGAGGCAGAGATGCCAGTGAGTATTATAAATGTTTATGCTCCAGTACAAAAAAATACAATTGAAAAACTAGGGTTTTTTAAGGACTTAAAAAATTATTTATCTAAAATTAAAAAACATAAGTTGATAATTTTAGGGGATTTTAACTTTGTAGAATTTAATGATGATAGAGCATCAGGATTAAATTTCTATGATGGTAAAATAAAAGATTCCTTTAATTTACAAGATTTTGGCTTAATAGATACTTTTAAATCTTTTTATAACACAACAAATTTTACAAATAAAGCAAGTTGGATTGATAGAATCTATGTGCCTCAAACATTTCATTCAAAAATTCTGAAATTCAGCAGTTGGATGGCATATCAGATCATAAATTAATTCTTTTGAACTTAAATTTAGACAAATTTAAATCATGGGGTAACTATTATTGGAAATTTAACAACACTTTATTAGAAACAACCCATTTCAACAAGAAGTTAAAAATTTAATTAATGAATATAATATAATGAAATCATTGGGAACACCCCATCAGAATTGGTCAAATTTTAAAACTAAAATCAAAAAGATTTCTAAACAATTTGGCTCATTTTTATCAAAATTGCGGAAAAGTGAAGCTATAGCTGTAGAATTTTTAAAAAATTCAAATATTCCAGAGGTACTAATGGAAAATGTTAATCAAAAAGAAAATGATTTAAAGAAATATCAAATTTTTGGAAACTTAATCAGGGTTAAAAATAAAACTTTAAACAATATTTATGCTAAAAGTAAAGATCTACTTAGGAAAGAAGAATTTGATAAAGGCACGTCAAAATTTTTCTTTCGGATTAAAACAAATAATACAAATTTTACTGAAAAACATGACATTTTAAATGAAATTCAACAATTTTACCAAAATCTCTACTCTTCTCAAAATATTCCTGATAATAGCATTTACAAATATTTAGAAAATTTTGAGCCCCCAACATTAACAAATACTCAAAAAGAAAATATAGGACAATACATCACAGAAAAAGAAGTTGACACAGTTATAAAATTACTAAATAAAAATAAATCTCCTGGAAATGATGGTATAACTGCAGAATTTTATCAAGCTTTTAGGCCACAACTGGTACCAATTCTCACGGAACTTTATAATAATAGTTTTCTACAAAATAATTTACCTAAAGAATTCAAACAAGGCATTATTACCCTAATTTTCAAAAATAAAGGAAGTCCGGATGAGATAAAGAATTGGAGACCTATATCTTTACTCAATTTGGATTATAAAATTTTAACAAAAGTCTTAACAATGAGACTTAAAAATAATATTTCAGCTATTTTGAACAATTTTCAAAGTTGTGGTCCCAATAAATCTATAATTAATAATGCCTTAAACCTAAAATCTATAATTTCTTGTATTAGACAAAATGATTAAAAATATGCAATAATAGCCTTAGATCAGGAAAAAGCTTTTGATAGAATTTAGCATAATTTTCTTAAAATAGTTTTTAAAAAATTTGACTTTCCCCCCCCCCCCCCCCCCCCCCCCCCCCCCCCCCCCAATTTTATAAAATGGTTTGAAATGTTATTTACAAATATTGAGTCCAAAATACTAATAAATGGCACTTTTACACCTATTTTTAAAATTTTAAGATCAGTTAGACAAGGATGCCCCCTATCTATGTTCTTATATTCTCTGGGCCTTGAACCCATGATTTTTAAAATAAATTCCAATCCTCACATTTTAGGAATAGACCTTCCCAATTATGAAAATAATACAAAATCTTTACAACATGCAGATGATACAATAGTTATTATAAAAGACAAAAAATCATACAAATACTTAAATGAAGAAACAAATTTATTTGGAAAAAAATTCTGGTTCAAAAATTAATCAAGATAAGACAGAAATTTAACATTTGGGAACTGGGAAGATCTAAAAGAAATTACCCCTGCAAATCTTTTTAAAGACAAAATTATGGTTTATGGAATTATATTTGGCAAAAATGAAATTAAAGAAAATTATGATCCCAAAATTAAAAAAATTAAACAAGTCATTAATAAATGGAACACTTGCTATTTTAATCTCTTTGAAAAAGTAATAATTATCAAAACCTACATATATTCAGTTTACTTCAATATACAATGATATTTACTGATTTACCAACAGACTACATAAAACAAATTAACACTTTACTATTTCAATTTTTATGGTCTGGTCATGACAAAATATCAAGGAATACAATATTTCAAGATATGTTTCATGGAGGGTTGGGATTGCCTTCGGTCCTACACAAACGAGAAAGTATAATAATTCAAACCTTACGCAGGATAGAACTCAATCTCGATCAGCTGTGGGCAAATTTATATATTTATTGGTTTGGCCTGAATTTAAAATTCTATCATGCACCATATGCTGCAAACACATATCTACATAATATTGAAAATTTTCAAGAAAATCAACACATTAAATCAACCATATTAAAATACAGAATTCATGATAATATATGGAAAATACCAAATTTAAGGCTAATATATACCTTAATGATTAATAAGATGAATAACTCTCCAACCATAACCCTAAGATATCCATCAACAAACTGGGATCTAATTTGGAACAATTATGCTAAAATTCAAAAATCAAATGAAAAACTTAATATAATCTTCAAATATTTGCATAAAATTCTGCCAACAGGCGAATACTACCACAAAATCGGTCGTTTTCGCAGTATCCCAAGATGTGCAGACTGTTGGCTTGGTCCCAATACGCTTCAACATATATTTGAAACCTGTACAGTTCATAATGCTGAACGTACCGCCCTTCTTTTGGAACTTCAAAACATTACACCCAATATTATTCTAAATTCAAACCTATTTCAAACTGGAAATAATGACAAAACTTTAGATCTTTGCACTCAAAATCAAATATGTACAGCTATCTTCAAATATACAATAACAATTTGGAAACAATGCATTAAGCTAAAACCTCCTTAAACATCAACAGGTATTTAACATAATTTTTAAGAACTGGAGCGTTCGCCCCTGGACTCTGTGGCTGTGCTATGTTAACCCTCGCACGGACGCAGAGCCGAGGAGTGATATATTGACATGCTGTTTGCTGTCATTTTGTATTTGCAGTCGGACCCCAGAGGGACCCACTCTTATGAGTGGGAAACAAAGGGCCCCGATTTACCAGTCTTAAAATAAATAAAGTATCATAGCAGAAGACTGGGGCTCAGCCTGCCTTGGGATTGATTCATATCAACTCTTGGGGTAGGAAGCGTCACAAATACACTATAGTGAATAGTTTTCCTTGTCTGTCGGATCATACTTTAAGCCAAGGCCGCGTGTTCCAAGAGGCTTAAAAAACCCAGAAAGAATGCCAGTTGAGCCTGGCAGTGGGGTGCTCCTGGGATATTAAATGAAAAACATAAACCAACCCAGACCAATACTGGTTACAGCCAAGGAGTAGCCACAAAAACAGTATCATCCAGAGGGGTGGGCTCGACAGAGACTCCTGACATGGAAAATCATAAGATGTATAGGTTTCCATAGGAATAAGCAAATGGACCCCTACCCCCAGGAAAAAATGAACCGGCCCATATAATTTTTTTAGCTTCCTTTAAAATAGACAAATTGGACCCCGCCCCACCCCCCATCCATTGTAAAATAAGTTATACATAATTAATAAAAGAAATAACAACACCAAATGAACAGTTTTGTGCCTGGTGAGACTGTGTCTTTGGTGGTTGTAAATGCGACAAGTACAAAATGAGGGTTTCAATAGGGTTTATTGATTAGCAAATAATGGCCTTAAAATTTATAGTGGAATGGGGCGTTTCAACGGTTAGCGAATTTGATGGAAAAAAATGATTCCATGTCGTTCTACAGTAACCCGTCTTAATGATCTATCCGCAGTTGTCCGATTGCCCTTCAAGGTCCATCAATTAATATGAAGTATAGAAACTTTATAGACGATACATGTACCATTGAGCACACAGCGAAAAATGGTCAGACTGGGTTGATACAGATCCAGGCTGATCTACTGGGTGAAAGTTTCTCTGATTCATAGATCACTAAACCCTGAAGCCATTGATTGATGTGTCAGTTCGTGGCTTAGTTCGCCGTTAGTGCTGAAAAAATAAGTCGAACTACCGTTCAAGCACGTTCATGTGACAGTAACTAATTTTAATAATTTGGCAATGCATTTAACCCTTTGTATACGAGAAACCCCTAAATGGATACTTTTATAAACAGTGAAGACCCAGAAGAAATGCCACATTATGTGGCATTTCATCAAGGTCTATACTGTTTGTTAAGTAAAAAAGATCTTCAGACAAAAAAAACAAACATTACTTTTAAAAACTATAACCTGACACCCCAAGGTATGTACAGTGGCCTATCCAAAGTTAATTGCATCAAACCAGAAGGAAAGATCCATTTGTATACACAGTAAACTGTTGGAGGTAAGAAGTGGCCGGCTAGTCATTTATTAGTGACCATGGAGCAAATATATCTGCTAAAGTTATCTGCTGCATATAAGCATACATGCAGATCGTGTGGACCCAGATCAGACTGTCATTTGCATCCAGTAGTCTTAAAAATAGTTTTTATCCCCAAATGGCATGTCTTCTAAGATATTTTACAGATTTTGTCAAATTTTTGCTGATTACTGATTTTGGGGTCATTTTTCACTGATTAGCGATTTTGGTCCTAAATTTTACTGCTTGCTGATTTTTGGGCCTAAATTGTACCGATTAGCGATCTGTGGGCCTAAATTTTACTGCTTAGCGATTTTAGAGGTACCCCATTAAGACCCTCCAAAACCCCTTGTGCTGGCTAAATATTAGGCTCCAGAAACAGGTCAATTCTCGATAGTTGGAGGCATGGGTGGATCCGTAGGGGGGATATTGGGTAGGGGAGAGGGGTCTGAACCTCCTGGAAGATCAGACAGTTATAGGGCTCCTTAGCGATACTGGTCACCCCTGGATATCACAAAACTTCCAAGCCAGCATTCTTGATGTTCGGCCATCATTAATCCACCTAAATGGCGTTTTAAATGGCGCTTCGCTGGCGGGCCAAAGATGACATACTTTTTATGGTATTTGGATCCTCTTTCTCCTCATCAACTATAAAAACAAAGTTGTCAGAGTTGGACCCCTCTGAAAAAAAGCTTGATCTGGGCATGCGGGATTTTTCTTAAAATAGTTAATAGTTTGAATTTAAGTCATAACAGTTTGAATTAAAGTCATAACTGTTTATAGTATATGACCATCTTCATCTTAGGGATGAACCATCTACAATATTTAGTTTGTCTAGATGCCAAAATTCTGAGCTTTCATCGACGTCCATTCGGTGAGAAGGCTCTATCAAGATTCCACATGTGCACAGACTCATCTCAGCCTTCTTCGCTCGCTATTGTGCTAAGTTGGAAATTTCATGATATCAGATCCTGGTGTTGGGATGTAAATAAATGCTAAGAAGAAGTTCCCTTTTTATACATGTAGAAAGGTTTAGTTTCATATATGGCATACGAGCCGTCTTCTAAATATGTTGTGGGTACCTCCTCCATGCGAGCATCCAGTAAGGGGGTGTCAAACGGCTCCAACTCTGGCAACTTTTTTCAGTTGATGAGGGGAGAGAGAGAATCCAAATTCCTTTTTCAGTGGGCCATCATCGGCATGCCAGCGAAACGCCATTTAAATGGCGTTATGTCCTTTCGCTGGCGGGTTGATCATGGCTGCTGGAATAGTCTCCTTTCATCATTCATATATGTAATCGTGTCCGCCTTTATTTGGAGATAATCCACAAGCTTTAGCGAGTGAATTATCTTACATACAGGTGGACAAACATCGTATAGTTATTTTATACCACATACATCAGTGTAGACCTTGTACATAATGAGATCTTGTACTATTAAAAGTTGGTATAATGGGCTAATTTCTAATCTTTTCTTAAAATTTTAACTTGTATTTCCACTAGGTTGCTTCCCTTTAAACTTAAGACATTTTCATTTTTGTAATGTTTTCGTTGATATTCATTTTTGTTAAGGTTTATTTAAATGAGTTTACATTTATGAGATTCTACATGGATGTTTTAGCAAGAAATTTATCTTGCATCCTATAACAAACGTTTTACAAGAGGACAAAAATTGAAACCAACAAGTCTTGGAATTTTTCAATATATTTATCTGAAAATAAGCAAAAAGTAAGAAAGAGGGCAAAGATTAGGAATCGATACAATTTTCGGATAAATCATTCAGTCAAAATGACTCCTGGCACCGTTTTCCGAAATTAATCAATGAGTTCCGAAAAAGGGATATACTATAAATTATAAATGAAAGCGCGCCCTCTGGCGTCAAAATATATAGCATAGAAAGAAGCGCGGTATTACCGACAATATTCAATGCTTCAAATGCTTGTTTCATGCCACTTTATAATGTTGTTGATGCTATTTATAGTTTACTTTGTACTATTTTTTAATTCTTAAGCAACATCCGTTGACCAAAGGCAATTCATATGATACAATGACATAATTTGAGAAATAAAATTGCAATCTTAAAAAACAAAAACTAAATTGGACACAAAGAATTTCGTCGGATAATCCCTTCCATACACGTGGAGTGCAAATGCTGTTCATTCATGTGTGTACAAACAGTTGGAATTTCATTCAGGACTACAGTAATACTCTGCGATGATTTACAGTTGACAGAATATTGAAACTTTTCAGGATCAGGTTTAGGAATTTTGATGATGGGAGAGAATGCATACACCACAAAAAATGGGTCATGGTCGGCCTGCTAGGGAACCACCGTACATGTATAGATGTAAAAACAAAAAAGGCATTTGGTTTTCTAATTTTTGCGAGGTATGCAGGAAACAAGACTTTTTTTATCAAGCACTTTATAGCAAAGGTTAAGGATGGAAATTGCGAGAGGTTACATGTGAAAAAGTTAGAAAACACAACAACAAATCTTATAAACTTATTGATCATGTCATCAATAAAGGAGGTAATAGACAAAGCACCCAATTAAACATTTCATTTTATTTCACGCTGTCGCCAACGGCGTGTTCGTAATTAACAGGTATCCTATTTTCAATTATGGGTCCATAGGTGGACATAATTATTCTCGCTAATTAACAAAACTAAACGCTTATTAAGCAAACTAAACTAATTGGGCAATTATCAAAACTGTTAGAAGTAAACCAATTGGGGGTTTTTGCAATTATATACCTAAATAATGATGTTTTTTTAGTAATTAACACAATTTTAGAATTATCTTTTTTAAGAATGAGATGGTTTAAGTTAAGCTCCGCCCCTTTCTGACACGCCTTCATACCCACCGCGGAACCACCGCGATTCCACTGCGATAGTATCACTTGACTCGCGATAATTTCACCTGTTCCCCACCGCGACCATACATATTTTTGATAGCGGGAACGCGGTGGATCTACTGGAACGGGTGGAAATCAACGGTGGTCATTAAATTTAATCCTCCCCACTCAACTTCATGCCCCACCGGCTTCGGTGGGTCTGTGAAAAACCACCGGAGCTGTACTGTATCTTTGCAAAACATAATGTTTTTTTAACTTTTTTAAAATAACAGCTTGTTTTTATTGGTTTGTTCAAAGTTATTAGGTTTTAAATTCTTAATAAAGTGGGTATGATAGAATTCAAGTAACAGCTGAATAAAGACACTTCCCATGTTCTGTCAATTTTAAGGTAACATATATTATGATATAAAACATCTGATATGGGTCTATATTTGTCCAAAATGTCATAAATAATAAAACTTTAGCCTGAAATGCTAAGCTACGTTGAATTAAGATTGCTGTAATATTTATTTAAATTGATTGATTAATTTAAGGTTTAATATCCCAGTAAAAATATTTCAGTCATATCAGGGCTCCTCACAGAGGAAGCGAAAAGGAACAGTAGAATATGATAGAATAAATGCCCCCACCAAAAACTAGGTATGTCTCATGTGAAACAAATCCCATCCTGCCAACATGCCAAATATGATGGGCCATCTCTCTGAAAGCTGTGACAGAGACAGCACCATCTTTACTCCTAAAACTGTAAAAATAGGTGTCTTTAAATGATACAATTATACTGCAAGTCATTTGCCTTCAATTAAAAACTACATGAAAGAATAATATCACTTTAGAATTCCTATATTTTAAGGTAACGTAGTAAACTTTGATATTGCAGGGTATCTGCTGAAACACTAACATATGTTTTTGTGGATTATATAAAGAGTTTGTTGAAGACCATAATGGACAAAGCCTCGGAGGTCTTTTGGCAGCCATTGGTCTAATGATATCACTGTACTATATATATTTGAAATTAAGCAACATATATGTTGGAGGTTAGGTATGTTCATATTTCTTAAATGTGGAATTCCTGGATCCTCTTGGTATTACTGATTACCAATGTAGCAGGTCTGCCTAAAATTCCTAGTCGAAGGACTTATGGATATGTTATCTTAAGCCCCAGTTACACATTCATAATTTTGGCCACGGTAGTTGATTCAAGTTGTGATGCATCGGCATGAGTCGTAGCAGCACCATAGAGACATCAGCGCCAGTCCTAGTAGTACCGTGGTGATTCGTGAAGAATCCTGGTAATTAGGGAACCTCTACGACAAGGCTACGACTAGTTTAAACCGTTTAAACTTGTCAGGGTGAATTGTGTTAGATTGTGGGCGTGGCCTAAATCATAGTTCTACCGTAGCGGGATCAGGATCATTCCTAGTGGTACCGTGGTAGTATTCGTGGTCATTCCTGGGCGTTCGTAGCGAATCGGGTTATCACTGACACAAGATTCTGGTATAAAAATAGAGCAATGATACATTGCTGAAAATCATTTTCAAAAGACAATTTTAGTGAAGCGGATCATAGATTATGTCCAGAGATTTCAAATTGCTAATTTGCAGCTTGAACTGGACGTCATCTGATACACTGGACAGGGCACTGGACTTGGGACAGGACTGAGCCTAGCCCGTAGGTTCGGTGACTATTTTGATATTGCCACAGCGTTTCTTTTTGATAGCATGACTGACTTCATCAAAGGTTGAAGAGATAATGATATTTGGTGTAATAATTTGGCAAACTGTCGCCCCAGGGGGTTTACTCTAATATTTTCATACAGGCTCGGGTCATTTTTTGGGGTTCAAAATTTTCAATATTTTTTGGGGTTTTCAGAAAAATGAATATTTTTGGGTATTAGGATTTTGTGGAATATTTTTGGGTATTAAGATTTTGTGGATACTTTTTGGGGTCATCACAATATTGGACTATATTTAGGGGACATTTCTATGCATTTTAGGATCTTTTATAACACGGGTGGTAAACCTAGGAACTACCACGAAATTGTGTTAACGTAATTTTGTTCCCAAGCCACATCCGGGACACGTCGTGATAGTTTCCAGGCCGAAAATTGGATAAAGAAACGTTGGTGTCACTTTCATTTTTGTTTTATTTTACATCTAAGAACGAACGATTGTGAAATCCGACAATGTGGTTCCGTGTAAATATGTTTCAGCGTCCCCTCTAGACCAAAATTTTGTTTGAAAAGTTATTTTCTTTCTTTAGATTCGTGTTTCCCCACTGAGCATCAAACCAACTTTCCCCAAAGTTCAAAGGATTTTAGCCCATATCTGTCAAATCTAATCGAATTTGATATTGTTTGACGATGGAAATGATAAAAAGACCCTGAATAAACATTCCTACACAGAAAAAAGATCTGAGCATTTACTCGTAAACAATTCATGCCCCGTTCGTCCTGTGTGGTAGTTTCCAGCTCATCGTGGTAGTTAAAATGCTATTGCAAGGCATAGGTCCAAACTAATCCTTTTGCATACAGTGACCAAACTAATCCTTTTGCATACAGTTGTAGTTTTACATTTCACACATCATATAAAAACGGCATGATTGGTCACGGGGTGGGGTGGGGGGTAAGCTGTCAAAATGCTCAAAAACACTTTAGTATAAAAATGTATTAGAAACTTATTTTGTACAAACCTGTAGGTAAATATCAATTTGCAATGGCATGTATCAGGGCTTTAGTTATGAGTGCTTATAAAGTAATTAATTGTCTCATTTCACAACCAAAACATGTGTTGTGGGTACTCAAATGAACCGTCTCAATGAGACGGTTCTTTTAAGCACCAAATTATAGGTTAAATCTAATGTGTTAGAAAATATTAACGATTTTACGCTCAAAAATGTGTTTATCTAGACTATGATATATACAGTATGCAGATATGATACACCTCAGTGTACTGGTTGACCTTGAAACATTACAGGTAATAGTCAAAAGTGATTGACAGCACACTTCTTTTGATGAAACAATGAAATCTTCTCAACCCAAATTTTATGCAAACGCATCACTTTTGTCTCGAGTTATATGCCGCAAACATAATATTTACATGTATTTAGGTGAATACTAGACGAAACTCTGACTTTCTGTGAAATAGAATTTGGTCACAAAAAATACCCCCACCCCCTAAACCCTAGAGTTCTGGCATGAGTATGCAATATTTTCAAAATATTTTTGTTTTGCTAGGTGCACTAAATGTAAAGGTTTGATTTAAGCTCAAAACTATAGTTGTCAGTTATGCATTATCCTAGCCTCAGGCTGTCAAAATTTGGGCAGATTGAATAGGAAACTGTCCGAGGTCCTTGGCTAGTCAGGTTGCATTGTTCGCGTATCCACCCATCTGTGAAACTGTCCACACCAAAATTATAAACCTGTAGACTTATTGTTGCCGTATCGTGGAAAATAAGCATTTCGAATTATTGAAGGTGAATCTGATTAGCCCAGATACCTTGTTTGAACTTATGTACATAGATGTATCTTATACACGTGTGGGTATCTTAAACTATTCAACCAAAACATCAATCTTCGACAATGAAATCTACAATCACACAAGTTTTATTCTTTCATAAAAGATATGTGTACCCTTCAGGCAGGGTTTGTCAATACAGTAACGGTTTTGTCAAACCCGTAACAATATTTGAAATAAATGCAATCTACCATATATTCCAAAATTCTTTCTGTGCACACGTGTCAAGAGTATTAACATTGCAATCTGGTCAACAGTGCTCTACACCAAATCTTAAACAGAAGAATTATGCTAGCATTTATTCTTTAAAGGTCAATACCGTTACATTTTTGTCAAGTACCGTAACAGTGATATTTTTGGGAAAAAGTATATCAGACAGAGACAACATGTAGATTTTAAGTACCAGATCAATTCCTTTGGTTGATTACAATCATACGAAAGCATTGTAATTTTTTAGAAATGTGGTTTTTAAACAAAATACTGAGAAAATAGTATACAAAATCACTTAAAAGAAAAAAAAATGCATTTTACGTTTGCTCTTTGTCATAAATAATCATTTTGTTCAAATTTTACCTTTGACACAATTAAACACATGATTTATTGAACTTATCCAATGCAACAAAATAAATATCCATGACGAGATTTGAAGAAAAACAGGAATTAATTGACATTTTATCTGGTCATGTGATCTTTGGAACTTAATTATAAGGATCTGATTGGCTGTTAAGGTTTCTTTTCCTTTTTCATAGTATTTTCATAAACAACTTGTTACTTTCATGAAAAAAATAATAATTTTATTTAATTCGTATTTTTCCTTCTACTTCTTTCAAAATTTGACGAATTTTGACATTGACTCATGTAGGTTTGAAAGTGCTCCATGCTGCTTGTATTATTTTGTATACATGTAAATCATCTTTGTACTTTATACTTGTATTCTTTTTTGGCAGTAGTTTTATAGAGGGCCTCATGGAAGATTAGCTTTTTTTTGTTGCTAAATGTGTTACCCTCTGAAAATAAAGACTATTATTATTATTATTATTATTATTATTATTATTTCCCTGTGATCCATTTATTGAACCCTTAGCATGCTGAATTTTAATGTGTGTGTGTGTGGGGGGGGGGGGGGGGGGGGGGGGGGGGTGGGGGGCAGTGGGGCTATTTTTATGTTGTTGTTTTAATGCTATTTTTTCCAATTCAGAGCTAAACACCAAATCATTTTCTTCCCAAACAAACAGAATTTGGAAGAATATTTTCATTGACAATATTTTAGCGAGAATATTATCATATAGCATACTGTACCAGTAGACGCATACAACTGCAGCAAAAATTAGAGATGAGTGTGTTATTTTGAGTTGATTTTGTTTGTCTGCATTGATGTTTTGCGTAGCTGCCAAAATTTTTGCAGCCATGATGCGAAGTTTCCTGTCCACCTAGATTGAACCAGTACATTGCAGAGAATAAAGTGTCTTGCTCAGGACATTTCGAAGTGCTTTCATTGAACCTTCTAAAAATAGCGATTCTTTAATCACAGGTCTAACACACTAACACTGAGCAACTGTGGGCCTTGATTATTTGAGTTGATACTTTACATCCCAGTCATGCGCGGATCCAGAAACTTTTGTCAGAGGGGTCCAATTTTTTTCTTTTTTAAGTTGATGAGAGGAGAGATGATCAAAATACCACTAAAAGTGGGCCATCATTGGCCAGCCAGCGAAAGGCCATTTAAATGGCGTTTTGCGCCCCGATGATGGCCTAACATTGAATTCTGGCCTAGTAGCTTTGTGATTTTTCAGGGGATCCGGACCAGTATTGCTAAGCAAACCTATTTTTTTGTGATCTATCAATAGGACCACCTGTCCCCCCCTCTGGATCCGTCCATGCCAGTCAAGAAATTTTCAATTATGTGGGGACGTTTCCTGGGTTGAACCAGTACTAAATAGAGTATAACATGTCTTGCACAAGGAAACAATATGGTGCCTCCAGAGAGACTCAAACCAACGGCCCCTTTATCTCAAGTCAAGCTCTCTATAAATGGTGACTCTACAGGAATTATACAGCTATTTGATCACTGTATCACCATGTGGTATGCGATGCTAACGGAGACAGGAACCAGTTGTGGGCGTGGCTAGACAGAGACCCAAAAGCAGATTAATAACTACAGTTTTTAAAGGCGTCTTTCATTCCAGCCTGTTTGTTGGGTTAGTTCAATAATGTGTAATCACTAAACCTATATAACATGTATGCCCTTTATATCCGTATATCATGTATAAAACATTTTCGACCTCCGTACCAGTGTATGCAGCTTTGCGTTTTAGAGGGTTACTTGAGATATGACTGTATAGTAAATACAATACCAAAGGGAATTACAGTTAAAAGCACGCTACATGCAATCAGATCTTCATTACCCTGTGCAACCTGACTCTTGATACATGTAACAGCAACAGCCGTTCTAACATAGACCAGTCTGCCTCGCTGATCTTGACTAAAATCCACATAGGTTCTAGAAGGCCCTGACCAGTGAGCCAAGGTGTCTGTAAACAAGAAAGACTAAGATTTCTGCGAACATTTACCAGGCATACTAACCGTATAAAGCTGGTCGCTTTTGTCGTCTGCAGCTCAGTTGTTTTGCACGATTAAAGCGTCCCTATGCTGTTTTACCCAATTTACTGTAGACCAGTCTTAATTGACAGTGAATGGCAGTGTCCAACGTCCATTACCTGGTCGCACTATAATCTACTCATTATCTTCTATCTGCTGACTAAGTTTGAAGCTCCTAGCAGTTATACTTTTTGAGATATCTTGATTACGACCCTTTAAAAGGGGCATAACTCCACAAAGGGAGATAATTTGGACTGAAAAAAATACGGGTTAACTATTTTTTGATATGCTACTTAATTTTTGTAACAGGCGCACAGACGGACGGACGAATGGACAGACCCAAAGCAATATGCCCCTTCAACTTGTTCAAAGTTGTGTGCATAAAAAAGCTTTCTGATCAGGATCCTAACTGTTTGTTGTGATTTAATGAGACTGGACTGGAGGACATTATCTTTTGTCTGCTTGTGTCGTCTGCAGACAACATTTGCAAATAGTTTGGATCCACATCAGGCCTAACAAAATTTCTGACCTGATCTGGATCCAAACTAATCGAGGCTCAGATGATATTCCTGATGATTGTTTTAATTGCTAACTTTGAAAAAAAATCAGCAGATGACCAAAAAATGTCCCCACTTGCAAATAGTTGTTTTGTTCAGCAGGACGAAGGTTAAACTGTACTTTGCAATAGCTAATGCCTTGAGGCTTAGATTTAATCCTGTACAATGCAAGTGCTTTCAGAGATGCATGATTTTTTATGAGAAGATTTTTAAACTGCTTGCTGACCTTTGAGTTTTGAAAGAAAATATGTCATGAAAGGATATGTGAAATAAGGTAAATAAATAATATTGAGCCAGTGCATGAGATTTCCAACAAAGTGCTAAGTGCGACCAGCAAAGCCTCAGATCAGCCTGCGCATACGTGCAGTCTGATCAGAGCCTTTGCTAGTAGCTTGAGTATTCTATGATTGTTAAGCTACTAGCTGAACACCATTTGGAGCTTCTAAACTTAAAAGGAGGCTGCAGAGGCTCGTCCGAGTCTACACATGTCAAAATGTTAATTTGTTGAAAATCTCATGCTGCGGCTGAATTATATTTGACAATGTTTTTGGTAGTTATATGTTGGAGGTAACATCATTCTTTATAGGTATGTTCATATTTCTTTAATGTGGAATCACAGGTTTAGATAAACAAAAATGTTTAGCGTAAAAATGTAAATATTTTCTTACCCATCAGTTTTAACATATGTTTTGGGATTCGGGAACCTCCACGACAAGGCTATGACATGTTTAAACCGTTTAAACTTGTCAGGGTGAATTGTGTTAGATTGTGGGCGTGGCCTAAATCATAGCTCTACCGTAGCGGGATCAGGATCATTCCTAGTGGTACCGTGGTAGTATTCGTGGTCATTCCTGGGCGTTCGTAGCGAATCGGGTTATCACTGACACAAGATTCTGGTATAAAAATAGAGCAATGATACATTGCTGAAAATCATTTTCAAAAGACAATTTTAGTGAAGCGGATCATAGATTATGTCCAGAGATTTCAAATTGCTAATTTGCAGCTTGAACTGGACGTCATCTGATACACTGGACAGGGCACTGGACTTGGGACAGGACTGAGCCTAGCCCGTAGGTTCGGTGACTATTTTGATATTGCCACAGCGTTTCTTTTTGATAGCATGACTGACTTCATCAAAGGTTGAAGAGATAATGATATTTGGTGTAATAATTTGGCAAACTGTCGCCCCAGGGGGTTTACTCTAATATTTTCATACAGGCTCGGGTCATTTTTTGGGGTTCAAAATTTTCAATATTTTTTGGGGTTTTCAGAAAAATGAATATTTTTGGGTATTAAGATTTTGTGGAATATTTTTGGGTATTAAGATTTTGTGGATACTTTTTGGGGTCATCACAATATTGGACTATATTTAGGGGACATTTCTATGCATTTTAGGATCTTTTATAAAGTCAAGGTACAGAATAGGGAATAATTTTAGTTGCTAAAATTTCAAATTTTTTTTTGGGTGCTTGAAACTCCTGATATTTTTTTGGGTGAACGGTAGATGGTGGGCCTGAGCCTACGTATGAAGAAAAAATGAGAGTATGAGAGTACCCCCCTCCCCCCCCCAGGACTGTCGCATGACAATCACTAAATACCGGGCCGCGTAGCGCAGTCGGTAACGTGTCTGGCTACAGATGCGTGTCTAACTGCAGATCCAGGGGTCGCGAGTTCGATCCCGGCCCGGTACCATACTTTTGTGGAGAGTGATCATGAAATAATTTCTACGATCATTCTCCTCCCTTCCGCTGATTTATTCAAGAAGGGTTGTTGTCAGTTACAAGGGAAAGTATATGCACAAACTACTGGTTAACCGCTTGCTCAAGCCTGCCCAGGAAAAAGTGTGGTTAAGTGAACTGACCGTCCCGCAATGACCATAGCTGTTGACATGGGACGTAAAGCAACAAAAACAAAACAAAAAACAATCATTTAATTGTGCACGTTCATGGGAGGTCGTGACGCTACCCTAGCGCTACCGGCTTGAATCATACTAGCACTGTTTCGAATCGTGGAGGCATCCTGAGCATTCGTAGCTCCACCGAAGTGAAACTAAGGTACATTGCATATTTGACCATGGAATGAAAGGCCTATGTTTTAGCTTTATTTCAGTACAAATTTTAGTACTCTACGACTAAAAGCAGCTGAGATATTATTGATCTTGTACGTATACCCCCATTCGTGAAACACATTTTTAATGTTTTCATAAATATTTATGAATATGCAAATTAGATAATTTCCATATGCAACAAGGGGATAATAGGCATATGTCTAAGCTTTAATATGGTATTAAGTTTAGTAGTCTAGGATAAGTAACAGCTGAGATATGAGTAATTTTATAGGCAGACCCCCCTTCTCAAATTTGACATGGGTTGGCATAGAAACCATGCAATTTCACATAGCCCAAACCAAAATTTTTTTGAGGACACCTTCGTTTCCCATCCAGGGGGTCCCAATGAACATTTTGGCACCCATGAAAAATTGTCCTGGGGGGGGTGCAAGGTAACCTAAATTGGATGCCGGGGTACATGCATTTATAATATATTGGCTACCTTTACTCTTATCACAACAGGGTTTGGAACTTGTATTGCATCTACCTGTATACATCTAGTTCATTGTATAGCCAGGGTATTATACATGTGACTGTGTACGGTCACAGATTTATTATGTTATTAAGACAATGGCGGGGGCATTAAATGTTACCCCTGTCGGTCCGTCTGTCCTTCCGTACGTTTGTACGTACTTCACACCCAAGGACGTCCGCTCTCTCAGTCAAATAGTTCTGATCAGAATTTTATGAAACTTGGTCACATTGTTTAGTACCATAATATCTTCTTCCAGTTCGATAATATACAATTATTGACTTCAATGAGGTAGACATAAGGATTTATCTACCCGAAAAAGTGATAATTCACCGAGGCCACTAGGCCAGGTTGAATATTTTTTCTAAGGGTAGATAAAACCTTATGTCTACCGAAACTGTTTTGTTATATGACTTTTCATCTAAAAATGTTCAACCTTCAATCTAAGACATCTAAGGACTTTCTCACAAGTTTTAGCAACTGTTATTAAAATATTATAGTGTAGTATTTTGCATTTTCGAATGTATATTAATTCTCTTAATGAGGAATATTATGGCGACGTCTATTGACAGCCGGCTGTCGATAGCATTTTAGGTCTAGTGCCAGCCGGCTGTCAATAGACTTTTTGGTCTAGTGCCAGCCGGCTGGCACTAGACCTAAATCGCTATTGACAGCCAGCTACTGAAATATAGATAAAAGGGCTAATAACAAGTAAAAAGTTGTAAGATATTTATATTTAAGGGTATTAACAATTTGGATACATGAATATAAGGTAACAATGAAATTGATGATATAATTATGCTTAGTTATTATCAAATAACAGCTAAAAAGATAGCATTTAAGCTACACAAATAATCTTACTTAAAATTTCCCTGCTGGTGACAACTTTTGCTTTCTACTTTTGTACTTTACAAACAGTGTGGACCAAGGTCAGCATGGACCTGATCTGGATCCAAACCATTTGGCACTATGATGGTATTTCTTAAAGAATTATTTTAAGATTGTTCATTTTGAAAAATGCCACACACAAAAAGCTTGCATAATTACCAAGGAGTTAATTTGAGTGCCGGCACCAAACTATCCTGGCAGAAATAGCCTGAGCAAATAAACAATCCTAAACAGTCTGCTCCTAGAGGAGCAGAACAGTCTGGTCAGGACTATCAGATTGCTTTCTTCCATTTTAGAAGTCACACCCTTTTAGAGTTTTTTTCCTCTAAAATATATTGGGGACAAACAATATAACTGCATCCTTTTTAGTATCACTGTGGATCCAGAACAGCCGGTTTCTGATGAAGCCGTCTGATCAGGAACCAAATTTTTAGCTCACCTGAGCCGAAGGCTCATGGGTGAGCTAGTATTATACCAGTCACTCCGGCGTCCGTCCGTCTACATATTCAAACATCGTCTCCTCTGAAACCACTGGGCCAATTAAATTCCAATTTCATGCGGAGACTCCTTAGGACGCGGGAACGAAAGTTTGTTCAAATGGTCCTGGTCACATGACCAAGATGGCCGCCACGCCCATATATGGTAAAACCCCTTTAAAATCTTCTTCTAAAGAACCAGTAGGCCGATGACCTTGGGACTTGGTATGTAGCATTGGGGTTGTGGGGCCTACCAAGTTTGTTCAAATGATGATCCTAGGTTGAGCTTGACCTACTTACGTCAAGGCAGGGATGAGAATCTTCCTCTTTTTAGATGATTTCCTCTTTTTTAACCAAAATTTGCTTAAATAATTTGTTTCAGGTTTGACCCAATATGTTCAAATCTGTTGCATTTTGAAGGGGGTATAGGGGGTTTCCTCTTGCTTCCTAAGGAATTAAACTCTCTTGATATGTTAAACCTAATGAGACAATGGCTATAAATAAGTTTCAACGGTCAAGGTTGACCTTTGACTTTTCAGTCAAGGTCACTCATATTGGAGTCCCATCAGCATATTAAAACATAATTTTCTCAGGAACCACTAAACTCCAGCTGTTAAGTTTTTAGAACTAATTTTTTGCATTAACTGGTTTTATATAAGTACCAAATGTCAAGCTGACCTGTGACTTTTTATCCATTGCCACTCATTTGGACTGCCACATACCTATTTATAGCCCCGCTTTGAAAATGTGGGGGGGCTATATTGGTTTTGGGTTGTCTGTCATAAGTGTCTGTCCGTCCATTTGTCCGTCTGTCATAATTTTGTTTCCCCTCAATATCTTGAGAGCTCTTTTAAAGAATTTATCAAAATTTTGTATGCGCATTGATATTGACATCTATTTGGGATTGTTACATGTCATTTTTCCCAAATTTGTACCAGAGTTATGGCCCTTGATTTATGCCAAAGTTTTGTTTCTGCTCAGTATCTTGAGAACAAATTGACAGAATTTCACGAAATTTTATATATGCATTTATATTGACAAGATCTAGCTTGGAATTTTTTACACCTTATTTTTCGCTCTTTTGTACCAGAGTTATGACCCTTGATTTATGCCAAAATTTCGTTTCCACTCAATATCTTGAGAGCTAATGGACAGAATTTCACCAAATTTTATATATACATTAATATTGACAAGATCTACGTTGGGATTGTCACACGACATTTTTTGCACATTTGTTTCAGATTTATGGCCCTTGATTTGCACAAAAATTTTGTTTCCGCTCAATATCTTGTGAACAAATCGACAGAATTTCACCAAATTTAATATATATGTATTCATATTGACAAGAGCTAGCTTGGGATTATTACGCCTTATTTTTTCTCATTTGTACCAGAGTTATGGCCCTTGATTTATGCCACAATGTTCGTTTCCGCTCAATATCTTGAGAACTTATTGACAGAATTTCACCAAATCTTATATATGCATTCATATTGACAAGATCTTTATGCATTCTATTATGCCTGCATTTCGTTTCCGCTCAATATCTTGAGAACTTATTGACAGAATTTCACCAAATTTAATATATGCATAATTGTTTTGCTTATTTGTAATAGAGTCAAGGCCCTTGTTGATGTCAGAATTTTATTTCTGCTCAATGTCTTTAGATTTTCCTGCTAAATATCTTTAGAATTTGGCTTTTACTGCATGAAAAGTGCTGCAGCAGTGCTAAAGTCAGATTCTCTGACAATTCTAGTTAAACATTGGTTTCTCAGAAATCACTGGGCTGTTTGATGGAGTATTCATTAGACTGTTTTAGGTCACTTGACCAAAATATGTTTTTTTATAAGCCATAGTTGACCTTGACCTATTTAACATTATTAAAGAGATCCGATGAGCGCCACCTTATGCTGCATTTCATCTGGGTCTTCACTGTTTGAGCCTGTATACAGAATGAAAAGGAAAATGGAGAGAAGCTGGATCCTTTGTGGAAACACTGTGGATCCAGAGTAGCTGGCTTCCGTTGAAGCTGTCTGATCAGGATCCACATTGTTTTCAACTAGAATTGATTTGAAAACACATGCTTATAACTACAGTGCTGCATGTTAACCCTTTTCATTCTTAACATGTATATTTATACATTATGTATTAAAATGTCTATTGTCCAGTTTATATCTTTATATTAAGTGGGATTGACAGTAAAAAAAATTCTGTAAAATGATGAATTTCAGTTCCTTAAGATTGTTTTTTATTTTACCAAACAGTGCTAACCCTGATGAAATGCCACCTTAATTATGCTGTATTTCATGCGAATCTTTACTATTTGAACCTGTGTCCAGATTGAAAAGGGTTAACTGGATGATATGGGGAGAAGTGTGGAACATAGTAATATTAAGCCAAGGTTTAGCCAGAAAGTAGTATCAACAAGTAGTTTTGTATTTAACTCTTTACCACCTAGGGTCAACTTTTGTTGTCTGCTGATAACCTTTGCAAACAGTTTGGACCCAGATCAGGCTAGTCAAAATGTTGGACCTGATGTGGATCCAAACTGTTTGACACCTGGATGGTATTGAAAAATCCAACATCCAAAGAGTAAAATATGGCACAATAATATAGCGTGAAGGAATTAATTGCAATATACACAAGTATTGAACTAAAAAATGGCTGTTTTTTAGCTATAGCATTTTTCCATATTTTTCTTTTGCTGTTGAAAATGTATTATTTTACTTGCAAAAATATAAAAGATAATTGAATTTTAATATAAATAATACTAAAATGATAAAGTAGGATAATTTTTAGCTGGCTGTCAATAGCGTTTTAGGTCTAGTACCAGCCGGCTGGCACTAGACCAAAAAGTCTATTGCCAGCCGGCTGGCACTAGACCTAAAACGCTATTGACAGCCGGCTGTCAATAGACACTTCCGAATATTATACAATTATTGACTTCAATGAGGTAGACATAAGGATTTATCTACCCTAAAAAGTGATAATTCACCGAGGCTGCTACCAAAATTGAAGTCAAAAACTGTTTTGTTATATGACTTCATTTAAGAATGAAAATTTTGTTACTTTTACTTTTGTTGTTAAAGACATGTTCAACCTTCTATTTAAGACATCTAAGGACTCTCTCACAAGTTTTAGCAACTTTTATTAAAATATTATAATTTAGTATTTTGTATTTTCAAATGTATATTAATTCTCTTAATGGGGAATATAAAATATTATCATAAAAATGTTTTTAAAGTTTGTTTATTCAAACAAAGATAAATAAGCAAACAAAACAAACCAAAACTGTTGTAAAAATTCATGAAAGACTTTAATTTACCTGTTGGGAGGTGAAACAGCAAATAATGTCAATTTCATGCTGCACATGCTAGTTTCACACTCATCATGCTAATTTTAGCTCTCTAGAGGGTAATATTGCAGAAGTGTCAAAAATATTAACTTCTGGAAACTAGTTCAAGCTTGTTTTCAAGCAATATTAACTTGTGGACTGGTTTCAACCAGTTTCCAGGTAGACATAGAGATTTGTGAAGACTAATTGGGCCAATCAGGAGACAGGATTCTCTCCAGTCATTTAACAATGGTCCATATAGCACCATGCCTTCATGAGTTATGGCCCTTTGTCTATGAAAATGCGCCATTTGAAACGATGTCCACTCTAAGTCAAATACTTTTGATCAGAATTTGATGAAACTTGGTCAAATTGTTTAGTACCATTATGTCTTCTTCAAGATTGATTATTGTCTATACTGCACGATGCTTTCAAGAGCTATGGCTCTTTGTTTATGAACATTCATCATTTCAAACAATTTCTGCTCTCTAAGATGAATAGTTTTGATTAGAATTTTATGAAACGTGGTCACATTGTTTAATATTATAATGTCTTCTTCAAGCTTGATAATGGTCCATATCGCAATATGCTTTGAGGAGTTATTGCCCTCAGTTTGTGAAATTCATCTTTTGAAACGACATCTGCTCTCTAAGATGAATAATTTCGATAAGAATTCAATGAAACATTGTCACATTGTTTAGTACCATAATGTCTTCTTCAAGTTCCAGAATGGCCCATATTGCATAATGCCTTCAGGAGTTATTGTCCTTTGTTTATGACAATTCCAGTGACATGCTTACACACACAATCACAGCCTCAAAGGCTGAATGGAAAACTTGTTCAGTGTATACATGTATCACAACATTTGTAACCCCATTTTGAAAACAGTTTCTGTGCAAGGCATTCATATACTTTTCTCTTTCCTTTTTTTCAGATGAATGATGTGTGGAATCTTTCAGGCTAGCTAAAAGAAATTTCAGCTTTAAACAAGAGATTTGCAGCACATTAAATAGAGGTAACTCTTTGCATGCTGGGTAATTTTGCCTAATTTTTTGTCATCTGCAGATTTTTTCAAAATCAGCTTTTCAAAAATTTCTTTCAGGAATTCATACCATCAGATTGTGAGCTTGTGTCCAGGTCAGGCCAGACACTTTTTCTGGCTTTTCTTGGCCCAAGCTGTTTCCAAAAGTTATCAGCAGAAACTTGTGGGTTAAGAATTAATTCTAGGAGATGCATTTACAAGAAAATACATTATTTGACCTTTACCACATGAAATATTGGCCAGTACCCCCTACATCATGTGACCTAACTAGGTACAAAGTTTGAAGGTGCTTGGTCTAAAGGTTTTGGAGGAGATACATTTGCAAGAAATGTGACGGATGGATGCACAGATGGATGGATGGACATGCAGACAGACAATGGAGGGACTTTGGTACAAAATTAATATATCCTTTTTTTCTAAAGAAAAAAGCGGGTGTTATAAAGAACTGTCTCATTGAGATATGTACTTTTGAGTATTCAGAAAGTATGTTTTGGTTGAGAATAAGAAAATTAATTCTTGCACTCCTGCCATGACAATAGCAGAGGCATTAAGTCTTACCTCTATCCAACCATCTGTTTGTGTGTACGTCTTTCTCTGTTAGTCTGTCCATACATCTGTCAGTATGTCCCTACGTCAGCTATCAAAGTTGAAAAGTTTGGATCAGAATTTTACATACATGCCATAATCTCACGTGGTCAATCTGTGAGATTTGAGAAAAATTAAAGTGAGATTTGAGAAAAATATGTGAGATTTTTTCTCTACCCTATACATTGTAGGAAGTATTTTTGAAATTAAAAACAGGCTATTATTTCATATTTTTTAGTTCCAAAAACACCAGGTTTTAGTGATTGACAAAACGTATGTCAGGAATTGGTTATGTTGAACTATATCAAGTGGCCAGCATAGTATTTATGAACACAACATATGCCAGGAATAGGTTTTATTGACAAAAGCGTATGCCAGGATCAGGTTATGCTGATATCAAGTGTCAGCATTGTGATTATGAACAAAACATATGCCAGGAATAGGTTTTGTTGACAAAAGGTATGTCAAAAATAGGTAAAGCCAAAAAGGTTGATTTGTTCTGTCAATCAGTAAAATCTGATGTTTTCCCAACAAAAAACCAATTTCCGAAATGAAATAATAGATTATTTGACATGATGATTTAAAGCTTATTTATTTGAAAGGCATAAATGCTGCAAGGTTCTTTAAATTATTTAATAAATGAGGACCTGAAAATTTTTATCATTCAGGCTGTAAGTAAGTAAAGTCTTTATTTAAAGAGGATGACAATTAACATTTAGTTGAACAACTAATCTTCCATGAGGCCCTCAAAATAAATGATCTGTAATAAAAGTTTACACAAACTATCAAATTTGAAATTGTCAAACCCTGTTACTACTGAGCAAATCAATCCCAGAGCTTAACGCTAATTTTTGGCTAGACAATGAACTGAATGCACAAAAGTGGATCCTGCATGGTCAGCTGATCAGTTTCCTTACTATTTCAAAGACGGGAATATATCTAGGTTCAGCAGGACAAGGGTAAATTTGATATCCTTTATTAATACCATTAGAGAGTCAAACAGTTAGGATCAAGATCTGGCTCAACATTTTGTCAGTCCTGATCTGGTTCTAAAACTGTTTGCAACAGTTATCGACAGACATCAATTGCAGGCAAAGGGTTAGCTGCATCTATAATGACAGTCACAAAATGCTGAATAAGCTGCACCCAATAAATGACCAAACTAACCATACTTTAGAATGAATATGTGAACTAACTTCTTGCAATTATCTGCTATATACCCAACAAAAATAGAAACACACCACTATGATTTTCCCCATTAAGTTCTCCTTTTAATACAAAAATGTTAATTGTCATGAAATATTCATTTCTGATAAAATCTGGCTAAAACTGGAGTTTGGGGTAGATGAGTATCTGTACCTTCCATGTCTTGGGATCAAAACACAGCAAGGCATATGGTAAAAAAGTTTTTGAAGTGTTTATTCAATGCTACTGTCTACATGGAATTCCAACTATGTTTTTCATTTGCTTAGTATGAAAAAGATAGGTTGTCATTATGTGAGACAACCAAATGTGGTTATTGATTTTTTTTCTATTCCAAAATCCATTTACATCAGTTGGGCCGCTTAAGTTGATTAAAACACTGTTGAAATCTTTACATGTTTTGTAAGGTTTATCTCCAGTATGGAATTGTTATCAAAATATAGTCACAAGGAAGGGGCTACCTAGTCTTCAATAATTGCGTATGATGAATTTAAAGATAAAATTTGCAAAGAATAAGTGTCTGAGTACATTTTGATCTACTGAGACTAGTCCCATTGCTTGAACTTATCCAGCATAAGAGCATTATAAAAAATGCTCATTTTCTGTAACTTTACAATTTGAACCCCACTTGGTTCATGAGCAATTTTCTGCAACACATTTTGACGCCTGATTACAAAAGATGTGTAACACAGCATTACCTTTGCACTGATATAAACTAAACTGGCCTATCCCTTTTGATCTTCCTGAGAGTTGAACAGTTCTATGCGGTGCGTTTCTTTTTTGTCGAGTATATATTCTAATTTTAAATCTTTAAAAAAATTTTTATGTTTGTTAAGCCTTTATCGAAACAATGCAAAGGTTTTAGTAAAGACCGGTAAGAATGGCAAGTGTAGCAGAAATAGTTCAGAAATGAATATGATGGTACTAGAGTTGCAACAGTATAATATTAATTTTAAGCATGTCAATTTATACAAACAAGGCAACAAATGCTGAACCTTTACCATGCTTTACTACACTCTTCCCCACTTTAAATGTAACCAACTTGCAGGGTTCCACTTAATAGAATTAAATGCATTATTAAATGAAGAGAAGAAAATAGTATACAACCTGATCAGTTTGCTTCAGGATCCAGCTGACTCGGTTTTATACTGATTTCAAAATAGGATATATCCAATTTCAGCATGGTATGGGTTAAAAGATTTACTTTTTATATTATTTACGTACAGGTCATCATATGTTTTGTAAACTATCTCAGCAGTAAATTGGACAAAAATGTATTTGCCACTACTTGCGCAGTCGGTAACGTGTCTGACAACAGATGCGAGTCTGACTGCAGATTCAAGGGTCGCGAGTTCAATCCCGGCCCAGTCCCATACTTTCGTGGAGATTGATCATGAATTATATGTCTACGGCCATTCTCCTTCCTTCCGCTGAATCATCCAAGAAGGGTTGTTGTCAGTTACAAGCGAAAGTATGTGCACGAAGTACTGGTTAACTGCTTGTTCAAGCTTGCCCAGGAAAAAGTGTGGCTAGGTGAACTGACCGTCCTGCCATGACTTGGGACGTAAAGCAACATAACAAACAAAAAGACAAAAATGTATCAAGTGATAATTTTATGGAGAAGAAATTAAGGATACTGCCTACTTATGACTATTTCTTATGAGTGTTAATCCATATCGGCTAGCTGATCAGGATCCACACTGTAACATTGGAAAGTTAAAGAATAAACATAGCTTAAACAGTAAATGGATAGAGGAAAAATGAACATATAATTATACAATATAAAATATATACAAACATGACTTAAAAATAACAGTTAGAATTTAAAAGATTCTGGTTGAGTGATCATTTTCTTATAATACAAGAGCCAGTTTAAACATCTTTTATGGAATGTTTCTCGAGTTTCGGCACTTTTAACTACTTCAGGCAAGCTGTCCCCAATCAAGCATCCAGAATAAATATCTTATGCTCTACTTAGAGCATTCAGTTTTGGTTGTAGCATTCATATCTTTAAAATCAAAATAAATAATCATTAATTTACAAAATAAAATGCTTGGTGTAAACAGGGTTCGCACAGGCTTGAAAAGTACTTGAATTTAGAGGGCTTTCTCAAAAAGTCCTTGAAAATTAAATATGCCTTGAAAAGGACTGGAACATCATTCAAAGGCCTTGAAAAGTCCTTGAATTTTTCTATTTTCTGTAGGAATTAACACTGTTGATAGAGATCTAAATCAGAATAAAACTGTTGTGCCTTTATTAAATGCTGCACCAAATAAAGGCACAACATTTTTTTACTAATTGATAGTACTAATTTCTCCATTATCTCAGTCTAGCATTTCTGAAGTAGAATTTTAACTCTAAAATCAGGATTTTTTGTAAACTTTTAGACCTTGAAAACTGTAGGATAATCTTAAGAAGTCCTTGAAAGTTCTTGAATTTTACTCAAACTTGCCTGTATGAACTCTGTGTAAAGGACAAGCAATGTTCAAAGTTCTCACTAGGACTTTGAAACAAGAGTTTTAGAATCCATTCATGGAAAAAGATGGAGTCAGAATTGAAAAGTTGGAGTTTCACCTGGATAACTTGGAGTTATTAGTTGTAGCCGAGATATGAAAAGTTTAATTACAGACATTTTCTTTTATTTTCTATAATATATGGCAATTTCTATTATATGGTTTTTAAATTGAGTACTTTTGATCAGAATTGTATAAAACTTATTAACAATTTTATGTACCAAAATATCTTTTGTAAGTTCAAACAAAATCTGTAATGCAATATTCCTTTATGAGTTGTTACCCTTTGATCATTAAATTTTACCATTATTTGTTATGTTTATATCTCTTTATCAAGTAATTTCAAATGACACTTTATAAAACTTAGACACAGTTCTTAAAATCAAATATTTCTTGCTCAAGTTCAAAGATGATCCATATTGTCTTTTGACTTCAAGAGTTATTATTCTTTGTTAATAAGAATATGTCTTTTTGACTTTTGTTTGTGAGAATATGAAAATTTTGCAACAACATGGGTATCTGTGTCCTCTGGACACATTTCTAGTCAATATGTTTGTTTGATTTGATTCTTAATGCCAGAGTCATCAATTTTTCAGTTATGTCAGGATGGGTCTTCCTGGGTTGAACCATTATTAATCAGGGATTAGTGTGTCTTGCACAAGGACACAATGCAGTGCTAAGGGTGAGGCTCAAACCCACAACCCCTCAATCTCAAGTCAAGCACTCTACCACTGAGCCACTGTGCTCCCTAATCAAATATGTAATTTTATCTTGAGACCTGGTCAAAGTTGCATGCTGTATCTGAATTTTCAAGAATCTAGAAAATCTCTTACCTTAATGCCTGTTGGCTAATTTGCATGTGTTTTTGATGTATGCTGATTTTTTTTTCAAAATAAAAGTTTCGGGGAATTCTTTCAAGAATAACATTATTGTTTCAAACAGCTTGTATTCAGATCAAGCCCAACACTCTATGTCAAAACCTTTTGCAAAGATTATCAGGAGACAACAACACAAAAGAAGGGAGCGCAATTGCTCAGAGGTAGAGTGGGGGGAAAGAGGGGAGGGAGAGAGCCCCGGAACCCCCTTAATGAGAGGAGAAGAAGCCGCCCTCTTGTGCTCTCCACCCTCCCGTGCCTTTGGCACTTGATGGTTTCCTCAGCAAGACCACTTTTAAATACGCGTGATGGCCCTGGTGGGGGACATAACTTCTCTGAATTTGCTTGTTGGATTTATATTGTCCATATATGTCAGACCAATGAACAAAGTAAGTTCACTGGTCTTTAATTTTTGTGTTGCCTACAAACCATGGTCCACACATAGGGATCATTACTCGGCCAGTGTTGTCTTTGACATCACAGCGTCACACCGTTTGTTTCCAATTGATAACTTATGAAGGGATGCATCAATTTGATTTCAGTGCGAAAATTTCAAACTTGGCAATTTGATGTAAAACCCGCTTTTTAAGATTGCTTTTCTGACGGATCAAAACACACTTGGCAATTTGATGGAAAACCCGCTTTTTAAGATTGCTTTTCTGACTGATCAAAACACACTTGGCAATTTGATGGAAAACCTGCTTTTTAAGATTGCTTTTCTGACTGATCAAAACACACTTGGCAATTTGATGGAAAACCGACTTTTTAAGATTGCTTTTCTGACTGATCAAAACACACTTGGCAATTTGATGGAAAACCCCCTTTTTAAGATTTATTTCTGACTGATCAAAACACACTTGAGATAAGTCCTTCACATTTCTGGTTGTCACATGTCTAGGCTGCCATTTCGTGCAGTTGGATCTCGTAGGTAGTGGATTTCTGAAGGCATAAACTGTGATAGATTTCTGTTCAAATTTGCAACCTGAAACATTGGACCCCTGTCACATTTAAATGGCTTTCATGTGTTTCCTCGTGACAACTTCCGTAAAACTTTTACTGTTATGCATAACCCAGTATTTGAACATTAAGATACACTTTCATTTGCATTCTTGGTTTGCATAATTTTGTATATAGATGGCAAACAATTCAGCTGTAGCGTTTTCACTTTTGTTTAGTATAGTAAAGTATTATAAAATACAGGTCAAGTTGGAAATTAGAGATAATCAGCAAAATTTTGACCAAGTTATGGCCCTTTTTATGCCCCGGCCATAACAATGGCCGGGGCATTAAGTGTTACCCCTGTCCATCTGTCTGCCTGTACATACGGACGTACATACTTTAGTATGCATGTCCATACGTCTGTCCAACGATATCCGCTCTCTAAGTCGATTACTTTTGATCAGAATTTTATGAAACTTGGTCACATTGTTTAGTACCATGATCTTCTCTTCAAGATCGATAATGGTCCATATCGCACCATGCTTTCAGCAGTTATGGCCCTTTGTTTATGAAAATTCACCATTTGAAATGATGTCCGCTCTCTAAGTCAAATATTTTTATCAGAATTTTATGAAACTTGGTCACATTGTCAAGTACCACGATGTCTTCTTCAAGTTCGATAATGGTTTGTATTGCACCATGCTTTCAGTAATTATGGCCCTTTGTTTATGAAAATTCACCATTTGAAACGATGTCCGCTCTCTTAGTTGAATACTTTTGATCAGAATTTTATGAAACTTGGTCACATTGTTTAGTACCATGATGTCTTCTCCAAGTTAGATAATGGTCCATATCGCACCATGCTTCAAGGAGTTATTGCCCTTAGTTTATGAAAAATTGTTGGTTGAAAGGACATCTGCTCTCTAAGATGAATAGTTTTGATTATAATTCTATGAAACTTGGTCACATTATAAATTACCATAATGTCTTCAAGTTTCAGAATGGCCCATATCGCACCATGCCTTCCCGAGTTATTGTCCTTTGTTAATGACATTTCCCCTTTTATACAAATTTGCCAATAGCGGAGGCATCCGTGTCCCATGGACACATTTCTAGTTTGACTTAAGTTTTTGCAAATGCAAAAGCTATATTGGCTTTTAAGCTCTCCTGAGCCATTGTCTCATAGTGAACTATTGTGATTATTGAATTGTCGCGGCCGTTTTTCTATCATGCGTTGTGCATTGTGCGTTGTCAACAATTGCTTCAAATGACATATCCTCCTAAAATACTAGCTGGATTTGGATACATAACTGGTTGCAAGTCTAGATCACTCAGGCCAAAAATAGATTTTCGAGGTGAGAACTTGATTTTTATGCCCCCGCCATGACAATGGCCGGGGCATTAAGTGTTACCCCTGTCCTTGCGTACGTACGTACGTCTGTCCAAACGACGTCCGCTCTCTAAGTCAAATACTTTTGATCCAAATTTTATAAAACTTGGTCACATTGTTTAGTACCATAATGTCTTATGGTCCATATCCCACCATGCTTTCAGTAGTTATGGCCCTTTGTTTATGAAAATTCACCATTTGAAACGATGTCCGGTCTCTAAGTTGAATACTTTTGATCAGAATTTTCTTGGAACTTGGTCACATTGTTAAGTACCATGATGTCTTCTTCAAGTTCAATAATGGTCCATATCGCACCGTGCTTTAAGGAGTTATTGCCCTTAGTTTATGAAAAATTGTCGGTTGAAACGACGTCTGCTCTCTTAGATGAATAGTTTTGATTATAACAGGGCCATGTAGTGCTGTCAGTAATGTGTCTGGCTATAGATGCATATAAAATTTCACAAGAGCTAAGTCAATTGTCAATATTATTTACCATAATTTTGCATAATTATAAGAAAAATAGTAAGTGAGTATGATCAAGAAATACCACAATCACAAACCGCAGACAACCCCGTGGCACCGCGAGGAAGAGCTGCTCAACCATCACGAGACACCAGGAAGACAAATTAAGCAAAGTAACCAGCTCTCTCTTCCCCGTCAAGTTGATTGCAATACTAGAATGGACATAAAGTAACGTACACCCAAACATAGAACAATTAGTCAGACTCACACAATGGGGGTGACAATAAACAAAAAGTAAACAACAACAGAACAACAAATGGGATTTTAGTTCAAAGGCCTACGTCTGATCCCTTGAGTGTACTTAGGGTGTGTGGCGTTTTGTTTGATTTGATTCTTTACTTCCCATCAACAATCTTTCAGTTAAATAGGGACGGGTCTTCCTGGGTTGAACCAGTACTAAGCTAGAATAAATGTGTCTTGCTCAAGGACCACAACGCAGTGACGCCAGTGAGGCTCAAACCCGGGGCCTCTCAGTCTTAAGTCAAGCACTTCACCACTGAGCCACTTCGCTCCCCTGGGTGTATGGTGTGGCCAAAATTAAATTTTTTCATAATGTAGTCATGTTGCATACCAAATTAAGGGACATCACACAAGCAGGAATCTGGTAGCCAAGGGCAGTAAATATCTTATCATTGTAAGTGCTGTACCTGTATCACTGTTAGAGCATGTTACATGTACATCCTTCCTGTCAAATGTCATCTTCCTTATAAATCTGCCTGTGTGTACTTTGATAGCCATGGGGGGCATCATCCTTCATGTCAAATGTCATCTTCCTTATAAATCTGCCTGTGTGTACTTTGATAGCCATGGGGGGGGGGCTTCATCCTTCATGTCAAATGTCATCTTCCTTATAAATCTGCCTATGTGTACTTTGATAGCCATGGAGGGAGGGGGGTATATTTAAAACCTACCCCAATCATATACCTGTATCACTGTTAGAGCATGTTACAGGTACATCCTTCATGTCAAATGTCATCTTCCTTATAAATCTGCCTGTGTGTACTTTGATAGCCATGGGGGGCATCATCCTTCATGTCAAATGTCATCTTCCTTATAAATCTGCCTGTGTGTACTTTGATAGCCATGGGGGGGGGGGGGGCTTCATCCTTCATGTCAAATGTCATCTTCCTTATAAATCTGCCTATGTGTACTTTGATAGCCATGGAGGGAGGGGGGTATATTTAAAACCTACCCCAATCATATACCTGTATCACTGTTAGAGCATGTTACAGGTACATCCTTCATGTCAAATGTCATTTTCCTTATAAATCTGCCTGTGTGTACTTTGATAGCCATTGGGGGGGGGGGGCATCATCCTTCATGTCAAATGTCATCTTCCTTATAAATCTGCCTGTGTGTACTTTGATAGCCACGGGGGGAGCCTTCATGTCAAATGTCATCTTCCTTGTAAATCTGCCTGTGTGTACTTTGATAGCCACGGGGGGAGCCTTCATGTCAAATGTCATCTTCCTTATAAATCTGCCTGTGTGTACTTTGATAGCCACGGGAGGAGCCTTCATGTCAAATGTCATCTTCCTTATAAATCTGCCTGTGTGTACTTTGATAGCCACGAGGGGAGCCTTCATGTCAAATGTCATCTTCCTTATAAATCTGCCTGTGTGTTCTTTGATAGCCATGGGGGGAGCCTTCATGTCAAATGTCATCTTCCTTATAAATCTGCCTGTGTGTACTTTGATAGCCATGGGGGGGGGTGGGTTAGAGCATGTTACATGTACATCCTTCCTGTCAAATGTCATCTTCCTTATAAATCTGCCTGTGTGTACTTTGATAGCCACGGGGGGAGGGGGTGTATTTAAAACCTACCCCAATCATATACTTGGTCTTCGAAAGAAATGACCTATTCATAATACTTGATTGAACAGAATGTTTACCTAACCATATAACGTTCTTTGATTTTTATATACCCTCTTTGCTGTCTGTAAACTAAGTTTACAATTAAACATTACAATTTTGGTTTCTGAGCTGAATATCTGAGCAATATTATGAGTTTATTCAAACAGGGATGTCACAAAACGGCACCATTCATATATCAATGATGAAAAACTGGGTCAGTCATATACTTTTTCTTAGAAAAGGGAGGCTTATCCTATACCTGGCAGTTCTAAAAAGGGGCTAATCGGCATGCACATTCGTACTATGCCATATATAGGTAGTTCTCGTATCACTGTTAGCTTATGCTAGGCCCTCCCTGACAAATGTGCTCTGCTCTGTCCTCATTGTAAGTGTTGTACATGTAACACTGTGAGCCCATGTTACACCCTTCATGACAGATGTTCTCTGCTCTGTCATCATTGTAAGTGCTGTACTTGTAACACTGTTAGCCCATGTTAGGCCCTTCATGACAGATGTCCCCTGCTCTGATATCATTGTAAGTGTTGTACATTTAACACTGTTAGGCCCTTCATGACAGATGTCCCCTGCTCTATCATCATTGTAAGTGTTGTACATTTAACACTGTTAGGCCCTTCATGACAGATGTCCCCTGCTCTGTCATCATTGTAAGTGTTGTTCATTTAACACTGTTAGGCCCTTCATGACAGATGTCCCCTGCTCTATCATCATTGTAAGTGTTATACATTTAACACTGTTAGGCCCTTCATGACAGATGTCCCCTGCTCTGTCATCATTGTAAGTGTTGTACTTGTAACACTGTTAGCCCATGTTAGGCCCTTCATGACAGATGTCCCATGCTCTGTCATCATTGTAAGTGTTGTACTTGTACCACTGTTAGCCCATGTTACATCCTTCATGACAGATGTCCTCTGCTCTGTCATCATTGTAAGTGCTGTACTTGTAACACTGTTAGCCCATGTTACATCCTTCACGACAAATGTCATCTGCTCTGTCATCATTGTAAGTGCTGTACTTGTAACACTGTTAGCCCATGTTACACCCTTCATGACTATAGTCCTCTGCTCTGTCATCATTGTAAGTACTGTACATGTATCACTGTTAGCCCATTGTGTATCGTTCATGACAGATGTTCTCTGCTCTGTCATCATTGTAAGTGCTATACTTAAAACACTGTTAGCCCATTGTGTATCCTTCATGACAGATGTTCTCTGCTCTGTCATCATTGTAAGTGCTGTACTTGTAACACTGTTAGCCCATGTAAGGCCCTTCATGACAGATGTCCCCTGCTCTGTCATCTTTGTTAGTGTTGTACTTGTATCACTGTTAGCCCATGTTACTTCCCTCATGACTAATGTCCTCTGCTCTGTCATCATAGCAAGTGCTATACTTAAAACACTGTAAGCCCATTGTGTATCATTCATGACAGATGTTCTCTGCTCTGTCATCATTGTTAGTGCTGTACTTGTATCACTGTTAGCCCATGTTACATCCTTCATGACAAATGTCCTCTGCTCTGTCATCATTGTAAGTGCTGTACATGTATCACTGTTAGCCCATGTTACACCCTTCATAACAAATGTCCTCTGCTCTGTCAACATAGTAAGTGCTGTACATGTAACACTGTTAGCCCATGTTCGTCCCTTCATCGCAAATGTCCTCTGCTCTTTCATCATTGTAAGTGCTGTACTTGTATCACTGTTAGCCCATGTTACACCCTTCATGACAAATGTCCTCTGCTCTGTCATCATTGTAAGTGCTGTACATGTATCACTGTTAGCCCATGTTACACCCTTCATAACAAATGTCCTCTGCTCTGTCAACATAGTAAGTGCTGTACATGTAACACTGTTAGCCCATGTTCGTCCCTTCATCGCAAATGTCCTCTGCTCTTTCATCATTGTAAGTGCTGTACTTGTATCACTGTTAGCCCATGTTACACCCTTCATGACAAATGTCCTCTGCTCTTTCATCATTGTAAGTGCTGTACTTGTATCACTGTTAGCACATGTTACATCCTTCATAACTATAGTCCTCTGCTCTGTCATCATAGCAAGTACTATACTTAAAACACTGTTAGACCATGTTGTATCGTTCATGACAGATATTCTCTGCTCTTTCATCATTGTAAGTGCTGTACATGTACACTGTTAGCCCATGTTACACCATTCATGACAAATGTCATCTGCTCTGTCATCATTGTAAGTGCTATACATGTATCAATGTTAATCCATGTTACACCCTTCATGACAGATGTTCTCTGCTCTGTCAACATAGTAAGCGCTGTACTTGTACCATTGTTAGCCCATGTTACACCCTTCATGACAGATGTCCCCTGCTCTATCATCATTGTAAGTGCTGTACATTTATCACTGTTAGCCCATGTTACACCCTTCATGACAGATGTCCCCTGCTCTGTCATCATTGTAAGTGTTGTACATTTAACACTGTAAGCTAATGTTACATCCTTTATGACAATTGTCCTCTGCCTTGTCTTCATAGTAAGTGCTGTAAGCCCATGTTAGGCCCTTCATGACAAATGTCCTATGCTCTGTCTTCATTGTAAGTGTTGTACATGTATCACTATTAGCCCATGTGACGCCCTTCCAGACAAATGTTCTCTGCTCTGTCATCATTGTAAGTGCTGTACTTGTGCCACTGTTAACCCATGTTACAACCTTCATGACAGATGTCCTCTGCTCTGTCATCATTGTAAGTGCTATACTTAAATCACTGTTAGCCCATTGTGTATCGTTCATGACAGATGTTCTCTGCTCTTTCATCATAGCAAGTGCTGTACATGTAACACTGTTAGCCCATGTTACACCCTTCATGGCAAATGTCCTCTGCTCTGTCATCATTGTAAGTGCTATACTTAAAACACTATTAGCCCATGTTACACCCTTCATGGCAAATGTCCTAGGCTCTGTCATCATTGTAAGTGCTATACTTAAATCACTGTTAGCCCATGCTGTTTCCTTTATTCCAAATGTCCTCTACTCTGTCATTATTGTTAGTACTATACTTGTATCATTGTTAGTCCATGTTATATTCTTCATGACTAATGTCCTCGGCTATGTCATCATTGTAAGTGCTATACTTAAATCAATTTCATCTAAAATATTCATCACTTTCATGTCTTTGTGGTGAGAGGAATCTATCAAGATATCATTTTTCCAGGAACTCTTGATTCTGAATATAAAATGGCTTCCCTTGTTAAACTCTTCATCTGATAGTGATTGCCACAGATTATCTTTTCATTGCTCTATTTCAGATTCAATCTCCCACAAAAATACAGGAATTCTTTATTCTGAATATAAAATGGCTTCACTTGTTAAACTCTTCATCTGATAGTGATTTCCACAGATTATCTTTTCATTGTTCTATTTCAGATTTAATCTCCCACAAAAATACAGGAATTCTTTATTCTGAATATTAAATGGCTTCACTTGTTATCTTTTCATTGTTCTATTTCAGATTCAATCTCTCACAAATACAGGAATTCTTGAACCTGAATGTAAAATGGCTGCAATAGTTAAACTCTTCATCTGATCTTAATTATCAATGATAATATTTGTACTGTTTTATTTCAGATTCAATCACCCCTTAAATACAATGACTTATTTCTCAACTTATTCCTTGCCATTTTATGTTTAAAATGCTAACTCTTGACCCACTCTCTACTGTAGACATAACAAACTGGTTGCAGTTTCTCTGGTGAACCAACGGAAGTTAGTTCTTTACGTCCTGGAAAGATAAGCTTCTGGATTTCATACTGTGGCATTTAGTAAATGTGTGCAGTCATTTTGTGATATCACTTTACCCTTTTGTACTCAGAAGGTCACAATATGATAGAATTTGATCCATTCTGAGTGCATAAGTGGATTAGATCCAGATTTCACCTGGATAGCTTAGTTGCACTAGAGTACCTATTGATTGTTATTGGCACCAAGCCATGTTAATTATTTTTTATGTTAAGCTTTTATAGATGTTTGAGACGAGAACCTGTGAGTTCTTCCTGCATCCTTGTGTCAATCTAATTCAAGGAAACAACTGTCTGGTTTGGGGTAAAAACCCTGTTTCGTACACATTTCTCCGGTTGTTGAGCAATTATGAATGGATTTTCATGCCCCAGTGGAAAAATGAAAAATGACAACTTCTGCACCAAATCAATTCATCAAGTTTCTCATTTGCATAGTGATTGGGTCAAAGAGACCTAATACATGTTAATATATTCTAGCTGCCTTTTTTATTATTAATTTTTCTTAAATGTTTTCCTTAAGAAGGACAAGGTAAATGACCACCGAGACCCCAATGCGGGGGCTTGGGGGCTTTGCACTTTCCATCTTTTTTTCCAGACTCATTGAATTAGAGTGAGCTGCATTTTTTTATATTCTATTGAAGTTTAAATAATGAGTATTTTATAATTATAAAAATATCTTGCTCTACTTACTTGAACTAAGATTGCAGGAATGACAGGTAAAGCAGAGTCACTGTTTACTTTATTAAATATTTGTGACTTATATTTCTGAGGGATCCAAGTTTTTCTTATAATTTTTCAAAAATAAATTTTACCTGTCCATCTCATGCATACTTTTTCCTGATATTTCAATTCAAAATGATTTTCAATTTTCTTTTAAATTATAGGTATATTCATTTCTTAAATTGCATATTTGTTTTCAAGATAAGTTAAAGGTTGTTTATAAGTAATTAAAAAGATTTTGCTATTACATCTCAAAAAGCCATTTTTTAAGTATTGCTGTGTATTTACCTTGTTCTTGATTATCAGCATCATGAGTATTTGATGAATTTATATTTATCATTCACATACTGAATTTAGATTGCAGAAATCGCAGATAAATCAATTCATGAAAACACAACTTGAGGAATGTGCTGTCAAAATTTTGTAACAATCCTTATCTTATTGATGGGTTGTTCTTGATAAATGCAGATATTTCGGTGATATCATAAATGCATCATGCACATTTATTAAAGTAAGGCCTTAGAGATAATCTTTGAAGAACTTTTGAATCTGTGGGCAAGCATAAAGTAAGATATATTAGCTCTTTTCAATAGTTTCCAATCAACAAGATACCTGCCATTCTGCATATCCTTCTACCAGGATGTTAAGGATATTTGTTGTTGTCAGGCTCAATTTCCATTTGATATGCACGACATTGTAGTTTCTATGTACTGTTTTTGGTTATCTGGATGCTATGTTACAATCCTACCATTTGTCAAGATAAATAAAGATATCAGGCCCATTTATGTTTAATTCTTCTATGAAAATAGTTGCTACTTTAACTGGAACACTTTTGGTTAAAAGGTTTTGAGTACATTGAAAACTTCATCAAACTTTTCATTAATTTCTTGTCTTTGTGTTAAGAGAAGTCAATCAAGATATCATTTTCGCAGGAATTCTTGATTCTGAATATAAAACGGCTTCACTTGTTAAATTCTTCATCTGATTGTGGTTTCCACAGATTATCTTTTCATTGTTCTTATTCAGATTCAACCTCCCACAAAAATACAGGAATTCTTTATTCTGAATATAAAATGGCTTCACTTGTTAAACTCTTCATCTGATAGTGATTTCCACAGATTATCTTTTCATTGTTCTATTTCAGATTCAATCTCCCACAAGAATACAGGAATTCTTTATTCTGAATATTAAATGGCTTCACTTATTATCTTTTCATTGTTTTATTTCAGATTCAATCTCTCACAAATGCAGGAATTCTTGAACCTGAATATAAAATGGCTTCACTAGTTGAACTCTTCATCTGATCTTAATTATCAAAGATAATATTTGTACTGTTTTATTTCAGATTCAATCACCCCTAAAATACAATGACTTATTTCTCAACTTATTCCTTGCCATTTTATGTTTAAAATGCTAACTCTTGACCCACTCTCTACTGTAGACATAACAAACTGGTTGCAGTTTCTCTGGTGAACCAACGGAAGTTAGTTCTTTACGTCCTGGAAAGATAAGCTTCTGGATTTCATACTGTGGCATTTAGTAAATGTGTGCAGTCATTTTGTGATATCACTTTACCCTTTTGTACTCAGAAGGTCACAATATGATAGAATTTGATCCATTCTGAGTGCATAAGTGGATTAGATCCAGATTCCACCTGGATAGCTTAGTTGCACTAGAGTACCTATTGATTGTTATTGGCACCAAGCCATGTTAATTATTTTTTTCTGTTAAGCTTTTATAGATTGTTTGAGACGAGAACCTGTGAGTTCTTCCTGCATCCTTGTGTTAATCTAATTCAAGGAAACAACTGTCTGGTTTGGGGTAAAAACCCGGTTTCGTACACATTTCTCCGGTTGTTGAGCAATTATGAATGGATTTTCATGCCCCAGTGGAAAAATGAAAAATGACCACTTCTGCACCAAATCAATTCATCAAGTTTCTCATTTGCATAGGAATTGGGTCAAAGAGACCTAATACATGATAATATTTTCTAGCTGCCTTTTTTATTATTATTTTTTTTAAATGTTTTCCTCAAGAAGGACAAGGTAAATGACCACCGAGACCCCAATGCGGGGGCTTGGGGGCTTTGCACTTTCCATCTTTTTTTCCAGACTCATTGAATTAGAGTGAGCTGCATTTTTTTTATATTCTATTGAAGTTTAAATAATGAGTAATTTACAATTATAAAGTATCTTGCTCTACTTACTTGAACTAAGATTGCAGGAATGACAGGTAAAGCAGAGTCACTGTTTGCTTTATTAAATATTTGTGACTTATATTTCTGAGGGATCCAAGTTGTTCTTATAATTTTTCAAAAATAAATTTTACCTGTCTGTCTCATGCATATTTTTTCCTGATATTTCAATTCAAAATGATTTTCAATTTTCTTTTAAATTATAGGTATATTCATTTCTTAAATTGCATATTTGTTTTCAAGATAAGTTAATGGCTGTTTATAAGTAATTAAAAAGATTTTGCTATTACATCTCAAAAAGCCATTTTTTAAGTATTGCTGTGTATTTACCTTGTTCTTGATTATCAGCAACATGAGTATTTGATGAATTTATATTTATCATTCACATACTGAATTTAGATTGCAGAAATAGCAGATAAATCAATTCATGAAAACACAACTTGAGGGATGTGCTGTCAAAATTTTGTAACAATCCTTATTTTATTGATGGGTTGTTCTTGATAAATGCAGATATTTCAGTGAAATCATAAATGCAACATGCACATTTATTAGAGTAAGGCCTTAGAGATAATCTTTGAAGAACTTTTGAATCTGTGGGCAAGCATAAAGTAAGATATATCAGCTCTTTTCAATAGTTTCCAATCAACAAGATACCTGCCATTCTGCATATCCTTCTACCAGGATGTTAAGGATATTTGTTGTTGTCAGGCTCAATTTCCATTTGATATGCACTACATTGTAGTTTCTATGTTCTGCTTTTGGTTATCTGGATGCTATGTTACAAGACTACCATTTGTCAAGATAAATAAAGATACCAGGCCCATTTATGTTTAATTCTTCCATGAAAATAGATGCTACATTAACTGGAACACTTATGGTTAAAAGGTTTTGAGTTCATTGAAAACTTCATCAAACCTTTCATTAATTTCTTGTCTTTGTGTTAAGAGTGGTCCATCAAGCTATCATTTTTGCAGGAATTCTTGATTCTGAATATAAAACGGCTTCACTTGTTAAATTCTTCATCTGATAGTGATTTCCACAGATTATCTTTTCATTGTTCTTATTCAGATTCAACCTCCCACAAAAATACAGGAATTCTTTATTCTGAATATAAAATGGTTTCACTTGTTAAACTCTTCATCTGATAGTGATTTCCACAGATTATCTTTTCATTGTTCTATTTCAGATTCAATCTCCCACAAAAATACAGGAATTCTTTATTCCGAATATTAAATGGCTTCGCTTATTATCTTTTTATTGTTTTATTTCAGATTCAATCTCTCACAAATGCAGGAATTCTTGAAACTGAATATAAAATGGCTTCACTAGTTGAACTCTTCATCTGATCTTAATTATCAAAGATAATATTTGTACTGTTTTATTTCAGATTCAATCACCCCTAAAATACAATGACTTATTTCTCAACTTATTCCTTGCCATTTAATGTTTAAAATGCTAACTCTTGACCCACTCTCTACTGTAGACATAACAAACTGGTTGCAGTTTCTCTGGTGAACCAACGGAAGTTAGTTCTTTACGTCCTGGAAAGATAAGCTTCTGGATTTCATACTGTGGCATTTAGTAAATGTGTGCAGTCATTTTGTGATATCACTTTACCCCTTTGTACTCAGAAGGTCACAATATGATAGAATTTGATCCATTCTGAGTGCATTAGTGGATTAGATCCAGATTCCACCTGGATAGCTTAGTTGCACTAGAGTACCTATTGATTGTTATTGGCACCAAGCCATGTTAATTATTTTTTCTGTTTTAGATCCACAACAGCTTTTATAGATCGTTTGAGACGAGAACCTGTGAGTTCTTCCTGCATCCTTGTGTCAATCTAATTCAAGGAAACATCTGTCTGGTTTGGGGTAAAAACCCTGTTTCGTACACATTTCTCCGGTTGTTGAGCAATTATGAATGGATTTTCATGCCCCAGTGGAAAAATGAAAAATGACCACTTCTGCACCAAATCAATTCATCAAGTTTCTCATTTGCATAGAATTGGGTCAAAGAGACCTAATACATGATAATATTTTCTAGCTGCCTTTTTTATTATTATTTTTTTTAAATGTTTTCCTTAAGAAAGACAAGGTAAATGACCACAGAGACCCCAATGCGGGAGCTTGGGGGCTTTGCACTTTCCATCTTTTTTTCCAGACTCATTGAATTAGAGTGAGCTGCATTTTTTTTATATTCTATTGAAGTTTAAATAATGAGTATTTTATAATTATAAAAATATCTTGCTCTACTTACTTGAACTAAGATTGCAGGAATGACAGGTAAAGCAGAGTCACTGTTTGCTTTATTAAATATTTGTGACTTATGTTTCTGAGGGATCCAAGTTTTTCTTATAATTTTTCAAAAATAAATTTTACCTGTCTGTCTCATGCATATTTTTTCCTGATATTTCAATTCAAAATGATTTTCAATTTTCTTTTAAATTATAGGTATATTCATTTCTTAAATTGCATATTTGTTTTCAAGATAAGTTAAAGGTTTTTTATAAGTAATTAAAAAGATTTTGCTATTACATCTCAAAAAACCATTTTTTAAGTATTGCTGTGTATTTACCTTGTTCTTGATTATCAGCAACATGAGTATTTGATGAATTTATATTTATCATTCACATACTGAATTTAGATTGCAGAAATCGCAGATAAATCAATTCATAAAACACAACTTGAGGGATGTGCTGTCAAAATTTTGTAACAATCCTTATTTTATTGATGGGTTGTTCTTGATAAATGCAGATATTTCAGTGATATCATAAATGCAACATGCACATTTATTAGAGTAAGGCCTTATAGATAATCTTTGAAGAACTTTTGAATCTGTGGGCAAGCATAAAGTAAGATATATTAGCTCTTTTCAATAGTTTCCAATCAACAAGATACCTGCCATTCTGCATATCCTTCTACCAGGATGTTAAGGATATTTGTTGTTGTCAGGCTCAATTTCCATTTGATATGCACTACATTGTAGTTTCTATGTACTGCTTTTGGTTATCTGGATGCTATGTTACAAGACTACCATTTGTCAAGATAAATAAAGATACCAGGCCCATTTATGTTTAATTCTTCTATGAAAATAGATGCTTCATTAGCTAAAACACTTATGGTTAAAAGGTTTTGAGTTCATTGAAAACTTCATCAAACTTTTCATTAATTTCTTGACTTTGTGTTAAGAGAAGTCCATCAAGCTATCATTTTTGCAGGAATTCTTGATTCTGAATATAAAACGGCTTCACTTGTTAAATTCTTCATCTGATAGTGATTTCCAAAGATTATCTTTTCATTGTTCTTATTCAGATTCAACCTCCCACAAAAATACAGGAATTCTTTATTCTGAATATAAAATGGCTTCACTTGTTAAACTCTTCATCTGATAGTGATTTCCACAGATTATCTTTTCATTGTTCTATTTCAGATTCAATCTCCCACAAAAATACAGGAATTCTTTATTCCGAATATTAAATGGCTTCACTTATTATCTTTTCATTGTTTTATTTCAGATTCAATCTCTCACAAATACAGGAATTCTTGAACCTGAATATTAAATGGCTTCACTAGTTAACTTCTTCATCTGATCTTAATTATCAAAGATAATATTTGTACTGTTTTATTTCACATTCAATCACCCCTAAAATACAATGACTTATTTCTCAACTTATTCCTTGCCATTTTATGTTTAAAATGCTAACTCTTGACCCACTCTCTACTGTAGACATAACAAACTGGTTGCAGTTTCTCTGGTGAACCAACGGAAGTTAGTTCTTTACGTCCTGGAAAGATAAGCTTCTGGATTTCATACTGTGGCATTTAGTAAATGTGTGCAGTCATTTTGTGATATCACTTTACCCTTTTGTACTCAGAAGTTCACAATATGATAGAATTTGATCCATTCTGAGTGCATAAGTGGATTAGATCCAGATTCCACCTGGATAGCTTAGTTGCACTAGAGTACCTATTGATTGTTATTGGCACCAAGCCATGTTAATTATTTTTTCTGTTAAGCTTTTATAGATTGTTTGAGACAAGAACCTGTGAGTTCTTCCTGCATCCTTGTGTCAATCTAATTCAAGGAAACAACTGTCTGGTTTGGGGTAAAAACCCTGTTTCGTACACATTTCTCCGGTTGTTGAGCAATTATGAATGGATTTTCATGCCCCAGTGGAAAAATGAAAAATGACCACTTCTGCACCAAATCAATTCATCAAGTTTCTCATTTGCATAGGAATTGGGTCAAAGAGACCTAATACATTATAATATTTTCTAGCTGCCTTTTTTATTATTATTTTTTTTAAATGTTTTCCTTAAGAAGGACAAGGTAAATGACCACCGAGACCCCAATGCGGGGGCTTGGGGGCTTTGCACTTTCCATCTTTTTTTCCAGACTCATTGAATTAGAGTGAGCTGCATTTTTTATATTCTATTGAAGTTTAAATAATGAGTAATTTACAATTATAATGTATCTTGCTCTACTTACTTGAACTAAGATTGCAGGAATGACAGGTAAAGCAGAGTCACTGTTTGCTTTATTAAATATTTGTGACTTATATTTCTGAGGGATCCAAGTTTTTCTTATAATTTTTCAAAAATAAATTTTACCTGTCTGTCTCATGCATATTTTTCCTGATATTTCAATTCAAAATGATTTTCAATTTTCTTTTAAATTATAGGTATATTCATTTCTTAAATTGCATATTTGTTTTCAAGATAAGTTAATGGCTGTTAATAAGTAATTAAAAAGATTTTGCTATTACATCTCAAAAAGCCATTTTTTAAGTATTGCTGTGTATTTACCTTGTTCTTGATTATCAGCAACATGAGTATTTGATGAATTTATATTTATCATTCACATACTGAATTTAGATTGCAGAAATCGCAGATAAATCAATTAATAAAACACAACTTGAGGGATGTGCTGTCAAAATTTTGTAACAATCCTTATTTTATTGATGGGTTGTTCTTGATAAATGCAGATATTTCAGTGATATCATAAATGCAACATGCACATTTATTAGAGTAAGGCCTTAGAGATAATCTTTGAAGAACTTTTGAATCTGTGGGCAAGCATAAAGTAAGATATATTAGCTCTTTTCAATAGTTTCCAATCAACAAGATACCTGCCATTCTGCATATCCTTCTACCAGGATGTTAAGGATATTTGTTGTTGTCAGGCTCAATTTCCATTTGATATGCACTACATTGTAGTTTCTATGTACTGCTTTTGGTTATCTGGATGCTATGTTACAAGACTACCATTTGTCAAGATAAATAAAGATACCAGGCCCATTTATGTTTAATTCTTCTATGAAAATAGATGCTTCATTAGCTAAAACACTTATGGTTAAAAGGTTTTGAGTTCATTGAAAACTTCATCAAACTTTTCATTAATTTCTTGTCTTTGTGTTAAGAGAAGTCCATCAAGCTATCATTTTTGCAGGAATTCTTGATTCTGAATATAAAACGGCTTCACTTGTTAAATTCTTCATCTGATAGTGATTTCCAAAGATTATCTTTTCATTGTTCTTATTCAGATTCAACCTCCCACAAAAATACAGGAATTCTTTATTCTGAATATAAAATGGCTTCACTTGTTAAACTCTTCATCTGATAGTGATTTCCACAGATTATCTTTTCATTGTTCTATTTCAGATTCAATCTCCCACAAAAATACAGGAATTCTTTATTCCGAATATTAAATGGCTTCGCTTATTATCTTTTTATTGTTTTATTTCAGATTCAATCTCTCACAAATGCAGGAATTCTTGAAACTGAATATAAAATGGCTTCACTAGTTGAACTCTTCATCTGATCTTAATTATCAAAGATAATATTTGTACTGTTTTATTTCAGATTCAATCACCCCTAAAATACAATGACTTATTTCTCAACTTATTCCTTGCCATTTAATGTTTAAAATGCTAACTCTTGACCCACTCTCTACTGTAGACATAACAAACTGGTTGCAGTTTCTCTGGTGAACCAACGGAAGTTAGTTCTTTACGTCCTGGAAAGATAAGCTTCTGGATTTCATACTGTGGCATTTAGTAAATGTGTGCAGTCATTTTGTGATATCACTTTACCCCTTTGTACTCAGAAGGTCACAATATGATAGAATTTGATCCATTCTGAGTGCATTAGTGGATTAGATCCAGATTCCACCTGGATAGCTTAGTTGCACTAGAGTACCTATTGATTGTTATTGGCACCAAGCCATGTTAATTATTTTTTCTGTTTTAGATCCACAACAGCTTTTATAGATCGTTTGAGACGAGAACCTGTGAGTTCTTCCTGCATCCTTGTGTCAATCTAATTCAAGGAAACATCTGTCTGGTTTGGGGTAAAAACCCTGTTTCGTACACATTTCTCCGGTTGTTGAGCAATTATGAATGGATTTTCATGCCCCAGTGGAAAAATGAAAAATGACCACTTCTGCACCAAATCAATTCATCAAGTTTCTCATTTGCATAGAATTGGGTCAAAGAGACCTAATACATGATAATATTTTCTAGCTGCCTTTTTTATTATTATTTTTTTTTAAATGTTTTCCTTAAGAAAGACAAGGTAAATGACCACAGAGACCCCAATGTGGGAGCTTGGGGGCTTTGCACTTTCCATCTTTTTTTCCAGACTCATTGAATTAGAGTGAGCTGCATTTTTTTTATATTCTATTGAAGTTTAAATAATGAGTATTTTATAATTATAAAAATATCTTGCTCTACTTACTTGAACTAAGATTGCAGGAATGACAGGTAAAGCAGAGTCACTGTTTGCTTTATTAAATATTTGTGACTTATGTTTCTGAGGGATCCAAGTTTTTCTTATAATTTTTCAAAAATAAATTTTACCTGTCTGTCTCATGCATATTTTTTCCTGATATTTCAATTCAAAATGATTTTCAATTTTCTTTTAAATTATAGGTATATTCATTTCTTAAATTGCATATTTGTTTTCAAGATAAGTTAAAGGTTGTTTATAAGTAATTAAAAAGATTTTGCTATTACATCTCAAAAAACCATTTTTTAAGTATTGCTGTGTATTTACCTTGTTCTTGATTATCAGCTACATGAGTATTTGATGAATTTATATTTATCATTCACATACTGAATTTAGATTGCAGAAATCGCAGATAAATCAATTAATAAAACACAACTTGAGGGATGTGCTGTCAAAATTTTGTAACAATCCTTATTTTATTGATGGGTTGTTCTTGATAAATGCAGATATTTCAGTGATATCATAAATGCAACATGCACATTTATTAGAGTAAGGCCTTAGAGATAATCTTTGAAGAACTTTTGAATCTGTGGGCAAGCATAAAGTAAGATATATTAGCTCTTTTCAATAGTTTCCAATCAACAAGATACCTGCCATTCTGCATATCCTTCTACCAGGATGTTAAGGATATTTGTTGTTGTCAGGCTCAATTTCCATTTGATATGCACTACATTGTAGTTTCTATGTACTGCTTTTGGTTATCTGGATGCTATGTTACAAGACTACCATTTGTCAAGATAAATAAAGATACCAGGCCCATTTATGTTTAATTCTTCTATGAAAATAGATGCTTCATTAGCTAAAACACTTATGGTTAAAAGGTTTTGAGTTCATTGAAAACTTCATCAAACTTTTCATTAATTTCTTGTCTTTGTGTTAAGAGAAGTCCATCAAGCTATCATTTTTGCAGGAATTCTTGATTCTGAATATAAAACGGCTTCACTTGTTAAATTCTTCATCTGATAGTGATTTCCAAAAATTATCTTTTCATTGTTCTTATTCAGATTCAACCTCCCACAAAAATACAGGAATATAACAATCCACCATGGGCGTCCATGTAGGATAGAGATATCTCACCCGAGGGGTCGGAAGTTTAACCAGGGACGAGGCTTGCCGAGTCCCTGGTTTAATTCCGACCCCGAGGGTGAGATTTCTCTATCCTACATGGACAGGCTCATGATGGATCGTTTTTCTCCCACTTTTCGAAGGTTTTTTTTTCAGAACATAAAAACTCCGTGAAAACCTGAAATTTCTAACTTTTTGCTCGTTGGGTTAACATTATTTCTGAGTTCACAAGTGTTTTTATCGGGCATTAAAATGGGTGTAAACATAGTTTGCACCTTGATATAGTCAGGAAAATACCATTGGAGCATTAGTTAAGTTGCAATATGCAAAATAAATTCCTGCTTGGCTCCCTGTGCCACTAGCGTAACATTGCCGTTTTCGTCACGCGGTGCACGTTCGGTGACGTCATTAACGTTATATGACGTCAGTAAGTAACGCTTAACCTTGCTTGGTGCCTTTGGGTTACCTAGGCGCAATATATTGGTACTTTAAGTATCCTTTTTTGGGATAAAAGAATATTTAACACTGCCCATGTAAGAAAGCAGTCACGTGGTCATGTAAGATAGAAATTTCTTACATGAGCTGACAGCCTATCTTATATGGGCAAAGGTGGGAGAATTCTTTATTCTGAATATAAAATGGCTTCACTTGTTAAACTCTTCATCTGATAGTGATTTCCACAGATTATCTTTTCATTGTTCTATTTCAGATTCAATCTCCCACAAAAATACAGGAATTCTTTATTCCGAATATTAAATGGCTTCACTTATTATCTTTTCATTGTTTTATTTCAGATTCAATCTCTCACAAATACAGGAATTCTTGAACCTGAATATTAAATGGCTTCACTAGTTAACTTCTTCATCTGATCTTAATTATCAAAGATAATATTTGTACTGTTTTATTTCACATTCAATCACCCCTAAAATACAATGACTTATTTCTCAACTTATTCCTTGCCATTTTATGTTTAAAATGCTAACTCTTGACCCACTCTCTACTGTAGACATAACAAACTGGTTGCAGTTTCTCTGGTGAACCAACGGAAGTTAGTTCTTTACGTCCTGGAAAGATAAGCTTCTGGATTTCATACTGTGGCATTTAGTAAATGTGTGCAGTCATTTTGTGATATCACTTTACCCTTTTGTACTCAGAAGTTCACAATATGATAGAATTTGATCCATTCTGAGTGCATTAGTGGATTAGATCCAGAATCCACCTGGATAGCTTAGTTGCACTAGAGTACCTATTGATTGTTATTGGCACCAAGCCATGTTAATTATTTTTTCTGTTAAGCTTTTATAGATTGTTTGAGACGAGAACCTGTGAGTTCTTCCTGCATCCTTGTGTCAATCTAATTCAAGGAAACAACTGTCTGGTTTGGGGTAAAAACCCTGTTTCGTACACATTTCTCCGGTTGTTGAGCAATTATGAATGGATTTTCATGCCCCAGTGGAAAAATGAAAAATGACCACTTCTGCACCAAATCAATTCATCAAGTTTCTCATTTGCATAGGAATTGGGTCAAAGAGACCTAATACATGATAATATTTTCTAGCTGCTTTTTTTATTATTATTTTTTTTAAGTGTTTTCCTTAAGAAGGACAAGGTAAATGACCACCGAGACCCCAATGCGGGGGCTTGGGGGCTTTGCAATTTCCATCTTTTTTTCCAGACTCATTGAATTAGAGTGAGCTGCATTTTTTATATTCTATTGAAGTTTAAATAATGAGTAATTTACAATTATAATGTATCTTGCTCTACTTACTTGAACTAAGATTGCAGGAATGACAGGTAAAGCAGAGTCACTGTTTGCTTTATTAAATATTTGTGACTTATATTTCTGAGGGATCCAAGTTTTTCTTATAATTTTTCAAAAATAAATTTTACCTGTCTGTCTCATGCATATTTTTCCTGATATTTCAATTCAAAATGATTTTCAATTTTCTTTTAAATTATAGGTATATTCATTTCTTAAATTGCATATTTGTTTTCAAGATAAGTTAATGGCTGTTAATAAGTAATTAAAAAGATTTTGCTATTACATCTCAAAAAGCCATTTTTTAAGTATTGCTGTGTATTTACCTTGTTCTTGATTATCAGCAACATGAGTATTTGATGAATTTATATTTATCATTCACATACTGGATTTAGATTGCAGAAATCGCAGATAAATCAATTCATGAAAACACAACTTGAGGGATGTGCTGTCAAAATTTTGTAACAATCCTTATTTTATTGATGGGTTGTTCTTGATAAATGCAGATATTTCAGTGATATCATAAATGCAACATGCACATTTATTAGAGTAAGGCCTTAGAGATAATCTTTGAAGAACTTTTGAATCTGTGGGCAAGCATAAAGTAAGATATATTAGCTCTTTTCAATAGTTTCCAATCAACAAGATACCTGCCATTCTGCATATCCTTCTACCAGGATGTTAAGGATATTTGTTGTTGTCAGGCTCAATTTCCATTTGATATGCACTACATTGTAGTTTCTATGTACTGCTTTTGGTTATCTGGATGCTATGTTACAAGACTACCATTTGTCAAGATAAATAAAGATACCAGGCCCATTTATGTTTAATTCTTCTATGAAAATAGATGCTTCATTAGCTAAAACACTTATGGTTAAAAGGTTTTGAGTTCATTGAAAACTTCATCAAACTTTTCATTAATTTCTTGTCTTTGTGTTAAGAGAAGTCCATCAAGCTATCATTTTTGCAGGAATTCTTGATTCTGAATATAAAACGGCTTCACTTGTTAAATTCTTCATCTGATAGTGATTTCCAAAGATTATCTTTTCATTGTTCTTATTCAGATTCAACCTCCCACAAAAATACAGGAATTCTTTATTCTGAATATAAAATGGCTTCACTTGTTAAACTCTTCATCTGATAGTGATTTCCACAGATTATCTTTTCATTGTTCTATTTCAGATTCAATCTCCCACAAAAATACAGGAATTCTTTATTCCGAATATTAAATGGCTTCACTTATTATCTTTTCATTGTTTTATTTCAGATTCAATCTCTCACAAATGCAGGAATTCTTGAACCTGAATATAAAATGGCTTCACTAGTTGAACTCTTCATCTAATCTTAATTATCAAAGATAATATTTGTACTGTTTTATTTCAGATTCAATCACCCCTAAAATACAATGACTTATTTCTCAACTTATTCCATGCCATTTAATGTTTAAAATGCTAACTCTTGACCCACTCTCTACTGTAGACATAACAAACTGGTTGCAGTTTCTCTCGTGAACCAACGGAAGTTAGTTCTTTACGTCCTGGAAAGATAAGCTTCTGGATTTCATACTGTGGCATTTAGTAAATGTGTGCAGTCATTTTGTGATATCACTTTACCCCTTTGTACTCAGAAGGTCACAATATGATAGAATTTGATCCATTCTGAGTGCATTAGTGGATTAGATCCAGATTCCACCTGGATAGCTTAGTTGCACTAGAGTACCTATTGATTGTTATTGGCACCAAGCCATGTTAATTATTTTTTCTGTTAAGCTTTTATAGATCGTTTGAGACGAGAACCTGTGAGTTCTTCCTGCATCCTTGTGTCAATCTAATTCAAGGAAACATCTGTCTGGTTTGGGGTAAAAACCCTGTTTGTACACATTTCTCCGGTTGTTGAGCAATTACGAATGGATTTTCATGCCCCAGTAGAAAAATGAAAAATGACCACTTCTGCACCAAATCAATTCATCAAGTTTCTCATTTGCATAGGAATTGGGTCAAAGAGACCTCATACATGATAATATTTTCTAGCTGCCTTTTTTATTATTATTTTTTTTTAAATGTTTTCCTTAAGAAGGACACGGTAAATGACCACCCAGACCCCAATGCGGGGGCTTGGGGGCTTTGCACTTCCCATCTTTTTTTCCAGACTCATTGAATTAGAGTGAGCTGCATTTTTTATATTCTATTTAAGTTTACATAATGAGTATTTTATAATTATAAAAGTATCTTGCTCTACTTACTTGAACTAAGATTGCAGGAATGACAGGTAAATCAGAGTCACTGTTTGCTTTATTAAATATTTGTGACTTATATTTCAGAGGGATCCAAGTTTTTCTTATTATTTTTCAAAAATAAATTTTACCTGTCTGTCTCATGCATATTTTTTCCGGATATTTCAATTCAAAATGATTTTCAATTTTCTTTTAAATTATAGGTATATTCATTTCTTAAATTGCATATTTGTTTTTAAGATAAGTTAAAGGTTGTTTATAAGTTATTAAAAAGATTTTGCTATTACATCTCAAAAAGCCATTTTTTAAGTATTGCTGCGTATTTACATTGTTCTTGATTATCAGCAACATGAGTGTTTGATGAATTTATATTTATCATTCACATACTGAATTTAGATTGCAGAAATTGCAGATAAATCAATTCATAAAACACAACTTGAGGGATGTGCTGTCAAAATTTTGTAACAATCCTTATTTTATTGATGGGTTGTTCTTGATAAATGCAGATATTTCAGTGATATCATAAATGCAACATGCACATTTATTAAAGTAAGGCCTTAGAGATAATCTTTGAAGAACTTTTGAATCTGTGGGCAAACATAAAGTAAGATATATTAGCTCTTTTCAATAGTTTCCAATCAACAAGATACCTGCCATTTTGCATATGCTTCAACCAGGATGTTAAGGATATTTGTTGTAAGGCTCAATTTCCATTTGCACTTAATTCTAATTTCTATTTACTCGTTTTGGTCTTCTGGAGGCTCTGGTACAATATTGCAGTCCTTTTTAAGAATCAAGATCTGTGCTTTCTTGAATGAAGATAATTGCTTATTTAGTAGCATTATATAAAAGGATATAATTTGCATATTCTTCTTCTAGGCTGTAAAGGTAATTTTGTCGGACTTGATTTCCTTTTGTCTTGTATCACATATTCAGTTTTCTCACATAAGTTATCTTCTTGGTCTGATAAAGTTTCTGATACATTCCCACAGTTTTGTTTCATTTAAGGAAAATACTTGTTTGTACATTTGCCTCATCTGTGTTAAAAATGAAAGGTTACAATATATTGAAATAATATTCAAAAGGTTCATCCCTTTGGTGTATTTATTTTAAGAGAAGCGGATTAAGTTGCCAATTTGTAGGAATTTTGGTTCCTGAGTATGAAATGGCCATACTTTAACTCTTAACCTGATAGTGTTCTCGTCTGATTATATATTCACCTTTTTAATTGAGACCCAATCTTCTTTTTAAATAAATACAATGACTGTTATTCCTCATCTCATTTCATTAAAAAAACTAAAGAAGGCAAAAATCAGGAATAGACACAATCAAGTACCCCAACAGATCCAAGACACCATATGAGAAAATGACAAAAAACACAGAGAAGCAACACCCACAAGAGAGACAAGAAGTCAGCCCTTTTTATCACAAGGTGATCACAAGACTGCAGGGAACAAACAAGACATTAAATTAAAGACAATTGTCAAACATGAGTAACAAAATGGATGCACAAGATAATCATTATCTTGGAACGGTCAGTTTCATCATGCCAATTTTTGGTTCAAAGCATATGCATTGTGAGCAGAACATAAAATTTACTGGTTACAGCTCTTCCGATGAATCATTGGACAATAGCTCATTTAATATTTACAGGTTCACACGTTCAGGTATATTGGTGTTTATTTTGGGCTTTCACTTGGTTCAACTAAGATTTATTCAGCCTTATTAAAAAGGCTCTATCTTTCTTGTGTACAAGTACAATGGCTGTCATTTCCGCTCCACTTTATATCAAATTCTAGTTCATTATGTCAATACTTGGTCCATCATTTACTTTGGGCAAACATTTTCATGAACAGTTTTAATAAATGCACTGGCTATAGTTCCTCTGTTGAACCCCTATTTGACAGCTTTTATTTTCCAGTTTCATGGTTGTGGAAGATATTTTTGTCTTTCACTGTGTTCCAGCAAGATCTATTTCTGCCTTTATTGTGAATTCATTTTCATTGCAACTCTTGGTTCATCAATTTTTGGGGGCCAAAAACGTTCCTAAAAAGCCACTAGTAATGCCTTGGGTGAACCAATATTTGCCACTTCCCTGGACACAGTTTGCACACATGAAGTATCTTTTGGACTTTCAATGTGTCCCAGCCAGATCTGTTCTACCATTTTATTGAGAATCCTTCTTCCTTATGTATATTTAATTTCTGTCATTTCTCAACCAATTCTTTTTGAGTTCTGGTTCATCATACCAATTATTGGCCTAGCATTTTCTTTGGGCACAACTGTTCCTGATCAGTCATAATTACTGTACTTGTTACAGTTCCTCTGGTGAACCAATATATGTCAATTCACTGGATGTTTTTTGATTCAAAATTATGGAAGTATATTTGATCTTTCAATGAATGAGCTCCAGCAAGATCTATTCTACCATATTAATTGAAATACAAATACAATTACTGTCATTTCTCAAGCTGTTTCTTAAAAGTTCATACCAATCCTCTTCGGATAAAAATATTCCTGGACAGTCATAATTAATGTGCTTGTTACATTTCCTATGGTGATCTTATATTTGAAGACTCTGTGGATGGTTACATGTTCAGAGTATGAAGTATATTTTTGGCTTTCACTCTGTTCCAGCAAGATCAGTTTTGGGATTTCAAACTGTAGCAACCTGTAATTTACAATTCTTAATTATCCTAATGTTTTTTTTTAAAAAAAGCAAAGGGTCTATTGTTATCACCTCTTTCTGTCAGTCCATCCGTCTGTCTATCCATTATGCTATATCCTCGTAAACCGTAGGAAAAAATTCAACCATGGAGGATCAGGAATCAATACAATCAAGCACCACACCTGACTCAGGACATCAATTGGGAAAGTAACAAAAACACAGTAAAAATAATATACAAGAGAGCGAAGAGGTCAGCCCTTTCCTAGCAGGTGACCACAAGGCAACAATGAACAGACATGAAGACAGGACAAACAAGAAACACAATTAACAAAAATGATCCACAAAAGAACCAGTGCCCTTGGAACGGTCAGTAAAAAAATCCCTTCGATAATCTTATAGCATGAAATATTAATAAAATTAATAAAACAAAACTAAGGGACAGGCAACATACATTTTTGAATTAGTTTTAACATAGGATCTTCCTTTATTCCATGATTTAAACCATGAATATCTTAAATTAAAAGTCAAAAATAAGAGGAAGGGGATAAACATTTTTGAATTAGCTTTATGCTGTGTTGTTCCTTTATTCCCTTCTTGCCCCCGCTCACTGGGGCCATAGAAATAGGTGGGCTGCCTAGTGCCTCTGTGGCAGAGCTGTTTGTATCATGAATACAGCAGGGCTTAGGTTTACAAGTCAGGTATAGGTCCTTCAAATTCAGAGGCAACAGTTACAGAGCAATAACCTGAAGCCAAGTTAGATGTCAACTGAGTAAATGACCGTGCAGTTTACATATTGGGTATGACCACAATAGACATGCATACTGGATTAATATATCTACTCCACAATATATTGTTCTAGTGTACTGCTATGTGGAAATATTCATGAGTAGAAGGTACAGCCATGAACATATTAGGCTGACCATATATGCGGTAAGGGTACTGCTCCTGACTGTTTAATCTCAAGAAGAGCATCTTTAAATTTGCTTTTCTCTTCTACGTCTAATTTAAATATTTTTTAAATACAAGGGTCTGGTAAGCAGTTTGTTGATGACTACTCACTGCCAGTAGTCATATTATGCTGTGACTGTGAATTAGGGCTGCTAGTGCAGTAATTCAGAAATAGCAAAATGAGTACCCCTTTAAATTGCCAAATGGGCATCTTAAAATGCTTTTCTCTTCCTTCTCTGATTTTAAGGGGTTAGTTGTCTATTTCAAGGGTCTGGATAAAAGTTTGTGGGCATTTCCTCAAAGCCATTGGTCTTAATATGCTGTAACTATATATTGGCAATGTGTATAAAAGTAAGAAAGAGGGCAAATATCAGGAATTGATACAATCAGGCACCACACCAGACCCAGGATACCAATGGGAAAGTGTAACCCTAATCTGACTACCATATAGGCAGGCAGTATGGATTCTGTAATTATTTCTGAAACTTCACATTTTTTCTTGGACTTCCATTGTGTATAAGGTAAGGGAATAGTGAAACGATTTATTTAAATATAATTTTGTCATATTAATTCACTCCTTTTAAACCTTTTACCATGATATCTTGAATTAAAAGTCAAAAATAAGAGGAAGGGGATATACATTTTTGAATTAGCTTTATGTAATGTTATTCCTTAATTCCCTTTTTGCCCCCGCTCACTGGGGCCATAGAAATAGGTGGGCTGCATAGTGCCTCTGTGGCAGAGCTGCTTGTATCATTTATACAGCAGGGCTTAGGTTACAAGTCAGGTAGAAGTCCTTCAAATTCAGAGGCAACAGTTACAGAGCAATAACCTGAAGCCAAGTTAGATGTCAACTAAGTACATGACCGTGCAGTTTACATATTGGGTATGACCATAATAGACATGCATACTGGATTAATATATCTACTCCACAATATATTGTTCTAGTGTACTGCTATGTGGAAATACTCATGAGTAGAAGGTACAGCCATGAACATATTAGGCTGACCATATATGCGGTAAGGGTACTGCTCCTGACTGTTTAATCTCAAGAAAAGCATCTTTAAATTTGCTTTTCTCTTCTAAGTCTAATTTAAAATTTTTTTAAATACAAGGGTCTGGTAAGCAGTTTGTTGATGACTACTCACTGCCAGTAGTCATATTATGCTGTGACTGTGAATTAGGGTTGCTATTGCAGTAATTCAGAAATAGCAAAGTGAGTACCCCTTAAAATTGCCAAATGGGCATCTTAAAATGCTTTTCTCTTCCTTCTCTGATTTTAAGGGGTTGTCTATTTCAAGGGTCTGGATAACAGTTTGTGGGCATTTCCTCAAAGCCATTGGTCTTAATATGCTGAAACTATATATTGGCAATGTGTATAAAAGTAAGAAAGAGGGCAAATATCAGGAATTGATACAATCAGGCACCACACCAGACCCAGGATACCAATGGGAAAGTGTAACCCTAATCTGACTACCATATAGGCAGGCAGTATGGATTCTGTAATTATTTCTGAAACTTCACATTTTTTCTTGGACTTCCATTGTGAATAAGGTAATGGAATAGTGAAACGATTTATTTAAATATAATTTTGTCATATTAATTCACTCCTTTTAAACCTTTTACCATGATATCTTGAATTAAAAGTCAAAAATAAGAGGAAGGGGATATACATTTTTGAATTAGCTTTATGTAATGTTATTCCTTTATTCCCTTTTTGCCCCCGCTCACTGGGGCCGTAGAAATAGGTGGGCTGCCTAGTGCCTCTGTGGCAGAGCTGCTTGTATCATTAATACAGCAGGGCTTAGGTTTACAAGTCAGGTAGAAGTCCTTCAAATTCAGAGGCAACAGTTACAGAGCAATAACCTGAAGCCAAGTTAGATGTCAACTAAGTACATGACCATGCAGTTTACATATTGGGTATGACCATAATAGACATGCATATTGGATTAATATATCTACTCCACAATATATTGTTCTAGTGTACTGCTATGTGGAAATATTCATGAGTAGAAGGTGCAGCCATGAACATATTAGACTGACCATATATGCGGTTAGGGTACTGCTCTTGACTGTTTAATCTCAAGAAAAGCATCTTTAAATTTGATTTTCTCTTCTAAATCTGATTTAAAGATTTTAAAGTTAGTGATAATATAGCAAAAAGATAATCCAGATCAGACGGCTCCTGAAGGAAAATCTGATCTGTGTTATCACTATTTGCCACCTTAACATTACCTCTGATAACAACTTATCTTACCTGAGGAAATAGAATAACACAGTTCAGACCACTCCTGAAGGAACAGTCTGATCTGTTTTTACACTATTCTTCTCCGGCAAGGTAAGGTGGGCAAGATAAGGTGTGTAAAAGGTTTCCCTTGAGGTGGCAAAGAGCATAAACACTGATCAGACTGCTCTTTTAAGTAAGTCTCCTCTGTGTTTAAAATATTTGCCATTTCAACAATACCATCGAAACACCTTATAGTGCCTGAGCAAATAGTAAACCCAGATGGGACTGTTCCTGATGGATAGTATGATCAGTGTTTTCAATATTGGCCATTTTAATACTACCAGATAAGCACCTTATTATGCTTATGCAAATAAATGCAAACCCAGATCAGACCCCTCCTTAAGGAATGGTCTGATCAATGTTTACATTATTTGCTCAAACATGATGAGCTGTGAGAAAGATAGTCTTTATATGGCAAATAGTGTAAACAATGGTCAGAATGCTCTTGATGGAATTGTCTGATCTAAGTTAGCACTATATGCTCAGGAAAATTGCCATCTTTTGCATTCGCTGTCTAATACAGAGTTTAAAGGTAGTGATGATATGGCAAAAAGATAATCCAGATCAGACTTTTCTGAAGGAAAGTCTGATCTGTGCTGTCACTATTTGCCACCTTAACATTACCTTTTAAAACAACTGATCTTACCTGAGGCAACAGAATAACACAGTTCAGACCACTCCTGAAGGAACAGTCTGATCTGTTTTTACACTATTCTTCTTAGGCAAGGTAATGTGGGCAAGATAAGGTGTGTAAAAGGTTTTTATTGAGGTGGCAAAGGGTATAAACACTGATCAGACTGCTCTTTAAGTAAGTCTCCTCTTTGTTTAAAATATTTGCCATTTCAACAATACCATCGAAACACCTTATAGTGCCTGAGCAAATAGTAAACCCAGATGGGACTGTTCCTAATGGATAGTTTGATCAGTGTTTTCACTATTGGCCATTTTAATACTACCAGATAAGCACCTTATTATGCCTATGCAAATAAATGCAAACCCAGATCAGACCCCTCCTAAAGGAATGGTCTGATCAATGTTTTCATTATTTGCTCAAACATGATGAGTTGTATGAAAGATAGTCTTTATATGGCAAATAGTGTAAACAATGGTCAGAATGCTCTTGATGGAATGGTCTTATCTAAGTTAGCACTATATGCTCAGGAAAATTGCAATCTAATGCATTCACTGTCTGATACAGAGTTTAAAGGTTGTGATGATATGGCAAAAAGATAACCCAGAACAGACAGCTCCCAAAGGAAAGTCTGATCTGTGTTGTCACTATTTGCCACCATAACATGACCTTTGAAAACAACTTATCCTGTCTGAGGAAATAGAATAACACAGATCAGACCACTCCTGAAGGAACAGTCTGATCTGTTTTTACACTATTCTTCTCGGGCAAGGTAAGGTGGGCAAGGTAAGGTGTGTAAAAGGTTTTTATTAGGTTGGCAAAGAGTATAAACACTGATCAGTCTGCTCTTTAAGTAAAGTAAGTAATGGTGCAAAGATCAGGAATCGATACAATCAAGTACCACTTAAGTCTCCTCTGTGTTTTAAATATTTGCCATTTCAACAATACCATTGAAACACCTTATAGTGCCTTAGCAAATAGTAAACCCAGATAGGACTGTTCCTGATGGATAGTTTGATCAGTGTTTTCACTGTTGGCCATTTTAATACTACCAGATAAGCACCTTATTATGCCTATGCAAATAAATGCAAACCCAGATCAGACCCCTCCTAAAGGAATGGTCTGATCAATGTTTTCATTATTTGCTCAAACATGATGAGTTGTATGAAAGATAGTCTTTATATGGCAAATAGTGTAAACAATGGTCAGAATTCTCTTGATGGAATGGTCGGATCGAAGTTAGCACTATTTGCTCAGGAAAATTGTCATCTAATGCATTCGCTGTCTGATACAGAGTTTAAAGGTTGTGATGATATGGCAAAAAGATAACCCAGAACAGACAGCTCCCAAAGGAAAGTCTGATCTGTGTTGTCACTATTTGCCACCATAACATGACCTTTGAAAACAGCTTATCCTGTCTGAGGAAATAGAATAACACAGATCAGACCACTCCTGAAGGAACAGTCTGATCTGTTTTTACACTATTCTTCTCCAGCAAGGTAAGGTGGGCAAGGTAAGGTGTGTAAAAGGTTTCCCTTGAGGTGGCAAAGAGTATAAACACTGATCAGACTGCTCTTTTAAGTAAGTCTCCTCTGTGTTTACAATATTTACCATTTTAACAATACCTTCTAAACGCCTTATAGTGCGTGAGCAAATAGTTAACGCAGATTTGACCGTTCCTGATGGATAGTATGATCAGTGTTTTCACTATTGGCCATTTTAATACTACCAGATAAGCACCTTATTATGCTTATGCAAATAAATGCAAACCCAGATCAGACCCCTCCTAAATGAATGGTCTGATCAATGTTTACACTATTTGCTCAAACATGATGAGCTGTAAGAAAGATAGTCTTTATATGGCAAATAGTGTAAACAATGGTCAGAATGCTCTTGATGGAATGGTCGGATCTAAGTTAGCACTATATGCTCAGGAAAATTGCCATCTATTGCATTCGCTGTCTAATACAGAGTTTAAAGGTTGTGATGATATGGCGAAAAGATAATCCAGATCAGACTTTTCTGAAGGAAAGTCTGATCTGTGCTGTCACTATTTGCCACCTTAACATTACCTTTTAAAACAACTTATCTTACCTGAGGAAATAGAATAACACAGTTCAGACCACTCCTGAAGGAACAGTCTGATCTGTTTTTACACTATTCTTCTTAGGCAAGGTAATGTGAGCAAGATAAGGTGTGTAAAAGGTTTCCATTGAGGTGGCAAAGAGTATAGACACTGATCAGACTGCTCTTTAAGTAAGTCTCCTCTGTGTTTAAAATATTTGCCATTTCAACAATACCATCGAACACCTTATAGTGCCTGAGCAAATAGTTAACGCAGATTGGACCGTTCCTGATGGATAGTATGATCAGTGTTTTCACTATTGGCCATTTTAATACTACCAGATAAGCACCTTATTATGCTTGTGCAAATAAATGCAAACCCAGATCAGACCCCTCCTTAAGGAATGGTCTGATCAATGTTTTCATTATTTGCTCAAACATGATGAGCTGTTAGAAAGATAGTCTTTATATGGCAAATAGTGTAATCAATGGTCAGAATGCTCTTGATGGAATGGTCGGATCTAAGTTAGCACTATATGCTCAGGAAAATTGCCATCTATTGCATTCGCTGTCTAATACAGAGTTTAAAGGTAGTGATGATATGGCAAAAAGATAATTCAGATCAGACTTTTCTGAAGAAAAGACTGATATGTGCTGTCACTATTTGTCACCTTAACATTACCTTTTAAAACATTTTATCTTACCTGAGGAAATAGAATAACATAGTTCAGACCACTCCTGAAGGAACAGTCTGATCTGTTTTTGCCCTATTCTTCTTAGGCAAGGTAAGGTGGACAATATAAGGTGTGTAAAAGGTTTCCATTGAGGTGGCAAAGAGTATAAACACTGATCAGACTGCTCTTCAAGTAAGTCTCCTCTGTGTTTAAAATATTTGCCATTTCAACAATACCATCGAAACACCTTATAGTGCCTGAGCAATTAGTAAACCCAGATGGGACTGTTCCTGATGGATAGTATGATCAGTGTTTTCACTATTGGCCATTTTAATACTACCAGATAAGCACCTTATTATGCCTATGGAAATAAATGCAAACCCAGATCAGACCCCTCTTAAAGGAATGGTCTGATCAATGTTTTCATTATTTGCTCAAACATGATGAGTTGTGTGAAAGATAGTCTTTATATGGCAAATAGCGTAAACAATGGTCAGAATACTCTTGATGGAATTGTCTGACCTAAGTTAGCACTATATGCTCAGGAAATTTGCTATCTAATGCATTCGCTGTCTGACACACAGTTTAAAGGTTGTGATGATATGTCAAAAAGATAACCCAGATCAGACAGCCCCTGAAGGAAAATCTGATCTGTGTTGTCACTATTTGCCACTTCAACATTACCTTTGAAAACAAATTATCGTGTCTGAGGAAATAGAATAACACAGATCAGACCACTCCTGAAGGAACAGTCTGATCTGTTTTTACACTATTCTTCTCCGGCAAGGTAAGGTGGGCAAGATAAGGTGTGTAAAAGGTTTCCATTGAGGTGGCAAAGAGTGTAAACACTGATCAGACTGCTCTTAATATAAGTCTCCTCTGTGTTTACAATATTTGCCATTTCAACAATACCTTCTAAACACCTTATAGTGCCTGAGCAAATAGTTAACCCAGATCGGACTGTTCCTGATGGATAGTATGATCAGTGTGTTCACTATTGGCCATTTTAATACTACCAGATAAGCACCTTATTATGCCTTTGCAAATAAATGCAAACCCAGATCAGACCCCTCCTTAAGGAATGGTCTGATCAATGTTTACATTATTTGTTCAAACATGATGAGTTGTGTGAAAGTTAGTCTTTATATGGCAAATAGTGTAAACAATGGTCAGAATGTTCTTGATGGAAAGGTCGGATCTAAGTAAGCACTATATGCTCAGGAAAACTGCCATCTATTGCATTCGCTGTCTGATTCAGAGTTTAAAGGTAGTGATGATATGGCAAAAAGATAATCCAGATCAGACGACTCCTGAAGGAAAATCTGATCTGTGTTTTACTATTTGCCATTTTAACACTACCTTTGTAGCGCTTTGTTATGTTTGTACAAATAGACTAAACACTGTTCGGATTACTCCTAAAGGAACAGTCCGATTAGTGTTTACATTATTTACTCAGGCATAATGAGGTGTGTGAAATAGTCTTTAAATGGGAAATAGTGTAAACAATGATCAGACAGCTCCTCCTGGAATTGTCTGGTCTGGGTATGCACTTTTTGCTCATGCCTCTATTTGCTCATGGAAATTGACAATTCCTGCATCCACTGTCCGCCAAATTTCTGTGTCTGCTGTCTGTTAGTCTCCTGCAAGGGGCTCTATTCCTGCATCCACTGTCCGCTAATTTTCTGTGTCTGTTGTCTGTTAGAGTCTCCTGCAAGAGGCTCAATTCCTGCATCCACTGTCCGCTAATTTTCTGTGTCTGCTGTCTGTAAGAGTCTCCTGCAAGAGGCTCAATTCCTGCATCCACTGTCCGCTAATTTTCTGTGTCTGCTGTCTGTTAAGAGTCTCCTGCAAGAGGCTCAATTCCTGCATCCACTGTCCGCTAATTTTCTGTGTCTGCTAGAGTCTCCTGCAAGAGGCTCAATTCCTGCATCCACTCCGCTGATTGAGAGATTCCTACATCCGCTGTCTGACCGAGGGACTTCTGCATCCGCTGTCTGATAGAGAGACCTCTGCATCAGCTGTCTGATAGAGTGTCTCCTGCATCCGCTGTCTGATAGAGAGACCTCTGCATCCGCTGTCTGATAGAGTGTCTCCTGCATCCGCTGTCTGATAGAGGGACTTCTGCATCCGCTGTCTGATGGAGTGTCTTCTGCATCCGCTGTCTGATTGAGAGACTCCTGCATCCGCTGTCTGACAGAGAGACTTCTGCATCCGCTGTCTCATAGAGTGTCTCCTGCATCCGCTGTCTGATATTAGTGTCTCTTGCATCCGCTGTCTGATAGAGAGACTTCTGCATCCGCTGTCTGATAGAGTGTCTCCTGCATCCGCTGTCTAATAGAGAGACTTCTGCATCCGCTGTCAGATAGAGTGTCTCCTGCATCCGCTGTCTGATAGAGAGACTTCTGCATCCGCTGTCTGATAGAGTGTCTCCTGCATCCACTGTCTGATAAAGAGACTCCTGCATCTGCTGTCTGATAGAGTGTCTCCTGCATCCGCTGTCTGATAGAGAGACTCCTGTTTCCGTTGGCTGATAGAGTGTCTCCTGTATCCGCTGTCTGATAGAGTGTCTCCTGCCTCCGCTGTCTGATAGAGAGACTTCTGCATCCGCTCTCTGATAGAGTTTCTCCTGCATCCGCTGTCTGATAGAAAGAATTCTGCATCCGCTGTCTGATAGAGTTTCTCCTGCATCCGCTGTCTGATGGAGAGACTCTAGCATCCGCTGTCTGGTAGAGAGACTTCTGCATCTGCTGTCTGTTAGAGTGTCTCCTGCATCCGCTGTCTGATAGAGAGACTACTGCATCCGCTGGCTGATATAGTGTCCTATGCATCCGCTGTCTGATAGAGAGACTCCTGCATCTGCTGGCTGATAGAGTGTCTCCTGCATCTGCAGTCGGATAGAGTGTCTCCAGCATCCGCTGTCTGATAGAGTTTCTCCTGCATCCGCTGTCTGATAGAGTGTCTCCTACATCCGCTCTCTGAATGAGAGACTTCTGCATCCGCTGTCTGATAGAGTGTCTCCTGCATCCACTGTCCGATTGAGAGACTTCTGCATCCGCTGTCTGATAGAGAGACTTCTGCATCCGCTGTCTGAAAGAGTGTCTCCTGCATCCGCTATCTGATAGAGTGACTCCTGCATCCGCTGTCTGTAAGAGTGTCTCCTGCATCCGCTGTCTGATAGAGTGTTTCCTGCATCCGCTGTCTGATAAAGAGACTTCTGCATCCGCTGTATGATAGAGTGTCTCCTGCATCCGTTGGCTGATAGAGTGTCTCCTGCATCCGCAGTCTGATAGAGAGACTTCTGCATCCGCTGTCTGAAAGAGTGTCTCCTGCATCCGCTGTCTGATAGAGTGACTCCTGCATCCGCTGTCTGTAAGATGTCATCCGATGTCTCCTGCCTCAGCTGTCTGATAGGGAGACTTCTGCATCAGCTGCCTGAAAGAGTGTCTCCTACATCCCCTGTCTGATAGACTTCTGCACCCGCTGTCTGATAAAGTGTCTCCTGCATCCGCTGTCTGATTGAGAGATTCCTACATCCGCTGTCTGACCGAGGGACTTCTGCATCCGCTGTCTGATAGAGTGTCTGCTGCATCCGCTGTCTGATAGAGAGACTTCTGCATCCGCTGTCTGATAGAGTGTCTCCTGCATCCGCTGTCTGACGGAGAGACTCCTGCATCCTTAGTCTGATAGAGGGTCTCCTGCATCAGCTGTCTGATAGAGGGACTTCTGCATCCGCTGTATGATTGAGTGTCTCCTGCATCCGCTGTGAATGGAGAGACTCCTGCATCCGCTGGCTGATAGAGTGTCTCCTTCATCCGCTGTCTGATAGAGTGTCTCCTCCATCCGCTGTCTGATTGAGAGACTCCTGCATCCACTGGCTGATAGAGTGTCTCCTGCATCCGCTGTCTGATAGAGAGACTCCTGCATCCGCTGGCTGATAGAGTGTCTCCTGCATCCGCAGTCTGATAGAGTGTCTCCTGCATCCACTGTCTGACAGAGGGACTCCTGCATCCGCTGTCTGATAGAGTGTCTCCTGCATCCGCTGTCTGACGGAGAGACTCCTGCATCCACTGGCTGATAGAGTGTCTCCTGCATCCGCTGTCTGATAGAGAGACTTCTGCATCCGTTTTCTGATATAGTGTCTCCTGCATCTGCTGTCTGATAGAGAGACCTCTGCATCCACTCCGTGATAGAGTGTCTCCTGCATCTGCTGTCTTATAGAGTGTCTCCTGCATCCGCTTTCTGATAGAGTGTCTCCTGCATCCACTCTATCAGACACTCAATCAAACAGCGAATGCAGAAGTCTCTCTATCAGACAGCGGATGCAGGAGACATTCTATCAGACAGCGGATGCAGAAGTCTCTCTATCAGACACTGATGCAGGAGGCACTCTATCAGACAGCGGATGCAGGAAATACTCTATCAGACAGCGGATGCAGGAGTCTCTCTATCAGACAGTGGATGCAGAAGTATCTCTATCAGACTGTGGAGGCAGGAGTCTCTCTATCAGACAGCGGATGCAGAAGTCTCTCTATCAGACAGCAGATGCAGGAGTCTCTATCAGACAGCGGATGCGGGAGACACTCTATCAGACAGCGGATGCAGAAGTCTCTCTATCAAACAGCGGATGCAGAAGTCTCTCTATCAGACAGCGGATGCAGAAGACACTCTATCAGACAGCGGCTGCATCTGATAGAGTGTCTCCTGCATCCGCTGTCTGATAGAGAGACTCCTGCATACGCTGGCTGTTAGAGTGTCTCCTGCATCCGCTGTCTTATAGAGAGACTCCTGCATCCATTTGCTGATAGAGTGTCTCCTGTATCCGCTGTCTGATAAAGTGTCTCCTGCCTCCGCTGTCTGATAGAGAATCTTCTGCATCCGCTGTCTGATAGAGTTTCTCCTGTATCCGCTGTCTGATAGAAAGACTTCTGCATCCCCTGTCTGATAGAGTTTCTTCTGCATCCGCTGTCTGAAGGAGAGACTCTAGCATCCACTGTCTGATAGAGAGACTTCTGCATCTGCTGTCTGATAGAGTGTCTCCTGCATCCGCTGTCTCATAGAGAGACTACTGCATCCGCTGGCTGATATAGTCATATGCATCCGCTGTCTGATAGAGAGACTCCTGCATCCGCTGGCTGATAGAGTGTCTCCTGCATCCGCAGTCGGATAGAGTGTCTCCAGCATCCGCTGTCTGATAGAGTTTCTCCTGCATCCGCTGTCTGATAGAGTGTCTCCTACATCTGCTCTATGAAAGAGAGACTTCTGCATCCGCTGTTTGATAGAGTGTCTCCTGCATCCGCTGTCTGATTGAGAGACTCCTTCATTCGCTGTCTGATAGACTTCTGCATCTGCTGTCTGAAAGAGTGTCTCCTGCATCCGCTGTCTGATAGAGAGACTCCTGCATCCGCTGTCTGTAAGAGTTTCTCCTGCATCCGCTGTCTGATAGAGTGTCTCCTGCATCCGCTGTCTGATAGAGAGACTTCTGCATCCGCTGTCTGATAGAGTGTCTCCTGCCTCAGCTGTCTGATAGGGAGACTTCTGCATCCGCTGTCTGAAAGAGTGTCTCCTACATCCGCTGTCAGATAGAGAGACTTCTGCACCCGCTGTCTGATAAAGTGTCTCCTGCATCCGCTGTCTGATTGAGAGATTCCTACATCTGCTGTCTGACCGAGGGACTTCTGCATCCGCTGTCTGATAGAGTGTCTGCTGCATCCGCTGTCTGATAGAGAGACTTCTGCATCCGCTGTCTGATAGAGTGTCTCCTGCATCCACTGTCTGACGGAGAGACTCCTGCATCCTTAGTCTGATAGAGTGTCTCCTGCATCCGCTGTCTGATAGAGGGACTTCTGCATCCGCTGTATGATTGAGTGTATCCTGCATCCGCTGTCTGATGGAGAGACTCCTGCATCCGCTGGCTGATAGAGTGTCTCCTTCATCCGCTGTCTGATAGAGTGTCTCCTGCATCCGCTGTCTGATAGAGAGACTCCTGCATCCACTGGATGATAGAGTGTCTCCTGCATCCGCTGTCTGATAGAGGGACTTCTGCATCCGCTGTATGATTGAGTGTATCCTGCATCCGCTGTCTGATGGAGAGACTCCTGCATCCGCTGGCTGATAGAGTGTCTCCTGCATCCGCTGTCTGATAGAATGTCTCCTGCATCCGCTGTCTGATAGAGAGACTTCTGCATTCGCTGTTTGATTGAGTGTTTGATAGAGTGGATGCAGGAGACACTCTATCAGATAGCAGATGCAGGAGACACTCTATAAGACAGCAGATGCAGGAGACACTCTATCACACAGAGAGACTTCTGCATCCGCTGTCTGATAGAGTGTCTCCTGCATCCGCTGTCTGATTGAGAGACTCCTGCATCCCCTGTCTGATAGAGAGACTCCTGCATACGCTGGCTGTTAGAGTGTCTCCTGCATCCGTTGTCTTATAGAGAGACTCCTGCATCGGCAGTCTGATAGAGAGACTTCTGCATCCGCTGTCTGAAAGAGTGTCTCCTGCATCCGCTGTCTGATAGAGTGACTCCTGCATCCGCTGTCTGTAAGATTGTCTCCTGCATCCGCTGTCTGATAGAGTGTTTCCTGCATCCGCTGTCTGATAGAGAGACTTCTGCATCCGCTGTCTGATAGAGTGTCTCCTGCCTCAGCTGTCTGATAGGGAGACTTCTGCATCCGCTGTCTGAAAGAGTGTCTCCTACATCCGCTGTCTGATAGACTTCTGCACCCGCTGTCTGATAAAGTGTCTCCTGCATCCGCTGTCTGATTGAGAGATTCCTACATCCGCTGTCTGACCGAGGGACTTCTGCATCCGCTGTCTGATAGAGTGTCTGCTGCATCCGCTGTCTGATAGAGAGACTTCTGCATCCGCTGTTTGATAGAGTGTCTCCTGCATCCGCTGTCTGACGGAGAGACTCCTGCATCCTTAGTCTGATAGAGTGTCTCCTGCATCCGCTGTCTGATAGAGGGACTTCTGCATCCGCTGTATGATTGAGTGTCTCCTGCATCCGCTGTGAATGGAGAGACTCCTGCATCCACTGGCTGACAGAGGGACTCCTGCATCCGCTGTCTGATAGAGTGTTTCCTGCATCCGCTGTCTGACGGAGAGACTCCTGCATCCACTGGCTGGTAGAGTTTCTCCTGCATCCGCTGTCTGATAGAGAGACTTCTGCATCCATCGGTTTACTGATAGAGTGTCTCCTGCATCTGCTGTCTGATAGAGAGACCTCTGCATCCACTGTGTGATAGAGTGTCTCCTGCATCTGCTGTCTTATAGAGTGTCTCCTGCATCCGCTATCTGATAGAGTGTCTCCTGCATCCACTCTATCAGACAGCGGATGCAGAAGTCTCTCTATCAGACAGCGGATGCAGGAAACATTCTATCAGACAGCGGATGCAGGAGACACTCTTACAGACAGCGGATGCAGGAGTCACTCTATCAGACAGCGGATGCAGGAGACACTCTTTCAGACAGCGGATGCAGAAGTCTCTCTATCAGACTGCGGATGCAGGAGACACTCTATCAGCCAACGGATGCAGGAGTCTCTCTATAAGACAGCGGATGCAGAAGACACTCTAACAGCCAGCGTATGCAGGAGTCTCTCTATCAGACAGGGGATGCAGGAGTCTCTCAATCAGACAGCGGATGCAGGAGACACTCTATCAGACAGCGGATGCAGAAGTCTCCCTATCAGACAGCTGAGGCAGGAGACACTCTATCAGACAGCGGATGCAGAAGTCTCTCTATCAGACAGCGGATGCAGGAGACACTCTATCAGACAGCGGATGCAGGAGAAACTCTTACAGACAGCGGATGCAGGAGTCTCTCTATCAGACAGCGGATGCAGGAGACACTCTTTCAGACAGCGGATGCAGAAGTCTATCAGACAGCGGATGCAGGAGTCTCTCAATCGGACAGAGGATGCAGGAGACACTCTATCAGACAGCGGATGCAGGAGTCTTTCAATCAAACAGCGAATGCAGAACTCTCTATCAGACAGCGAAGCAGGAGACATTCTATCAGACAGCGGATGCAGAAGTCTCTCTATCAGACACCGATGCAGGAGACACTCTATCAAACAGCGGATGCAGTAAATACTCTATCAGACAGCGGATGCAGGAGTCTCTCTATCAGACAGTGGATGCAGAAGTATCTCTATCAGACAGTGGAGGCAGGAGTCTCTCTATCAGACAGCGGATGCAGACGTCTCTCTATCAGACAGCGGATGCAGGAGTCTCTCTATCAGACAGCGGATGCAGGAGAAACTCTATCAGACAGCGGATGCAGAAGTCTCTCTATCAAACAGCGGATGCAGAAGTCTCTCTATCAGACAGCGGATGCAGAAGACACTCTATCAGACAGCGGCTGCATCTGATAGAGTGTCTCCTGCATCCGCTGTCTGATTGAGAGACTCCTGCATCCCCTGTCTGATAGAGAGACTCCTGCATACGCTGGCTGTTAGAGTGTCTCCTGCATCCGTTGTCTTATAGAGAGACTCCTGCATCGGCAGTCTGATAGAGAGACTTCTGCATCCGCTGTCTGAAAGAGTGTCTCCTGCATCCGCTGTCTGATAGAGTGACTCCTGCATCCGCTGTCTGTAAGAGTGTCTCCTGCATCCGCTGTCTGATAGAGTGTTTCCTGCATCCGCTGTCTGATAGAGAGACTTCTGCATCCGCTGTCTGATAGAGTGTCTCCTGCCTCAGCTGTCTGATAGGGAGACTTCTGCATCCGCTGTCTGAAAGAGTGTCTCCTACATCCGCTGTCTGATAGACTTCTGCACCCGCTGTCTGATAAAGTGTCTCCTGCATCCGCTGTCTGATTGAGAGATTCCTACATCCGCTGTCTGACCGAGGGACTTCTGCATCCGCTGTCTGATAGAGTGTCTGCTGCATCCGCTGTCTGATAGAGAGACTTCTGCATCCGCTGTTTGATAGAGTGTCTCCTGCATCCGCTGTCTGACGGAGAGACTCCTGCATCCTTAGTCTGATAGAGTGTCTCCTGCATCCGCTGTCTGATAGAGGGACTTCTGCATCCGCTGTATGATTGAGTGTCTCCTGCATCCGCTGTGAATGGAGAGACTCCTGCATCCACTGGCTGACAGAGGGACTCCTGCATCCGCTGTCTGATAGAGTGTTTCCTGCATCCGCTGTCTGACGGAGAGACTCCTGCATCCACTGGCTGGTAGAGTTTCTCCTGCATCCGCTGTCTGATAGAGAGACTTCTGCATCCATCCGTTTTCTGATAGAGTGTCTCCTGCATCTGCTGTCTGATAGAGAGACCTCTGCATCCACTGTGTGATAGAGTGTCTCCTGCATCTGCTGTCTTATAGAGTGTCTCCTGCATCCGCTATCTGATAGAGTGTCTCCTGCATCCACTCTATCAGACAGCGGATGCAGAAGTCTCTCTATCAGACAGCGGATGCAGGAAACATTCTATCAGACAGCGGATGCAGGAGACACTCTTACAGACAGCGGATGCAGGAGTCACTCTATCAGACAGCGGATGCAGGAGACACTCTTTCAGACAGCGGATGCAGAAGTCTCTCTATCAGACTGCGGATGCAGGAGACACTCTATCAGCCAACGGATGCAGGAGTCTCTCTATAAGACAGCGGATGTAGGAGACACTCTAACAGCCAGCGTATGCAGGAGTCTCTCTATCAGACAGGGGATGCAGGAGTCTCTCAATCAGACAGCGGATGCAGGAGACACTCTATCAGACAGCGGATGCAGAAGTCTCCCTATCAGACAGCTGAGGCAGGAGACACTCTATCAGACAGCGGATGCAGAAGTCTCTCTATCAGACAGCGGATGCAGGAGACACTCTTACAGACAGCGGATGCAGGAGTCTCTCTATCAGACAGCGGATGCAGAAGACACTCTATCAGACAGCGGCTGCATCTGATAGAGTGTCTCCTGCATCCGCTGTCTGATAGAGAGACTTCTGCATCCGCTGTCTGATAGAGTGTCTCCTGCATCCGCTGTCTGATTGAGAGATTCCTGCATCCCCTGTCTGATAGAGAGACTCCTGCATACGCTGGCTGTTAGAGTGTCTCCTGCATCCGCTGTCTTATAGAGAGAATCCTGCATCCGTTGGATGATAGAGTGTCTCCTGCATCCGCAGTCTGATAGAAAGTCTGATAGACTTCTGCACTCGCTGTCTGATAAAGTGTCTCCTGCATCCGCTGTCTGATTAAGAGATTCCTACATCCGCTGTCTGACCGAGGGACTTCTGCATCCGCTGTCTGATAGAGTGTCTGCTGCATCGGCTGTCTGATAGAGAGACTTCTGCATCCGCTGTCTGATAGAGTTTCTCCTGCATCCACTGTCTAGTAGAGTGTCTCCTGCATCGGTGTCTGATAGAAAGACTTCTGCATCCGCTGTCTGATAGAGTGTCTCCTGCATCCGCTGTCTGATAGAGAGACTTCTGCATCCGCTGTCTGATGGAGTGTCTTCTGCATCCGCTGTCTGATTGAGAGACTCCTGCATCCGCTGTCTGACAGAGAGACCTCTGCATCCGCTGTCTGATAGAGTGTCTCCTGCATCCGCTGTCTGATAGAGAGACCTCTGCATCTGCTGTCTGATAGAGTATCTCCTGCATCCGCTGTCTGATAGAGAGACTTCTGCATCCGCTATCTGATAGAGTGTCTCCTGCATCCACTCTATCAGACACTCAATCAAACAGCGAATGCAGAAGTCTCTCTATCAGACAGCGGATGCAGGAGACATTCTATCAGACAGCGGATGCAGAAGTCTCTCTATCAGACACCGATGCAGGAGACACTCTATCAGACAGCGGATGCAGGAAATACTCTATCAGACAGCGGATGCAGGAGTCTCTCTATCAGACAGTGGATGCAGAAGTATCTCTATCAGACTGTGGAGGCAGGAGTCTCTCTATCAGACAGCGGATGCAGAAGTCTCTCTATCAGACAGCCGATGCAGGAGTCTCTCTATCAGACAGCGGATGCGGGAGACACTCTATCAGACAGTGGATGCAGAAGTCTCTCTATCAAACAGCGGATGCAGAAGTCTCTCTATCAGACAGCTGATGCAGAAGACACTCTATCAGGAAGCGGCTGCATCTGATAAAGTGTCTCCTGCATCCGCTGTCTGATAGAGAGACTCCTGCATACGCTGGCTGTTAGAGTGTCTCCTGCATCCGCTGTCTTATAGAGAGACTCCTGCATCCATTTGCTGATAGAGTGTCTCCTGTATCCGCTGTCTGATAAAGTGTCTCCTGCCTCCGATGTCTGATAAAGAGACTTCTGCATCCGCTGTCTGATAGAGTTTCTCCTGTATCCGCTGTCTGATAGAAAGACTTCTGCATCCGCTGTCTGATAGAGTTTCTCCTGCATCTGCTGTCTGATGGAGAGACTCTAGCATCCACTGTCTGATAGAGAGACTTCTGCATCTGCTGTCTGATAGAGTGTTTCCTGCATCCGCTGTCTCATAGAGAGACTACTGCATCCGCTGGCTGATATAGTGTCCTATGCATCCGCTGTCTGATAGAGAGACTCCTGCATCCGCTGGCTGATAGAGTGTCTCCTGCATCCGCAGTCAGATAGAGTGTCTCCAGCATCCGCTGTCTGATAGAGTTTCTCCTGCATCCGCTGTCTGATAGAGTGTCTCCTACATCCGCTCTATGAAAGAGAGACTTCTGCATCCGCTGTCTGATAGAGTGTCTCCTGCATCCGCTGTCGGATTGAGAGACTCCTGCGTCCGCTGTCTGATAACCTTCTGCATCCGCTGTCTGAAAGAGTGTCTCCTGCATCCGCTGTCTGATAGAGAGACTCCTGCATCCGCTGTCTGTAAGAGTTTCTCCTGCATCCGCTGTCTGATAGAGTGTCTCCTGCATCCGCTGTCTGACAGAGAGACTTCTGCATCCGCTGTCTGATAGAGTGTCTTTTGCCTCAGCTGTCTGATAGGGAGACTTCTGCATCCGCTGTCTGATAGAGTGTCTCCTGCATCCGCTGTCTGATAGAGAGACTTCTGCACCCGCTGTCTGATAAAGTGTCTCCTGCATCCGCTGTCTGATTGAGAGATTCCTACATCCGCTGTCTGACCGAGGGACTTCTGCATCCGCTGTCTTATAGAGTGTCTGATGCATCCGCTGTCTGATAGAGAGACTTCTGCATCCGCTGTCTGATAGAGTGTCTCCTGCATCCACTGTCTGACGGAGAGACTCCTGCATCCTTAGTCTGATAGAGTGTCTCCTGCATCCGCTGTCTGATAGAGGGACTTCTGCATCCGCTGTATGATTGAGTGTATCCTGCATCCGCTGTCTGATGGAGAGACTCCTGCATCCGCTGGCTGATAGAGTGTCTCCTTCATCTGCTGTCTGATAGAGTGTCTCCTGCATCCGCTGTCTGATAGAGAGACTCCTGCATCCACTGGATGATAGAGTGTCTCCTGCATCCGCTGTCTGATAGAGAGACTTCTGCATCCGTTTTCTGATAGAGTGTCTCCTGCATCTGCTGTCTAATAGAGAGACTTCTGCATCCACTGGCTGATAGAGTGTCTCCTGCATCCGCTGTCTGATAGAGAGACTCCTGCATCGGCTTGCTGATAGAGTGTTTCCTGCATCCGCAGTCTGATAGAGTGTCTCCTGCATCCACTGTCTGACAGAGGGACTCCTGCATCCGCTGTCTGATAGAGTGTCTCCTGCATCTGCTGTCTGACGGAGAGACTCCTGCATCCACTGGCTGATAGAGTGTCTCCTGCACCCGCTGTCTGATAGAGAGACTTCTGCATCCATCCGTTTTCTGATAGAGTGTCTCCTGCATCTGCTGTCTGATAGAGAGACCTCTGCATCCACTGTGTGATAGAGTGTCTCCTGCATCTGCTGTCTTATAGAGTGTCTCCTGCATCCGCTATCTGATAGAGTGTCTCCTGCATCCACTCTATCAAACACTCAATCAAACAGCGAATGCAGAAGTCTCTCTATCAAACAGCGGATGCAGGAGACATTCTATCAGACAGCGGATGCAGAAGTCTCTCTATCAGACACCGATGCAGGAGACACTCTATCAAACAGCGGATGCAGTAAATACTCTATCAGACAGCGGATGCAGGAGTCTCTCTATCAGACAGTGGATGCAGAAGTATCTCTATCAGACAGTGGAGGCAGGAGTCTTTCTATCAGACAGCGGATGCAGAAGTCTCTCTATCAGACAGCGGATGCAGGAGTCTCTCTATCAGACAGCGGATGCAGGAGACACTCTATCAGACAGCGGATGCAGAAGTCTCTCTATCAAACAGCGGATGCAGAAGTCTCTCTATCAGACAGCGGATGCAGAAGACACTCTATCAGACAGCGGCTGCATCTGATAGAGTGTCTCCTGCATCCCCTGTCTGATAGAGAGACTTCTGCATCCGCTGTCTGATAGAGTGTCTCCTGCATCCGCTGTCTGATTGAGAGACTCCTGCATCCCCTGTCTGATAGAGAGACTCCTGCATACGCTGGCTGTTAGAGTGTCTCCTGCATCCGCTGTCTTATAGAGAGACTCCTGCATCCTTTGGCTGATAGAGTGTCTCCTGCATCCGCAGTCTGATAGAAAGTCTGATAGACTTCTGCATCCGCTGTCTGATAAAGTGTCTCCTGCATCAGCTGTCTGATTGAGAGATTCCTACATCCGCTGTCTGACCGAGGGACTTCTGCATCTGCTGTCTGATAGAGTGTCTGCTACATCCGCTGTCTGATAGAGAGACTTCTGCATCCGCTGTCTGATAGAGTGTCTCCTGCATCCACTGTCTAGTAGAGTGTCTCCTGCATCGGTGTCTGATAGAGAGACTTCTGCATCCGCTGTCTGATAGAGTTTCTCCTGCATCCGCTGTCTGATAGAGAGACTTCTGCATCCGCTGTCTGATGGAGTGTCTTCTGCATCCGCTGTCTGATTGAGAGACTCCTGCATCCGCTGTCTGACAGAGAGACCTCTGCATCCGCTGTCTGATAGAGTGTCTCCTGCATCCGCTGTCTGATAGAGAGACCTCTGCATCCGCTGTCTGATAGAGTGTCTCCTGCATCCGCTGTCTGATAGAGAGACTTCTGCATCCGCTGTCTGATGGAGTGTCTTCTGCATCCGCTGTCTGATTGAGAGACTCCTGCATCAGCTGTCTGACAGAGAGACTTCTGCATCCGCTGTCTCATAGAGTGTCTCCTGCATCCGCTGTCTGATATTAGTGTCTCCTGCATCCGCTGTCTGATAGAGAGACTTCTGCATCCGCTGTCTGATAGAGTGTCTCCTGCATCTGCTGTCTAATAGAGAGACTTCTGCATCCGCTGTCTGATAGAGTGTCTCCTGCATCCGCTGTCTGATAGAGAGACTTCTGCATCCGCTGTCTGATTGAGAGACTCCTGCATCCCCTGTCTGATAGAGAGACTCCTGCATACGCTGGCTGTTAGAGTGTCTCCTGCATCCGCTGTCTTATAGAGAGACTCCTGCATCCGTTGGCTGATAGAGTGTCTCCTGCATCTGCAGTCTGATAGAGAGACTTATGCATCCGCTGTCTGAAAGAGTGTCTCCTGCATCCGCTGTCTGATAGAGTGACTCCTGCATCCGCTGTCTGTAAGAGTGTCTCCTGCAACCGCTGTCTGATAGAGTGTTTCCTGCATCCGCTGTCTGATAGAGAGACTTCTGCATCCGCTGTCTGATAGAGTGTCTCCTGCATCCGCTGTCTGATTGAGAGACTCCTGCATCCGTTGGCTGATAGAGTGTCTCCTGCATCCGCAGTCTGATAGAGAGACTTCTGCATCCGCTGTCTGAAAGAGTGTCTCCTGCATCCGCTGTCTGATAGAGTGACTCCTGCATCCGCTGTCTGTAAGAGTGTCTCCTGCATCGGCTGTCTGATAGAGTGTCTCCTGCCTCAGCTGTCTGATAGGGAGACTTCTGCATCCGCTGTCTGAAAGAGTGTCTCCTACATCCGCTGTCTGATAGACTTCTGCACCCGCTGTCTTATAAAGTGTCTCCTGCATCCGCTGTCTGATTGAGAGATTCCTACATCCGCTGTCTGACCGAGGGACTTCTGCATCCGCTGTCTGATAGAGTGTCTGCTGCATCCGCTGTCTGATAGAGAGACTTCTGCATCCGCTGTCTGATAGAGTGTCTCCTGCATCCGCTGTCTGATAGAGGGACTTCTGCATCCGCTGTATGATTGAGTGTCTCCTGCATCCGCTGTAAATGGAGAGACTCCTGCATTCACTGGCTGACAGAGGGACTCCTGCATCCGCTGTCTGATAGAGTGTCTCCTGCATCCGCTGTATGACGGAGAGACTCCTGCATCCACTGGCTGGTAGAGTGTCTCCTGCATCCGCTGTCTGATAGAGAGACTTTTGCATCCATCCGTTTTCTGATAGAGTGTCTCCTGCATCTGCTGTCTGATAGAGAGACCTCTGCATCCACTGTGTGATAGAGTGTCTCCTGCATCTGCTGCCTTATAGAGTGTCTCCTGCATCCGCTATCTGATAGAGTGTCTCCTGCATCCACTCTATCAGACACTCAATCAAACAGCGAATGCAGAACTCTCTATCAGACAGCGAATGCAGGAGACATTCTATCAGACAGCGGATGCAGAAGTCTCTCTATCAGACACCGATGCAGGAGACACTCTATCAAACAGCGGATGCAGTAAATACTCTATCAGACAGCGGATGCAGGAGTCTCTCTATCAGACAGTGGATGCAGAAGTATCTCTATCAGACAGTGGAGGCAGGAGTCTCTCTATCAGACAGCGGATGCAGAAGTCTCTCTATCAGACAGCGGATGCAGGAGTCTCTCTATCAGACAGCGGATGCAGGAGACACTCTATCAGACAGCGGATGCAGAAGTCTCTCTATCAAACAGCGGATGCAGAAGTCTCTCTATCAGACAGCGGATGCAGAAGACACTCTATCAGACAGCGGCTGCATCTGATAGACTGTCTCCTGCATCCGCTGTCTGATAGAGAGACTTCTGCATCCGCTGTCTGATAGAGTGTCTCCTGCATCCGCTGTCTGATTGAGAGATTCCTGCATCCCCTGTCTGATAGAGAGACTCCTGCATACGCTGGCTGTTAGAGTGTCTCCTGCATCCGCTGTCGTATAGAGAAACTCCTGCATCCGTTGGCTGATAGAGTGGCTCCTGCATCCGCAGTCTGATAGAAAGTCTGATAGACTTCTGCACTTGCTGTCTGATAAAGTGTCTCCTGCATCCGCTGTCTGATTGAGAGATTCCTACATCCGCTGTCTGACCGAGGGACTTCTGCATCCGCTGTCTGATAGAGTGTCTGCTACATCCGCTGTCTGATAGAGAGACTTCTGCATCCGCTGTCTGATAGAGTTTCTCCTGCATCCACTGTCTAGTAGAGTGTCTCCTGCATCGGTGTCTGATAGAGAGACTTCTGCATCCGCTGTCTGATAGAGTTTCTCCTGCATCCGCTGTCTGATAGAGAGACTTCTGCATCCGCTGTCTGATGGAGTGTCTTCTGCATCCGCTGTCTGATTGAGAGACTCCTGCATCCGCTGTCTGACAGAGAGACCTCTGCATCCGCTGTCTGATAGAGTGTCTCCTGCATCCGCTGTCTGATAGAGAGACCTCTGCATCCGCTGTCTGATAAGAGTGTCTCCTGCATCCGCTGTCTGATAGAGAGACTTCTGCATCCGCTGTCTGATGGAGTGTCTTCTGCATCCGCTGTCTGATTGAGAGACTCCTGCATCCGCTGTCTGACAGAGAGTCTTCTGCATCCGCTATCTCATAAAGTGTCTCCTGCATCCGCTGTCTGATATTAGTGTCTCCTGCATCCGCTGTCTGATAGAGAGACTTCTGCATCCGCTGTCTGATAGAGTGTCTCCTGCATCCGCTGTCTAATAGAGAGACTTCTGCATCCGCTGTCTGATAGAGTGTCTCCTGCATCCGCTGTCTGATAGAGAGACTTCTGCATCCGCTGTCTGATAGAGTGTCTCCTGCATCCGCTGTCTGATAGAGAGACTCCTGCATCCGCTGTCTAATAGAGAGACTTCTGCGTCCGCTGCCTGATAGAGAGACTCCTGTATCCGCTGTCTGATAGAGTGTCTCCTGCATCCGCTGTCTGATAGAGTGTCTCCTGCATCCACTGTCTGATAAAGAGACTCCTGCATCTGCTGTCTGATAGAGTGTCTCCTGCATCCGTTGTCTGATAGAGAGATTCCTGTATCCGCTGTCTGATAGAGTGTCTCTTGCATCCGCTGTCTGATAGAGAGACTCCTGTTTCCGTTGGCTGATAGAGTGTCTCCTGTATCCGCTGTCTGATAGAGTGTCTCCTGCCTCCGCTGTCTGATAGAGAGACTTCTGCATCCGCTCTCTGATAGAGTTTCTCCTGCATCCGCTGTCTGATAGAAAGACTTCTGCATCCGCTGTCTGATAGAGTTTCTCCTGCATCCGCTGTCTGATGGAGAGACTCTAGCATCCGCTGTCTGATAGAAAGACTTCTGCATCTGCTGTCTGATAGAGTGTCTCCTGAATCCGCTGTCTGATAGAGAGACTACTGCATCCGCTGGCTGATATAGTGTCCTATGCATCCGCTGTCTGATAGAGAGACTCCTGCATCCGCTGGCTGATAGAGTGTCTCCTGCATCCGCAGTCGGATAGAGTGTCTCCAGCATCCGCTGTCTGATAGAGTTTCTCCTGCATCTGCTGTCTTATAGAGTGTCTCCTACATCCGCTCTCTGAAAGAGAGACTTCTGCATCCGCTGTCTGATAGAGTGTCTCCTGCATCCGCTGTCCGATTGAGAGACTCCTGCATCCGCTGTCTGATAGAGAGACTTCTGCATCCGCTGTCTGAAAGAGTGTCTCCTGCATCCGCTGTCTGATAGAGTGACTCCTGCATCCGCTGTCTGTAAGAGTGTCTCCTGCATCCGCTGTCTGATAGAGTGTTTCCTGCATCCACTGTCTGATAGAGAGACTTCTGCATCCGCTGTCTGATAGAGTGTCTCCTGCCTCAGCTGTCTGATAGGGAGACTTCTGCATCCGCTGTCTGAAAGAGTGTCTCCTACATCCGCTGTCTGATAGACTTCTGCACCCGCTGTCTGATAAAGTGTCTCCTGCATCCGCTATCTGATTGAGAGATTCCTACATCTGCTGTCTGACCGAGGGACTTCTGCATCCGCTGTCTGATAGAGTGTCTGCTGCATCCGCTGTCTGATAGAGAGACTTCTGCATCCGCTGTCTGATAGAGTGTCTCCTGCATCCGCTGTCTGACGGAGAGATTCCTGCATCCTTAGTCTGATAGAGTGTCTGCTGCATCCGCTGTCTGATAGAGGGACTTCTGCATCCGCTGTATGATTGAGTGTCTCCTGCATCCGCTGTGAATGGAGAGACTCCTGCATCCACTGGCTGACAGAGGGACTCCTGCATCCGCTGTCTGATAGAGTGTCTCCTGCATCCGCTGTCTGACGGAGAGACTCCTGCATCCACTGGCTGATAGAGTGTCTCCTGCGTCCGCTGTCTGATAGAGAGACTTCTGCATCCATCCGTTTTCTGATAGAGTGTCTCCTGCATCTGCTGTCTGATAGAGAGACCTCTGCATCCACTGTGTGATAGAGTGTCTCCTGCATCTGCTGTCTTATAGAGTGTCTCCTGCATCCGTTATCTGATAGAGTGTCTCCTGCATCCACTCTATCAGACACTCAATCAAACAGCGAATGCAGAACTCTCTATCAGACAGCGGATGCAGGAGACATTCTATCAGACAGCGGATGCAGAAGTCTCTCTATCAGACACCGATGCAGGAGACACTCTATCAAACAGCGGATGCAGTAAATACTCTATCAGACAGCGGATGCAGGAGTCTCTCTATCAGACAGTGGATGCAGAAGTATCTCTATCAGACAGTGGAGGCAGGAGTCTCTCTATCGGACAGCGGATGCAGAAGTCTCTCTATCAGACAGCGGATGCAGGAGTCTCTCTTTCAGACAGCGGATGCAGGAGACACTCTATCAGACAGCGGATGCAGAAGTCTCTCTATCAAACAGCGGATGCAGAAGTCTCTCTATCAGACAGCGGATGCAGAAGACACTCTATCAGACAGCGGCTGCATCTGATAGAGTGTCTCCTGCATCCGCTGTCTGATAGAGAGACTTCTGCATCCGCTGTCTGATAGAGTGTCTCCTGCATCCGCTGTCTGATTGAGAGACTCCTGCATCCCCTGTCTGATAGAGAGACTCCTGCATACGCTGGCTGTTAGAGTGTCTCCTGCATCCGCTGTCTTATAGAGAGACTCCTGCATCCGTTGGCTAATAGAGTGTCTCCTGCATCCACAGTCTGATAGAAAGTCTGATAGACTTCTGCACTCGCTGTCTGATAAAGTGTCTCCTGCATCCGCTGTCTGATTGAGAGATTCCTACATCCCCTGTCTGACCGAGGGACTTCTGCATCCGCTGTCTGATAGAGTGTCTGCTGCATCCGCTGTCTGATAGAGAGACTTCTGCATCCGCAGTCTGATAGAGTTTCTCCTGTATCCACTGTCTAGTAGAGTGTCTCCTGCATCGGTGTCTGATAGAGAGACTTCTGCATCCGCTGTCTGATAGAGTGTCTCCTGCATCCGCTGTTTGATAGAGAGACTTCTGCATCCGCTGTCTGATGGAGTGTCTTCTGCATCCGCTGTCTGATTGAGAGACTCCTGCATCCGCTGTCTGACAGAGAGATCTCTGCATCCATTGTCTGATAGAGTGTCTCCTGCATCCGCTGTCTGATAGAGAGACCTCTGCATCCGCTGTCTGATAGAGTGTCTCCTGCATCCGCTGTCTGATAGAGAGACTTCTGCATCCGCTGTCTGATGGAGTGTCTTCTGCATCCGCTGTCTGATTGAGAGACTCCTGCATCCGCTGTCTGACAGAGAGACTTCTGCATCCGCTGTCTGATAGAGTGTCTCCTGCATCCGCTGTCTGATATTAGTGTCTCCTGCATCCGCTGTCTGATAGAGACTTTTGCATCCGCTGTCTGATAGAGAGACTCCTGCATCCGCTGGCTGATAGAGTGTCTCCTGCATCCGCAGTCTGATAGAATGTCTCCTGCAACCACTGTCTGACAGAGGGACTCCTGCATCCGCTGTCTGATAGAGTTTCTCCTGCATCCGCTGTCTGACGGAGAGACTCCTGCATCCACTGGCTGATAGAGTGTCTCCTGCATCCGCTGTCTGATAGAGAGACTTCTGCATCCGTTTTCTGATAGAGTGTCTCCTGCATCTGCTGTCTGATAGAGAGACCTCTGCATCCACTCCGTGATAGAGTGTCTCCTGCATCTGCTGTCTTATAGAGTGTCTCCTGCATCCGCTATCTGATAGAGTGTCTCCTGCATCCACTCTATCAGACACTCAATCAAACAGCAAATGCAGAAGTCTCTCTTTAAAACAGCGGATGCAGGAGACATTCTATCAGACAGCGGATGCAGAGTCTCTCTATCAGACACCGATGCAGGAGACACTCTATCAGACAGCGGATGCAGGAAATACTCTATCAGACAGCGGATGCAGGAGTCTCTCTATCAGACAGTGGATGCAGAAGTAGCTCTATCAGACTGTGGAGGCAGGAGTCTCCCTATCAGACAGCGGATACAGAAGTCTCTCTATCAGACAGCGGATGCAGGAGTCTCTCTATCAGACAGCGGATGCGGGAGACACTCTATCAGACAGCGGATGCAGAAGTCTCTCTATCAATCAGCGGATGCAGAAGTCTCTCTATCAGACAGCGGATGCAGAAGACACTCTATCAGACAGCGGCTGCATCTAAAGAGTGTCTCCTGCATCCGCTGTCTGATAGAGAGACTCCTGCATACGCTGGCTGTTAGAGTGTCTTCTGCATCCGCTGTCTTATAGAGAGACTCCTGCATCCGTTTGCTGATAGAGTGTCTCCTGTATCCGCTGTCTGATAGAGTGTCTCCTGCCTCCGCTGTCTGATAGAGAGACTTCTGCATCCGCTGTCTGATAGAGTTTCTCCTGTATCCGCTGTCTGATAGAAAGACTTCTGCATCCGCTGTCTGATAGAGTTTCTCCTGCATCCACTGTCTGATGGAGAGACTCTAGCATCCGCTGTCTGATAGAGAGACTTCTGCATCTGCTGTCTGATAGAGTGTCTCCTGCATCCGCTGTCTGATAGAGAGAGTACTGCATCCATTGGCTGATATAGTGTCCTATGCATCCGCTGTCTGATAGAGAGACTCCTGCATCCGCTGGCTGATAGAGTGTCTCCTGCATCCGCAGTCGGATAGAGTGTCTCCAGCATCCGCTGTCTGATAGAGTTTCTCCTGCATCCGCTGTCTGATAGAGTGTCTCCTACATCCGCTTTCTGAAAGAGAGACTTCTGCATCCGCTGTCTGAAAGAGTGTCTCCTGCATCCGCTGTCCGATTGAGAGACTTCTGCATCTGCTGTCTGAAAGAGTGTCTCCTGCATCCGCTGTCTGATAGAGAGACTCCTGCATCCGCTGTCTGTAAGAGTTTCTCCTGCATCAGCTGTCTGATAGAGTGTCTCCTGCATCAGCTGTCTAATAGAGAGACTTCTGCATCCGCTGTCTGATAGAGTGTCTCCTGCCTTAGCTGTCTGATAGGGAGACTTCTGCATCCGCTATCTGAAAGAGTGTCTCCTACATCCGCTGTCTGATAGAGAGACTTCTGCACCCGCTGTCTGATAAAGTGTCTCCTGCATCCGCTGTCTGATTGAGAGATTCCTACATCCCCTGTCTGACCGAGGGACTTCTGCATCCGCTGTCTGATAGAGTGTCTGCTGCATCCGCTGTCTGATAGAGAGACTTCTGCATCCGCTGTCTGATAAAGTGTCTCCTGCATCCACTGTCTGACGGAGAGACTCCTGCATCCTTAGTCTGATAGAGTGTCTCCTGCATCCGCTGTCTGATAGAGGGACTTCTGCATCCGCTGTATGATTGAGTGTCTCCTGCATCCGCTGTCTGATGGAGAGACTCCTGCATCCGCTGGCTGATAGAGTGTCTCCTTCATCCGCTGTCTGATAGAGTGTCTCCTGCATCCGCTGTCTGATAGAGAGACTCCTGCATCCACTGGATGATAGAGTGTCTCCTGCATCCGCTGTCTGATAGAGAGACTTCTGCATCCGTTTTCTGATAGAGTGTCTCCTGCATATGCTGTCTGATAGAGAGACTTCTGCATCCACTGGCTGATAGAGTGTCTCCTGCATCCGCTGTCTGATAGAGAGACTCCTGCATCCGCTGGCTGATAGAGTGTCTCCTGCATCCGCAGTCTGATAGAGTGTGTCCTGCATCCACTGTCTGACAGAGGGACTCCTGCATCCGCTGTCTGATAGAGTGTCTCCTGCATCCGCTGTCTGACGGAGAGACTCCTGCATCCACTGGCTGATAGAGTGTCTCCTGCATCCGCTGTCTGATAGAGTGTCTTCTGCATCCATCCGTTTTCTGATAGAGTGCCTCCTGCATCTGCTGTCTGATAGAGAGACCTCTGCATCCACTGTGTGATAGAGTGTCTCCTGCATCTGCTGTCTTATAGAGTGTCTCCTGCATCCGCTATCTGATAGAGTGTCTCCTGCATCCACTCTATCAGACACTCAATCAAACAGCGAATGCAGAAGTCTCTCTATCAGACAGCGGATGCAGGAGACATTCTATCAGACAGCGGAAGCAGAAGTCTCTCTATCAGACACCGATGCAGGAGACACTCTATCAAACAGCAGATGCAGTAAATACTCTATCAGACAGCGGATTCAGGAGTCTCTCTATCAGACAGTGGATGCAGAAGTATCTCTATCAGACAGTGGAGGCAGGAGTCTCTCTATCAGACAGCGGATGCAGAAGTATCTCTATCAGACAGCGGATGCAGGAGTCTCTCTATCAGACAGCGGATGCAGAAGACACTCTATCAGACAGCGGATGCAGAAGTCTCTCTATCAAACAGCGGATGCAGAAGTCTCTGTATCAGACAGCGGATGCAGAAGACACTCTATCAGACAGCAGGTGCATCTGATAGAGTGTCTCCTGCATCCGCTGTCTGATAGAGAGACTTCTGCATCCGCTGTCTGATAGAGTGTCTACTGCATCCGCTGTCTGATTGAGAGACTCCTGCATCCCCTGTCTGATAGAGAGACTCCTGCATACGCTGGCTGTTAGAGTGTCTCCTGCATCCGCTGTCTTATAGAGACTCCTGCATCCTTTGGCTGATAGAGTGTCTCCTGCATCCGCAGTCTGATAGAAAGACTTCTGCACCCGCTGTCTGATAAAGTGTCTCCTGCATCCGCTGTCTGATTGAGAGATTCCTACATCCGCTGTCTGACCGAGGGACTTCTGCATCCGCTGTCTGATAGAGTGTCTGCTGCATCCGCTGTCTGATAGAGAGACTTCTGCATCCGCTGTCTGATAGAGTGTCTCCTGCATCCGCTGTCTGACGGAGAGACTCCTGCATCCTTAGTCTGATAGAGTGTCTCCTGCATCCGCTGTCTGATAGAGGGACTTCTGCATCCGCTGTATGATTGAGTGTCTCCTGCATCGGCTGTGAATGGAGAAACTCCTGCATCCGCTGGCTGATAGAGTGTCTCCTTCATCCGCTGTCTGATAGAGTGTCTCCTGCATCCGCTGTCTGATAGAGAGACTCCTGCATCCACTGGATGATAGAGTGTCTCCTGCATCCGCTGTCTGATAGAGAGACTTCTGCATCCGTTTTCTGATAGAGTGTCTCCTGCATCTGCTGTCTGATAGAGAGACTTCTGCATCCACTGGCTGATAGAGTGTCTCCTGCATCCGCTGTCTGATAGAGAGACTCCTGCATCCGCTGGCTGATAGAGTGTCTCCTGCATCCCCAGTCTGATAGAGTGTCTCCTGCAACCACTGTCTGACAGAGGGACTCCTGCATCCGCTGTCTGATAGAGTTTCTTCCGCATCCGCTGTCTGACGGAGAGTCTCCTGCATCCACTGGCTGATAGTGTGTCTCCTGCATCCGCTGTCTGATAGAGAGACTTCTGCATCCGTTTTCTGATAGAGTGTCTCCTGCATCTGCTGTCTGATAGAGAGACCTCTGCATCCACTCCGTGATAGAGTGTCTCCTGCATCTGCTGTCTTATAGAGTGTCTCCTGCATCCGCTATCTGATAGAGTGTCTCCTGCATCCACTCTATCAGACACTCAATCAAACAGCGAATGCAGAAGTCTCTCTATCAGACAGCGGATGCAGGAGACATTCTATCAGACAGCGGATGCAGAAGTCTCTCTATCAGACATCGATGCAGGAGACACTCTATCAGACAGCGGATGCAGGAGTCTCTCTATCAGACAGTGGATGCAGAAGTATCTCTATCAGACTGTGGAGGCATCCGCTGTCTGATAGAGAGACTTCTGCATCCACTGTCTGATAGAGTGTCTACTGCATCCGCTGTCTGATTGAGAGACTCCTGCATCCCCTGTCTGATAGAGAGACTCCTGCATAAGCTGGCTGTGAGAGTGTCTCCTGCAGATAGAGTGTCTCCTGCATCCGCTGTCTTATAGAGAGACTCCTGCATCCTTTGGCTGATAGAGTGTCTCCTGCATCCGCAGTCTGATAGAAAGACTTCTGCACCTGCTGTCTGATAAAGTGTCTCCTGCATCTGCTGTCTGATTGAGAGATTCCTACATCCGCTGTCTGACCGAGGGACTTCTGCATCCGCTGTCTGATAGAGTGTCTGCTGCATCCGCTGTCTGATAGAGAGACTTCTGCATCCGCTGTCTGATAGAGTGTCTCCTGCATCTGCTGTCTGACGGAGAGACTCCTGCATCCTTAGTCTGATAGAGTGTCTCCTGCATCCGCTGTCTGATAGAGGGACTTCTGCATCCGCTGTATGATTGAGTGTCTCCTGCATCCGCTGTGAATGGAGAGACTCCTGCATCCGCTGGCTGATAGAGTGTCTCCTTCATCCGCTGTCTGATAGAGTGTCTCCTGCATCCGCTGTCTGATAGAGAGACTCCTGCATCCACTGGATGATAGAGTGTCTCCTGCATCCGCTGTCTGATAGAGAGACTTCTGCATCCGTTTTCTGATAGAGTGTCTCCTGCATCTGCTGTCTGATAGAGAGACTTCTGCATCCACTGGCTGATAGAGTGTCTCCTGCATCCGCTGTCTGATAGAGAGACTCCTGCATCCGCTGGCTGATAGAGTGTCTCCTGTATCCGCAGTCTGATAGAGTGTCTCCTGCAACCACTGTCTGACAAAGGGACTCCTGCATCCGCTGTCTGATAGAGTTTCTCCTGCATCCGCTGTCTGACGGAGAGACTCCTGCATCCACTGGCTGATAGTGTGTCTCCTGCATCCGCTGTCTGATAGAGAGACTTCTGCATCCGTTTTCTGATAGAGTGTCTCCTGCATCTGCTGTCTGATAGAGAGACCTCTGCATCCAATCCGTGATAGAGTGTCTCCTGCATCTGCTGTCTTATAGAGTGTCTCCTGCATCCGCTATCTGATAGAGTGTCTCCTGCATCCACTCTATCAGACACTCAATCAAACAGCGAATGCAGAAGTCTCTCTATCAGACAGCGGATGCAGGAGACATTCTATCAGACAGCGGATGCAGAAGTCTCTCTATCAGACACTGATGCAGGAGACACTCTATCAGACAGCGGATGCAGGAAATACTCTATCAGACAGCGGATGCAGGAGTCTCTCTATCAGACAGTGGATGCAGAAGTATCTCTATCAGACTGTGGAGGCAGGAGTCTCTCTATCAGACAGCGGATACAGAAGTCTCTCTATCAGACAGCGGATGCAGGAGTCTCTCTATCAGACAGCGGATGCGGGAGACACTCTATCAGGCAGCGGATGCAGAAGTCTCTCTATCAAACAGCGGATGCAGAAGTCTCTCTATCAGACAGCGGATGCAGAAGACACTCTATCAGACAGCGGCTGCATCTAAAGAGTGTCTCCTGCATCCGCTGTCTGATAGAGAGACTCATGCATACGCTGGCTGTTAGAGTGTCTCCTGCATCCGCTGTCTTATAGAGAGACTCCTGCATCCGTTTGCTGATAGAGTGTTTCCTGTATCCGCTGTCTGATAGAGTGTCTCCTGCCTCCGCTGTCTGATAGAGAGACTTCTGCATCCGCTGTCTGATAGAGTTTCTCCTGTATCCGCTGTCTGATAGAAAGACTTCTGCATCCGCTGTCTGATAGAGTTTCTCCTGCATCCGCTGTCTGATGGAGAGACTCTAGCATCCGCTGTCTGATAGAGAGACTTCTGCATCTGCTGTCTGATAGAGTGTCTCCTGCATCCGCTGTCTGATAGAGAGACTACTGCATCCGCTGGCTGATATAGTGTCCTATGCATTTACTGTCTGATAGAGAGACTCCTGCATCCGCTGGCTGATAGAGTGTCTCCTGCATCCGCAGTCGGATAGAGTGTCTCCAGCATCCGCTGTCTGATAGAGTTTCTCCTGCATCCGCTGTCTGATAGAGTGTCTCCTACATCCGCTCTCTGAAAGAGAGACTTCTGCATCCGCTGTCTGATAGAGTGTCTCCTGCATCCGCTGTCCGATTGAGAGACTCCTGCATCTGCTGTCTGATAGACTTCTGCATCTGCTGTCTGAAAGAGTGTCTCCTGCATCCGCTGTCTGATAGAGAGACTCCTGCATCCGCTGTCTGTAAGAGTTTCTCCTGCATCCGCTGTCTGATAGAGTGTCTCCTGCATCCGCTGTCTGATAGAGAGACTTCTGCATCCGCTGTCTGATAGAGTGTCTCCTGCCTCAGCTGTCTGATAGGGAGACTTCTGCATCCGCTGTCTGAAAGAGTGTCTCCTACATCCGCTGTCTGATAGAGAGACTTCTGCACCCGCTGTCTGATAAAGTGTCTCCTGCATCCGCTGTCTGATTGAGAGATTCCTACATCCGCTGTCTGACCGAGGGACTTCTGCATCCGCTGTCTGATAGAGTGTCTGCTGCATCCGCTATCTGATAGTGAGGCTTCTGCATCCGCTGTCTGATAGAGTGTCTCCTGCATCCACTGTCTGACGGAGAGACTCCTGCATCCTTAGTCTGATAGAGTGTCTCCTGCATCCGCTGTCTGATAGAGGGACTTCTGCATCCGCTGTATGATTGAGTGTCTCCTGCATCCGCTGTCTGATGGAGAGACTCCTGCATCCGCTGGCTGATAGAGTGTCTCCTTCATCCGCTGTCTGATAGAGTGTCTCCTGCATCCGCTGTCTGATAGAGAGACTCCTGCATCCACTGGATGAAAGAGTGTCTCCTGCATCCGCTGTCTGATAGAGAGACTTCTGCATCCGTTTTCTGATAGAGTGTCTCCTGCATATGCTGTCTGATAGAGAGACTTCTGCATCCACTGGCTGATAGAGTGTCTCCTGCATCCGCTGTCTGATAGAGAGACTCCTGCATCCGCTGGCTGATAGAGTGTCTCCTGCATCCGCAGTCTGATAGAGTGTCTCCTGCATCCACTGTCTGACAGAGGGACTCCTGCATCCGCTGTCTGATAGAGTTTCTCCTGCATCCGCTGTCTGACGGAGAGACTCCTGCATCCACTGGCTGATAGAGTGTCTCCTGCATCCGCTGGCTGATAGAGAGACTTCTGCATCCATCGGTTTTCTGATAGAGTGCCTCCTGCATCTGCTGTCTGATAGAGAGACCTCTGCATCCACTGTGAGATAGAGTGTCTCCTGCATCTGCTGTCTTATAGAGTGTCTCCTGCATCCGCTATCTGATAGAGTGTCTCCTGCATCCACTCTATCAGACACTCAATCAAACAGCGAATGCAGAAGTCTCTCTATCAGACAGCGGATGCAGGAGACATTCTATCAGACAGCGGATGCAAAAGTCTCTCTATCAGACACCGATGCAGGAGACACTCTATCAAACAGCAGATGCAGTAAATACTCTATCAGACAGCGGATGCAGGAGTCTCTCTATCAGACAGTGGATGCAGAAGTATCTCTATCAGACAGTGGAGGCAGGAGTCTCTCTATCAGACAGCGGATGCAGAAGTATCTCTATCAGACAGCGGATGCAGGAGTCTCTCTATCAGACAGCGGATGCAGGAGACACTCTATCAGACAGCGGATGCAGAAGTCTCTCTATCAAACAGCGGATGCAGAAGTCTCTCTATCAGACAGCGGATGCAGAAGACACTCTATCAGACAGCGGGTGCATCTGATAGAGTGTCTCCTGCATCCGCTGTCTGATAGAGAGACTTCTGCATCCGCTGTCTGATAGAGTGTCTACTGCATCCGCTGTCTGATTGAGAGACTTCTGCATCCCCTGTCTGATAGAGAGACTCCTGCATACGCTGGCTGTTAGAGTGTCTCCTGCATCCGCTATCTTATAGAGAGACTCCTGCATCCGTTGGCTGATAGAGTGTCTCCTGCATCCGCAGTCTGATAGAAAGTCTGATAGACTTCTGCATCCGCTGTCTGATAAAGTGTCTCCTGCATCCGCTGTCTGATTGAGAGATTCCTACATCCGCTGTCTGACCGAGGGACTTCTGCATCCGCTGTCTGATAGAGTGTCTGCTGCATCCGCTGTCTGATAGAGAGACTTCTGCATCCGCTGTCTGATAGAGTGTCTCCTGCATCCGCTGTCTGACGGAGAGACTCCTGCATCCTTAGTCTGATAGAGTGTCTCCTGCATCCGCTGTCTGATAGAGGGACTTCTGCATCCGCTGTATGATTGAGTGTCTCCTGCATCCGCTGTGAATGGAGAGACTCCTGCATCCGCTGGCTGATAGAGTGTCTCCTTCATCCGCTGTTTGATAGAGTGTCTCCTGCATCCGCTGTCTGATAGAGAGACTCCTGCATCCACTGGATGATAGAGTGTCTCCTGCATCCGCTGTCTGATAGAGAGACTTCTGCATCCGTTTTCTGATAGAGTGTCTCCTGCATCTGCTGTCTGATAGAGAGACTTCTGCATCCACTGGCTGATAGAGTGTCTCCTGCATCCGCTGTCTGATAGAGAGACTCCTGCATCCGCTGGCTGATAGAGTGTCTCCTGCATCCGCAGTCTGATAGAGTGTCTCCTGCAACCTCTGTCTGACAGAGGGACTCCTGCATCCGCTGTCTGATAGAGTTTCTCCTGCATCCGCTGTCTGACGGAGAGTCTCATGCATCCACTGGCTGATAGAGTGTCTCCTGCATCCGCTGTCTTATAGAGAGACTTCTGCATCCGTTTTCTGATAGAGTGTCTCCTGCATCTGCTGTCTGATAGAGAGACCTCTGCATCCACTCCGTGATAGAGTGTCTCCTGCATCTGCTGTCTTATAGAGTGTCTCCTGCATCCGCTATCTGATAGAGTGTCTCCTGCATCCACTCTATCAGACACTCAATCAAACAGCGAATGCAGAAGTCTCTATCAGACAGTGGATGCAGGAGACATTCTATCAGACCGCGGATGCAGAAGTCTCTCTATCAGACACCGATGCAGGAGACACTCTATCAGACAGCGGATGCAGGAAATACTCTATCAGACAGCGGATGCAGGAGTCTCTCTATCAGACAGTGGATGCAGAAGTATCTCTATCAGACTATGGAGGCAGGAGTCTCTCTATCAGACAGCGGATTCAGAAGTCTCTCTATCAGACAGCGGATGCAGGAGTCTCTCTATCAGACAGCGGCTGCGGAAGACACTCTATCAGACAGCGGATGCAGAAGTCTCTCTATCAAACAGCGGATGCAGAAGTCTCTCTATCAGACAGCGGATGCAGAAGACACTCTATCAGACAGCGGCTGCATCTAAAGAGTGTCTCCTGCATCCACTGTCTGATAGAGTTTCTCCTGCATCCGCTGTCTGATGGAGAGACTCTAGCATCCGCTGTCTGATAGAGAGACTTCTGCATCTGCTGTCTGATAGAGTGTCTCCTGCATCCGCTGTCTGATAGAGAGACTTCTGCATCCGCTGTCTGATAGAGTGTCTACTGCATCCGCTGTCTGATTGAGAGACTCCTGCATCCCCTGTCTGATAGAGAGACTCCTGCATACGCTGGCTGTTAGAGTGTCTCTTGCATCCGCTGTCTTATAGAGAGACTCCTGCATCCGTTGGCTGATAGAGTGTCTCCTGCATCCGCAGTCTGATAGAAAGTCTGATAGACTTCTGCATCCGCTGTCTGATAAAGTGTCTCCTGCATCCGCTGTCTGATTGAGAGATTCCTACATCCGCTGTCTGACCGAGGGACTTCTGCATCCGCTGTCTGATAGAGTGTCTGCTGCATCCGCTGTCTGATAGAGAGACTTCTGCATCCGCTGTCTGATAGAGTGTCTCCTGCATCCTTAGTCTGACGGAGAGACTCCTGCATCCTTAGTCTGATAGAGTGTCTCCTGCATCCGCTGTCTGATAGAGGGACTTCTGCATCCGCTGTATGATTGAGTGTCTCCTGCATCCGCTGTGAATGGAGAGACTCCTGCATCCGCTGGCTGATAGAGTGTCTCCTTCATCCGCTGTCTGATAGAGAGACTCCTGCATCCACTGGATGATAGAGTGTCTCCTGCATCCGCTGTCTGATAGAGAGACTTCTGCATCCGTTTTCTGATAGAGTGTCTCCTGCATCTGCTGTCTGATAGAGAGACTTCTGCATCCACTGGCTGATAGAGTGTCTCCTGCATCCGCTGTCTGATAGAGAGACTCCTGCATCCGCTGGCTGATAGAGTGTCTCCTGCATCCGCAGTCTGATAGAGTGTCTCCTGCAACCACTGTCTGACAGAGGGACTCCTGCATCCGCTGTCTGATAGAGTTTCTCCTGCATCCGCTGTCTGACGGAGAGTCTCATGCATCCACTGGCTGATAGAGTGTCTCCTGCATCCGCTGTCTGATAGAGACACTTCTGCATCCGTTTTCTGATAGAGTGTCTCCTGCATCTGCTGTCTGATAGAGAGACCTCTGCATCCACTCCGTGATAGAGTGTCTCCTGCATCTGCTGTCTTATAGAGTGTCTCCTGCATCCGCTATCTGATAAAGTGTCTCCTGCATCCACTCTATCAGACACTCAATCAAACAGCGAATGCAGAAGTCTCTATCAGACAGCGGATGCAGGAGACATTCTATCAGACCGCGGATGCAGAAGTCTCTCTATCAGACACCGATGCAGGAGACACTCTTTCAGACAGCGGATGCAGGAAATACTCTATCAGACAGCGGATGCAGGAGTCTCTCTATCAGACAGTGGATGCAGAAGTATCTCTATCAGACTGTGGAGGCAGGAGTCTCTCTATCAGACAGCGGATACAGAAGTCTCTCTATCAGACAGCGGATGCAGGAGTCTCTCTATCAGACAGCGGCTGCGGAAGACACTCTATCAGACAGCGGATGCAGAAGTCTCTCTATCAAACAGCGGATACAGAAGTCTCTCTATCAGACAGCGGATGCAGAAGACACTCTATCAGACAGCGGCTGCAGGAGTCTCTCTATCAGACAGCGGATGCAGGAGACACTCTATCAGACAGCGGATGCAGAAGTCTCTCTATCAAACAGCGGATGCAGAAGTCTCTCTATCAGACAGCGGATGCAGAAGACACTCTATCAGACAGCGGCTGCATCTGATAGAGTGTCTCCTGCATCTGCTGTCTGATAGAGAGACTCCTGCATACGCTGGCTGTTAGAGTGTCTCCTGCATCCGCTGTCTTTTAGAGAGACTCCTGCATCCGTTTGCTGATAGAGTGTCTCCTGTATCTGCTGTCTGATAGAGTGTCTCCTGCCTCCGCTGTCTGATAGAGAGTCTTCTGCATCCGCTGTCTGATAGAGTTTCTCCTGTATCCGCTGTCTGATAGAAAGACTTCTGCATCCGCTGTCTGATAGAGTTTCTCCTGCATCCGCTGTCTGATGGAGAGACTCTAGCATCCGCTGTCTGATAGAGAGACTTCTGCATCTGCTGTCTGATAGAGTGTCTCCTGCATCCGCTGTCTGATAGAGAGACTACTGCATCCGCTGGCTGATATAGTGTCCTATGCATCCCCTGTCTGATAGAGAGACTCCTTAATCCACTGGCTGATAGAGTGTCTCCTGCATCCGCAGTCGGATAGAGTGTCTCCAGCATCCGCTGTCTGATAGAGTTTCTCCTGCATCCGCTGTCTGATAGAGTGTCTCCTACATCCGCTCTCTGAAAGAGAGACTTCTGCATCCGCTGTCTGATATAGTGTGTCCTGCATCCGCTGTCCGATTGAGAGACTCCTGCATCCGCTGTCTGATAGACTTCTGCATCTGCTGTCCGAAAGAGTGTCTCCTGCATCCGCTGTCTGATAGAGAGACTCCTGCATCCGCTGTCTGTAAGAGTTTCTCCTGCATCCGCTGTCTGATAGAGTGTCTCCTGCATCCGCTGTCTGATAGAGAGACTTCTGCATCCGCTGTCTGATAGAGTGTGTCCTGCCTCAGCTGTCTGATAGGGAGACTTCTGCATCCGCTGTCTGAAAGAGTGTCTCCTACATCCGCTGTCTGATAGAGAGACTTCTGCACCCGCTGTCTGATAAAGTGTCTCCTGCATCCGCTGTCTGATTGAGAGATTCCTACATCCGCTGTCTGACCGAGGGACTTCTGCATCCGCTGTCTGATAGAGTGTCTGCTGCATCCGCTGTCTGATAGAGAGACTTCTGCATCCGCTGTCTGATAGAGTGTCTCCTGCATCGACTGTCTGACGGAGAGACTCCTGCATCCTTAGTCTGATAGAGTGTCTCCTGCATCCGCTGTCTGATAGAGGGACTTCTGCATCCGCTGTATGATTGAGTGTCTCCTGCATCCGCTGTCTGATGGAGAGACTCCTGCATCCGCTGGCTGATAGAGTGTCTCCTTCATCCGCTGTCTGATAGTGTGTCTCCTGCATCCGCTGTCTGATAGAGAGACTCCTGCATCCACTGGATGATAGAGTGTCTCCTGCATCCGCTGTCTGATAGAGAGACTTCTGCATCCATCCGTTCTCTGATAGAGTGTCTCCTGCATATGCTGTCTGATAGAGAGACTTCTGCATCCACTGGCTGATAGAGTGTCTCCTGCATCCGCTGTCTGATAGAGAGACTCCTGCATCCGCTGGCTGATAGAGTGTCTCCTGCATCCGCAGTCTGATAGAGTGTCTCCTGCATCCACTGTCTGACAGAGGGACTCCTGCATCCGCTGTCTGATAGAGTGTCTCCTGCATCCGCTGTCTGACGGAGAGACTCCTGCATCCACTGGCTGATAGAGTGTCTCCTGCATCCGCTGTCTGATAGAGAGACTTCTGCATTCATCCGTTTTCTGATAGAGTGCCTCCTGCATCTGCTGTCTGATAGAGAGACCTCTGCATCCACTGTGTGATATAGTGTCTCCTGCATCTGCTGTCTTATAGAGTGTCTCCTGCACCCGCTATCTGATACCGATGCAGGAGACACTCTATCAAACAGCAGATGCAGTAAATACTCTATCAGACAGGGGATGCAGGAGTCTCTCTATCAGACAGTGGATGCAGAAGTATCTCTATCAGACAGTGGAGGCAGGAGTCTCTCTATCAGACAGCGGATGCAGGAGACACTCTATCAGACAGCGGATGCAGGAGCAGGAGTCTCTATCAAACAGCGGATGCAGAAGTCTCTCTATCAGACAGCGGATGCAGAAGACACTCTATCAGACAGCGGCTGCATCTGATAGAGTGTCTCCTGCATCCGCTGTCTGATAGAGAGACTTCTGCATCCGCTGTCTGATAGAGTGTCTACTGCATCCGCTGTCTGATTGAGAGACTCCTGCATCCCCTGTCTGATAGAGAGACTCCTGCATACGCTGGCTGTTAGAGTGTCTCCTGCATCCGCTGTCTTATAGAGAGACTCCTGCATCCGTTGGCTGATAGAGTGTCTCCTGCATCCGCAGTCTGATAGAAAGTCTGATAGACTTCTGCACCCGCTGTCTGATAAAGTGTCTCCTGCATCCGCTGTCTGATTGAGAGATTCCTACATCCGCTGTCTGACCGAGGGACTTCTGCATCCGCTGTCTGATAGAGTGTCTGCTGCATCCGCTGTCTGATAGAGAGACTTCTGCATCCGCTGTCTGATAGAGTTTCTCCTGCATCCACTGTCTAGTAGAGTGTCTCCTGCATCGGTGTCTGATAGAGAGACTTCTGCATCCGCTGTCTGATAGAGTGTCTCCTGCATCCGCTGTCTGATAGAGAGACTTCTGCATCCGCTGTCTGATAGAGTGTCTCCTGCATCCACTGTCCGCTAATTTTCTGTGTCTGCTGTCTGTTAGAGTCTCCTGCAAGAGGCTCGATTCCTGCATCTACTGTCCGCTAATTTTCTGTGTCTGCTGTCTGTAAGAGTTTCCTGCAAGAGGCTCTCAACTATCATTTCACTCCGTTTAGAGCCTAGTCCCTGACCCTCAATGGATGCTAAGAAGCTTTAAACTGAGTATACAAGTCAGCTCTGTATACTTCTGGGTGAAATGAAAGTGGTTTTCGTGTCTGATCGTAAAAGCAAACCAACACTTGCTGGTTGCATGTTGCTGTTTTTATCAGACATTACAAAACCTGGCAACAAGGAGTCGGTTGGCATCCGATGATACCCCTGCCTCAGAGCAGCCAATACGGTTTCAACCGGGGGACCAGGTGCCTTGTAATTAAAACTGAATTCAGTCCAACTTCAATGGCTCGAACTCGTCGGTTCGAGTTCAACCCATCAATGGGTTCGATCAATACCTGGTCTGACAATTTTCAAGGGAGTTACCTACTATACTGGAGGACTTTAAAAACGCACCACCTGCTTAAATGCTAATTTATGTCGAAAATTGGATATTTTCATTAGGTGAAAAATAAAATTGACAAGTTCAGTCATTTAGCTTCCATTCAATAAGAAAATCGAAACGCTATGGCTTATGATTGACGTGACGTCGCGATAGTTCTGAGACAACTCAAATTCAAAAAGTCACAGAGTACCCATTCCTTCCATAATGAACGAAAAAAGTTTTTGAACCGATATTTGTTCTTGAAAGCAAAAGGAAAGACAAAATCAAATCATGAAGTTTTAGGGCTCTGGCAACGTTCATTACGTCTACATGACGTCATTGATTTTTGACATAATTGGCCGTTTATATCCTAAGGATCAGGAATGATCAGAATCTTTTTGTTGCCAACAGATATTCCTCAATCAGTTGCATTAAAGACAAAAGTATCGCGACATGCGCGGACGTCACCCGTCTGTTATTGGTGTTTGAAAATTTAAGACTGACGTTAGCAAAGAAACGCTGCGAGTGGGAGTGTAATAAAACGATTATTTCTAAAAACTTTTGTGTTTTTCCATTTGTTAAGACATCTGGCTACCACCTAAAAGTGTTTGTTTTCAAATTGAATCAAATTCACATTTGTCAGACGACAATTGTTGAAAAACACTTACGTCGATATAACGCCAGAATGAACAGCATGAGCAAATCGAAATCATGGCAAATCATGGTCCATTTTGCTAGATGATAAAAAATGATAAAGAACACATCCTCAAATCAATCATGTGGAATAGACAGGGAATGTAAAATGGTGCGTTTTTAAAGTCCTTCAGTATATATGTTTACCATGGACACCACGTTTTTATCGATCAAAGCTGCTAGTGCACGCGACATCTGTCATTTATGTCAATTTACCCCTTTGCACACTAGAGTTAAAATTATAAGCGACGGTTGTTTGCAATTACGCATCTGCGGATAGTAAATACCTTGATCAGCATGCACATGCTGATCAATGCATTTGCTATCCCACCTGCTATCACGATTTAGTTGTCTGGTTTGTTGTCTTGTGTGCGATGACATACAAAATCGCCTGGATGTTTAAAACAAAGATGCAGATCAGACTGTATAGGTCAATTTTGACTAAGACGGATCAAAGATCAGACAAGTCTACTTAGGAGCACAAGAAAGGTAAATAAGATTGTAATGGTTATTTCTCGCCTAATACTTACTGCTCGTACTATCGACGTAGCAAACTTTCCAACAAATATGTAAGGACATGACCAATACAACAACTACATGCTTAGTCGAGCGGTCAACGTCTTGAATTGCATATATTCCCTGGAATGTTGCAACGTTCGAATCCCAGAGTCCCAAGTACCTTTTTTCATTCATTAACATATTTTTTTTGAGGGGGAGGGGGTAGGAATGGTAAATCTACTACCTTTGGGTATCAGTGATATGGCAATAAATTTTTGTAGTACATTGTAATTTCATTGTAGAAAAATTAATTGTATCTGATATTTTGTTTGTTTTGTATGATTTGATTCTTTACGTCCCATCAACAATCTTTCAGTTAAACAGGGACTGGTCTTCCTGGATTGAACCAGTACTAAGCTAGGATAATATCGTATATTTTAATAAATTATGAAATAAAGTATATACCATGATGAAAATATATTGTTATTTATTGAGGAATAAATATAGTTTATATGATACTTGTAACTATTCTGCAGCCCTAGGTACCAGGGTGCGATTTGACATTCTGTCTCTATGACAAATTGTTATTTATAGAATTTATGCATCATCAGCTGTCCCAGACAAAATCTGGGCTCAGTTGTCATTTTGCTTGCTAGCTGTTTGCAGGACTGCATTTGGGTACCCACCACCAACCCCTTTCTCCACCTTTGTTCAACATTTGGAAAGAAACAACCCAGAATATAGTTAGGAAATTGTAATTTACACTACTGGCACTTCCAGTAGTTTGAATTTACATTTCGATTTCAATGTAAATCTAGGGGGAATTTAATTTCTATCTGAAATCAACTCATTTCCTCCACATTGTAGGATCCGAATCATGCACTGACCTGCCTGCTTGTACTTACACCCTTTAAGCCTTCAAGCTGTCTGTCTGATTAACATGTTTCAGTTAGGGGTCCACAGACACAATTGGCTGGACCAAGTCCAACACAGACCAGCTCACCTCTGGGGTTGGGTTTAAAGGTCAAGATATTGAAATTGTGCAGATGTAAGTATTTTTTTTATTATTAAACTAAGCACTTAAACATATTTGACAGGCGTTTGTTATAATCCGAATGATACTGAAGGTGAACTAAGGATTAGATAAATGGGATTTATGTTTTGTGATTTACATGTTTCTCTCAAATAACCCTTCGTTGGGGATATAAATTTGTTGAATTTGTCTTGTTGTACCATAAAATTACTATAGCTAGTGATGGCGTGTAGGATCATACATTTAGATGAGCCACACTTTGAGCCTAAAATCGCATTTTTTTTTTGCTTATCTTGCAGTTCAAACATGTGTTTTGGGTGCTCAAAACGATCATCTAACTGAGACGTTTCTTTTGAGTACCCACATCATATGTTTTGGTTGATAAATAAGAAAAATAATTTTTGATTACTAACTCTTATCTAGAGGCCTGGTGATGTCAAATAATTACTTGATAATTAATATTCTTGCACACCGGATAAGGGTATCTGAGATTTTACCCTGGGATATAAAATCTTATATTACTCATGTTATCTTAACCAGTAGCGTCATTATGTGAAATTGCATCTTAGTGTATTCAGGAACTTCTGGAAGCTTATTTAAATATCAATAAATAAATAGATAAAATTTGTTTTCATGCATTTCTATTAATTTAAGCAAAAAAATGCATGCCATTCTTGTGTATCGGGACCAGACTTGGGGTCAATTACTTTGAAAAAGTAATTAATTACATACAATTACATTGGAAATTGTTCAATTAAATTACAATTACAATTACATGGCTTTTGTGCAAAGTAATTAATTACATACAATTACTTTGCCAAATGTTATTAATTACATTACAATTACATTTCAGTGCCACTTAGATAGCTTCATCAGATTTCAATATCAGAGATATTTGGTATGAGTTAAAATCTTCTTAAAAGTCTGAGTAACCTTGATATTCTAAATTCAATATATATGTCTATAAGTTTGATTTTATTTTTTCCTCTTGTATCAAATTATTGTCAAGTGAATGCAACTTAAAAGAAATGAAATGTACAAAATCCCTTGTTGTTTTTGTGATTGATGTCATGATAACACAAGAGAAAATAAAGAAACTATTTTTTTTTTTGGGGGGGGGATAAATTGCCAAAGTTCACAAACTAACTGTGTGTAGTACAAAGTTCAGGAATACACATTGGCTTGAGAAAAGTCTTACAACTATGGACGATAAACCATGGAAAGTATTTTTGTAAAACTAGCTTAAATGCCAGAGAATAACGGTTTTCAAAAAGTGTTGATAAAAAATCTGTGTGGCCCAATGAGTTCTGAAAGTTGGCAAAAAAGTACAAAAAGGAATATCAGATAGTGACAAACTAAAATATTACAACCTGTTGAAATACTGGCTTTGCAAGCAAGAGGTCGCTAGTTCGGTCACCACTAGAACATCTATTTTATTTTTATTTTTTGTTATTATATTGACAATGATGGGCCCCAGGTTCACTGAATGAGTGAAATTCAATTTAATTTTTTGAATCACATTTTATGACTATTAATTTTATCATTATTATTATTATTATCATTATTATTATTATTATTATTATTATTTAAAATGGCAAATGAGCAGTTTAAGGGCTTTAAATAGTGTAGTGGATAGATTGGGTCATACACCTGAGCATATGAGTGTGTTAATCCTAGGTGTAAAAAATTAATAAAATGCCTTCAAGGAGTCAATTCACTAACCAACACTATTGCCTGAGTGAATACTATTGTTGAGATTTTCACACCTTCTTTGTTTTTATATTGTTTTGGTAACTTAACTATTAAAGGTTGCTTGTCACAAAGCCATATCTTTTATAAGCAGATGAACAAAGAATAAATAATTTGCTTAAAAAAGAAATAGTAGAAGGAACATACAGTCTGTGTCTGTGGTAAAATTGTTAAGTGTATATTCTATTTTTATGTCTATAGATACTAGTATGATTAGTCCCAATTCTCATTTGTTTCATGTTGCATTCAACTAGTACAGCAAATGATATATGCATTTAGAAAGGTCAAGAACAATTCATATTTAGCCGTATTTTAAGTATCTATGATAATCTTTAGTAACTGAAGTTCATAACTGATCTGTTAAGTAATTAAAAAGTAATTGAAAGTAATTGTTAATTACTCCCATTTTTGACCATGTAATTAATTACATTCAATTACTGTAATTAAAGAAATGTCTTAATTACAATTACTTGCAATTGCTTTAGAAAATGTAATTAAATTACAATTAATTACAATTACAATTTTAATTACCCCAACTCTGATCGGGACTCCCACCAACTTCGGTTAGATTTGGTTCAGGGGCTTAGGAGGAGATAGAATAATGAACAACAGATGAACAGATGGACGCATTTACTGATTCAATATCCCTGACACTAATTAAGAAGCATTGGGCTTTACATTATGTATTAAATATAGTTTTTTTTTCTGCTTGCAGATATAGAATTTTACATTGGCCTACCAAAACATCTCTATCATAAGTCAACCAGAGTTCTTCTTACCTGCAAACCTGACCAAGAAGAATTACTTAAACATTTTCATGGGGAGATTGATCTATTAACAGCAACTGCCAATAATCCTCAAGATTTTAAAACAGTGAGTTAACCCATAAAGCGCCACCTATAATTTGCAGCAGACGACAATTTTAAATTTTTGCCGCTTTTTCAAGAATAACAAAAGAGGCTTGATATTTCATGAGAATCGTCTGCTGGCAGACGATTCTCATGAAATATCATACCTTATTTTTTTTTAAAATTGGGAAAGATGTCCCAAAATTTGTCGTCTGCTGCAGTTGTGATTGGCACTTTAAGGGTTAAAAATATTTTCATTATTAACTATATGGTAACTCAATGCACCAAGTTAAAATGTTACTTTTTGGTTGTTTTGCATAAGAATCAGAACAAGTCAGACCCTGGTAGTACCATATTGCAGTAGACACATTGGCGGATCCAGAGGTGGGGAGCCCCTGGCTTTGGAATTACTAGTAGTGGCAACAGGAATTAGGCTTTATATTGTCCTGTAACTTCCAGACTAGAATGTCTAGATAAAGCTTTAGCCTGTGTTTAACCAGATTCATTGTCACACAGACTCAGTATAGAACAAGAGAAGAGGCCATAGAAAGAGGCATCAAATCAGGGTCTGCATTGCTTATGAAATAATAGCAATCAACAGGGATATGCATACAATGTTATATGGCTGTGTCTCCAAAACATTCAGAATAGACAACCAAACTTTATCCTATTAAACTTAATGAGTTACTTCCTCAGTGAAGAACGGGTTAGAACTATAAACACTTGGTTATACATACAGATGCACTTATTGATCTGATTCCATATACAGGCAAAAGGCTTAGAGATAAGAATGCATACCATAATGGAAAATTATTTTTCTTCATTCTCAAACTTTTTTCTTATTTCTCAAAATTATTTTTCTTATTTCTCAACCACAACATGCGTTAATTGTCAATGACAAAGTTCTTTTGAACACTCAAAACATGTGTTAAAGGTTTGACATCATAAAATGTAGTGGGTAGTAAATTTGGGTTATTCATGCCTGTTTGTAGTATATCCAAACTATTACCCTGTCAGCCTGGTGCAATAATGCATCAGGTTGTCCACAGCACCTCAGGGTAATATATAGGTTTGATTATATTATTTTTGGCTCTGTCACTTAAGTCACTGAACTATATACTGTTGAATAGTATACAGTTATTTCATGCTTGTTTGTAGTATAGTCAAAACAATTACACCGAGGTGCTGTGGATGACCTGATGCACAAGGCTTAGTGCAATAGTGCATCAGGTCGTCCACGGTACCGAGGGGTAATAGTTTGACTATACTACAAACAGGCATGAAATAACTGTTTTATACTCAACCCATTTGATGAAATACGTTGCAGCGTTCCTTGCAAGGAGTTGCTGTAGACGATGCAGTTTTGTTGCAAAACAGAAAATTTCACCAAATCTGCTCAGTTTTGGTCTCAAAATGTTCCGCTCGTTCTAACTAAGAAAACGAGTACCCACACTTTATGTTTCTGACCATAAACAACAGAGTTATTGGAGTTTAAAGTTGCCAAGCCATGCCTTATTTTCATCATTGTTGCATAACGTCTCCATTCATAAACAAACCATACGCCCATCGTTGTCACGCATGTCGATAAGTGCCTGTGTGTTTTAAAGGCATATATCACTGTCCAATAGAGATCATTGATGAATTAACTGATAAGGGTCAGTTTCAATATCTCACAAAATTAAAGGGGCCTCAACTGGGGAATTATCTGTATACAACACAATTTCTTTCACTAAGATAAAGACCAATATTTTATCATAAATTACCTAATCCCTTCATGGGACCACTTTATTGCCCCTGTAGGGAAGTCATAATCACCTCATTATGACTGTCCTTTTGGTCTGCCCAGTATGACCCCTGGAGAGAGTCATAATGAGTGGTACCAGTATTATTGCTCAAATTTCTATGTCTTTAACAGGGGAGGGGGTAACCAGGCCATGGTATAGTGCCAGTCAATAGTCAAAATATTGACGGGTCAATAGTTCAGTGACTCATGACATAGCAAAAAATATACAATTACTCTGTATATGGGTGGTTAGGTAATAGTTTTTGGTACAGATATTTTTGGTCAAAAATATAGAGTGTGCATGCTTGTTTTCTTAGTTAAAACAAGCAGAACACTTTGAGGCTAAAATTAAACAGATTATGCAAAATTTTAGTCTCAAAATGCTCCACTGGCTCTAAGAAAACAAGAACCCACAAATTATGCTATTGAATTTTAACAACAAAGCTATTGGGAGTTTAAAGTGGTCAAACCAGGACTCATTCTATCATTGTTTGCTTAATGTCTTTTGTCTTAAGCAACCGTATATGCATCATGTGTTTCTTATTGGTTCTCTAATCAATAAGCACCTTTATGTTATTAGCAGGGAAACAGAAAACCAATCTATGGTATAGTTCCAGTTTATATCCTATACTATTCACCGATAAATAGCTCAGTGACTGGCTCACTGTGGGTCAACTTGTGACATCGCCAAAAATAGCACTGTACACATTTTAAAAAAAATAGTTATTTCCAGGATTGCATGAGTAAATTGAGTATAGTACAGTTTGTTTTGCCAAGTTTACATATTTTAAGATTATCATTTGTTTAGAGGCATTAAATATAAATAATGACCATGCACCTTAACATATGGTTATGGTACATGTACAATTTTCATACTCAAGCTGATATAATAAATTTGAGCTGCAACATGAAATTTCAAACAATGTGGTATGTGCGACCAGTAAAAGCTCAGATCAGCCTGGCTTACACACAGTCTGATCAGAACCTTTGATAGTTGTTTGAATGTTCTATGACCCTAAGGCTATGTTCAAACATCATTTGGAGTTTTTAAGAAAAGGAGGTTGCACAGGCTCATCTGAGTCTTCATTTTCAAAATGCCACATTGTTGTAAAATACATGAGCTGTGACATGAGATTTCCAACAATGTGGTATGTGCAACCAGCAAAAGCTCAGATCAGCCTGACTTACACACAGTCTGATCAGAGCCTTTGCTAGTCATTTGAATTTTCTATAACCCTAAGGCTACTGGCCGAACATCATTTGGAGTTTCTAAGAAAAGGGGATTGCACAGGCTGGTCTGAGTCTACATTTGTCAAAATGCCACATTGTTGTAAAATATGTGTCCTGACTCAATTTTCTGTGTGTGTGTGTTTGTGTGTGTGTGTGTGTGTTGTAGACAGGCCTCCAGATAAGAGTGCATATTGGAAAACTATTTTCTTTATTTCACATCGAAAACATATGTTGTGGGTACTCAAAAGAACCATCTCAATGAGACGGTTCTTTTGAGCATCCAAAACACATGTTTAAATTGATGGGTAGGAAAATATTTACAATTTTACACTCATAAAATTTCTAATGTTGTAGACGTTAAAGATAAATGATCCAGACAACCGGGAATTACCATGTCCATCGACACATGGCCACGGTACATCAGCAAATATGGCTAAAATCTTCAGCATTATAGCTAATGGAGGAGTTCTAGATGGGAAAAGACTTATGTCAGAGGCTACCATTAGACGTCTAACTCAACCAATTGTAGCTGGCTATGATTGTAGTTTTGGTATTGACACAAAATGGAGCTTCAACTTTGGGACACAACTATTTACAATTATTGAAGGAAATAAGCCAGTAAGTATAGGGTAAAGTCGGATAAATCCGGACAAACGGCTAAATTCGGACAGCGACCATATTTGTTTCATATTTTGTTTATCAGAATAAAAATAAATCAACTAAGCAAACAGTGAAAATCCTGATGAGACGGCTCATAAGGAGCTGTCTCATCTGGGTTTCCACTGTTTGCAACTAAATGTCCGAATTTGCCCGATGTCCGAAGTTACCCGACTTTACCCTATGGGTCAATATATGGGATTTAAAAAAAATATATCCCATTTACATTATTTTGTTAAAAGCATTTCTGGGTTAGTTTTTGTGTGGTAAATAATATTTATATTAAATGTCTGCATTGTTTATGAAATACCGTCAATGGCTTTTGACTTAGGAGAGCATATATGCACATACACATTTTAAGTATGACTACAAATATTAGTACCTTTTTCCATTGACTGGTCCAACTGATTCAAAACTGGATTGAAATTATGATAAATTATATAAGGATTAGCTTTACATGCTTTTTTGTTGGCTGCTGCATTTAGCATATAACCTTTCCTCAAAAATCTTTTAAATATACAGTTACAGTGTTAAATACTTTGGATAACAGACATTTTGTCTTGTCAGATTTACACTGACCCAAAATGAAAACTTTACATAGTATTCAAAAGTATATATTTTGATGATAAATTAAGTTTTGGGGTTAATGTTTTCGGTCATCGAATCTTCAATGCCTTATCGATGTCTCTGAAAAAATTATTGGATGAAAATCATAAATTGCATAATTTTTATGAATAATTCAGTTCAGAGGGGTCAAAATGAAAATTTCTAAAAACAATTAAAACAGTCAAACAGATTTGGGAAGCAAGAAATAACTGACTGCGTGCTTTAAGTGATGTTAAAGATCATCGGTAACCAGTGTGACCTCCATTTTTACCAATGCTTAGCAGAATACGTCGCCCCATTGAATTTACGTAACGTTGTATAGGCACGTTATGGATACGTATGTAATGCTAACAGAGGTGCATATTGGAGTCATTGAAAGCATCAATTTGATGATTGAACCTGACCCTCCGACCCAATTCATCATATACGTGTTCTATGGGTTCATGACCCGGGATGAAGCAGGCCAAGGCAAGAGGTTGACGTTATTTTAGCGTGGAATTATGTGGTTATTTACGTCTTGTGTGAGGCCTTGCATTTTCATGCTGGAAAATGCCAGGTCCGTGATTTTGCACGAAATGACTAATTATCATTTGTGCGTGAACCCCGTAAAGACGAGCAATAATGGTTGCCGTTTAAAACGTTTACGTGGGTGAGTTAACGTGTTAACGCGATACGGACGTAACGTCGTCACACGTTCGCGACCAGGTCTTGCACGAACTCTGACATACCCAGTTTTGTTGTACCGGTTCATAAGATAATGAATAGTCTGTCTAGAGCAGCCAAAATGATGCGCGATATCATTTACCGTAGACCCCGCCATGAGCACGCCAACAACTTGATTTCTTTGATCTTTTGGAAGACGTGCCGTCACTAAATGGAAGCGTTTTGTGACAATAAATTATTTTTTATTACCAGTACTCAGCTGTAAATGTTTTCTTGTCGGTTTTAAAGCTGTTAATGAACCACCTGTTCCTCAGCACGTGCAACGTAAGGAACACGTTTTTCAGGCGTTGACACCTGAATAGACCTGGGATTTGAATAAAAATTGGATAATCGTTATCTGCGACGATGTCCCGATAAGCATGCGTAAAATTTACATCGACATGTATACTTACAAAACAGTTATTCAGAGAAATAAAGTGTAAAGTTTTCATTTTGGGTCACTGTAGTATCAAACTGTTTGCAAAGTCTATCAGCAGAAAATGATAAAAATCATCACTAACAGACTAAGGTTGACTATTTGCCTACTGGGAATTTTTCAAGCTTTTTGTTGTCCCTTGATTTTTTCAAAGTAAGTAAGGGTGCAAAGATCAGGAATTAATACAATCAAGTACCACACTTGACCCAGGATACCAATGAGAAAGTGAGACACTCACAGTTATACACCACAAACGAGAGCCAAGAGGCCAGCCCTTTCCCAGCAGGTGACCACAAGGCACAAATAAACAGACCCCCACAAAGGCATAACATACAAAAAACAGAACAAACATAAAAGATCCATAAATCAACTTTCTCAAGCAAATTTTTTGAGAAAACATCAGAGTATCAAACATTTTGGATCCAGATCAGGCTTGACATTTTGATGGGCCTGATATGGGCCCTGTTTTCAAAAGATCAGCAGATGACACTAGTGGGCAAAGAGTTATGGGTTAATGGCTTGATACTTATTTGTATTATTGTAGGAGTACCATATAGCAGGTCATGGTGGGTATGGAGGCCAGTATGCCGCAGCGGACCTAGAACATGCGATCAGCTTTGCTTATACCACCAGCTTCTTAGATCCGTTCTCCTCCTATGACGGCTGCGGTGAACCTAGGATGATGAGTTTGTATGACGCTCTTTACAAGTGTGTTCTAAAATTAGAGAGATCAGACGTTCCTAGGGTTACTTATATGTTTTATTCTGAGTATAAGAAAGCTATAGAAGACAAAAGAAGTAAACTTTGATCCACCCGTTGCTGAATATGCCTGCTTTGTCATCGCTGCTGAATTTTGGAAGTTTTTATAGCAAAAAGTATGGACCCAGATCTGACTGCTCCATATGGAGCAGTCAGATCTGGGTCCATACTTTTTGATGTAAGTTTAAATTTAACTGTTAAAGTGAAAAGAACTGCAATATACTGTGACTACAGTGAGCCACTTTAGTTACGCACCACTGATAAAGTGTAAAATTATTCAAAAAAGAGATATGATATTTTTAATCTCAGACTACCAGCGTAAAGCGCATTAATAGTTGCATTAGCCATCGAAATTTTATTGTGATCAGATCAGAAACAAATGAGAAAATGGATCTTGAAGGGAACTACCCTCAAAATACCATTTCACATTGCATTATTTCGAATGAAACTCCGATCACATTGCACTTTTTTCAGAGTCGAATTTCTGCTATGCCAGAGATAAGAACCCGACTTATTCTTGGCAATATCTAAGACTGGAATGTGTTTGTTAACTTTATAAAAAAAAATAACTTTTACTAGTTTGGTTCCCAGCTGGCTAAGGTTTGAAAAAAGTTGATTTTAGTACTTTTTTTAAAGTTAGATAAAATTTCGTATGATTCTTAGTAAACCTGTTATCAAAACACTTCTTAAATAATTTCATTTTAAACAACCGTGTATCCGCCATTTATTTTCGTAAAAAAATAATGGATTTATTGGCGTCACGGTGTTGACGTTAGTGATGACGTCACTACTACCAAGGCTATTTGACGTGTCAATGATAAGATGTTTTAGTGTTTTGATACTTCTATGTCAACAAGTGACTCATAACAAGACCATTTACGAAGGAAAATCTGTTTGATTATTGTAACTGACGTTATTATGACGTCAAAACGAGCATTTCTTCAAAGATTAACAGTGTTACTGATTTCAACGACCGAAAAAAGGGGGTTTACTTGAATAAAATAATTGTTTTTGGTGTTTTTCTGTCACAACGATCACCATGGATAATGCCTAGCGCAAAACGCAAATAGAAAATATAGAAGTTCAGATTGCACGTGCAGTCTTGCACTTTTGTCAAAATTGCATTTGGCGTAGCAGAATGATTCACAGGAGTGATTCCGATATTTATTTTTAATGTCATCAAACAGATAAAATGTCAATAAGTAAATTATCATAGAGAATGTTCGATTCAAGCATTTTTGTGAAAAAATGTGGGCCCTTAAAAATGGTGCGTAACTAAAGTGGCTCACTGTACATAGAAGTAAACTATGATCAATGTTGTAGTATTTGTCTCTGTTTAGTCATCTGCTTTTGTATATCAAGTCTCCATAGAGAACGGTATTAATCTAGATCAATCTGTTCCATTTGCAGCAGTCATATCTAGGTCTATACATTGCATGCTTGCATTCAGATTTAATGTAAAAAGAGAAGTGAAAAATTGCAGCAGATGACAAGGGTAGACATTTTCAGCTGCTGTTTTGGCTGACAGTTTCAGTATTATCTTATTCCAATGCCCATTTGTGTCTGCTATTGTAATTGGAGTTTCTTTATTAAACAGGGTAGACCAAGATCAGACTGCTACATATGGAACAGTCTGATCTAGGTCCATACTGTTTTCCCGCAAGTGAAAATTTTCTGTTGTTAAAGCGAAAAATTGCAGCATATGGCATCAGCAGACACCATTTTTTGCATCAGCAGATACCATTTTTAGCCATGTTTTAAGTGTTTTAACTTCTTGCCATGCTTTGCTGTGTCTGCTGTTGAATATGGAACTCCTCAAAGCACACAATATGGACCCAGATCAGACTGCTCAATATGAAGCAGTTGAATCTTGGCACATACTGTTTGCGTATAAGTTATAATTAATCTATTGTTAGAGAGAAAAATTGCAGCAGACGGCATCAGCAGACAACGGTTTTAGCCATGTTTTATTTTGGCTGGCAGTTAAGTGTTGGCTCCTTTGAATGCTTTGCTGCGCCTGCTGTTGTCCTTTTAAGTCTCTATAACAAATAGATTAGACCCTGGTCAGACTGATCCACATAGGACAGACGAATTTGGGTCCATACTGTTTGCATGCAAGTAGATATAATCTGTTGATATAATGAAAAAAAAAATGCTGCAAACAGAATCAGCACACAACATTTTCAGCTCAGATTTTGGCTGTCAGTTAACCTTTAAACGCTTTTGCAAACAGAGCAAACGCAGATCAGACAGCTCTTGTAAGAGCTGGCTGTTCAGGGTCTACTCTGTTTGCTTATGGAAATAGGATATATGTGGCAGGCCATGGCATTTTGGGTCTTATAGAGGTCCTGGTCGAAATTTGTGTTTTTACATTTTTTGAAAGTCTGATATGTTTGAAGTACACAGGTAAAGTATTAGAAATGTTGAGTAAAATATCACAAAGTTATGAGCGTTTTAATGATGTAGTCTTTTACGTAATATTTGGCAGAATTTACTACACATGCAGTCACAAATACTTCAATGCTCAAGAACATACAGTGTACTTATGTAACAAACTATTAAGTGTTGAATCATTTTGTTGTAATCTTTGAAGTATTGTGCATGTACAATACTTTTATTTCTTTGATCACATGATAATTTGAAAAGCTGTTAACATATATTTCGGACAGTACTAGTACTCAAACAAAGTATGTTTTTGGACACTGCATGGCTACTCACATTTCAACAACAGTGTATTTAATACCGTTTTGCATAGTGTAGTTCATTGAAAGAATAAAACACATCATTTTAATGCAAATTCTGATGCACTTTAGATAATTTAGCAAATTCTAGGCGGACGCCATTATGTTGAATTGCTATGATGCTCCTTTGATTATTGGACATCAGAACAAATTACGTTTGATCGCCGTTTTCTACTCCGTTCGCATTGAAATACGATTTTTACCGGAGGAAAATGGTTGTCACTTATAACGCCTCAGTTACTATTGGCTTCCGATTTTTTTTACGATGCCGGTACGATGTCCAAATCATCCTTTCCATTCGGCTATCGTAGGGAGACCCAGCCATTATCGTACGGACTCACGGGCATTGTAGCCTCTACGATTTTGTTAACTCCGCACTCTGACAAATTTTGCAAGCCCGTAGCCCGTAGATACATCGCAGGTTGATCGCATGATCCCCGTACGGGCACCACACGCTGATCGTGAGGACACTACAAGAATTTAGATAATAATATGATCGTGGGCTCTTGAGATAATCGTAGGGAGCTATTATTGACATCGCACGAGCATCGTGCAATTTTTTAACGGATATCGTGAAGATTGCACTATAACTGTGCGGTTTTCGCACAATCTCTGCAAAGTCTCTGTAAGGACTGCCCCGTCTTTCGCCGAAAGAAATCCAGGGTGAAGGTAAAGAATATAAACACCTACGCCGTAGCTAAGAGTCCTGGAAAATCGTACCAAAAATCGTAGCCAAATAAATCGTACGATGCCCATGGCAAATATAAATGAAGGACAAGTAAGCTCATGAAAAAAGGGCAAGACTATAAAAAATGATTCTACGTGTAATCTTGAGAAATGCCTGAAGAAAATCAAGATCTAAGAAAACATAAATGCTTTATTTGGGCACAGTTTTGTCTGAGTCTCTACTGTTTGACTGTTTTTTTTTGTGGATAATGTTGGCTAGTACACAGACTTTTGACATTTCTTGCACCGGCGAGCAGCGACTGCTCAGACGATTTTTTTATTTGATTCTTTACGTCCTGTCAACAATCTTTCAGTTAAACAGGAACGGGTCTTCATGGGTTGAACCAGTACTTAGCTAGGATAAATATGTCTTGCTCAAGGACCACAACACAGTGACGCCGGTGAGGCTCGAACCTGCGGCCTCTGGGTCTCGAGTCAAGCACTCTACCACTGAGCCACAGCGATCCCTACTGCTCAGACGAGCCTCCGCATAATTATGCACAGTGTCGCAAGAGCATTCGCTGCCCGCATACACAAAGTTATGAAGGTTCAGTCCAAATTCATACCTCTAGCCCCACTAGATACATGTGGCTGAATATGCATTTTTAAATTATGATAATATGAATCTTCGTTGGTCCAAATAATTATAAGTCTACATGTACAGTGAAAACATCAATAAATCATTTATTCCTAGCATCTGCGCAGTCGAATTGGAACAACCTTTTGCACTACCTTTATTAATAACATGCATTCCGACAATCAGTGAACATACTGTGTACATGTGCATTCTTGTCTGAGTCTTCACTGTTTGCTTTATAGCTGTGGTCTAATTAGTTTTAAATTTAAAGTATTTGTTTTCCAATGTAAACAGCAGAAATATATTTCAATTTGCGTATCTGCCAAACCTGATAAATTTATGCATTCAGTGCATGGGAGGGTGGCATAATTAATCGCCACATTGTAACGCCGAGGGTTCGACATTTCTTTTTACAATCACCATGACGAAAGGTAGTGGTTGCAATTTGACATAAATTAACAAGGATGAAAATCAAAGAGAAAATAGCAATATACAATATAAATTTTTGGCTCTCAAGCAGTACGAGTTTAAAGTGGACATAAATTTTAAAATATCAGGGTTTCCATTGACGCTAACATTAACGTCACTAAAAACGGACATTTTAATGTGAATTTGGATTTAAATGACTACCAAAGGGTACAATAACAACATACACCAGGAAGCTACGATTAAAATGTTTATTGCGTAAATCAATTTGCTTTAATTTGGTACTATTTTCATAATTGTAGCTTCTGTAGTTTTGCGACAATAATTTTTGCAAAAAGTCCAGAAAAAGATTGATTGTAACGGTGACGTAACAAGTTTGCGAATAATAATGTACGGTGAATACAGATGTCAAATGTCACACACACACGCACGCACGCAATCTATCCATTTTGTAGTAATAATAGTTTGAACGCAACCTGACACATTTTAAAATGATTGGAGGTGAATTTTATATCAATCTGTGCATTTTTCACAATCTGATCTGGATCAACACAGTGCTCTTCGATTACTGAAATTTTAACTTTGTTTGGCGCATGAAACGTTTACATGTAGAGTAAAACAAGTATGCTCACAGTAGCTACATGTATCTAGTGATGCTGCTGGTCTAATCTCTTCGATTGCCTTACCGTAGTGTTCCTTTGCGAGCAACGAAGGTTCTGACGAGAATATATATTCGCACAGTCTTTACCTGAACCTTAGCTGCAAGCAGTTGCAATAGGTATCTAACTGGCTCATATCATGCCTGGTACATTGTAACTAATTATTTTAGCCGAATTTCGAGTCTTGATTCTCACACAAAATATAAAAAATAAAAATAGGCGTCTCAGAATCGTAGGTGCGGTGCATTCCTTAATTAAGAACATCACAATTAATCCTAGATAAATTGTCTTATAAACAACAAAGCGCGTATTTATAACTATGACTGTCACTACTGCCCTGCCAGCCAAGAGTGACATTGGCGTCATGTTTTGTTTACACCATTATCAGGGACTTATAATCGATATGTCACGGGTGTATTAATCCTATCCTGCAGATAGATTAATACACAATTGATCTATCGATTGTCGCTAGATCAAGTAGAATGTACAAGTAATTATATTACTTAGCAATTGTAAACACAATAACATGTCACCGTCACTCTTGGCTGGCACGACAGTAGGATAAATCAATAATAAAAAGCGATAAGTCCGTGTCAATACGCAAACTGATTGTATGGTAGAAATGTTTGCTCATTGCTGAACATAGCAGGTTTGCCTGGTGTTCCCTTGTTAAATAACGTGCGCCGCCATTAAAATATATTGACGTCATTTAAAGTCGCGTTTTCTGCTGATGACGTCTTACCTCCACAAGCTCCAAAATCGCAGAACGCGTCACATATATCTGATCCTAGACTAGTGGACCCGACAAGTAATTTCTTTGTTCTATGAACCAACATGAAAGTTTATTTAATTATTCATACTAAGTGGAGCCTAGCATGAATATTCATGAAGGAAGTGGTAACTCCTTGTCAAGATAAGCTGCACCTACTGTTGTATTTTGGAAGTTTCTATAGCAAATAGATTGGACCCAGGTTAGGCTGATCCACTCTGTTTGCATGCAACTTTGACATAATCTGTTGATAAAGCCAAAACTTGCTGCAGACGATATCCGCAGACAAATTTAGTTCTGTTTTAGCATACAGTTATAGTGCACTTTAGGCTGAAAAAATATTCAAATCATTAAACTATCACTAGTCATATATGTCCTGTTAATACTTAATAGATAGTATCCTTGGTCGTTTACATTCTGGATATTGGTAAACAGGTACTTTGGCAAACAGTGAAAACCCTGATGAAATGCTGCTTAACTGTTTCCTTCATGAATATGCATGCTAGGCTCCACTCACTGTGAATAATTTTATAAATAAACTTTCATACTATGAAACTACTTGTAAGGTCCACTGGTGTGGGATCAGCTATGTCATATCTCCATTACAAGAGCTGCCTGATCTGAGTCTGCTCTGTTTGCAAAAGGAGTCTCTATGAGGTAAAGGGTTGATACAGCATTTCATCAGGGTCTGCACTGTGGCTAAGATAAAAAAAACTTCAAGGACAGAAATATATTGAAATTTAGAAATTTTGACCATTGACCTCTTAAAATAAAATGCAGGGGAGCGCAGTGGCTCAGTGGTAGAGTTCTTGACTCGAGACAGAGGGGCTGCGTGTTCGAGCCTCACCGGCGTCACTGCCTTGTGTCCTTGAGCAAGACACATTTATCCTAGCTTAGTACTGGTTCTACACAGGAAGACCCATCCCTTTATAACTGAAAGATTGTTGATGGGACGTAAAAAATCAAATCAAACAAAACAAAATAAAACGCACAAATTGATGCTTATTGTATCAATATGTGAGGAAAAATCCATCAGAATGAAAAAGTTTAATATATGTGCAATATTATGATAAAACCTACAAAATGACATGTGCAAACAGGGAAGACTGATCAGCCATGGGCATACACCTAGTCTGAGCAGCCCCTTCCCTGTCAACTTGAAATAAACATGGCTCTTTATGTATCCAGTGAGCACATAGAAAATGTGATCATACTATAAGCGGATGGACAAGCTGATCAGATTCTTCACTGAAAGCACTGTGTTCTGCCCTTGAGCAAGACAGCATTTTCTCACTGCTTTGTATTGACTCACGCTACAAAAAATGTCCCAACATGATCAAATAATTGTTGACTTGGACGTAAAGCATTAGCTCAGACAATCAAACTAATTTACTGGGTTTAAAAAATCATTGGGTTAACATTCGCAAATGAGCCACGACATGAGACTTCCAACAATGTGGTATGTGCCACCAGCCAAGGCTCTGACCAGCTTGCGCATACATGCAGTCTGGTCAGAGCCTTGGGTGGTAGCTTGAATATTCTTTGACTGTTGAGCTACTGACAGAACAGCATTTGTGGTTTCTAAGCTTGAAAGGAGGCTGCACAGATTCGTCGGAGTGTCATGTCAAACTGCAGCTTTGTTTGAAATCTCATGTTGCGGCTCATTAATAATGTTTAACAGTTCCATTAGCATATCATCCTGATAGTCAGTTTGGTACCATAAATCTAACAATATACCTCCCCAAATTGAATTTCTGAAAACAGTATTTGATAGACCCCTTGATCTGACCTGGAGGTTATAAAACTTTTTTCATGCTCAATTCAACTAAGCATGAAATCTCAACTGCTCATGAAAACTAAAATCTTCAAAAAGGATAGACTTTTCTTGCTTTCAAACTATGAGATGTACATGTATTTATAATGCTGATAAATGTTAAAAAGCCAATGATTGTTGGCATTTTAACATTTATCAGCATTATAAATTTCATGTTCATTTGAGTTCAGGATGAAAAAGTTATACAACATTGGGGTCAGAATAAATATTCATTCATCTGTGACCAGTACCTCACATTAGAGCATGATCACCTGTTGTTGAATTCTTGTTAATCATAAAAATTGTGATTTGTTAGCTATTTCCTTGTATTCAAGGTCATTTTATTTATAAATTTAAAGATAATTATATCTTATATAGTATTATATTTGTATCATTTACAACTGATTGAAAAATAAAGATTAAAACAGAGTGTATCATGTTGTTGTTAAGAAACTACAAGGTTTTTAATGAACTCTTCGTGGCAAGAAAACAAGGATGTAGCATTTTACAGGAATAAGAAAGTTCAGGACACTTGCACATGATGAATAGAATTTCATTTTTGTTGTTGCTGAGATCTGATTTTACAGAATTATATCAGATATTAACCATAAAATAATCAAACTATGTCTGATTTCTTTTGATATTTTGTGATTTCAAAACCTTTATTAGTGATTTAAGATTTTTTGGCTCCATTCAGGATTCTAGTGACATATTTTCCTGATTGAACATCTCAGCCTTTTCTTACGCCGGAGTTTAGATCAAAGTGGGCTTCCACCCAGTCTGTTTAGAGTCTTCAATGTCCACTCAAGGATACTGTGGGTCCTTTGGTACCCATAGAGAACACAGCAAAGACTTTGTAAACTTGTCAGATGCCCAGGCTAATTTGAGTCTTCAATGGGCGTAATTACATTTTGTTAGTCTCAGGAATTAATATTCTATGATTGATCATTAAAGCTTCCACATTTTGTTAAGAAGTCCTGTACTGGGCAATAAATGTGCAGTTTTATTGAGATTTGAAGCAAAGAAATCTGTAGATCTAATTTCAAAATTGGGATGCCCTAATCTAAATGCTTCAAAAATCAGTAAGCAGTATTCTTAGATTTCCACCATTACTTCTGGGGTCTACGCTGATATCGTTTCATTATATAAACTTAATATTTTTTTCAGTCCCAATTTTTTTTGGATAAAAATATATTACATTTTGAAAAATTATATTTTAACGTTCTTGCTGGGCTTCCGTAGAAATTTACTGCTCTGACGTTATACAAGTCGATCAAGTCTGCTATACAGTGGTTTCAGATACACCATAGAATTAACTTTGCAACCATACCAAATCCAGCTGTATACCTTCCGGGTGCAAGGGTTAGCAGTTTTCCTACCTTGGTTCCCCGACTATTACAACTTAATGAGAATAGGAAAATTATGCCTTTTCATTATTACCTATATGTGATTTTTTATGCAATGTCCAACAGCACTAGTCTGAAATTAAGGTGCAATAAAAAATGAAGAGATTTCGCCCAGAAAGTGTGTCATTTAAGAATACAGCTAGAATAGATATGTGTTTGAAGACCTAAGCATTTGTACAAAATATTACACTCCTTAGTATAAGATCGGACATTTCTTGACAAAAAGGCCAATAACTCTGGAATAAAACAAGAATTGGGCTGCAAGCAAGGCTTTCAGTTTTTCCCCTGCAACCCTATCTTCAATATGTCTGCAACATACATGAGTATTAAAAGGATACACTGAAGGCTGTAGGAGTTGATTTCACAACATATGCACTATTAACCATCATTCAATATGTGCTGTGGTCTAGAAAAGACTGAGTTTAAAATGCTGTAAATTTGTAAAAAAAAATTTCATCATCAAACTTCCACATGCACATCTTCAACATGTCTGTAACATATCTGCAAAGTATTGAAAGGATATACCAAAGACTACAGGAGGAGTTTATTTCACAATATATGCACTATCATCCATTACTTGTAACATACATGCAAAGTATTAAAAGGATACACCAAAGACTACAGGAGGAGTTTATTTCACAAAGTATGCCCCGGCATCCAATTTAGGTTACCTTGCACCCCCCCCAGGACAATTTTTCATGGGTGCCAAATTGTTCATTGGGACCCCCTGGATGGGAAACGAAGGTGTCCTCAAAAACATTTTGGTTTGGGCTATGTGAAATTGCATGGTTTCTATGCCAACCCATAGCGAATTTGAGAAGGGGGGTCTGCCTATAAAATTACTCATATCTCAGCTGTTACTTATCCTAGACTACTAAACTTAATACCAAATTAAAGCTTAGACATATGCCTAATATCCCCTTGTTGCATATGGAAATTATCTAATTTGCATATTCGTAAATATTTATGAAAACATTAAAAATGTGTTTCACGAATGGGGGTATACGTACAAGATCAATAATATCTCAGCTGCTTTTAGTTGTAGAGTACTAAAATTTGTACTAAAATAAAGCTAAGACATAGGCCTTTCATTCCATGGTCAAATATGCAACGTACCTTATTTGCATAATTTGCATATTCATGAATATTAATAAAAACGCTAAAAAATAAGGGAAAATCATTACAAATATAAATAGGCTGATTTCATCCCAATATTGTCATTGTTGCATGTTTTAATATAATCAATGTTACAATTTGACAGGTCCAATCATCCAGTGGTCCTATATGAATATTATCTCATTTGAATATTCATGAAAATGCCTGAAAACTTAAAAAAATGAGGGAAAATCACGTAAAAAACTATAAGCCTAGGGGAGGGGTTAAGGTACGATCTATCCTGCACTCCTAGGGCCTTTTAAATTCATGCCAAATTGTTCATCGGGACAATCAGAATGTGAAATGAAGTTCTCCTCACAAGAAATTAGGTATGGGCTACGTAAAAATGCATGGTTTCCATGACAACCGCTTATATGATTCTCGAGATTGGGGGGTAGGCCTACAAATTCAATCATATCTAGGGTTCTACATATCCTAGAGCACTAAAATTGGTGTCAAATTAAAGCTTAGACACATGTCTTTCTTCTTGTGGTCAGATTTGTAAATCATCTAATTTGCATATTTATGAATATTAATGAAAACCTACAAAAATGAAGTATATTCATAAAAAAAAACATAAATGAACATATTTCAGCACAAAAACATCATCAAACCACCATTGTTGCCAGTTTTTATATCCTCAGTGATTCAATTTTATAAGTTCTTTCATCCAGTGGTCCTATATGAAAATTATCTCATGGTCCTATATGAAAATTATCTCATTTGCATATTCATGAATATTAATGAAATCTTAAAATGATGGAAAAAAACATGGGTAAACTATAGTATGCAACAGGGGTAATCAGACCTAAATTGAACACATCAGACATTTTATTATGGGCATAAATTTGTACAATAGGACCACTTAAATGTAAAAAAAATATTGTCCTCAAAAATAAATGTTATTTGGGTTTTGGAAAATTCATGGTTTCCATGGCAACCCATTATGCTGACTGTAAAGATTGGGGGTATACATACAAAAATACTCATATCTTAACAACATCTCATCCTAGATTACTAAACATGGTACCAAATTAATCCCTGGACATAGTAGTTTTATTTGGTAGTTAGATATGCTAATTATCTAATATCCATATTCATGAATATTAATGAAAACTTTAGATATGAGAGATAAAATCTCAGAAAAATTAGGGGGTGCATGTATAAAATTACCAATATCTCTGCAGCTATGGGTCCGAGTGTATCAAACTTAATGCCAAATCAATGCTTAGACATAGAACTTTTACCTTAAGTTCAGCTTTGAAAAATAGTTATCATAAATAATTATGAACTTTAATTAGAACAGAAGAAACAAATGAAAAATCACGGAAAAATCAAGGGGGTGCACTTACAAATCTAATAATATCTCAATTGCTAAGTGCCCTAGAGTACCAAAATTGGTTTTAAACTAATGCTAAGACAATAGTATGTTTAACAAATCATCAAATTTTAAAACGGTCATATCATAATAATCATGAATATTGATGAAACCATGAGCATTTTGAGAATAATATTTGAAAATGAAGGGGGTATACCTACAAAATAACTCATATCTCAGCAGCTTTTGGCCCTTACGTAGCAAACAAGGTTTCAACTTATTGCTATGATACAGCCCTTTATCTCAATGGTTATATTTGCCAGTTGTCGCATTTACATATTCATGAAAATTAATATAAACATTAGAATAAAGAGAAAAATTGCGGAAAATGAATGGGGTATACCTACAAAATAACCAATATCTTAGCTGCTAATTGGCCTAGAGTAGCAAACAATATACTTAATTTAAGTCTATGCATAGCAGTTTTACCTAGTGGGAAGATAAAAGAATTAACTAATTTGTTTAATATCAATATTAATAAAAAAAACTTTAAAAATACAAGTAAAAAATGTATACAAATTGATAGCAGTGTAGTTACAAAATTACTCATATCTCAGCTGTTATAAATTTTATACTTTTTTCTTTTACCCAATTTCACTTAGGATTTTGCTGTTTGATATGGTACCAAGCTTGTTACTATTGGGCAATTGGAAGCCAATATATGAATCACTTTGTAGCTATACCCCCTTAATTTTCCTTTATTTTCTCTTAATCTCTCATGTTTTCATCAATATTCATGAGAATTTAAATTTGATGTGTTATAAATTGGATCATTTTGGTAAACATGTTGTGTCTATGCATTGACTTAAAATCAGGTTTGGCACTATTGGGCACTTAACTACTGAGATATGAGTAATTTTGGAAGTGCACCCCCTTGATTTTTGCCGCAATTTTTCTTTCATTTCTTCTGTTTACATTAAAAATCACGAATATTCATGATAAATATTTTTCATATTATACCTCATGGTAAAAGTACGATGTTTAAGCATTAAATTGGCACTAGGTTTGATACACTGGAACTCATGGTAGGTGAAATATTTGTCATTTTATATGTACATCCCTTAATTTTTCTAAGATTTTTTCTTTAATTACAAAACTTTTCATTAATATTCATGAATATGCAAATGAGATTATTTTCATATAGGACCACTGGATAAAAGAACTTATCAAATTGAATCACTGAGGATATAAAAACTGGCAACAATGGTGGTTTGATGATGTTTTTGTGCTGAAATATGTTCATTTATGTTGTTTTTTTATGATTTTACTTCAATTTTGTAGGTTTTCATTAATATTCATAAATATGCAAATTAGATGATTTACAAATCTGACCACAAGAAGAAAGACATGTGTCTAAGCTTTAGTTTGACACCAATTTTAGTGCTCTAGGATAAGTAGAACCCTAGATTTGATTGAATTTGTAGGCCTACCCCCCAATCTCGAGAATCATATAAGAGGTTGCCATGGAAACCATGCATTTTTACGTAGCCCATACCTAATTTCTTGTGAGGAGAACTTCATTTCACATTCTGATTGTCCCACTGAACAATTTGGCATGAATTTAAAAGGCCCTAGGAGTGCAGGATAGATCGTACCTTAACCCCTCCCCTAGGCTTATAGTTTTTACGTGATTTTCCCTCATTTTTTTAAGTTTTTAGGCATTTACATGAATATTCAAATGAGATAATATTCATATAGGACCACTGGATGATTGGACCTGTCAAATTGTAACATTGATTATATTAAAACATGCAACAATGACAATATTGGGATGAAATCAGCCTATTTATATTTGTAATGATTTTCCCTTATTTTTTAGCGTTTTTATTAATATTCATGAATATGCAAATTATGCAAATAAGGTACGTTGCATATTTGACCATGGAATGAAAGGCCTATGTCTTAGCTTTATTTTAGTACAAATTTTAGTACTCTACAACTGAAAGCAGCTGAGATATTATTGATCGTGTACGTATACCCCCATTCGTGAAACACATTTTTAATGTTTTCATAAATATTTATGAATATGCAAATTAGATAATTTCCATATGCAACAAGGGGATATTAGGCATATGTCTAAGCTTTAATTTGGTATTAAGTTTAGTAGTCTAGGATAAGTAACAGCTGAGATATGAGTAATTTTATAGGCAGACCCCCCTTCTCAAATTCGCTATGGGTTGGCATAGAAACCATGCAATTTCACATAGCCCAAACCAAAATTTTTTTGAGGACACCTTCGTTTCCCATCCAGGGGGTCCCAATGAACAATTTGGCACCAATGAAAAATTGTCCTGGGGGGGGGGGTGCAAGGTAACCTAAATTGGATGCCGGGGTAATACACCAAAGACTCTAGGAGGAGTTTATTTCACAATATATACACTACCATCCATTACTTGTAACATACATGCAAAGTATTAAAAGGATACACCAAAGACTACAGGAGGAGTTTATTTCACAAAGTATGCACTACCATCCATTACTTGTAACATACATGCAAAGTATTAAAAGGATACACCAAAGACTACAGGAAGAGTTTATTTCACAATATATGCACTATCATCCATTACTTGTAACATACATGCAAAGTATTAAAAGGATACACCATAGACTACAGGAATAGTTTATTTCACAAAGTATGCACTACCATCCATTACTTGTAACATACATGTAAAGTATTAAAAGGTTGCACCAAAGACTACAGGAAGAGTTTATTTCACAATATATGCACTACCATCCATTACTTGTAACATACATGCAAAGTATTAAAAGGATACACCAAAGACTACAGGAAGAGTTTATTTCACAATATATGCACTACCATCCATTACTTGTAACATACATGTAAAGTATTAAAAGGATACACCAAAGACTACAGGAGGAGTTCAATATATGCACTACCATCCATTACTTGTAACATACATGCAAAGTCTTAAAAGGATACACAAAAGACTACAGGAGGAGTTTATTTCACAAAGTATGCACTATCATCCATTACTTGTAACATACATGCAAAGTATTAAAAGGATACACCAAAGACTACAGGAGGAGTTTATTTCACAATATATGCACTATCATCCATTACTTGTAACATACATGCAAAGTATTAAAATGATACACCAAAGACTACAGGAAGAGTTTATTTCACAATATATGCACTATCATCCATTGCTTGTAACATACATGCAAAGTATTGAAAGGATACACCAAAGACTACAGGAGGAGTTTATTTCACAATATATGCACTATCATCCATTACTTGTAACATACATGCAAAGTATTAAAAGGATTCACCAAAGACTACAGGAAGAGTTTATTTCACAATATATGCACTATAATCCATTACTTGTAACATTCATGCAAAGTATTAAAAGGATACACCAAAGACTACAGGTGGAGTTTATTTCACAATATATGCACTATCATCCATTACTTGTAACATACATGCAAAGTATTGAAAGGATACACCAAAAACTACAGGAAGAGTTTATTTCACAATATATGCACTATCATCCATTACTTGTAACATACATGTAAAGTATTAAAAGGATACACCAAAGACTACAGGAGGAGTTTATTTCACAATATATGCACTATCATCCATTACTTGTAACATACATGCTAAGTATTAAAAGGATACACCAAAGACTACAGGAGGAGTTTATTTCACAATATATGCACTATCATCCATTACTTGTAACATACATGCAAAGTATTAAAAGGATACACCAAAGACTACAGGAGGAGTTTATTTCACAAAGTATGCACTATCATCCATTACTTGTAACATACATGCAAAGTGTTGAAAGGATACACCAAAGACTACAGGAGGAGTTTATTTCACAAAGTATGCACTACCATCCATTCCTTGTAACATACATGCAAAGTATTAAAAGGATACACCAAAGACTCTTGGAGTTTTTTTTAACAAAATATGCACTATCATCCATTACTTAATATGTACAGTGGTTGAGAATTTGCTAAGATAAAAATGATGTAAATTTATCAAAACTAATTTTTCATCTTGCACATCTTCAAAATGTCTGTAACATACCTGCAACATTTAAAAGGATACACCAAAGACTATATGAGGTGTTGAATTCACAAAGTATGCACTAGCAGCCATTACTTAATATGTGCAGTGGTCGAGAATTGGCGAAGTTAAAATGGTGTAAATTTATCAAAAATATTTTGACATCATTAAACTTCCACATGTACGTCTTCAATATGTTTGTAGCATAACTGCACAGGCATATGTTCCTCTTAGTAAGACGGTGTGCAGAGCACATAACCCAGCTACCTAGACTCAATGTCAAGGTCACAGGTCAAGGTCAGTTTTAAAATGATACACCAAAGACTCTAGAAGGTGTTCACAAAGTATGCACTATCAGCCAATATTCAATATGTGCAGTAGTCGAGAATTTGCTAAGTTAAAAATGCTGTCGATTTATCAAAAAATATTTTTTCATCATTAAACTTCCACATCTTCAAATCGCTGTAACATACTTGCAAAGTATTAAAAGGAAAATGCTCTAGGAGGAGTGGATTTCAAAAAGTATGCACTATTAGCTATATTGCAAACACTATACATTTAAAACTACAGAGAGGCATAACTCTTGCAATACTGATCCTACAGCCCCCTTTTCCTACAAAACATGCATTGTCAAATGGTTAAGGTGTGGTTTGAATATGATCAAAATCAGACTAAAGCTACAGAAGTTATTCAACGAAAACCTTGAAATGTTGATGGAAAGATGGACTGATGGACAGGCTGAAAACAGTATATCCATCTAAACTACGTTTGCTGGGGTATATCTACAAAGTGGCTTAACTCTTGCAATACTGATCCTTCAGCCCCCTTTTTCCTACCAAACATGCACTGTCTAATGGTTAAGGTGTGGTGCAAATTAAATCAAAATCGGGCAAAAGCTACATAAGTTATTCAACAAAAACCTTGAAATGTTGACAGAAGCACACCCGGTTAACAGGGTCAATACAGAGCCCGTTTCAATATTATAACACGTTGAGGTGCCCATATTAATTAGCATTGGGGGCCTCAGGAAGAGTTTAGGCAACGTTGCGATATGTGCTGTTGGCCATGTGAAAAATATGTTTTCCTGCAACAGAATTGATATTCGGCATGTAAAAGAGCAAATATTTCACAAAAGAAGGTCAGATATTTGGTTTTGAGATGGTTTAAGGCAAAATATTACAAAGTGAGACCATCTACGCCTTGCTACGTCTCATCACTTATTTTCGTAGAATTAAGGATAAATTGTGCCCAATTTCAAAGCCAAACTGTGAATGACAATACTTCATCTCGTACACAACAGATAGAAAGCGAATTATGGTGCGCTGAACGATAAAATACCGTTGATTTTAACTCTTTTCTGAAGTGAGGTGTATAGGTTACAGCCATATTGCATTGTGGTGCCTTTACGCCACTCTACTTGAGTATTCAATGATGTACGACTATTTATGGTTCTGTTATGATTTTCGCTTGAATTAATTGATAATATCTGCAGCCAAAAGTGCTTATGTACCTTCATGCCATAGCATGGCATCATGGCAAAAATTACTGATCAAACATAAGAGCTGAATGGCTACAGGTGTGCTAAGGTTTACAAAATATACTGTGGCAAATGTTCTACTTGCCTGCCAAAAGGTCTAGATAAACAGGGAAGACAGCGATCAGACAGCTTCTGAAGAAGACAACATATGACCCGAGCCCTCATCTGCGTCCCTACTTTGTGTGTGTCACAGTGAGCAGTAAATGCTTTATTTAAAATGCGCATTTGCACAGTCTCCTCTGAGCTGTTGTCGTTCACATGTGATAAGTATCAAAATATGCATAATCGCATATCTCGTAGATGTTAGAAACGAAAGCGCCACAGTAAGCACGAAACCACGCACTGCATGCAATGGGCACTTATCTTGTCTTTGAGACATAATGAAATACCCAGCTAAATGACCACGGCCAATACATTTTCACAGGACAAAATTGGACATACGTTTGTGGCAGTAGCCTTTGAACTCTTGGCACGCTTGTTTGTCGTCTAGTGGGCGCCTTGTATTTGCACATTTTTGCAATTAGCAATGATATATTTTGTGCACTTTTTGCGATTTCAATTGCGCTCTCTTTTCGCACCTCAATCAGAAGCAATTAGTGATTAGTGGCCGAGAAGGACTTGTCCTGGTTCAGCGTCTGGGCAATGAAGTCAGTGAGGTTTTCATTGATGGTACTTTTAAATATGGTGCAAAATCTTTCTTAAATGTACAATATACATTGATTATGCAATGGACATTATGTACCTTTTTGAGTTCATATTATTGCCTCGAAAATCAATTTACCATAGCATGTGGAGAGCTACGGTATGTAATAGTTATACCATGGGTTGTCCGCCTGTATGTTGAGATACTCCACGAGCTTTAGCGAGTGGATTATCTTATATACAGGTAGACAACTATTTTATAACTATTTTATACCACCTACATTAGTGTAGACCTTGCACATCACGATATATTTCATGGTAAAGGTGGTATAAAATATCTTTTTTGCGAAAGACGTAATTAACCCTTGAACCTATATGTACCACCGTTCATATATTTGCTTACAGTGCTTAAGAATGGTCAATGTACCTTCAAAACAAGCTATAACTAGTTTTATACCACCTTTGGTGGTATAAAATAGTTATACCATGCTTGCCCAGCTGTATGTAAGATACCCCACTCACTAAAGCTCGTGGATTATCTCCACGTACAGGCTGGCAACACATGGTATAACTATTACGTAAAGACTCAACTACCTGAATTATCAATGAGGTGAGAAAAAGCGTGCAAATGATATGCAGAAGGATGCACAACTGAAGGAATCAAAATGTGCAAATTATATTTGGAAGTGGGCAAATGAAATGTGCCGGTCTAATGAACTGTTTTAATTGCCACCCAACGCATTCCCTCTTGACAAATAATCTGTATCCTGATCAGGTACAACGATCTTCTGGATCCAAAGTGTTAAAGGCTGTGAAAAAATGATGAGCAATGTTGCATCTTTAAAGTGTTTTCTTTGTGTGTTCCCATACATATAGCTCTAAAGCCAGTTAAAATGCAATATATAAATGATTATGAATAGGATACATCTGTTGGCATTCCATGGACTTATAATTATTATCTACCTTTGGAAAAGATTCTATTTCACTTCCTGATACGTACAGGTTTATCTGTTGAATTCCAGGATTATTTTCAGATTATTTTCTGGTAGTTTTTGTTCTGGCAATATATATTTTGTGGACTTTATCATTACCAAATGAACTGTGGTATAAGCTATGAGTTACTTAGATGGGCTGGTATCACATAATTACGAAAGAAAATGCTAAATGAATAAAATATTAACTGCCTTATAAAGAAGGTATGCTGTCACCATGTTATCTATATGTATATCATAACGCTACACTTACAAAAGAAGAGAGAATATATGCAGCTGTTTCAGTAGGGAGTAAAATATGAAGTGTGAGTCTTTATGATGTCATGATACTGTATTATGACGAAAAAGCTATTTTTGCTTGTTTGTATGCTTAAAGTCCCAGTCAACAATTTGTAATTGTGTCTAGAATTTTTCCTGTCTCCTAAGGTTGAACCAGTACTTAGCAGCAGATCCTGATCTTTGCTGTCTTTCTTACTTTGTTCGACAGTAGAACACAGTAACTCCACAGGTGATAAGTCTAAATCTAGCAACTGACACCAAAACGACCAACATAGAAAACCACAGCAAATTTACCACCTTAGCATTGTCATAGATTTACAATTATTGGGTGATTAAAGTAAGAAAGGTGACAAAGATCAGGAATCGATACAAAAATACCACACCTTACCCAAGATACCACATGGGAAAGTGACAAAACACAACAAAATATCATAAACTGAGCCAAGAGGTCAGCCCTTTCCCAGCAGGTGACCACAAAGTAGAAATGAACAGACACGAAAGCATGACAAACACAAGACATAAATAACACAAATGATCCACAAAAGAAGCACCGCCTTGGAACGGTCAGTAAAAATATTTTACCACTTGAACGTATACCAAATATTGTCTAGAGCCTGTTTATAACTCCAGCACGCAAAAGTTACCTTGAGACGTGGGGACCATTTTGTTCTGTATGGCAGACAAAACAAGGTGACTCTTACTGTTTGCTGTTACCAGACCAAGGACTACAACTTAATTTTTGAGGGCCTCACCTAACGGACTAATAAAAGGACAGGTATTTTGCATATCATCGAAAGTAAGCATAAATTCCAGAACATAAACAACAATTTCCTTTGTTCTCTTTTTCAGAAAAAATCACATTTTGGCATAACTGTGGCGCTGAAGCGACTATCACTAAACCCAGATATAATCTTGTTAAGCAGATACAAACTCCAGCTGTTAAGTTTTTAGTACTTATTTTTCGCAATAACTTTTTACTGCGTCATATTTCGAAAAACTTATACCAATTGAAAATTATTCAGGAACATCTCCGCCAATTTCTCCAAACAGTTCCAACAACCAAAATGATGTAGGTTCCTCTGTGCTTAGATGCACTCTTTGAACATTTTAAGCAAAAGTCAAATAAACCAAGTCCAAGATGTCAGTCAAAAAGTTGCATTGCACCGCCCTAATTCAATTACTTAAGCGATGGATGGCTTTTTCAAATATACTCATGTCCAATGAATCGCACCACCCTTCCGATGCGCATATTTGTGGCCTATCAAAAGCTGTGCAAAAATGTGTTATTTATAATTAATATTTAGGACAAATGCGATGTTTTCGCACAAAAATTTCAATTCCAGTGACTCCGTTAACACATGACGTAACGTCAGCCTCGAAATTGCGTTAATCGCATTTTTGGCATATACAAAAATACCCCAAAATCTGGTTTAAATGTTTTCTGTTTGCAAGTAGATCCTCTGTCATTTCGCCACAACTTTGACAGTTGTGACGAAACAGCTAACGCTACATAACGCGAACAATGTCACTATGTAAGCTTAAATATGGAGTGGTCAGACAAAACTTGACGTAAAATGTTTAATTGCGATTTCTACAGTCCTAGTGTTCTACACAATGCTTATTATCGTCGTACAAACTCACACACATGCAAAACGTCATACAAATCCTCTAAAAATGTGACGTTGCATCATTGACGTCAACTTTGAGCGCGTCGCCAGCCACTGTTCGCAACGCTAGCGTTTTAAATCTTCTAAAATTTGTGTTCATCTGTTAGTGCGCGTATTATCTAACATTAAGTTCAACACAGATACTCTTAAGTTTGTGTAAACGAGCTTTTAGAGATTGACGTTTATCAAAAAACGTTGATAACTACGCTCCATCGATGTTAACGACCCGCTACACGAGCAAGAAATTTTCTTGCTACAACCTTATGGTAATTTTGTATCAGTAAAAGAAGGATTCTTTGAATGTCTCGATTTTACGCATAGTCAAAATTATGCCAGTGATGTCACATCGTGACGTTATAGCCGATTTCAAGGCAAGACGACTATTCCTGGCTATCAATTTAGAGACTTTTTGCAATTTCTACAAAGAAAAATGCGAGAATAACGCTTTTGAAAATTTTGACACATTCGATGGCTGGTTCTGTGACTTTCTGTTTTGACGGTTGTTTTGTTAAATGGTTCCAGCACGTGTCATCAGTGATCATTCGGTTTTGAAGACCTATCAGTAACTTACAGAATTGCTACAGTACAATAAGACGCAATTGCAAAAATAAAATTTTAAGGCGTTAAACAGATATAGTCATTTTTGAAGGTGGTGCGTTTTCATTGGACATGAGTATATAATGGAAATCGCGCCTCATTCGCTCGTGCGTTAAGCTAGTGGGGTCATCTCAAAATCGTTCATTTCATAGCACGTGCATAAAAGAAAAATGGCACGCCATGCGAAAACCTAACCTTTGTTCCTACAAATGAGCCCGCTCAAAGTTGATTCTGTGTACATACGCGGTAAATTCTGAGTATGCAAACGGCATTTTTTATCTTATCTACAACCTAAAAGAATAACGGGATATGCACCGCTTACGAATACATTTTGAAACTATCCCTTTCTTTCAAGCCTATACGAATTTTATCTGTCAATAAAAGACTTAGAAATTTAGGACGAATTCAATTTATATCAAAATCTTCATCTATATACAGATAAATCTATTGGCGCCACAAGTTCCAGGCCTTTTGGAGAAGTTGGTGGAAAGTTTTCTCTACAACTTTCATCGCAAACACGTTTTGCTAAAATTGAAGATAAAAAGGTTATTGCGAAAAACTAGTTCTAAATTATAAATAGTTAGTGAGTATGATCAGGAAATACCACAATCACAAACCGCAGACAACCCCGTGGCACTGCGAGGAAGAGCCGCTCAACCATCGCGAGACTTGCTGATACATCGATGTATATTCCTTACTACAACAAATGGTCAGCAATAATCTCTAGCAGCTACGAATAACAGAAATGTTCCGCTAATCACTGATAATTTTCTATTGTTTGCCACGAAAATACATGTTTTAAAGGCTGTTTAAGTACACTATTAATACGAAATACATAAAGAACCATGGCAAATACCCCAGAAAATCATAGGAACCCACTAAAAATACCCTAAGCGTACCTTTGAAGCTGCATTTCACGATTGAATCTTTTTTCAGTCGTTTTAGTGTACGGTCTATAGGAGGGAAGTGTACGTTTTATAGCAAAAAATCCTGCTCGTAGTGTACGGTCGATAGCCAGACATAATCATCGTGAATATCTTGTCTAGTGCTATAATTTTAACAGTTCTATATACATAGACAAATTACTATCTGTCAAACGTAGCACAGAGCCCCTAATGGTATAAGTCATCGTGATGTCTTCTTTGTTACCTTAACTAGTGCAGCTGTAAATGTAAATCAAAGTTTGAATCATACACAACACATTGCCATAAACTAAATACAAAGAAATATATGTACAAAAAGGCCTGGACCCAGAGGGGTTGTTGACGGGGGGAGGGGGGGCACTGAAAGCCAAAGGCTTGAACCGATGGCGCAAGGAGCGACGTGGGAAGAGTATGTCTCTGAGAATGCATTTAAAGCCATTTAGAAACCAATGTTTCCATATTCCATAACCTCAATTTTAAGTAAGGTTGTACACCCAAACACGTTGTTCCTAACTATTAGTTTTGCATTTCCTTGTCGTCCTCTTGGTGCTTTGGTAAGGTTCACATGTGTGTGTGTGTGTGGGGGGGGGGGGGGGGGGGGGGAAGAGGGGCACATCATTTCCAATGCAAGTCTGAGTCAGCCCAATGTTCAGAAAAACAGCAGAGCCCATGTTAGGGGGAGGCGGGCTTAAAATTTGAAAAAATGCTGGAAAAAACAATCAAGCCCACACCTAAGAAAAATAGGGCATAGGTTCCCCTGTATTTTGTACTTTTTCATTCACCCCCAACCCACTTATATAAGCCCAGCACGGCAGCAGCCTAGGGCTCTCTTTTCAATTTCTCTGAGTCTGGTCGGGGGAGGGTAGGGGGCACAGCTATTGCATATTAGCTTTGCGACTACTGGACTAAATGGAATTAGCAATGGAAGCAAAAACGGAATGGAATATAGGGGGGGGGGGGGGGGCACACACTCCGGACCCACAGCCTTGGGACTTGGGATAAGTGCCCCCACCCCACCCCCCCCCCCCCCCCCCCACGCACCCAAATTTCCGAGTTTGATTTGGGACTGGAAGAGGGCACAAAAGTGTTTTATCCTCAGCAACCAGACTACAGGAGATTTAAAATCCCATCGCCACACTCACAGTCATGTCTGTGCTCCCACTGCCACCTTTTCTTCTGCAGAAAGGTAATCCGTTATCAACTTTGTAATCTAGGTATTATTATGTAATACTGTATATACTCGCAATATCATAAAATGCGCGAAAAAAGTTTCTAGCGCACTCAGTTAAAATATATTGTGTGCTTTGCCCGAAATTTAAAAATAGCACTCTAGATTAAACTAATAATTTTTGCGCCACGACATGGAATTTCCAACAATTTGCCATTTTGACAAGTTTAGAAACTCCAAATGATGGTCACTCAGTAGCTTACGAGTTATAGAATATTCAAGCGACCAGCTAAGGCTCCGATCAGACTGCGCGTATGCGCAGGCTGGTCTGAGGTTTTGCTGGTCGCACATATCACATTGTTGGAAATCTCAAGTCGCGGCTAAAATTTTAATGTGTATTTCAATGTCAAACAACTAAGAAATATGCAAGCTTGCGCATATGCCAGCAATTCATCTATCTGTCTCTCTGTCCGTCCGTCCATCAGTCTGTCATTTTGACTTACCCTCTAAAACTTTGTGTACACAATAAGCGAAGACCCAGCCTCACCGTCATATACAGAAAGGTCTAGAATATTTGAACGTACAGACCCAAAACTCGCATACATTCGGGTCGTAATTCATAGTAATTTTGGATATTTGAACTGGCTGGCCCTTATCCCAGGGGGGAGGGGGGTACTCTATTTTTTTTTCTCACACGTAGGCTCGGACCCAGCATCTACATTTCACCCAAAAAAAATCAGGAATTTCAAGCACCCAAGAAAAATATTTGAAATTTTAGCAGCCCGAAAAAATATCCCCACTCTGTACCTTGACCTTAAGAAAAGACCTTAAAATACATAGAAATGACTCCTAAATAAAGTCCAATTTTGTGATGACCCCAAAAAAATGTTCATTTTTCTGAACCCCCCCTCCCCCCCCCCCCCCCAAAAAAAAAAAATAAAAAAAAATAGTGAGATACAAAATTTTGAACCCCCAAAAATGACCCGAGCCTATGTATGTATGAAAATATCAGTAGACTAATATCAGAGTACCCCCATACAAGTGTTCCCTTTATTATGGTTCTTCTAATACTTGGTTGAATCTTATCTATTATAATTAGTATAATTTTCTTGTTTACAGATAACTTTGATGTTGTATCGCAGACCGCAAACTGTGATTTTTTGGGTGTTCAAGTTAGCTGGCCTGAATACCGTCTCGTCCGGAAAAGGTTGGAACTTGCCACATACTGGGCTGAACCTCGTAGCACCGCAAATATTTTATTGTGATATTGATGCATGATTGAACAAGCTGCAGGAACACTACCAATATGCAAAAGGGTTTGGATCTTTGAACAAGCTGGCCCCAAGCTCATCAATGAGTGAAGAGGGGGGGGGCTTATTTAAAAAAAAGCAAGTCTATGTTAACAAATTAAGTAAGGTGCATCATAATTGAAAATGAAGTAGAAATCAGAGGAAGGCCTTTTTTATTTAATAGAATAATTTTTATAATTTTTACAATAGCTAAGTAATGGGTACCCTCTTTGTTCACCACCCTCTGCAAACACGAAATAATCAAATATATTTACCTATACCCAGTAACCAAAACGGGCCACCATCGGCCCGCCAGCGAAACGTCATTTAAATGGCGCATCGCTAGCGGTCCGATGATGACCCGACATCGGTAGCTTTGTGCTTTTCCAAATGTTCCAAACCAGTATTCTGGAGGAAATTTACAGCTTTGTGCTTTTCCATTCGGGAGGGAGTCGTCAGGAGCCCCAAGTACCCACTCCTCAGGATCCGCGCATGAATAAACGTCCCAGGACTATGAAACAATGTAGAGTTACTTGCTAGAGGCGCGTTCTAATCAGGAACTGCAATGTCTGTCATTGGACGCATCGATTTATGATACAGAAACTAAGTGTGGCATTCACTTTTTCAGATTTTTTTTACGCGTTGTAAGAGTGAAATGCATTTGTAACCACTGCCCCACCCCCACCCGCCAACACCGACACATTTACGAGATACTGTAGCGGATAGCGGGGTCATTGTAGATGTTTCGATGGTTATAACGTCTTGATTGCCCCCCCCCCCCCCCTTACACATACACACACCAGCCCCACAGTTCGGGGTAAAGGCAAGGGCCCAGAATTACAATGCCTCCTTAAAGTTAAGTAAGACTCATGTTAAGTATTGATTTTTCAATATGCGAAAAATAGCATTCGTTTCAAACTGATTGAAATCAAAATAGTTTCATTTTTCTGTAGACCACAAGTACTGCATGTATACAGGCAATTAATTTAGCATTTAATATAGCGTGTTGAAAATTTCAATACTTTACTTAAGTTTTCCTTAATTTTAAGGAGGCATTGTAATTCCGGGCCCTGATTTTTTAACATTTAAATCGGAAGACAGCATTACGAAGATAAACATGAAACATAAATTAATGATAAGATCAACAAAAACTGCACTGTACCGCCTTGGAACTGTCAGTAAAAGAAATACTGGAATGCTTCAACATGTTTAAAGGTACCAACCTCATTCATAATTCTGATTTGGCTCTGGTCTCTACCCAAGTAAAAGTCTGTTATACATAGTTGGGCTAGAAACAGGGAAATCATTCGACACAAGTATGTCCACTTGTGATGGAGTGGGGTATATAACAGGGCACTGGAAAATCAACAAGACGTTAACCACACTTTTACTCATAGTAGGTGTAGTGGTTACGGACAAATGATGCATGATTTAGGATAATGGGCTTCCATCACCTATTAAAGGTTAAACGGGAACGGGAACGACTGATTAAAAGTCCCAACAAAAGACTTGAAATGCCAGGTATCGAGCTCGTGATCCCTGATCTGCTAGGACTACACCACATATGCTGAGAGAGAGAGAGAGAGAGAGAGAGAGAGAGACAGACAGACAGACAGACAGACATGCAGGCAGACATGCAGGCAGATACATGTAGATAGGGACTTAGATAGACAGACTGATAGACAGACAGGGAAATACAACAGATGCACACAAAGGCATAATCCTCATGAAAACGTTCTAAACATGTAAGTTATACGCGGATCCAGGGAAGGCAGGGGGCCCAGAGTCCCCCCTCCCTGTTAAGTCACAAAGCTATACCCCTAAAATTCACAAGGCTAATAAGCCAGCATTTAATGCTGGGCCATCAAATGGCGTTTCGCTGGCGGGCCGATGATGGTTCCCCTCACCAACTAAAACGGCATTGGTGTTTTCTTGTCAGAGTCAAAACTCTCTGGATCCGCGTCTGCTGAGAGAGAGAGAGAGAGAGAGAGAGAGAGAGAGAGAGAAAGAGAGAGAGAGAGCAATTAATTAACGGAATTACGAACGAATGAACAGCCTAACGAATATAGGAAAGGACGAACAGACAAACGGAAAGACGAAACTATACACCCCTCGGCATAAACGCTGGGGTATTACGAGTGTAGATCTTGACATTTTATTTGAGCCATGGCATGGGATTTCCAACAATGTGGTATATGCGACCAGCAAAACCTCAGATCAGCCTGCGCATATCCGCAGTCTGATGGGAGGCTCTGCTAGTCGCTTGGATATTGTATGAATGTTAAGCTACTGACTGAACATCATTTGGAGTTTCTCAGCTTAAAATAAGGCTGCACAGGCCTGTCTGAGTCTACACTTGTCAAACTGCCACATTGTTGGAAATCACATGTCGCGGTGTCTATTGTCACGAGAAATACGCCTTTGAAACATTGGAACAACACATGCCCAGACCAGCCTGCGCACCACCGGTCTTAACGGCGCCTTTGTTTATATATCAAACAATAAATAAATACCGTCAGAGTTTCAGACATGTCAGGCCAGACCTGGTCCCGCACTGCCTGCAGACAAAACATGACAGAGAGGATGCCCCCCACCCATCCCCTGGCGGAAATCCCTGGAATCGCACATGAACGGCAAACGCGGATCAAGTCAGGGGGTCCAGGTCCACTGACAATTGCTGTATTTTTGTTTAACGACCCCCCCCAACTGTTCAGGTCATATGAAGACGGAACCACAGCTTTAAGTGTCATCCGATAGACTGGTGACGCAAAGGCAAATTCTGTTGTTGTTTTTTAAATCATTTTATGTGTGTGTGTGGGGGGGGGGGGGGCGTCAAACTTTTTACCAAGGGAGTGGAGTCCAATTGCTGAGTAATAGAACTTGTGATTTGTACTGGACCCCCTGTCCCCGCTCTAGATCCGCGCAATTATCACGAATTTTAAACGACTACGGCGATTCTCTCTTTGGCTGTTTATTTTCGTCTTTCATCATGCACATGTTTTACTCTTTAATAGTGTGATTCAGCAGGGTCTTTATTTTGTAGGTGTGTTAGCATGATAGGTTTCCGTGCTTGGATAAAGGGATACTGTAGATTCCCTTCTTGCAAACCAATATAACGTCAGTATACTTATCTTCTGGACTTGTGAACAATAAAGGCGCTGACCAGCCTTCGCATCCGCACAGTCTGATCAGCGCATTTGTTTTTCGCTCATTTGAAAGTATCATATCTAGACTCTTTGTAGCTAAGGAGACTGGTTTGAGTCTTGCTTTGTCGAAAACACCAAAGACAGATTTATTTTGAGTCGAGGCCTAAATTTATTATTTCGGTCCTTGCTTCTATTCTTATTCCCAGCAGCGTTTTCTTTTGGATGTTTTAAGAAACTCTAAATTTGTTTCAGGCTGAAAATAGTTGGGGGCAGCTAAATCAATTCAAGAGCAGATTAAATATAAACCGAGTGCAACTTCCTTAGTTTGGTCTAAAATTGTAAATGCTCAACACTGTAGATAAATTGTAGAACGGTTGCAATCATCTAGGTTAAGTATTTTGTCTCCCGATTTCCGTTTATTCTAAATAAAACAATGAAAATTAAGCGACAAGTAACATGAGAATACTCTTTTCTGGTATGCAAATATATGCAGATTAAATTTTAGACGTAATGCACATTTAAATCGAAAAAAAGTTAGCATTAGTCTCTTAGCTATAGTGCGTACACGTATTTTGCTATTTTACGTACACTGGTGTGTCCACAGACTGCTATAGACCGTACAGCAGGAGGGGTTTTTCAACCTAAATATTGATGGAACCATATAGAATCGGGAAGTAAAACTTCGTTGCCAAGTACTTATGGCAATGTAGAAGCCATATGAAGGCGAATATTGATCTTTTCTTAGCAACACGTTCGATACATAAACATATTTCAGGGACACGAGGCAAAAGTCGTGTAAAATACAAGTGATTGGGCAGGTCATTTTGTCAATTTTAGTGCTGACCGATTATTCCTGGCTAACTCTCATAGCCACCGATAAACATCAATGTCTTAACAATGTCATCACTATATCCTTTAAGCCGAATCTTATAAAATATGAAAAATAATAGAAGAAACACCGACCTTGTACATCAACACGTGAGGATTTCCTCGCTTCGGCAATCGCTATATCCGGTGTACGATGCTATACGGTGATATTACTCTTTTTTGATTGCTAGGTGTACTACTCTGTACACTCATCGACTGCAACCAACACGCAGTGGTTCTCTAGCGTGCTTGTATTTAGAAGAAGAAGAAGAAGGAGAAGAAGAAGAAGAAGAAGAATAGTCGGTGATGGCCAGGCACTGAATACAGGCTGGGTAGCTTTCCTGGGGTCCGGACCAGTGTTCATAAGGTAACATATTGAGCTCTGTTATCCAGACGCACAATACCATCCTTTGGGACCCCCAGGAGTTTAGGGGATCTTGGGAGAATGGCTATTTATTTTCGGGGAGCACTGGTAATTTTTTTTCAGGGATTTGGGGAGTAAGCTCATAGTTTTGGGGATTTAGGGAGCAATGCAAAAACGTAAAAAAATCACCTTAAAGGAAAAGCCTTCATTTCGTTTGATTTTTTTTCAACAAATCTTCGGCTTCTGAGGGAAGCCCCCCAGACCCCCATGACAAAATCTAAATGTATTTACTAGCGTGATACCATGCTAATCTGGATTGGAATTGGTGACTGATATGGCGAATAATTTTTACTATTGTTGGAAACTATCCTCAAAATTGTTGATTTTTTTGGGCGATAATGACATACTTTGGAACACTCAGAATGCGCCAGATCACACCATTGTTATCATTTTTCCGGGGAATCCTTCTCTTGTTATCACATCATAGGGTACATGTGTCCAACATAACAAGATGATTTGTCGTGTACACGCCCTAGTTTGTATGCTCAAGGTCACAGGCCACGATAACAATTCTTTAAACATTCATAACCATCGGCCTATTATCATTATGCCTTTGACCTCACCCTTGGACATATGCGACACTTTTTTCGAGTGATAATCACTCGAAAAAAGTGTCGCATATGTCCAAGGGTGAGGTCAAAGGCCACTTTGTTGTGGAAAACTTGTTGCCGGAGCATAATTTGCGAAGCCTTCGACCAATTATCAAATTTTAGCACTTAGCACAAATGTCCACCATAACAAGAATATGTGCTGTATAAAAGGTCTAATGTAATATGTCTAAAGTCGAGGTCACAGCCATGTTCAAACTGAGAATGTATGTACTATGTATAACTAATACGCAGCTAGGACATGGTTGGTAGGAATTGTATAAGGGTGCCACAAATAGGCATTGAGCTGGTTATAGATCCCTCCCCCAGTGGGAATTTTGTAGCTATGACTTCCTGATACTACGTTTTATAAGCCACACAATGAAATAGATAAGCCTTCTGAGAGTGGCAGTTTTAACGTGTAAGCAATATAAAAGATATAGAAGCTTTAGGTCTCATGAATTGTTTTCAAGTTTTTACTATCACATGTCTGTGGAAGCCAAAGACCCCTGATGTGTGGCCAGTATGAACCAAAGAGAAATAGTTGGCAGGTCTTATGTAGGGGACTGCTAAACTTTGCTATAAACTAAATATCTTATAAGATGTTGGCCACAAGGTATCAGAGAAGTATTTTAAAGTAAGAAAGACGGCAAGGATCAGGAATCGATACAATCAAGTACCACACGTTAAAGGTCTTTTTTTCTATTATAAGCGTATGGAAGCTAATTGTCCTTGGGGCTTGACCAAAATAGTCCCCAGGGGCATGGCAGGCAAGATTTATGAAGGGCACCACTAGATATTGCTAAACATTAACTATTTAAACTGTGGGCCTCACTTAGTTGTAAGTTATTTCCATTCTAAGTTTATTGAATAGACGTGGCCACTTTGGACGCCAGGGGCATGATTGTCAGGATTTATGAAGGGCGCCACTAGATATTGCTAAACATTAATTATTTAAGCTGTGGGCCTCACTAAGTTGTAAGTTATTTCCATTCTAAATTTATCGAATAGACGTGGCCAATTTGGACTCCACTAAACATTACTACAAAGTAAACATGTGGATTTGTTTAGTGGTTTTACGACCCAGTTATGGCCATGTCGGGATAGTCAGTTAAACTAATCACACTTTTCGTGGTCAAGCTTGACTAAGGGGTTAGTCAGTACTTCGTCCACATACCTTTGCTTGTAACTGACACAACCCTTCTTGAATCAGCGGAAGGAGAAGAATGACGGTAGAAAATATTTCATGATCAACACAACGAAAGTATGGGACCAGGCCAGGATCATACTCATAGCTTTTGGATCGACATTCAGACTCACTACTGATTACCCTTCAGGGCTCGGTTATATATGTATAAGCTGTAGGCATCAAGGTTTCAGAGATTTCAGAGATGTTTTAAAGTTGTCTCAGTAAAAAGTCTATAGGAGCTATTGAAAGGGGCTAAATGGCACGATTTATGATGGAGACCACAATATCTTCTGTGAGTTGTTTGCCATCATGGCATGTCTTTTAAAGATTTCCAATCATAAGTCTATAGAAACTTTGTGTTGACATGGCAACCATATGTCCAATACAATCAGACATAAAATCTGTGTAGCCTTTCCCATTATACCAATGTAGTTTGATCACAATGGGCCGACTGACATTAGAAATATACTTCTTCAAAATTGAAATGGATGACGAAGACGACGAAGGCAATACATACGAAAAAGACCAGACCACCTCGCTTGGGTCTTCGGATCATATGAGCTTTAAATTGTAAGTGTAATATACTGCAACTGGAGGAAGACATTTTGAGGCAAAAAATGATGACCTAAAAGGATCTATGTTTAGCGTCTGTTTTGCTAGCTTAAAGATGCATATGGAAAATACAAAGTTATAGAACACAAACCATTACATGAAGTATGTACTTGACAAAATGTCCCCGTACTTGTGTTGGTAATTTCAGGGATATTTTTGTTTACTTCCAGGCAAATATAGGATATTTGGGAAATTTGATTATGGGGATATTTTCCAATTTACTTAAAGGGATATGGGGTACTTTCCCGTTTACTTCCAGGGATATAGGATACTGGTAGCACCCCCTATGCGAGTGTCAATAACCACACCACAAAACAATTAAGGATTCATCACAAAACACCACACAAGTCTGAGGAAAATCAAGCAGTGGATAAGGAAGTTTGATCAGAATAGAGTCCACTTTATACAATATGCGGTCATCTCTACCTCCTTCAATATCTTAAAAAAGAGCATTCGCGCTACAAGTTATACTCTGTCTAAAGGTCTGGGTCGAGATAAACTTGCCCTATCTTGTACATACAGCTCTTCCTCCTTGATGAAAAACTTGAAATTATTTTTATTGATTTTATTGGTATTTCTACTCTGTATTTGCACGGATGTATACTACCGGTAGTATACATCCGTGGTATTTGTATATTTTAGAGGAAAAATAGCAGTATCTCTGAAATTGAACATTGTATCCTATATCACTTGAAGTAGAATGGCATTCGTTCGTGTAAAGCTTCATAGTTTTCAAGTATGTTAATTTAAACCTATGGAAAGAAAAATACATTTTAAGGAGAATTTGGCCTACATGTTTGGGGATTTGGGGAGAACCTGAATTAATTTTAAGGATTTGGGGGTAAAGGAAAAATATTTTCAGGTACCTGAGGAAATTTCATTCATGGATTATTTTCAGGGATCAAGGGAGCACAGACCCCCTGGGGGCCTCTCCCTTGGTCGGGTCTGAAAGCCCCTGCCGAGCCGAGCTGCCGACCCACATAGTTTATTTTTCAATATCATCATCTGTGGAGATTTTTCAAATATAAATATTATCTAAAATCATCACATAGACTAAAAGCAATAAGTGGGACATTAATAATAATAGTTAACAGTTATAGTTTGATATTAATTGCCATTTCATTAAGGTTAATCAAAATGTCTATAAATAGACCCGTATGTGGCCTGTAGGAAAATGACGATTCTCGTGAAATTTACGCATTTTTAAGTAAGATTCTTTTAAACTTTTTCTTCAATTATCTTTTATTTTCAGAATGTTTACCAAACTCGCTTGTGGACCTCTCAAATTTCCACTAAAATCAAATGAAACCTTGATTCACTCGGCTGTGTTTTTTTCAGACCCCCTGCGAGCAATAAAATGGCAATAAAATCAAAATTGTTGTTATTTACTATTATTATCATTGTTCCACTTATCGATTTTAATCTATGTGATGATATTAAATAAATATTATTTATGAAAAATCTTCACCGAGGATGAATTTGAAAAAATAAACTATGTAGGTCGGCACTCGGCAGCTCGGCTCGGCAGGGGCTTTCAGACCCGACCCTCTCCATTGGGTCCGCGATTCCAGTTTGGGTCAACATCACGGACGATGTTTTTGTCGGACTTTGTCTCCAAATTGCTTGAAGACACTGGCGGAGAAAGTGTCCCACTATTTATGTTTTCTATTGTCCGGTCGGGATGTTTTGACTTGGGGACGTTCAGTCACGTGCGCTTCTAGTTCTGTTGCCCCACCCTTGTGTCGTTGATCTAGTAAATTTCGCAGGTTCTGGGAACCACTGTGCTGACTGAGAAATCACGTGACGACTGGTATATATAAACGATGTTGCCTACGGGCACTTCCTTTGCTAAGATATCCATCGAAGCATAACGTACTACTGTAGATCTATCTCCTAATTTTCAAACAAAATCAATATGGCGTCACCATTTTCATGTGCCAGCTTTTCATCATTCAAACCAACTATAGAGTCAGAAGGTAGGCCGTTATATTATTATTTTTCTGTAAATGATTTATCCACAGGGGCGTTGCTAGTCAAAAATTCAAAGTACACACGGTCTCGAAAGCACGAATCCATGGGTGGGGGGGGGGGGGGGGGGGGGGGGGGGGGGGTTGGTGATCATTTACAAACACCGAATACCCAGATGAGACTGCAAAGTGCGGCGTTTCATCAGGGTCTGCACTGTTTGTCTTGATAAATTAGTTCCAGAGGTCAAAGTTGACCTTCGACCTTTCAGCCAATGTAACTTATTTTAGAGTCCCATCAATATATTAAAACCTAGTTTTCTCAGAAACCAATATGCCATTTGATTTCAAATGGAGATCCCTTAAGTTGAGTGGAGTAAATTTATAATGAATGTTAATGTTCACATGTCTAAGATGGCCGCCATGCCCATATAAGGTAAAAGAGTGTAGGACAAAAGCCCACTAGGACAAAAGCCCTCTGGACAAAAGCACACTAGGACAAAAGCACACTAGGACAAAAGCCCACTGGACAAAAGCCCACTAGGACAAAAGCACACTAGGACAAAAGCCCACTAGGACAAAAGCCCACTGGACAAAAGCACACTAGGACAAAAGCCCACTGGGACAAAAGCACACTAGGACAAAAGCCCACTTATATGCATTTTACAGGGATAGGTTTGAACTGAGGGGGGTATTCTCATTTTTTCTTCATACGTAGGCTCCGACCCAGCATCTACCGTTCACCCCCAAAAAATATCAAGAATTTCAAGCATCCCAAATAAATATTTGAAATTTTAGCAACCCAAAAAGTATCCTCCATTTTGTACCTTCACCTTCAGAAAAGACCCTAAAATGCATTGTATAATCCAATTTTGTGATAACCTCAAAAAATATCCTCAAAATCTTCATTCCCCCCAAAAATATTCAGTTTTCTGAAAACCCCCCAAAATATTGAAATTCAAAATTTTGAGTCCCAAAAATAGGCCGAGCCTACGTATGCATGAAATATAAGAGAACCCACGGGCGGAAAAACAGACAGACGGACCTAAGATGAAGAATCTCTCTTCTCAAATCTGAAATTTCAAACATCCCTTTTGTTTGGCACCTTTGTTAAAAGTGCATGCTAATTGTTACTGACAGATCAAAGGGCATTTGGATTATTTAGGCATATGTTTTCCCAATTATAATAGATTGTTTGACCCAAACTGTAAATTGATTTTCTTCAAATATCAATGGCTTTTAACACCTAAATTAAGTTGTTTGTCACAACATACAGGAGAAATGATTATGCCAGTGAAAACACACTGCAGGTGTGACTTACCCTGAATGGAGCAGTCTGATCAGGGTAAACAGTTTTATAAAAGACTAAACCTATTTTTTCCAAAGAAGTGGGTTTTTGTCCACCCTGCCAAATTAAGCAGTGGGCTTTTGTCCAGTGGGATATTGTCAAGTGGGCTTTTGTCCCAGTGGGCTTTTGTCCGTTCCCCAAGGTAAAAACCCTTTAAATATCTTCTCTGGATCTAAAAGGCCAATGACGTTGGGACTTGGAATGTAGCATTAGGGATGTGTGCCCTACCAGGTATGCACAAATGATGAATCTGGGTTGGCCTTGACCTTTTTTACAGCATTTACATTTGATTTCTAATGGATTTATATTGGAAAAATCTTGAAATATTCATCTTTCTATGGGAGCGCAGTGGCTCAGTGGTAGAGTGCTTGAAATATAGACGGAGGGGCCGCAGGTTCAAGCCTCACCTGCGTCACTGCGTTGTATCCTAGAGCAAGCTACATTAATCCTAGCTTAGTACTGGTTCAACCCAGGAAAACCCGTCCCTTTATAGCTTAAAGATTGTTGATGGGAGGTAAAGAATCAAATCAAACAAACACAGAAATCATCTTTCTATAACTGTTTAAGCGGAAATCATGTATATATATATATTTAGGTCATTTGACCAAAATGGCCACCATGCCCATATATAGTCAAGCAAAACATGTTTCAATAATAAGCCTAAGTTGACCTTGACTTATTTTAACATTATTATGGAGATCAGGTGAGCGCTTAAGGACCTTCAGGTCCTCTAGTTTTTATCATGATAACCTGAGTATAGTGACAAAAGACATGACTGCCAGGGAGTGTGGCAAGTTTTCCATGGTATGTACAGTAAAACCTGTTTTAAGCGGCCACTCAAAAGACTCAAAAATACCGCTCTATAATGCAGGTAAAAAGCATTGCAGAATGCTCTAAGAAAGCATTCTGTAATACTTTCGACCTGCATTTAGCTACCATCTGTCTTTAAGACCTTTGTTTTGTCTATTTTGAAGTGGCCGCTTAAGACAGGTTTTACTGTACCTACAATAAAACCGTAGAATCATCTTCAACTCTGAAACCGTAGGTCAGAATTTGAAATTTTGAGGTAAATGATTATGAGGTGACCCAGGGATAAAATTTTAGATTTTTAAGCACTTGCTAAAAATAGCAGGTGGCTATTTTTCTCACATGCTAAAGGCCCTGATGAACTTGCTTATTCACTGAAAATGAAGTTATAACTATTTCATCAGTTACATCACAAATTAGAAAATTGAACAAATTCAAATAGCATTCAGGTAAACATACACCATATAAATTGATTGACAATACCGAATGTAGGACATTTCGGCCACGGACATTTCAGCCTAGGACGTTTCAGCCTGGACATTTTGGCCACGGACGTTTCTGCCACGGAAAATGCCAAAGGTGGACGTTTCGGCCACTACCATAAATTTTGGGCTGGGGTGTGTGCATTCATAAATGTGTGATGCATTTCTTAGGAAATAATTGACTGAATAATCTTATATACTATACATTGTATTTCTCCCAAATTTTTATCAGTTATTAAACTGCATGTATTTACAAGCAGAGATGAAAACAGTGTGGGTCTTGATCAGGTAGGGAGCTGGCTGATCTGAATCTGCAGGATTTTAAAGAAAAAAGATAAACCCAGGTTTAGCATGAAAGTAGTAAGTTATGTACAATAGATTCAACGATACATGAGAATTGTTGTAAACAAAAAATAAACTAATTCAAGTAATGGGTACTTTATAAAGGTATATATCATTTACTGTTGTATACTATACTTCCACAATACGCTAATGGCTTTGAAGCGCGACTGTAACGGACAATGCATTGATTGAATCGAGGGTCATTACTTAGAGGTCGTGGCACTACTTTATACACCATAATTTACCTGTTTCTATGAAAAATAGCATGACCCTATTATCATGCATCTTTGAATCTACTGTCAGTATTCAGATGCATATTTGATGTCAAAAGATTAAGAAACGCATCACACATTTATGCATGCACACATCTACCCACAATTCATGGTTGTGGCCGAAACGTCCACCTTTGGCATTTTCCGTGGCCGAAATGTCCGTGGCCGAAATGTCCGGGCCGAAACGTCCTAGGCCGAAATGTCCTAGGCCGAAATGTCCGAGCACCGACAATAACACGGGTGGTAATGTCGTAAGAGGCAATCTAACGGTTATGCAAATGAAATCTTTACGAGATCATCCGGACATGAGCTACGGGAGCAATAAACAATGGAATCAGCTATGTGAGTAGTCCTATTTAACTGTTTTTACCGTTTTGGAGCCTACTATAAGGAAACGGAGAATGCTATTCCCAATAATGTCCATTTCTGTACAAGAGGTAAAAGAATCTGACGTAAGAAAGTTTACATCTAACTAATGATATACTTTCTCCTGAGTAAGGTGTACGCATACTATCAATTTAGTGGTTGCTAATGAATGTGTTTTGTTCAATAAATGTTCTTAAATGCTTTTTTATTGTAAAAAAAAATCATATCCTTTCCAACTTATTTTCAAGAGTAAGCCATATACACCATCTTCTTGATGTCACTTTGTGTCTGCGACGATTTTTTGGTGCCCATTACCCCTTACGACATTGGTTGCCCCTAACGGTACGATTGCCCCTTACAAGACGAATAAAATTGGATAGTTCAAAGAGAAAAATAGAACAGATAAGTTTTAGAAAATATTTTCGTTGTAATACATGACGTGTCACTGATACAAATTCAATTTATCCTCGTCATGTGAAAACCTGCTTAATGTCAATTGCGACCAACAAAGGCGCAGATCAGCCTGCCTGTGCAGTCTGAACAACATCCATTATCATGCTTCTTTAATAGCAGGATATCTACTGATGTTAAAGCCAGCCTAATTATGCTAAAACTAGAATGTCAATGATGCAGCTTTTTTCTGTGGCTGAGGAGGCTGGTTTGAATTTTACCTGGTCGGCCTTGAAATCCCTAAGACGCATTTTCTCATGGTATGGCTCAATTCCAAGTTATATTGAGGAGCGCAGTGACTAATTGGCGAGTTCGAGAGGTTGCGGGTTCGAGTCTCAGCAAAGGCACTGTGTTGTGGCTTCAAACAACTACTTGATTAATTGCTTGGTACTGGTTCAATCCAATTATGAGATCAACGAAGTTTTGAATTGTATTATAATTGTGTGTGTGAGGTATGGGGGGGAGGGGTTTGCCATTGAATGGGGATGTTTGGTCATTTTAGGCTCTCATTAAGGTTAAGGTAATATAGGAATACGTGTGTGTACGTGTGTGTGTGTGCGGTGGGGTGCGTGCTAGAAGTGTTTAGTTGAGGGGAAACAAATACTGTAGACAGAAACTTTTGAATATAGCCCCCTCCACCACCCCAACAAATGTGCATGTTTTCACTGGGTGATTTTCTTTATTTATTCTTTTTTTTTTTTTGCTGACGGGAGGGGTGTGTGGGTTGCTACTAAATGGGATATTTTTTTTTTGGGGGGGGGGGGGGGGTGAGGCATGTTTGATACAAATATCTTGAGGAAGGGGTGTGGAGCGAAGTAGTCAGTTGATTGTAAGCCGACCTGATAATTTAGCCAGAAAACAATGAACATAGACGCCCCCCCTCACACACCTTCCACTGGAAGTGTGGGTTATTATCGGGTGGTGGTGTATCCCAAGCGCTTTCGCTACGTCACCTGGTATTTTTACATGCAAGGATTTGAAAAGAGCTAAAAAAAATGCAATTGCAGCGAATCTGAGTGCACCACCACAACCAAACTCTTTCCTATACCCCAACTATTCTGCTAGCACTTGGCTAGGGCTACAGTTTCGTTTATATTTTCCCCCCGGTCTGCTTAAACATCACCTCATACATCTAGGAGCTGCTGTGGTGTAGCGGATGAACCGGGGGGGTTGCAGTTTAGATCCCCAGCTTCACCAGTTTGTCCGATGAGAATTTATGCCTGGGTCCAGTCTCATTATGACTGTAGTTGTTGGTGGGACGTTTTAAACATTGCACATACATCTATCAAAGGGACGTGTGTTGTTGTTTTGTTATAAAAAGGACATCATGCTGTCCCTTTCTGACAAGATCAGGCAAATGTTTTTAGAAACGTTCAATTCTACTTCAATCTAGATTCGGGTGAGCAGTGGTTCAGTGGTAGAGTGCTTGACTTGAGACCGAGGGGCCGCAGGTTCGAGCCTCACCTGCGTCACTGCGTTGTGTTCTTTGAGCAAGACACATTTATCCTAACTTAGTACTGGTTCAACCCAGGAAGACCCGTCCCTGTTTAACTGAAAGATTGTTGATGGGACGTAAAGAATCAAATCAAACAAAATCAAACAAAAATCAAGCTTGATTCCTATATTAATACTCCTTATTTCGAACAAATTGCCCTTTTTGTATGCGCGAGGTCTTTGTCCCCGCTGAGTCAACCATCCAAATATGTTTCAAAGCAACTCGCCCTCGCTGTCTAATGTGTCATCCTTAAGCCTTCGACCATGAATGCAGTACTTTTTTTCAAAGTGTAAACGTGCTGAATTATTAAGGAATGGATAGAAGTGCTCTTTGAATCAAAAAGTGTAATATCTTCTTTCTACGCATGTGTACGAAAAATGCTTAGATACGTTACGTTTGTCATTGAAAAGTTGAAACATGTCTTTCAGTTCAGTTTTAGATGCTTCTCTCCCCCACCTCTCCATTGATCCAAGATAGCATTCGAACAATGAAATGTCGCTACATACATACACAACATATGTGAAACACATCTTAGGTCACACGTCGCATATCTTAGCATTGTTCGTACACATGCGCAGAAAGAAGATGTTTACCGTTTGGATTTAACGGGCCCACCTATCCTTAAAATTTACTGCATCTTACTCTTCGAAAAAAGTCAATGCATTCACTCAGTTTGGTCGAAAATGGGTACCCAGTTTGAAGATGGAAACTGAGGAATAAAGGGGAGGTGGTTATTAAATCCGAGTTATCATGACTTTTGTAAATGTGAGTTGCTTTAAGGGAAGAAATTTAAAATTTTCCTTTCTTCAATAAGTCACGCCTCCTGGTGGCCATGTTATTGACCGGTCATATTTGTTTATAGTGTTTTTGCTATTTTGTAGAGGGTGAATTAGTGTTAATTTTTTCAAATTCTGATATTTATTTCAAAGAAGATGTTTTAAGATTCTTATATAGGTTAAGAAGCACCTGGTTGCCATGTCTTTGATGTGTAACGTTTTCGCTAGTTTGGAACCAGATTATTCAGTAATCAATTCTTCTAAATTATTTTTAATTCTGATCGCATGGTTGCTCTCGTAATGGTTTCAAACCATGTGGTACTACTGTCCTAATTTACTCTTCTTTAAACAAAGAACAACAGAAAACAGTCTCAAAAGCATTTTATTCTTTGCCGAAGGCTTTAAAGATGAGATGATTTAATTTAAAGTGCATATCATGAGGATATCAATGGGGTTTACTTATTAACGAAGTATGGCCCCTAAAATTTAACGGTCAGCGAATTTAAGGGTAAATTTAACCAATAGAGGAATGAGAGCTTCTAGTGGTTAGCGAATTAAGGCATAGAATATAATGATAAGCGATTTGGGGGCAAAGAAATACCGAATAGCACAGTGGCGCGTTTAATCAGTTAATGAACTTGATGGAAAAACGCTTTTCTGCTATTCCACCTCGTAAATGCCTCCAGACAGGCAGCTGAATTTTGGGCCTAAAATTTACTGATTTCTGGGGCCAAAATTTAACTGATTAGCGATTGGGGGGCCTCAATTTTACTAGTTGGCGATTTGTGGGCATAACTTTACAAATTAGCGATTTATGGGGTCCAAATTTTACTGATTAGCGATTTCAAAGGTACCCCATTGAGACCCTCTATCATGTATGGATAATGTGCAAGCACTAGACCAAGAATTTTCTAGCAGACACTTAAGAGTAATCCGTTGTCTATCAGATGAAGGGCATTTACCATACTGGCTCGTAAGGGTTAACTGACTCGTAAGGAGGAGTCAATGTCGTAAGTGTTGATTTTTTTTCTATTTAGTCTATGTCAACATTTTAAACCCGATTTTGACTAAACACTATTAAAGTATAAAAGAAAATTCATGTAAAAGTATATTTGTGTCACTAAACCTGCCAGTAAACATGTTAAAAAGCCCCTAAACCATGTTTATTTAAGCTCAAAACCAAAAAATCAACACACCCATGTTCAGGAGAACTTGATTTTTAGACTAACTACTCGGTTTTCCACTTCCACTATTGCTTCCCATTACACAAAAATGATAACTATTGGGAATAGCATTGCCTAATTTCTGAATATTAATCTGCAAACATTGAAATAAATGTAGAAATCGCTAACTTACATGTTTTGCTCGTTTTATTTTCATCCTGTCACTCATATCTGGACGCTCTCGTAAGGCGACCGTTTGCATAACTTTTGATCGCCCCTTATGACATTACCACCCGTGAATAACTATTCATCATTTTCATCTTTCTGAACCAATATTTAGGTTTCTTTGCAAACAGTGTGGATCCTGATCAGCCAGCTTCTTCAGAAGCTGGCTTATCAGGATCTACTCTATTTGCCATACTACTTATGCTGTGTTACATAGTTTGGTTAATAAGAAAATGACTTATTTTCACTTGCTAAAAGTAGCAAGTGATGGCAATTTCTACTTGCTTTTTGGAGAAAACTACTAGCATTTAGCAAGTTAGCAAGTGCTAAATTTGACCCGTGACCCTCTACAAAAGTTGTCAAACAAATTTCTTCCCTCAAAAGACATGGCTGCCAGGAGCATACAGGCCCCAGATAAGAGAGTGTAATTAACAGAATATTATTATCCCCACGCTTTTTAAAAAAGCGATGGGAATATTGCAATCGCCTCCGTCCGTCTGTCAGTTCGTCCGTCCGTCACGCTATCTCCTCCTAAACCATTGGACGAAATCCAACCAGATTTGGTGTGCGTGTTGCCCACATGAATGGGGTGTGCAACGACACATTATATTTTCAGGCCCGCTCCCTAGGGCCCTGGGGAGGGTCAAAAAGGTCAAATATTATTAAATATAATTAAATTTCAATTACAAAGTAAATTTCAAAGTTTTTTTTAAACCAAACTTGGTGTGTCTACTCACAAATGAAATAAATAAAACATATCAGACAGGATTTTGATTCGGTCGCCTGGGTCATGCCCCAGGGGTGGGACTTGGGGATACTGTGGGGGTTGGGGGTCAATTTATTTTCCGAAATTCAACCAGAGTTGGTGAGTGAGTTACTTACATGAACGGCACATAGGAACGGCATAATTTTGGGTCCCCGCTCCCCTGGGGCCTTGGGGAGGGACCAAAAGGTCAAATATCATTAAATCTCAATTACTAAGTCGATTACAAAGACTTTTTATACCAAAATTTGTGTGTCTTCTCACAAATGAACGATATAAAACATATCAGACGGGATTTTCATTCAACCGCCTGGGTCATGCCCGAGGGGTGGGACTTTGGGGTAGTGTGGGGGTTGGGGGGTCAACATTTTTTTTTTTCTGAAATTCAACAAGAGTTGGTATGTGAGTTACTTACATGAATGGCACATGCAACAGCACAATTTTTTGGGTTCCTCCGCCCCTGGGGCCTTGGAAGGAGTCAAAGGTCAAATATCATTACATCTCAATTACTAAGTCAATTTCAATTTTTTTTAAACCAAACTTTGTGTGTCTTTTCACAAATGAAGGATATAGAACATATTAGACGTGATTTTCATTGGGCTCCCTGGGTCATGCCCAAGGGTTTGGGACTTGGGGGTACTGGGGGTCAAAAAATTAATTTTCTTAGCAAACATGGTCATGGGGCATATTAAATTAAAGGGGACGAACAGTAGTCCGGGATACACTCAATATTTTACCCTACAATCAAACAAGTGACCTTGGGATGGGTCAAAGGGTCAATTACCATTAGATTTCTTCGAGAGTGTGGGGATTTGCGATGGCGCGCCATCGAATGTGTTCTAGTTATACCCCGGGTACGAAGTATATAGGGGGTATATAGTTTTTGCCTTTTCTGTAATTATGTTTGTTTGTCTGTCTGTTGGTTTGTCTGTCTGTTGGTTTGTCTGTCTGTCTGTAAACTTTTTTTCTGTCAAAGATTTCTCAGCAACTACTTGGGTTAGGATTCTGAAATTTGGTACAAAGCTTGATAGTGATGAGTTTTATTGTGTAACAAAACAAACAGCCACATATTGCTTATCAGTCCCTTTATTTGTTCATTTTTCTTGCTCTCAAATGGAAATTTCTGTCACAGATTTCTCAGCTCCTATGGGAGCCAGTGTTTTAAAATTTTGTGTACACCTTCAGGTAGGCAAAGTGGACTGTGTAAGTGGAAATTAAGATGCTAATCCTCATTTTGCCTTCTTTTTTCAATTTTTCATTTTTTCCTTCTTTCACTCTTATATAATACATATGGACATTTTTTCTGTCAAAGATTTCTCAGCAACTACTTGAGTTAGGATTCTGAAATTTGGTACAAAGCTTGATAGTGATGAGTTGTATTGTGTAACAAAAAACAGCCACATATTGCATATCAGTCCCTTTATTTATTCATTTTTCTTTCTCTCCAATTAAAATTTCTGTCAAAGATTTCTCGGTTCCTATTGGAGCCAGTGTTTTCAAATTTTATGTAAACCTTCAGGTAGGCTAAGTGTATTGTGTAAATGAAAAAAAGATGCTAAAGCTCATTTTGCCTTCTTTTTCAATTTTTCCTTCTTTCACTCCTATATAACACATATGGACGTTTTTCGTCAGAGATTTCTCAGCAACTACTCGATTTAGGATTATGAAATTTTGTGTGCACTTTCAGGTAGGCAAAGTGTATTGTGTAAATGAAAATTAAGGTGCTTATCCTTATTTTGTCTTTTTTCAAATTTTCAATTTTTCCTTCTGTCACTCTTATATAACACATATGGACATTTTTCATTAAAGTTTTCTCAGAAACTACTTGATTTAGGATTATGAAATCTTTGACCATTTTGTCTTTTCTCTGAAAGTGTTACAACCTCTGATGGCTACTGCCGGGGTATGTGAGCTTTGCTCACTTCTTGCTATATTTGTTCTTATTTTTCAACCAAAGCATATGCTGTGGGTACTCAAAAGAACGCTCTTACAGCGAATCCAGGGAGAGACCCATACAAACCATTATGAAAGTTTCTTCCAAATCTCTTAATTGTCTTTCAATATTCTTTTCAAATTCAATGGTGATTGGTTTACAAAACAAGTGTAATAAGTACTTCACATGTGACCATACAAGGAACCTGTTGGAAATGAAAATATTTGTCCAGGTTCTATTGTGAAGAGATTATGAACATAGATTTTGATGAAGACAAGAGGAAACTACCAACAAAATCATTTCTCAAATACTCAGGGAGTTATCAACCTATCCCTAGCCTAACCAAACTTCATTGTCATATCAACACCTTGTGATAAGTTAAAGAAACACATATTAAAATATTTTCTATGCTTGCCAATATTCTTTATCACGTGACGTAGCGTCTGGGAGTGAAATAACGCCATGCAATAAAATCGATAAACCACTAGTGGTTTATAGATTTACGGGAACATAACAACTTTGCGTACATAATGACAAAATTATAGCATTTTTACGGCAGAAATGAGATTTCAAAGTAATCTTAATGTCATATGATAAATAGTATCTAACATTCGTGCTCTTGTATTATTAAATTTATTAAACTCGTTGCGAAAAAGAGATAAAATGCTCGGCAAGCCTCGCATTTTATCTCTTTTCCCCAACTCGTTTAATAAATTCAATAAAACATGAGAACTCATGTAAGATCCTCCATATATTATTTCAGATATGGATATGTCTCTGCAACATCTGGAACTTTCATGGTAAGTTGGTCTAATATTGGTAAATTAACCCTATACTCCATAATAGACATTTTTCAGTTCCACCTTACATTACGATTTGTCCGTCAACGGAGACTTACTTTGGACTTTATTTAAGAGGGGCGATGTCAGCAGTAACTGGAATCTATCTTTTTCGTCTGCTACTAAATATTACATTTTTTGCTCTGAGATCTTTTATAACCTTAACAAACAGTGCATACCATAAAGAAATGCCGCATGATGGCATTTCACCAGTTTGCAAGTGTAAAAACATGTACCGAATAATATATTTCACAAATGAAATGCAGCCGAATAACCTTTTTAAAGTTATTTCTTGTTCCATACATGTATGCATTCAATTGTTGTAACTTGTGAGTAGGTAAATTCGATGTTTCTGCGTCCAATATGATTATTTTGGGCGTCAATATTTTATCAAGCTCAGGTTAATGGACAGTGGAAACGTATAAGGCGTTCGCAACTTGTGCAAGCCGATATAACTGGAACACAGTAATTGAAAATCATTCAAATGCAAAGGAGATATGAAGCCGACATGGAATTCAAGCATGAAACGTCCGTTAACTTGTTTTGATCATTCATGTACCGAACTAGTAGGCAATTTGGATTCCCCCTTGACCCTTGAGGACTTGAATTTATGCACTGGTCATTTCTAACCGGAGAACAACGGGGACTTAGACTTTTTGTTAAAACCATGGCAGTTTTCTCCACCATCTGTCATGTTTTACTTTATACAGCATTATTTGCCTATGTATATCAAATGAGGCACTTTTGGACAAAAATCTAGTTTCCTATGTTTCAGAATCTACGAAACCATGAGGCGTACTGGGAAATTGCTAATGTTAAGTTAAATCAGTGGATTCAGGGGGTTTGCTTGAAACCCCCTCCCCCTCACTTTTTTTAAATATCCTATGAAAATGAAGTGAGACCAAATGATATCATTTTTATGGGATATTTACGAAAAATGAGATAAAATCAGAAAAAACGAACCCCATGCCTTTATATATATGAACATCCTTTCCACAAGGGTAACAACCTACGTCATAGCATTGATGTTTTAAACACGTAGTGCGGCGCCATCTCTGATTTACAAGGTCAGTTTTCCCCTTCGTAAAATTAAACAAATGAGTGTCTGTACAAACAAAGCAGTGCAGGCGGTGCCTAACATCACACTTGAACAGAATATATAACGGCCACGCCCCGATATGCCGTTGCCTTTGTAATCATTCACCCACAAGAATCGAAGCGGGAGACACGAGGATAATTTTAGCAGTCACCCACTTCGATTTTTGTGGGTGAATGTTTACAAAGGCAACGGCATTTCTGGACATGACCATTGTATATTCTGTTCAAGTGTGATGTTAGGCACCGCCTGCACTGCTTAGTTTTGACAGACACTAATTTGTACGGCATTTACGAAGGGAAAAACTAACCTTGCAAATCAAAGATGGCGTCATACTACGTGTTTACAACACCCACGCTATGACGTAGGTTGTTACCTCTGTTTCCAGAAATCCTGGATATGCCCCTGTAAATACACCAAAAGTCAATATAGTCCAACTCAGGGGATTCTAGTAATTCAAGTGTCATTATACTCGTAACTATTTTTCCACTAGTGTCGACTGTTGTCATCTATTGATGAGTCACATTTGCAAAACAAGTTGGAACAAGATCAGTCCTGACAAAATATCGGGCTTCATCCAAATCAAAAATGTTTAGAACTGTATTCCCCAAGGATCTTTTTTAATGAGTTAATTTAAAAAAAAAAAGGAAAGATAAAAGAAACTGCAGACAATGAATAGGCATGCAAAATTACTCATCATGCATATAGATAATTGTTGAGTCGATTTGGGTGAACTTTATATGATATTGACTGTTCATGGTAGTGATCATACAAAATCAAAATGCATCAAATGACTACGGGAGGGACAGGCGGACAGGCAGATTGGCTTAATCACGTATGTGATTAAGCTGCATCCTATCATATCTAGCTCCTTATCTTCAACATACTGAAGGAGTTCACCAATCTATTATAATTATTATTAATCATTATTTCCCACCTCCCGAAAAATGCTAAAACTATTTAATTCAATACACACTTAGTTGAGGACCTTTAGACATTCAGAAGGAGTAAAATACAAAAAGACAATTAGTATAGCTTTTTACCTCATGGTATTAGTTAGGTGAAGTGGGTTGGGGGTGGAACCACAGTTTTTCATGACAAGCTTGACTTAGCGGTTTAACGGTACTTCATGCACAACCTACGCTAGAAACTGAAGGAGTAGAGCAATAAGGAACCCTTGATATAATGTAGCTCAATGCAAGGGTAGAGGGTGTGTCTTCTGGCAAAGTACTTGCTACCATGTTGCTGCATATACCATAATGTGAGAAGTTGATTTTTGGCCAACCCCCACAGCCAAGTCCACAAAAACGGTTGGACCTAGGCACACAAACTATTAAAGCTTCATATGTTTCAATATCTATTGCACGTCTGCCTGCATACTAAAATAGGCAAACAATAATTGCAATCTGACTTAGTTATTGCGAAATTATTTCATGATCTAAATCCAAAACAGTGTGGGACCTGGTTAGGGGCATCTCCAGCTCATACTCATTTACTATCCAATGATGTAAACCATGTTTCAAGGTCACCAGTCTTGTGGTTCATGTTAAGAAGATATAAAGGGTATTCACTACCTTTGAAAATAGTAAGTGAGTATGATCAGGAAATACCACAATCACAAACAGTAGACAATCCCATGGCACCACGAGGAAGAGTCACACAACCATCAAGATATACCAGGAAGACAAACTAAGCAAATCAACCAGCTTTCTCTTCCCCATCAAGATGATTGCAAAACTAGAATGGTCATAAAGTAACGTACACCAAAACAAAGAACAATTACAGACTCACACAATGGGAGTAACAATAAACAAAAAGTCAACAACAACAGAACCAGTTCTTTAGAACCGACAGCAGCCTAAGGCACTGGTGGCCTTAAATGCATTTTACTGGTACCAAATCTTTGCCCTAGATTCTGCTGTTGTTGAAGTACAAGAAAAGTCCAGCTCGCATGGAAGCCTTATACGCATATCAGACTGTTCCATATGAATTTCGACTTCAATCTGATCAAAATTCCAAACTGAGTCCTCTTGCACGAAAGCATCCGAATAAGAGTGTGCAAACGAAAGTGATTCTCCTTTATTTCTGCAGTCAGACTCAATAGATTGAATATAATTTTGGTTTCTAGTGCAGAAGTGGAGGTTGAAATCTTTCTCTGTAACATAGTCAAACCATTGCATGAGTTGCAGTCTGTTCTGGATTCATTATGTTTACTTCTATCATAAAAGTAGTCCAGAGTCCATTTAAATATAATTAGCAGACATAAAAAACATACTACATTAAATCAGCACTTTAACAGAAAATATTAGTTTCCTGAAACCACTTCATATGATTTCCTAACAAGAAATTAACGGAGTCGCAAGTTACAAGTTAATGAAATTGTTAAACGTTTCTGATTTACACTGCTGAGATCGCCCCTCTTAAATAACGTAAGTCTAAGGTGTGCAACACCTTACAAATCCTAAGGTCCGGGGTAACTGAAAAATGTCTAATAGCGCCTTTTGTCACCTTTGAAATATCATGTATACTGAACAAAAGTGAAAACGCTACACTACAATTATCTATATTTTGTGAGAAAGTATTGGACAAAAAGTATTTACTAAAGCTAAATAGTGTTTCCCAAACATCCAGCAAACGATTCGTCGAAACTCCACCAATTTGTCTCGTTTGATGTCTGAGTTATGCTCCTTTAAATGTTTAAAGCTTTATTTACTGAATTTTGCTATTGCGCACATGCAAATTAAAATGTTATGCTTATCAAAATTGGTCATAATTGTGTTGCATAAAACACAAGAAAACTGATTAATCGCTTGAAACAATCTCAGAAATCAATTTCGAATTTATCAAGTTGTAAAAAAAAAAATTGTCTCCCTTTGACAAAAACAATTAGGGAATATTAAATGTTTAGTAATCTTCAACGTATCACGATTATCGATACTTTTCTTTTGCCAAATCAGGTAGCCTCTCAGCACATTGTTTCTACCATTTCTCGACTAGTAGTGTCCTCATACTAAGATGCAATAACACATTGATTTTCCTATGGTGATTTCAGTGTTAAAATTTCTAACTGGGCAATTTGATGGGAAATTCCCTTTTTAAGATTGCTTTTCTAAACAATCAAACACAAACCTGAGATAAGTCCTTCACATTTCTGGTTGTCACTTGTCTAGACTACCATTTCATGCAGTCGGATCGCGTAGGTAGTGGATTTCTAAAGGCCTAAACTGTGTGAGATTTCTGTTCAGATTTGCAACCTGAAAAATTGGACCCCTGTCACATTTAAATGGCTTTCATGTGTTTCCTCGTGACAACATCCGTGTAACTTTTACTGTTATACATTACCCAGTATTTGAACATTAAGATACACTTTCACTTGCATTCTTGGTTTGCATAACTGTGTATATAGATGGCAAACAATTCAGGTGTAACGTTTTCACTTTTGTTCAGTATATTTGAAAGTTTTTGGAAAATGGAGCATTTGCTCTTTAATTCCTACTTTTCTGTTGAGCTTCTTATATTTTCTAAGAAATGCCTTCTATCCCTTCTAACTTGGATGTCATATGACAGTCTGCATGCCTGGGTTTAAACCCAATCACGGTTTCTAGCTATGGTTTCCTCTTTAATTGCACGACGGTAGGTCAGGCCTCCGACTCAATGACGGCACTGATGTAAATCTTTAATCGGTTAGTTGGTGCCTGATGCTTTTCTGAAGCTGTGCCCAACGTGGCTCAACTTGAGGTTTTCTTTACCTCAGACTATCTGTGAGTCGTGAGCCCTTTTCTTTGTTTCATAATAGTGTGTTAATTTGAGTAGAGTAATTTCTCCGTGATGATACATTGTAATAGTTAGAAGGCGTCCATGCGAGCTGAACATTTTTTGTACTTCAACAACAGCAGAATCTAGGGCGAAGATACGGTACCTGTAAAATGCATTTAAGACCCCCGGTGGCTTAGGCTGCTATCCGTTTTAAGGCAGTGGTTCTGTTGTTGTTGATTCATTGATTTTACTCCCATTGTGAGAGTCTTAACTGTTGTATGTTTTGTTGTACTTACTTTATGACCATTCTAGTTTTGCAATCATCTTGATGGGGAAGAGAGAGCTGGTTGCTTTGCTTGGTTTGTCTTCCTGATGTCTCGTAACGGTTGTATGGCTCTTCCTTGCGGTCCCATGGGTTTGTCTGCAGTTTGTGATTGTGTTACTTCTTGGTCATACTCACTATTTTTTAAGGGAGCGCAGTGGCTCAGTGGTAGAGTGCTTGACTCGAGACCGAGGGGCCGCGGGTTCGAGCCTCACCGGCGTCACTGCGTTGTCTTCCTTGAGCATGGTACATTTATCCTAGCTTAGTACTGGTTCAACTCAGGAAGACCCGTCCCTGTTTTACTGAAAGATTGTTGATGGAACGAAAAGAATCAAATCAAACAAAACAAAAACTATTTTTCAATCAAAAGTGTTGTTTACGTAATAAAAATATAAGAATTTTCCTCTCTCTTCGCTGCATGGGTTATGGGAATGAAATAAGATAAATTACTGTTGTCAGTTACAAGCTCAAGTATGTGCACGAAGTACTTGTTAATCGCTTGTTCAAGCTACCCCAGGAAAAATTATGGTTAGGTGAGCTGACCGTCATGCCATGACCATATGTATAGCTGTTGCATGGGACATAAAGCAACACAAACAAACAAATCATTCAACTCATTGTTACATCTATTGTACTTGGAAAAGCCCTGGCACTCTCTCTACTTTTTATGCCGATAGTCCCCACTTTTCCATTTTATTCCTCCTTTTTTCCCTACTTTGCAGAATGGTTCTTGAAAGCCTATATTACATGCCTCCAGATAAGAGTGCGTAACTGAAAATTACTTTTTAGATTTCTCAACCAAAACATATGTTGTGGGTACTCAAAAGAACCGTCTCAATGAGATGGTTCTTTTGAGCACCCAAAACACATGTTAAATTTGATGGATAAGTAAATAATGGCGATTTTACGCTGAAAAATTGCTTAACTGGGCCTATGCTATAATAATGTTCAATTATATTTTCAGGGATTATGCAGATCTCTCAATTGATTTAGACCTTGACGTAGTTTGCTGCATCTGTTCTAACACTGTTGGTCTCTTTGAGGATGTATTAGTTTGCAAGTGTTGCCAGAACTCTGCTCACCAGACATGTGCCCGTAAGTGTCTTTTACATAATTTACCACTCATAATTCTGTCTGTCTGCCCATCTCTATATATCTCAGTACCCACTGGCCAGATTTGAACCATGACATTGATATCCAACAATGTGGCATTTTCAAGTTGACATGTGTAGACTCAAACGAGCCTGTACAACCTCCTTTGAAGCTTAGAAACTGTAGAATGCTGTTCAGCCAGTAGCTCAACAGTCATAGAATTTATATTCAAGCGACTAGCAAAGACTGATCAGACTGCCCCTATGCCCAGGCTGGTCTGAGCCTTGGCTCACTCATACCACATTGTTGGAAATCTCATACAATAGACAGTCCATATTCTATAAGTTATATTGAAATTAAACTATTTTACACTGGAGTAACTGCCAAATGACTAACCATAAACCTTGTATTAGTTCGTGCAGCAAAAATAATATTTTTTCTCTTTGTAAGAGCAGACAAAAAAAATGGGGGGGGGGGGGGGGGGGGGGGGGGGGGAGGGGGGAAATGCCACTGTATGAACTAATAAAATTAAATCCCAATGATTGCTAAAATCATTGGACATTTACCCGGAAGGAGGGATTCGTTGTATATTTTAAACCTAGTCGCATATTATATGTATCCTGAAACCAGTTTAATAATATTACACACTGGTAAACGTATACGTCGATTTGCTGGTATTTACGCGTATTTCCGGTACTTCATATACCGGAAGTGGTAGATATTGGTGTTAATACTATATATGAAACATGACATATGCCTAAAGGACTATAGACTTCAATCATGTTTAAGTATTTGGCATGCACATGGCGATTTATGTAAGCATTTAGGAATAGATTCGAGTACCGATCTGGATGATCGGTACTCGAATCCAGATCGGTACTCAAATCTATTCCTAAATGCTTACATAAATTCCCATGCACATACTGAATACTTAAACATGATTGAAGTCTATAGTCCTTTAGGCATATATGTCATGTTTTTATGCCCCCAAAGGAACTTTGGGAGGCATATAGTAATCGCACTGTCCGTCCGTGTGTCCGTCCGTGTGTCCGTCCCGCTTCGTGTCCGGTGCATATCTCCTATATTCTTTGAGGTAGGAATTCCAAATTTGGTGTGTGGATGCATCTTGGGATGACAGAGTGTCGCGTAACATTTTCGGGTCACTGTGACCTTGACCTCTGACCTAGTTTTTAGAATAATCGTGTCCGGAGCATATCTCTTATATTATTTGAGGTAGGATTTTCAAATTTGGTGTGTGAATGCATCTTGGGATGACGAAGTGTCGCGTACCATAATTGGGTCACTGTGACCTTGAACTTGACCTCTGACCTAGTTTCTAGAAACTGTGTTGAGTCTGGTGCATATCTCCTATATTCTTTTAGATAGGAATTCCAAATTTGGTGTCCAAATGCATCTTGAGATGACGGAGTGTCACACATACCATTTTGGGTCACTGTGACCTTGACCTCTGACCTAGTTTTAAGAATTTTTGTGTTCGGAGCATATCTTTTATATTCTTGGAGGTAGGAATTCCAAATCTGGAGTGTATATGCATCTTGGGATGGTGGAGTCTCACATATTATTTTCTGGCCACTGTGACCTTGACCTCTGACCTAGTTTTAATAATAATTGTGTCAGGAGCATATCTCTTATATTATTTGAGAAGGGAATCCCAAATTTGGTGTGTGAATGCATCTTGGGATGGTTGAGTGTCTTGTACCATTTTCGGTCACTGTGACCTTGACCTCTGACCTAGTTTTAATAATAATTGTGTCAGGAGCATATCTCTTTTATTATTTGAGATAGGAATCCCAAATTTGGTGTGTGAATACATCTTGGGGTAGTGGAATGACTTGTACCATTTACAAGTCACTGTGACCTTGACCTCTGGCCTAATTCTTAGAAAAATCATGTCCAGAGCATATCTCTTATATTATTAAAGGTAGGAGTCCCAAATTTGGTGGGTGGATGCAACTTTAGATGGTGGAGTGTCACATACGATTTTTGGGTCACTTTGACCTTAACCTCTGACCTAGTTTGTAGAATAAGGGTGTGCAGAACATATCTCTTATATTATTTGGGAATCCCAAATTTGTTGTATGGATACATCTTTAGATGCTGATGTGTAGCGCACCATTTTTAGGTCACTGTGATCTTGACCTATGACCTAGTTTCTAGAATAATCGTGACTGGAGAATATCTCCTATATTATTTGATGTAGGAATCCCAAATTTGGTGTGTTGATTCCTCTTGGGATGGCGGAGTGGTGCGTACCATTTTGGGTCACTTTGACCTTGACATTGACTTCTGGGCTCATTTCTAGGTTTATCGTGTCTGGAGCATATCTCCTAGATTACTGCTAACTTTCCTCAAATCTGTCTTATGCTTGACCAATTCCTTTGGGGGCATTCGTCACGTGACTGTGACATTTCTTGTTCTATATAGTATTTAACACCAATATCTACCACTTCCGGTCTATGAAGTACCGGCAATACGCGTAAATACCAGCAAATCGACGTATACATTTACCAGTGTGATAATAGTTTAATAAAAGTTTCAATAGTCCATGTGTCATCTCAACGAATTTGTTTTCCTCTAAGATTCTAAGAGATGCGATACATTTATGCACCCCTGAATAATTTACATATACGTCAAACTTCCTCTTTCATTCGACGGCCAGCTGCTCCACAAAGTAAGGCTGGCGTATCGCAACAATGTCTTTTGAGAAATGACAAAGCCATGTAGATTCTATTCTTCCCAGAGCTCTTATAGAATTTGAGAAAAGGCAAGTCAAATATACACTAAGACAAACTTATAAACAAATACTTTACAAACTCATTTTTTCTAACAAAGGCACCAATATTATTGAATAAATTCTTATCATGAGCATTTCAATGGCCCAAAGCTTAGAGGTGTTTTGGGATAATTTTCATTTATGTTACAATTTTGTCGTTCAAAAATGTAAAAATCAATGTTTTAGGTGTGAAAATAGTATTGGGTGCATTTTTATCCAATTGAAGTGACCGGTCCAAGTGACATAAAAAACACCAAACTTTTGAAATTTGATATATAGCAGATTTTTTTACGCACCTTTAAAAATAATTTAAAAAAAAACACAATTTTCATGATTTTTGAAAATCCTCAGTAGCACACGTTAAAATCGTTCTATGTGTTTTACTTTATCCGAACTTGGTAGACAAAACCCAACAGAACTCATCAACTGCGACGGTAAATCTTTCACGACAATTCCACACTTCCGGTTTCATTGTGAAATTTTTACAATTAATTTTACGGCATTTATCAAAGATATTTTACTGCTCAAAAGAAGAACAGTGGCTTCTAGTATAAATAGATAATCGGTGAAAATGTCAATGTTGTACAGCAGATAATAAAACGTACAGAGCAGCACAAAGTTTGTACCTAAGGTGTATGCTGTTACCACAGCTTGTGTTTGTGTGGTGACAGAATGAAAATGAGTCCCCCTAAAAAGAAGGGAGACTCCTACTTCTCCCTGGGTCCCATTTAAGGTGAAATTTTGGCCCATAGAGTGACTATTTCGCCCCAGGCTTATTCCCTGAATAAACATGTATGAACAGCTATCTAGTGGGGTTAGGGGCCTTGATTTTGGGCTGATCTTCATCTATGTCTTTTCGTGTATGGAAGCCCCAAAGGCTCTGGCGAGACTGTCTTGTTAGACTGTCTAGTTTCATTTAAAGTACCTGTATGATCAATGTAGAACCAGATCAAATGTCACAGAACCATGTTTTGAAGTGTCACTACATGTATATAACTGTCATCCTACCTGGAGCACTGGAAAATGAGCTATTTCATTAGAAACCCTGCTCTTTGCGATTTGAATTAGTACAGGGCTTTGAAAATTTGGATGTCGCAAGTGGATCTACCTTACAGCCAACAATAGTGTTAAATGCATATGCTCATCTTTGCACAGTCGGAACAGGCCTTCTTGTGTAGCGTCCGACAGTCTTCATGCAGTTCTGAAAATGAGAATTCCTGAGATCCAGAACAATTTTATTTGTTTGCGTTTGTGATTGCGATGAGCGAAATTGATGTTAATAGAAGTTGTTTTTTTCATGCAAATCCATGAATCGGAGAAAGAGGGACAATTATGCTGCTAAGCCTGCTTTCATGCACCAAGGCCACAACGTGCTTCCCAAAGCTTAAAACAATATCAACATGTGGTCCCGATTACTCAGGTTTAACTTACGGTTATCGAGACCTTCTTCTAAGCAGTCTGCTTGAAGTGGCCCATCATAGCAACTTAACCATCTTCATAAAATCATATCACGCACAATGCACACACTGCAAAATATTTTACTCTGATATCTGTTATTTTTGACATTATCAAGGATATATAACTTTGCTTATGGTGTGTGTAAGCAGATGGTAGTGCTTCCAGTTTTCCTGTGTAGAGCTTATTGACCTGAAAATGGCCAGATCCCTATGGACAAGCAAAAGAAATTAGTTACAGGCTAATTGAAGAACATTCACAAACATTTAATGAGGGATTATTCGTGTCATACTGTAAACACTAAAATAAATAAATCTGGAAAAGAGCGTAAATTTTCACTTTGAAGTATAGAAGAGCTAATGATCATTTCATTGTAAATAAATGAATACCTGACTCGTCTATATTTATCATATACTAATGGCATAAAGTTAAGCATATATTCACGGTGTTGCTAATTTTTATCAGACTGTCATTTTTTACAAAATTAGCTATTGTCCATTAAAATGTGCTGTTATTCTGCTATCCAAAAGTCGGGAGCTCAGTAGCTCAGTGGTAGAAAGTTTGATTCGAGACCGAGGGGCCGCGGGTTCCAGCCTCACCGGCGTCACTGCGTTGTGTCCTTGAGCAAGAACATTAATCGTAGCTTAGTACTAGTTAAACCAAGGAAGACCCGTCCCTTTATAACTGAAAGATTGTTGATGGGACGTAAAGAACCAAATCAAACAAAATATCTAAAAGTCAGTTATATAGAACTCTACTAATCCTGATGACGTCATAGCAACCCAAGAACTGATCCTACTAAAACACTTCCAAAAAAAAATGGCGATTTTCTCCAAAATTCAGGAACGGTTTAGTCGACTGTCTATCAAAGTTTACAGATAATCATGACATCCCTGCTATATCACATCGGCATAGCTGTATGACTGGCTATCCCAAATGCCCAATTTAAATAATGAAGATATTTGCCCTTTGAGACCAGGCTGCATTTCTGATAATGACTAGGAACCTTGTTTCATGACTCTTAAGGTCTGTAGATGCCACAACGATTCTTCTCGCATCACCAAGCAATATTTTACAGCTAAAAAGGGCCAGATAAAATAGTCAAATAACAAATTTAATGCATGGATTGCATTTTGTTGACGCATTTTATAACTATAATTCGTACATTTTTGCTTTAAAATGGTCCTTACTAGATCGTCTGATCTGTTAAATGTTGCTCTCACAACTAAGAGGGAACATTAGTCTTAAAAGTCTGAAGGACTTAGCCCTTTTTGATCCGTTGTTTGTACACAGCATCGAAGTTTGGCATTTTGTATAATGAGAGATGACCCAGAAAACCCCTTCGTTTGAGTAAATGGATGTGTTTTGGAATACCCAAATTTCGGGTTTTGACTCAAGAATTATGGTATACTAATATTAGATGCATTTTATGTGAGACCATCAGATCTTATAATTTTGGTCATCGGAAGTACAATATGCTTTACAATGTGCCAAAGGTATGTAACTGCCTCTCACTGTTTTTATACCATTACACTGTAAGGTCATATGTGTTTTGAAACTAAAGGAGTTGTCCTGTTTAATAGGCATGTAATTTGTGTGAGGGAGCACAGTGGCTCAGTTGTAGAGTGCTTGACTCGAGACAGAGGGCCGCCGGTTCGACCCTCACCGGCGTCACTGCGTTGTGGTCCTTGAGCAAGACACATTTATCCTAGCTTAGTAATGGTTCAACACAGGAAGACCTGTCCCTGTTTAACTGAAAGTTTGTTGATGGGACGTAAAGAATCAAATCAAACAAAAAAATCTTGATCAAAAAGTTTTGTAAAGCTTATCAGCAGACGACACAAACAGGTTTAAAGTTTATTGGTAGTAGCATCCAGCATCGCATCTGTGTTAGATTATAGTCTGATCAGTGTTTTTGGTAGGTAAGTTTCCAAGCTTCGAGGACTGACTTGAATTAGCAGATGCATGAGCAAACAGCGGAGACTCAGATCAGCCTGGATATTGACACTGTTTGGTCAGAGTCTTTAATGTCTGCACCCGCTGATCTGAGTCTGTTGGGCTTGCAAGCGGCATTTTATTGGTTTGAATTTTCAAGAACTGGCTTTATTGAAATGATATTAGGAATGATAAAAATTATGACATTAAATAATGCAAATGCTCTTTGCGAATAGAGGATTATTTTGAATGTTTAAATTGTCTGCCTATTTCTTTAAGAAATCACTTTTCAAAAAATCTTTTCAGGAATGTGATCAGAGCACCATACAGTTTGGATCCTGATCAGGTCCCTAATTATTTTGTCGGGCCTGATCTGGGTCAAAAATGTTTGCAAGGTTGTAGATATCATGAATAGAGCTAAATGTTACAACTTCAATTAATGCTTTTAACTTTTACTACTTAGGGGCTCTGAACCAGACAGCGTAATTTCGTAGTGCAAAAAAAGTAACATGGGCTGTGTCTAAAACGATTCTCATTCTTATCACTTAAAGCAATTATTACTCAATGAAAAAAATGAATGGAAGCACAGCCTAATAACAAGCTCTCTCCACTGAGATGTGCCGCGATTAACTCACAGCAGAGGTGACCAGATGCTTGAACTCAAGCTGTTTGGCAACCATGAGGGGATTAATGTCAGCAGTCAGTTACTGGTTTTATGGGCAATAAACAGGCTTGTAATCACCTTAGCTGATGAAGAAGTAGAGTGGTAAAATAAATTAGTAATTAATGAGGAATTTATATATAACCAAGATAAATATTAATAGGGCATGAATATTCATTTTAAGTTTCGTCAAAATTGACCCCTTAACACTTGAGTTATTGCCCTTGTTTTAGTATAGGCAATTATAATGTGAAACCTGTATAAGCTTTTTTGTGTGATAATCTTAACATTTCATCAAAGGTATTATATTTTTAAAATAACTTCTCACTATAGACCATGATTACCCAGTGCCTGTAGATAATCATGGTAGTGTCAAAGTTTTACCCCACCCTCTTTGACCCCAGCTAAGGGGTCAAAGGTTAAGTATTTAAATTTCACAATAACTTAGGCAATTGTCAATATTTTTTGCTGAAATTTTGCTGAAATTTGCATGCAGGCAGAGCATCAATAGACATGACACAAATCAAAAGGGATTTTACGTTGAAGGCATGGATCCGAGCCCCTGGGGTGGTCTTAAGGGGTGGGGCCAAGGCCAAAATTAAACTTTTTTAGAATATGGTCATGTTGAATATCAAATTAAAGCTGACGACTTTTGCAGCAACATGGTAGCAAATATTTTGCCCACAGACACACCCTTAACCCAGGGGTGGGGTCAAAGGGTCAAACCATATATTTTTGTGAAAGTAGTGATGTTGCATATCAAATTTAAGAGCACCATGAAAGCATATATACTATCATTACACACACATAAATATTTTCACATTTCTAGGTTTGTTGAAATTAAATATTTTATCCATCTGAAATGCTTAGAGGGTGTCTGGTTTGTGTAATCTGTGGCTCCAGCAGTTTTCATTCCATAATATTCAAACTTAATATGTAATGATTGCTCACACATTGAACATGTGTGCTCCCTATATGTTGTGCACATTTGATGATAATTTTGCGTTTGTTGAACTTAGACATTAGTACGTCTACACCACCTTTGGATTGCTTACATTGTTTATTTGTGTGTAATCTGTAATTCAAACAGATTTCATTCCTTTATATTCAAACTTTGCATAATGATTGTTAACGCATCGAACGCACCGCAGGTCCAGAGCAGAGTTTGGTCTTGTTTTCTTTACTAAAAGTGGTCATGTTGCATATCATATTAAAGTAGAAGTGTAGACCTACATGCAAGGTAAAACTTTGAATTTACACACACCCTTGACGTCTGGGGTTGGGTTGAAAGGTCAGATACTGAAATTGTGTAGATTTAAGTTTATTTTTGTTATTGTGCAGTATATTTTCGTTCACTACAACCCTCCCCCCAATGTTTATCTAGTTCACCCACAGAATTCCAGTAACTTATATGCCTGTATTTTCAGACTGGAAACTGGAAGAAGCCAGTTGATCTGGTTCTACAGTGTTATCATAAATTTTTATGGATAAATCTGTGTTCAACAGGACAAGGGTTAATGTTGCCACTCTATAATGAAAATATTGTGCTAATTGTTGTCTGTTGCATTATTGTTCTATTTAAATGTACTGTTATAATATTTCAGTTTCTGGTGAGGCTGCAGCAAGCTGGTCATGTTCATCCTGTGGTGAGTATCTTTTCATAGTATCTGGTTAAAAAACACAAAAACAAACACATACGTCATGAGTAGGAAACTACACAGACAGAACCGTAAGTATGTCACGGGTAGGAAACTACATAGACAGAACGGTAAGTTCTGATAAGGAAATCTTATGAGGCTTTTTCTGGATCTGTATATGGAGACTGAAAATAATGCCTAAAAGATTTCCATTATTATATTGTTAATTAGTGAAAAGAGAATGTAGTGCTCTGATCTGGTTGTTTAACTTCTAATCCAAGCTGATGCGAGTTGAAAATTGTGTATGGTTTTAACTGAATTGTTTTTGTTGTGAGGTAAAAGGAGGCTAATGCATAGAATGACAACTATCATTTTGTGTATATGTCTCTTCAAAGCCATAAACTTAGTAAGTGTTTGGAGAGTTGAAATGTGATATTTGGTTGTCTGATCCAGCCCCATTTATAAAAAACGAGAATTTTAAAAAAATGAATTTTGAGAAGAAATAAATATAGTTTGACCTTCATTTTCCTCATGACAAAATATTTACATTCTCAGTGTATGTGCCTTACATGAATCCAACATTTCTAGCTGCTTGCATTTCTCCATGCAAAACATTGAAATGTCCTGTGATCCAGACCGCGCCTCTAGGCAAAGTTATGTCAATGTCAGCCAATAACTTGCTTTGTTTATCGACATTTGCGTGACATAATTCATGTATCGTTACAACATTATGTACACGAGTTTCGCTCCCTGGCTGTTCCAACACCTCCGTTACAAATACAATATTCCATTTTAAAAGGATAACTAGCAGTGTTGGGTGGAAGATAATTAAGTAAATTTGATTGATGGTATAGAATGTAAATATATGGATTGAAATTCATATTTTAAGCTTGCACTGGATGATGAAAAACATTAGCTATTAGAAGCCCTACACAGACATTAAAATAGCTAATGTTTTTCATCATCCAGTGCAAGCTTAAAATATGAATTTCATTCCTTAAAAGGATACAAAACTGTACACAATTTGCAGCTCGCTTCAGCTTAGATAAGTAGTTAAAAGACCAGAGTGGAGAACTACTTTCACCATTTTTCGCTATTTTACACTATAAAAACACTTAACAGAAAACTTAACAATTATTAGGCATTTTTTTAGACTACATATACAGAATCAGAAAGAGCCTCATATACGAATTAATGGTTCTGTCTATGTTGTTTCCTGCCTGTGTACATAGGAAAATCGATTAATTGAAATAGTGAAAATTTTTAGATAATCTCCTATCCATCAGTTTAAATAATCAAATGTGTTGGGTGCTCAAAAGTACTATATTTCATTAAGATGGTTCTTTTGAGTACCCACACCATAAGTTTTGATTCGGCATTAAGAAAAGTAATTTAAGTTACACACTCTTATGGCCTGCAAATTATGATTTTTATTCTTTTCTGGAGAACTAGGGGATCTTTTCAAATGAAACTTTATCTGTCCATGCATAACCACATCTCTGTACTCCTTGGTTACATTTATCAATGATAATACAAAGGAGGCTTGACTACCAATAAATTATAGAAGAATTGAATGTGTTAACACTTGAGTTACTTCCCTTGATTAAACCAGAATATGTGACAATAGCATTATATACTCCGTCAAGATAAGAGACGTTGGGCAGTTCTTAGCTAAGTTCAACTGCTGGACAAATACATTTGGAAATAGGTTAGTCAGGTCGCAATGTTTGCGTATTCATCCATCTGTGAAATTCTCCACACCAATATTATATACCTGTAATTTTATAGTTGCCGTATTGTGAAAAATAGCGTTATGAGAATTATTGCAGCTGAATATGATCAGTCCAGAAACCTATATGCTAAGGCAGTGACGTATATTAGATCATATAAGTCATTGGCTGTACTACATGCATTTTAAACTATACAAGCAAAAAATCAATTTTCGACAAACACAAGTTTTATTGTTTCATAAAAGGTATGTGAACCCTTTCCCCGTGGTCCAGATATTGAACCTTTATCATGCCGAATTTTAATTAGTGTTGTGTGTGTGTGTAGGTTTGATATAGTTGTTTTTTTGTAATGCTATTTTTTCGAAGTCAGAGCTAAAACCCAAATCATTTTCTAGCCAAACAAACAGAATTTTGAAGAATGTTTTCATACACAAATATTTTCCGAGTAGCCTACTTAGAAGTTTTGTGATTATTTTGCCCAATGCAGGAGCCATTATTGAAATCGTTTTGGTTAATTCTTATATATTTTCTCTTTGTTTCAGACTGGATGTCAGAAGGCTCATACCAGTTTGAAGAAGCTGTAACAAGCAATCCAGGGGAGATCAATCTTAATAGTTCACTGACAGGTATAAAGAAATTACTTCAAGCATTTCAAGGTTTGGGTAGGTATATGATAGTAGTCTACAGACCAGGTGGGTGTATAAAAAATTAGGCTGGTGAAAGTCTTCAAAATGGCTGACATTCAAGATGGCCTCCAAAATTATGAACTTTATAGAACTGAGTGAAAAACATACCTATCTCGGGTTTAATTGCATCTAGGTTTTTCAAATGTTGATATTTTCATATATTTTGTTTATGGGTCAAAAATGAAAGCTTTTTAAAACGATATTTTGATGTTCTCAGGTGTTACATATGTTACTTTATTAACATTACTCCCTAAGAATCATAATATTGACTGTTGTTGTTTGCCGTCAATGTTCCCCTTCATAGTTTTTGAAGTCTTTATTAATTTGATTTCATAAAAGGCTTAAAGGGATTTCAAATAAAAACAATTTGAGCATTCTATCCTCAGAAGTTTTTCAGCAATAGCTCTTTGAATACATAAGCCCCAGTTTACTGAAGGCCAATTTTTAAGTTTTAAAATATTTTTTTTCGCATTCATCAATATCACAAAGATGAAGCTATACATACTTGTCTGATTTCACTCAGTTTGTCAAACATTTGATTTAACCAATAAAACTACCAAAAAGTTAAAATAATCTACACTTATGATAACTGTTATATATGTTACTTACTTTAATATATATTTGTATTGCTAAATTGACCACATGCTGCCTAAATACCTGTGGCGAGGCTGTTTAGTGAAATAAATTTTTGTCAACCACATTATATATGACAAATCTAATGTATAGTGGCTCCTTAGAAATAGATGTATTACCATGCAACAGTCAAGTCAAATACGTTACCATTAAATAATAGTGGAACTCATATTATTATAGTGCTATTAGTGTGTGTTTCATTTTTTTACATACCATCTTGATCTTTGAATTGAATAAGCTTACTAGCAGAATGATAATTATTAGCTTAGGCACCTGGTATTTCTGTAATATACGTTACTTTTTTTAAATATTATTTTTGTACAATGTTATAACTATATGAGTTGAAACACTTAGTGGATGAAAATTGAAATTGACTACCATCTAACTGCTCAAAAATACATTTATTGTGAGTATTTTCTTTTTAAACATATCATATGAATGATTTTCAGCTTCAACAAAAGCATAGTTGCTTTAAAGGGAAAAACTTACTTTTAAAGCACAAAAAATGTTGTACTTTTTTTCTGAACAGTTTCAATTGGATTTTAATACCTATTTATTTTTCATAAACAAATTATGTCTAAAGAAAGATTCATTGATTCTTTTATCTCTGCCACTACCTAGTTTTTGGTTCTTTTAATTATGCATTAAATGCCATCTACAAGACATTTCCCTTCACTGTCATAGCTCAATTCAGCTGAAATAAATAAAAGCAAGAAGCAATATAGTAATAGGTTCCATGAACAATTTTATAAAAAGTAAGAAAGGTGACCAAGATCCAGAATCTATACAATCAATTACCACATCTGACCCAGGATACCAAGCATTCATTTTTTTGCATTGATAATCATCTATTGACTACAACAGCTATGTTCTTAACAAGTAACAAAAGCTAACTTACAATTCTAAGAACTGTAAGTCATTCTAAGTATAAGTCCAAATCAAGAAGTGAAACATTAAATAATGAATTCCTCCATGTAAAATAAAAAACTGAAGTTTGTGGAAATTATAATGGTTCTGTCTCACAATAAGCACCCACCATACATATCCTTGTGGTTATAGTATTTTAGTATCTACAGAGTAACCAGTTTGGTAAAAGAAATGAAATTTATGTTGGTAATGTATATAACAAAACACGAATGAACCCTTGTTGGGTACTTTAGATTTCCTAAATTTCTGGGATTTGTTGGGTACTTAAGCTTTCTTGGCTACTTTTTCTAACACTGTAAGTACCCAACAAGTATCTAAATGTAAGAGCGTTGGTCTGTCCGTAATGCTATCTCCTCCTAAACCATTCGACGAAATTCAACCAAATTTGGTGATTGAGTTACTCACATGAATGGGGCATGCAACGGCAAATATTTTTGGCCCAACCACCTTGGGCCCTGGGTAGGGGTCAAAAGATCAAATATCATTTAATTTCAATTACAAAGTTAATTTCAAAGATTTTTATACCAAACTTTGCGTGTGTTCTCACAAATGAAAGATACAAAATATATCAGACAGGATTTTCATTCTGTCACCTGGGTCATGCCTCAGGGGTGGGACTTGTGGCACTGGGGTGCCCAGGGGGTCAAAAAATTATTGGGGGTACCATGGTGGGTTGGGGGTCAAAAATTTTTTTTTTTCAGAAATTCAACCAGATTTGGTGTGTGAGTTACTTACATGAATGACACATGCACCGGCACAATTTTTTGGGTCCCCACGCCCTGGGGCCTTCGGGAGGGGTCAAAAATTTAATTTGCTGAACATGGTCATGTAGCATATCAAATTAAAGGGGAAGAGCAGTAGACTAGGATTTTAACCTACGATCAAATTGGTGACATTTGGGTGGGGTCAAAGGGTCAATTACCATTAGATTTCTTTGAGAGCGTGGGGATTTGCGATGGCGCGCCATCGAATGTGTTCTAGTTACTCTTACATCCACCAACACTCTAAAATACTTGTATAAAATCTGTTTAAAGGAATTTGAATGCCACCTTGTCAAATATGACCTAAACTTATTCTGTCAAAGTTTTTATAGGGCTATATGCAATGTCTCATCCACTGAAAAAGGAGGTGCTGAAAATGCCAAAAAAAAAAAAAAAAAAATCTTAGCAAACCCAAATAAATTTGGTACCAGAATATTTGTCATGTTCTAACTAAGAAAATGCATACCCACACTTGATTTTTTTGTTCACAAATAAGAAAGTTATGGGCGTTTGAAGTTCTGAAGTGAAATGCATTAAGTGAATGGAAAAAAGTCAGAGGTAATCCAAAAACACTACAGTGAAAATATAACATTTCACTTGTAAATGATATCACTTTTATTTGTTTTTGATATGTATTGATTTCACTGCCAAGTATAAAATAAATACTACTATTAAGTCGGGTGCCATCAGGTGCATAAAAGCTAATAGAAAGAATTGCCTGCTTAAATCTGAAAGTTAAGGGTTCTAAACTTATATAACATTTTATCAGAGGTCATCTAATTGAACATTTTATATACAACAAAGTATTTGTGATAGAACATAACTGTTTGCAGTTTTGAAATGGTCAGTAAATGGTCCTTTGAACACATGTTATCATAAACTAAAATACCTGTTAATAATTTTTGTCAACTGCAACTATTTAACAAAATATAGTGGATTTTATAGGTATAGTTGAAATGAAACATAAATGACATCCAAAAATACAAACATCAAATATGCATAGACAATAACATGTTCTTACAGATTGCGTAACTGTTTTGTTTATTTTAACATTTCAACTGCTACCTTGACAGACAAATTTACATATTTATGTTTTTAAGAAAATGAGGGATAACATAATTAACAACCATTTTGGAGACTTTCGCCGGCCTAATATTCTATACACCCATCTGTATTGTATACTACTGGCATACACCTACCCAAAACAAGCATCAAAACTTCTGGCCAAGATCATGTAGGGTAAATAAAAAATTTGGATCTTGGATTCTGGACTAATAGGGGAATGATGAATGTCCAGGCTTCCCTGTGCAACTGCGCAGTCACACAAGGGCCTTTTTAGGGCGCAAAATACAAGTGTGATGTACACGGATGTTGTGGGGAAGTCTTTGACTTTCGGATCTAGAACTATAATTATTAGTTGTGGATCCTCATTTGAGCATCCCTGTATGAGGACAGTTCTAGGTATCAGATTATGTGAGCCTTTGTATGGCAATACCGACAATTTGAATTTATGTGCAGAGAATACTCAGCTTAGCCTTGAGACCTGCCTTTTCTGATCAAAGTTTTGCTGAGTGCTTAAAAATTGTTACATGTAAGGACCAATGCTTTCAATGTCAAGCCAGCATACTATTATGGACTACAATCAGCCCCTAGCAAAACACTGTTTAAATAGTGTTTCGTTGGCGCGCCCAATCTTATCCACTTGTATATGCTCTCTTGGACCCCGCCCCTGGTGCGGAGCTCTTTTGTACTCAACATGTATCCGAACTGCTCACAATTATTGCTTGTTGCAAGAGTCAAATTATTGCTTTTGTCACACACGTGCATATATGTCTCACATTCGTATGAAAGTTAGTTGTCATATGAATGAGTAGTGGAGTATTGGACACACCTTTGCAACTGTCATCTTGTCCGAGTTTCCACTGCCCACAAGGATTCTGTATTGAAGTAAATGATGATACAGAAATGAAATTAGTCACTCAGCTCCGCTGGCTACCTGCACATGCATGTATAAAAAATATGGTTATCAAGGATTTCCTATGAAAATGTTCATGACCCGGTATCCATCAAAAGATACAAGTTGGCATGTGCTCTAGCTGAAGACTCAGATCAGCCTGCACATCTGCTCTATGCCAAGAATCAAATGTTACTTGAGGTAGAAAACTAAGACTCTGATCAGATTCTGAGGATGCTCATACTGATTTGAATCTTTTCTGTATGTACATGTCAACTTGTACCGCATGCTAGATACTGACTGAATACCCTTACAAACACCAGACTCTGCTTATCTGACAAGAATTTCAAAATAATGACCCTAAAGAACATGGTCACATATTGATTACACTGGATAATGACTGTATACCCTTACAAATACCAAATTCTGCTTATCTGACACAGATTTCAGACTAATGACCCTTAAGAAAGAAATTTTCAAACAAAGCTTAATTTATTCAGGTCCAGTCATTTGGAACAATTTACCAGACTGTTTAAAGAAATTTAAAAAAGTTCATTCTTTTCGTAGACATTGTATTAAGTGGATGAAATCCTGTCTATCCTTCAATCTTTGAAACTGAAGCATATATCCAATGCATGAACATAATTTTGAGTGTAAAATTGTGAATATGTTTTGATCCCCAGTTTTATCATTTAGTTTGGTGCTCAAAAGAACTGTCTCATTGCGACGCTTCTTTTGAGTACCTAAAACCTGTGTTTGAAAATGAGTAACTATTAAAGCACTTTTATCTATGTATATAAAGTTTGCTTGTGTGTATGTAGGTTTGAAAGAGTTCCATGCTGCTTGTATTATTTTGTATACATGTAAATCATCTTTGTACTTTATAATTGTATTATTTTTGGGTGGTAGTTTATAGAGGGTCTCATGGAAGATAAGCTTTTTTTTTCGCTATATGTGTTACCCTCTGAAAACAAAGACTATTATTATTATTACCGGTATAATTATTAAGAACATGGTCACATATTGATGAACTCTATACTTGCTAGCTGTGACTTTTGTTGTTTGCTGATAACATTTACAAACAGGTTGGATCCAGACCAGGACCAACAGAATGTCATTTCTGATCTGGATTTATACCATTTGACACTCTGATATTTTTTTGAAGAAAAAGTTAATTTGAAAATCGACAGGCGACAAAAGCATGTAAAGATCTAAGAATCGTTTTTTTTAATTCTTTACAGACCTCCCAGCAGCTGCACAAGAACAAACCAGTAGCATGATCAGCACACAACAGACCCACAAGGAAAATCCACAGTTGAAATCCCATTGTGACATAGAGGACCGTGAAATGCCTGTCCTACCACATATACCACCATTAAGCGGACTTCCCGACCTGGACGAGATCAAGGGAGAACTGAAAAATATTGATAGTGATGTGTTCCAATCAAGATCATCGTCATTAGGAGGACCACAGCTAGAAATAGACTGTAGTGTTGATCATAAACGTGATAAACCGTACATTGTCCTGGATAAATTGTACAGTGCCATGGATAAACCCTACAGAACTAGTACTATTGATGATGTTAAACGCTACAGTATTGTGCATAAACCATCTTACAATGTTGACAATAAATTGTATAGTGAAGACAACAGACCGTACAGTGTTAGCAATAAGTTGTACAGTGTTGAAAACGAGCCATACAGTATTCAGAATGCAGCATGTAGACCAAATTCATGTTGGCCCTTTTCTCCTCAGACTTTAAGTTCTGCTCAGGGTAACGAAACTCCCCAGGACAACAAAACAGTTACGTCACCACCTATAGCACCATTAAGCGGACTTCCCGACCTGCAAGAGATCAAGGGAGAACTGAAAAATATTGATAGTCATGTGTTTCAATCAAGATCATCGTCAGTAGGAGGACCACAGCTAGAAATAGACTGTAGTGTTGATCATAAACGTGATAAACCGTACATTGTCCTGGATAAATTGTACAGTGCCATGGATAAACCCTACAGAACTAGTACTATTGATGATGTTAAACGCTACAGTATTGTGCATAAACCATCTTACAATGTTGACAATAAATTGTATAGTAGAGACAACAGACCGTACAGTGTTAGCAATAAGTTGTACAGTGTTGAAAACGAGCCATACAGTATTCAGAATGCAGCATGTAGACCAAATTCATGTTGGCCCTTTTCTCCTCAGACTTTAAGTTCTGCTAAGGGTAACGAAACTCCCCAGGACAACAAAACAGTTACGTCACCACCTATAGCACCATTAAACGGACTTCCCGACCTGGACGAGATCAAGGGAGAACTGAAAAATATTGATAGTGATGTGTTCCAATCAAGATCATCGTCAGTAGGAGGACCACAGCTAGAAATAGACTGTAGTGTTGATCATAAACGTGATAAACCGTACATTGTCCTGGATAAATTGTACAGTGCCATGGATAAACCCTACAGAACTAGTACTATTGATGATGTTAAACGCTACAGTATTGTGCATAAACCATCTTACAATGTTGACAATAAATTGTATAGTAGAGACAACAGACCGTACAGTGTTAGCAATAAGTTGTACAGTGTTGAAAACGAGCCATACAGTATTCAGAATACAGCATGTAGACCAATTTCATCTAGGACAGCAGATAATGTGGTTGTGTTCTTGGGGTGTTTAGAAGGCTGTATGGAATATGAAGGTGAGTATCAAAAGGTTGGACCTCAGACCTGGAGATAAAATAAAAATCATTTTCTTCTTTCCATCCAAAACATAATGTGGGTGCTCAAAAGAACCACCTCAATGAGACGGGTCTTTTGAGCACCCAAAACAAATGTTCGAACTAATGGATATGAAAATATTCACAATCTTAGGCCAATTTTATTCTTTATCTGGACATATGGCTCGATCTCATCATGAGAAAACCTGTCTTTGGGGTTTGTCACTCGGTCATGCTCAAACCTCCCTGCTCAGCTACAGAGACTAGATAATATCCTGAAACTGCAATCCATGTGGCTAGTTTTGCTATCATACCTTGCAGAAAACGAACAACAAATGTGCTCATGAGACTGTACAGGCTGGTCTGCACCTTAGTTGTTAGCATACAAGGAATAAGGCTTACTCTTGACAACCTGGAAACCACTCTCATAGGTCCAGATAAGGAATTTTTATTTGCATAAAAATCAAATTATTTTCTTACCCATTAATTTAAACATGTGTTTTGGTTGCTCAAAAGAACCGTCTCATTGAGACGGTTCTTCTGAGTACCCACAACATATGTTTTGGATGAGAAATAAAGAAAATATTTTTCCAATACGCACTCTTATCTGGAGGCCTGTGTCTATTTTAAGTCTTCAATCTTTGTACAAAAAGGATTTTCAAAGCTACCTGCCTCCTTCCTGTGGACAGGGAAGAATGATCAGACTGGATGTATGGCCAGGCTGACCAAGTCCTTTCTGCACACAAATTTAATTTCGCTGGTTTTCTGGTACAAGCGGGTAAACAATAGACATTTCATTATTTGGGACCAGTAACACTAAGTTTGGGTCTGCCCAGCTTCATAGACTGGTTAGAGTCTTTTAAATTATGATAACACGAGAATAGCTATTGTTCTGTGGATGAAGATATTGCCAGTAATTGCCAAAATGCTCTGTGTCACTTGATACATATCATCTTATGGGAGTACTCTGAACACACAGAACAGTAGGAATCCAGTATGACCCTAATCAGGGAGTAACAAAGGTACTGATCGGACTGCGCATTTGCACAGACTGACATGCTGCTATGTTTTTCTTATATCACTCAAATATATTATACTGTCGATTTAAAAGTGCATAATAATAGGACTATACCATTGTTAATAGAAAAAGTTAAATTATGGTAAATACATATCATAATTCAGGTAGACCCAGTGCATGATATACCTGTATGAAATACCAATTACCCATTATCTAGATCAAGTGAGCTTGATCTGGGTCCAAACTGTTTGCAAAGGTGGCAGTTATTGATACACATTACATCAGATGAATGTTGGATAGTTCAATTGTACCAAAATATAAAACCTATAATAATCAAAATTTCTCTAGATAAGACATATATTTCAGGGCTGTGAAAATACCATGCCAGACTTTCCCAACCTGGTCCCATTTCATTCAGGACACATAGAAAATTTCAATTTACTTGTCCTTGGACAAGTGCAAAATTTGTATAAAGCTAATAAAATTTTGTATTTCATATTTTGATTAATATTATTATGAGTTCACATGTTGCATTGAAAACAGTGTGGATCATGATCAGCTGGCTTCTTCAGAAGCCAGCTGATCTGGATCTACACTGTTTACAAGAGAGTTGATATCTGCATGGTTTCATACTGTTTTCGAAAGTGTAAATTGTTTAAGCACAGAAAGGTATAAGCTAATCTGTACCATCAGACAAGTAAAATTTTCTTTGGACAAGTACATTATGTCCATTTACTTGTCCATGGACCAGTAGAAGATTTTACTATTTCCTTACCCCTGTATATTTCAACAAAAATATTACAATATTGTTGTGTGGCCTGCGAAGCATTATCATGTCTCTGTCGTCGTCTTCGGTGGCTTCTGCCTCCGCCTTGTCACACTTTTGGTTTCCTATCGATAACTCTTGAAGGGATTCATTAATTTCACTCAAACTTCACAGAAGGGTCCAGCATCATAAAATACAGGTCAAGTTTGAAAAGGGGGTAATCCACAAAATGTTTGAACTGAGTTATGGCCCTTTTTCAACTTATATTTTGGCTTAATTGTGGTTTCCGATCAATAACTTTTGAAAGGATGCAATAATTTCATTCAAATTTTACAGAAGGGTACAGCATCATAAAATACAGGTCAAGTTCGAATTTGGGGTTCATTTGCAAACTTTTGACTGAGTTATGGCCCTATTTTACTTAGGTTTAGGCTAATGCAGAAGCTATATGAGCCGCGACATGTGATTTCTAACGATGTGACATTTTGACAAGTGTAGACTCAGATGAGCCTGTGCAGCCTCCTTTGAAACTTAGAAACTTCAAATGATGTTCGGTCTGTAGCTTAACAGTCATAGAATATTCAAGAGACTAGCAAAGGCTTTGATCAGACTATGCATATGTGCAGGCTGATCTGAGGTTTTGCTGGTCGCACATACCACATTGTTGGAAATCTTATGTCGCAGCTCATATTGGCTTTTTCGTGGATAAACTTTTTATTTCTCTAAAACTATAAAATCTGAAAACTTCTCACTATAGCTCATGATTACCCAGTGCCTGTAGATAAGCATGGCATTGATTGAAATTTTACCCCACCACCCTGACCCCTTAGGTGGGGTCAGTGGGGTCAAAGGTCAAATATTTAAATTTCGCAATAACTCTGTCAGTTGTCAATATTTTTACTGAAATTTAGAGGTACAATAAATATGAAATATACCAGACCTGATTTTTTATCGAAGGTCTGTGTCCGACCCCCTGGGTGGACTTGGTGTGTGGGGTCAAAGGCCAAATTGCAACTTTTTCAGAACATTGTCATGTTGCATATCAAATTAAAGGGAATCAGGTATGCAGCAACATGGTAGCAAATATTTTGCCTGCAGACCCCCCCCCCACACACACACACACACACACACCTCCCCCAGAACATGGTCATGTTGCATATCAAATTAAAGGTAATCGCGAATGCAGCAACATGGTAGCAAGTATTTTGCCGGCAAACGCCTACCCTAGGATCCCACCGCCACCTGTGGGTGAGATCAAAAGTTCAAAATTCAATTTTTTCAAACACTTAGACTTTACACACACCCCTAGCATCTGCGTCTGGTGGAAGTCAGATATTGAAATTGTACAGATTCTGTTGTTTTTTTTAATTACCACTGAGAACTATTTTTTGGTCATCTAATTTTGATCTGTATGATACCCAAGGAGACCTTAGGGATTGGAGAAATGGGATTTATAGTTTGTGATTTAGAAGTTTTTCTAAAATAACCCTTTGCCGGGGACAAAATTTAACAAATTTGCCTTGTTTGACTTCTGTTTTGGCAAAAGACACATCCGATTTTGGTTCTAGTTATTTTTCTCACCAAAAGAAGTATGATGTTGCACATGGAAAGTGTCCGAGTGAATGAGACTCTTGCAGTAGTTACCCATTTATAGTGAACTATTTTGAACTTTATCCAACTATATACAGTAAAACTTATCGTAAGCGGCCACTCGAAAAGAAGACCAAAATGGTTTTCAAGACTGATTATCACTTAATGCTGGTCAAAAGTATTGCAGAATGCTAAAAGGGGAGCATTCTGCTCTGCAATACTTTTGACCTTCATTAAGCTACCATTTGTCATTAAGATCTTTGTTATACCCCCGCAAACTTTGTTTGTGGTGGGTATACTGTTTTCACGTTGTCCGTGCGTCCTTGTGTGTGTGCGTGCGTGTGTGTGTGCGTCCGTCCATCCGTAACATTTTGTTTCCTTAATATTTTGAAGAGCCATTGCTGGATTTTCATCAAACCTTGCAACATGTTCATATATGCAAGACAAATACTTAAGACAAAAAAGTAAGGGCTAGGGGCCAATTCTATTAGAGTTATTTTCCTTTGTAGTTCTAAATTGCTTTTTATATAGGGTTTTATGCTTATGCTATTATAGTCCATACACGGGCCGATCAACTCCTACCACAGCTTTTGATGGAACAATTCGATACTTTGCCTATAAAATGTAGACACATTGAACATATGCATGAAGGAGTATGTTTTAGAAAAAAATAATTTTTGACAAAATGACAGCTGTGAGAACTTAAACAATTTTTCCCTGATAAGGTTTTGTATATGCATAGATAGGGCCTTCATGGGCCGATCAACTCCTACCACAGCTTTTAATGAAGCAATTTGATACTTTGCCTACACAATATAGACACATTGAACATATGCATGAAGGAGTCTGGTTGAAAAGAATTTTTTTTTTGACAAAATGACAGCTATGAGAACTTAGACAATTATTCCCTTGTATTGCTTTTGTATATGCATTTATATTGCCTTCTTGGGCCAATCAACTCCTACCATGCACAGCAATTTGATGGAGTAATTTGATTCTTTTCCGGTAAAATGTAGACACATTGAACATATGCGTGAAGGAGTTTGGTTTTTAATTTTTGTTTTCACAGATTCTACTGAAACCTTCTTTTCAAATCTAAGGTCTGCTGGTTTCAACTATAACTTACAAGTTTTTTCACTGACTCTTACTGTGCGTGGGGTATCTAATAAGCATTGCTTATTGACTTTTTTCATTTTGTCTGTTTTTGAGTGGCCGCTTAAGACAGGTTTTACTGTTCTAGATATAACGATTTAAGGACCATATATATACCTAATTATTACAGAAGAAGGCCAAACATGTTTAAGCTGGTTGAGCTATTTAAATCCGAAAGCAAGAAAACTCAGATAAACTTATCATTGTACGTATTCAAGGCTTTTAAAGTAAGGGAGCAATTTGTCTTTGGGTAAAATATCTTGGTATTGATCTATTTATAATCACTATCCACATTAATAATAATGATAACAATAATAAAAATAAAAATAACTATTTGTTATAATTGTTTTTATTATTGTTATTAATCTGTTGTTGTGGTACCTTCTCCAATGTCTATTTACATTTAAACTTGTATGCATCTTTCATGTATTTAAAAGCCAGTGACAATAATATACTGGCTTTATATTAAAAGTGGCATTATCGCTTCTTTGTAAGCCTGAACATATAGATTAAATACCAAGGACCAAGATCAGTCTACACTTATATAGACTGTTTTCAGTCCTTGCTATTCGTGAGATAAGCTATTGAATATAATTGAATATAGTTGTGACATCAGTCCCACCGTGTAGCATCGACTCCGGAACTTGCTACCAACTTTATCGATTATGAACAAATGGCAGGCATGACGACGGTAAGAAAAAGTTGTTATTATACTGTTTTATCACGGCGTTATGCGTTAAGATGAATATATTTTTATCTGAACATATTTATCTTTGAAATATACACACAACAATGACATGAAAGTGATTTTTAGTTGACTTTTTTACTGTAATTGTAGCTGCCTGGTACCGCGAAAAATCATGTCAGCTTCAAAACTCGCCTTGTAATCTTGTAAGTGGACGATGCCAATTCAATCCGCTATTATGCACATGTATTGACATCACTAGTGTATATATTGAAGCAAAAGTTTTCTCCAAAAACTAACGGAGCTGGATATAATTAAGAGAAATTTCGGACGACTTGAGTACGGCAATTTGCGACACAACACAGAATCATAGGACGGCGTCTTGCTAGTGAACAGTACGGAACTTATTTTGAAAATGATAGAATTCTACTCGAAGAAGCTGTCCGTAATGATTCAAGAGGGCCAGTATGGTCTATTATGGATACATAGTACAAATTTGTGAAAGTATTCAATCAGATGTTCCCCACAGGAACCCGGCACGTAGAGGTGTTTTATAGTCTAAAATGGCTAAAGAGTCAACATAGGCTTAAAACACATATACGTGCCGGGTCCCTGTGATGTTCCCGGGTTCTACTGTACTGAGCGTGACGTTGAAAGGTGACGTCATAAGACATTATTTGTGATGAATCAGAAATGTTAATTATGCGTCAGCATTAAAACACCAAGCCACCACCAATCCTGACTTCAATTTTCCCTGTCCCATCACACACTCCAGCACAACAAATCAATAACAAAACCCTTTACTTGCCCAGATAAATGAAACACTTCGACAAACCGTTGCCTCGTGTACTAACATACTTGCCGGGCGTGGGGGTGGGGGGGGGGGGGGGGGGGGGAAGGAGTACTCTGATATTTTCACTCATAGTAGGCTCAGACCATTTTTGGGGGTTCAAAATCTTTAAATTTCAATATTTTTTTGGATTTTTATGTATATGTATATAAATGAGAGTACCCCCAGCACACACACACACAAACACACAAACACTGGGCATACATGTACGTCTAAGTGCACCAGGGTTTGGTGCTCATCGCATTTGCGCATGTGCGGATCCAGTTTTTCACTTTTTTTCGTTTGCTTATTTCACAGAGGGGCCCATATGCTTAGGTCCCTTACCAGTTTTTTTAACGGGAAACTATAGGCTAGTGCTTGTATTAATCGCCCTGTGAGAGGCCCACGCATGATGCGCAAAAGTCTGCTTTAAAGGTTGTGGTTATCCTGGTCGTGAGATTGTATGGAATGCGTGCTGGTAAGTTTGCAGTTGAGCCTGGTCCGATATGGTTTTGTGGAGGTTTGGGGGTGCTTCCACAGACCCTCTTTTATTGTACTGAAAATGTCCAGGTATTCATGCGTGTATCCGGGGGGAGGGGGCAGGGGTCTCTGGATCCCCCTGAAAATTGCAGAAATATAGTATTACCTAGCAATGCTGGCCCAGTGAAGAATCACAAAGTTGCCAACTTAGCATTCAATGTTGGGCAAACATCGGTTTGCCAGCAAACTCAATGGCGTTTCGCTGGTGGCCCAATGTTGTCACGCTTACAGTGTCCCCTATCAAAAAAGTAAAAGTTGGACCCCTCTGCCAAAACATCATGCCCCCACAAGTATTGAGGCTTAACACCCCCTCCCCCAAAGCGTCCTAGCTACGGCTATGCGGTTTTCTTCTTGGTGTAACCAGAGTCGTTTGAACTCGATTTAAGTTTGAGTTCAATTGGCTTTGTGGTTGTGGGCTTCGGCTCGTATTATCACTTTATTATTCCCTTACTACTAACACAAGTTTAAACTTTTACTAAAAAGCTTGGTCTACGAACAATTCATATTTCAGACCCTGACTGGGTGTCTAATCTCGATGCACTTACAATACAATTCAAGTCGAAATCGAGAGTACAGGTTAATTTTACAATTTTAATAAGAGGAGTGGAAATATTATGTTCAAATATCCACCCACGGTTGAAGAAATTAACCAAACCATCACATTAAACCAGCCTTTCCAAATAGAATTTACTGTCCTGCCAGCTAAGAGTGACAGTGAAAGCAACCTTCAGGATAGGATTAAAACGGCACCTTCTAACGTAAGGTGTACTGTACAAGTTAATATTTAACATTGTACTAGCATTGTACTATATATACTTAGCAACTGTAAACAACATATAACGTCACTGTCACTCTTTGTTTGGCACGACAGTCGATCGCTAATCAGTAAAATTTGGGCTCAAAAACCGCTAATCAGTAAAATTTAGACCCAAAAATCGCTAATCAGTATAATTTACACCTAAAAATTAGTAATCAGAAGAATCAAGACCCAAAATTTAGTATATGTAAAGAAAATAGCCCCCAAAATCGGTTATCAGTAACGATTTATTATAAAAACGAATTGGAATAACTTTTTCCATCGAAAACACGTCATTTCGATATTTGATATTTTTTCGCCCAAAAATCGCTTATCATTAAATTTTTGGCTGAAATTCACTAATCACTAACACTTAACATTCCGCTATTCGGTCAAATTAAAGTAAGTAAGGATGCAAAGCCCTCAAATCGCTAATCGTTAACTTTTAGGGCCAATATTCGCTAATCGCTAAATTTTATGGCCATAATTCGCTAATCAGTAATCCCAATTAACACCATACGCATGTACATGAGATTGGGTACTACGAGCAGCCTAACGCTCAGACTAGCCTGTGCATCTGCGCAGTCTCGCCAGGGCATTTGCTGCTCTCAGATTTACGTCAGCGTCAGCATATTAAATAAAACTTTTGCGAATAGGCGATAAGTACCAAAGTGTCGTGTACTGGCCCATATCTGGTGCTGAGGTGTTTGGTGTGGTGTGTTTGGGGACATGAGGTTGTTTGAAGCTGGAAAGGCTGGTTTTGGTGTTCGTTTAGGGTGATTTGGGTGGCTTGGGGAGTTTTCACGGACAAACATGTTGATGCAAATTGCCGTACTGTAAATTTGATGTTTTTTTCAAGTTGCCGTACTTCGGACTGGTAAATTGCCGTACTCAAAGCGTTTTCTGTTTTTGATAATATATCAGTCAAATCAAGATCGTTACAAATAAAACTTATACCGAACGTGATTTCCAATATGCTCATTATTTTGGCATTGAAAATGAGGTGGAAAACGGTTTTAAACAATGCAGAAACAAGCATTTTTCGATGGGACCTGCTGTTTTAGCGGTACCAGCTGGCAGTGTTTCACGATGTTTTGTGACATACAGCAAGAATTGGTCATTTTGGCAGGCACGGACAAGTGTTTTACTTCTCTAAAGATGAATTCTATTCACTTCGAAGGCAGGCGCTCATTACAAACCACTAAAAAAACGTTTGACTCACCCCACTACATGCCATGTCTGTGTTGACATTCGATTCACCTGGTAGCAAGTTCCGGAGTCGATGCTACACCGTGAGTCCGCTGTCACTTTATTTGTTATATGTCTTATATGTTTAGTAACAGATAGGCCGATAGGCCTAGTGTTTAATAATAAACTTCCAACTGATACATAATATTCCAGATTTTCACGTTTGTTATGAATGCAGCAGGACTAAACTCCAGCTGTAATGTTTTTAGAACTGTTTTCTCATGATATTTTACTACATCATTTATTGAAAAAAAATTCTTCAGATGAAAAGTATTCAGGAACACCTCCACCAACTTCTCCAAACAGTTTCACCACCCAAGATGCTGGCGATTCCTCTATGCTTAGATGCACTCTTTGTACACTTTAAGCAAAGCGCAAATAAAGTCGAAGATGCCAGTCAAAAAAGTTAAATTGCGCCACCCAAATTCAATTACTAAAGCGATAGATGGCTTGTTCAAATATGATGGAAATCGGGCCTAATATTCGCTTGTGTGTTAAGCCAGTGGGTTGTCTAAAAACGGTTCATTCATAGCATGGGCATAAGAGCATACAATTGCACGTCCCTTTGTTCCTACAAATGAGCGTGCTTAAAGTTGATTCTGCATATGCATGGTAAATTCTGAGCATGTTAACGGCAGTTTTACGATGTGCACAACCTTTGAATAAACAGGATATGCACAGCTTATAAATATTTTTTGATACTACCCCTCTCTGTCACGCCTTATTATATTACAAATTTTTACCTTTCAATAAAAGACTTAGAAATTTAGGATGATTTCAATTTATTTCAAAATTTTCATCTATGTACACAAAAATCCGTTTGAGCCACAAGCACCAGACCATTTGGAGAAGGTGGCAGAAAGTCTCCTCTACAACTTTCAATCGTGAACACATTTTGCTAAATTTTAAGATAAAAAAGTTATAGCAAAAATTTAGTTCTAAAAACTTTACAGCCAGTTTATACACCGTAATGTCACTGGGACTGTTAATCCACCAAAATTACACTGAATTTTTCAAAATATCAGTCAAAGCTAAATATATCTCCGAAACTTCGATATTACGGAGTAATTACACTGATATATCAGTTTCGTTTTCACCTGGGGAGTTCCCATTAAAAACAAATGGCAAACTACATGTTTCCATTTTTATTTTGCATGAGTCTGTAAAAACTGATATCAAGGCACATACTATAGTTTGTCAATCAATAATAGTCCAGAGTTGTGGATTTGTTGGTCCACGTTTTCAAAGATGTATATCGCTAAAAAAAGTTGGCCAGCTTAACCCTTCGTATACGATGCACCCCTAAATGACTACTTTTACCAACAGTGAAGACCCAGGGTAAAGTAAAAAAGAGCTGCAGACAAAAATGCACTATTGTTTTTTTAATCTATAACCTGAAACCATTGGATATGAGCAATGGACAATCCCAAGTTTATTGCATCAATCCATTATTATACAAAGGTTTCATAAATTAGTAGAGGTATATCATTCACAGACTGGCTTCAAAATTTGCCACTTGTATTGTGGAAAAATTCTAGTCTGAATTTTAATGATTTTTGGCAAATGATTTAGGCTAAAACCTGAAAAAGTCAGTTTTGTTTGATTTGATTCTTTACACCCCAGTCAACATTTTTCAGTTATTTTGGGATGAGTCTTCCTGGGTTGAACCAGTACTAATCAATAATTAATTTTTCTTGCTCAAGGACACAACAAAATTTTGAAGGCATACTGCAAGTTTAAAAATCTGAATTTCAAAAGTTCAGGATTTTGGAAATTTTGAACTTTCACCCATGTCAATATGAAATAGTTACTTTCCTTCAATCATCCATATTCACGTAATACGGAAAGGTATCCGCTTTACCGGTCTATGTCACTCTTTTCTTATCATGTGCAGTCTCAAGATTGCAACATTATTATAAAGTATAGAAATTTTGAATTGTAATACAAAAAATGGAAACTATATTCTAAAACTATATACAGATGTGCAGTGTATAGACTACCTGTGGTGTGCTGATTCTTATTTCCTAATTCATGGGATGAATTGGAAGATATATTCAGCATTAAAATATTGTGAAATGTTGAGGTTTCTCTTTTGCTACAATTTCTTCATATATACTTATTACAAAAATCGTCATTATCATGAACTTTTGTTATTCTATGTATCATTTTACTGTATTTTTTTTTTTGTTTTTTGATTGATCTATTTATTTTTGTAAAAAATTGTATATTATTATAACATATATTTGTATCATATGTGAGGGCCTCATGGAAGATTAGTACCATTGTTTGCTAAATGTTGTTACCCTCGTTAAATAAAGACTTTACTTACTTACTTACATACTTACAACCCCTCAGTCTTGAGTCCAGCATTCTACCACTTAGCCACTGGCTCAAATATTTAAAAGTCATTAAATCATGGTGTATCTGTTTACTTTGTGTCTTGTGTGAGGTCAAAGTTTGGTTATGGAAAACCTCTGTACATTAATTTTATTGTCTTTTCAGATCCAGCTAACGTGGAACAGCCCCTTGGAAAAGAACCATTCAGGGAACCTGTATCATCTATTGCAGTTGGATGTCAACTAGATCCTGCAGATCCATTTCTTTCAGTAGTTTTGCTTTCACCTGTTGTACTCATAATGGACTTATCTTATTTAACTGTTGGTCATTTTGAGTGCAAGAGGCTTCCGTATGGTCACGACTTGTCTGATCTCATTTTACCTATTGCTCTCACAATGGACTTATCTCATTGGAGTGTTGGTCATTTTGAGTGCAATAGGCTTCCTCATCACTTGTCTGATCCACTTTTACCTATTGCTCTCAGAATGGACCTTTCTCATTGGAGTGTTGGTCATTTTGAGTGCAACAGGCTTCGTCATTGTCATCACTTGTCTGATCCCCTTTTACCTATTGCACTCAGAATGGACTTATCTCAGTGGAGTGTTGGTCATTTTGAGTGCAATAGGCTTCCTCATGGTCATCACTTGTCTGATCCCCATTTACCTATTGCTCTCACAATGGACTTATCTCATTGGAGTGTTGGTCATTTTGAGTGCAACAGGCTTCCTCATGGTCATCTCTTGTCTGATCCCCTTTTACCTATTGCACTCACAATGGACTTATCTCATTGGAGTGTTGGTCATTTTAAGTGCAATAGGCTTCCTCATGGTCATCACTTGACTGATCCCAATTTACCTATTGCTCTCAGATTGGACTTATCTCATTGGAGTGTTGGTCATTTTGAGTGCAATAGGCTTCCTCATCACTTGTTTGATCCCCTTTTACCTATTGCTCTCAGAATGGATATTTCTCAGTGGAGTGTTGGTCATTTTGAGTGCAACAGGTTTCGTCATTGTCATCATTTGTCTTATCCCCTTTTACCTATTGCACTCAGAATTGACCTACCTCAGTTGAGTGTTGGTCATTTTGAGTGCAACAGGCTTCTTCATGGTCATCACTTGTCTGATCCCCTTTTAACTATTGCTCTCACAATGGACTTATCTCATTGGAGTGTTGGTCATTTTGAGTGCAGCAGGCTTCCTCATTGTCATCACTTGTCTGATCCCATTTTACCTATTGCTCTCAGAACAGACTTATCTCATTGGAGTGTTGGTCATTTTGAGTGCAAAAGGCTTCCTCATCACTTGTCTGATCCCCTTTTACCTATTGCTCTCACAATGGACTTATCTCATTGGAGTGATGGTCATTTTGAGTGCAACAGGCTTCCTCATGGTCATCACTTGTCTGATCCCCTTTTACCTATCGCTCTCACAATGGACTTATCTCATTGGAGTGTTGGTCATTTTGAGTGCAACAGGCTTCCTTATGGTCATCACTTGTCTGATCCCCTTTTACCTATTACTCTCACAATGGACTTATCTCATTGGAGTGTTGGTCATTTTGAGTGCAAAAGGCTTCCTCATCACTTGTCTGATCCCCTTTTACCTATTGCTCTCACAATGGACTTATCTCATTGGAGTGTTGGTCATTTTGAGTGCAACAGGCTTCCTCATGGTCATCACTTGTCTGATCCCCTTTTACCTATTGCACTCAGAATAGACTTATCTCATTGGAGTGTTGGTCATTTTGAGTGCAACAGGCTTCCTCATGGTCTTCACTTGTCTGATCCTCTTTTACCTATTGCTCTCACAATGGACTTATCTCATTGGAGTGTTGAACATTTTGAGTGCAACAGGCTTCCTCATGGTAATCACTTGCCTGATCCCCTTTTACCTATTGCTCTCACAATGAACTTATCTCATTGGAGTGTTGGTCATTTTGAGTGCAACAGGCTTCCTCATGGTAATCACTTGTCTGATCACCTTTTACCTATTGCTCTCACAATGGACTTATCTCATTGGAGTGTTGGTCATTTTGAGTGCAATAGGCTTCCTCATGGTCATCACTTGTCTTATCCCCATTTACCTATTGCTCTCAGATTGGACTTATCTCATTGGAGTGTTGGTCATTTTGAGTGCAAAAGGCTTCCTCAGGGTCAGCACTTTTCTGATCCCTTTTACCTATTGCTCCCAGAATGGACTTATCTCATTGGAGTGTTTGTCATTTTGAGTGCAACAGGCTTCATCATTGTCACCACTTGTCTGATCCCCTTTTACCTATTGCTCTCACAATGGACTTATCTCATTGGAATGTTGGTCATTTTGAGTGCAATAGGCTTCCTCATCACTTGTCTGATTCCCTTTTACCTATTGCTCTCAGAATGGACCTTTCTCATTGGAGTGTTGGTCATTTTGAGTGCAACAGGCTTCCTCATTGTCATCACTTGTCTGATCCCCTTTTATCTATTGCTCTCAGAACAGACTTATCTCATTGGAGTGTTGGTCATTTTGAGTGCAACAGGCTTCCTTATTGTCATCACTTGTCTGATCCCCTTTTACCTATTGCTCTCACAATCTTTAATACAGCAGGCTTGGATTTTCCAGACAGATAGAATTCCTTCAACTCACTGGGCCCTAGACATATGAAGGTTGTCTAGTGCCTTTATAGCAGAGCTGCTTGTATCTTTTTACAACAGGCTTGGATTTTCCAGATAGATAGAATACCTTCAACACACTGGGCCCTAGACATATGCAGGTTGTCTAGTGCCTTTGTAGCAGAGCTGCTTGTATCTTTAATACAGCAGACATGGATTTTCTAGACAGATAGAATTCCTTCAACTCACTGGGCCCTAGACATATGCAGGTTGTCTAGTGCCTTTATAGCAGAGCTGCTTGTATCTTTAATACAGCAGGCTTGGATTTTCCAGTCAGACAAAATTCCTTCAAATTCAGAGGCAGCAGTTAAAGAGCTATAGCCTGAAGCAACTTGGTTGTTAACTGAGAACATGACTGGGCAGTTTTGAAATATTGGATATTTTTCACATTAATCATACTGTGGTATTTTATAACTCCACAATAAAATGTTATAGTGTGATCTCATGTAATAATATCCATGAGCAAAAAGGTTCAACCATGTATATGTTTGACTGCCTGAGTGTGGTAAGGTTACTTATCTTAGCTGTTTTCACCTTAATATTTGGGGAGCGCAGTGGCTCTGATTTGACTGGGGAACATAGGATTTCTAGTCTGTCTCACTGTGGGAGTTGTCACTGTGTTGTGTCTTTGAGCAACATAATCCACTGCCAAGTACTGGTTCAACCAACGAAGACTCGTCCAACATGACTGAAAAATGTGCACTGTGATGTAAAGAATCAAGACAAGCAAAAGCTCCATGTTTGCTTTTCTGTTCCTACTCTTTAATTAAATCTTAAGTTTTCTTTTATTTTCTTAAGGTTTGCTCAACTCACTTGGGCCTTAGACATATGCTGGTTGTCTAGTGTCTCTACAGCAGAGCTGCTTGTATCTTTAATACAGCAGGCTTGGATGTTCCAGACAGATAGAATTCCTTCAACTCACTGGGCCCTAGACATATGCAGGTTGTCTAGTGCCTTTGTAGCAGAGCTGCTTGTATCTTTAATACAGCAGGCTTAAATTTTCCAGACAGATAGAATTCCTTCAACTCACTGGGCCCTAGACATATACAGGTTGTCTAGTGCCTTTGTAGCAGAGCTGCTTGTATCTTTAATACAGCAGGCTTGGAATTTCCAGACAGATAGAATTCCTTCAACTCACTGGGCCCCAGACATATGCAGGTTGTCTAGTGCCTTTGTAGCAGAGCTGCTTGTATCTTTAATACAGCAGGCTTGGATTTTCCAGTCAGGCAGATTTCCTTCAAATTCAGAGGCAGCAGTTAAAGAGCTATAGCCTGAAGCAACTTAGTTGTTAACTGAGAACATGACTGGGCAGTTTTGACATATTGGATATTTTTCACATTAATCATACTGTGGTATTTTATAACTCCACAATAAAATGTTATAGTGTGATCTCATGTAATAATATCCATGAGCAAAAAGGTTCAACCATGTATATGTTTGACTGACTGAGTGTGGTAAGGTTACTTATCTTAGCTGTTTTCACCTTAATATTTGGGGAGTGCAGTGGCTCTTATTTGACTGGGGAACATAGGATTTCTAGTCTGTCTCACTGTGGGAGGTGTCACTGTGTTGTGTCTTTGAGCAACATAATCCACTGCCAAGTACTGGTTTAACCAACGAAGACTCGTCCAACATGACTGAAAAAAATTTGACTGTGATGTAAAGAATCAAGACAAACAAAAGCTTCATATTTGCTTTTCTGCTCCTACTCTTTAATCAAATCTTAAGTTTTCTTTTATTTTCTTAAGGTTTGCTCAACTCATTTGGGCCATAGACATATGCTGGTTGTCTAGTGTCTCTACAGCAGAGCTGCTTGTATCTTTAATACAGCAGGCTTGGATTTTCCAGACAGATAGAATTCCTTCAACTCACTGGGCCCTAGACATATGCAGGTTTTCTAGTGCCTTTGTAGCAGAGCTGCTTGTATCTTTAATACAGCAGGCTTGGATTTTCCAGACAGATAGAATTCCTTCAACTCACTGGGCCCTAGACATATGCAGGTTGTTTAGTGCCTTTGTAGCAGAGCTGCTTGTATCTTTAATACAGCAGGCTCGGATTTTCCAGTCAGAATTCCTTCAACTCACTGGGCCCTAGACATATGCAGGTTGTCTAGTGCTTTTATAGTAGAGCTGCTTGTATCTTTAATACAACAGACATGGATTTTCCAGACAGATAGAATTCCTTCAACTCACTGGGACCTAGACATATGCAGGTTGTCTAGTGCCTTTGTAGCAGAGCTGCTTGTATCTTAAATACAGCATGCTTGGAATTTCCAGACAGATAGAATTCTTTCAACTCACTGGGCCCTAGACATATGCAGGTTGTCTAGTGCCTTTGTAGCAGAGCTGCTTGTATCTTTAATACAGCAGGCTCGGATTTTCCAGTCAGACAAAATTCCTTCAAATTCAGAGGCAGCAGTTAAAGAGCTATAGCCTGAAGCAACTTAGTTGTTAACTGAGAACATGACTGGGCAGTTTTGAAATATTGGATATTTTTCACATTAATCATACTGTGGTATTTTATAACTCCACAATAAAATGTTATAGTGTGATCTCATGTGATAATATCCATGAGCAAAAAGGTTCAACCATATATATGTTTGACTGACTGAGTGTGGTAAGGTTACTTATCTTAGCTGTTTTCACCTTCATATTTGGGGAGCGCAGTTGATCTCATTTGACTGGGGAACATAGGGTTACTAGTCCATGTGCTACTGTGGGAGTTGTCACTGTGTTGTGTCTTTGAGCAACATTATCCACTGCCAAGTACAGGTTCAACCAACAAAGACTCGTCCAACATGACTGAAAAAAATTTGACTGTGATGTAAAGAATCAAGACAAACAAAAGCTTCATATTTGCTTTTCTGCTCCTACTCTTTAATTAAATCTTAAGTTTTTTTTTATTTTCTTAAGGTTTGCTCAACTCACTTGGGCCATAGACATATGCAGGTTGTCTAGTGCCTCTACAGCAGAGCTGCTTGTATCTTTAATACAGCAGGCTTGGATTTTCCAGTCAGAATTCCTTCAACTCACTGGGACCATAGAAATATATAGGTTGTCAAGTGCCTCTTTGGCAGAGTTACTACTTATAACTTTCATACAGCAGGCATGGATTTTCAAGCTGGGTTGAATTCCTTAAAATTCAGAGGAAATAGTTGAAGAGCTATAGCCTGAAGCAAGTTACTAATACTGTAATAATATGTATGTCTCCACAATATATTGTTTCAGTGTTTATGTCCATGAGCAGTAATATGCAGCCATGTATTTGTGTAACAGATTAAAAGTGTGGTAAGGTTACTGTTCTTAAATGTTACATCTTCAGGAAAACTTCTTCAAATTTGCTTTTCTCTTCTTACTCATGTATTTAATTAGATATTTCATAATGTTTCTTTTATTTGCTTCTGCTTTGACCAAACTCACTGGGGCTATAGAACTAGTTGAGCTGTCGAGTGCTTTTTTAGCAGAGCCTCTTGTATCATTTATACAGCAGAGCTTCAGGCCTAATGTCTGATAGAAGTCCTTTGCATCCAGAGGTAACAGTTACAGAACTAAAGCCTGTAGCAAGTTAACTGAGTACATGTCAGTGCAGTTGTTTCAAATCGGGCAATCGTTTGACTGCTTAGGAATGCTCATAACTGTTCAGTCATCAGGAAAACCTCTTTATTTGTTTTCCTGATGGAGATCATTTAACTTTAAACCATTCAGTCAATTTTCAAACTCGCTTATCTTTGCACCCACAGTTAGATTAGGTTGTTGTATTTCTGAATCAGGATAATGGATCTGTAGGGTTCAGTTGAGAATTTGATGCAGTGGGATGTATTGTAACCTGTTTTGGAACTTTTTAGAGCAGAACAACTACAAACCATGAACAAAACCACAGTGAGGAGAACAAAAATAATGAGTTTGGAACTGATTGCTGCAAGTTCACAAAAAAGAACGACTGTGAACCATGAGCTAAATGCTACAGAGAGAACAAGTCTAGAACCGATTGCTGCAAACTCACAAAACAGAACGACTGTGAACCATGAACTAAATACAGAGAGATCAAGTCTAGAAATGATTGTTGAAAGTTCACAAATTGAACAGAATCACTGTGGACCATGAACTATACACTACAGAGTGAAAAAGTCTGTTTGCTTTAAACTCATAAAACAGAACAACTGTGAACAATGAACTAAATACAACAGAGAGGTGATAAGTCTAGAGTGGATTTTTGTGAATAGAACAACTGTTCACCATGAACTAAATACTAGTGCCATCAAGCCCAAGACTGATTGCTGCAAGTTCACAAAGCAGAACAACTGAACCATGAATTAAGGAGAAGGGAAACAGTCTAGAACTGATAACTGTAAGTTTACAAAAGTTTATATTTTTATCTTGTCAAATCCCAATGAGAATGAACCGTTTGAAGACCAGAAGTCCCTAAATGAGTATGTTCCATTTGGGCCCCGATGTGAGAAAACCTGTCTTTGGTGGTTTGCGAACAACAAAGGCGCAGACCAGAGTCTGATCAGCTCCTTTGTTATTCGCTTATTTGAAAGTATCATATACAAACTTGATACTAGCGAAATTTCAATTTTCTAGGTAGTCTCTGTAGCTGAGCAGGTTGGTTTGGTATGACCATTTCGGAAACCACGAAGACAGGTTTTCTCACGTTGAGGCCCATTTCATCCAGATCTTCACTGCTTGTAAGATAAAATTGTTCTTACAGAAATACAATATTTGAGCCGTTACATGTGATTTCCAACAATGTGGCATTTTGACAAATGTAGACTCAGACAAGCCTGTGCAGCCTCCTTTTAAGCTTAGGAACTGAATAATGTTCGGTCAGTAGCTTAACAGTCAAAGAATATTTAAGCAACTAGCAAAGACTGATCAGTCTGCACATATGCGCAGGCTGGTCTGAGCCTTTGCTTGTCGCACATACAACATTGTTGTAAATCTCATGTCACGGCTCATTTTACAAAACAAACTTCAGGCAGATCCAGAATCTGCCTTAATGAGAATTTTACTAATTCATCCCCCTCAAATTAATATTTTAGACTTCTGCTTGGCTTAAAAAGTAAGGGAGGATGATCAGGATATACCACAATCACACACTGCATGCAGACCAACCCACGGCACTGGGAGGAAATGACACAGAACATTTACAGTAACATCTGTAAGACAATAAGAGCAAACCAACCAGCTTTCTCTTCCTTTTCAAGATGATTGCAAAACTTGAATGGACTTAAAATAATGCATACCAAAACAAAGACACAGAACCCCACAAACAACGGGAATTGAGAAGTACATTAACAAAAATGCATCATCAGAACCACCACCTTAGAACGGACAGCAACCTAAGCCATCGTGTGGCTTAAACGCTTTTGAAGTTTGAAGCACTCTCAAAGTGAGTACATGTTTATAAATAAGTCACATATTTTACTCGCTGATCAATTTTATCGTTTGGGGAGGCGTAACATCAATGTGAGATCTACTGTGGACAGTGGTGCATTAGTATGATGCATGAGGAAGATGTAAATGAGACCACTGATCAAAATATCAACTGCTTATCATTTTAACATTACTTACAACGGATGTGAGTTTTGCCTTCTGACCCCTCTTGCAATTCTTGATCTCCCCAAATGCATATTAAAAGGATGGCGTCTGTAAATTTGTGGTTTCATTTGCTAAGATCCTGTTCTCAACAATTTACTGTTTTCATGTTGTCCATCCGTGTGTGCTTCCGTGCGTCAGTCAGTCCGTAACGTTTTGTTTCCTTAATATCTTGAAGAGTCATTGCTTGTATTTCGATAAACTTTGCAAACATATTTATATATACAAGACAAATACTTTAAACAAAAAAGTAAGGCTAGGGGCCAATTTTATTAGAGTTATTTCCCTTTGTAATTCTAAATGGCTTTTTATATAGGGGTTTATGCTTTTGCTATTATAGTTCATACCACAGCTTTTGATGGAGCAATTTGATACTTTGCTTATACAATGTAGACACATTGAACATATGCATGAAGGAGTTTGGTTCAAAAAATATTTTTTGACAAAGTAACAGCTATGAGAACTTAGACAATTTTTCCCTAATATCGCTTTTGTATATGCATAGATAAGTGCCTTCATGGGCCAATCAACTCCTACCACAGCTTTTGATGAAGCAATTTGATTCTTGCCTATCCAATGTAGACACATTGAACATATGCATGAAGGAGTTTGGTTAAAAAAAATTTTTTTTGACAAAATGACAGCTATGAGAACTTAAGACAATTTTTCCCTAATAGGGCTTTTGTATATGCATAGATAGTGCCTTCATGGGCCGATCAAAGTAAGTAAGGGTGCAAAGATCAGGAATCGATACAATCAAGTACCACACCTGACCTAGGATACCAATGGGAAAGTGACAAACTCACAGCTAGACACCACAAACAAGAGCCAAGAGGTCAGCCCTTTCTCAACTCCTACCACAGCTTATGATGGAGCAATTTGATACTTTGCCTATACAATGTAGATGCATTGAACATATGCATGAAGGAGTTTGGTTCAAACATTTTTTTTGACAAAATTACAGCTATGAGAACTTAGACAATTTTTCTCTAATAGGGATAGCAACTGTGCCTTTATGGGCCGATCAACTCCTACTACAGCTTTTGATGCAACAATTTGATACTTTGCCTCTACAATGTAGATGCATTGAACATATGCATGAAGGAATTTGGTTCAAAAAAAAATTGACAACAATTTACAGCTACGAGAACTTAGACATTTTTCCCCTAATATCGCTTTTGTATATGCATAGATAGTGCCTTCATGAGCCCATCAACTCCTACCACAGCTTTTGATTCAGTAATTTAATACTATGTCTTCACAATGTAAACACATTGAACATATGCATGAAGGAGTTTGGTTAAAGAATTGAATTTTGACAAAATGACAGCTATGAGAACTTACACAATTTTTCCCTTATATGGCTTTTGTACAGTTAGGTGCCAAATTAAAGGTCACAAAGTGAATTTCAAGGCAAAAAATAATGTTTATTTTCAACACTTATAATACTTTAAATCTAAAATAAAAGATTTACAGCATTAATAAGGCTTATGTTTGGATACATCATTATCCTTCCTATCATTACAAATGATCAGAAATTTTTTCTCCATACTGGAGGTGGTTGCCTAGCAACAAGACAAAAATGGCCCTGTCTAGTTCATTAAAACGATTGCCATGGCAACCAGACTTTCAATAATTTCTTGAGTTTATGCTATAAGCTTTAGCACTTATTGATGTATTTATGTGTGGTTTTATTTCAATTTTTATCAGTGACTAAGTAAAAAATCAACATTACTTTATAAAATTGATCATGAAAAGGGTGAATATTAGAATGAATATCAAAAATACTGCATCTTTGTTTCCATGGCAATATCATTTTGAATGCATTATTCTAACTTTTTAAAGACATTCATTGACAGATTATCTTTGTAAGTCTTGGGTATAATTTGAAGTAAGTATGACTTCAAATCTTGTGGAATTATTAATATTTGTCTTCCACACCCCCATTTTAGGAACTTTGAATCTTGACAGATTTTATTAATAAATTTTGCATTTTATATTGTTTAGCTATAAAAGAAAGACTAGCAAATAACTTTTTGATGGTCCATATATAGAAAAATATGTTGTCTTGGAGAAGCATTAAAAATAACATCAGAAATTCATTCCTTGTAACCATGGCAACCACCAAAATGAGCATACTAGTGGCTTTTTAGCTATTTTTATCGGTTGCATAGCAACAATATGCAAAACAGTGAATAACTTAATTATGTTGTGAATATTTGAAGGCTTGCTTATATCTTCCCATTCATGTATATGTCAAGTCAATATTATGAATAAAATTGAAATGTGGAAGAAATGAACGTCTAAATTTCCCAAAGATTTATGCATTTTTTTAAGTTTGTGAACTTTAATTTGGCACATAAGTGTATATGCTAAGATAGTTCCTTCATGGGCCGATCAACTCAGGAGTACCACAGCATTTGATAGAACAATTTGATACTTGCCTTCACAATATAGACACATTGAACATATGCATGAAGGAGTTTGGTTAAAAAAAAGTTTTTTGACAAAATGACAGCTATGAAAACTTTGAAAATTTTCTGATACAAGCTAATTTTCTGATATAAGCTTTGATATATTGAACATTTTTGTGTATTCGATCTTAACAAATGTTCCAGATTGCAAGCTTTAAAGATCATTTGCACAGGTTCTACTGAAATCTTCTTTGCAAAACTAAGGTATGCTGATTTGAACTATCACTTGCCAAAACTAAGTATTTTCACTGACTCTTACTGTGCGGTGAGTATCTAATAAGCATTGCTTATTGACTTTTTTCTTTGCAATTGAAATTGTTGGATATTGCACAATGATGAGCACAAAAAGATGCGAAACATAAGAAATTGCTAAACTTATTGTGCATAGTATATATCTGGGCTCTACAGCTCAAGGTTTATCAGCATGAAATAATTCCATGCTTTTATTTTTATTGCAGCATACCTGAGGAAACCCAAGTGGCCGAGTAACCCAGCGAAGGACCCAAAGGTGGGGGATAACTGGGTCGGAAACTGTCTTCAGGATTTGAGGAACTGGTGAAGGACAGACCATCAAGTGAAAACCTTGCTATTGTATCAGATGATGTGTAGACTCTACTAGGCTTACATAGGATGTGAAGAGTAGACAAAGAATTAATCATTTCTACATCAACCTTGATAGGGTAAAGGCTATGTGATATGAGATTGTTTTATGTTCTTACCAGAGAGCATATTCTCCTTATAAGCTGAGCGCTTGATAGATTGTTTACACTATACTGATTTCTAGTATATCAAGTGCTGCTATTTTCGTTATCAATGTACATTCATTGTATGGTTTCAAAACGTGGAACCTATACTTCTACCACGATCTCTAATTATGTCCTTCGATTCATTGGTTGCATTTACAGTTACAGTCAGGCCTCAAAGCCTTTTGTGGGAGTACAATTGGCTGGCATCATCAAAAAGCTACAGAATTTAAAACAGTTATACATACTTTACATATGCATATTGTTCTATGGTACTTTAGACTCAAAACAGATTTACAGATCAGTGGATTTACCCGTATGCACTAAGACAGACCACACTTCATTGTTTTCTAATATGAAAATAACTTTTGGATCAAATGGATTTATAGATCAGTGGATTAACTCATATGCACTAAGACAGACCAAACTTCAATGTTTATTAATATGATTCTTACTATAGAATCAATTGAATTTATAGTTCAGTGGATTAACACTTATGCACTAAGATAGACAGATTTCAATGTGTTCTAATATGATCCTTACTATAGAATCAAATGAATTTATAGTTCAGTGGATTAACACTTATGCACTAAGACAGATCAACTTTCAATGCGTTCTAATATGATCCTTACTATAGAATCAAATGAATTTATAGTTCAGTGGATTAACACTTATGCACTAAGATAGACCGATTTCAATATGTTCTAATATGATCCTTACTATAGAATCAAATGAATTTATAATTCAGTGGATTAACACTTATGCACTAAGACAGATCAACTTTCAATGTATTCTAATATGATCCTTACTATAGAATCAAATGAATTTATAGACCAGTGGATTAACACTTATGCACTAAGACAGATCAACTTTCAATGTATTCTAATATGATTCTTACAATAGAATCAACTGGATTTATAGACCAGTGGATTAACTCTTATGCACAAAGACAGATCAAACTTCAATTGGGCCTTGACACAAGTAAACCTGACTGTTGTACAGTAAAACCTGTGTAAAAAAGCCACTCAAAATTAGACAAAGATCTTAATGACAAATGGTAGCTTAATGAATGCCTTAAAGTATTGCAGAATGCTCCCCTTGGAGCATTCTGCAATACTTTCACCTGCATTAAGCGATAATTGGTCTTCAAACCAATTTATGGCCATTTTGAGAGTGGCCGTTTTATAAAGGTTTCACTGTATGTGAACAATAAAGACTCAGACCAGCCTATGCTTTAGGGCAGCCTGTTCAGTGCCTTTGTTATTCACTAAAATATCTAAACTGGCTTCATGCAAAATTGAAATACCCTATCTGGCCTCTGAATCTGAGCAGAGTTGTTTGAGTCTGACATGATTGAAAATATGAAGATGGGTTTTCTCACGACAAGGCCTAATTAAAGTTGAATCATTTCTGAATATAAAATGAAACCTTTCATGTCTCAAAGTATATAATGGATCATGCCCCCAGAGAAGAGTAAACCAGGGTTGGCACAGGCTTGAAAAGTGCTTGAAATAGAGAGACTTTCTTGAAAAGTCCTGAAAATTTTGCCTGGAAAAGTACTTGTAAATCACCCTGAGACCTTGAAAGAATACTTGAAAATACTATTTTCAGTAGGACTTAACACTGTGGATAGAGAAATAAATCAGTATAAAATTGTTGTGCCGTTATTTGTGCAGCATGTGCTACACCAATGGAAGGGACAACAATTTTATACTATTTTTGGTCTGATATTAATGTCTCTGTTACATCGGAAGTAGAATTTTAACATGTTAATCAATATTTTATCATAAACTTGTAGTCCTTAAAATAGGATTGTCTTTCTGAAGTCCTTGAATTTTACACAATATTGCCTGTATGAACCCTGGTGGACTCCAAACTTATTTTTCTACATATATGGAACAAAGCAAAATGTTGTGTGTACTCAGAAGAGCATCTCCGACAAAACATACGAGCTGCAACATGGGATTTCCCACAATGTGGTATGTGCGACCAGCAAAGGCTCAGACCAGCCTGCCTATACGCACAGTCTGATCAGAGCCTTTCCTAGTCGCTTGAATATTCTATGACTCTTAGGCCACTTACCAAACATCATTGGCGTTTCTAAAGCTTAAAGCTTGGCTTCACAGGCCGGTCTGAGTCTACTCTTGTCAAAATGCCACATTGTTGGAAGTCACATGTCACAGCTCAATTATGTTGTGTGTGCTCAAACATGGGCTAGAACTTCTGGTTTCCAGGAAAGATTTTTTTTAAAAGTCAATAGACAAAATAAGATCATGCAGGCAGAGGTCAATAGTTTTTGTATTATTAATTATAATAAATAGATTAACTCTTTGCCTACAGGGTAATCTTTTTAGTCATCTGCTGATTTTTTCAAAATCAGTTATATTTCTGAAAAAAGTTATTTAAGAACAACCATATCAGATAGTGTGAAACAGTTTGAATTCAGATCAGGTTTGACAAAATGTTGGCCCTGATTTGGTTCCAAACTATTTGTAAATGTTACCAGTAGATGACACAGTAAAGAGTAAATGCTTTACTATATATTCTCTAGATATTAGGACAGATAGACCTGTGCAAAACACATTAAACCAGATTTTGCAGTAGCAGCCTGATGGAGATTTTACTATCTTAACTTTCTGCAAATTTTATTACAAAGTCTGAATAGTTAGAGGAAATAAGATAGTTTTTTTTTTTTATTTGATTCTTTACGTCCACTCAACAATCTTTCAGTTATGCGGCACGGGTCTTCCTGGGTTGAACCAGTACTAAGCTAGGATAAATGTGTCTTGCTCAAGGAACACAACGCAGTGACGTCGGTGAGGCTCGAACCCGCGGCCCTTTGGTCTCGAGTCAAGCACTCTACCACTGAGCCACTGTGCTCCCTAAAAAAGAAATAAATAAGATAGTGCTTTATTGTAGAAATTGGTTGTAATTTGCAAGCTTTTAGTTAAGACTGGGTACCCAAAAAAATATTTTTCTTATTTCTTAACCAAAACCTATGTTTTTGGTACTCAAAAGAACTGTCTCAATGAGACTGTTCTTTTGAGCACCCAAAACATATATTAAAACTTATCGGTTATAAAATACTTACAATTTTATGCTCAAAAATTGTGTTATCCAAACCTATGGATTTATGTTTGTTATTATGAAGAAATATTGCAGGGCTTGAGATAATTTGATTAATATTTTGTGAATATTTGCAGGACTTTATTTAAGAATGTGTATTGAAAAAAAATCTTATTTCTCAACTGAAACACATGTTGTGAGTACTCAAAAGAACCATCTCAATGAGATGGTTCTTTTGAGCACCCAAAACATGTTAAAACTGAGGGGTAAGAAAATATTAAAAATATTACACTAAAAAATTTTGTTTATCCAAACCAAATATTGCAGGACTGAAGATAATTTATTATTTTGTGAATATATGCAGGACTTTATTTAAGAATTTGTATTGAAAAAAAATCTTATTTCTCAGCTGAAACACATGTTGTGAGTACTCAAAAGAACCATCTCAATGAGATGGTTCTTTTGAGCACCCAAAACATGTTAAAACTGAGGGGTAAGAAAATATTAAAAATATTACACTGAAAAATTTTGTTTATCAAAACCAAATATTGCAGGACTGAAGATAATTTATTATTTTGTGAATATACGCAGGACTTTAGTAAAGAATGTGTATTGAAAAAAAATGTATTTCTCAACTGAAACGCATGTTGTGAGTACTCAAAAGAACCATTTCAATTAGATGATTCTTTTGAGCACCCAAAACATGTAAAAACTTGGGGTAAGCAAATTTTAAAAATTTTACACTTTTTTTTTTATTTTAACCGGTGTATATGTATTTAATATTGCTATGTTTTATTATTTGAAAAAAAAAAAACTGATTTTTTATAAGTTGTGAATTTGTAAAATTGTCAGATACTTTATTCATTCATTATTGTTGTTAAGATTTCTTGATTGATTAAATCTGGCCCAGAAGTTATACATTTTTTTCACGCTCATCTTAACTTAGCTTAGAATTAATTATGTTACAATGCCAATAATTGTCAGCATTTTAACATTTATGAGCAAGAAAAATACATCTAAGAGTTTGAAAACAAGAATATCTTACTTTTTATTAGCAGTTAAAAGTTCCTTTTCAGTTAAGTTGAGCATGAAAAAGTTTTATAACTGAGTTCTGATCATGCTGAATAATGCATGCTTTACACCTTTCCCTAATTTGTGTCAATTTAAAATGCTGGATTCAATTTATTGGCATGTTTTTTTTCGCAAACAAGGAAAGTGGAAAAGGTGTGGATCTGGATCAGCTAGTTCTCTGACACCATCTGAACTTGATCTACAATGTTTTCAAGATATGATTTATCATGCCCCCAACTTTGAAAAAGTTGAAGGGGCATATTGCTTTGGGCTTGTCTGTCCATCCGTCCTTCCCTCCGTTACAAGTTTAAGATAATGGTTTTGAAATTTCATAGATGGACTCTGCATAAAAAAATAACTGACCTGTATTCTTTTTTAATCTGGATTATCTCCCTTTGTGGAGTTTTTCCCCTTTTAAAGGGTCATAATCAAATTTTGTAATCGGGATATTTCAAAAATTATAACAGCTAGGAGCTTCAAACTTGGTCAGCTTATAGAAGATAATAAGTAGATCACCTGATGAAAATTTAAAAAAAAAATCATTTTATTTTTTTAGTTATTGCCCTTTGCAAATTTGGACATAGAAAACTTGATACCTCAAAATTGTTACAGCTAGGAGCTTTAAAATTGGTCAGCTTATAGAGGATAATGAGTAGACTACTTGGTGAAAATTTTAAAAAAAATCATTTTATTTTTTAGTTATTGCTCTTTGCAAATTTTGACATAGAAAACTTGAAATCACAAAAACGGTTACAGCTAGGAGCTCCAAAGTTGGACAGCTAATAAATAGAGGGTAATAAATAGATTACCTGGTGGAAATTGATAAAAATATATTTCTTTTTTTTTTAGTTATCACCTTTGTATTTTTTTAGTCAATGCCCTTTGAAAATTTGGATATTAAAAACTTCCAATAAAGATATCTTGTTTGGAGTTAGTGTTAATAACATTTCATGTGATTTTTATACTTGATATCATATTTTTCAAAAATCATTGCTTATTAATGTGGTCGCAAACAGGTTGTACCCTAATCAGGACAGATAAAATGTTAGTCAAGATCTGGATCCAAACTATTTGACACCGTAAAGGTTTGTTGTAAACTCTGATATTGGAAAAATTTACAGAAAAATTACCCAGTAGGTAAAGAGTCATTCTTTAAACATGCATTTGTAGCAACCCAGTGTGTCTAGAGATGTAAGGTTTTGTCTGACGTTGCTACTTTCTGTGTGTGACCAGTGAAGGTATTGATGAGACTGTACATTTGTGCAGGCTTGTCTGAATCTCCATTGCAGTAACCTAGTGGATTGTAAGATATAAGCTTTTGTCTGACGTTTCTACTTTCTGTGTGTGAATAGTGAAGGTATTGATTAGACTGTACATTTGTGCAGGCTTGTCTGAATCTTCATTGCAGCAACCTAGTGGACCTAGAGATGTACGTTTATGTGTTACCCTCTTTAAATAAAGTCTATTATTATTATTATTATTTATTTTTGGCTGACATTGCTACTTTTGGTGTGTGAATCTGTACATTAGTGCAGGTTTGTCTGAATCTCCGTTATATCAACCTTGTGGACCTAGAGATGCACGTTTTTGCCTGACATTGCTACTTTCGGTGTATTGCTAGTGAAAGTATTGATGAGACTGTACACTAGTGCAGGTTTGAGCCTCCATTGCAGTAACCTAGTGGACCTAGAGATGTACATTTTTGTCTGACATTGCTACTTTCTGTGTGTGACCAGTGAAGGTATTGATGACTCTGTACATTAGTGCAGGTTTGTCTGAATCTCCATTGCAGCTACATAGTGGATTGTAAGATATAAGCTTTCGTCTGATGTTTCTACTTTCTGTGTGTGAATAGTGAAGGTATTGATTAGACTGTACATTTGTGCAGGCTTGTCTGAATCTCCATTGCAGTAACCTAGTGGATTGTAAGATATAAGCTTTCGTCTGACGTTTCTACTTTCTGTTTGTGAATAATGAAGGTATTGATGACTCTGTACATTAGTGCAGGCTTGTCTGAATCTCCATTGCAGTAACCTAGTGGATTGTAAGATATAAGCTTTCGTCTGACGTTTCTACTTTCTGTGTGTGAATAATGAAGGTATTGATGACTCTGTACATTAGTGCAGGTTTGTCTGAATCTCCATTGCAGCTACATAGTGGATTGTAAGATATAAGCTTTCGTCTGACGTTTCTACTTTCTGTGTGTGAATAGTGAAGGTATTGATGACTCTGTACATTAGTGCAGGTTTGTCTGAATCTCCATTGCAGCTACATAGTGGATTGTAAGATATAAGCTTTCGTCTGACGTTTCTACTTTCTGTGTGTGAATAGTGAAGGTATTGATGAGACTGTACATTTGTGCAGGCTTGTCTGAATCTCCATTGCAGTAACCTAGTGGATTGTAAGATATAAGCTTTCGTCTGACGTTTCTACTTTCTGTGTGTGAATAGTGAAGGTATTGATTAGACTGTACATTTGTGCAGGTTTGTCTGAATCTCCATTGCATCAACCTTATGGACCTAGAGATGTACGCTTTTGTCTGACATTGCTTCTTTCGGTGTGTGACCAGTGAAAGTATTGATGAGACTGTACAGTAGTGCAGGTCTGAGCCTCCAGTGCTTGACTATCATGTGATAATATCCCAAAGTTTCTGTTCTTGCTCACTTTTGTTTGTTTATTGATTTGATCGGTGGCATGAAATTTCCAACAATTTGGTATGTGCAACCAACAAAGGCTCAGACCAGCCTGCGCATATGAGCAGTCTGATCAGAGCCTTTACTTGTCGCTCGAATATCCTATGAGTGTTAAGCTACTGACTGAACACTGTTTGAGGTTTCTAAGCCTAAAAGGAGGCTGCACAGGCTCGTCTGAGTCTACACTTGTCAAAATGCCACATTGTTGAAGTCAGGTGTCACAGCTCATTTACTGTTGATCTATCACCATGGAATTTTATATACATAGAATTAAAATTACAGTAAAACCTCAAATTTGAACTCTGATTGTTCGAAATACTCACTCATTTTGAATCAAATTAATGAACCACGGCATGAGATATCCAACAATTTGACATTTTGACAAGTCTAGACTCAGATGAGCCTCTGCAGCCTCCTTTTAAGCTTAGAAACTCCAAATGGTGTTCAGTCAGCAGCTTAGCAATCATAGAATACTCAAGCGACTAGCAAAGGCTCTGATCAGACTGCGTGTATGCACAGGCTGATCTGAGGCTTTGCTGGTCGCACATACTACATTGTTGGAAATCTCATGCACTGGCTCAATTTACGCCGGGCCGCGTAGCGCAGTCGGTAACGTGTCTGGCTACAGATGCCTGTCTGACTGCAGATCCAGGGGTCGCGAGTTCGATCCCGGTCCGGTCCCATACTTTCGTGGAGATTGATCATGAAATGATTTCTACGGTCATTCTCCTCCCTTCCGCTGATTCATTCAAGAAGGGTTGTTGTCAGTTACAAGCTAAAGTATGTGCACGAATTACTGGTTAACCGCTTGTTCAAGCCTGCCCAGGAAAAAGTGTGGTTAGTGAACTGACCGTCCCGCAATGACCATAGCTGTTGACTTGGGACGTAAAGCAACAAAACCAACCAACCAACCAACCATCCATCTTTTATGCCTTAATAGCGTTTAGTCAAAATTGGGTTTAAAATGTTGACATGGACTAAATAGAAAAAAAAACCATGACTCACGACATTGACTCCCCCTTACGAGTAAGTTAACCCTTACGAGCCAGTATGGTAAACGCCCTTCATCTGATAGACAACGGTTTACCCTTAAGTGTCTGCTGGAAATCCTTGGTCTAGTGCTTGCACATTATCCATACATGATAGAGGGTCTTAATGGGGTACCTTTGAAATGCACGAATCAGTAAAATTTTGGCTCCATAGATCGCTAATTTGTTAAGTTATGCCCACAAATCGCCAACTAGTAAATTTGAGGCCCCCAAATTGCTAATCGGTTAAATTTTAGGCCCAAAAATCAGTAACCTGTCTTGAGCCATTTACGAGGTGGAATAGCGGAATAGCGTTTTTCCATCAAGTTCGTTAACTGATTAAATGCGCCACTGTGCAATTCAGTATTTCTTTGTCCCCAAATCGCTTATCATTATATTTATGCCTTAATTCGCTTACCACTAGAAGCTCTCATTCCGCTATTGGTTAGATTTACCCTAAAAATTCGCTAACCGTTAAATATTAGGGCCATACTTCGTTAATAAGTAAACCCCATTGATATCCTCATGATATGCACTTGAAATTAATCATCTCATATTAAAAGCCTTCGGCAAAGAATAAAATGCTTTTGAGACTGTTATCTGTTGTTCTTTGTTTAAAGAAAAGTAAATTAGGACAGTAGTACCGCATGGCTTGAAACCATTACGAGAGCAACCATGTGATCAGAATTCAAAATAATTTAGAAGAATTGATTACTGAATGATCTGGTTCCAAACTTTATAGCGAAAACATTACACATCAAAGACATTGCAACCAGGGTGCTTCTTTACCTATATAAGAATCCTAAAACATTTTCTTTGAAATAATGATCAGAATTTGAAAAAAATAACACTAATTTACCTTCTACAAAATAGCGAAAACGCTATAAACGAATATGACCTGTCAAAAACATGGCCAACAGGAGGTGTTACTTATTGAAGAAAGGAAAAATTCAAATATCTTCCCTTATAGCAACTCACATTTACAAAAGTCGGGAAAACTTGGATTTTATAGCCCCCTCCCCTTTATTTCTCAGTTTTCATCTCATGTGCGGATCCAGGAATTTTCGTCAGGGGGTCAAGATCAATCTGACAAAAAAAAGCTCTCGTCCTCATCTTATTTTACTGAAGTCAAATGGTTAATTTCGAAGAAAACTATCATAGTTCAAGGTTCCAGAGGGGGTCAAACAGTTTCCAGGGGATCCAACTTTTTCCAGGGGGGTCCAATTGTTTATTCCCCAAAGAAACCCATATAACTTGTGATTTTCCAGGGGTGGGGGTCTGGACCCCCTGTCCCCTCCTCTGGATCCGCACTTGCATCTTCAAATCGAGTACCCATTTTCGACCAAACTGAGTGAATGCATTGACTTTTTTCGGAGAGTAAGATGCTCTAAAATTTTAAGGATAGGTTGGCCCGTTAATCCAAACGTTAAACGCCTTCTTTCTGCGCATGCGTACCAACAATGCTAAGATATGCGACGTGTGACCTAAGATGTGTTTTACATACGTTGTGTATGTATGTAGCAACATTTCATTGTCAGAATGCTATCTTGGATCAATGGAGAGGTTGGTGAGAGAAGCATCTTAAACTGAACTGAAAGACATGTTTCAACTTTTCAATGACATACGTTACATATCTTAGCATTTTTCGTACACATGCGCAGAAAGACGATATGATTTTGTTTGATTTGATTCTTTACTTTTTGATTCAAATAGCACTTCTATCCATTCCTTAATAATTCAGCACGTTTACACTTGAAAAAATAGCACTGCATTCATGGTCGAAACGGCACCTGGCTTAAGGATGACACATTAGGTGCGGGGATAGAAAATGCAAGTTTTCACAACTTTGTAAACGGCGAGTTGCTTTGAAACATATTTTGATGGTTGACTCAACGGGGACAAAGACCTCGCGCATACCAAAAGGGCAATTTGTTCGAAATAAGGATTATCAATATAGGAATCAAGATTGATTTTGGTTTGATTTCGTTTGATTTTATTCTTTACGTCCCATCAACAATCTTTCAGTTAAACAGGGACGGATCTTCCTGGGTTGAACCAGTACTAAGCTAGGATAAATGTGTCTTGCTCAAAGACCACAACACAGTGACGCCGGTGAGGCTCGAACCCGTGGCCCCTCGATCTCGAGTCAAGCACTCTACCACTGAGCCACTGCTCTCCCGAATCAAGATGGAAGTAGAGTTTCAAGTTTCAACAACATTTGCCTGATCTTGTTAGAAAGGGACAGCATGGAGTCCTTCTTATAACAAAACAACAACACACGTCCCTTTGATAGATGTATGCGCAGTGTTTAAAACATCCCGCCAACAACTACGGTCATATGGAGACTGGATCCAGGCATAAATTTTCATCTGACAGACTGGTGAAGCCGGGGAGTGACCCCGGTTAATCCGCTACCCCACGGCAGCTCCTAGATGTATGAGGTGATGTTCAAGCAGACCCGGGGAAAATATAAACGAAACTGTAGCCCTAGGCAAGTGCTAGCAGAGGAGTTGGAGTATAGGAAAGAGTTTGGTTGTGGTGGTGCACTCAGATTCGCTGCAATTGCATTTTAGCTCTGTTCAAATACTTTCATGTTAAAATACCAGGTTACGTAGCGAAATCGCTTGGGATACACCACCACCCGATTATGACCCACACGTCCAGTGGAAGGTGTGTGAGGGGGGGGGGGGGGGGGGGCGTCTATGTTCATTGTTTTCTGGCTAAATTATCAGGTCGGCTTACAATCCACTGACTTCTTTGCTCCACACTCCTTCCTCAAGATATATGTATCAAACATTTAAATTTGAGTATACCCCACCCCCGAAACTATTCCAAGTCTTAGCCTTAGCCTAAGAGTGGCCCAAACATGCCCCCCCCCCCGGAAAAAATCCCATTTAGTAGCAACCCCCCCCCCCCCCCCCCCCAGCAAAAAAATAAAGAATGAAAAAAGAAAATCACCAAGTGAAAACATGCACATTGGTTGGGGTGGTGTAGGGGGGCTATATTCAAAAGTTTCCCTCTACAGTATTAGTTCCCCCTCAACTATACATTCTAGCACGCACCCCACAGCACACATGCACGAAATATAGCTTACCCCCTTCCCCAAAGTATTCATATCTTACATTGACCTTAATGAGAGCCTAAAATGACCAAACATCCCCATTCAATAGCAAACCCCTCCCCCCACACCTCACACGCACAATTATAATACTATTCAAAATTTTTGTTGATCTCAAAATCGGATTGAACCAGTACCAAGCAATTAATCAAGTATTTGTTTGAAGCCACAACGCAGCGCCTTTGCTGAGGCTCGAACCTGCAACTCCTCGAGCTAGGCAATTAGTCGCTGCGCTCCTCAATATAATCAACTCGGAATTGAGCCATACCATGCGAAAATGCGTCTTAGGGATTTCTAGGCCGATCAGGTAAAATTCAAACCAGCCTCCTCAGCCACAGAAACAAGCTGCACCATTGACATTCTTGTTTTAGCATGATTAGGCTGGCTTTAACATCAGTAGATATCCTGGTATCAAAGAAGTGAAATAATGGATGCTGTTCAGACTGCGCAGGCAGGCTGATCTGCGCCTTTGTTGGTCGCAAATGACATTAAGCAGGGTTTCACATGGCGAGGATAAATTGAATTTTATATCAGTGACACGTCATACATCACAACAAGAATTTTTTTAAAACTTATCTGTACTACTTTTCTCTTTGAACTATCCAAGTTTATTCGTCTTGTAAGGGGCAATCGTACCGATAGGGGCAAGCAATGTCGTAAAGGGTAATGGGCACCAAAAACTCGTCGCAGACACAAAGTGACGTCATATAATAATAAGTTGGAAAGGATATAATTCTTTGCAAAAACAAAGCATTTAAGAACATTTATTGAACAAAACACCTTCATTACCACTTAAATGATATTATGCGTACACCTTACTCAGGAGAAAGTTTATCATTCGTTAGATGTAAACTTTCTTACGTCAGATTCTTTTGCCTCTTGTACAGAAATGGACGTTATTGGGAATAGCATTCTCCGTTTCCTTATAGTAGGCTCCAAAACGGAAAAAAGTAAAAAAAAAAAAAGAATGTTTTCAGAAAAAAAATCATTCGAGGAGACATCGCTGAGGCCTATAAATATAAGACACCAAAGTTGGGGAGTTGGAGAGTCACAGATTTTACCGACTACCGGAAACGAAATCTGTTTCCTGTAGGTTTTGGAGTTGAAGATCGATTTTATATACCTGTAAATTTCTGTCTTTTTCAGGCTTTATTGAACTTACTTACTTATATTTGTAATGCAACATTTTGCTACATAGTTTTGCTTCTATAGCTGTCATCCTATAAGACGTCTATCTGCTACAAAAAACGAAGGAAACCCATTATATCCCAGGAAGTTTCCCAGAAGACAAAAGGTAGGACCCAGTTCATGCATTTGGTATTTCCATTGTCAAGCGATAGTGTAACAGTGCTTGTGGGGGAGGGGGGGGGGGGTACTCTCATTTTTTCCATACGTAGGTTCCGGCCAAGCATCCACCTTTCACAAAAAAAAATTATCAGGAATTTCAATCCCCCCCCCCCCCCCCCCCCCCAAAAAAAAAAAAAAATTAAATTGAAATTTAATCAACCCCCCAAAAATCGGGTGCGTTCACTAACCGGAAATGGGCTTTCATAACAAGAATGGACCTCAAAATTCACCCTAAAATACATATTTTAAGTGTACTTGACAGGAAATTTTGGTTAAGTAATGTAAAATATCAAATATCTTCGATGGTCGGGTCTGAAAGCCCCTGCCGAGCCGAGCTGCCGAGTGCCGACCTACATAGTTTATTTTTTTCAAATTCATCCTCTGTGAAGATTTTTCATAAATAATATTTATTTAATATCATCACATAGATTAAAATCGATAAGTGGTACAATGATAATAATAGTAAATAACAACAATTTTGATTTTATTGCCATTTTATTGCTCGCAGGGGGTCTGAAAAAACACAGCCGAGTGAATCAAGGTTTCATTTGATTTTAGTGGAAATTTGAGAGGTCCACAAGTGAGTTTGGTAAACATTCTGAAAATAAAAGATAATTGAAGAAAAAGTTTAAAAGAATCTTACTTGAAAATGCGTAAATTTCACGAGAATCGTCATTTTCCTACAGGCCACATCCGGGTCTATTTATAGACATTTTGATTAACCTTAATGAAATGGCAATTAATATCAAACTATAACTGTTAACTATTATTATTAATGTCCCACTTATTGCTTTTAGTCTATGTGATGATTTTAGATAATATTTATATTTGAATAAGTATGTGCACGAAGTACTGGTTAACTGCTTGTTCAAGCTTGCCCAAGAAAAAGTGTGGTTAGATCAACTGACCATCCCGCAATGACCATAGCTGTTGACTTGGGACGTAAAGCAAACAAACAAACAAAGAATCATATTGCTTTTGCTCATAAGGGTCAGTCAGATATTGATGAAGGAAAATAATGAATTTATAAATATTTTTCATTATTGGCCAATCTTGTCTCAAGCCAAATAGCTTAGTTACCGCGAGATTAGCTCAGACCGTCATACAAATTTATGCAATATGGATCACTGCATTGCTTTTTCATAGTATGTGCATATTTCTATTGTAGTAAAATCATTTTGGATGCAGTGATTGTAAAAGCACTCAAATAACGAAATGCTGTACCAGCTGGTCCCATATGGGCTATTTATGTGGGGTTACCAGACATGTTAAGATTAATGGATCTCCCGTGTCACTAACGAAAAACTCTGCCGTTTTCCACAAAACGGATTTTAAAAAAAATCATGAATTTTCAAAAATCCGCTCATAGTCTTACCATTTTTTTTGTTAAAAGCCATTTCTTGTGATAATTTGGCGGAAGTCGCCGAGAAAAATCAATACTGATATCGAAAGGAAGCTTGGTAGTTTCGCATAGCTGTCAGGTAAAGCATCTCAAAGTCACTGAAAAATCAATATCAATTAAGGGTTTGAATGTAAACTGAATAATACAGGTACAAATAATCCAAGCGGCTGTATAACTTGATAAACCCAGCAAAGATGGCGAAACACGAATCATCGCCAGGGATTAGCCCTGCAAAAAAAACGAATATGGTATAGAAGCGGGTCAAATTTTAATGCAGAATATACAAGAATGTTTGACTGGGTTATGGGCAGGTGCCAAAGTTGTAATTTGTTTTATGCATGTAGATGAGATTTTACAATGTTAAAACTAAACTTCATGTGATATTTTATTTTGTGTGCATGTTTGTTTAAATTTTGCATTGTATAGAGATGATTAAGTATGTAGTTTTAAAATTCATATAAATGTATTACAAAAATAAAATTCATAAAACAAAAAAGGTGATGGCTTCTTTAAGAATCCTAAATATATATCTTGAAAAGATTCCAATCTTGCTTTATACATATTTTGGCAAATCGCGCGCGCACAAAATTTAAGTTAAAAAACAAGTTGTTCCGCGCGTTGTCCCGCATTTTTTTTAGAAACTTAACATGTCTGGGTTACCTAGATGGGTCTCACAGAACAGTGCCTTAAAATGATATCATCAAATTAATTTAAGCTTATTTTCTTTTCTATAAAGTATGGTTGGCTTGATATAAACTTCCGCTACGGTAAATCTTGTATTAGTTCGTACAGTAAAAAATAATTATTTTTCTCTGTGTACGAACTAATAAAAATTATTTTGCTGAAAAACGGCACTGTACAAACTAATAAAATGAAATTCTGAAGATCGATAAAACGAGGCCAAAACATACAAAAATTGCCAAAGAGGGAGGAATTTCTGTGTATCCTTTTTAGCCTAATCACAGATTGGATGTCTGATTAGTATTTTCAATTAAACTAACATTCTTAATAGCATGATGAAAGATTGAAAATAAACAATCAAACATATAGGTCGCAATAATCACCTACTGTGCCGTTTCAACCAATTTGTTTTCCGCTACGTGCTAGCACCCGTTTATACTTTACGGAAGGAGTGTTTCGTTTTGGTCATACACGTCGGACTCGTTCTATGACATTTGTCTTGATTGGAATCATAACACAAATACAACTTCTGCCCTACAATCTTAGGCTGACGTAATATATCGCAGCTTTCGTTTTGGATCAGCATGAAGATTCTTAATTTCTTAGAGCCCTCGAAAATGCAACACAGAAGTAGACAAGACAATATTTTATGATTGGTGCGTACATTCAGTCCGACAGGTTAGACGTACGCATGCACTCTTTTATTGATGTGCAGTGCGCATTCTGAATGAAAACTGAAAATGAAAATAAGACTTCGAATTGTGAAATATGAACAACTGGAACGAATGAGAGTAGTACATTTCTATGAGAGAAGTACATTACTCTGTCTCTGTATTGTAAAAAGACCCACAACTTACATTTTTGCGAATGCTAAATCCATTTAAAGGCTTTGTATGAACAATAATATTTCTGCGTAAGTCGGTTCTAGTCTTCATCGTGGCGTCGTATTCCATTTCTTGCGGCGACCTCTTATTGGGTCCGAGTGACGACTTAACATGCTCGTGTTAGCATTCTAAGATTATGATAATGGCAATCAATGTAGAACCAGATTCCTGCACTTCATCATCTGCGGTCGCTTGATCATGGAAAAGCCATTACACGAGAAAACCTGTTTTCGTGATTTGAGGCCCGGTTACACAAGGTGAAAATTGGATTTCGCAGGGGGATCTATCAAATTCATACTGACTCTTTAACAGTCAAAAACAGAGCTGGGTGCACATGCTAGTCTTTGCACTGCTATTTCCCGTGTACACCACGCTATCTCGTGTAGCTGGCCCCCCTGAACAGCAGGACCTATAGATCCGACAACTCATTTCCGCTTTAGTCGTCATTGGGTGATATTTTTCATTTTTATTTAAATTTTGGTAGACCATGATTCTGTAAGAAAACAGTGGCGACCCTGTTCAGACGCCTCAGAATTCTGATCTGGGCCACTGTTTACATGTCCTACAAACAGACAACACGGCTTCGCTTAATGTGTCATGTACATTTTCTTGCGCCAAGGCCACCACGTGCGACCCCAAACCCTAAAACAACACATGGCAGGAATTGAAGTGAGCGGTCTCTTTGATCTTAAAAAGAATCATGCTGTCTTTGCCTTTGACGTCAGCTGATATAATTAGCAGACGTTTTGTGAATTGACCAGGCCCAGCAAATATGTCTTACTAATAAAATAAATAAAATGTGAATTTAAACGGTTTGACGGTGGATTTTTATTTTTTGCATGTAGCAGGGTTAGCTATCATACTTTCTAGAGATAATTGATAGGAATGCGCAGGTGCGCAGGCTGATCTGCGCCTTTGTTGTATGCACGCCTTTATTGTTATCATACAACAAAGTTGAGTTTCTCACGGAATTGGGTAAAAAAAGCAAAGTTGCAAATTTAAATTTAGTCCTAATCGAAACGCTTTTTTGAACATTTTTTTTCTTATCTGAAAGCAAACAATTGTTGTGGTTTTCATTGGTGTACTGTACACAGCCACCTAGTGGGACTATAAGCCTAACTTTAGACATGCACCAGCATCTACATTCCTTCTATGTGTACGTGAGCAGTTATGCCCCTGGCAAGACTGTGCGGATGTGTAGGCTCGTCTGAGCCTTCGCTGGCCGCATGTGCGAGAGGTGCCATAATCTAATGAACTGACTCGTTTCATTGACAGTCCAATGTAAAGCATGATGCAGAAACATGCAAAAATCAATTTATATCTTGGTTTGTGTGTCTGTGCGTACGTGTGACGATCCGCGGGAATCATTTAACGTGTTAAATCTTTTAGACAGGACCTAGGGCTACAGTTTAGTTTATATTTTTCCCCGGGTCTGCTTAAGCATCACCTCATACATGCGCAGAAAGAAGGCGTTTAACGGGCCCACCTATCCTTAAATTTTTAGTGTATCTTACTCTTTGAAAAAAGTCAATGCATTCACTCAGTTTGGTCGAAAATGGGTTCCCAGTTTGAAGATGGAAACTGAGAAATAAAGGGGAGGGGGTTATAAAATCCAAGTTTTCATGACTTTCGCAAATGTGAGTTGTTTTAAGGGAAGATATTTGAATTTTTCCTTTCTTCAATAAGTCACGTCTCCTGGTGGCCATGTTTTTGACAGGTCATATTTGTTTATAGCGTTTTTGCTATTTTGTAGAAGGTAAATTAGTGTTATTTTTTTCAAATTCTGACCATTATTTCAAAGAAGATGTTTTAAGATTCTTACATAGGTAAAGAAGCACCCTGGTTGCCATGTCTTTGATGTGTAATGTTTTCGCTAGTTTGGACACAGATTATTCAGTAATCAATTCTTCTAAATTATTTTGAATTCTGATCACATGGTTGCTCTCGTAATGGTTCAAACCATGTGGTACTACTGTCCTAATTCACTCTTCTTTAAACAAAGAACAGCAGAAAACAGTCTCAAAAGCATTTTATTCTTTGCTGAAGGCTTTAAAGATGAGATGATTAATTTCAAGTGCATATCATGAGGGTATCAATGTGGATTACTTATTAACGAAGGATGGCCCTAAAATTTAACGGCTGGCGAAATTAAGGGTAGATTTAACCAATAGTGGAATGAGAGCTTCTAGTGGTAAGCGAATTAAGGCATGAAATATAATGATAAGCGATTTGGGGGCAAAGAAATACCGAATAGCACAGTGGCGCGTTTAATCAGTTAACAAACTTGATGAAACTTCCTTAGTACTCTTAGGTGCAAAAGCCAAGTTCCTGCGAAGGAAACCAAGTGTCTTCTATAGTTGCTTTGAAAGAAATTTCTGAAATGTGTTGGGTCGAGTATGAAAGCCATGACTGCGCCGTAATCTGCCGCGCCAGAAATAAATTTTCCCTTTCCCGATTCACAAAGAATTGTAATTCCATGATTTTTTCGTTCTATCGTCTGCAAATAGTATTATTAACAACTGCCAATAATAAAATACATTACTTTTCCCGAAATAACGATTTTAATGGCGATTTGACATGTGTCAGGGGTATGAAAGCCCCTGCCGCGCCGTGCCGTGCCACATGCGTTAGTGGCAGTTTTACCCTCTTTTTTTAATAGTTGATTATTGAATGAAACATTTGTTCGGGTGTATTTTTACCAGAAATGGGCAAGGATGATTCTTTGTGGGTGTTCTTGGCATGCAATGGAATATATTAATAATAATAATAAAATAACGCACACACTCAATGGGCCCTTTTTCATGCATTATTACAGCTGTACAATTAACTGGTCAGTTAAAAAATTGTGTTCACGATCCGCTTGCATCATAATATAATAAAGGGTCCATTACTAAATTAATAATCAAGAAACTTATATATTCCTGACTTTGATCAGTAATAGAACCAAACAAGCTCATTAAAGATGTATGCGCATGCCTTTAATCTTATCAATTAGTGCAATTAACAGATTCTTACACCTTCTTTAATCATTTTCTAGAAAGAAGTATGTGAACTTCAATAAGGCGACATTAATTTGCGTTACTCAGAATCCTATCAAACCTATATGCAGTCTAGACATAGCCTCTACTGCTGGTTTACACAAGATGATAAAATACTAGCCAAGTTGCTCATCTAATGAAGCTAGCTAGAATATTGTTATACTACAACAGGCCTCCAGATAAGAGTGCATATTGGAAAATTATTTTCTTTATTTCTCATCCAAAACATGTGTTGTGGGTACTCAAAAGATCCGTCTCAATGAGACGGTTCTTTTGAGCATACTAAACACAAGTTTAAACTAGAGCAAATTCGATGGAGCACCATCGCAAATCCCCACGCTCTCCCACCATGTACAGAAATGCATCTGTATTTTAATTAACATACTTTGTAGTCATTTAGAGTTATAATAAGTGTGAAATGTATGTTGGAGAAGATCATTCATATTTCAAGGTACAAACATTTTAATTGTTGTTTGAATCACACATGTAACCATCTTCAACCTGTGTCTGATTACCTCTACATAAAAATTAACTGCTGGGCAGCTCCCAAATTCACATCTATGTACAGGCTATATTACATCTATGTACAGCAGCAGTGGAGAGGAACTGGATCAAGCTGCACTCAGACTGCCTAGAAATGCAAAGCAATGAAAATATTAGTGACTTCTCTAAGTAATCTGTTTTCACTGTGAAGAAAAGAATAGTGTTAAGAATTAAAAGATGAGAAGAAATATTGAAAAACTGGTATGTAGTACAACTTAGGATCAAAGACAGTTGCAAGCACTATCCCGATAGTTCATACTATTTTGAGTTAGCAGTATTATAGTATAAAATAATATACATTTGAAAATTTTGCAGAAATAATTCTCCAGTACATGAAAATGTAGTAAACAACTCATGTATTAATTCACAACATATTACTTAGGAATATAAAAATGAGATATAAAGTGCCATGTAGAGTTTGCTGGAGTTCTAAACATATAAGCTTTGTTAAAAAAAGTTTCTATGAGAAATCTATTAAGATTATAAATTTGTTTCTACTGTCATACAATAAAGAGGCCCTCCCAGGGGTTTTGGGGAGCAGGTAAAAGGGCATTTATTTTAGGGGAACAAAGGCCGAATTTTAAAGGGAAGGAACAGGGGAACAATGACAATATTAGGGAACAGGGAACATATTTTTTTCTTCATTTTGAGGGGAACAGGGGAACCAGATAATCTATTTCAGGGGACCAGGTACCCCCCACCCCCCCCTAACCTGGGAGGGCCTTCCGTATAGTTCTGTATATTAACTTTTTATACTTTACCTTGTGGCAGTGAGTACACCCTGTTATAGTGCACACCCCAAGTGTGATGCAGATAGAAGTTTCCCTCTATTGGACATCCATCATTAGGCGGATCTTCTACACTCAGTTGTATTGGCTGGAAACGGACCCATCTCAGGCTGGTGTTGTGGCCTTCAATGTACTCTTCAGTAAATTCATAGATTGAGGTGTTAAAAAATGTAGAAGTTGCAATGATTTCCACCTCAGTTGCCCATACTCTTGCTTTTCTCATATTTTGCATATGTCTTGTAAAACCAGCAGCACCACCTTCTGTCCAGTTCTGGAATGTATTCCTGTGATCCGAAATGAAGTCACAAAGCCGCTTCCTTACTTTTGAATGGTACTTTTCTGTTCCTAATATTTCTTTGCTGATAGATCGAAAGAAACAATTACCATCAGGCTCAATCATATCAATGTGACTTCCCGGTGTTTGTAAACGTAGATACCTGCAGAGTTGAGTGTATCTATGGTCATATAATTCAGGATTTACTTCTTTATTCTGCTGGGCTGGAACTCCAAAGTAATTTGCAACACTCTGTCTGTCCTCTAAAGTGGGTGGTTCTAAACTTATAACTTGCAATGTGGGTCGCTCTACTTGAAGTAATACAGGATCTTCTTCTCTGGATTTACTCCTTGTTACTTTGCAGCCTGTTTTATGTACTGATGGGTTGATGTTTTCATGTAGAACTTTGTGGCATCTCCTATTTTCTGTTGCAGGTCTAGATTTGTGTTTTGGTTCTTTCGGTGATTGACAAAGCAGCAATTTTGTGTTGCTTGTGTTGTGTTCTGATGCTTTTAAAGCAATAAAAACAGCATTATGATCTGAATAGTAAGCAGGGATGACTCCAGAAATAGCACCATTTACAGACAGATTGGTATAAATGTGATCAAGCAGGGAACCGTACATATGGGTAGGATCTGAAATGATTTGCTGTAGTCCAAGAGAAGTTAAACTGCAATGCCCACTTGTGGATGTCTTGAAAAGATCATCATTGAAGTCACCAATGACAACAACTGGATACCCAGCAACTAATATGGCAGAAACTTCTTGGTTTAATTGACTGTATAGATCGTAAAGACTGCAATGCTGCGGACGATATAGGTGAAGAAGTATGATTGTTCCCAAGTTGTCATCCTTCAGTGCTATCTTCAGCATTTCAGTATCGCTTTTACTGGGATACACATCATCTGGCAACATGGCAACTTTATCTTTCCTGACATATACTGCAACACCACCCTTTGAATTGCACTTCTGACAGGTCTGGGACTCTACTTGTGGACATGAATGGTCATTATATGATTCCAGTCTATCTCTTCTGTACATAGTATACTCTGGCAAATTGAAGGCATCTGTAGAGTGCCTCTCCTGAAGCCATGTCTCACTGATACATATGACATGGGATGATAGAAGTTGTGCATGATGGCTTACATCATTAAAATGGCATACCAATGAGCGACAATTGATGTGAGAAATCTTGAAATATGCTTTATCTGGTAGTGTAGCCAGAGATGCTGGTATGGTAACTGGCATGTATCTTCTCATTCGATTAATCTCTTTGTCCACTTTGGGACTTTCTTTCACTTTCTTGGGATCAAAATCTAGCAGATGTAGTCCTTCTAATGTGCGTGCTCGGCTAAGCGCTACATATGCCTGACCAGGTTGTAACCGTCCATCAAGGGATATTACAATCTCATCTACAGATAGTCCTTGTACTTTATGAATAGTACAGGCAAATGACAGTGTTAAAGGAAACTGTGTCCTTGTAATATCCACATTGTTATACTTCCCAACAGAGAACTTGGCTTCCACAGGAGTGATTGGTGTGGTGCCCTCTGTAGATGTACTGAATTTCTTTCTCAGTTGTTTTCCCACCTGTGCATTGTCAAACTTCACAAGGATAGCAGTAGGTGAATGGATGCTCTTGCCCTTGCTTTCTATAAATCCAACCACACTACCCTGGACGCCATTTACAAGACCATCTTCTATACTTATGTTCTTCGTAACCATCACCCGACATCCTACACAGAGTGACAGGACTTCTTTCAGGCCACCAGTCTTAGAAGGATCATCTGGTACTTTAACATCAGCTTTGCCTGTCTGTATGTCTTTTCTAGCATCAACAGCATGCATATGGCGAAGTGGTGTATTCAAGGCTGACATCATCTTTGTGTTGTGGTTGTCCACCTGGACATTTGTAGGGAAAGCATGCAGAGAATCATGTGGGTAGTTATCATCATCGGGCGATATAATACGGGATTTTAAGGTGTCCAAATCATCACTATTGAGCTCCCCAATTCTTGCTCTATTCAGAAGCTCTGCAAAGTGTCGGTCAGATTTCTGTCTCATTATCTGTTGTAATTCAGCTAAGAGAAATAGATCTTTCCACATGTGGAAAGGATTCAGACTGGCATATGAATCACTAGGTGGTTGAAATACTGGGCTTTTCTTGACAGGGTCAAGCTGGTAGAAGTCCCCTACAGCCATTACACTGACACCTCCAAAGTAAACATCATTCTTGATTGTACCCATGATATCCTGAAGTCTTCTGTGTATCTGTAATAAAGTAGTGTAACCAACCATGGAAATTTCATCAATAATGACAATCTTCAAATTCTTCAAACTGTTACGAAGAGATGCCTTCTTGTCATGTGACATTGTCTCATAGGTAGACCTGCCATAGTTGCTGACTGGGATAGAAAATGTGCTATGGATGGTACTGCCTTCAACATTGAGTGCTGCAATGCCTGTAGGTGCAGCAATTAGAACAGTAACTTCATCAGCACTGTCACAGATTGGGTGAAGCTCCTTTCTTGCCATGTTCTGCACTGCCTTAATTAAGTGGCTCTTCCCAGTGCCTGCACCTCCAGTAACAAACATGTAGAAGGGAGGTGGAGTTATCCCAGTCTTCCTTCCTTGAAGAACCTCTCTACACCATAAATGTATTCGGTCATATATCTGACGTTGTTCAGTATTTAAACTTTGGACGAGATGTTGGTACTGCTCTGTAGGCATGGTGCTGGTTTGGTTCTGTATGGCATAACCCATTGGATTTACTGATGATAGTTCTGGAGGCTCAGCAGGACCCTGTGGCTGCAAGTGGCTATGTTCTTCTGAGAGTTTCTTTCCTTCACTTTCATCATCACCTTCCTGTTGTTGTGTTTCTGGGGCAAGGTTGTCCCAGGCTTGGGTTGGAGGACCTTCTGTTTGCAATACTTTTAAAGCCTCATCTATCATGCAGTCATCTGTTTCAAAGGAACTGATGGTTGCCTCTATTTCTTCTCTTACAGCATCAAAGTGTTGTTCATAGGACTGGTAGTTGGCAAGGAGTTCTTTTTCATTCCTCCAAGGAAGGTACAACATAAGAGCTGAATGGAAAAACTTCTCAGGAAACTTGACACGTGAAAATCTTGGTGTTCTAATCACAGCTCTTCTCCTCCTTTTGTACATAGTACCAAGTCTAAACTGAAGATGTATTTTTTTTGATGGGATAACTTCATCCCCTTCTTCATCATCGGGATCTTCTAGTTCATCTTCTGTAGATGACATGCTCAAAAGACGATAGGATGTAGCAAAATCTGCTAGGCAACAGTCTTGCAATGATGCTGGTCTTGCAGAATACCTCTCCAAAATGCCTACTTGATATATATCTGTTGAATCATCAGGCAGATCTTTCAGCTGACTTTTGGGCTTAAGAATGCGAACTCTGTCCTTGGCCATGCTAGTATTAACAAATACAACTTGTCTTGAACTTTTCTTCAGGTTTAATGAAAGAGCCCTATAAGCAGCTTCTTGACCACTGACTTCACGGTGTGTAAGGAAAACATTTCCTAGTGTTTTCATTTGCTGTCTGATAGAATCATCTTCCTTGCATTGTTCTGCGGCATGTTTAAGAAGTTCTCCCATCTGTCTCTCACCTTTTGTGATGTATGAGAGGATATACATGGCACAGGCCCAAGGATCTGTTACAAACTGGATGTCCATATTTGCTTGCCATATGCGAAGTAGGTCAGGGTTGTAGTTGTTAATGTAAGAATGAAAAGGTTGTCTAGCAGGAATGACAGTTGGTGATGATGTAGATTGGCTGAGAGCTTTTAAATAAACATCTTTACGCACTTCAGCTCCTAAAAGCAAATCATCAAAAGAATAAGTTGGATGTTCTGCAAGACAGTCATAGACCTTTTTCAAGATAGCAGCATTTTCCTCCTTTCTGATCTTAATTAGAGCTGGTTCAGTGGTTTCAATATTGGCAATATCAGCTATGAGTGTTTCAGAGGTTGGAGCTTTAGGGAAATGGAATCTGCAGCCTCTTCCAGACTTCATACAGGATGATGAATGAGAATGACGCTGTACCTTGTCTACTAATGTATACAAATCTGGGTCTGTCTCTGAGTCTGGGATGTTGCAAGAAACATAAGTATCAATAAAGCTGCAAATTTCTTTTTCAGTATTGTGACCAATCTTGGGTGCATCTTTTACCCAAAACAGACAATGCAAGTGCGGGGAGCCTCTCTGCTGGAACTCGACACGGTAGAAATAATCCACAATGTGTCCCACAGGATGAGCATCTGACATCAGTACACCATGGATAAATTTTTGTGCTTGAAATTGGAAGTGCCTTGCCGCTGTAACTGGATTAGATCTGATCCAGTTGCATTTCTCCTGCCAGTCCAAGCTCTTCACTTCTTCATCTGTAAGAGTCACTCCCTGCTGCTGTGCAATAATTTGTATAGGTTCTGTCCACATCATGTCAGCAGCACTGAAGGTTATGAACCATGTTGGAATGTAAGCTGAAGAACCATAGCACAAAGGTCATGTAATGTGCGCTTCCAGTACGGTTGAGAACCACGAACAGTCTGTAAGAACTTGTATGCATCATTGTTTTGAATCATGTCTTGGAGAGAGTTTTTTATTGTCCCTGCTGTTTTTTGGCTTGGTTTACATAGTCTCACAGCAATGTTGATGTTATCTAGAACTTGCTTTAGCTCGGTAAAATACTGGGCAAAAAATAAAAATTCTACATTGCTTGCACACCTTCTATCTACATTTAAAAGTCGCTGATTGAAATATTTCCTGCAAGACAGACTGACAGGGCGAGTTTGGTCATAATGTCCAAACTTTCCAGTAGGAAATATAGATGGAAATGCGAGGACTTCACACTGGTTATCAGTTAGAAGACTGACAGGGCGCTCACCCTCACCAGGAGCAAAACAGAAGACATGGTTACCAGGGATCTCGTCTGCTGGTTGGAGGCAAGTATTGTAGGGTATTCCTCTCAGTTTGTCCTCGCTATCCTCAGAGTTGTCACTTGTTTTGTCTGAAGATTCCTTTGATTCCTCTGCACATTCATCTTCTGGCTCATCACTGTCTGAAATATTTCTGAATATCTGTTGTTCTGCTTCAATCAGAGCGGTGCACAACTCTTCATCTTCTTCTTCTTCACATTTAGTCAGCCAGTCTTTATCCAGGTGAACATCTTTATATAAAGGATTACTTTCCTTCAAACACTGTAGAGCACGAAGCACAGCTTGTGGTCGTATGGACTGGTATAAACTGTGACCTTTATATTCCAGTTTCTTCTTTAATTTTACAGGTACAAGTCCACAATCAGTTGGCATCCTGGGCAAAGTTTTCACAATGGTATCAATCTGTGCAGGTACATTTACTACAGCTCCTTTGATACCTTTCTGACCCCCTCTCGGTAGGCTCGCTATCTGCATAAAAGGAAGTCTCTGTGAGATCAGTCTCTGTTCAAGTGGACAAAGATCCTGCAGTGCATCTGGGATATTATCAAAGTACAGATTATTTGCTTCTGCTTGACAAGGCATCTTGTCCTTCTTTAATGAGGCATCACAGGTTTTACAAATAAATTTTTTTGATGATGTCTCATTTCCACCGCAACAATCTAGCAAAGATGCAGATGTTTTCTTATATCGTTTTACAGAGTAACACAAAACAGATTGTCTATATAAAAGTCTTCTGCAAGAACAGCAATCGTAAGTAGGTCCTTCTTTAACAGATTGTTGAAACCTTTGTCTGACAAAGTGTATGTCTGTACCCATTTTTTTCACATCAAGTCTTTTCTGCTTCTTTCCCATTGTTTCTCTACATCTCACTCCTGCTTTGGTGTCTTCATCTAAATTCTTCCTTCTACATTTCCTTGAAGATGTTTCCCTAGATCTGATATCACCACATTTCTCTTCATCTAAACTCTTCCTTCTACGTTTCCTTGAAGATGTTTCCCTAAATCTGACATCACCACATTGCTCTTCATCTAAATTCTTCCTTTTACGTTTCCTTGAAGATGTTTCCCTAGATCTGATATCACCACATTGCTCTTCATCTAAATTCTTCCTTCTACGTTTCCTTGAAGATGTTTCCCTAAATCTGACATCACCACATTGCTCTTCATCTAAATTCTTCCTTTTACGTTTCCTTGAAGATGTTTCCCTAGATCTGATATCACCACATTGCTCTTCATCTAAATTCTTCCTTCTACGTTTCCTTGAAGATGTTTCCCTAAATCTGACATCACCACATTGCTCTTCATCTAAATTCTTCCTTCTACGTTTCCTTGAAGATGTTTCCCTAAATCTGACATCACCACATTGCTCTTCATCTAAATTCTTCCTTTTACGTTTCCTTGAAGATGTTTCTCTTGATCTCACAGCAAAACTTTCCTGTTCATGTAAATTGTCTCTTTTGTGTCTCTTTGCTGTTGTGTCTTTTGTTCTGATCTCCATCTTATCTTCTTTGGCCAGTTCCTCTCTAACTTTTCTTCTACCCCTACTTTCTCTTGACCTTACAGCAGTGGTTTCCTCATCATCTAAGAGCTGTCGTCTACATTTCTTTGACGCTGTTTCCATTGACCTGGTAACAGCACGTTGTTCTATGGTTGAATTCTTCCTTTTGTCTCTTCTTGCTTTTGTATCTTTTGAAGTTATTTGGATTTTCTTTTCCTTACTCAAACTCCTTCTATTTTGCGTTCTACCTGTGGTTTCTCTTGACCTTATAGCAGCCTTTTCATCTTCATGTAAATTATCCCTCTTTCCTCTTTTTGCTGTTGTTTGTTTTAATCTTATCTTTATCTTATTTTCCTCACTCATGGTGTCTCTATTTTGGCGTCTGCCTCTGGTTTCCCTTGATCTTATTGCAGCTATTTCCTCTTCACGTAAAGTAGCTCTTGTGTTTCTTCTTGCTGTTGTTTGCTGGAAACGGTTCACTTTTTTGTCCTCTTCACTGAGGTTCAGTCTACGATGCGCTCTACTGCTAGTTTCTTGTTTACAAACTGCTGCTTTTTCCTCTTCAGTTAGGTGGTATCTTGATGCCTGCTTTCTTTTCTTGTCTGTAGATGAACGTGTACTGAAGGATTTCTTTCCTTTTTTAGGTCCAGGATTTTTCTCAACACCTCCAATTAGTAGTTGCACCTTCAAAACCAAGTACCACCAGGCCAATCCGTTCATTTCCATACTGTCTGAAATAAAAGTAGTACAAATTTGCAGCCAAGTCCTTGTTGTGCCTTCTTAATTTTTCTTTTCATATACAAGTACATGGATTTTTTAGGAAACACCAATAATGAGTAATTAAAAAAATTATGTAAAAATTAAAAAATAAATTATATGCAAACTGATATAATTAAATAAAAAGCTATAGGTATTGGGAAGAAAGAATTGGGTTTTAAGAGGTGGATAGAGTTTGGTCAGAATCTCAGTTGTTTCTAATATACATACGGCACTTGCATGTAGCCTTTTACATCAAAGTCTTTTCAAATAACCATTTAATGATAATGTACAGTAAAAAAAATTAATACTTCAGTGTAGTTAAAATAGAAAGAAATGATTATCTCCACTAAAAAATTAATTTAAACACTTCATTGTAGAAATTATTTTGATGTAACCTTTTAAATCGATAATCTTAGAGACTCTTCTGAAACCCATGCCGACTGGAATTTGTGCAGTATGAATGCTGTAGTTTGGTAACTGTTAAGTGTCCGCGTCCAAGAGAAATGAGGTACCTTTTTGCGGTGAAATATAACATAATACTGCAGAAGCATATAATAAACGTGATAAATGCAACAATGTTACTGCTGTAAAATAGAAACACATTAGTTACAGTGCATGTTAAATTTATTTATTAATTCCGAAGTTCTTAGCTTGAAGACTCCTCTGAAACCCATGCCCACTGTAATTTGTGCAGAATGAGTACTGTACTTTAGTAACTGTTAAGTGTCCATGTCCAAAATAGATGAGGTACCTTTTCAAGTGAATGAAACATAATACAACAGAAGCATACCAATAACCTGATAAATGAAACAATGTTACTGCTGTAAAATAGAAAGAAACACATTAGTTACAGTGCAACATGTGTGGACATTGCTATCAACATAAGAAATATATGATCGTTAAAACTAATGATGACATGCAAGTGAAGACAAAGATAAAGAAATAGGATGACACTAAAATATAAATTTGGTGATAGGAGATGTAATGCTGATACACAGATGGACTGAATGGCATCATTCCATAGACTGTATTTTATAACTTTCTGTTAAGGGATAAGCATGAACCTAGAAACAATGTACACATTTTATTCAAGTGATTTAATGATTATGAAAGCAATGTTAGTAAAAACAGGTGATGGTAAGAATAGATAAATGTTTACCACATACACTGTGCTGGCTGTACAAATTCGGTGCTGGCAAAGACTGAAATATGAGGAGAACATTATCTGAAGATGGTTACAATGTGTGTTTCTTTCAGTATGTTTAGTACTTCATGTATATGTTTAGTTCCTGTGGATTTCTTAAGACTTAATCTTCATGCAACCATGTTTGGTATGGTACATAAATAAATAATTTATGTGAGTGACTCAGGCACTAAATTTGTTTGGCTTCCATTCAATGGTTTAAGGGACGGGGCCCAAAAAATTGTGCCGCTGCACTCCCTCTGGGTATACGGAAGCTGTATAGCAATTTTGGTTGAAATCTGATCATCAGTGGAGGAGGAGCTAGTGTGAGGGAAGGATAAAACTTTTGGCCCTGTTCAGGACCCCCAAGTCCCACCGCACAGGCATGACCGAGGGGGAGTGAATGAAAATCTATTGTTTTTTTAAAAAAGACACACAAAGTTTGGTTTAAAAATCAGAGAAATTGACTTTGTAATTGAATTTTAATGATATCTAACCTTTTGGCCCCTCTCCGGGGCCCCAAGGGGTGGGGCCAAAATAATTGTAGCAGCCTTTTCATCTTCATGTAAATTATCCCTCTTTCCTCTTTTTGCTGTTGTTTGTTTTAATCTTATCTTTATCTTATTTTCCTCACTCATGGTGTCTCTATTTTGGCGTCTGCCTCTGGTTTCCCTTGATCTTATTGCAGCTATTTCCTCTTCACGTAAAGTAGCTCTTGTGTTTCTTCTTGCTGTTGTTTGCTGGAAACGGTTCACTTTTTTGTCCTCTTCACTGAGGTTCAGTCTACGATGCGCTCTACTGCTAGTTTCTTGTTTACAAACTGCTGCTTTTTCCTCTTCAGTTAGGTGGTATCTTGATGCCTGCTTTCTTTTCTTGTCTGTAGATGAACGTGTACTGAAGGATTTCTTTCCTTTTTTAGGTCCAGGATTTTTCTCAACACCTCCAATTAGTAGTTGCACCTTCAAAACCAAGTACCACCAGGCCAATCCGTTCATTTCCATACTGTCTGAAATAAAAGTAGTACAAATTTGCAGCCAAGTCCTTGTTGTGCCTTCTTAATTTTTCTTTTCATATACAAGTACATGGATTTTTTAGGAAACACCAATAATGAGTAATTAAAAAAATTATGTAAAAATTAAAAAATAAATTATATGCAAACTGATATAATTAAATAAAAAGCTATAGGTATTGGGAAGAAAGAATTGGGTTTTAAGAGGTGGATAGAGTTTGGTCAGAATCTCAGTTGTTTCTAATATACATACGGCACTTGCATGTAGCCTTTTACATCAAAGTCTTTTCAAATAACCATTTAATGATAATGTACAGTAAAAAAAATTAATACTTCAGTGTAGTTAAAATAGAAAGAAATGATTATCTCCACTAAAAAATTAATTTAAACACTTCATTGTAGAAATTATTTTGATGTAACCTTTTAAATCGATAATCTTAGAGACTCTTCTGAAACCCATGCCGACTGGAATTTGTGCAGTATGAATGCTGTAGTTTGGTAACTGTTAAGTGTCCGCGTCCAAGAGAAATGAGGTACCTTTTTGCGGTGAAATATAACATAATACTGCAGAAGCATATAATAAACGTGATAAATGCAACAATGTTACTGCTGTAAAATAGAAACACATTAGTTACAGTGCATGTTAAATTTATTTATTAATTCCGAAGTTCTTAGCTTGAAGACTCCTCTGAAACCCATGCCCACTGTAATTTGTGCAGAATGAGTACTGTACTTTAGTAACTGTTAAGTGTCCATGTCCAAAATAGATGAGGTACCTTTTCAAGTGAATGAAACATAATACAACAGAAGCATACCAATAACCTGATAAATGAAACAATGTTACTGCTGTAAAATAGAAAGAAACACATTAGTTACAGTGCAACATGTGTGGACATTGCTATCAACATAAGAAATATATGATCGTTAAAACTAATGATGACATGCAAGTGAAGACAAAGATAAAGAAATAGGATGACACTAAAATATAAATTTGGTGATAGGAGATGTAATGCTGATACACAGATGGACTGAATGGCATCATTCCATAGACTGTATTTTATAACTTTCTGTTAAGGGATAAGCATGAACCTAGAAACAATGTACACATTTTATTCAAGTGATTTAATGATTATGAAAGCAATGTTAGTAAAAACAGGTGATGGTAAGAATAGATAAATGTTTACCACATACACTGTGCTGGCTGTACAAATTCGGTGCTGGCAAAGACTGAAATATGAGGAGAACATTATCTGAAGATGGTTACAATGTGTGTTTCTTTCAGTATGTTTAGTACTTCATGTATATGTTTAGTTCCTGTGGATTTCTTAAGACTTAATCTTCATGCAACCATGTTTGGTATGGTACATAAATAAATAATTTATGTGAGTGACTCAGGCACTAAATTTGTTTGGCTTCCATTCAATGGTTTAAGGGACGGGGCCCAAAAAATTGTGCCGCTGCACTCCCTCTGGGTATACGGAAGCTGTATAGCAATTTTGGTTGAAATCTGATCATCAGTGGAGGAGGAGCTAGTGTGAGGGAAGGATAAAACTTTTGGCCCTGTTCAGGACCCCCAAGTCCCACCGCACAGGCATGACCGAGGGGGAGTGAATGAAAATCTATTGTTTTTTTAAAAAAGACACACAAAGTTTGGTTTAAAAATCAGAGAAATTGACTTTGTAATTGAATTTTAATGATATCTAACCTTTTGGCCCCTCTCCGGGGCCCCAAGGGGTGGGGCCAAAATAATTGTGCTGTTGCACGCGCCATTCATGTGAGTAAGTGAGACACGTAATTTGATAGAATTTCAGGAAAAATAAATTATTGTCTCCACTACCCTTCAATATGCCCAAGTCCCACCCCTAGGGCATGACCCAGGCAACCAGACTGAAATCCCGTCTGATATGTTTTATATCTTTCATTTGTGAGAAGACACAGAAAGTTTGGTTTAAAAATGTATGAAATTGACTTTGTGAGCGAGATTTAATGATATTTGACCCTTTGGTCCCTCCCAAAGGCCCCAGGGGGCGGGGACCCAAAAAATTGTGCTGTTGCATGTGCCATTCATGTTAGTAACTCACACACCAAATCTGGTTGACTTTGGGGGGAAAAAATTTTTTGGACCCCCCAACCCCCCACGGTACCCCCAAGTCCCACCCCTGGGTCATGACCCAGGCGACCAAATGAAAATCCCGTCTGATATGTTTTATATCTTTCATTTGTGAGAAGACACACAAAGTTTGGTTTAAAAATCTTTGATATTGACTTTGTAATTGAAATTTAATGATATTCAATTATATTTGACCTTTTGGCCCCTCCCCAGGGCCCCAGGGGGCGGGGCCAGAAAAAAATGTGCCGTTGCATGTGCCATTCATGTGAGTAACTCACACACCAAATCTGGTTGACTTTGGGGGGAAAACATTTTTTGGACCCCCCAACCCCCCACGGTACCCCCAAGTCCCACCCCTGGGTCATGACCCAGGCGACCAAATGAAAATCCCGTCTGATATGTTTTATATCTTTCATTTGTGAGAAGACACACAAAGTTTGGTTTAAAAATCTTTGAAATTGACTTTGTAATTGAAATTTAATGATATTTAATTATATTTGACCTTTTGGCCCCTCCCCAGGGCCCCAGGGGGCGGGGCCAAAAAAAAATGTACCGTTGCACGCCCCATTCATGTGAGCAACTCACACACCAAATTTGGTTGGATTTCGTCCAATAGTTTAGGAGGAGATAGCGTGACGGACGGACGGACGGACGGACGGACAGACGGACGGACGGACGGACGGAGGCGATTGCAATATCCCCATCGCTTTTTTAAAAAAGCGTGGGGATAATTAAGGGTAAGAAAATAATTTAACTTTTACGAAAATAAAATTTCATTATCTGGACCTATGCTACAAGATAGATAACGTTCGTACATCATAAATTTGTTCACAGTGAAGGCTCAGGCGAGTTTGCGGATCTTGCACGGATCGAGAAAGTTTTGCCAGAGGGGGTCCGACATTGACAACGTTTTTTCTTAGTTGATGAGGGGAGAGACAATCCAAATACCACCATAAGCGGGCCAACAAAAAACGCCATTAAAATGGCGTTTCACTGTCGTACCGTTGATGGCCCAACATTGAATGCTCTGGCTTGGTAACCTTGTGATTTTTCAGGGGATCCGGACCAGTATTGCTAGGAAAATAATTTGTGTTGTGATTTTTCAGGGAGTGGGGTAGGGTCCGGACCCCTGTCCCCCCTCTGGATCTGCCCATGCGCATACACACAGTCTCGCCAGAGCCTTTACTGCTTGTTTATTGAAAAGTTAGAAAATTAAGCACACCTCCGAAAGATGTAGGTTGTATTCTTGCGAGCTATATAGCCTATAGGAGTTCGAAAAAAACTGAGTTCTGTTCTATGGTCATGCATGTACATCATAATTACGATCTCAGTGAAAGCTCAGACGAGCTTGCACATTTTGCGCGGATCCAGAAAGTTTTGCCAGAGGGGGTTCCACTTTGACAACGTTTTTTTGTGTTTTTTTTTCTTAGTTGATGAAGGGTGAGACGATCCAAATAGAACAAAAAGCGGGCCAACATTGGCCCACCAGCATAACGCCATTTAAATGGCATTTCGCTGTCGTACCAATGATGGCCCAACATTTAATGCTGGCTTGGTAACCTTGTGATTTTTCAGGGGATCCATACCAGTATTGCTAGAAAACAGTAAAGGCCCTGTGGCGAGACGTACTGAGCGTATGAGCAAACTTGTCTGAGCCTTCTATGGTGTACGAACGTTATCTATCTTGTAATATAACCATATTCTAGCTAGTTTCATTCGATGAGCGTCGTGGTTAATATACAAACTTCTTGTTAGAAATTCTTTCAGCACTAATTGATAAGATTAAAGGCATGTGTACATCTTTAATGAGCTTGTTTGGTTCTATTATTGATCAAAGTCAGGAATATTATTCATTTAATGATGGTCCTTTGATTATATTATGATGCAAGCGGACCGTGAACAAGTTTAACTAACCAGTTAATTGTCCAGTTGTAACAGCGCATGAAAAAGGGGTCATTGAGTGTGTCTGTGTTATTATTATTAATATATTCCATTGCATGCCTAAAACACCCACTAAGAATAATCCGTGCCATGATTTCTAGTAAAAATGCACCCAGGACAAATGTTCCAGTAATATACTGTTAAAAAAATACGGCAAACTGCCACTAACGCATGTGCCACGGCACGGCTCGGCAGGGGCTTTTAACCCCTGACACATGTCAAATCGCCATTAAAATCATTATTTTGGTAAAAATAGTGTTGTTTTTTTTGGAAATTGTTAATAATACTATTTGCAGATGATAGAGCGAAAAAAATATGGAGTTACACCTCTAAGTGCTTCGGGAAAGGAAAAATATATTTCTGGCGCGGCAGATTTCGGCGAGGCAGCGCGGCGCGGTCATGGCTTTCATACCAGACCAATGTTTTGACCCCAATCCATATAATCAGAGATAGTTATACCAAGCAAATAAACAAACATTTTTGATAATAAAATTTACATTTAAAACACCTGTTAACATTAATGGATAAGAAAATATGCATATTATGCATTATATATATCCGTTAATGTTAAGGACATATGCTACTAAATACTTCCCATGTTGAAATATGTTCAATACTTTGCATACAGTTTGTTTTATGCATGGGCTATCCATTTATGAAATAAAAAGGATATGTCACCGTGCTTATTTTTTCAGAATCTCAGATGGAAGTTATCAGCATTTGACCATTTTCTTAAAATATAAAATAATAACACTAGTCCTGAATATCGAGCTAAAACGATTGTTATCTTCAGCCAGCTTCTTTCTTTTAACTTAAATTATTCGTCGAAAATTGGAATTTGTTTTTAGAATAAATCATGTATAAAAAAAATCTGATGTTGAAAATCTTAAAAAATTATTTTTAATTCATGGACTATTATAATACCTTTCAGAAAAAAATAATAAAAATCTGGGGTCACCGAACTAATTCTCTTTCAAAAGTGCCAAATTTAACCCCACCCCCATAGGTTTCATGCGTAATTCAATATAAAAAGTTCAGAAATGACCATTTCGGTCGTTTTGATGATGCCATTTTACTAGTTATGAAGCAATTTAGCATTAAAATGTTAAAAAAGAAAGAAGAAAAAAAACACTGAAAATATGTGCGCACCCGGGAATCGAGTCTGCTCCTCTGGCTTCGTAGCCAGACACGCTAACCACTAGGCCACGAGGCCAGGTCGTGCGCCGCTCTAAATAGCAGTACATATAGTAGAGACTGGGCCACTATCGTATTCTTAACCAGGGTAAATGTGTACGTCGTTTGATTTCGACTGAGCTACATTTATCTATCTTTAGTGCTAAGACGATCAGTTCTGATAAGATGTCAAAAGATATTTCAGACACACTTTAATTACTTTATTTTGTCAAGAAAATGCGGGAACACTGATATGACATAGGAATATCGGAAAGCTGTGTTGATCCGAATCCGTTAATGGTCGAAAGACAGGGCCCGGACAACTTTACCCGTTTCCAGACGCGGGAAAGATGCGCATTGGAAATAGCCGCATATGTCTTTAACAGGTGTTAGAAATATTCAAAAAACTTTTCTCATTGAGATGGTTCTTTTTGGCACCGAAGACATAATATGTTGAATTAATTTTTAAATTACTCACTAATATCAAGAGACCCAGAATGAGATGTTGTGTTTTTCAGAGTTTAACAAAGCTTTTGAGAGATGTCATCTAGAACAAGGGATGCACACTTGGATTGTAAGGTGTATATTGGAGAGCTTGGCTATGGTGCAGCAAAACAGGAGCTGGAGGATATTTTCTCAAGATATGGTCCACTGAGAAATGTGTGGGTAGCAAGAAACCCTCCCGGGTTTGCTTTTGTAGAATTTGAAGACCCTAGGGATGTAGATGATGCTTGTAGAGAATTGGATGGCACGTAAGTATACACGAGTCATGGGTTACAAGGTTATACAGTGAAACCTGTTGAAACGGTCACTCTCCGAAAGACCAAAAATTGTTTTTCAAGACTAACTATCGCTTAATGTATACTGACAGACTTTAAAAATGCAACACTTGGATAACAGCTTTAATCTATGTCTCGAAAAGGATGCCAGAACAATAATTTTGATTGTATGTTAAAGAGCATTCATTTGTAAGTAAAACATGGAAAACTTGTTCAACTATGATTAACTTAACACATTGAAATGTAAACTTTTTAAGACAGGGTTCAACTGTTTCATGCGACCAAATGTTATGAGTGAAAGATTCCCCGTTTCTTTAAATCAAGAAACACGAGAAGCATCAAATTTGTATCATGAACTTCATGAGTCATGGAGGAATCACTCTCATATTGATTGGCCCGTCTGAGATACAGCTTATTTGCGTATATGACGTTTATCAGGGTGTACCCTTTGATTCAATAGCTTAAAATCTCCTCTACTTAAGCAATGTTTAAATGGCAAAATTCATACGGAGCAAATAACGTCGTCGAGTTTAGTAGTACAATTAAAGCTAAAGTGTTTGCTGAAGAAGCCAACATAGGTTGACATCATCGAAGCAAAGGAATTTTACATACCACTCTATTTTGAAAGATATAAAGGGAAGTTAGTGTTTTGTTTTTAAAGTTCATCAGTATAGGTGGCTCAGTGGTAGAGTGCTTAACTCTATACAGAGGGGCTGCGGGTTTGAGCCTCACTGGTGTCACTGTTGATTGGGATGTAAAGAATCTAATCAAACAAACTATTGCTTAATGCAGGTCAAAAGTATTGCAAAATGCTCCAAGGGGAGCATTCTGCAATTGACCTTCATTAAGCTACCATTTGTCATTAAGATCTTTGTTTTGTCTATTTTCTAGTGGCCGGTTTGCACAGGGGTTTTACTGTAAACAGCAATTTTGAGGGTAGTATTTTGAATATTTTTTTTATCGATCAGTTTTAAACATTTTTTTCCGATGCTCAAAAACCCTCTCATTGAGGAACAAGGCATTTATTTCAGGAGAACAAAAGCCAAATTTTGGGAAGAGCATGAGAGCAAAGATGATATTGGGGAACAGGGAGCATAAGAAAACACTCTTGCACGCCAGATAAGGATATCGGATATTTTACCCTGGGATAGAAAATCTAACCCATGTTATCTTACCCAGGCTGTCATGTGAGGACTGTACATTGGTTATAATGGTACCTTCACGCACATGGTTGTCAAGTGACGTCATTGTTATGTTAAATTAACATTAAATTGATGTCATCATTATTATCATGTCGCATATCAGCGTATTCAGGAACTTCTGGGGGCCTTTTTTCGATCATAAAATGTGGATTTAATGGTGAGCAAGAACAAGAGTACATTAATCCTGTTAGGGTGGGATAGAAAAATCCATCCCTCAGGATCACCGTTCGCTATCACTCAGCAAGCCTTGTGATGCCAAACGGTGATCCTCGGTGCATTCTTTTTCTATCCCGCCCTCACACGTCTGATGGATTCTTATAATACAGTAAAACCTTGTTATATTGCCTGCCTACAAACCGTCAAACTCGCTTACCGCCATAATTTTCCAATGTCCGGATTTCTACAATGTAAAATTCCCTAGTTAAAGCTCCAAACTCGCTTAACGCCATCCGCCAGTCATTTAAAAAACAAATGTGCTTATTTATGCATAAATTCCCAAGTAATTACAGCCACACGACCTTGTGGCGGTATTGATTAGCTGATCAAAGGTGTCACAGACTAATCCTGGGAGAAATCATTGACACCGCAGTGGTGCAGATGATTGCAGTGAACAATGCATCAGGGGACAAAAATATTTAAATATTGCACTTGTCCTGCAGGACGAGTGACTTACAACTTTCACTCGTCCTGCAAACGCATGCACATGTCCTTTAAAAGTGTATGCAATAAAGAACATAAGTGAGTAATATGTAATACGACTTCCTCAAGTAATTCTTCCTAAAGCACTCGTCCTTCAGGACGAGTGCTTTTGGAAGAATTGCTTGTCCTTTCTAGATTTCACTCGTAAATACGAGCGGACGAGTGGAATTTTTGTCCCCTGTGCATATTGATGAATTGAAAAGTTTTAACCCAGGTAAGTAAAGGTGAGATGATTTTACCTTTGTTTGGTCTGAAAATTAAAATTATTTTCCCATCAGTTTATTTAGTTGTATGTTGTGTAAAAATGTCTAAGTTTTAATAATTCTTATATTAATGCATTGTCGCAAACAGGAAGCGCTCTAGCAAGCTATAAATTATGTCACTACAGGAGTGCGAGAATTGAACGGGACTAACCAGATATCACTAGCTACCCATAATTCATAGCGTGAAATGCGAGAGATCTGGGTATCTTCAGGTCTTGTGGGAATGATATTCAATGAACAATTTGCAAACAGTTACTGGTAACAACCGCCGGTGCAGCAGTATCCACTTATATCTACAGAATTACTCGTAAGGATAATGTAGATACCGTTGTTTTTTTTTCTCACCAGTAGGGCATGCGTATCTTATTATGTCGACATGTAACTGATAGAAATCCAGACCTCCATCTATCACCAAACTCGTTATACCACCAAAATTCCCTTTTCCCGATGGTGGCAATATTACGAGGTTTTACTGTATTTTCATTTGAGGACTGTTTTTGGTGTGTGTAGATAGTGAATGCTCTGTGACTGCAGTTTTCTATCAATCATTTTGATATGTATACACTGTTTTATATTCCATTTCATTGTTACAAAATTTTGGGTTTCTCTGATGATGGCACTGATTTGGGGCTATACAGTTAAACCTGTGTAAAACCTGTGTAAATGGCTACTCAAAAATAGACAAAACAAATAAATTTAGCACAAATGGTAGCTTAATGAAGGTCGAAAGTATTGCAGAATGCTCCAAGGGGAGCATTCTGCAATACTTTTGACCTGCATTAAGCGATAATTGGTCTTGAAAACCAATTCTTAGTATTTTTGAGAGTGGCCGTTTTACACAGGTTTTTTTACTGTAGTCAGATTCTCTGATACGTACATTTAATCCTTTTTTCGCCGCTCATAGCAAATTATCATCTGCTCTCTCATCTGCTTTAGGCACTATGGTAGCCAAAGGATAAGTCAAATTGGGGATCATAGTGCTTTATTAAAAAAACCCATCTGCAGTGCATTTGACTGTATGCAGCAGATGTACTATGGTAATCGGACAACATTTTCAGGACAAAAAAATGGCAGGTCAAGGGTTAAGCTGATTTGACTGGAATGCAAAGACTGATCAGTACCTTTGCTGTTTAAATACATGTACTTGGCTAAATGGTTTTAGGTTAACTCCTATACCACCAATTACAATTATAGCAACGAAAAACACTGTGACATCTTTCATGATTACCTGAGAAAATACAGGAAGATATTTCCTCTAAATGAGCGTGTCAATGGGGTTACTGATAAGCAAATTATGGCTCATAGTTTAATGATTAGCGAATTATGACCCTAATATTTAATGAATAGTGATTTTTAAAGATCATTTTACCAAATAGAGAAATGAGCATTGCTTGTGATTAGCAAATTTTGGTGAAAAATATACTGATTAGCGATTTTTGCGCTGAAAAATACCAAATAGCGAAATGAGTCATTTTAACAGTTAGAGAATTTGACCAAAAACTCTAATTTACAGTAGGCTGTCTTAAATCGTAAAAAAAATACTATTTCTACCCCAAAGGATTTTTTTAATATGTTTCACTGAATTGGCCAAATTTTTATTGTATACTGATTTTAGGCCTAAATTTTACTGAGAACCATTTTTGGGCATAGATTTCACTGATTTAACAATTTTTGGGCTTAAAATATACCGACTAATCATTTTTGGGCCTAGATTTTACTCATTACCAATTTTGGGGCCTAAACTTTCCTGATTACCGAATTTTGTGCCTAAATTTTACTGATTACAGATTTCAGAGATACCCCATTGAGACCCTCCCAAATCATCTGTCAGTTGACGAATCTAATGAAATATCCAGCCTAAGTTTTAAAGATGTAACAACATTTGAAAATGTAGTAACTGAGCCGTGACATGATTACCAACAATGTGGCATTTTGACATGTGTAGACTCAGACGACCCTGTACAGCCTAGAAACACCAAATGATGTTCGGTCAGTAGATTAACTCTAATAGAATATTCAAGGAACTAGCAAAGGCTCTGATCAGACTGTGCGTATGTGCAGGCTGATCTGAGCCATTGCTGGTTGCAGGAAATCTTATCTCGCGGATCAGCTGTAGATTATAGATATCACTTTAATGGTTAATGTGATTCTTTTACCCGCTATAGGAGAATCAACGGAAGACGAGTGCGCGTGGAGCCTTCCTCTGGCAAGTCAAGGTGGGGTAGGGGAGGTCCCCCTTCCAGGAGAGGTGGTGGTGGGGGCGGCGGCGGTGGCAGATACAACAGAGATGGATACAACAGAGATGGCTACAGGAAAAGAAGATCTAGGTTTGTGTGCAGACAACATTACCTCTTTGCATGCTGGGTAATTTGTCATGCTTTGTTGTTGTCTGCTGATTTTTTTCAAATTAACTTTTTCAAAAATTTCTTTTAAAGCCACTAACAGAGTGTCAAATGGTTTAGATCCGATCAGGACCTGATCTGGGTCCAAACTGTTTGCAAAGGTTATCAGCAGATGTCACAAGTAAACCCTAGCAGGGAAAGAGTTAGAGAATTCAAGTAGGGATTCCACCCTGGTGGTAGCAGTCAAGTATCTAACCCTTAACACAGGTTTAGATAAACAAAAATTTTCAGCGGAAAATTGTAAATATTTTCTTAACCATGATTTTTAGCCTATGTTTTGGGTGCTCTAAAGAACCGTCTCATTGAGACGGTTCTTTTGAGTACCCACAACATATGTTTTGGTTGAAAAATAAGAAAGTTATTTTTCTGTTACGCTAGCTTAACTAAAGTCCTGCCTTACCATGCTAAACACAGATCTTGTTTTGAAAAACAGTGTAGGTCCAGATCAGCTGGCTTTTATGAAGGATCTACACTGTTTTCCACCCTTTTTCAGTTTGTAAATGCAACTTGAGTCCTGCAAAGTGATTGGGAAAAACTGAGGAGGAGTGTAGTGCATAAACTATGTAGCCTGGTAAAGGTTAACATAGCCCCAGATTATGATTTTGATTTGATTCTTTACATCCCATCAACAATCTTTTAGTTAAACAGGGACGGGATTTCCTGGGTTGAACCAGTACTAAGCTAGGATAAATGTGTCTTGCTCAAAGACCAAAACGGTGAGGGTCGAACCCGCGGCCCCTCAGTCTCGAGTCAAGCACTCTATCACTAGCCACTGCGCTCCCAGATTATGAGATTAGACACTTCAATCTTTACAAATAGTTTGGATCCAGGTCAAGAAAGACAGAATGTCGCTTCTGATCTGGATCCAAACCGTTTGACATTCTGATAGTGTTCTTTAAAATTTTTTCTTTAAAGTCAGCCGACGACAATGAAAGCATGAACAATTACCCAGCATGCAAAGAATTCAAAGAGGGTAATATTTGTTCTAATTTATCCGCAAAAACATCTGTTGTGAGGATCATTTGAACACTGGTTTAGATAGACACAATTTTTGAGCGTAAAATTGTAAATATTTTCTTACCCATCAGTTCTAACATAAGTTTTGGATGCTCAAAAGAACCCTCTCTCTGAGGCGATTCTTTTGAGTACCCACAACATATGCTTTGGTTGAGAATTATTATTATTTTTTTTTTGTTAAACACTCCTAACTAAAGGCCTTTTAGAGGGTTTTCATTTAGGTTTTTCCATTTAGGGTTTTCCACTGAGTACCAACAACTTATGTTCTGGTGGAGAAGTAGGAAAAATAGTGTTCTGGATATATCTCTCATCTGGGGCTGTATGCGTCGTTAAGAACCAAACAAACAAACAAACAAATCATCTGGGGCTGTGAGGAGCGCAGTGGCTCAGTGGTAGAGTGCTTGACTCGAGACCGAGGGGCCATGGTTGGAGCCTCACCTGTGTCACTGCCTTGTGGTCCTTGAGCAAGACACATTTAACCTACCTTAGTACTGGTTCAACCCAGGAAGACTCGTCCCTGTTAACTGAAAGATTGTTGATGGGACGTAAAGAATCAAACAAACAAACAAACTGGGGCTGTGTTTACAAGATATTACCGTGATGTCCCTTTGTAATACACCTCATTTTAACACAGATTTGAATATAAAATGGTCATTTTAGATTTGTTGTGACTCCCAATTTTTAACCATGGAATTTTACAAAGGAATTATAGGAAATTAATTTTCCTATTATTCCTTTGTAGAAGTGTTCATTTATAACTTCATTCACTTGGTCCGTCAATTTATATGGACCCCAAACATAGTCAGGACTTTAGATTAGAGTGTGTACCAAAAAAATAATTTTCTTATTTCTCATCCAAAACATATGTTGTGGGTACTCAAAAGAACTGTTAATGAGACGGTTCTTTTGAGCACCCAAAACATATAAAACTGATGGGTAAGAAAATATTTACAATTTTACGCTTAAAAAAATTTGTTTATCTAAACCTATGATAGTGTTATAAAGGGACTGCACTTTACATGGGAAAAGCCGCTTGAGCCTATACAAGTGTTCTGTCCCAATCAGCCCGTCCCATTTTATTTATACTTTTTTCTGTTTTTATCTTTATTGACTTAAACATTTTAATCGTCTGAAGATGAGTGCAGTGGCTCATTGGTAGAGTGCTAGTCTTGAGATCGAGCGGTCGCTGGTTCAAGGCTCACAGTAGGCACTGTGTTGTGTGCGCGAGCAAGCTACTTTATCCTCTGCTTAGTGCTGGTTAAACTGACAAATAGTTGACTGGTCATGAAGCATTTACTAAAAATAATGATCTGAAATGCACCCCAACACAATTTTATAAAATTAAAGATAATGACTCTCATTCAGCCTTGCCGACAATAATTTTAATGTGAATGTTTCTTGCTTTTTACTTAAACAAGTAAAATCAGTTTAGTTATCAATTTTAAAATAAGTCACAGCAGATACGATTTGTATGATAAATTAAGGAAAGCAGAATTTATGTTCCTTACCAAATTCCATTTCTAAGAAGAGACTAGGTGCATAGCAAAGTCACATACATGTCAGGCTTTAGTTCAGATCAAATGGCTGATCCTAAAGCTTTGCAGCATTCTTATTCGTAAATATTTTTTCTCCTATAGCTGAAAGAAGTGGGTCAGGTGTCAGTTACTGACAAAAGGATGTGTTTTGTAACATCAATCCTTATGTTGTTTGAAATGTTGTCTACTACAAATTTTGAATGGGGCTTTAAGGGAAAACAGTGTCATCAATGTCATTAATTTGACATACATTAGGATATCTTTTCTCCCAATATTTAGAAAATGTGGTGCAGTTCCAATTAGTCTTTCAGTGGAATCAAGTGCCTACTAGCCTACACACTACATAATGATTTAAAATATCATGCATAATGAGGTGGCCAATGGCTCAGTGGTAGAGCGCTTGACGCGGGATCAAGGGGTTGCTGGTTCAAGCCTGACAGGAGGCACTGCCTTGTGTCTATGAGCAATTCACTTTATCCTCTGCATTTACTGGTTCAACCAAGGAAGACCCATCATGACATGACTGAAAAAATGTTGACTGAGACATAAAGAATCAAAACAAACAAAATATGCATAATGATTTAACAGAAACACTTTTTATCTAAAGAAAAAAGCAAACTAACATAAGCTTTTTTTAGTTTTCAATGTATAAAACTCAGAATCCAGTCTCTAGAGAAACTTACATTTGTGAATTTCTGTTTGCTTGGTGGCAAGGGAACCCATGGTAGCAGATCTCTGCTCATATTTACTGTAAAACTTGGCTTATCACAGGACCCTGATAGGCTAATAGGCAAAGAATTAAAAAGGGAAATCTTTTAATACTAGGTTTATCTTTCAGTCATCCTCTTTTTTCATAGATTTTCTGTTTGCAAATAGTTTTAGTTGGCAAAAAAGCAATTTAGTATAACCAGGAAATTCCAGAATCACAGACAGCAGCCCTACCCATGCATGATACTGTGAGGAAGAGACACAGAAGACAGAGAAAGCCCAACATACTTTAAGCAAAGCAACCAACTCTCATCAAACCAGCAGAGCACCATACAATACTGGCTCTGATATGCCCTGTTGCAGAAGATGGTATAAATTAGGGGATAACTGTGTTCAAAATTTTCCTTTGGGGAGGTATATCATCGGATATATGGTCGGAAATTTAGTTTTACGGCGACTCGCGAGGGGAGCCGTAAAATGTGATTTCCGAACGTTTATCCGACGATATACCTCCCAAATGAAAATTTTGAATATGGTTATCCCCATTCTAATGCACTTCTGCAGTTTCATCTCAAATTGGAGCGTTTCAAGCCGCATAAAGACTTACGTCATCCAACGAAATGTTACATGATTAATGACGTCAAACAATTCTAACAGTATATCACAGGATATACTGTGGCAAAGTTTTGACATCCAATCAGATGTCACATTACAAAAGCAAGTGCATTAGAATGCTTGTTTCCAGCAACATAATCAGTGTACTAAATCTTGAAACGTTCTTGGAAAATTCACATACATGTAGCTATAGCAAGACCAAACTCATAGTCTTGAGATTTCCACTTACTTCATAGACATAATTATAAATAGCTTCAAAACCTTAAAAACTGTATAAACTGGGACAAACACGTGACATTCCCCATTAAAAGCTTCCCAAACTTAAAGCAGAAATGTCAACTTATTTGCCATATTTTACAATCAGAGTTTAGCACCTCAATAAATAATGACCTTAGTTATGAGCAACTGTAATAAGGGATCTGGTATATACAGTAAAACCTGTCTTAAGCGGCCACTCACAAATAGACAAAACAAAGATCTTAATGACAACTGGTAGCTTAATGAAGGTAGAAAGTATTGCAGAATGCTCCCCTTGGAGCAATACTTTTGACCTGCATTAAGCAATAATTGGTCTTGAAAACCGATTTCTGGTCTTTTTGAGAGTGGTCGTTTTAGACAGGTTGTACTGTACATGTATTGGGATAAAAAGGAATTCAGAGAGTTCTAAAATTTCAAACTAATTTCTCACTCTGTTTTCAAATAAAATACAGGTTTAGTCAAGGCTGTAATTCACGAAATGTTTTTCAGAATAACAAACAGGGAAGACCCTGATCAGACTGCTTCTTTGGAAGCACTCTTGCTTCTATGGAAGCAGTCTGATCTGAGTCAGCTCTGTTTGTCTATGCTATTTTGGCAGGTAACTAGTGTTGGAAATTTTAGAACATTTACCATAGCATGCTGGAACTTTGTAGAAAATGACACTTCTGGAGAAAATGACACTATTAAACCACCTCTGAGTCTGAGTCGCAGGAAAACCTGTTTATATCATTTGCAAACATTAAAGATGCAGATGAGCCTGTGCATCTGCACAGTCTGATCAGCACCTTAAGCTTGTTATTCTCAGATCTGGCAAGCATAACAGCTATACTTGCTAAGTCCAAAATTTCACAAATCTAGCTATTCTAAAGCCAAACAAGCTGGTCTGAGTGTTATCTGCACAGACAGTCAAACAATTGGTTTTCTTATGAAGTAGCTCAAGGATGTTTAAGTAACCAATCTGCTCTTATGTGAGCCAAGTTTTGAGAAAATCTGTTCTCCTAGTGAGTCTTTGTAGCTTAGAAGGTATGTTTGTGCCTACTACAGTCACAAATCACAAAGACAGCTACTCTCAAGATGAGGCCTAGACATGACAAAACCTGTCTTAGGGGTTTCCGACAAAGCGAGACTCAAACCAGTTTTCTCAGCTACAGAGACTAGCAAGAAAATTGAAATTTTGCTTGTAAGAAGTATGGATATGATACTTTCCAATAAGCAAAAAAACAAAGGTGCTGGAGATCACAAACCCCCGAAGACAGGGTTTCTCACATTGAGCCCCATAGGAGACCAGATATTTTGCTCTTATGTAGGTACATGTACCTTATTGTTTAACTCTTTGCCTACTAAGTGTTGTCTGCTGATAATTTTTGCAAACTGTTTGACACTCTGATGGTATTCCTGAAAGAATTTTTTTAAAAAAAGTTGATTTTGAAACCAATAAGTAGATGACAAAACATGCAAAACTTCCCAGAATGCAAAGAGTTAAACCGTGATGTCAGCTTTATCTCTTGAATGTTGTAGATCTAGTGATGTGTTTTACGATGGACCACTGTAGTAAACTTCTAGAATTTAATTTCTCAGTTTATATCTCATTTATGTTGTGATGTTTTTTGTTTGTGTTGATTCATCATCATTTTTTACACACATGCAACATTAATTTTTTCACATTTTGTCTACCCAGGGTTACTCCCCTCGCATCCGGGTAAACACCATCATTAAGACTACGTTTATCTCTTCATATCAACACGTCTGTTCTCTACATAATCCGTCGCCAGAAGCAGATATCTTCCAGAGCAAAGTTCAACTCTGCATATACAGCCCAGTTATCCATCTGCTAGTAAACTGATGACTAACGACGTACAATTAAAAAAATCTTGGAAAGCATCAGTCACGATCATCAGTGTTTATCTGCGACAGAATTCTCAGACTTTCATCTCCAATGCATTCAAGCTCAATTTTAGAACTATAGAAACCAACAAATTTCAAAATTGAAAGCAGTACTAATACACTATGTACCTGCCCGTTCAATGTTGATGCACAGTTCTTAACTATATATTATCATATGACGTCGAGTCTGGAAGTGAAATAACGCCATGCAATAAAATCGATAAACCTTTTCGGGAAACGTTATGAAATCATGCTTTTAACGTCAGGCATAAGGGTAAAACCCTAACGTTTTTACGCCAAAAATATTAATTCAATATAATTTTAATGTCATATGGTAAATAGAATCTAACATTCGTGCTCCTGTATTATTGAATTTATTAAACTTGTTGAGAAAAAGAGATAAAATGCTGGGCAAGCCTGGCATTTTATCTCTTCCTCAACATGTTAAATAAATTCAATAAAACATGAGCACTCATATAAGATCCTCTATGTATGCAACATTTTAGTCGTGGTTATTTTTACATTTTTGATACTTCTTAAATAATCTGGAAAGAAAAACAAACTTAATAAAACCCAAAACAGATCCTCCTGAAATTAGCCGTGATATGTGATTTCCAACAATGTGGCATTTTGACAAGTATAGACTCAGACGAGCCTGTGCAGCCCCCTTTTAAGCTTAGAAGATCCAAATGATGTTCAGTCAGTAGCTTAACACTCCTAGAATATTCAAGTGACTTGCAAAAGCTCTGATCAGACTGCGCGTATGCGCATGCTGATCTGAGGCTTTGCTGGTCGCACAAACCACATTGTTGGAAATCCCATGCCACGGCTCAAATAGAGATAACTACAAGATTTTATTTAATAAAACCATTTTATAAAGGTTAATGGAAAAAGCAGCATCTCTCACACCCTCCAGAGCAAAGTCAAGGAGCAGATCAAAGAAAACGACTATTCATCTGCAAAATGTTGCATGCTCAATGTTTATGTTTTCCAGTACTGACCACAGGCAGATATACAGCTAATTAAAAGCTAACTAAAATGGAATACAGATTTATAACAAGTACAAATGTTCATGTGTTTATAAATATGCACTTTTAGGCAGATTGTTAAAGCCTAAATACACAGCTCCATGCCATTTGCCATGGCCACAGAAGGTTTTTTTTTAATTTTTCTTTTAATTATACGAATATTTCAAGTTCAGATTTGTTTCTGTTCATTACAAATTCATGTATAAATTTAAAAACTATTGTCTTATAGCATCACAAAAGTTTTGATTAAACTAGTTACATAATTTGAAATTGATGTCTCTGAATTTAAAATAATTGCTTTAATGTAATGTATTGGAGATGGAAGGGAACATTATGGTATGGTTCGTCGTTGGAACTAGCTGGGTCTACATATTGCAAGCTGTTGCTCTTGCTTTTGCGATCTCCCCTAGAACCAAGGATATAGACTGATCTATATTAAGCTCACATGACCCAATTCCTTGCTCTGGGTGTCAGTCAATAGGGAACTAAAAACGTCATCGTCGTGGGATAACAGCTTCCGTAGCAACATGCTGCAAGCGATTCTCGTCTTAGGGTCTCACACTGCCAGATATCATCTACCTTACATGTTGTCTAACTTCAATCGTCCAACTCTTCAATCTCTTTCAAACCTACGATAAAGATGCACAGGTAATTGTGTAGTGTTAGTAGTGTTCACATGTAGCTTCACAAACATGACTTTTCTCACTATAAGCCTAGCCTCAGATAAGCATAAAAAATTATGTGTATATTTGCTTTTATCTTTTTATCTATCAGTTTAAACATATGCTTTTGGTGCTGAAAAGAACCGTCTCAATGAGACGGTTCTTTTGAGTACCAACAACATATATTTTGATTGTGAATTTTTTACCTTCACTTATCTGAAGGCCTGGGCCATTTTTATTTACCATGTTTATTCTAATAAGCACTTGTTGGACTTAATAATTTGTACAAAGTTGGAGAATTCACACCAAGTGTTTAATTCCAATCCAGTTTGTTCTGCCTCAAACTTTGAAAAAGTTTAGGGGGCATATATATTGCTTTTGGCTTACATGTATAGATCAATGTTCAACGGTCTGTCATGCAAGTTAATTTCGTTTTAATTAATGTTTTATGTCACAGTCAACAACGTTTTCAGTCATGTCAGGACATTTTTCCTGGGTTGAATCAGTACCAAGTTGAGGTTAATGTGTCTTGCTGAAGGACACAACACATTGCCTCTGATGAGCCTTGAGCCAGAAACCCCCCAATTATAAGTGGAGCACCCTACCACTGGGCCAATGCATTTCTCACAAAGGAGTTTAGCAATAAAAATGTACTCACAGTGCGCCATATTGCAGAGATATAAATGTCAATCTAAGATCCATATATGCAAAATTTTTGAGCATAAAAATTATTATTTTTTTACACATCTGTTTAAACATAAGTTTTGGAAGCTCAAAAGAACCGTCTCATTTAGACGGTTCTTTTGAGTTCCCACAACATAGGTTTGGTTGAGAAATAAAAAAAACCCCTTCAATTACACATTCATGTCTGGAGGCCTGTCAATAAAACTGCTGTTCCTTAGCCCCATATTGTGACTGTGGTTGCAAGCGACTGGTGCATATTGTAAAACTGAAAACAGCTAAGCAGAATATGTTGATGGTCAAGAAGTGACTTTTGGCAAGGTGTTAATTGGAATAAACATGGTGTACCTAAGGTAGTATGTGAACTGTACTGGATAATTTATCTTTTGTTGTATATGAAGTCTATTGTCAGGAATAAATTATTGATCGAATCTGAAATGCCTTACTTCTACTGAAGTGTTTGCTGTCATAATGGCACTGACATGTAGCGCATTTTATTTGCTACTTATCCTTCAAAAAAATCATAATCAGAGTTGTTTAGCTGTTTGAAGGGGTATTTCTTTTTGAAAAATTATCCAAGAAATTTGATCTTTCTATAAGAGAGATCTAGATTTCTGGGATCATTTTAGATGAGAAAATGACCATCATACAGTAAAATGTCAGATTTTGATAACTGCACAGCAAGCATTGCCAAAGGCTGGACATAAGATATAAGGGCGGCTATGCACAGGGTGATCTATGTCCGTTGTTGACTTTTTTCTGTTTCAACTCAATGGTTGTAAGAATTTGCAGCTCTTATACCAAATGTTCTAAAGATTTATGGTTTAGTACAATCTTATTGAAACAGCCAAAAATAATTTGCTCCCGAATTAAACCTGTTTTTTTTAAGCCAGTCTCAAACTATCAGAAAAAATTCAATTTAATGAATTTGATATGAAGAATAAGACATTTGTAATCTATATATCACATAATATATGGTTAGCAATAATACGTATTTGTCAATGTATTGTTTATAATGTCAACTGATTGCAGGTCAAGGTCAAGGTCACCAAGGAGAAGGTCAAGATCTCCAAAGAGAGGAAGGAGCAGGTAAATTTCTCTTTATAAGGCACGCAGTAGTTTCAGGTAGGGTGGGGGAGCTATCGGGAGATATAAATCTCTAGATTATATTTGCTGGCAAAAACAGATGGGCCATCAGCTAGTATATTGTATTTTTATTACAAGCACATTTACATTTCATTGAATAGTATGCTCTTCATTAAATTGTCCGCAATATGAGAAAACCTGAGTCATTTGTCACCTGAGCCATCTTTCGAGAAGGATGGTCAGTATTGATGACTCACCAATTACCCAGGTTTTAATAATACTAGTAAAAGCTTTACAAAATGCTTGGTCTTTATTCTGAACAAGTTTTGTTTTAGGAAGGCTGGCAGATTTTCCTGCTCAGGCCCTTGGAACACTGGTCAGATGCTCTAATCATGGTTGTCCAAAATCACCACCACATACTTTCTTTGTATTGACAAATTCAAGGTGTTTTAACTTGGGGGCATCTCTGTCTGAGCAAGTCATGTAGGTTTGAGACAGACAGACAGACAGACAGACAAGCAGGCAAGTTTTGCTGCTAGAGCTCACAAACCTCGGAACACTGTCTGTCGGTAGACTCTCTTTAGATCTGTCATAATGTAGGTCAGTGAAATGTTTTGTCGCATCTGACTGTTCTTGAGTCTCTTTTCGGATATAGAACCAAACATTATATAGTACCTGCGACATGTACATAGACAACAGTCCATAGAATAGAATAGAATTAAGTTTGGGCCACCTTGCTTGGTTAATTGTTTCTTTAGTTTAAACAATATTTTATTTCTAAATTTACAAGCATAATACAATATATACAGATGTATGGTGGTACAGGATTTGACAGTAAGCCAAAGCTTATATTTAAGTCATTTCCTATTACAATGTTGATCATACAAAATTATATGATAATGGCACTGGCAATCAATGTACGCTAAGTAATATCAACATCAATGCATGACAGATAAAGAGAAGAAGGAAGAAAAAAATATGGGGGAGAGGGGGAAGGGAATGACTACAAGTTTTCTATGCTGCGCATTGAACATGGTGGATAGTGATTGTTTGACCGTGTTTCGAGCGAACCTACCCTGATTCCACTATGAATTCTTGTACCTGCATAAATAGTGCCTCTTTGATCTGCATATTACATGCAGAAACCTAGGTGATACCTTTGTTGCCATTCACCTTCTATTTTAAACTTTCTTCGGTGCTCTCATCCAAGAAAATAGTAAACTGACATCACATAAACTTCGGGTAATGGGGGTGTATAAGGTCACATTATATAAGATCACATTATTTACTCTACATGCTGGATATTTTTCCATGCTGTTGTCATTAGCTGACTTTTTCCAAAATTAATCATTTAAAAAACTTTCAAGAACACTATCAGACACTCAAAGGGTTTGGATCCTGATCTTGGTCAAAACTGTTTGCAAAGGTCATCTATTAGCAGATGGCAAAAGTTGCCTCTAGCATGGTAAAGTTAAGGTGTAGTATGAACATAGCAGCAGCCTAAATAACCACCTGCTTCAGCTCGGAATGTATAAGAATGACATTTTATCTTAGCAAACAATGCAGACCCTGATGAAATAGCAGCCTTATGCGGCATTTCTTCTGCCTCTTCACTGTTTACCAAAGTACCCATATTGGGGTTTCTGGTCTTCAAAGGGTTAAACAGTATCTTTAGTCTAGTTATGCACAAACTGGCCACAGTATCTATATATGATTTGTGGTTTGTAGATCAAGGTCACCCTATGAAAGTCGCAGAGCAAGGTCCCCATATGAAGATAAAAGGGAAAGGTCACCATATGAAGATAGAAAATCGGGATCCCAACATGAAGATCAGAAAGAAAGATCACCATCAAAGTCCTATGAAAACGGGAAATCTCAGTCTAACTATGATGATCACAAGTCCTCTAAGTCACCAGAAAGAAGGTATGGTATTCAAACATCAAGATGAGCAAACTTTTGGAGTCAAAAATTGTAAATATTTTCTTATCTGTCAGTTTTAACATTTGTTTTGGGTGCTCAAAAGAACCTCTCAATGTTTGAGTTCCCACAACATATGTTTTAGTTGAGAAAGAAGAACAATTTTTAATTTAACAATCTCATCTAGATACCTGGCCCGAGGTTATAAAACTTTTTTCATGCTCAACTCAACTGAGCATGTAATTTCAACTGCTCATAAAAACTAAAATGCTGACAAATAAAGAAGTTTATTGCTTTAAGTCTCTCATCTGTTGTATTCATCATGCTAATAAATGTTAAAATGCCAAAAATTGTTGCCATTTTAACATTTATTATCAGGATAAATTTTGAGTTCAGCTGAGTTGAGCATGAAAAAAAGTTTTATAACCTTGGGGCCAGGTTGGTCTGCACTTTTTTGGTTTGCTTATAACAAAATCATTTTTTTTCTCAGCGAGGCTTCACTGCCTCTCCATACTAAGGTGTGTAAAATATATTGGTTTTTGTTTGATTTGATTCTTTACGTCCCATCAACAATCTTTCAGTTATATAGGGACGGGTCTTCCTGGGTTGAACCAGTACTAAGCTAGGATTAATGTGTCTTGCTCAAGGACACATGCAGTGACGCCGGTGAGGCTCGAACCCGCGGCCCTTCGGTCTGGAGTCAAGCACTCTACCACTGAGCCACTGCGCTCCCTTAAAATATATTGGAATGGCAAACAGTTTCAATCCTGATCAGAAAGCTTCTTCAAGGGCCTGCAGGTCTGGGTTTACACAGTTTGGTCAAGTTTTCTAGTCTGAATATTTATGGTGTATGGACACCTTAACTCTTTCTTTTTTTAGCGGCGACTTATTCACATTAAGTCAAACAAAAGACTTGACTTTCACATGTGAACCAGGAGGGAGCGCAGTGGCTCAGTGGTAGAGTGCTTGACTCCCGAGGGGTCACGGGTTCGAGCCTCACCGGCATTACTGCCTTGTGGTCCTTGAGCAAGACACATTTATCCTAGCTTAGTACTGGTACAACCCAGGAAGACCTGTCCCTGTTTAACTGAAAGATTGTTGATGGGACTTAAAGAATCAAATCAAACAAAACAAAAAACATGTGAACCAGGTGTGGCTTGCTGTCAACCATGTCTACATTACCACAACTGTCCAATGAATTCGCTGAGGTTTTGTGCGATTGAGAAAATCTAAAGATTCGAAAATGTATATACACTGTTTTAGGGTCTCGCTAAAGAGTGTCAAACACCTATAGGTCTATTTGACATGTCTTGTTATTCTACAGGTCAAGTGGTAGACGAGAATGGCAGTAGAAGAGATTGGAAGAATACCAAAGTGCAGATGTTAATAGCTTCAATAGCTGAACACACCATTATTGGCCTAATTGTCATTGTAGCCCTTGCTTGATAAGGCTGTTATTTCAGCAGAAAACTGACAGTTCAGGGTTTGCACAGACTTGAAAGTAATTGTTAGAGGGTTTTTCAATAAAGTTCTTGAAAATTAAAATTGCCTTGAAAAGTGCTGGAAAATCACTTTAAGGTCTTGTAAAGCCCCTGAATTTTACTATCGTCTGTATGGCTTAAGACTGTTGATGGATATAAAAGTGTTATGCATTTATTTGGTGCAGCATATGCTGCACCAAGTAAAGGCACAACATTTTGATAATTATTTTCTAATACAAATTCCCTCGTTTTCTTGGTCTAGCATTTCCTAAGTAGCATTTTAACATGTAAATTCAGTAGTTTTTCTTAAACTTGTCATTCTTGAAAACCATAGGATTGCTTTTAGAAATCCTTGAAAAGTCCTTGAATTTACACAAACTTGCCTGTATGAACCCGGCAGTGGTTTTCTGATTTCTCAATGAAACCAGGTGTTTGAGAAATAAGATCGATAATTTAATCAGCAACACAATATAATATATAATTAACTATCAAAACATTATGTTAACAGAGAGCTTGGCAGATTCCATCAAATGCTTGTGGCTTAATTTGAAATTTTTGGACAGCAGTGCTCAATATTTAAAGTTGAGTTAGAATATCAAGCCTGTAGAGCTCCAATAGTCTTTAAATTAGCTAAATACATGTTGTGGGTACTCAAAAGAACTGTCTCAATGTGACTGTTCTTTTGAGCACCCAAGACGAGATGGTTCTTTCGAGGACTCACAATATATGTTAAAACAAATGGATGAGAAAGTCTTAACAATTTTACGCTCAAAAAATTGTTTATCTTGAGCTTTGAGGTTAAAATAATCATATACCTAGAAAGGTCAGCCCAAGTACTAAAAATCTAGTAAGCTGTGAACTTTCATTATAACGCTTTGGCTTAAGCAAGCCAATGTATTTACATTCAAAATTAGGACTTAACTCTTTGCATGCTCTGTAATTTTCTTTTGTTGTCGTCTGCAGACTTTTTTCAAAACTAACTTTTTGAAAAAATTCTTTCAGGAACACTATAAGAGTGTCAAACAGTTTGGAACCAGATCAGGTTTGGTCTTGATCTATGTCTAAACTGTTTGCAAAGATTATCAGCAGATGACAAAAATGCTGCTAGCAAGGAAAGAGTTAAGCAGGCGTATTCATCAGCAAGGATTGAGCCTTTTTTCATTTGCATTACCATAGTGTTCAGTTCATACTATGTTATGATTTGAACCATAACCCTTTGCCTGCTTCGAAAAATTTCATCTGAAAATGTCATCTGCTGAAGTTGTCTGCTGCATGTTAATACTTACGTCTAGGGCAAATTTAGGCATACAGAGAAACAGTGTGGACCGAGATTAGACTGCTCCTGATCTAGGTCCACACTGGTACAGAATTGTTTTGAATGGACAAGCAGACAATAGAACAGATGATATTTAGTCACCATTAGCAGCCAAAGATTGGAAGCAATCATGACAGTACAGAGAAGTATCATATTTCTCCTATCATCACATATTCTTCATCCCAACCCCTTGTAACTTTTACTTTTTATACATTTCAGTCCCCTTATAATACACAATTCATCATAACATAGATTTGGATGTAGCATGGCCATGTTGTGGCTCCCAGATTTTTTACCATGATATTTTGCAAAGGGGTTATGAAAAATGACCATGATCTGATCATTTTTTACACTCTTTGCAAATCGTCTGAACGTGTTTTTTTTATAGTTCTCTAAATGGTAAACTTTTTGAGATAGTCAGACTTCATCTGTTCATTATTTTTGTTTTAAAACCTTTGAAATCAACTAGTGTGAAAAGTTACACACCAAATGAGTATTCCTTTTTTTCTAAAGGAGAAAATCAGAAAAATATGTTGTTAAGCTGTTTGTCGGAGTGGCTTTAAAGAATTTGGTGGGTACAATAGATTCATGTACATTTATATGTTAGTTTTATATTTATTTTATCGATAATATTTAATGTAAAAAGTCATTTTATATTTTACCTGCTGTATGGAGGTAGATGCAGAATAGCAGAATACTGTTTACAAAATTGTCATTTTGAGAGGTTTAAACTATCAGCTTAATCGTAAAAAATGATGTAAGAAGCAGAGTAGTTTAAGGCAATTGGTAACTTCAAAACTAATAATGTGCTTCCATAAATGACAATTTTAATACAGTTATACCATGGGTGAAAGTATTGGTAAAGAGCATCTGAAGTCCCACTGCTCTTCTGCATTAAAGGGCAAATTTATCCTTATGACAAGGGTGACAGTTTTCAGGATTATTCCTGAATTCAGGATTTTGAGGCTGACTTTCCATAGAAAGTCAGCCTCAAAATGCTGAATTAGAAAAAATAGGTTTTCTTATTTATATACAGTCTGTCTGAAGACAATTGGCCATTTTTGAAATTGTGAATATTTAGTAAGCATACTGCAAGTTTTAAGATTTAAGTTTCAAAAGTTTGGGATTTTGGAAATTTTGTACTTCACCCATGTTATACAATTTCTAATGCACTTTGCTTGTTTGTCTTTGAAACTGTTTTGTACCAATAGAAAGCACAGAGAGATGTCAAGATAATAAAACGGACCCAATTTAAACCTTCACCATGCTGCATATATTTATGTACTACCCGGGTTGGTCCATATACGTTCCCAAATCTTTCATCTCTATAAACTTTAAGAGTAAATGTGTATATGTGTATTAGAATGAGGAATCTACATTAGTGATATAATTTATTATTGAAGGAATTATACAATGCCTTTGAATGAGGTACTTTGATATTATGTTTACTTTTAAATTTGCTTGTCTCTGCGTAAAAGTTTACTTGAATAAGTTAAACCTCAATTCAGTAAACTCAGTAAATTCATGAGATTTTGGTACTTATTGCTTATGCGAGCCACCCAGGTTCAGATGAGCCTGTACAGGCTCGCCAGAGTGTTTGCTGCTTGCACACAAGAGGAAGGCAAATGTTAAAATCATGCCTCTATGCCCACTAGATAGTTTTGCATGCATATTTAGCCCTTTTCATTCTGGATACCAGTGAACAGGTACTTTGCCAAACAGTAAAGACCCAGATGAAATGCCCCTTAAGGCGGCATTTCATCAGGGTCTACAAAATTTGCTAAGATAAAAACAAATTTCAGGAACAGAAATACATTATTTTAAAGTAATTTTGACTGGCAAACCCTCAAAATACAAAATGAGTCATTCATACTTATCCTGTCAACATGCAAGGGAAAATCCATCAGAATGAAAGGGCTTAAAGAGAGACTTTTGCATCTGTGATAACTACTAAAGTCTCATGTACTTGTGGTTCATTATAGTGTCACATGATTAGGCGCCAAAGGTCCCACACTGTAAAACAAGTCTAATTATTTCTTAAACAAACTTTGAGGTGATTTCATTTCATTCAAAGCATTTCTTGAAATTAATTGTTCAACTCTTTAGAATGCCAGACCCAAATTACTCAGACAAGAAAAGTATGTAAAAAACTAGTCCCAGATCACACTGCACCTAGAGGATGAGATCCTAGAGGAGCAGTCTGATCCAAGACTATTTGTTTGCTTCCTTCAATAATTTTTCTTTTGATAACTAGGATGGATTAGTCTAGATCACCAACCGGAAGATTCCATTTTTGGAGTTCAGAGCTTTAAGAGTTAACATTTCTTTGTTAGACCATGAAGTATGTTTGACGAGTAATTTATTCTTTATTTTAAAGATCTGTACTTATGTAAATAGATTAATCATTAAATAAGATTGTATATATTAATCAGATTTCATAACTTAAGTGCATATTTACTTGCATTTTTATAGGAGTTTCTTCAAGCAAGACTACATCTTCAAGCATAAGTGCAAAGCAAAGTCAGATCAGGCCTCAAGGTGATAACAAGTTTTTCAGGCTCAACTAGCATGAGCAGGAAACTTGTCTTGGTCATTAATTTTAAATGCCAGCAAGTGCATTGTCTACTGTCCTAAGCTAGAAAATTGCCTCAATCTTTTGTATATTGATAGTTATGAAGATTGTCAATTTCATGTTTTGTCTCGTCGAGGCCCTATAAATAAGAGTGCAAAAGTTAAAAAAATATTTTTCAATGAAAACATATGTTGTGGGTACTCAAAAGAACCCGTCTCATTTAGAACTGGCTCGATGAGACGGTTCTTTTGAGCAACCAAAACATATGTTAAAACTCATGGTTAAGAAAATATTCACAATTTTACGCTCAAATTGTTTGCTTATCCATACCAATATAGACAGTCCTTGATCATCCTTATATAAGCTATGAAGACCACACAGGCTGATCTGAGTTTGCAGATACACATAAATAACATATTGTAAGATGTTTTTGTTGCTTGATCCAGCTCTTATCATGTGATTGTGTAGAGGATGAATTAATTTATGTGCCTATTCACGAGCAGCAGAAATAGCTGTGACTATATCATTGAATACAGGGTGTTGAAAAATATGGATCTTTTATCAGTCACCAAGAATTCTGGACATCAGGGGACATTTGTTCAAAACTAATTGTAACAAAGTCAATGTGACTAATTTTTTTCAAGTACTTAACATACCAAAAAAATATTACTTTGTAATGCTGTGTTCTGTGGCATTTCATCTGGTTCTTCACTGTTTGCCAAAGTCACATTCAGGAGTCTTCAGTATACAAAGGGTTAAAGGTAAATAATAGCATCTTTTTAAGTATTTAAGCAATGAAGAAAATCTGCATCAGCCTTTAAAATGGTTCAACATTTTTTCTCCAGATATTTGCAAAAGGAATGTAAAACTGATAAAAGATCCACGATTTTTCTTAGGGAGGAGACATTTGTTGTGCATTTTCATTAGAGTTTGATAGCTAGGTAAATGAGATTTCCAACAATGTGGTATGTGCGACCAACAAAGGCTCAGATCAGCCTGCGCATACACAGTCTGATCAGAGCCTTTGCTAGTCGCTTGAATATTCTGTGACTGTTAAGCTACTGATCAAAGATCATTTTGAGTTTCTAAGCTTAAAAGGAGGCTGCACAGGCTCGTCTGAGTCTACACTTGTCAAAATGCCACATTGTAAAGGGTTATCAACAGAAGGCGCCTTCCAATTTTAGCTGTGCCTACTGGTTAATTTTCATGATTTTTTGTTGTCTGCTGATTGTTTCAAAATCAACTATTTCCACGAAAAAAATCAGGGATTATTCCGAATACCACATTTTGGATCTAGATCAGGCCTGAAGTTTTGTCTGGTCCAAACTGTTTGCAAAGGTTATCAGCAAACGGCACTAGTGAGCAGAGGTAAGTTTGCAGCCAATATAATAAAAAAAAAGGCTAGTGTGTTTAACAAAAATCCTGCATGAAAGCATAACAGTTAAGTCCCCAGATCTTGGTTTAGAAGGTTGGGTAAATGTCATAAAATTTTGAACACAAATTGTCTGCCAAAAATGCCTAGACAAGCAGCGCAGACCCAGATCAGACTGCTCAGGGTCTTCCCTGAAAAACAACTTTCATTTTTGGACAGAAAGAGCATGGGTGAAAGTTTTCAGGATTGTTCCTGAATTCAGGATTTTGAGGCCTCAAAATCCTGAATTAAGCGAATTTTAGTAGCTTTTTTGATTTATTTTCAGTTTATCTAAAGATGATTGACCATTTAAACTTGAAATTGTTGATATTTGTAGGCAAACTGCAAGTTTTAAGATTTGATCTTAAAAAGTTCAGGATTTTTGAAATTATGAACTTTCACCCATGAAATAGTAAGGTGTCCGAAATTTTAGATCATTTACCATACACACTGTGTACTAGTACCAATGTTACATGGGTTTTGTGTAATATTGATGCAAAATAAATTTGAAAATTTTTTATGCAGTCATTTGTTGTTTATTGCACCATTTTTGTCACACCTGCTTGAAGCAGGGTGTGACATGGGTGTTCAAATTTCCATCCATCCGTCAACCAACAATTTACATGAAAGTTTATTTTGATACTTTCATCCCAGTCAACAATGTTTCAGTAATGTCTGGATGTTTTACTGTTGAAGCAATGCTGAGCAGAGGATAAGTGTCTTGCTCAAGGACACAACACAGTGCCTCCGGTGAGACTAGAACTTGAGACCCTTCTTCACCAAGTCAAAAACTCTACTACTGAGCTCCTCATGAAAGTTAGTTTCTCTGCAGCAGTGAAAGCTGTGAGCATTAAACTTTGCATAGTAATTCTAATCTGTATACTCATCAAGCACATACTGTGACCTTGACCTTTTTTCTTGCTCCAGTGACTGACATAAATCTTCTTGGAATAGTTCATTTTTCTGCACCAATGATAGCTGAGCGTGCATAGAAATTGCCCTTTGCATACTTGGAGCATGCACTGTAACCCTGCCTTGACCCACTTTTCACACTCCAGTGACTGACATAAATCTATGTGACACAGCCTAGAGATGAGATCATATGTGGAGTTTTTTTAAGTCAAATGTAGTTTCCTTTTTAGCTCACCTGATCTATTGTGTTCGGTCTTTGTCAGTCGTGCATAAACTTTTTCTTTAAACGACATCTCCTGAATCACTGGTCCAAATTTAAAATAATTTCACATGAATGTTCCCCATAATGCCCTATACCAGAATTGCATAAATGGTTCCACTCTTCTGAACAAAGGGACTGCCAGAGCTCTAGATAAGAAATATTTTAACGACATCTGAAGCACAGGTCTAATTTCAAAATTCCACAGTATTGTTCCTCATGATACCCTCTACCAAAATTGCACAAATGGTTCTGCTCCGCTGAACAAAGGGGCCCCCCAGAGCTCTAGATAAAACTAGAATTGTTTTTCTATGAAAAAACAGATGTCTCCCCCCTTTTGATGTCAAAAGCATGAGTCATTAAATACAATTTCAAACGAGTCATTAAATACAATTTCAAACAGAAACATTAAATACAATTTCTAACGGAAAATGCTAGTCATTTCATTAAGAAAGACAGCTCGTATCTAGTAAAGATATCTGTCAATGTAGTTAACTATTGCACAATCAAAACCTGGTATAAAATAGTCATAGATAATTTTCATTATGATCGAAATTTATTTCGAAACCAGAAGTTCTTTCTATATATCCTGCATCACCCTCTTAGAAAGTAATCTGGTATCATAAGAAATTCTGCTCTCTGCAGATGGAAAAACAGACACAGATGAGCAGCGTGGATATAATGCAACTGATAAGTATCTTTGTTTATCCCAAGGGAAATAAATGACAGAGTTACCATTCTTGCATTCTGCACGTCGACTCGTGCTGGTTGATACTTGTATAGTTTCGTGAATATAGCTTAAGCGGTTTTCAAGTTATAGAGCTGATACGTTTTTTTGTGATGGACAAAGTTGTGAGGAAAATAACTCAAAAAGTATAAAAGGCAGATTTACCATTCTTGCACTCTGCACGTCATCTCATGCTGATTGATATTTGTATAGTTTCGTGAATGTAGCTTAAGCGGTTTTCAAGTTATAGAGCGGACACATTTTTCGTGATGCACAAAGTTCCAAGGGAAATAACTCAAAGAGTATAAAAGGCAGAGTTACCATTCTTGCATTCTGCACGTCATCTCATGCTGATTGATATTTGTATAAAGTTTCGTGAATATAGCTTAAGTGGTTTTCAACTTATAGAGCGGACACGATTTGTGACAGACAGACAGACGGACGCCCAGGGAAAAACAATATGTCCCCCGACCCTGAAGAGGGGGGGGGGGGGGGGGGGGGGGGGACATAAATATATTTAAAGGACATCTGAACTACTGGTCCAAATTCAAATGATTTTACAGAATAGTTCCTCATGATGCCTTCTACCAAAATTGCATAAATACTTCCACTATTTCGAATAAAGGGGCTGCCAGAGCTCTAGATAATAAATGTCTTTAAACGGCATCTGAACCACTGGTCCAAATTCAATAATTTCACAGAATTGTTCCTGATGATGCCCTCTACCAAAATTGCACAAATGGTTCCACTCCACCGAACACAAGGGCCTCCAGAGCTCTGGAAAAGAAATATGTTCAAACGTCATCTGAATCACTGATCCAAATTCAAAATAATTTCACAGCAACGTTCCTCATAAGGCCCAGGTCCAAAACTGCAACTGGTTCCTCTTGGCTGAGCAAAGGGGACACCAGAGCTCTAGATAAGAAATGTCTTTAAACAGCATCTCCTTAACCACTGGTCCAAATTCAATATTATGTCCTCTACCAAAATAACACAATTAGTTTGGCTGTGCAGAACAACATGGCCACCAGAGCTAAAAATAGAAATATTTTTTAAATGATATCCAATAAGCCATAGGCCAATACATCATCTTTTCATGTGCCAGGATTCAGGTGAGCGATCCAAGCCCTAGGGCCCTCTTGTCTTATCATTTGGACAAGTCCATTTACCATTGTAGAGTTCTGTGGTGTATTTTTCATTTTATGCAAATTTAGATAGAACAGTATAAGCAAACAGTGAAGATTCTGCTTAGACACATTATGTGGCATCTGATCTTGGTCTGCTCTGATTGCCTACATCCCATTAAAGCTGCATAATCTGTAACTTTTGATATTTTCATTTTAAAAATAATGTTTCTATTTTTCAAGAACACAGTAAAAATACCAAAATTCAGGTATACATTTTACCTTTTTCATAATAATTAACAAATTATTAGTGCCAAAACAACAGCATTTATGTTAAAAATTAACTGTCTAGAATTATTGGAGGGACGCAAATAATTACAAACAAGAGAAAATACACCTGTTTTTATAAGATAATTCACTTTTTCATTCAGTTTTCAACTGTAGAAATTAGATTTATAGTGACAACATAACTTTATTCTACTTTTGCAAATGATTTAAAAAGAAAATATTTTTTTTTCGAAAAATGTTCATAGTTACAGAGTATGCAGCTTTAAAAGTAAATAGCTTCTGGAAAGGGGATGAAGGACGGAACAAACGATCAGGAACGGTTTTTATAAACTTTATTTTTGATCTACGCGTTTCGGGTTGACTTACCCTTCATCAAGTAAACAGCTTATATTGGCTAATAAATATTTGCTTTTTTCGGGGAATTATCACTTTGGGAGAACATATTGTGAAATATACAGACTCTAACAAGAAATGATACATGTAGATTATTCTACAAGTGTTTCATATGTTGGCTAATTATAAATATGGATCTATCACATGGATGAAATATAGCATGTAGAATTTGGAAAAAAATATTTAGAAAGCTATCAGAGTAACACAAGATCCATGGTAAAGAAGCCAGCCTGCTCAGCTACAGAGACCAGCTAGAATATTGAAATTTTGCCTGTAGCAAGTGGAGTCCTTATATTTTTCAGCAAGGGATCTGATCAAACTGCACAGGCTGGTCTGTGTCTTTGTTCGCATACTACAGTCAGGGTTTTTTCACGGTTACACCGTTAGGTCAATGTACTTCTGTTCTTGATTTGGTGCTTTGTTTTGGAAGCTCACTTTATTTTATGCATTGAAGGAGCTGGATTAGTGGCTGAAAATATGGATTGTGATTTTTCCTGATTGCCTTTTTTCATTGGTTCCCCCATAGCTCTGGCCCTGAGGTTATAACATTTTCATGCTCAACTCAGTTGAGCACAATTTTTTTTTCCTGCTCATAAATGTTAAAATGCCAACAATTGTTGACATTTTAACATTTATAAGCATGATAAATACAACATCTGAGAGATTAAAGCAAGAAACTTCTTTATTTGTTGTTACTTTTAGTTTTAATGAGCAGTTGAAATTTCTTGCTCAGCATGAAAAAAGTTTTATAACCTCGGGACCTGATTGCAGAATCGGGTGATACTGTAGTGCTAAACCTGAAATATTTACAAACCTACAAACCATGAAAACTGGAAACTAAAGAATCGGGTTAAGGTATGAAAAAAGAACACTAAAAGAATTTGAATTTTGTTTATTTTTCTCCTCATTTTCAATTTTCATATATAAATATAACATAAATATCTGTAACATAAGGCACAAACGTAACAAGTTAATATACAACTTAAAATATACAACTTTTGATCTATATACAACCCTCTATATTTGAGCCATGCCATGAGATAATGCATGGGTGAAAGTTTTCAGGATTAATCCTGAATTCAGGATTTTGAGGCTGACTTTCCATAGAAAGTCAGCCTCAAAATCTGAATTTGGGACAATACGATAGCTTCTCAGATTAATTTTCAGATCATCTAAACACATTTAAACATGAAATAATTAATTTTTGAAGGCATCCTGCAAGTTTAAAAATTTGAATTTCTAAAGTTCAGGATTTGGGAAATTTTGAACTTTCACCCATGATAATGCTGTCCACCAGATAAAAATGTCTGCTTGTCGCCTGCTGCATGTTTTTGTTTATACTACAGATGAATTTCAATTTGCAGGCAAACAGTTTGGACCTTGATCACACATCTCCATAGGGAGCCGTCTGATCTGGGTCCACACTTATTTCAATTTTGGCTTCCAAAGTTATTATCAGCAGATGATCCTGCATGTGACATTTTATGAAAACGTGAACTGATACATCATTTGGATGTTTGTTTGTTTGTTTGTATTGTTGCTTTACGTCCCAAGTCAACAGCTATGGTCATTGCGGGACGGTCAGTTCACCTAACCACACTTTTTCCTGGGCAGGCTTGAACAAGCGGTTAACCAGTAATTTGTGCACATACTTTCGCTTGTAACTGACAAAAACCCTTCTTGAATGAATCAGCGGAAGGGAGGATAATGACCGTAGAAATTATTTCATGATCAATATCCACGAAAGTATGGGACCGGGCCGGGATCGAACTCGCGACCCCTGGATCTGCAGTCAGACACGCATCTGTAGCCAAACACGTTACCGACTGCGCTACGCGGCCCGGTCATCATTTGGATGGAAATTTTCATGAAAAAGAGTGGCGATTTTGTAGTGAGAAACATTGATTTTGTTTGTATCCAATGCATGGATTTTCCAGGTAATTATACACTGAACCGAAGTTATAAGTAGCCACCATACAATTTTTGCTCCCGTTCAGAAAGTAAAAATCGCTCTCACAACATTTAAATTCTATAAAAAGGTCCAAGGCTTTGTCAAGACTCAGCAAATTATGTCATTTCAAAATGACAGGTAGAACTTGCACAGACGAGGTCCGAGTAAAGGTACCATCATTTCAAAAAGTCACACTTTTTAGTGTGATATAAACTTATCATCAGATACGTTATCCACTTATATTTTAATAAGTTTGAACATGTTTATAACAGCTGTGATATAAGATGAAAAGAATAAAAAGTTTTTTTGACAATTGAACACTCCATTTTTCTTCTACGTTAACATGAAGACAGCCACGGTCAACAACTTAATCAAAGGATTTTTAGCTTAACCATGCAGTTTGCATACTCACTTTGCATTGCTCTGTACCCTTTATCATCTGCGGCACAGCAGTGCAATTTTCAGGGGTTCTTTATTATGAATTGGCGTCATTGTTCTGCTTAAAAATTTAAAGAAATCTTTAACAAATGTCATTTAAATGACCTTTGAAGTTTCACGTTAAAATCGGAAGTGGATACCAAATTAGTAAAAAATATCGTTAGAAAATGGGCTCATCAAGTTGCATGGTGTTTTGTCAAACATATTAACATAAAATAAGACACATACAATGATTTAAGTATGTGCGGCTGATGATTTTGTAAAATTTTGGATAATTTCGAAAATTATCAATTTTTGAAAATTCATAAAAAATCTGTCATAAGCAAAATGTCAAGTGTTTGGTGTTCTTTCAGGTCGAATAGGCAGGTTTGCAATCACCTGTACTTGAATTTGATAAAACTGCACTCAAAACGCTGATTTTCTTCAAAAAGTTGATTTTTGCATTTTTGAACCCAGACATCATGCAGTGATAGAAAACTCTTCCAAAACACCGCTTAACTTTAGTCTATTACAATGTACATACTTGGGCAAAAAATCATCTCAATATCACTAGGGCTAAGTCAGTAAAAAAGTAATTGAAAAGTGGCTACTTAGAAATTCGGTTCAGTGTAAAGGTACACCTTTTGTGAGCTACACAATAAGGAAAGAAATATTATTCTATGCTGCCCATTTTTGTGAACAGGGAGGTGGAAGTAGAATTTTGAAGAATCCAGAAAATGAAGACAAAATGAATGAGTCACTTTCCTATCACTATTGGCATTTTATATTGTTTGTTTACATGGGTGAAAGTTCAAAATTTAAAAAATCCTGAACTTTCGAAATTCAAATATTAAAACTTGCTGCATGCCTACAAAGTTTTAACAATTTTAAGCTTAAATGGTCAATTGCCCAAAGCTGAACTGAAAACAAATCAGAGAAGCTATTTAAACCTGCCTAATTCAGCATTTTGAGACTGACTTTCTGTGGAAAGTCAGCCTCAAAATCCTGAATTCAGGAATAATCCTGAAAACTTTCACCCAAGTGTTTAGCCCAGTAAGTCTAACTTTGTGATAATGACCTTCAGGTGTCTAAATTTAGCACTCTTACTAAATGACTTGTATTCCTCATGCATAGCAAAGCCAAATATATACAATCTCAAAATATACACACACTCCAAATCTTACATTGGTCACTACAGACACGAAGCATGAGATTCACACAAACTAGGAATTTTTATATACAGCATAGACTCAAAATAATTTGTCAAACATTTTTTCTTAATCTTCATTAAGTATTCAATCTTATAAAATACTGTGGTTATCTTTTTCAAAAATGAATCTTTACCCTCTGAGGAGTGCAGTGGTAGTTTGTTAAAAGACTTGAGATTGAATGGTCGCTAGTTCGAGACTCGCGGTACTTTATCCTCTGCTAAGCACTGGTTCAACCAAGGAAGCAGGAAAATGTATTGACATGACTGAAAAATTGTTGACTGAGATGTAAAGTATATAAAAAAATCATATACCCTCTTTAGAAAATACTGTAGATCAAGATAAGCTGGCTTCAGATGAAATCAGCAGAGAACTAGTCCACTGCCCCTTATTTACCCTAAATATTTATTGTTATTGGTATGATAAATGTTCTAAAATTTCAAACAGTAGTAGCTTGTCAAAAAGGTCTACACAAACAGTGCAGACCCAGATCAGACTGCTTCTGAAGAAGCAGTCTGATCAGGGTCTTCCCTGTTTGCTATTCTGACAGGCATTTCCAGCCCTGAAAATGTGAACAGAAAAAAGTACAGTTTTCAAAATTTTAGATTATTTACTGTACATGACATAATCAACCATACATTGAGATACTGACCCTGTGTTTCCAGCTAATAATACAGACTGTGGTTCATATCATTACTCTTCCTCCTTGTATGCCATACCTACAGTGAGTCTTCTTCCCATAAAAGTAATCAACCAATCGCAACCATCGATACATAAGATATTACTCCACCAAAAAATATGGTCCAGCTGAATGTTTTAAAAACATTTATCACATAGGAACATCAAAATGATTTTATCAATAAATAACTTTTTACCTGCTATTGACATTTTTGTCATCTGTTGATTACCTATGCATCAGTGTTTTTGTTTGTACACAGATCAGGCCCAACAGAAAGTTAGGCTTGATCTGTATAGAAACTTTTTGACACTGATGAAATAATTTTTCAACAAAGTTGATTTTGAAAAAAATCACCTGACAAAAAAAACATTCATTTAGGGTTTCCCAGCATGCAAAAAGTTAAGTTCCACATCAGCCACTGAGTCAGAATATTAGTAAAGGAAGGGGACATACATGTAGTTTTTAAAAATAAATAAAATTCCAACTTTAAAAGTATAATGTATGATGAAAGACTGAGAATGGGTTTATTTACAATATTAACTCGAAATATGGATGTGAGTTAGTAATGGACGGAATGTTTGATGCCATCATAAATGAGTGGCATCACATCAAAAGTATCTTAATGCTTATGTAAAAATAATGATTAAAAGCATAGATCAGATTGAACAGTCTGATCAGTGCCCACTAGATAGCTAGACATGTAATGCCAGGCCTCGAGGTCATAAAACTTGAGTTCATTCTCGGACTCGAAATAAAGCACAATGATTGCCTGCTTGCGGACATGTGTTTATTTTGAGTCTGAGACTGTACTCAAGTTTTATAACCTTGAGGCCTGAACCCAATTACTCAGAGACAGAAAAAACATGATTGTGCAAACTAAATAGTCCCAGATCAGACTGCTCCTATAGGAGGGTCTGATCAGGGACTATTTGTTTGCTTTCTTTGCAAGTATTTTTTTTAATGAAACCAAATTATCATTCATAATACTCATTTTAGAAAGTTGTGTTGCACAGGCTGAAACATAATTCTTTATTTTTGCAACATCAAGGTATCATCTCATGTGATAAGTCACAATAACGGCAGTTATACAAGCACTTTATTTTCACTCTTTTGTTAATATTAAAGTCCATTATGGAGGACCACTTGCCCTCTGTGTCCTTCCTGCCTCCAGCGACCACAATTCAATCATGCAAGTAGTAGTTCTCTAGTTTGATATGCTGCTCGCCACCAAAGAATAAAATATCTCCAGAATTTCACATTTTTCCAACATTACTAAAAAAAGGTTTTGGAAAAGTCCCTTTATAACGCTATTTTTGGGGTCCAAAGGAATGGTCGTTTTCCAATGCCCTTTGTAAAATTAGGCCAAAATGGTCATGTTCGTAAAATTCCTTTGTAAAACACAATTCACTTAAAACTTGGTCCATTCTTATGAACCCAAACACAGAAATATAAAGACCAATTATAGCTTAATGCAGGTCAAAAGTATTGCTAAATGCATTCTGCAATACTTTTGACCTACTTTAAGCTACCATTTGTCTTTAAGATTTGTGTCTTTTTTTGAGTGGCCGTTTTACACAGGTTTTACAGTACTTATTTTTTGCTAAAACCTTTTCTGCACTGTAATACCCTCTATATTTAATGATAAAAGAGTCTAACTATACTGGAACTGGAAAGGTTTCACAAACTTTCTGCAAAACCTTCAATCCACTCACTATCCTAACTACAGAAAAACCTTTGTTAAGCGGCCACTTAAAACAGACAAAACAAAGGTCTTAATGGAAAATGGTAGCTTAATGAAGGTCGAAAGTATTGCAGAATGCTCCCCTTGGAGCATTCTGCAATACTTTTGACCGGCATTAAGCGATAATCGTATTTGAAAACTATTTTTTTTGTTCTTTTTTGAGTGGTCCCTTAAGACAGGTTCTACTGTATAATTAACTGGCTCTTTTATAAAATGAAATATCCTAAATTCCATAAATGCTATTTGCGTTTTTGACTGCCTTGTGCAGATTTATACAGTGGCGCCCTCACCGACCTTGACATTGGTAAGAATTGTCCTCCACTAAATCTTGATTCTTCATGACGCTCCTGAGTGATCATCAGGGAAATTTTAGTTGGTACAGTTTCTGAAAGAGGAAATAGTATGTTCCACGATAAGTTTTCTAAATACATGTATAATATTGGGGCCCTAATATATCCTATTTGGGGTTTTTTATGCTTTACATCCAAGTAAAAAAAAATCAGTCATGTTGGGGATTCCTATCTTCCTGGGTTGAACCAGTACAAAGCAGCTGATAAAGTGTCTTGCTCAAAGACAGTACACAGTGACTCTGCTAGCGGTGAGTCTCAAACTAGCAACCCTTCAATCCCCAGTCTAACACTCTACCAACTGGGCCACTGCATTTCTAGTTAAAAAAATTTCTAATTATTTCCAAAATATGTCAACAATTTCATACAATACAATGTAGATGACTATTTGTTCAACTCTTTCCCTGCTATTCAAAAACAATATCAAAGTGTCAAACGGATTGGATCCAGATCAGAACCGACAAATCTGGGTCCAAACTCTTTGCAAAGATTATCAGCAGACGACAAAAAAAACGCCACTAGCAAGGAAAGAGTTAAAAAGCATGTTACAATGTGACATGTGATTTCCAACAATGTGGCATTTTGACAAGTGTAGACTCAGATGAGTCTGTTAAGCTTAGAGACTTCAAATGATGTTCAGTCAGTAGCTTAACACTTATAGAATGTTCAAGCGACTAGCAAAGGCTCTGATCAGACTGCGCATATGCGCAGGCTGATCTGAGCCTTTGCTGGTCCCACATACCACATTGTTGGAAATCTCATGTCGCGGCTCATATATGCATTTGCATTTGAATTAAACATGATCACTGCATGATGAACACTGCATGAAGATACCAAATAATAAAACATTTAAAAGAGTTTTGATAGTTCATTTCTGATTTTTTTTTAAAGATAACCATTCATTCAACAGTATACATAACCAATCAAACCTGCCGTGATTGTTTGTATATTCTTTACACAATGTCATAGTTTTAATGTACAGATTTTTATCTGCTGCTGCAGTTACTGGTACTTTAAAGGATTAATGTCTTAGTCAACCAACCACAAACCACACAAGTAAACGAAACAATTATCACCCATTCATTTTACTAAATTTCAATAAAAAACATTTTTATAGAAAGAAAACATTTCACAAAACCTGTCACTTGACTACACACCTTAACCCATGCCAGCTGAACCGAGATTTTTCCTCTTTTAAAAACATTGTAAATCCAGATGAGCTAGCTTCTGATAAAGCCATCTGATCAGGATCCACACTAACTTCCACTCTGATTAAAAATACATGCTTATAACTAGAATGCATGGTCTTTATTGTTTGCAAAGATACTTGTTTAGTTTCTAGCATACAAAGGGTTAACTTGGATGGAAAAATCTCAGTTTCTGATGGAAGCCCAGAATTCCTTTAAAGGTTTTTAAGCAAGCAAAAATTGATTTTGTTTGATTTTATTCTTTATGTCCAAGTAAACAATTTTTCAGTTATGTCAGGATGGGTCTTCCTGGGTTGAACCAGTGCTAAGCAGGGATTAATGTGTCTTGCTCAAAGACACAACGCAGTGACATCGGTGAGGCTTGAACCCGCAACCCCTCGATCTAAAGTCAAGTACTCTACCACTAAGCCACTGCACACCAAAGCAAAAATGGAAGCCGGAAAAAACATCCCAGCAAAAAACCATAGCCGCAGATAGAAATGACGGGATGAGTTTATCTACATCAAGGACTTTTGAAAAAAAAAAGTCAAATGTTTGTCCGAAATCTTTACTTTGATACATATTTTTTCGTAACTTAATGAGTGAATGGTGCCCATTGTCATTTTCTGACTCACACTACCATTTATGCCATTTTTTTTTTATTCACACAATTGTTGTCGGTTTACATATGGGCCTCGTTGGGACAAAACCTGTCTTTGGGGTTTCCAACATGATCACCCTAAAACAAGCCTGCTCAGCTACAGAGACTAGCTAGAAAATTGAAAGTTCACTTGTAGCAAGTCTAGATATGATACTTTCCAATATGTGAATAATAAAGACGCTGATCAGGCTGTGCGGATGCACAGGCTGGTCTGCGCCTTTGTTGTTCACAAACATCGAAGACAGGTTTTCTCCCGTCGAGGCCCATATCTGCCTATACATATTGAAAGCCTATTTTGCAAATACTATAACCCAGATGAGACTGCACTGCTCTTAATGGAGCAGTCTGATCAGGGTTCATAGTGTTTTCTTCCATGATAAAAAGTACACTGATGGGCATTTGAATATATGCAGCAGACATAAAAAGCGGACATAAATTTATTGGGAATATGGGTTAATCAGAGAACCTTTAATTGAAAAATGGTACTGATCAACCTGGACAGTCTCACTGCTTGCAGGGCATAATCTTCAAAATTCTAGCTTCTAATGTAATTGATGGGTAGATGAATTTGAATGTTAACTGTTCATAAATCCTATTACCAGCTAGAATTTTATAGAATTCTGACAATCAGCTTTACAGTGAAAGACAAAATCTTTAATCATGACATTTAGCTTAAAATTATAAACCTTTTTTTAAAAAAAAAATTAACTTCAGACAAACAGATGACAACTTATTTTTTTGTAGAAATTCTAAAGATATCAACAGTGCTTACTTACATAAGATCTACCTTGAAAAATTAATGAGGTTTCATTATTAGCATAATGCTACCAAAGAGTAGTTTGAAATTTCACGGACACATAATTTAAATTCAGAAACACAATCTTATATTACAAACTATGTTTGTATTTTTTAACATTTTATATTTGGGCCTCGTCAGAAGAAAACCTGACTTTGTTGCATGCAAACAACAAAGGTGCAGACCAGCCTGTGCATTTGCACAGTCTGGTCCGCTCCTTTGTTATTCGCTTTTTGAACAGTATAATATTGAAACTTCATGCAAAATTTTCATATTCTAGTGAGTCTCTGTAGCTGAGCAGGTTGGTTTGAGTCTTACTCAGTGGGGAAACCCTGAAGACATGTTATCTCGTAATGAGGCCTATTTTATTTAAACAGTAAGAAGAGAAAGTGGTTATTCAATCCAAAAAATCTTAAAGAAATTTCAAATTAATTAAGAATTTCAAGAATGCTGCCATGCATGAAGGCCATCTTGGATATCAAAGAGGAAATATTTAGCAATTCTGAATCTTAATTTTGCTCTGGATCGCCTCTGACCAAGTTTCAGTTCAATGCTAGGAAATGTCCTTTAACTAATTTCAAGATGGCTGGCAAGGCGTCTATCTTAGATATTGAAACATAATAATTTTAGCAAATCTGAATCTTCAAGGTGCCTGGATTTTCCCACCATGTTTCAGTTCAATCCTACATATGGTTTTCAGAGGAGATGTTTGAAGAATTTAAGATGACTGCCATCTTGTATATTGGAACTGAATAATTCTAGTAATACTGAATCTTCACATTGCCCCTGGATGACTCCAGTTATCCTACATATGGTTCTGGAGGAGATATGGTTTGAAGAATTTCAAGAAGGCTGCAACAGTGGCCATCTTGGACATTATAGCAGGGTTCATACAGGCACGTTTGAGTAAAATTCAAAAACTTTTCAAGGACTTCTAAAAGACTTTCCTACAGTTTTTCAAGGACTAAAGTTCATGAAAAATACAGATTTAAGTGTTAAAATTCTACTTCAGAAATGCTAGACTGAAATAATGGAGAAATTAGTACTAGAAAATTAGTATAAAAATGTTGTGCCTTTATTTGGTGCAGCATATGCTAATAAAGGCACAACAATTTTATACTGATTTAGGTCTCTATCAACTGAAAATAGTAGAATTCAAGGACTTTTCAAGGCTTTTAAGTTATTTTCCAGTATTTTTCAAGGCAGATTTAATTTAAGGACTTTTAAAGAAAGCCCTCTGAATTCAAGTACTTTTCAAGCCTGTGTGAACCCTGTATAGGACTTCAACAATTCTGAATCTCAATGTTAAATTGCCCCAATGCCTCCTACCAAGTTTCAATACATTCCGACATATGGTTGGGCCAGGATTGTCCTTGAATAAATTAAAGATGCAGACCATAGGGACCATCTTGGCAATCGGAACATTACCTAAAAGATCTTAGCAAATCTGAATGTCCATGTTGCCTTGATGTCTCTCACCAAGCTCAGGTTCACCTTGACATGATTTGGGAGATCTCATTTGAAGAAATTCAAGATATCCCTGCTGGTCATCGGTACGATTTTAGTAATACTGAATCTTAGTGTTGCCTTGATGCATCCTACACAATTTCAATTCAATCTGACATATGGCTTGGGAAAAGATGTCGTTTTAAGAATATCAAGATGGCAGCCATCTTGGTTATCAGAACTGAACATTTTTTTTCAACGCCGACTCCCCATGTGTCCCTGATGCCTCACATCAAGTTTCAGCTCAATCCTATTCATGGTTCTGGAGGAGATATCAAAAGTTAACGAAGGACAACAGACAAAAGGCCCAGGTTAGGAAAGATTCTATGCCAACTGGCTTATTAGTGTACATAATTTTAAGCCATGTAATCAAATCCAATCAAGTTCATTTGAATGTATATAATACCAGTATCACATCGCTAGAGCCATATATAGTATGAACTTAACAAGAACAGCAGAACTAGCAACTTTCAACTTCAATGAAATTTCGGCCTGAGTGGCCAACAATAACAATGGCCAGAGTGGCAAACAATATAGTTACAATCAATATCAATATACTTACAGTGTATTTCAGTTATACTTAAGCCTCCTGGAAGATGTAAGATTAGGTTCATAATTAGGTAGGGTCATTAAATTCCGGTGAGGTAGCTTTAATATCATTGTTCTCACCAGTAAAAAAATGCAAAAACCTCTCACAGAAACTTTGAAAAAATTTGCAAAAACCTCTCATGGGAGAACAATTGAAAGTTCCAAAACCCTAAACTTTTACAGATTTTATGTAAAAATTTTGCAGTATGCCTACAAAATACCAATAATTTCAAGTTTTAATGGTCAATTGTCTTTTGATAACAGAGAAGCTATTACAATCTGCCTACTTCAGCATTTTGAGGCTGACTTTCTATGGAAAGTCCCCCTCCCCTAAATCCAGATATATGTATCAGGAATAGTCCTGAAACGTTCACTCTTGCAATCTTGAGTAATAGCCTCTTCCATGCAGTAAAGTTTGGATGATCCAATACATATATATATTTAGGGGCCACAGATTAGGATATTTATATTTCTGTCAATGAAGACAGATTTTATATTAAATTTTGTGGCATAAAAACTGATATATCCCTTATCATCTATTCAAATGTGTATGCAACAGCCTATTTGCAAAGGTACACAGTAGCTATGTCCCTGTAATGCATGGGATTTTATCAGGAAATGGGGAGAGCTATGCTAAATCTTCTAAAGACTATCTACATTCAGGTTTTATTAGCATGTAACAGGTTAATCTGTAAGAAAAATCAAACACTCAGAAAACTAGCCTACACTTCAAATCAAACCTGGTTGAAGATCAACAAAAACTGGCCAACTATTTAGTTCCAAAGACAATGCCAGGACCTGATAGCACAGTCAGTAGTTGGTTGGATTGGTAGTTGCTCCTCCAAATAAGTATTATCAAACTGCATAACCCCAGATCAGTCTGTTCCTGAAGGAGAAGTCTGGTCAGGTTTTACATGATTTGCCATTCCAAAACATTTTCCTCAACTCTTAAAACAACAAAATAGTCCAAGATCAGATCTGATCAGGGACTAAATTGAATATTATATATTCAAAAATTTGGGTGTATAATTGTGAACATTTTTGTATCTAAGTTTTAAAATATGTTTTTGGCACCCAAAAGAACTAGCTCATTGAGACTTGCTTTAGAGTATAATCCAAAACATATGTTTTGGTTGAGAAATATTTTTTTTTAAATTATGCTAGGCAGCCTGTTATTAGGATGGATTAGTCCCATCATTTACTTGAAAATTCCATTTTAGAAATTGAGCACATGAAGATTTAAGTAGTCATTTGGATTACTCCAAGGCATCTGATAAATAAATGACCTGAACATTGTTGACTAGGCCGTAAAACTACAATGCAAACAAAACCAAATCAAAACTAAAAGAACACACGGATCACACACAACTAAACTGTTTGAGCGGCTAAAAGAACACACGGATCACACACAACCACAACTCACTCGCCTTCACCAGCCATCACCAGGCGTTTTTCGAAAAACCACACGCCGCTTTGTTCCAAAACTTCGTGAACTACCTATAGGTGAAGATATTTGTGTGCTAGAGATGGAACTACGTGGTGTGGGTGACTGTTGTATGTAGAGATCGTTATTAGGTACAGAACCAGGTGCACAGGTGGCTCCCTCTACCTTCAACAAGTGCATCACGGGGTAGTGGCGTTTAGGAAACTTTGCCTTATACACTAAACGCTTACCTACAACCTGGCGACTATTATTACGAGCTGACTTTGCTCTCTGTCCAGACTGAAATAGAAAACAAATTGGTAAAGTTCAGTAAAGGCACACCTGGTAGACAGCAATCGAAAACATAATCAACAATCGACTAACACGGATCAAAAATCTAGCGTTCGTTGATTGTTGATTACATTTTCGACTGCCGGCAGCGAGACTCGAAATAGCAACCCTTCGATCCCCAGTCTAACGCTCTATCAACTGAGCCACTGTGCTCTGCAGGGATTCAAAAAACTCAAAGCAAATACTAACATTTTTTTTCCTTTATGTCAGGACAACTTAAATGGTCATAATACCTATAAAAGTTCGACTAAAGTTGAATTTTTTTTTATAAATTCTCACAGCAGATTACTCAATATCATAACCTTCAATTAAATAATTTTGGAGATACTGTACTTACAATATTTCAACCTTTGATTGCATTAACGTACTTTATTAAACAGGACAGAAAAAATGTCTACTATAGCATAAACTTAAGACCAACCATTTGGACATTGCATTGCATTCGAAAGTGCATCAGAATTAATGTCTGAAGTAGATTGGTGAAAATATTTAAACTAAAAAGTAATTGGCAGATAGTATGCAGATTTACATAAGATAGATAAAAAAATAGACCATGCCGATTGAGCATCTAATAGAAAAGACAAAAGTTATTCTGACAATAATGTGCAAACCACACGCATATTCTCATATCATTAATAAAACATCTACAAAGGTTAAAAAGGTCAGAATAAAACATTATGAGGTGTACCCACTCATTGCATGTATGGATGGACCACCAATCATTTGTGAAAGATGAAAATGTAGATGGCTTTGCTTGGGGAATGGAAGTAAATTTTGCACAACTTGTTTCCTACTTATGAGAATAATGAGAATGATATTATTATGTTAATATTAAGGTCAGTCATGCTCATGCAGATAACACAATTTTTATTGGAGGATAAAGCATGCCTACAGTTAATCCTAAACCACCATTTAGAGTACTCTTTTTTTCTCAAATGATTGTCAAACAAGTTCTATATTATCATTCCATTCACATGCAAATAAATAAATCATGCTAAAAGATAAGGTTATCAGCTTCCCCTCACCCCCACACAAAAAATACAAATATCCAAACAATGCGAGTGATTGTAAAAATGTTGATACTATAAAGACACGTTCTTGAAATTTGGTGATTGCTCTGTGAAAAAGCTTTAAAAATCAATGATTCAAACAATTTATGATTAAGCAGAGAACCTTACTTGTAGATTAGAGACCTATAACCAATTCTTATTTTTCCTATTTCTACAGGAAATCCCTTATGATGACTCACTGTATGATTCCTGATAAAGAAAATATATTAGAAAACAAGTATAAGCTTTTTAACAAAAAAAGCTTGCTTGCCAGCGTTCAGCACTTTACTATAGTGGATTGTCGTTTGAAATGCTTAAATGACACACCCACCTCATCGTCATCTCCCCAAGCCCAGTTGGTGATGTCATTTATTGTCATGACACAATGAGACAATACATACAAGTAAGTTTCATAGAAAGGGATATCTAAAGCTACACCTTAGCCGGTGCTTCCATACAGATTGCAAACTTAGTCAATTGTAATTGCCATCCACTTTAAGATGGCAATAAGAAATTGTGCCACTTGAAAAAAAAACTGTTCCCAAGCTATGAGATGAAGAGCTTGGCTTTTGTAGACTCACCTCCCTATCAGATCTCTGATCATTTGTACAGCTCCAACTTCTAGGTTCACCAAGACTATTGTCATCATGACTGCTACTGCTACTAGCACTCCTCCCTCGCTCTAAACTTCCATCATTATTGTTATTATTAGCTCCAAATGGAACACTACTCGAACTTTGTACACTGCTAGCTCCAGGATTATTGCTAGGATACTTAATTTGACCTTGACGATGACCTTCAAACCCCCTGTAGGTCTGAGGCTGGGCTTCTGTATCAAACTGATTGTTAACCTGTGTAAGGTCCGTCATAACAGCATTAGCAACAGGAATAGGTTCACCTCTTCTAGGAGTGGTGTTTATTCCTTTACTAGCTTTAGAAGCAGCATTTATATTGACGGATGGACCGTCAGTATCTTGCAACTTCCTGGTTTTCTGCCCAGTTTCTACTCTAAGTTTACTATTTGGTAAACTGTAATAGGATTCAGTTCTCCCTGAGTCAATTGGAACCCTACTAGGGACATCCCTTTCTCTAGGGATCCTTGGAGGGACAGCACCAATACTTCCAGTAGAGTTTGTGTGAGTTCTGATAGTTTTAGGTACAAGGGACTCTTTCTTATGTCTACTAGTGGCACTTGTTACTCTTTCTAATGGTTCTTTAGATTTGTACGAAGCTGGAGCACTCTTAGTAATAGTTTTATCATTAGATTTCACTTCACTTTTAACATTACTACTCCTTCTAGCACTTGTCTGTTCCTGACGCTCAAGCATAACATCATACTGCAATAGCAATCACAAAGAAAACACTTTCATAAAGGATTATATGATTAGTTGAATTCTGAAACCTTTTATACAATATGTTTTCAGCATAAAAAAAAGTTTTGGATTTAAAGGATCAAGTATGTGTCATAGGAATATGTATTGGTGTAATGTTTTCAGTACTTTTAAAAACACTCAAAAAAATGGTTTGTTTGATTTCTATGTCTTTGTTTGCAGCCCAACATTCATATAATTGTTGCAAACAGAAAGGCTTTTGCTTGATTTACAGAACCCACATCATAATAAATTGAGAATACTTTTGATATCAAAGTTTACTACCAGGCAATGCTTTCAGAATGCATGTTGAGGCTCTGCCGAGCTTTTAAATATGCATTCTCAAAGCCAAGCCTGGTAAATTTGATATCAAAGATGTAAACCTGGTAATCTATTTATCAGTTTACCCATTGGTATTCTCTTAGAAATGGCGATTATAACCTAGTTATCAATTTTAACGTCAATTCAACTTCATTGACGTCATTAAAAAAAAACAATGTAAAGTCAACATGATAAACCTAACTGCAGTGAGACAGACAATGTTTAACAGGTCAAGTTGCAACAATGCAGTTAATATGAGAGGTAAATGATAAAAACTGTTTGTGCTGTATGCAAAGGACAAAGACCCAGGCTAATCTGCACCTCTAGTTTTGAATGTCTAGCAATAATTTATACACACTTGTTAAATCCAAAGACCCATGATGTAAGATATTCTCTAAGATTGCAGTTTGATTTCAATTCCTGATGATAGGGTTATTTGTGATGTGTTTCATATCTATTATGTCAAAAAGGTGGTATAAACTGTATCTTTCTATCCCGATGAAAGTGCTCAAGAAAACATTTCACCACATTTCCACTTTACCATGCTATATGATTCATATCTAATATGCCAAATAGGTGGTATAAACTGTATCTTTCTACCCCGATGAAGGTGCTCAAGAAAACATTTCACCACACTTCCACTTTACGATGCTATATATCAAATATTAACGTTATGAAGCACTTCAGCACATGCAACATTCATATAAGTATCAAGAACCCTGAGAAAAAATTAAATAGAAAACATACAACATGCGGTAAGTGAATGTTACTAATTTGAGCTAAAAAGCCCATTATATGAAAATAAGCCTGATTGCACATATGATTATGGTATAAATAAATGCTCTAAAATTTCAAAATTTTTCTCTTTCGGTTCTCAAATGAAATGTTGGTTATCAGGGCTGAAATTAGCACAAAATGCTTGTCAGAATAGCAAACAGGGAAGACCCTGATCAGACTGCTTCTTTGAGGTTTGCACTGTTAATCTAAGCCTTTTTGGCAGGCAGCTTAAAAGTGTTAACATTTTAGAATGTTTACCATAATCTTTAACCCATTGTATACTAAAGATATAATTAACTTGTCTCATTGTACATATTGAGTGATCATCATTATACTTTCCAAATAATATTGAATTTCTGTCCATGAATGGAAGATCTTTTATGTCTAAGCACATAGTGCAGATCCTGATGGAATGTCCCATTCTGTGGCATTTCATCTAGATCTTTACTGTTTGGCAAAACCCCTGCTTACCATTTTTCAGTATACAAAAGATTAGTATCTGCTATATAAAGGATTACATATATTATCATGCTTTGCATGCTCAGTCATGCTCTTCTGAAAACAGTGTTGATCCAGGATTCACACTGTTATCCATTTAGCCAGTGAAAATGAAGTAAATAGCACTTTGCATGCTGGGTAATTATCATCTGCTGATATTTTTTTCAAAATTATCTTTTGGGAAAAATTATTTCAGGAATACCAGCAGAAAGTCAGTGTGTATTCAGATGAGGCCTGTCGTTTTGTCAGACCTGATCTTGGTCCCAATTGTTTGCCACTCTTTCCCAGCTAAAGGCGACAAAATTGCCACCTCAGATAACCTTTTCAAACAGTTTGGGACACAGATCATGCCAAACAAAATGTGGAGCCTCATCTGGAACCATACTGTTTGACACTCTGATCATAGGGATGGTATTCTTGAAAGATTTTGAAAGAAATTTTGAATGCTCATTTATTTCCACTGACTACAGTAAGTGTTCTAAAATTTCAAACACTTTTCTCATTCTGTTGACAAAAATGTTGGTTGTCAAGGCTAGATTTTGCAAAATGCTCGCCAGAATAGCAAACAGGGAAGACTCTGATCAGACTGCTTCTTCAGAAGCAGTCTGATCTGGGTCTGCACTGTTTTTCAAGGCCTTTCTCGCAGGCAACTTGTGTTTGAAATTTTATAACATTTACCATATATGCTCACCATGCAGTAAATCTACTTACATGTTTCTGTTTCTCATCAATATTATGCTGAAGTTTGGCAGTTAACTCATCAATCTCCTCATCAGCTTGTCTAATCTCTTGCTTCAGTAATCTCTTTATGTAACTTCTGAAAAATAAAACCTTTGTTCAGTCAATAACTTTGAAACCTTTCTTTTGCCATTAACTTAAATAGCAGATTTTCTCCACAAGATACATCCATATTTCTGAAAAATTGCGCCACTGAACTGGCTGGAAATCAGAACTCGATATTATCATTTATCAGTTACCTCGCAAATTAACTGCATTGTTGCACATTGCCTGATAAACACTGTCTATCTCGCGGCATGGTACCTTTATCAGGTCATGATGACGTTGCACTTTTTGAATGACGCTGAATCAACACAAAAATCGAAAATTACTTCATTATCGCTAGTTTGAAGAGTGAAACAATGGATATCTGATGAATAGAATATCAGGTTTATGTCTTTTGATATCTAGTTTACCAGGCTCGGCTTTGAGAACGCATGTTGAATCACTCGGCAAGCCTCGCTATGTCAACAAGTGATCTCGAAGCCTTGCCTGGTAAACTTGATATCAAAAGACACTCACCTAGTATTCTATATATAGCATTCATAATTCAAAAAGAACTTTGTGTGCTCTTGTAAAAGAAATAGAGGATCTTACATGAGTGCTCATGTTTTATTGATTTTATTAAACAAGTTGGGGAAAAAGAGATAAAATGCGAGGCTTGCCTCGCATTTTATCTATTTTTCCCCAGCAAGTTTAATAAATTCAATAATACAAGAGCATAAATGTTAGATTCTATTTATCATATGACATTAAGATTACTTTGAAATCCCATAACTTGCATAAAAAAGTGATTATTTTGTTATTATGTACGCAACGTTGTTATGGAAGTCACGACATTTCCCAAAAATCTGTAAACAACTAGTGGTTTATTGATTTTAATGCATGGCGTTATTTAACTCCCAGATGCAACATCATATGATAATGTGCACTTATTAGGTCGAATACCGTACATTTAAACAGTAAGAAAGTCTTTACTCAATCAGCATACTTGTTTTGGATACAAACTTTATTTTACAATTTGATTTTTCTTTATAAACACTGCTACCAAGTTCATCCAGACCTAATTTTCAAGAACTTTAAACACAAAGACACATACCCCGCAGTTGGACTAAGATTAGAGTTGGTGGCAGTTGAGACAAGAGATTGACGTAAGTCTTTGATACTCTGGATTGCACTATTCATCTCCTCCCCACCGGACTTGGCCGAACTGACCCTCGGAGGATTGTGAGCATGTGGGTCTTTTACAAAATCTGGTCTCTCTTGCTTTGATCCCTCATCCTCATCATCAGAGTCATGCATTGCTGAAATTGAAGAAACAATTTTTAGGGGGCTTTAAAAATGCCTTTTATCAGCTACCTCTAATATTAACTGCATTGTGGCATGTTGCCTGATAAACGTTGTCTATCACACAGCATGTGCCTTTATCAGGTCATGACGACCTTGCACTTTTTGAATGGCGTCTCTAATTAGGCTGTATCAACAATGGGTAAACGGATAAATAGAATACCAGGTTTGCGTCTTTTGTTATCAAGTTTACCAGGCTCGGCTTTGAGAACGCTTGTTGAATCACTCGGCAAGCCTGGCCATGTCAACAAGCGTTCTCAAAGTCTTGCCTGGTAAACTTGATATATCAAAAGACACTCACCTAGCATTCTCTATTTATTACATAAATGACTGAATAATACGAAAATGTTACCTGGGCCCATCCATGCTTTTACCACTGTTCTTATGGTAGTACTTCAACACATTTACTATCAAAGTTTTCATTCTTTTACATGATTATGTTTGTAAATGCCAGACCCAAGTACTAAGAATAGAAAAGATTGAAGAATGTGCAAATAAAACAGAGATCAAACTGCTCCTAGAGAAGCAGTCTTAATCTGGGACTATTTGTTTATTTTCTTCAGCAAATCATTTCGACCAGATTATCTGCGCCTCTACAGAGCCACTGTGCTGTCAGTGGCAGATCCAAAGGGGGTTTAGGGGGTTCGCCCAAACCCCCCTCTCTGCCCCACATTTTTAAATATCCTATGTAAATGAAATAATTTCATTGGATATTTAAGAAAAATGAGATTAAATCAGCAAAATCAACCCCCACACCTTTATACATATGAACTCCTTTCCAGAAATCCTGGTTCAGGGGATTGGCCCCCCCCCCCCCCCCTATGAAAATGAAATAATTTGGTCTCACTGAGACCAAATTATTTCATTTTCATGGGATATTCAAATAAAAAGAGCTAAAATCAGCAAAGCGAACCCCCACACCTCCTTTCCAGAAATCCTGGATCCGCCCTTGGCTGTGTCCTAGAGCAAAACACTGTATCCTCATTGCTTAGTACTGGTTCAACCCAGAAAAGCATCCCAACATGACTGAAAAGTGTTGACTGCAATGTTTGTTTGTTTATTTGTTTGTGTTGATACTTTACATCCCAGTTAATTTTCCAGTTATGTCCGGATGTTTTCTTGTCTTCCTGAGTTGAACCATTGACTGAGATGTAAAGCATCAACTCAAATACATTTTTAAAATTCAGCCTTTAAAGGAATTTTTATCACGACTTTGCCGCATTTCCTTTGATCTAAGCTGTTCAATAATTTCCACAAGACCCTGTCAAAGGTAGAGCTTATAATTGACTTGAAAATCTGATGAATAAATTAAAAGGTGGTTGTTTTATTGGTAATGATACAAGAATTTTATTGTACAAATACTCATGAATATACAAATATTCTCTCTTGTAGCGGGAAACTCCTCTTTGACTTGTCCGGCCTTCAAGAGGGAATATTTCTATATACACTCGTAAAATGAATAATAAAACTAACTATTCGTTGGCTTTTTTCTTTTGTATCTAGATGTATGTTATCATTGGTTGATAACTTCATATTATTGGTACTTCAGTATATGTACAAAACAACAAGTCACATACATTTTTATCTAAACACACAGTCAGAGACAAGGTAATTGTTTAGATCAGGCACTTCAGATAAATTTGTACTAGAAGTCACTTAACCATATTGTTCTTGTAATGGTCAAACTCACCACTGATAAATTTTTACCATTCCTATTGCAATAGTGTGAACAAACAAAAATCAAACTGGGTAGGCAAAAAAGCATAGCCAAGGCCGGACCACTTCCCTCAGATAGCTCTAATTAATGCTGTATACAGGTGTACTCACTTTAGCACAAGTACCAGACATATGTTCTGTCCAATCTGCGGACACTTCAGTAGATTCCTGATTACTTGTGTTAAAGTTCAAAATTTCAAAAATCCTAAACTTTTGAAATTCAAATCTTGCCAACAAACTCCTAACAATTCAAGATCAAATATCAATTATTGTCTTAAATAACACTTATACCAAAATCCTGATTTCATGAATAATCCTGAATACTTTCACCCATGTCAGATTAGTGGATTCACTGGCTGTAGATCAATGAAGGTCATACGGCATTCAAGTTGTACCTTATATAGTCAAGAGGGACAACAGCTACCTCAAACAGGTGCCCGGTCCAAGAGCTGGTTTCTAGAGCAAGGAAGCAGGCTCCTAAGGTATGCAAAAAAAGTTTGCAAACCTTCAGGAATCAACTTAAATATACTTCTTAGAATTTCTTATTGCTAACTTTGAAAGTGCCAATCAAATTAAAGCACACAACTGATTGGTGATGTCTTTCTTAATGCTTAGTGAAAATAAGGTTTGGTATTTGCTAACATGAAATGTTCTAGCCTTAGATGATTCCTATGAAATATCAAGCCTTATTTGCTCCAGAAAGATAAATATACTAGGCCAAAAAAGAAACGCCGCAAATAAAACATACATTTTATATGGGGCGTATTTCATCAATCTCTCGCAAACGATTTGTCACAGTTTGAGCGCTGATTCTTGATTTATGAGTTCCTGGGGTTGTCCTGGCTATCATTGTCACCGGACAAAATTGATTCAGCAGTTTAAACCTATGTTTTTATCTATCTTGACGTCGCGTCAGTAGGCGACGACGTCATGAATGCGCACGGTCTGACATTGTTCCAAGTTGCCAGAAACGTTTCCTAAGACGTTCAATTATCCTTGCATGACATCGAAATTGGTGTGCTATCATCGATGGCGTCATGTTAGCTTGTAACATTCTTATCGCCTTTTCGCGTTCAACATGTGTCCGTTTTGGCATCGTAAATTAGCAATGTGTAACTTTAAATTTTTAAAAAGTTTTCAAGCAAATTGGATATTAGACTAGTGATTTCAGTAGTTATTACATGTGTAAAGCTAAATAAAATGAATGTGCACGTGAAAAACTTGAAAATAAAAAGACAGCCACTACACTGGTTTGGGTTGACTGAGCTCAATAAAACAATGGTAATAATGTGTGGCAGGAATAGTAGCGAAACATAGATAGCAGATGAAATTTTATAACTCTCATTTAAGGCGCATTATTTTTAATCTTTATATGCGGCGTTTCTTTTTTGGCCTAGTATATCTGTTTAAATACCATCAACTTGGTGTAAAATACTCATCATTTTCCAAAACTTACTGTGTCCTTTCAATCATACTTCAAATGCCAAATATACTAAGTACTAAATAAATGACTAAAACATTCATAATAAAGAAATTCTGTGGAGAGCATATCTGCTAGCCAAGCATCAAGTCACAATCATGTCTCCAGCATTAATACAGATGATCTGAAGCACCTTCCATATTTGCTCTAACAGACACCCATGCCCTAATTAATGTCCACCCCTACATTTTGTTGTAAAAAAATGGCATTTTGACAACTCAGAAAAAAAGCCAGTCTCTTATAAATGCCCAAATGAAAACTATTGCAGAAAAAAAGTGTAGCCAGTAAATTGTTGCTAAATCAAACAATGTTAAAATCAACTTTCTCTCATGGCCCATATCAATGACAAAAGTATGTCCATTGCACAATACACATATTAATCCTACACTGAAGAGGCGCTTGCACTATTAACATGGTCTGTCTACAAATTAGCGGTTTTGATGTCTTTTTTAAGTCAGTTTGATTAAATCAAAGAGGTAATTTCAATAGCCTTGAATTGTAGAGTCTAAATGACATTTTTTTGACAGATAAATGGAAATTTTAATCATTGATTTTTGTTCTGCCCTACATCAGAATATGTATACATGATAGATCTAGATGTCTGCTACAGCATAAAATGAAATGGATGTGCATAGTTATTTTTAACACAAACTAAGTACTGCGGTGTCAATAAGCATGATAATATATAAACAGATTCTTACTACACGGCAAAATAAAGAAATGCTTTGGATTTGCCAAAAGAAATTTAAAAAAAATAACAAAAAAACACCTGTGATCTTAAACTGTAAGGATTTTAATAAATGCCCAGACATCTATTAGAGCAAATATGGTATAACTTTTTATCATATAAGGTAACCATTATAAATTTGATTTTAAGGATGAACATGAGGATGGACATTGTTAAGCAGAAGATTGGCAGACATAAACAAACAGAAAATTGCAGAAATGGAAAAAATAGTTAATAGTTACCCTTAAAACGCCACCAAATATTTGCAGCAGATGATGTTTTCCATTTTTTCCTTGCGTTTGGAAGAAATAAGACTTGATATTAAATATGAATCATCTGCTGGCAGATGACTAAAATGAACTGTTAAGTCTAATTTCCCTTTAAATATAGTTAGGTATCACAAAAGTTATGGTCTGCTGCAGTCTTGATTGGTACTTCAAGGGTATAGCAAAATTTCTAAACTTGAGATATAAATGCATGTGACAAGTGCCTGAGGACATATACTGCACACATGGCTTAGTTAAACACACCAAAGGAACAAAGATTATTATACACTTTTATTGTAGTTTCACAAGATATACTTGTCAGAACACACAGAGAGATTACATAAGAAAATCGAGTGATCAAGATGTGAACAGGATTTGGTCCAGCTCAAATAATATCTCTTTGAAAACAGTTTCATTGCAAGATAATCACTTTTTAAGAACACTTTTATGCATGCAACTTTAAAATTGATACTCAATGATATACTGCCAAAATTCCAACACAATCTGTGATCTAAGCAGAAGAAGCTTTACCACCTATAAACAGAACCAGACATCTTTGCACACCAAATAATGCAATAATTTAGACTATAGTTACTGTAGGCAAATCCATACAATTATTTACATTAAGTAGAAAACATTTGAATTATTCTATAGAAATTATCGTCTTTTTTCTTTTCATTCACAATTGTCAAAAAGTATTCAATCATTATCACATAAGTGCTTATATCTATATTTCCAACTTTCTTTTCACACAAGATTATGTCTCATAATCGATCTTCAAATCTGATACAGTCAATCACATGTTAGGTATGTCTGCTGGACCAAGATTTAGTATTTTAATGATTATATAGGGTTTTTGCAGAGAGTTTTAAAACTTGGCCTCTTTTTTAATGGAGCTAAATGGTGTGTAATCTTTGTTCTCTTTGGTCGGTTCAACCACAGCCGGATTTTCTTCCCCTTTTTCACTTTCACTGGAACTTTAAATATATATAGACGATCTTACATGAGTGCTCATGTTTTATTGAACTTATTAAACAAATTGGGGAAAAGATAAAATGTGAGATTTGTCCAGCATTTTATCTCTTTTTCGCAACGAGTTTAATAAATTCAATAATACAAGAGCACAAAAGTTAGATTCTATTTATCATATGACAATAAAATTACTTTGTAGTCTCATTCCTGCGTAAAACGTTATAATTTTGTCATTATGTACGCAACATTGTTATGGACTTCATATCGTTTCCAAAAAATCTGTAAACCACTAGTGGTTTATCGATTTTATTGCCTAGCGTTATATCACTCTCAGACGCCATGTCATGTGATAAACAACATTATTATATTATCTATAAATAAACATCTTCTTATTGGCCCAGATGCATATCCACTCGAGTCAATAAAACTACATATTGCATGGTTTGCTGGACGTGACATTGCAAAGCATACAGCACGAGGTAATATTGACCGCCTTACGGGAAGTGACGTAAGAACGTCAAGTAATTTCACATTATCCATCTGTTACGTCAACGTTTTAATGGTCTAAAATGGCAGGAAATGCATGATATACATTTACTATATAATAAAACAATTGTTGACTTATGTTTCGGTAGACATGGAGTGTTATTGAACAGTAAACTTAATCATATTGACCTCCGCTTCGCCTCGGTCAATATGACGTTTACTGTTCAATAACACTCCATGTCTACCTCAAAACCTAAGTCAATAATTGTATATTACTACATTGGTTTCAATAGAATAGGAAATAGACATGATTGTATAAAGTGTTTAAGTAGATAAAGATATATGTTTCCTACAACAGTTGAAAGATATGAAATAGTAGAACCAAACTTGTAGGTGAACTGGTGTATCCAGCATAAGGTACGAGTTGGCATGTGCATACATCAAAGATTGAAATAAGTCTGCACATCCATACAGTCTGATCAAGAGTCTTAGTTTTCCTCTTGAAGAAACATTGAACCCTTGGCTACCCATAGAGCCCACATTGAATATGTGTGGGTGCCCAGGCTGATATTAGTCTTTAATGGGTGCATATGCTACCTTTTGCAGGACTTCGGCTCAAGTATGCCTCCCAAACTGCGTATTGTCACAGAAACAAAAGCTATGCTTTGAGTTGTAAATTATCAATGGGAAATGTGTGTGTTAAACCTTTATCATATTTTATATGTGTGTTTGTTTTGATTCTTAATATCCCGGTCAAAATTTTTCAGTCATATCGGGGCAGGTCTTCCTGGGTTGAACCAGTACTAAGCACAGAATAAAGCGTCTTGCTCAAGGTCACAAGGCAGTGCCTCTAGTGTGGCTCGAACCCACAACCCCTCGATCTTGAGTCAAGCACTCCACCACTGAGCCACCGTGATCCTCTTATCATATTTTAAAAGTTATCAAAGGGTCATAACTCCAGAAAATCTATCCAACTACAATATGCTGGTCATATGCACATATGCTGTTGCTACTGAAATTTCCCCAAAGAGATTTTGTTGAAATCCATCCAGTATTTAGTGAGATTTTTGGCAGACATAAAAGATACCCAATATCTCTATTCAAGATAAACCAAAGGGCCATAACTCTAGGAAAAATGATGAAGCTTCCTTGAAATACAGCCAGTAGTTAGCAGCCACATAGACTATATCTCAATGCAACATTTATCAAAGGTCCAGATGGACAGCCAGACTGGTGACTATATTCTTCTCCTTTGAGAAGCTTTGCTTGTTTGTTTGTTTGATTTGATTCTTTACGTCCCATCAACAATCTTTCAGTTATATAGGGACGGGTCTTCCTGGGTTGAACCAGTACTAAGCTAGGATAAATGTGTCTTGCTCAAGAACCTCAATGCAGTGACGCCGGTGAGGCTCAAACCCGCAGCCCTTGGGTCTTGAGTCAAGCACTCTACCACTGAGCCACTGCCCTCCCTCTTTGGGAAGCATTGTAACTATTTGTATATAGATGTCCTATGCAAGTTATCTGGTTATAGACTGTAAAAATCTTGGTGTAACTTCGACGATCAAAATGAGAGTAAATAACTAAAGTGTGTACTATCTAAATATACTATGATTTAACCGATATTTCATTTTCTTATAATGAACAAAAATGTGCAATTTTTACACAAACAAGTTCTTACGCAAATGGGGAGAGAGTGGTTTAGACTCTGTGGATCAATTGATACATACCCATCCGACTCTTTCTCCCACTGTGTGTATGGTGATGTCTGTGGTGACCATCTTTCTTACTACCATTTTCTTCACCGGCTTCTGAAAAAATACAACAAAAAACTTATCTTTTTTTTACTATCATCACATTCTCCAAGGAATACCCAGGATGACCATTTTTTTTGTTGTAAAATCCCATAATAAAGACCACTTTATGGTCATTTTCCTATAATTTCTTTGTAAAATCTCATGATGAAAATATTTGGCCAACCACAACATCAGCTTGTTTTATCCAATCTGTGTTGTAATGAGGTGTGAAATTAAGGCAAAGGAACTGCAATGTATGAGCAACATGTCATCCCTGGCTACAGTGAGTCCAAGGTTTTTCCCCTATAAAATAATAATCAAAAATTTATTTTAAATAGGAATTAAAAAATGAAATTCTTAAAGCATGACAAAATTGAAAGGCAAAAGACTTATTGTGGTGTTTGGGCTTTCACCTAGGAAAAAAACTGGCTAAAAAGAGAAAAAAGTTGTTTAAATGAAAAAAGACATCCTTTATTTCTAGAAAATGGTTAGGATATTTCTCAGGGAAGGGGCATTAAATTCATAATGTAAAATATCATACGATTAAGAGCTATACAACTATAAGAAAATTCCATTTTAAAGATTTACTACTGTAGTAGGCTAAACAAAAGGAATTTAGTGAAAGAAAAGTTAAAATCTGCCTCTGGACTAAACTTCCAAACAGTAAGACATACAAATGTACTAAGTTGAAAATCAAAATATTTTATTGAACAAGTAAGCTATATACAAAAGAATAAAACAAGTAGCCCAAATGGCAATGATTGCTCACCTGAATCAAATGTGCCACAAGATCTAAATAGTATAGTAAAATGTTGATCTTTGAGTCAGACTCCAGAAGAAGCTTATAAATTAAGTTCACCTTGGGAGCATTTGGGTCAGGTGAGCTAAACAGTTGCAGACATTTCAAATTTTGTAAATACCTCAAATATTATCTAATTAAGGCTTCATGTTTCATTGGAATTGTCTGCCAGCAAGGCATGTTTTAGCCCAAATCAACATAATGAGCTGTGACATGAGATTTCCAACACTGTAGCATTTTGACAAGTGTAGACTCAGATGAGCCTGTGCAGCCTCCTATTAAGCTTAGAAACTCTGAATGATGTTCAGTCAGTAGCTTAACAGTCATAGAATATTCATGTGACAAGCAAAGGCTCTGATCAGACTGTGTGTATGCGCAGGCTGGTCTGAGCCTTTGCTTTTCGCTAATACCACATTGTTGGAAATCTCATGTCGCGGAACATATAGTGCTGCATAAAAAGATAGCAAGAATATGATGTTTGTTGAAGTCATGATTGGCATTGCAAGAGTTAAAAGGCTGATGTATTGCATCTTTGATAAAAGCTAATCAAAGAAAAATGAAAAAGACATTCTCACTGGGCAAAATTAAATTCTGATTAGACTCAGGCAAACAAGTTCATTAGGATATCATTTTTAAGGACAATTGATCTACATTAACGGCATTTATAAACTTTGAAATTTTGAATAGTGAAAAAGTACAAAAAGAGCATTTTCCCTCTCCCCAAATAGACTAATTTTGCAAGGTATTATTTCAAGCCGAGCTGATCTACATAAAAGTTGATGACTGTATTTAGAAATTTATGACATATTTACTGTATTCTAACACAGATCCCCTATATATACAATGGCTAAATTCAGTGATTTATTGGTTCATAAATCACTGCACGTTCTAGCATGACATCATTTGGCCCCCTATTTGATTTTTATGACATCATCTTTCATGTAAGCCTTGTTTGATAACGTTTAGTTTTACAACTAATGGGCGTCAAAAGCATAAATAAAAATATGTGTTTCTGTCAAAACAAGATTTACACGAAATGCTAATGCTCTGTTCAAGATGGCAGAATCTGTATAGAAGCTGAAGGAATTGTTCATATTTTCAATCTTTCTGAGTGTTAGAAGCAGAATAGATTCATGCTGGCAGTGATCTGTTGCTTGATATATCACTGTCAGTCAGTCTAAAGTGTTAAATCACTTTACCAACTGACCTCAAACTGCTGATATATTAAAAAACAAATACCTGCAAGCATGAATCTATTTCTTAAGTAAAAAGATAATCTCCGTTGACCCATATTAGACATGGGGCCCTACAGTTTAACAGATAGCTTTGTTAAGAAGAATGAACCCATGTGAAATTAAATGAGCTTAATCATAAGGAATGATACTTAAATATTACCAGTGAAGGTTTAAATGAGCCAAGGCAGCCACACAGACTCACCAGGTTCCTCACAGAAATAGTCAAAAGCTCAGACCAAAATTAGTCATCAAGCCCAGTCAATAGCTGTACATGTACATACATGCAATGCATTATTTGAAAGAATGATATAATCCTTGTTCAGCTGAATATGAAAATGTTTTTAACTCATTTCTGATTGATGCCAGCCATTCCTGTTGCAAGATTAAATCAATTGGTATACTGGCTTGAAAAACTTCAAGGTGTGAGTAAAGATTTGTACAGAGGTCAATATCGAGAGGTTACAACGGTACTTTATACTGTGTACCAATGCCCTGAATCTTGCAGGCAACCATACTCTCTCATAATCTTAATGCAGAACAGCATGGATCCTGATCAGCTGGCTTCTCTAGAAGCCAGCTGATCTGGATCTACACTGTTTCCAAAATACAATATACATTCTGGCTCACTAGAGCAAGAGTTTAGAGGATTAAAATACCACCACCTCATGATAAAGCTCAAATAATGCAGAAATACAAACTGCTAAAGTCTTGTATCCTATTATACCACATCTCTGCAAATTTTGGTACTTTCAGGAGTGGACCTGGTAACATTAAACAACAACTTACAAATGAATGGAACAAGCATATGCTTTAAAAATAGAAAAATTAACCAGTTGGAAAATGGTTGAAGTGTTTGATTAAGACTGTTCAAGGAAAAGGGTAAACTTTGAAAAAAAAAGAATATGCATTGGTATTGTTTATCTATTTAACTCATTTTGGATGCTTTTTAGTGGTATCTAGCTCTTTTTTTCAAAAGCAATATTTTTATTAAAAAAAACTTTCAGGAAACACTCAGAGTCAACGGCTTGAATCCAGTTAAAGCTAAAAGTTGACTCAGTCTCTTAACTTAAATATACCGGTGCTTATCTATTCTTTAATTAGGCTGTTTTGGGCATTTTACCATTGTGTATTAAGTATATTGCTGACTCATAAGGGGGCTTGCGTGTATGTGGTTTGAATGCGAAAAATTGACAAAAAGTACATTTAGCTTAACTAGACCTTTTCAGCCATTTTGGCCAAATCCCTACTTGTATATTAGTTATGTGCAAAGCAGGTTTTAAGTACAGTAAAACCTGTGTAAAATGGTCACTCTCAAAAAGACCAAAAATTGGTTTTCAAGATCAATTATCGCTTAATGTAGATCAAAAGTTTTGCAAAATGCTCCAAGGGGAGGATTCTGCAATACTTTCCATTTTCATTAAGCTACTTTTTGTCTTTAAGATCTTTGTTTTGTCTATTTTTAGTGGCCATTTTACTCATGTTTTACTGCATTATATTTATCAAAAAAGACCATGATGCCTTGTATGTATGGACTTCCTGTTAAAACCAAAGTAGGAAATCAATACCGCAAAGAAGATATGATAAAAATAAGCAGGAAGACTACTACCATTATGAAATAGCAGCCTGATTGCATTATCATTGCCAAATCAACAAGTTTAAAAGTAAGTAAGGGTGCAAAGATCAGGAATCGATACAATCAAGTACCACACCTGACCCAGGATACCAATGGGAAAGTGACAATCTCACAGTTAGACACCACAAACAAGAGTCAAGAGGTCAGCCCTTTCCCAGCAGGTGACCACAAAGCACATATAAACAGACGCGCACAAAGACATAGCAAACACAAGACAGAAAAAAATAAAAAATCCACAAAAGTACAGCATTGGAACCGTCAGCAAAATATTTTACTGGAGGGCTTAAACAGGTTTAACGGCGCCAACCTCACCCTTAATTCAGATGTGGATCAAGACACATGATATTTGGTTTGCATGAAAGACTAACTTATCAATGCATCATCTCCTAAAACATATAAATCAAGATATAACAAGGAGATAAAGCAAAGGTAAGGACTCAACAGTAAATAAAACTGAATACCGGAGCAAAAGAAATCCAACAGGTAAACCCCGGTGGGCCCAACAAACAGCCAAAGCACCAGGCCCCTACCATCTCATCAATAGATAAGACTCTAAGTCGGAACCATCATAGCGTCTAAGTCCGACCCACTGGCATGCAATTAAAGAGGAAAGCCAAGTTGCCAACCGTGATTGGGTTGACCACCAAGTATGCAGTCTGTTGCAATACATTAATGTTATAGCCAATCTTTTTATAATGGGAAATTATTTTAATGAACTGGGCTGAAAAATTATTAGTGCCAACAATCTTCTTCAATTTATACACCAAGCCACCATAGAAATCAGGTTCAGTAGCTCAAATTGCATGTTGTTAAATTTTGCATCTTTTATTTTGTTAGCTGATTTTTTTTCTGAAAATTAAACTTTTTCAAGTAATCTTCAGGAATACCATAAGTGTAAAACAGTTTGGACCCAGTTCAGGCCAGACATTTTGTTGGCCCAGAAAACCTTGGGGTTGATCTGAGTCCAAAACTGTTTGCAAAGACAAAAGTCCTCACTAGACGGTAAAAAGTAAAACTGTCAGAAAATATCAAATAAAGTGTGACATAAATTTCAAAGATAATTAGATCTAACGGCAAAATAGAAAACACATTCAACATAAAATATTTCTCCTAAAATAATCCTTTTTAACCTACTACAGTGAATGTTATAAATATTCAAAACCTAAGCCATGAAAAAAAAGCTCTCGTAAACAGCTCCAATCCATATTAGCTGTATCTATGATCTGGATAAATAGAGAATACCAGGTGAGTGTCTTTTGATATCAAGTTTACCAGGCAAGGCTGTGAGAACACTTGTTGACATCACATGGCTTGCCGAGCGATTCACCATGCCCTCTCAAAGCCGAGCCTAGTCTTGATATCAAAAGACGCAAACCTGGTATTCCATTTATCAGTTGACAAGCTGATTCTCTGTTCAAACTAGCGGTTATGATGTAATTATCGATTTTAGTGTCAATTCAATGTCATTGACAATGTCATTTAAAAAGTGCTACGGCATGATGACCTGATAAAGGCACATGCTGTGAGATAGACAAGGTTTATCAGGTCAACGTGTAGCAATGCAATAATACGAGCGGTAACTGATAACAATTATTATCAGTTTTGGATCCTCTCATACTAGCTGCATTGTTGCCTGTTGACCTGATAAACATTGCTATCTTATGGCATGTGCCTTTATCAGGTCATCATGACTTTGCACTTTTTGAATGATGTCATCAATGATATTGAATAGATGTGAAAATCGATAATTAGATAATTACGTTATAATCACTAGTTTGAAGAGTGAAACAAACTGCGAAATGATAAATAGAATACCAGGTTTATGTCTTTCGACTTTAAGTTTACTAGGCTTGGCTTCGAGAACACATGGTAAACTTGATATCAAAAGACGCTCATCTGGTATTCTCTATATATCACGCTCATAAAGGCAAGACTGTGTAAGATTCAAGGACTTTTCAAACAAACCTACAGTTTTCCTGGACTACAAAGTTTCAATATATAACTCAACATTGCAAATGCTACAAAAGACAACAAATATGATACACTTATCAGTGTAAGTTTAAACTTGTTTTTGTGTTTATTTTGTGCAGCATATAAGACAAAATAATTTTATACCGACTATGTTCTCCATAAACAGGGCTCAGTCCTTTAGAAATCAGTAAAATTTAATGCCTCAGTTACAGTTGCCACGGGCGTCGTATGATTTACTTGTCTACAATTTTTGGAAAGATTTTTCAGATATCATAGGTGGCTCTAAGCTACGACATATAACAATCATCCTGAGATTTAGTTGGGCAAAATACCGGGACAGTCCTTACAGAGACCTTGCGAAGATCGTACGGTAACTGCACAGTCATTGTGTTATCTCTGCACAAAAATTGCACAATGCCTGTGCTATGTCCTTGCTGGTTCCTTACGATTATCTTAAGAGTCTACAATCATTATTTTTGCGCTTTCCTCATGATCAGTGTGAGGGCCTGTAGGGGGATTGTGCGATCTACCTGTGATGTGTCTATTGGCTATGGACTTGCAATTTTTCAAAATTTGTCATAGTGCGGAGTTAGGTAAAATCGTAGAGGCTAAGATGCCCCGTGAATCGGTACGATGATCGCACAGTCTCCCTGCAGTGGCCGCACCGGAAGGGTGATTTTCATAGACTCATCGGAAGGCAAATGTAACCAAGGCATAAGTAATGACTTTTCTAGGTTTTAGAGTGATTTTCAAACACTTTTCAAGGCAGTTTTTTTTAATTACAATGGCTTTAAAAAGCTACCACGCTCGAGTACAACAGAAATCATTAAAATGAAAACACTTTAAGCACCTTGCAAGGCAGTTTAATTTTTATTTACAAGGGCTTTTAAATAAAAAAAAATCCTATACTCAAGTACTTTTCAGGTACAATGTATGTGCAAATTCTGTAGTATAGAGATTTGTTTGGAATTTTAGAACATTTACTGAAGACATCCTCTGTAACAAAGACATAATCTTCACCTAATCAAGAAAACCCATGACCTATAGTCTATAAAATATACCTGAAAACATCATATCCTGGACTTGAACAGATGGTATTTTTGCATCTGTAAATATCATACAATGTTAAAATGCATCTAATCAGCAAATACACGAAAAATTTTATCAGAACTTTTAAACACCATCTTCAGACAATGAAAAATAAGAATAATGAAAAAGAGTTATGGGCATTTTATAAGAAACCCTTCCACAGTAGCAGTCAATAAAGAGAAATGTAATGCAGTCCCTTTATAATGCTATGTTTAGGGTCCATTGGAATTGACTGTGTTATAAGCAAACTGTGTTCTAAAAAGTTAATTTTACAAAGAAAATATAAGAAATAGACCATGAATTTTTCTTTCCATAATTCATTTGTAAAATCCCGTGGTAAAATATCACGACTGTGTTGTATCAAATTCTGTGTTATATTGAGGTCATCATAAAGGGATGGCTCTATACCATCAAGAATACAATAGCTATACAGAACTTAAAATGCAGTCTCACCAGGATCTACCCTACTCACACAAACAAAATAGGGAGATAGATGAGTGTCTCTAGTCCCACTTGATAGCTGTGTATGTATGTTTAAAGAGTGACTATGCAAATATAGTGACAACCGAAATCACATTAACTGGCTCATGTGTGTTATAACTGCCGATCATTTTCAAAATATACCAGGTCTGCACCTTTAGTTTCATGCAATGAGACCCATTAATGACATTATAAACTGACCTTGAGAGTCTTCTGTTTGACCTTGAGTAGATTCTGAAGGTTCCTGTTTTGCACTTCCGTCTGCATTATCTTCTATGTTCATCTGAGAGATCTTGAATGTGTCATAGTTGATAAACGTAGCTGAAGGAACCTGGCTTCTAAGTCGACTTGACATACCTAGAAAATTGAACAGCTTACATTGTATATCTATGCTATAGGTGAAAGGAATTGGGTTAAACATCAACGGGTCTCATCGAAGAATATAGGGATCAAACATGTGTTTCATGATGGGCATGGTTGTCATACAGCCCTACATTTTGGTGTCAAAGCTAAAGAAAATCAAGACAAAGTTCCTACGTTGTACTGGTTACCTAAACTCCATAAAAATCCCTATAAAGCAAGATTTATTGCAAATTCTAGTTCTTGTACAACAACAGAACTTTCTAAATTGTTAACCTCGTGTCTTTCAGCTGTTAAAAAACATGTTATCAAATATTGTGAAAAGGTATATGAGAGATCTGGTAAAAACCTATTTTGGTCGATTAAAAATTCAGGTGAAATTTTAGATAAACTTAAAGCTAGAGATTTCAATGCGACCAGTTTGTCTACTTATGATTTTTCTACTCTTTACACTACTTTACCTCATAATTTAATTAAAGATAAACTTATTGATCTTATTGAAAGTACCTTCCAGAGAGAAGGCTCTCCTTACCTTGCATGTAGTGACAGAAATGCATTTTTTACTTCAGAAAAACCTAAAAAATATCATGCATGGTCGTGTCAAAATGTATGCGATGCGCTGACCTTTTTGTTGGACAACATTTTTATTCGATTTGGCACCAAGCTCTATAGACAAGTTGTTGGGATTCCTATGGGCACTAATTGTGCTCCCCTGGTTGCAGATTTATTCCTGTTTTGTTATGAAAGGGACTTTATGATGTCTCTTTCTGATGATAAGCAGGCTGATGTTATTGATGCGTTTAACACTACTTCCAGATATTTGGACGATATTTTAAATATTAATAATGTTTATTTTGACAATATGGTTAGTCAAATATACCCTTCAGAGCTCCAACTTAATAAAGCCAATGCCTCTGATACCGAAGCCGCATTTTTAGACTTGCATTTGTCAATTTCTAATGATATTGTTTCTACCAAAATTTATGACAAACGTGACGACTTTGATTTTGAAATTGTCAATTTCCCATTTTTAGATGGTGATGTTCCTCGTTCTACATCCTATGGAGTCTATATCTCTCAACTCATTCGTTTTGCTAGAGCATCTAGCTATGTTGCTGACTTCAACACTCGCAATAAATTGTTAACTCAGAAACTTCTTAAACAAGGCTATCGGTATCATAAACTTCGCAAAACATTTTCAAAATTTTATAGACGATACTATGATTTGATTTCTAAATTCCAAGTTGGACTTAAATCTCTCTTGCGCCAAGGACTTTCGGAACCTGATTTCTATGGTGACTTGGTGTATAAGTTGAAGAAGATTGTTGGCTCTAATAATTTTTCAGCGCAGTTCATTAAAATAATTTCCCATTATAAAAAGATTGGCTATAACATTAATGTATTGCAACAGACTGCATGCTTGGTAGTCAACCCAATCACGGTTGGCAACTTTGATTTCCTATTTAATTGCACGCCGGTGGGTCGGACTTCAGACTCTATGATGGTTCAGACTTAAAGACTTATCTATTGATGAGATGGTAGGGGCCTGATGCTTTGACTGTTTGTCGGGCCCACCGGGGTTTACCTGTTGGATTTCTTTTGCTCCGGTATTCAGTTTAATTTACTGTTGAGTCCTTATCCTTGCTTTATCTCCTTGTTATATCTTGATTTATATGTTTTAGGAGATGATGCATTGATAAGTTAGGGGTCTTTCATGCAAACCAAATATCTATGTGTCTTGATCCACATCTGAATTAAGGGTGAGGTTGGTGCCGTTAAACCGGTTTAAGCCCTCCAGTAAAATATTTTACTGACCGTTCCAAGGCGGTACTTCTTTTGTGGATCTTTTATGTTTTTGTTCTGTCTTGTGTTTGCTATGTTTTGTGCGCGTCTGTTTATATGTGCTTTGTGGTCACCTGCTGGGAAAGGGCTGACCTCTTGGCTCTCGTTTGTGGTGTCTTCTGTGAGTTTGTCACTTTCCCATTGGTATCCTGGGTCAGGTGTGGTACTTGATTGTATCGATTCCTGATCTTTGCACCATTACTTACTTTTCTATGCACTAACATCTGCTGGACCCCAAGGGTGGTGTTGAAACCCGATCCTGAAAGGCGGGGGTTTTAATGACCCCCGAGGGGTCTAGCAGATGATAGCACAGAAAATCCTGTTTGATCATTATTATTGCATAGTCATTTTGTCACTTGAAAACTTTGGAAAAACGCTTTGAAAAGTTCATTTTTGTATTACTATAATGGTGGCAAAAGCATGAAGGATTCGTAGGTTTTGAAAAAGCCTGTTCCAGAGCAAAGAATTACATCATCCTAACATCACTAAATTACATTCATTTCTATGCATGTTACTGTTGATGCTGTCAATTTTTGTGACGGCCTAGAATACGTATATGTAAAGTACAAAAGCCGTGCATCAACAGCACGTGAATTGCCTGATTAATACATGGTTTTTGCTGGTTAAAACATGGCTGTTAATAGCGTGAGACATGGCTTTTTATGCAATAATGATGGTTGAATCTTCCTGATCAAGTCACAATTTGATTTTGCTAATATCTGTTGTGACTGTAACTGAAATTCAAGGGCAATAAAAATACATTGTCCAAAACTGCCTAATGGCTGGTATCTGTTATATGGATAGTGCCCTTCCTTACAATAATGCAATGGAAACCAAAATGAGTATTACAATAACTTTCAAAAATTAGCAGACAGTATGCTTGAAAAATAAACTGCTTTTAATACTCATGATAGTTCTTAGATGATTTCGCAAATACATTGGAAGAGTCTGTGCAAAATATGAATACTGCGCAAAATTGCATAGGTTTCACATTTTGTAAACTTCATGCATCTGTACACCTTTTACACGGGTCAGTCTCAGGGGCAAAAGAAACAATAAACAACTATAGCTTTTGTCAACTACCCCAGTGAAAAGTGTGCTGATCATGCATGCCCATTGGCGTCTTTAAACAGTTAACCACAACAGCTAGAGACTAAAGATTATTTATTTCATAATTCCAATAGAAATGTTTTGGCAGCAATATTTTTACTAGTAATTGAAATAAATGTAGAAAATTTAGAAAGATGATAAGATTTTTTTACCCTTAAATTTTTGGGTCCAATGGAGATCGGCTTTGTAACCAACCTCATGTAATATCACTGGGATCAATTACTTATGGGAAAGGAGAGTATTTTAACATTTGTATTTTACCTTTCTCCTCTGCAGCATGTTGGTGTGATCTATGGGAACCTGCTGATTTCTCCTGAAATAAAAAAATATAGGATATAATTTAAGTTAGTAAGTAAAGTCTCTATGTAACGAGGGTGACAACATTTAGCAGACAATAGTTAATCATCTTAGGGCTATTATTTGAACAAATTTGATATAGTTCACTAGCTGATGCTACATTCTAAATATCAAGGCTCTTGTTGCTGTGTTTGTTTTCTTCTCCGATATTATACCAGCCATTTATCTTGAGCAGCAAACTTATTTTTGAACAGAGGCTATACAAGAGCTTAGTCTCGTGCTAGACCTTTAAATGTTTGAACCTATAAAGCAGTTATCTTTTGAATGATTTATAGTATTGTACAATCCTGCTTATTAATCAATTTCAAACACCTCTGCCTGCTTCTTTCTCACTCTCTCCAGTAGCTTAGGAAAAGAATCTGTTGTCAACCTTTAAAGTAGTTGATGTTGGTGGACATATAAATAGTTTAATGTATTTTGAGGGTTTATACCACAGTCAATTTATAAACACAGAGGAACAGGCTCCATATCTATGGTCAGTACAGAGAATTTATACCAAAGACCACATATTCAAAGAGACAATAAAAAAATGAGCAAATGTATTTTAAAAACATCATACATGTTAAAATATTTCTTCAAAATGGTGGCCAAAATTAGTATAGAAAAAAAATGAAATCTGAACTTTTTGTTTTATTTCCATTGTAGCAGCATATCCTCCAATCATATCTATGTACTCCAATCCTACCATGATTAAAGGTTTTCAAATATTAAAAGGCAGCCTTCCTTCTATCGATGTCTCCAAGTAAGTAAGGGTACAAAGATCAGGAATCCATACAATCAAGCACCACACTTAACCAAGGATACCAATGGGAAAGTTACAAACTCACAGATAGACACCACAAACAAGAGCAAAGAGGTCAGCCCTTTCCCAGCAGGTGACCACAAAGCACATATAAACAGAAGCGCACAAAGGCATAACAAACACAAGACAGAAAAAACATAAAAGATCCACAAAAGAAGTACTGCCTTGGAATGAACTGTAAAATATATACTGGAGGGCTTAAACCGATTTCATGACGCCAACCTCACCCTTAACTCAGATGTGGATCAAGACACATAGTTATTTGGTTTGCATAAAAGACCCCAAACCCACCAATGTATCATCCCCCAAAACACACAAACCAAGACACAACAAGGAGATAAAGCAAAGACAAGGACCCAACAGCAAACAAAACTGAACACCGGAGCAAAAGAAATCCAACAGGTAAACCCGGCAGGCTGACAAACAGCCAAAGCATCAGGCCCCCACCATTCCATCAATAGATAAGTCTTCAAGTCGGAACCATCATAGAGTCTGAAGTCCGAACCACCGGCGCGCAACCAAAGAGGAAAGCAAAGCCGCCAAACGCGACCGGGCCGACCACCAAGCACGCAGTCTGCTGCAACACACAAATGCCACAGCCATCTTTTTATAATGGGAAACCACTCCAACTCAAAGGGGGAACCCTTACTGTGGGATTTTACACAACATAAGTTTTGACTCCAGATAAAATTGGTATTAATTTTTACAATAGTGGCCACTGTATCATTTGTTTTATACATTTGCTAACAGGATCGGGCATTCAACCACAATGAACCATAGTCAAAGTTCATCTGTCATATGTGTTTACATACAACAACCAAAGTACACAATATCCAAGGTCTACTCAAATCAAACATAAATTCTATTGATTTCTAAAGAAAACTGATATTTTTATGCCCTTGACTTACACTTCCCCTTTTCTGTTGGTGAAGGAGTTCTTGCTGTCTTTGCTGGGCTGCTGACACCTCCAGTATATGTCTCTGAGAAGGACGTCTCTCTACAGGTGATAATGGGTTCTCCATCCCATTCCGCATAAAGTCATCCATATTCAGTTCTGTAAAGAAAACCTCTTGTCAGTCAATTTTCTGTTTCATTTATCCCTAAAAACTTTGATAAAACACTTTTATCAAATAATGGTGTTCTTTTTTTATATTATCCAATGAGCACTTGTAACATATCTGTGACGAAATAAATTTTCTTTCATCATCCAAACTAGCATATTATTTAAAATTTTCCATCCATCTGTTTAAACATGTTTTGGGTCTCAATGAGATAATTCTTTTGAGTACACAAAACATATTTTTTAGTTGAGATATAAGAAATTGAGGTTACCTGAAGGTGTGTTTACTATATGTATACGGATATAAGTAAAGGCTATAAACTATATACATATATAGTCCTTTATCAAGTACATGTGCTGAAAAAGGAAATGTTTGCAGTTGATGCAATGCTTAAACTTAGAATCAAGCAGTCAAATATGAAAGCATCTAGTAAAAGTAACCAATTTTGACATCTAAAACCAACAGACACATAGCTTCAGTCTTGTATATTAAAAACAACTTGGGGCATTTTGAAAGCCAAAGGGTATACCACTAAAATACAATCAATAATTCGGCAATGTAAAATATGTTAAAAGTAACAAATAAGTTACAATCAAAGCAAAGTAACACAGTCTAGTCCCTTTATCATGCTATACCTAGGAATTCCATGTGCTACATTAAATATTTTCGTAAAGAGACAAATATAAAATGAAAATACAGCAAAATTACCATTGTTCTATCACTGCTTTGTAATTCATTCAAGACTTTTGGAACAAAAATCAAGCAATAACCATGATGTATCTAAATCCACATCAAAATGTGTAGCAATAAAATGGGTCTATTCTGTAGTTTGCCAATGTAGATATATAAAACATGTATTTTATATTTAGTTACAGGTTACCAGACAGAAGTGTTATTAGGTGCAAGAACAGATAACAGCAATGGTGTCACTCATTAGAAATCAGAAAATAAATGCACTGAATATAATGGGATGAATGCGATGATTGTAAAGTTTATATTCATTCATATAATTATGAACCTGTTTGTAACTCTTTAAAAAGTCCTTTAAATTTGCTCTCAAATATAAATTTATCACCATTTGGTATTTGTCTGAATACAAATGGCATTTAAACTAATGCTATTGTAAAAACTAGCTTAAACTGCTGACCAGAATAGTTTTAATTTAATACTCTAGTGGCTCATGTGTCATAAAAAGGCTCATTTGACAAGAAGATCATCTCAATATATTTAACCTTTATGCTAGAATATGGATGGACATGCAGATGGCAAATAGAGCACAGACATTCAGCAATGCTACAAGATCAGTAACGTAACTTTGGCTCAAGTGGGCTTTCAAGAAGAAAAGAATTATTGAAAAAAAACCCATTTGGATAACCATAATGTTGCAAAAAGGCTAATGAAATACAAATAATGAGATTAAAAAAATATATAAATGATTGCATCATGTTTCACATCAAATTCAAAACATTCAACTGTTTTTTAGGTTTCTATTTTTTCATCTTGGCATGGGAATTTTTCTTTTCTTTTTGTTCACAAGACATCAGTTCCACTACCAAAAATACCTTTAATGATCTTAGACACCATCTCTCCTCTCTATACCGATTCTATTATCCCAGTTACATTTTAAACATGCTAAGGTATCTAAAGGATAGTTATGGAATCGCAAAGAGTGTAACCCTGTCCAGACAGCTCCTTTAGGAATGGTCTAAACTGGCTTACCATTTTTGCTCTGGTCTCTCTGTTCAAATGTTTACAGTAAATACAGTATTTATGTCAGATGTTTATAGCTACCATATGGCCATACCACAACCAGTATAAATCATACAAAGTAAATAAAATATAAGACAACTATATGTTTTTGGTATGAACCTTTATCTACTTTTATAAATTGTTTGCACCAACAACTATGATTCTGGCCGGTACCGCTGAGGGTCTACTATGCAGATAAAAGTAATGAAGATGCAAAGAGCAGGAATCAATATAATACCCTTATCCAGTGAATATTTTTGTTCTGAAAATATATGCTGTATACATTCAAGTGCACTTCAAACTAGATTTTACCATGGAAGCAAACCCTGTGAACCCTGATCAGACTCCTCCCTGACTTGGGTCCATATTCTTCGCAATATAGAATACCAAAAGGGCATAAGCAGACAAGAGACTAGACAACAACGGTTGTGACTGGGGGGGGGGGGGAGCTACTGAAATATTATAATTCCACCTAATAAGTCCACATGCTCCACAATTTAAGGCAGACAGAGCAATTTATGGGTTGTTCACATTATATGAACTTATGATTTCCATGTAATCCATTGGTATAATTTCCTTATTAATATGGACCCATTGTGTAGATTTAAAAAAAAGTGCAGATGCTTACCATGCAGTTCGCTTGGTCAGAAGCCAGCTGGACTGGGTCTACACTATTTTCAAAAGCGACTTTTGAATTTTGAAAGAATTAGGTTTAATGTGTACTTATTAGGTGGAATATGTTAGGTAAAAAAATATAAAAATATTATGAAGGCAACGTTTAAAACATTTCAAGAAAGATATAAAAGGGGTTTCATAGAACCATTTTAAAACACATCTTTCACATCAATATCTATATTTCCCATTTTGTGAGGTATTGGTACAAAAATAATAACTGTATCTATTGCAAAAAACAACAACAACACCTTGTCAATCATCTCAGATCTGGTCAAGAAGCAACACTAGAAATCACAATATATGACATGATTGGGCATTTATTTGCTTAATTGTTTCTGTTTTCAAATCACGAAAATTGCTCTACTCATTAAAACTGCTTAAAAAGCTACATAAGTGTCAAACTATTCTAGACTCTCTTGAAAGATAAAAATAGTTTGGGAAAAAATATATAAAACATATTTTAGAGTATAATCACTTTTTTGCATCCAGAGGAACACTTAAATTTTTCTAGATCTCAGACTTTGAATTTAAAAGGTTATTCTGGTTATCTCTTTTTCTGACTGCTGAGATTTCAGTATTTCTGTTAAAAGCCTTAAGCCCATATAAACACACTGGTATCATTTGATGGCTCAAGCTATTAACATGAGATTCGTGTGGTGAAATGTTTAGTTTCTACCACAAAGTTCTCTAATTCACACAATATGAATGTTCTCCATTCCTTGTATTCATAATCTGTCTTGACATCTAAAAGGTCTTAATCCACATCTGAACTAAGGGTGAGTTAAACCGGTTTAAGCCCTCCAGTAAAATATTTTACTGACCGTTCCAAGACGGTACTTCTTTAGTGGATCTTTTATGTTTTTTTCTGTCTTGTGTTTGCTATGCCTTTGTGTTCGTCTGATTATATGTACCTTGTGGTCTCCTGCTGGGAAAGGGCTGACCTCTTGGCTCTCGTGTGTGGTGTCAAACTGTGAGTTTGTCACTTTCCCATTGGTATCCTGGGTCAGGTGTGGTACTTGATTGTATCGATTCCTGATCTTTGCACCCTTACTTACTTAAAATCCAAATGAATGATGCAACAGGTTTGAAACAACTTCCTTCTCAAATTTTCTCTTTCGTTTTCAAATAGGGAACATTCCGGCAAGTAATAGTTTATGGATTCAATTTGTCCACATTGACACTTGTTGCTGTCAACATTGTTAATTTTGAGTAAATATTCGTTTAGCCTGGCATATCTTTTTCTTGGCTATATGACTGTAATTTCTCCTTTTGTTGATTGAAATTTTTGATACTGACTGAGACCTACTTGATTTCTAAAATTAAATAAATGCCTGCCCTTTTCTGATTTCCCCCACATATCTTGCCACTTCATTTTCCCTGATTCTCTTGCTGCTGTCTTAACATCACCCATTGTTACAATTGGTGGCAGCTCCATCTTCTCTTTAGCCTCTTCTGCAATTTCTTTGGCCATCTGATCTGCATATTTGTTCCCTTTTATGTTTGAATGACCAGGTGACCAAGATATTTCTACTTGAATTCCAGAAGTTTCTAACTTTTGAATATCTGACTTCACCTCCTGTATACATGCCCTATGCATTTTAGCCTTCCATCCAAGAGATAAATGACCAATTGCACACTGACTGTCCGAGAAAATGTGTACTTTCTTTACATTATTTAGTTCTCTTTTTTCTGCTTGATTTTGAATTTCATTTATGATCATTTTTATTGCTATCTGTTCTCCCAGTAGTAGTGATCCAGATGAACTTACAGGTTGCTTATGTATTGTTGGGTCTGTGTATCCAGGCATATATATGCAGGCTCCTGCCCCACAGGGTCCAGGATTTCCTAAGCAGGAGCCATCAGTGAATGCAATAACTGTGTTTTCATCACACCCTTCAATTATTTGTTTCAATTATTTCTCTAGACTGAGCTTCTTGATTTTTAGTTCTTGATTTGGATGATCCAAGGTTTTGCCAGTACTCTGGCTGTCTTTTACTGGGTTGTAGTGCTTCAGAAAAAGTGAATTCTTTTTCAAGACAATGAAGGGAAATTCCAGTATTTGAGATCATGTCTGCTATCTGATTATTCATCTTTCCAAATGGTGAGATTTTACGTTCCATCAACTTAAGACTCTGTATAAGTATTCCAAGCTTTATTGATACATGCATCATTTTCTTTTGACATTATTTTTGCTGCTTGCTTTATTGCCAACTCTTCTCTTCTTAATTCTAGTGGTTTGACTCCTGCTTCAACCTCCAAAGCTTCTAGACCAGCAGTACCTGGGAATCCTAAGCATAAAGCCAGCCCTTTTCTCTGAATCTTTTCAGGATGAGAACAATTACCTATTTGCCAAACAGGAGCTGCATATTCTAACTGTGGTATTACTAATGCCTTATATAGCTGTAACATACAATTTGGACTTAAAATTTCTGCTTCTTTCATTTTTCTCAATGAGTCTGAGAGCATTTATGACTGCTGAGATCGATGTGTGCTTCTTTGCTTTGTTTAATGTGTTCTTGCCTGTATTTCACCTATGTCATTGTGCCACATTCTCTTGTGTTGAGAATAGATGTGTGCTTCTTTGCTTTGTTTAATGTGTTCTTGCCTGTATTTCACCTATGTCATTGTGCCACATTCTCTTGGTGTCCTGGGTTAGTCTCTGATCTGTGACTGTGGCATTTTCTGTCATAATCACTTGTTTTTTCATCGGATAGTAATTACAGTAAAACTAAATACTGATCTTTTTTTTCTTTTTGAATAGTTCTCCATCAGGAGTTCACTCTGATATTTCTTACTTTTAACTTTGTTGACACATCAGTGCATAGGAAATTGAAAAGAAAAATAGTAAGTGAGTATGACCAGGAAATACCACAATCACAAGCTGCAGACAAACCTGTGGCACCGTGAGGAAGAGCCACACAACAATCATAAGACACTAGGAAGACAAACTAAGCGAAGCAACCAGCTCTCTCTTCCCCATCAAGATGATTGAAAAACTAGAATGGACACAAAGTAACGCACAACAAAACATAAAACAATTACAGAATCCCACAATGGAAGAAACAATCAACAACAAGTCAACAACAACAGAACCACCGCCTTAGAATAGACAGCAGCCTAGTCCACTGGGGGGCTTAAATACATTTTACTGGTTCCAAATCTTTGTCCTAGATTCTGCTGTTGTTGAAGCACAAAAAAATGTTCAGCTCACATGGATGCTTCCTAACTAATGCAATGTATCATCATAGAGAAACAATCTAATCAAATTAACACACTATGGTGAAACAAGGATGAACACTGAATTTGAATTTTCTTGAAAACGACTAATTTAAAAGGATCTGGGGTATTAGCTCAGACAGATTTTATATTACTATTATGTTTTTACTAAATTATCTATTTGACATTGTTTTGCTTCAATTTGTTTTATAAATAATATTTGTTAAATTTTCAAGGCTTCTTGCTAGTTTTCTTTTCAAACTTATGACTTTTCTGATTCAACATAAATCAGTGTCAATCAAAACAGTGTTGTATAATCTGATCTCTTAATAGGTACAGTTATTTGATTTGTTATCTTTCCACACAAAATGCTTCATGATTGCAACTGATCATTCTGCTTAAATGGTAAAGTAAAGACATAAATATCTGAAATAAAGAAGCAAGACAGAATATGGGTGAGACAACAAAAGAATGAACATTACATTAATAGCTTATAAAAAACAGTTTTAAAAAAAACTAGGATAGTTTAACATCTAATGACACTACACTACAACATACAGCAGCTAGTAGCTAAACATATCAAGAGAATCCAATCTGTATATTTATTTCTTCTTGATTTGGCCAATGCATGAACAAAATGGAAAAAACAGTGATTAAAAGTCATTGCATTTGGTCAGTTATTCTTTTAGCTTTTGTAATTTTATAAAACACACACAAAATGTTTTTTCTCTCAAAACATTATAACAGCAAAACTTCAAGCTATGCTCTACAACATTTAAAACAAATTGGCAATCAATTGTGGAATTAAAAATAGACTACTTCATACTATTGGACAGACACAATATTTGATATGATCAATCTTTTATGAATCTTCTTTTATACCCTATCAACGGATATAAAATCCAAAACAGCTGATCTGAGATTTACCACAACCACATATCATAAGTTTCAATTTTTCATTTCTCTGTGGTAATACATTGAATAGGTTATGAACCTTCTATGCAAGCTTGACAACAGCAGAATCTTATTTGAGGATCTGGCCAGAACCCCATAGCTGTGGCTGCTGTGTTAATTGATTGTTGTTGCTCCCATTGTGCGAGGATCCTGCATTAAGTCTTGGTCTTTGTGTCATTTCTATAGTCTTGCAGTCGTTTAGCTGGGTGCTAGTTACTTTGGTTGTGCTCTTCTTTTATGTGTGGGTCTAAATGGTTTGGTTGCTTTCTGGTGTTGTGTTTTGTCAACAACAGAAACTAAAGTATTGATTTAAGCTAGCAAGATGTACATTAAAGCCCCTCCCCCATCAGGGAAGTCTCAGATATCCCCACTTGATCCACATACAAAGAATGGCTTCAGGTATATATGATAAGAACAATTTTCACTTGGAGTGGTTCACATAATTCTTTCATCCATCATTGCTGAGTATTCAAACAAGCATTAAGTATTTTGTATAAAAGTTAAAACAGTATAATTTAAAAATAACTTTAAATAGAAAAGAAAAAATACTCCAGAGTTTAAAACCTATAGGTCATAATGTACAGTATACCAAAATATGTATGATGATAAATATTAAGAACTTTTGTCTATCATATACAGAAAATAATACAGTAAAACCTGTCTTAAGCGGTCACTCAAAAAGAAGACCAAAAATTGTTTTTTAAGACCAATTATCACTTAATGCAGATCAAAAGTATTGCAAAATAAGCATTCTGCAATACATTCAACCTTCATTAAGCTACTATTTGTCTTTAAGACCTTTGTTTTGTCTACTTTGAGTGGCCCCTTAAGACAGGTTTTACTGTAGTATGAGAAAGATTGGATTTTCCTGCATAACATAATGGACATAATGCTATTATTGACTGGCTATGGGTGGTTATTGCTTGCACCAGAAGATCTGTCAGAAAATTCAAGCCAAATGTTAATCAAAGCTTAAAAAAGTATTGATAAATAAACAGTTTTTCTGAGGTTCTGAAAACTAAATTAAATGTAAATCATTACTTATATTCAATGAACATATTTGATTGGTCTACAAAATGTTTAGCAGATATCCAAGAGGAGTGTCAATGAAGCAGGCCCCCAGATAAGAGTGCGTAACTGAAAATCATTTTTCTTATTTCTCAAATAAAACATATGTTGTGGGTGCTCAAAAGAACCGTCTCAATGAGACGGTTCTTATGAACACCCAAAACACATGTTTAAAATGATGGTTTAGAAAATAATCGCAATTTTACGCAAATTATTTTTGCTTCACTGGCCCTATGATGAAGATTGTAAAGACGACAACAGATCTTCTGGTTGACCAGGATAGGTAGCTATAAGGTGGTTCTGAAGCAAAGTATAAATTGATACAGCTTACGTTGCAGTTTTGGTGGCTGTTTATGCTTCTGAATATAGTCTTTCCATACTCTAACAAAGGAATTGCCTACAACTGAATTAAGACACAAAGTGGTGTTAGAAGTTATAGCACTAAACACTATCTTGACACTACTTGTGTTTAAAATTATTTATAACAAACAAGTGAAATCTCAATAGATCTAATAATGGTAATACATTATAAACTTCTGATTTTAAACCAATCTTAAATCCATAAACAGGAAAAACAGAAATCTTGTACAAACATTTTTCAATATATAATTTTACATTGTTTATAAAGCAGGCTCTTACATTATTTGCCTTGGATTCCAAAGCTGAACATGTTTTACCTTTGTAGCATCCGTACATTAAACTCATTTATTCTTTCAGAAAATAATCATTAGAACCATACATTGTACATGTGCATTGATGTACAATCATACATTCAATAGACAATCTAATTAAATATATGTATGTATATAAACAATATAGAACTGTAAAATGTTACTGACATTACTTTGATTTATATAATTGGTTTAAAACCAATAAAGCCAGTGCTTGAAAAAGCTTTATGAATTTACTGGAGAAATACCAAGAGCCAATACTGATGCAATATAATATTTTTTCATATGACAAATGAGATGTGCTGTTAAAAACAAACGTGCATAATGTGCAAATTGAAGTAATAAATTTCATCAAAAACATTGCATAAAGCAAGGAATCCATATGTGCTGGTGTGTATGCAGTTGTGGATATAAAAGATAAGATTTAAGCCTATAGGATAGCACACATACTAGGATGCCTTAATTTCCTATATATCTTTGTCTTCTTTTTTATTTTTCATATTCATAAACCCTTACACATTCTAAGTATATGAATTCCTAGCTAAACACTTATTGTGAACAGTGGTCAATCTGGTTAAAATAAGTTAATCTGCATATAATAAATCATTCATAGTCTGCTTATTGTATTACAAATTATGTGAAAAATTGATATCAACCCATAATGCTAAGTGCACTTTCTTATCCATATCATTTGGATGGATCCATCAAAAGGTTTAATGGGTTTAAATTGAGACACTTAAGTCTCAAAATACATTCTGCATCTGTGATAGTTTGGCAGTATAATATGAATGTCTGCTGCCAACATTTGGTGGCTCTTTAACCCATTGTATACTATTGGATTATTCCTACTAGTTCAATATAATAAACTTGGGTTAAGTTCCATTGTATATAGGGGTCACATAGGATGAAGACCCAGATAAAATACTGCATTATGAGGCATTTCATTTGGGTCTTCCTTGTTTGCCAAAGCAAAGGATTTTTGGAGTCACCAGTTTACAAAGGATTGAGGGATAAAACTCTACTATATTGTTATCCACAAAAAAAAACAATCTTTCAATTTTCTAGAGACAATATTAAACCAAAAACTTCTGGCAAGATGTAAAGCAAATGACAAGAGAAATCTTGTTCTGTATCTTCCTGGCCAACCTACAGCATTTATACTACTATGTTTTCTAGGCTGATGAATGGTGAACAATTGAGTGTATCCGCCACCCCAATGCAAATGGTAATAAGGAAAGATAAAACCAGTTACTGGAAACAACTGACAGCATAAAAAGAAAACAAGACCAAACTCTGCTCTGGACCTGCGTCGCGGGTGCATATCGGTGTGTGAACAGTCGATATGCAAAGTTCAAATATACAGGAATGAAATCAGATTACAACAAATTACACAATGTAATCTAAAGCAGGTGACTTAACAATTTCTAAGTTAAACACTCAAAAATATATTATCAAATGTGCATAAATATAGGGTGTACATGTTCAATGTGTGAACAATCATAATACATAGTTTGAATATAAAGGAATGAAAACTGCTTGAGTTACAGATTACACAAACAAGACACCCACTAAGCATTTCCGATGGAAAAAATGTCTAAGTTCAACAGCCCTAAAAATAAGAAAATATTTATTAAATGAGCTCAAAATGGAAGGTGCACATCTTCAATGTGTGAACAATCATTATGCAAAGTTTGAATATAAAGTAATGAATACTGTTGGAGTTACAGATTACACAAACTAGGCACCTCCTAAGCATTACGGATGGAAAAAATGTCTAAGTTCAACACCCGTCAAAAAGTGAAAAAAATTCTGAAACATGCACAAAATAGGAGGTGCACATCTTCAATGTGTGAACAATCATTATGCAAAGTTTGAATACAAAGGATTGAATACTGTTGGAGTTTCAGATTACACAAACTAGGCACCCCCTTAGCATTTCTGATGGAAAAAATGTCTAAGTTCAACACCCGTCAAAAAAGTGAAAAAAATTATGAAACGTGCACAAAATAGGAGGTGCACATCTTCAATGTGTGAACAATCATTATGTAAAGTATGAATATAAAGGAATGGATACTGTTGGAGTTACAGATTACACAAACTACGCACCCCCCTAAGCATTTTGGATGAAAAAATTGTCTAAGTCCAACACCCCTCAAAAATGAAAAAAAAAATTATGAAACGTGCACAAAATAGGAGGTGCACATCTTCAATATGTGTACAATCATTAGGCAAAGTTTGAATCAAAAGGAATGAAAACTTTTGGAGTTACAGATTACACAAACTTGGTACCCCTAAAGTGTTGCGGACGGACGGACAGACAGACGGACGGACGGACAGACGGACGGACGGAGTGGACCCACTACTAGACCTGCTTTCGCTAAAGCGACGCAGGTAAAAATATGTTTATAACAGAATAAAAGCACTTTATGAGCTCAGACACATCTATAATGCGACAGCTTATAAGATTCTGATTCTTATCAAAATGTGCAAGTATGGTCACAGACGAACAATTTGGACCTCGTATCCCACGGAGGCTTTTGTATGTATGCCATATCATATGATTGCCATATGTTGAAAAAAAAAATGCCAAAATGATAACATTTGGTAAGTTGGTAGTAGTACTTTTGCAATGGTGAAAAAGTCCTTTTACACAAAAAGCTCAAAAATCCTTGTTGAAATGAGTGATATAGAGCTACAATGATAACTCTGTGTTGCCTTTTGACACAAGACAATAAAATAAATGAATCACTCTTTCATATAGTGCTTAGTCCTTAAAAAGTGCTTGTGGTGTCCAATTTGCACAATGATATAGATATTCCAAACCACTTAACATTAGTTAATATCACACATAAAGGTTTCTTTTAAACCATGCAGCCAAACAAATTGTTCAGCCAATGTTATAGAGGGAAAGGTAAATGTCTGTAACAGAATCCTCTCATAAGATTGCTTTAAACTATGGCATATGTACTAAAATTTCAAACATTTTTCTCTTTCTATTCTCTGATAAAATTTTGTTTATCAGATATCAAACCGGAATACCTTGATCAGACTGCTTCTTTAAAAGAAACAGTCTGATCTCTGTCTTCACTGTTTGTCTAGAACACTTCCGCAAGAAGCTATAGTGTTTGAAATTTTAGAACATTTTCTGTACCTAGAATTCTTTGAAGCCTCTGCTCAGTGAGTGTTTGCTTGATTTGTCTGCCATCAATTGCAACAGCAAAATGTTGGTGACACCTTCAGAAACTGCTGTCATCTTGTCACAATATATGAAAGTGCATCGAATGAGCGTTACATTACCCTTTTATCTTTGCAGTCATCTCAATGAGACAGAGAGCTGGTTACTTGACTTTAATTGGGTTCTTGGTGTCAGGTGGCTATTAGTGCTCTGTGTCTCTTTCTCATGGTGCCATGGGTTGGTCTGTTGTCTGTGATTGTGGCATTTCCTGGTAATAATCACTTGTTTTTGTATAGGTTTTTAAAGAATTCTGCAATAAAACTGTTGGTTCTGTCCAGGTAACTCTAATTTTGGCCTGGAGATAAAGATGCCTGACTGCTTCTTACCATAAGACATAAGACAAATTTTATTTAAAGTCGGAGAGTATATACATATTAATTTAGTTTTTATTGCATCAGTTAGATGTCAACACTGTTCACTGACATCAGCTTGTTGCAGCCGGTTATATCAGAAAGAGTATATAGGGTAGGTGTTCTAAAATTTTGAACACAAGTTGTTTGCAAATAAGGCCTAGACAAACAGTGCAGACCAGATCAGACTGCAGTCTGATCAGGATCTTCCCTGCTTGCCATCCTAAAAAGCATTTTGCTAATTTCAGCCTTGATAACACACATTTTATTTTAAACGGAACAAGAGAAGTGTTTGAAATTTTAGAACATTTACCCTAGCTCCGATGTATTTCATCTTATGAAAGAATTCTGCGACTTCCAAAATCTATAACATTTACTGGCATGTTCATTCATAGCAACCATGTGTCTCCCCGCCTTTCTTACACCAGTGCTGGTACTACCTGAGGGCATTCCCAGAATTTTTGCCACTAGTACATCCTGATTTTTTTGGTGAAAAGGAATTATGACCTTTGGCTGACCTCTTATTCCATGCTTTAACCAATTCCCTGCAGAACATTAGTCTTTTTCAAGAGCATTTTGTATATGAAAACAATTGGCAGCATTTTGACACACTGAACTGTCTTTAAATGTGAAATAAGAGAAAAAGCAGGACTTAGAAATTCAAAGAAACCAATCTCTTGACTACAGTTATGAATAGCAACGCTTCAATCTTACATGGAAATGCGATCTTCATATCATTTAAATACAAATATGATGATTTAGTTGTTTTACATATGTAGTCAATGTGCACATCCTTTTTCAAAACAATAATAGTATAGTCTTTATTTTCAGAGGTGACACATTTACCAAAAACAGCTAATCTTCCATGAGGCCCTCAAATTCAAAACCTGCTTAAAAAGGTTGATTTCCATGTTATGTGAAGGCATTGTCATTCAATACTGAAGCGAGAAGATATTTTATGGGCATATCTCAATAAATCAAAGAAAAATATGTAAAATCACGAAGTTACACATAAGACTGTAAGAGTTGTTAGAATTTTATGAATTGAAGCAAACCTTAAAGATGATTACTTAAAAATGTCTGTGAAGGCATTTTCTCTGGCATATTGAATTAAAAAAAATATTGCATCCACCAAAACCTTTTATAATGAAGAATAAACATCAAAACTTGTAAAAAAGAAAAATTTAATTAATAGAGAATTTTATAATTAAGGTTGTATAGAAGCTTATAAAGCCAGTCATCTAATGACCATGGCAGTAAAGAATAAAGAAAATAAAGGTCACTCATGATATTTGGTACCTATTGCATATGCAAACAGTGAAGGCTTAGATGGCCTGCACAAATATGCAGATTCATCAGAGTCTTTGCTTTTCGCATAAGAATGGCAATAGAAGTAGACTCAGGCCAAAATTGAGATCTCTTAAAGCCCTGCTGTAAAATGTCAATATGGACAGTTCTTTGCCTCCCTCTTTACCTTTTTTATGTATATGCAATAAGTATCAAACTTTCATGTGCTAGACCATATATAGAGCTAATGTATAGAGTTTGTAAGCCATCCATCACCATTTTTTACAGAGTACTATGTCTGTTATTACAAGGAGCCAATTATACCGGTACAATATAATGCTCTTTAATATGAAAAAGCATCTCATAGTAAGCAGGAAATGAGAGCCTAGTTCAGTAGACCATTAAAAGAACAACTGCTAATGCTGCTAACCCAAAGACATATTATGTGATCTTATATGTAATTTTTCTCTCAATACCTGAATCAGTTAACCCTCTGTATACTGATATATTATTCCTTTTGAATAATGCAATCGTTTGAATTGTTGCTTTTACAATTTTTCAGTCATAATTGGATGTATAAACTAATGCAATTAAGTTTTGTATGCTCCATTTATGGAATTTGTTGTCATTCTCCTATTGAATTTCAAAATCATGTTTTCCCTGAAGAATGTCTTTCAGATCTATCAAAATAAAACTGCTATCATCTTAATTATGATCCAAGTCCAAACTGTTTGTCAAATTACTGTTCAACATTTAGGTTTCTAGTATACAAAAGGTCAAACAAATGTTTAAATAATGTCTCAATATGAATTCATGGATTAAAGTTCAAAATTTTCAATATATTAAAAATTAGACATTCAAATCTTAAAACTTACAGTTTGCCTTTAAAATATCAACAACTTTGAGTTTCAATGGCCAATTTTATTTTAGATAATTTGAAACTGGAAGTTAATCAGAGAAACTATTGTAATCTGCCTAATTCGGGATTGTGTGGCTGACTTTCTATAGTTAATGGCTAATGGTTATGGATGTATAGTTTCCTTTTAACTACAAGACTATATAGCTTTAATGAAAATGATTACAAAGTGAATATTTTATTCGCATGTTGAGTATATTAATTTTATAAGGTAGAGGGCTTAAGGTCAAGAACTTCTAAAGTCTAACAGAGTCCGGAACATTATATTCCCCAATACTTGCCTGTGACTGGCCGATTTATTTTTGTAAAACGAAGCCCTAATAATATCAACAGAAAAAATATTCATCTTTAGAACATAGTCTTTATTACATACAAAAACTTTCAAACATGCAATTCAGCTAACGGCTCTGTTTGACATTTATCATATGAATTCACGCCTGGGAGTGATACAACGCCGTGCAATAAAATTGATAAACAACTTAAGTGGTTTACAGATTTAGTAACATTACGTAATGACGTCCATTATAGTGTTGCGTAAAAAATGGCAAAATCTTGATGTTTTCACGCCAAAATGTGATTTTTAAGTAATTTTAATGTCATGTGATAAATAGAATCTAACATTCGTGCTCCTGTATCATTAAATTTATTAAACTTGTTGTGAAAAAGCAATAAAATGCTCCTCAAGCCTCGCATTTAATCACTTTTCCCCAATTTGTTTAAAAAATTCAATTAAACATGAGCACTCACGCAAGATCTATATACAAACTGTATTTGCTCTAATCGACCCCCATGCCCACCCACAATTTTAGTGTCAAAAACGGTATTTTTATTTACAGTTCTCAGAAAAATACAAGCCTCAGGAACCCATTGTAAAAAAACTAACTTTTTCCGTGAAACTGTTGCTTTATGCAACAAAGTTACATATTCTTTTGTGGTCCATATAAATGATAAAAGTATGTCCATTACCCACTATATATATTATTCCTACAATGAATTTCTAAACTGTGACACCTGTAATGTTTCTTGTGTCATAAAAACTGTCTTTTGGGCACATTAAAAGTATGAAATGGCCTTACTTGTGCCTCTGAACATGGTCTGGCTATATACACAATAGGGGCTTTGGTGTCTATTCTTAATGTCGGACTCTTAAAATCAAAGCATTAATTTCACTAGCCTTGAAGAGCCAGTTAGACTATTATTTTAAAATGTACATGAATGTTGTAACTATGGATTTTTTCTGCTGGCATCAAAAAATGTTTACTTCTTACATTTCTACGACTAAAATAAGCAGATACTGTATATTCTTTCACCGGCCATAAATTGAAACATAATGTACATTACCATTTCTCTATACAAATAAAGTACTGCAGTACTGTTAATGGGCATGATAATATATGAAAAAGATTCTTACTGATCTTTTTGGAGCCATAACAAAAAAATCAGCCTCTAAAAATGCCTACCAATCTCTATGTGATGGCAATGATTTTAATAAAGGCTTGGGCATCTATTAGAGTGAATACAGTATGTGTTCGAATACACTTGTCTTTTAAATATTTAGATACAAAAAATATAACTATAAAGCATAATTCTAAGATTTTAAGACCACAAACAACCTAAGAATATCCATACATCTGCTTAAAATATATGAATTGATCAAACAAAAAGAAAGAGAAGAAATATTTCGACTACAACCACTTTCCTGATAGAAATATTCTGACTATAACCATTTTCCTATTTCACCACAATCCTAAGACTGATTAAATAAAATTCAAGCAGGAAAGAGCCACTTCATAATCCATAAAGAGTTTTCCATACCGTATTCAATATAAGAGTCAATCAAAGGCTTGAAATATCAAATTAACCTTTGTTGCCTCACTTGGTAGATGTTCAAGCTTGATGCAGAGCTGTGAGCCTAAACTAAAACTGAGGGCTTCAACAATAATTGCAACATTATCAGTGCTCTTCAAGCCCTTTTGCACTCAAAATGGTTAAAATGAAGGCCATTCTTTTTGCCAGCACTTTGAAAATGATATTCTATCTGAGCGAAAGTACAGAGCAGTCCCTTTATAATGTTTGGTTGGGGTCCATAGGAATGGACCGTGTTTAAATGAATTGTGTTATAAAGGGACAATTTTACACAAGAATTGTAGAATTTTTCTAAAATTCCTTTGTAATTTTACATAATGAAAATATTTTGGAGCCACAACATGAATTTTGTATATTCAAATCCCAGTTATAACAAGGTGTGTTATGAAGGGACTGCACTGTCATGTGCAGCAGACATTTTTTTCTGGTAGTAAAAGGGTTAAAAATCTTTACCAAGTGATAGGTTTGATGCTTTTTTGTTACTGTTTTTCTTTTAAATTTATTTATTCATTTTTCAAAGTAATGACCAGAGAAAGCAGTTGAGCTCCATGAAGTGGCTCATTTCTGTTGAAGCTTAATTACAAAACAATAAGGACCTCCTGGGTCCAATATATTTGGCTTTAGCTCCCTCCTCTCTGCTGATTTAGGAACACGCTTATCAGGCTGCTCTGTTGAAGATAAAACAACCAATAATGTAAGAAAAGGTTCATTCAAGCTCTGAGTCACAGTTCATTGTGACAGATAATCATATCATTGTTTATGGCGCTACTGTACATAGTGCTTTTCATTTTTACATTTAACAGCAAAATAATTTCTTTTATCTTACAAGTCAAATAAGGAAATGCTATAATAAAAACGAGAAAAAAAACATCAAACAAGGAAATGCTATACTACATAAAAACTAGAGGACCTGACGGTCCTGAAGCGCTCACCTGATCTCCTTAATAATGTTAAAATAGGTCAAGATCAAATACGGCTTATAATGAAACATATTTCGTTTTATGGGCGTTGCGGCCATTCGATCAAGTGGCCTAAAACAATCTAATGAATACTCCATCAAACAGCCCATTGATTTCTGAGGAAAAGATGTTTAGATAGGTATGTGGCAGTCCAAATGAGTGGCCTTGGATAAAAGGTCACAGGTCAGCTTGACATTTGGTACTTATATAAAACCATTGTCTCATTAGGTTTAACATTTCTTGCAAGTAATATGATTTTGGCCTAAACAGTTATAGAAAAATGAACATTTCAAGATTTTTCCCACAAAATGCATTAGGAATCAACTTTGACCTTAACATAATGTAGGTCAAGGTCAACCTAGATTCATCATTTGTGCAAATCTGGTAGGGCCCACATCCCCATTGCTACATACCAAGTCCCAAGGCCATTGGCCTTTTGGTTCCAGAGAAGAAGATATTTTAAGGGGTTTTACCATATATGGGCATGGTGGCCATCTTGGTCAAGTGACCGGTACAATTGGTATAAATTTTGGCTAACCTATCATAAGGAGTCTTCATATGAAATTTGAGTTCAATTGGCCTAGTGGTTTCTGAGGAAACTATGTTTTAATGTGTTGATGGGACTCCAATATGAGCGGCCTTGGCTGAAAAGTTAAAGGTCAACCTTGACCTTTGAAACTTATTTATAGCCATTGTCTCATTAGATTAAACATATCAAGTGAGAATAATGACTTTGGCTTCAACAGTATTCAAAAAATCAACTTTTCAAAAAAATCCCATTTAAATGCATAATGAAGCAAATTTGACCTTGACGTTAAGTAGGTCAAGGTCAACTTAGGATCATCATTTGAACAAACTTGGTAGGCCCCACATCCCAAATGCTATAACCAAGTCCCAAGGTCACCGGCCTTCTGGTTCTGGAGAAGAAGATTTTTAAAGGGTTTTTTACCATATATGGGCATGGCAGCCATCTGGTCATGTGACCAAATATTTTGTATAAATTTTGGCTAACTTAGCATAAGGAGTCTTCATATGAAATTTGAGTTCAATTGGGCCAATGGTTTGTGAGAAAACTATGTTTTAATGTATTAATGGGACTCCCATATGAGCGACTTTGCTAAAAGGTCAAAGGTCAACCTTGACCTTTGGAATTTATTTATAGCAATTGTCTCATTAGGTTAAACATATCAAGTAAGAATAATGACTAAGGCTTCGACAGTTTTCTAAAAAATCAACTTTTCAAAAAATTTCCCATGTAAATGCATTGGGAAGCAAATTTGACCTTGACGTTAAGTAGGTCAAGGTCAACCCAGGATCATCATTTGAACAAACTTGATAGGCCCCACATCCCTAATGCTACATACCAAGTCCTGAGGTCATCGGCCTTCTGGTTCTGAAGAAGAAGATTTTTAAAGGGTTTTTACCATATATGGGCGTGGCGGCCATCTTGGTCATGTGACCAGGACCATTTGAACAAACTTTTTTTCCCGCGTCCTAAGGAGTCTCCATATGAAATTTGAGTCCAATTGGCCTAGTGGTTTCAGAGGAGAAGATGTTTAAAAATGTTGACGGACGGACGGACGGACGACGGATGGACGGACGCTGGAGTCACTGGTATACTATTAGCTCACCCATGAGCCTTCGGCTCAGGTGAGCTAAAAACAACGGAAAAAAACAACATTAAACTTTTTTATGACACATTTGCTTAATTATACTGAATGTATGTAAAATTTATATGATATAGATAAAATCATTCATGCTCAAGCTTTTGTTTTAATAAATGAATGTTTCTTTTTCAAAACAAGAATTCAAATATTACTCTCATATTTTAGCTAAAAGTAAATTTGACATAAATGTATAATGGACTGGTTTGCAAACAAAAAGTAAAGGGCCACTGTATAAACAGTAACAAATGACAAAACAAAACATGTGTAATGTATGTAAACCAACTGCTACATTAACTAAACCAGCCCCATGCTTTAAAAACATATTGTGTACCGTGAAATGTGCTACCTATTTTTCAACCAAGTGCAACCTCTGGCATTCATAAAAATCATGCATGTCCTTTTATCCTATGTCAAATAAGTGACAGACAAAAACGAACATAATCTAGCCTATAAAAATATACAGCTAAAAAGGCCTAGCCTAAAAAGTCTTCTGCAATCCCTAACCCTTCTATAACCAGAATGGCTTTACACTCAATAAAATTATTTACAAATGTATATAGATTTGCCCTTTGGAAAGGAAAAGGGTTACTTAGCACAGGAAAGACTTATATGTCTCATTTAAAAAATAATATATGATCCCCCAAAATGTGATAGAAAGGTGGACAAGTAGACTGGCTCCAGTCATTAAAACAATTTTTTCATCACTGTGTCATATCATATACTTGTAGACAGTCTAACTAGTATTTGATGTGACAAAGTGAGAAAAATTGTTTTAAGGACTGGAGCCAGTCTAGTGGACAAGGTATCATGGATGCGTCAGTGTGGACCCCTCTGCATAGCTTCAACTATGTATCTGAGAGAGCATGATAGTGCAGCTAGCAGAGGTATTTTGAAGACTATGTTGCATTTTTATAAATTTTCAACAATTGATTTTAACAAATATTTTACAATATCAAATTATTATGGAAAAGTATGGACAACAAATGAGCTGCAACATGAGATGTCCAACAATGTGGTCTGTGAGACCAGCAAAGCCTCAGATCAGCCTGCGCATACGCGCAGTCTAATCAGAGCCTTTGCTAGTCGCTTGAATATTTTATGCTTATTAAGCTACTGACCAAACATTATTTGGCGTTGCTAAGCTTACAAGGAGGCTTCACTGACTCGCCTGAGTCTACACTTGTCAAAATGCCACATTGTTGGAAATCACGTCAAGGCTCAAATATTTATGACCAAAGAAGATTATGATATGCCAGAAGTATAAGCAAACATGTTTACTTACAGTTTTGATATAAATGAAATATATGGAATTATCTACATCTTAAGAGTCTGATTACCTTAGTCATATACAGTAAAAGACTTATGGACCTTTCCCATGAAATAACAAGGATCATTACAATAATCTACTATATTATGTATTATTGTAGTTTTTGATATGGTTCATTCATATTTGCTATATAATAGAAAAAACGCAAGAACAAAAAATCAACAGGAATTTAGAAAAGAAGCAAAGGGACAACATATCATGACAGCTATACAGCCTTTTAGTTATAATTTATCAACAATGAACTAAAGAGCCAAGATGCATATAATAGCATAATTACGAGAAACATGAACCATCTCATTAGACATGGCACTTATCTCTATTAAACATACAGTAAGAGCTCAGATGAGACCTTACCATGGCCACTTGTACACACAAAGAATGAACGTTCAGATGACATTCAGTCTATAACGACCAAAAATTAGACCTGATACCCAAGTGGATAGCTGTGCAATTGTCGATTGGTGAAAACCATGGTTAAATACCACAGCATAGTGTCATTTCAGTAGGGTCTGCACTGAAAACAACCTACAGGTGCATTATATAATTTTGAAATTACAACTTGTGACTGCTTACACTATATAATGGAACATCCCAAACTATATTGTTTCAAAACGAATAGAAAAGTTCAAACAAGTTCCATCATCTCCTGACATGGCTCATATGTTCAAGTTCTATTTCTAAACCCTTAAAGCACCACCAAACTTTTGCAGCAGGTGACATTTTCTTATTATGTCCCTGCTTTAAGAAGCCAAAAATGGCTTGATCATTTCATGAGAATCATCTGCTGGCAAATATTTCACATGAAATTTCAAGCTTTCTGTTTAAAGAAATTCCTAAAAACTTAAAAAAAATTAACATCTGGTGCAGACATGTTTGGTGCTTTAAGGATTATATGCCTTGACTGGACAGAAACTGACAACATGTACTTTACCTCCTGTCATGTTTTGAAGTTGCTGCGCCATAAGCTGGGCTGCAAAGGCTTGTTCATGATGTGGGCAAAGGCCCTCTAGGTTGAAAGGCATACTTGGGGATTTCCCCGATCCGGAATATCGGAAATGAGGGGCAGCTGAAGATTAGAGACAAGTACAAGACATGCATGATAAAAGGCACCGCATACAAAAACAAAACATGCACCAATCTGTGTTAGTATGAATGATATAAACACTAAGGCTCTTTAACACCTTGCCTACCAGTGTCGCCTACTGATAACCTTCACAAACAGTTTGGGCCAAGATCAGGCCTGACAAAATGTTGGGCCTGATCTGGATCCAAACTGTTTGTAATTCTGATAATATTCAAGACTTTTTTTAAAAAAAATGATTTTGTACATGTCAAACATTCAAAGCAAAGATTTAAGGCTTTTAGCTTTTGTACCAAAGAAATTGGATGTACCCACAGTGAAGAAACTTAGCACTGTGTTAGTGTTTATATCATAAAACCATGTTCAAGCAATATCTTTCTCCCAGCAAAAGTATGAACAGCCATAAACTTCTTGATAAAAGTTAATGGCAGAAAGTTCATGAAAACCTTGCAATTACCCATCTCAGTGTACACACAATATTCTATCTGAAATTTCTTGGCACTTTTTCGTAATTATAAATCAGTGTAGCTGATCCAGATCAGGATATACACTGGCTTCATTCACATGATGAAGACATATTAATAGGTATTGAAATAAAATAGAATTACTTACAAGTGTGAGCTTATAAAGGCATATGTGCAGATTAAATTAGACAGAATATGGCGGTATATTTTTTTTGTATTGTCTAAAAAGAACCAAGATGAAGGTGTGTAAGCTGAATCACACTGTATAGTCGGCGATCGAAAACGCTCTTCACAATCGACGAATGCCGATCAAAAATAGCTAAAAACAGTGTTTTCTATTGCCATTTGTTGCCAGTCAGGCGATAAATGGCAATTAAAAACTCTGTTTCTAACAATTTTTTTTATCTACGTTCATCGATAATATTAAAGTTTTCTATTGCCACCTATCAGGTGTGTGAATCAAAGGTGTGGATGTTTATAGAACAGTTTAGGAAAGTGCTTTTTTACAGTAATTTCATAAGCAATAATTTACAATCTAACGATTATCCTGACATTGTGTTCATCTGATATTAAGCAGAATTTGACCAGCAGCATGATGACATTCTGGTTTCAGTCTTATATGGTCACAAACCTTGAGTACAGGTTCCAGCCATCAAATCTCTACTAACTCTTTGATGTTAGTGTCGTCTGCTGATAACTTTTGGAAACAGTTTGGATCCAGATCAGACCCGACATAAAGTCGGGTCTGATCTCGAGCCAAACTGTTTGACACTCTGAATGGATTCCTTAAAGAATATTTTTAAAACATTAATTTTGACAAAAAACAGTTGACAGTAAAAGAGACAGGAAGCATTTCTCAGCATACAAAGAGTTAATAGTAAATGGTATAAATATGGTTTGCTGAACTATAAACTATCCACAGATAAGAGAAAAGAAAATGCATGTTCACATCAAAACATTACCAAGAGCAGTATGAACCTCTGGAAGCCAGAACACCCAATGAATTAAATTATCACATCTGAATACAGGCCTTAAGTTAAGAGTGGGTAACAGAAAATTAATTTTCGAATATCTCAACCAAAACATACGCTGTGGGTACTCAAAAGAACCGTCTCAATGAGACAGTTCTTTTGAGCACCCAAAACACATGTTTAATCTGATGGGTAAGATAGTATTTACAATTTCACGCTCAAAAATTTAGTTTATCTAAACCTGTGTGAATATTCAGTGTGAATTTTGAAAGTAGTACAGTGTAGTGCTCTTTAAGTACACTTTCACTGCCTTTGGCAACTAAAGTTGTCTCCCTTGTCTTCTGTTGAATTTTGAAAGCCTTTGGACCCAGATCAGATTGTGCCATATTGAGCAGTGAGATCTGGGTCTATACCTTTTAAAGATAATACAGTAAAGAGTGTGTTCACAAGGTCTTGTCCCAAGGTTATAAAACTTTTTCATGCTAAACTCAAATAAGCATAGAATTTCAAAAGCTCATGTAACACCTAAAATGCTTTAAAATGAAGACATTTCTCGCTTTCAAACTCTCATAGGTTGTATTTATCATGCTAATAAATGTTAAAATGGCAACAATTGTTGGCACTTTAACATTTATGAACATGATAAATTTCATGATCAGTTGAGTTGAGCATGAAAAAAGTTTTATAACCTTTGGACATGGTTGCATACTGCTCCAGTTAATAAGGCATAGAATACAATTATCATCATGTCTGTTACCAAATTTTGTTGTGAATGGCCTTTCAAGAATTAATTATTTAAAAACTCATCTGCAACAAGACATATCAGAACCAATATTTTGAACTCAGACATAAACAATAACTGCATCTCCTTGCAGGCAATTCATCTATCTAGCCTCAATCAAATCAAAGATGCACAAAATCCCAAGGTTCAATGACATCCCCAAGATACATATTACATAATTGGTGCAATGGAAATTACATTGAAAAAGTGAAATAAATGTAATAATGTGGTACCTCTTCCATGTAAACGGGCTGGATTAAAGAATATAAGATTTGATAAGAAGTTTATGGTGTTTAACTCTTTCCTTGCTCGGTGGCCATAATGTTGTCTGCTGATAACTTTTGCAAACAGTTTGGACCCAGATTAGGATACAAACGGTTTGACACTGAGTGTTCCTAAAAAAACTTTTTGAAAAAAAATTTTTTTTTTAAAAAGACAGCAGATGACAAAAAAAGCATGAAAAAATTACCCAACATTTGTCACAGTCCTAGCTTGATTAACATACCCAAACAGAGACCTCGGTGAACATTACTTTCTTGGGTTGACAAATCTTGATGTTAACCTCAAAAGAATGCATCAGCTGATAAGTTTTGCGAACAAATAGGACTGATGAGGCCCGAAAAACGTCGCGCCTGAACTTCATCCAAACTGTTCTATTCTGGAGAGAACTTTTTAAAAGGTTGATTTTGAAAAAAAAAATCAGCAGACAGCAAAAACTCTTAGAAATTCTCCAGCAATGCAGAGTTAAGCACCAGATACCTTTGGTATAATGAAATTGTTACACACTCTTGTAATTATTGTATTTTATTTTTTTAAAAAAAGACTTAAAAGAAGTATTATAGCTGTTGAAATAATATGTACATGCAAGCCATGCTTGTCAGGCTAAGCATTAGATTTGTCAGATTTCACAAGTATTCTCCGTAAATGCATAATTATGGAGTTTTTATAAAAAGCTAAAGATGAGGCGGACATTCTAGTATATAGTCTTTAGCACCTTACCTGAAGGCCCCATGAAAATCTGACCTGGAGAAAAAATTTGCTTATGCATCATTCCTTTTTTCCAGTTTTAAATAGGGTAAGTTTCTATTAAAGAATGTTTGAGTGTGTAACAATATTTGAAAATAAAACTCCGCCAAAACTATCTTTCCAATACATGAACTCAGACCTTTATATACATGATTTTATTCATTGCGTGATAAACCCCAGCCCATCAAACTGTGCCCAGGTTGCCATTTGTTATTTTCATACAACAAAATCAGGGTTCCCTAAGAAAATGCCAGTTCTTGGTCATATTTTCTTGGATTGAATATGTTAAACATCTAGTCAAACCATTATTTCTGCATTCATTCAGGCAATATTATATTTGACACTTATGAATTCACCCAAATTGATAACTGTTTCATGATATACAGGTCTGTACTGTAAATGTTCTAAAATTTCCAACACTTTTCTGTTTCTGTTCTCAAAAAAATATATGGTTTTCGGGGCTGGAATTCAAAAAATGCTTGTCAGTATAGCAAACAGGGAAGAACTGGATCAGACTGCTTCTTCAGAAGCAGTCTGATCTGGGTCTGCACTGTTTGTCTAGGCACTTTTGGCAGGCAACTAGTGTTTGAAATTTTAGAACATTTACCCTACATTTAGTTCATGCATTATGCCTTTAAAAAAACTGCATTACATAATAAAATTTTAGTAAATGTTTAAAAGAACTACATTACGAATACTGTATACTTTGCTATAATATGAACAACATAAAAGCTTTCAGTTCATGAACACTGTCAAACAAAGCATAGCTGGATCTACTTTACATTTATCTACATTTACCGTTTTTGACTTTCAATGACTCAAGCACTGATTTACTCTCTGAAAATATTCAACACAGCAATTTGAGAATATGTGATAGCTCTAAATCAGTTGTAACATGTGATGTTAATTGCATGTATTTTTGAAAAAGCATAAAATTTGTATGCTATCTTACAATGATTTTATAAAAAAAAATATTAAACTACAAAATGAAATGCCAAGTCTATTATTTCATGAAGGATCCATTTTTTAATTGTTGATTTAATGACCATAGGTTCTTTCTAAATACAACACAATTTCAGTTAAAATCTGCGAATTTTTTAAGAAATAAAAACAACTGCCACTTCAAGCAAGGCTATGTATTATTGAAATGCAATACAAGTAAAACAATCCCCCACCCACCCATGGCGTAGATGACCATGGTGTAGGCATGACCCACCAGAATAATGTATGTAACAATCATAAGATATAATTAATAAATGTATATCAAAACTGTTTCACAAATGTGGGAGATGCAGCTCATTATACTTTATTAAACTAATGCTGACCTACTTTCATGCCAAAAAGTGACCTTGACTTTGGGTTTAAATGACCAGGTATTTGGCATGACACATGTAATTAACATTTGGTGTTTGTGATAAACACACAAATGTGGGACAAATGATCCAGACACAAGACCAAGTTTGAATCAAAGTCATGACCTTGACCTTGGGAGTTGGTCGTTAAGTTTTGTACAGGACACATCTCCATGTTATGGGTAATAGTCATGATAAAGTTATGATGTTAATTGTTGATTTAATGACCATAGGTTCTTTCTAAATACAACACAATTTCAGTTAAAATCTGCGAATTTTTTAAGAAATAAAAACAACTGCCACTTCAAACAAGGCTATGTATTATTGAAATGCAATACAAGTAAAACAATCCCCCACCCACCCATGGCGTAGATGACCATGGTGTAGGCATGACCCACCAGAATAATGTATGTAACAATCATAAGATATAATTAATAAATGTATATCAAAACTGTTTCACAAATGTGGGAGATGCAGCTCATTATACTTTATTAAACTAATGCTGACCTACTTTCATGCCAAAAAGTGACCTTGACCTTGGGTTTAAATGACCAGGTATTTGGCATGACACATGTAATTAACATTTGGTGTTTGTGATAAACACACAAATGTGGGACAAATGATCCAGACACAAGACCAAGTTTGAATCAAAGTCATGACCTTGACCTTGGGAGTTGGTCGTTAAGTTTTGTACAGGACACATCTCCATGTTATGGGTAATAGTCATGATAAAGTTATGATGAATTCGGCCAACTCATGTAGGAGATATGACCCAGATACAAAATTCTTAGTGTAAGGATTCTGACCAAGTTTGAGTTTAAGTTGTGGCCTTGACCTCAGAAGTTGGTGGCTATGTGCTGTGCATCACACACCTTCATACTATGGGTAATGACCATGTAAAGTTATAATGAATTTAGCTACCCTTGTAGGAGATATGGCCAGGACACAAAGCCCAGGATTACAGCATGACTGACAGAATCTCCCACAAACTGATCTTTGACTGGTAGGGGACTAATACAATGCAATAACCAAGAAATCGCATATTCTTACCTTGCTCAGCCTGGGTTTGCAAGATTCCATTTCTGAGGTAGGCGTGTGTTAATGCTTCTAGATAATCACTCTGAAATAAATAACAACAATAAAATATCTTCCTCTAATATCACCATGAATTATAGCAACAACAAAAATGATACATACACATTAACATGCTAGTAACTGGATCTTGCGTGCAGTATCATGTCGAGTGGATGAGGTCATAACATCGGATCACCCGAGACGCGTAGCGTTGAGGGTTATCCAATGGTATGGTCTCATCCACGAGACGTGATACTGTACGCCAGATCAAGTTACTAGCATGATAATATGTTTATTATATGCCTTTTTTCTGAAATTCTTTCTGATTTTAAAACCTGATTTAGTCTTTAATCCCCAAAAATTGCGGGAACGTATGCCATAACGTTACATTTCTTGACATCACATGAACATGTTTTCCGTCTATGGTTCCATGCTTGCAATTTACTTTATGTAACGTCCCCACAAAAGCAGGTAACCGACGTTAGCCTGGTTTTAAAGGATAGTGATATGGATTCAGAAAACCTCAGTTCGTTGATCCAGCTTTCTGTATCAGATGGCCAGAAAACAGCCAGTTCTAAAGTCGTATCAAATATAGGTATATAATAATGGTATTTTATGCCCCTTTCTAGCTTACCTGGTATGGAAACATTTTGAATACTTCTCTCTATTCTCAAATAAAATGTTGGCTATTAGAGCTGGAACTCACAAAATGCTCATCAGAAAAGCAAACAAGGAAGACCCTGATCAGACTGCTTCATCAGAAGCAGTCTGATCTGGGTCTGCCCTGTTTGTCTTGGCTTTTGTGCGACATTAATCCCTGTTCAATTTTTTTGAACATTTAATGTAAACTTTACCAGGAAAAAGAGAGATAGAGTTTGATGTAAATGAAATTTTGTGAAACTCCATTCTTATCTCCAATTACTCATGGGTGATGTACGATCTTCCTAAATGTCATATAGGTAGATTAAGTGTTACATGAAATTTAAAGTTATATTCAATTGAAACTTGAAATAGTAAAATTTTAATTTTAACACTGGAACTCAAACTCATAAAATTGAGGTGTAAAATCATCATCAAGTTTCGTTCTATTTTGGAAAAATAACATTTGTAATTTACAAGAAGCTGCAAAGCTGTAATAACCTAAAGCCTTGACTGTGCTTTTTCATTTACAATCTCTTGCATTTGTATTCCTTCCTTAAATATCAAGCAAATAACTGCATTAAATCAAAAGCACATAATCTTCTAAACAATTTAGTCTACTACCATAGTATAATATAAAATTAAGTTAAGCTGAGGGACAATTTTTAAAGTACAGCAAACATATAATAAAATCCCTTCAAAAGACTTATTGTTTTATATCTTTCTACATGTGTGTAACAATTTTCAATCAGACAGTGTCACATGGATTGCATGACTGTGTCTGTAAGATTTTAAGATATCATTTTGTTAACCCAACACATTTTGTTAAATTGTAACCTTTAACATAATGAATTGCAGTCAATTTTGCAATATTTTCAATAATTTTGTTAAACAAGCTTGGTATAATGCCTACTTTTGGAAGTGACAACTGAACTTTTCCAAATTAACATCAATTTCATGGACATATTTTCTTACCTTCTATTAGCAATGCATTTTGATAGCAGGTAACTATATGCATTAGGTTAACAAGGTCTGGTCCATTCATTAAATGCAGGACTCATGGACTCCCTCCACCCCCAACTCTAATCTACCTGCATGATGCATAAGTGGGTAGAGCTAAGATGCTTTGAAGCTGATAAAGCGGATGGTCACTGAGCTGATAAGAGCTGTCAATCTTTTCACAGGTACATTTCCAAGTAAAATAACAACCAATCAAATAAGAAAAAATACTACAGTTGCCACTGTAGTTGTTTACCCTGTGGTGGTAATTGTATCTATAAGAACAGTCTAAATGACTGAGTTAGATGGCGACCAACAGGAGTCCAAACACTTATGGGAAAAGGTAGCTAATTTTGTCTTTCATAATCCACTTTTGCCTTTAAACAAGCAATATTAATCAGTGAAGATTATCAGAACCTTGTAGCAAGAAAACCTGTCTTTGGGTCTCTGACCAATAATGATTTAAACCTGACTGCTCGGTTACAGAGACTAGCTAGATTACTGAAACGTTGCATGTTGCAAGTTTATCTATTATACTTTATAGAGAGTGAATAACAAAGGCGATAATCAGACTGCACCGATGTGCAGGCTGATCTGCACCTTTGTTGTTCACATGCAACAAAGTCAGGTTTTCTCGCATTGTGGCCCATTAGATAGTGTATATATGTAGCATTAGATAGAACATTTACCATATTTGGCCTAGTAAGAACACTGTGCACTATTTTTCTCTTCAAAATTCCATAACTTTTTTTGAAAACAGCGTAGATTCAGATCAGCTGGTCAAGCCAGCTGATCAGCATCCACACTTTTTTTTAATCCATATCAATGATGAAATGTACCATTGATTGACTGGAAATCAAAAATGAATTTAGCATCAAAAGTTAAAATAGCTAAAAAAAAGCTCAGTGTGCGCTTAAAAACTTACTTAGTAGGTCAAAAATGTTTTTTATTTATATAACATTTATTAAATTGGTGGGTTATTCATAATAACAACAGTTGAATGCTAGCTAAAACAAAAATATGTTGTAACAGTCTTTTTCAGAAGTTGCCATCTATAATCATTCATAGAGAAGTTTCAAGTAAGGATACTTTCTAAGAACGATTTAAGATGGTGAAAAAAGGTGATTTTTTTCAAGTTATTCATGCTAGAAACTTTCTAAGATTAAGTAATATTTTGATTTAGAAAATTTAGCAAACCCTTTAGCAAGACAATGGAGAGTTGAGGTATATTTAATAGAATTGAGAAAGAGAGGAAGGCAAATTATGGAAAACAGCATATAATTGGAAGAAAACAAAACCATTATTAACAACTACTGCACCAAAACCACTATATCAACCTCAATAAAAACCATCACCATTATTACACACTACGCAGCAAACCTGTAGCTTTTTTAAAAATGTAATTTTATCAAATGTTATACAGTAACATATTTGATGAAGGTAAAATGTAATGAAATTGTTTTATATATTTGTCCTTTGGGACCACGGAATTCTGGCATTTGAAAGCTAAGCCAGTGATAATGGGGCATTAGAGGTGATACTTTTTCCATTAATATCTCTCACTAAATGCCCAAGCCTGGTGCTTACCTGATAGGATCTTATATTCTGTATAATCAGTCAGTTTTAACAAATAAACAGAATCTGTTGTAATTTTTTATCATTCAAACAGAAATAACATTGGACTGATGTAACAGTCAAGTTAATTTATTTCTAACTCAAATGTTTTCTGATTCATCAATTTGAACTGTCTATGAAACTTATCATGGTGTAAGAAACATTCAAATTCCAATTCTAAGCTACCACCAAGTAACAAAGCAAGCTATACCACCAAGTTATTGCCATCATGCCATCAATAAGACTAAAACTCCATTGGCCACAACTCAATGGAGTATCAGTCTTTCAAGGGCAATATGGATAAAGCATTTCTTAAAGCATCACTCCTCAGATCTAAAACCAACAGCATATTGCTGAGTGAGTGAAATGCACACACACATCCACTCTAAAACTACATTGACAAAGTGTAGTTGACACATAACATGTCTCTCAGCACGTTTATTTAGCAGTATATAGGGTAATTTCTAAGTTCTAAGAAAAACAATAACTGGCTAATTTGAAACTCAAATCTGTAACTCACTTTTGAAGTTTTGATCTGAAATCCCTGTCACTATTATAAAGTCTAGATCACCAAACCTTTAAAATTAGTTATCAGCATGTTTAACAAATGTTCTTCACCGTCTAGTTTGAAATAAGTACACCAAAAGCTTTAATGACTAATAGGGTTACACATAAATGAACATCTACAAATTTACAATAATGACTGTGGTACAGCATCAGGTAGTGCAAATTCTTACCTCCCTAAGCCAGATTTCAAACTCTCAACAGTTTTTCACAAGTGCATTCTTAAATGTATTGTAGAACTCACACATTGCAAACACAAAAAAAATTATAAGGCCTCAAAATTTTTCAAGGAAAAAACAAACAAATATCATTATTCAATTCATAAACAATTATCCAAAGTCGCTTACAACATTTCTAATTAGTACCTTTTGGAAGTTTTAAATAAACTGCAATAATATCCAATTAAGGCATAATTGAGGATTTTCGTGCACCTGTGGTGCGCCTATAGACAGGCGGAATATACAAATGGAAGAAAGATAGAAAGTAATTTGCATATAAAATAACAATATTTAATGAGATTTTCTCATAATGCCAATATAGGGGCAAGATGCTTCAAAAAAATATTGAGCAAATCTTTGAATATCTCTCCGAGATTTATAGCCAGCAATGTAAAACTTTAAATCATTCCTTCTCTTTTTGGAGTAATTAAACTAATTTATGCATACCAGCTTCTTATTTCGGAGCAATTGCACCAACTGATGTGTACCAACAGGAACATAATATAAATAGGCAGTGCTGATTATTAATACTATTTCACATCAGATGTGGAGTGACATATTGTTATGTATTGTCATCACACTTTACCCCTGCTTTTATAGGTGTGCTATTGTCATTATCAGCATTGCTCACAGCTAGTGCTTGAGTATCCTCCACATCACATTTCGCTGTTTCTAACAGTTTCCTTGGCTGAAAATAACCACATATCAACTGCATTGAAACAAAAAGAAAAGAAAATTTGAAGAAAAGTTTTATATATTTGTTCTTTTCAAATTACATTTGACTTAAGCTTAAAAATAATTTCCATTTTACAACTCCAGAGCCAGCACATCAGGTTTGGTGCTTTAATGTACATGGAACCAGCGAAGGCTCACAGAGGAGTATGCACATCAGCACATTCTCATCAGAGCCTTTGCTAAAGTGACTTTACCCATAAGGGATAATTTCAAAAATTGCATGAGCTGGCTCAAATGACATTGATATTGCTGCATTTACAGAAGTTCTCATATCACGTTTAGAGTATATGATTTCCCAAGTTAATCCATTGTTGTATTTTCATTATTCAATGGATTCAACATTTATATTAAAAAGATGTAGACCTTGATCTATCTATAAAAAAATAAAAGTTTAATATTTGAAAAAGCTATATACATTTTATGTGTGGTTTGCTTAGCTCATATCTAACTTTAAGAGTTAATTTTTCACTTGTTACATTAAAGGTGCTCCATTCTCGTAGATTGATATACTTTCAATAGTGAAAAAAACGCTAACTCTGGATCATACACATCTCATCCATCTTGAGAAAATTACATAAGTAGAGTCCTGCAGACTAATAATCTAACAACTGTCACTCACAAAGACTCAGATCAACCTAGCTATCAGTCTCACACTGGATTGGCGGCCATAGAAAACGTTAATACAATTGACAAATGTATATAAAAATAGTTAGAAATAGAGTTTTTGATTGCCATTTGTCGCCCGACTGGCAACAAATGGCAATAGAAAAAACACTATTTCTAGCATTTTGTGATCAGCGTTTGTCGATTGTTAAGAGTGTTTTTGAATGTTGCCTATCCAGTGTTAGTCTTGACTGATTAAAGTGTATATCCAATTTATGGGTGATCTGAATCTTTGTTATGCACACATCTCATTTTGTCACCCTGGATCACAACAGTATGAAGAATCATGAAGCTTTTATTATGAAATGGATGTCAATGATTCTTTAGAACAAAAGCCACTACATGTATGGTTGGAAGAGACAACAATCTATAAATTGTATTTCACTAGAAAATCTTCAAGCTTACATATATATTATATCAATGTCTATAAAATATAACTTATAAGTAAACTAAAAATTGTGTTTGGGGAAACACTGTGCCCCCAACCATATGATTGTCCAGAAGTGTGGTACTTTCTCTTAAACAAGAGCTATAACTATGGTAAGATTTTTCAGAATACCTTTAAAAGCCAATGAGGTAATTCACGTCAGTTTATCTAGTTTCAATGCTATAGCTTTTATAGTTTATGTGATATCCCACCAATAAGGTAGACATGATAGATGGAGTAACTGACTACTGAATAACAGATGGACAAGCCGAAAGTAGTATGTCCCCTCAACTTTTTGAAAAAGTTGGGGGGGGGATGAATAATGCTCCTGTGTCAAGCTACAAAATCTCACTAAAAGCAATAGAAAAATACAATACCGATTCTGGTTTTCCATAACTGAACTTAAACACCTGCATCAAAAATAGGAAATAATTAATTACAGTAAATGCTCAAAAATTTTGAACACTCTTATTTCTGTTCTCCAATAAAATGTACGTTATTAGGGCTGGAATTCAAACATGCTTGTCGGAATAACAAACAGGGCTGACCTTGATTAGACTGCTTCTTCAGTAGCAGTCTGATCTGGGTCTGTGCTGTTTGTTTAGGCATTTTTGGCAGGCAACTTAAGGTACAAATTTTCAAAACATATACCGTAATACAGTGATTGATGAGTTTATAATTGATTTATTGCCACTAAAGTTCACTCGATGTACTTATTAGTTTATGAAAAATTATTCAACAAAACACATTTTCAACAAACTGTTAGTTGCATCACTCAAAATATTAAAGCCCATATACATTTACTTTGATGAAACCACAATATCAGAGTTCTATACTTCAGAATTTATTTTTCTTATAGCTATCTTCATTGAAGTACAATCAACTAGTGTATACTAGAAAGTTGTTGGGAGCAGAATTTTCACTTTTAATTATCAGTCTGACATTAAATATAGCTATCAACACCACTGCCATTCATTCAGCCAAAGTTAAAAGGTACAAAAAAAAAGGCTATTTCATGATTGCATTGTGCCAGAGGGTTAGCTTTTTAGGTCACACATAATATTACAAGTGTTGCTTCAGTATAGGAAAAACATGTGTTTTGTGAAATGGACATACTTTTGCCATCTAAATGGATTTTAACAATGCTCGATTAAGCAACAATGTTACTGGATAAGGTAAATAACAAACAAAAAAAGGACATTTATGGATTACTCAACAAGCTTTGCCTAGGATTTCACTGAAAAAATCTAACAATGCACTATCTTATGCTTTCTAGATCAGAATTTAAAAAAAATCTAATCTGAATTAAGCATTGCTAAAAGTGTATTAAAATGTTATTACAACTGAGAAAGCAAACCTTTTCCCTTGAAAATAAAATATGGCAAAATATATAGGTGATAATTAAATTGGTAATTTTTTCCATCATGTTCTGCATTTAAAATGTTTAAGGGACTAACAAATATAGCTTAAAACTAAGCTATAATTTCTTTAAAAAGTTTGTAATCTTAGCATATATATTTTGGTCATGTAAAAGTTGCAGTCATGCCTTACAACCTGGACTAGTTCACTAAATACCAAACAAACAAAAACAAACCTAGATATTCAGTAAGCTTTCAGCAAAATTTGACACTACAGGTTTGCAATATCTAAATGGTAGTATTATTTTAAGCATTAGTACAGTAAATAATAAATGATAATTAACAAATTGAGCCACAAAGCAGGCTAGCAAAGACTCAGATTAGCCTGCACGTCTGTCAAATCTTGCCTGTGCCTTTGCTGTTTAGGAAAAGATGATGGGTAGACATCTAGGCCCATCCTTTAACTGTGCATACATGGCCAGCCATAAAATTGCAGGCCTTTAATTAAGAATGCATACGAAAGAAATAATTTTCTTATTTCTCAACCCAAAAAAATCACTAGCTCAAATATTTTCTGCAACACTCCCTATTTCATTTCCTTTTAAAAAAGGTGCATTCACCACAGCATAGGTTAGTTTGCCTGAAATATTAGAGGTCAATGTTAAGGTCAGGTTAGGGCAACGATGGTTGCTATGGAAGCTTGTTACTATGGTTACAATCATCAGTTTACCCTCTTTTGCATCTGTTCCTCAGAGCGCTCTCTCGTAGGGTTTTGAACAGGCTCTGTCCTTTCATCATGTGATTTTGGTCGCTTAGGGGAAGCATTTGTGTAGCGCATTTGCTGTGCATTCTGCTGTCATAATAATACATTATCTTAATTAACCACTTAATCATTTATACATGTCAACAGTTCTAGAAAATCAGAACTTAGTAAGGCTGAAACAAAATTAAATAGTGGGTTCCTGACCCCTAAATTATTTTTAGACATCATTTTATGATGCCAATTTTACTTTTTGTATGCTGGAAACCATCAAATTAGTACATGTACTTTGGCAAACAATGACGACCGGATAAAATGCACAGAAAGCCACATTTCATCAGTGTCTACACTGTTTGCTAAATTAAAATAAAAAAATATTCAGGCCATTTCAGGGACGTCAAAATTTTTGCTCATTTTTTTTTTAAACCAGCAATTCTTTGACGTATCACAAAAGCCACAAAATATATTTGAACTACGACATGAGATTTCCAGCAATGCGGTATGTGCGACCAGCAAAACCTCAGATCAGCCTGCGCATACCCACGTCTGATTAGAGTCTTTGCTAGTCACTTGAATATTCTATGACTGTTAAGCTACTGGCCAAACAGTATTTAGAGCTTCTAGCTTAAAGGGAGACTGCACTGACTCATCTGAGTCTACACTTGTAAAAATGTAACATTGTTGGATAAAACCAACAGCATTGTTGTCATGGCTCATTTTATGGTAGCCAAAGACTATATCTGGTCTATTTTAGCATCCAGTCTTCTTAATACATAGAGAATACTAGGTGAGTGTCTTTTGGTATCAAGTTTACCAGGCAAGACTTTGAGAATGCTTGTTGACATCGCGAGGCTTGCCGAGCGATTCAACATGCGTTCTCAAAGCCGAGCCTGGTAAACTTGATATCAAAAGACGCGAACCTGGTATTCTATTTATCAGTTTACCCATTGCTGAACGCTCTTCAAACTAGCGATTATGGCGTAATTTTTTATGTTTGTGTTGATTTAGCGTCATTAGCCACGTCATTCAAAAAGTGCAACGTCATCATGACCTGATAAAGGTAACATGCCGTGAGATAGGTAACGTTTATTAGGTCATGTTGAAACAATGCAATTAATATTAGGCATGACTGATAAAAATAAATATATTTTGCCACCATTTTCTGTTTGTCTTGTCAACTTATTAACCCTATAAAAACATAAATAATTAACTGTAAAATTCCAGATGTAGCTTCTTCTTTTAACCATCAAATTTGAATGTACATTGCTTGTATTTTCCAAGAATCTGGCAGTCTCAAGAAAATCGCTGTAAATTTTCGCGATAATTTTATTTTTTGCAAAATAGCATTAAAAGACCTATTTGGGACATTAAAAAATTGTGACCAAGGCATGATTTACCTATATTAGAAAACAACAGAGTGATTTTGCCAATTCATGTGGATTTTATTTTCACAAATCTTCGCAGATGCTAAGTTTCAAATATCATAATCATAATCGGATTTTTGATTAACGTGCAGGTGCAGGGGCATCATCCACATCAGTGGGCCCCTTTCTGGAAAACTTCCCTTTTTAGTTTTGGTGAAAATAAAAAAAACTAGCAATAATTTCTGAATTTACAGAACCCATGCTACTGTTTTAATTTCCTGCCATTTTTTGTGATGACGATGTTGTCTAATTTTTTCCTGTATGCGTCATGTATTCAAAATTTATTAGGCTATCCTGTAATCAAACACTAAGAATCCCAATCAGTCTGCTCCTAAGGAATCAATATGATCTGTGTTCATATTGTTTGCATTTTAGGCTACAATCAGATGTGCAAGCAGACAACAAATGAGCCGTGGCATGAGATTTCCAACAATGTGGTATGTGCGACCAGCAAAGCCTCAGATCAGCCTGGGCATAGGTGCAGTCTGATCAGAGCCTCGCTAGTCGCTTGAATATTCTATGAGTGTTAAGCTACTGACTGAATATCATTTGGAGTTTCTAAGCTTAAAAGGGGGCTGCACAGGCTTGTCTGAGTCTACACTTGTCAAAATGCCACATTGTTGGAAATCACATGTCACGGCTCATATGTCATGAATGATGGGAAAAGGGTTAACCCTAAATACTCAGAAATCCAAAAGTCCATTTCAAATGCTCAAGTAACCTAATAATTATTACCACTAATTTGATCTGGAAAACTTCCCTTTTTAGTTTTTATTTAATAATAAAATAAAAATGGTCCAGTTAGTTCCTCATATAAAGTACAAAAAACCCTCACCAATGTCCAAACTATCACATATTAGTGTCATTAAGCATAGAGTACCATAATGGATAGTGGTGCATTTTTATGATCAACAAAAAAATCAAAGCACTAATGGAACTGACACGAAGAATCAAAGCACTAAATGCACCTGACCTGTGTTTAACTTTCTCCTTTTCATACCCCTCCACCACAACACATTCATTTATTTATACTCAATGGGAAATCAGACTTGATTAAATCCCTTACACTCAAAATGGCCAAATTCCACACAGCCAAGACATTCAACTTCTTTGAGCAGTATATTTATCTAAGTTTATTTAAAAAGGCTAAGTTTAGAAAGCAACCTTTGAAACCATTTAGTTTCTTTCCAATTCTACACAAAGCAAAAAGCTGCTGCACAAAAGTATTATTTTTTAAGTAAGACTTTTCACAATATCACCACAAAATTTTTTCTTTTAACAGTTGTTTTACCTTTATAAACTGAAAATGTATCCAATTAAAATTATTGGGATATAAGCTATGGCAACTATTAAGAATGCGACTTTAGGTAAACTGTCAATGTGTCTGATTAGCATTATTTCCATTCACTTAGTAATATATTATACTGTTTCACCTTACAGTATACAATTCTTTTATTACTACCAAACTAAAAGGGAGATTACTGTGTATATGAAGGACTTCTTAACATTCATCAATGCAGATTTTAAGTGCCTTGAAAACTGCATTTTCAAAACCTTTTTTTTTAGATTTCTGACTCAACTATCAATTAAATCAATTCTACTGGTACCAATATATAGCTGGGAAGGTGTACATGAAACACAATTTAATGACTAAACAATTCCCCAGACAAACATTTCACTTTTAGCCTACTTAACTACATATGACAATTAGAATTATTTTTTATATTCTTTACAGATGCAAAATTTGATGTAATAACAATCACAAAAATATCATGATAATGAGTTCCCACTTTGCTGCAATGCACACTGATGACATTTCTACTTTCATTTGCTTTTCTGAGCCATTTTTAATGATATTTTCGTATACTTAGGCATTTCCTTTTGTGGTACTTTGACAGCATATTTATTTTCTTTTAAAAATGTTTCCCTGCAAGTATTGTCATATGCAGCTTTTGGAGGCTCTGTTACAAAAGTGTACAACATAGACTACAACAGTGGCCCATATAAATAGCACACATTGCTGACAGTGTTACCTTTAAACTGAGACATGTCCTTTCTTGCCCTTCCCCTCTAAGTAACTGCATCAACTTTAGAACAAAAAGTATTGCCATTTCAATTCCTTGAACTAGACATTTTGTTTCCATTTAAATCTAATCAACTGCAAGTAATATTACCTTCATAGAATGAGATCTAATGATATATATTTGTAGGCTACCGATACTACAAAAAATGTAATTTATCTGACAGGCAACAATAACTCCATTGATTCTAGGACATGGAAATTCAAGAAATTTTGGGAGAGAAAAAAGAGAATAAACAAAATATTAATTATTGTATTCCTGTTCTCTTTCTAAACACTCATGAAGAAAATTTAAAGACAAATCATGATTACAAAAGACAATATTCTTTTCTAGCACAAAGCAAGAGCTGGCCAATCATTCACAAAAATCACAGCATTTTCCTCATTCTATATTACAGTTGAAAAAGTGCCAAAAATAGACACAACCACCATATTATATATCTGTGTCCAGTGAAGACTCATGTTCCTTCTATGAGTAGCTAAAAACACAAGGTATCTCCAGGTGGACTGTGAAGACTCTAATCAGACTGGGCAGATGCCAATCTGGTCTGAGTCTTCCTTGGGTATGCATGCCACTTTTTGTCATGAGATGCCTAATTATAGAATTTCACCATACAGTCTTTAATATAGACACACTGGCTAAGGTGATTATTCTGTGAGAGGGAAGTGTGTAACATGTAGACATGCTGGATATCAACATGCTACACACCTCCCTATCATGGAAGAAATGATCCTGTAACACTATTTTACTCATTTATTAGAGTGTAACCATAGAACGAGGCTATATATGGTAATCTTAACTGACTACGTCTTGCTTTATCATACCAAAAACACAGCAATATTACCTGGAAATGTTTGATGTAAATAAAGGGAAAAAGTACGCCAACGTTTTTTTTTACACAAGATATGGTTTAGAATGGCACACAGTAGGATTTATATGAGATATTCCTAACACCAGTAAGAGTTGGTGTCGTATGGGACAAGTTAGAAATAGTATTGTTAATTAGTGCTCTATAGTCCACAGGGTTAACCCAATCAGGAAAGTGTATATAGTCTATTTCAAACCAACAATCAGATTCTATACCAAAACCACAGGTGTGTCAACCAATGAATGTTAACAATCTATATGCATAAGTAGTTCATGGGTGAAAAGCCAAATATTTAAGATCCATGAAATCCACATATAAATATGTGCTATTAATATAGCATTCTTTTAACTTTTTCATGATAAATTAGTGTATCTAAGAGCTCCAATCCTGAAACACTGAAGCTAATAAATTATGCCTAATTCAAGATATTGGGACTGACTGTCTTTGGAAAGTCAGTCCCTGAAATTCTGAATTCAGGCTTGGTCCTGTAATCTTTCACCCATGGTAATCATTCACTGAAATTCTTCACTTGCTGTAGAATGAGGTAACACCAATTATCATCTTGCAATTCATAAAATAAACACACTGAGAGGTTTCTCTACTCAAAATCTATTGCGGAATATGAGCCCAATTTCCAATGGAAAAGTATGTAAGTTTTCCCAATTTCTAGGATAAAGATAACAATAATGTAATTCAACATCACATCTGAAGAAACAGAATGAAATGGATTTGGCCAGTACTTGCTTTAGGGAACATATTTTGCAAAAGCAATACCAGCTTGCTTAAGGCAAATGCTTGTTTAAGAAAGGGTCAATCAACACTTAGAATGACATTTTATTTGTCTATAACTATTTTTCCTGACTCCACTTGCTTTTGAGATGTATATTATCATTGTTCAGAACACTGTCTAAAATCACACACATTATCATTTTTTACATCATTTATTATGAAATTAGACAAAACTGCACCACTCAGTTTCAAAACATTTTTTTACAAAAACAAGTTTCTGAAGGAACTCTTAGAAACACATCACTTTCATAATAATTCCACAAAATCATTTACAAGATTAGTTGCACAGCAGGTTATGTGTGTATTGTTTACTGGATACATAAAAAACTGAAAGGAGGTGGGCCATTATAAGACTGTTTGGCATTGCTTGCTCAGAGAGTTTTATCCCAGTGCCATAACTTAAACAGATATATTATATGAATGGGAACATCAGCGTGTCTCTCTTAATCTCTGAGTAACACTTTTTTCATTGGCTGCTTCTATTTCACCAATCCAATCAGATCCAGCGAGGCTTCCAGCAAGTGAATTTACATACAACACAGACTGGGTTCTGAAACAGATTCTGATAGCTGCATTGAAATGGGCTGTAGAAAGATGTTAGTAAGCTAGAATTACCGAATTAAGGTAAATAAATGGAAAAGAAAATTTATTTTAAAAAATATTAAAAGAGTTATCCTTTGAGTTTTTGACATAAAAATTACCCTTAAAGCTACAACTGCTTGGGTGAATCTTCAAAATTTTCGAAATCCTGAACTTTTCAAGTTCAAATCTTTAAACATGCAGTATACGGATATCAACAATTTCCAGTTAAAATGGTCAATTGCCTTTAGATAAACTGCTTTTAAATCAAAGAAACTATAATAATTTTCTAAATTCAGATATTGAGACAGACTTCCTATTGAAAATCAGCCTCAAAATGTTGGTTTCAGGAATAATCCTGAAAATTTTCACCCATGCAATTGAAATTTTTCAAATTTTGTGTTCTTTTAGCAACCAATTAGGCTTGACAGATCATGTGCTAGAATAGATGATCACATCATATTTCAAGTCCTTATTTCACAGAAAACAAAGAGAGATTTCACAAAAGTTGTCCTCTGCTACAGACATAATTAATAATTTAAGGGTACTTCTTGGTTTATTAGCAGTCGTGAGTACATGGGTTATGTTCTTATTACACTAAAATTTGGACTTATCAACTACAGTTCATTAGTACATAACTAAACATAAATTACAAACAATATGTGCATTTCTTAGTTTCAATTAAATGGTTAATAATTAATCAAAACATTAAAAAAACATACAGATACTATTAAATATATATAATATGAATAAAAAATATTTAGGTTTTCGATACTTTTGAATTTAAATATAATTAATAAGCCAGCAATGAGCTTTCGGTACTTATCACCTAGATGAGCAGAGATGGCTTGTCAAATAGCCAGCTTGTCCAAATAATGCATACAAAAAGTATGGAAGGAGATATTGGCCTCGAAGCAACAAAACCTCTCTTCGGGGTTTCTGAAAAAGCAAGACCTATGCCAGTCTCCTCAGGTACAGAGACTGGCTAGAAAATTTAAATTTCGCTTGTTACAAGTTTATATATGATACTTTCCAAAAGCCAATAACAAAAGGCGCTAATCAGTATCCATGCAGGCTGGTCTTCGCCTTTGTTGTTCGCAAACTCCGTGAAGACAGGTTTTCTCACTTTGGGGCCCATATTAAGGTTGAGACCAAACCTTTGACTTCTAGTCCTGCTGGACAGCTGCCCATGTATGTTTTGTTTGTTTGGGTTCTTTACGTTCCAGTCAACAATTTTTCAGTCAAGTTGGGATGGGTCTTCCTGGGTTTAACCAGTACTAAAGAGAGGACAAAGTGTCTTGCTCAAGGACACAATGCAGTGCATAAGGCGAGGTTCAGACCCGCAACCCAGGGTTACCCCTTAATCTTGAGTCAAACACTCTACCACTGAGCTTCTGTGCTCCATCCATGTATGTTTTACTCATATGCGATAAAATTATATATGATTATTATAGTAACTTGATCTGGCATATAGTATCACATCGAGTGGATGAGGTCATACCATCGGATCAGCCGAGACGCAAAGCGTGGAGGGTAATCCAGTGGTATGGCCTCATCCACGAGACTTGATAATGTAAGCCAGATCAAGTTACTTTTATAATAATATGTTTATTATATACCTTTTACTGACATTATTCTGATTTTATAACTTTAACTTGGTCTTTAATCCCGAAAAGTTGCGGGAACATTTGCCATTATGTTACACTTCTTGACGTTACATCATCATGTTTTCCATCTCTGGTTCCATGCTTGAATTTTCACATAACCACACCGCAAAAACAGGTAACCAACGTTAGCCTCATTTTAAAGGATAGTGATATGGAATCAGAAAACCTCAGTTCATTGATCCAGATTTCTGTCAACAGACAGTTCATAAGATGTATCATTTATAGGAATATAATAAAGTTTCATCTCATTGGCTGGCCCACATTGTATACAGCTTTACATTTATTGTACAAAAACATTAAAGTGGAAACACAGAAGCCAAAGATAAATGGTCAAAAGCAACATAAAATGTCATTGAAAACATTGGACTATATTTTTGTTCAATATTGCAGTCCTTTTATTGCAAATAGGAAATAAGAATTAAAGGAGACAGCAACATTGAAAGCAGATGAATCTGAAATGTAAGCCCTTATTAAACCATAATTCAAAATCAAAATTTAATGAAAAATGAGCCTCGGCATGGAATTTTCAACAATGTGTCATATTTTCAAGTGTAGACTCAGACGAGCCTGTGCAGCCTCCTTTTAAACTTAGAAACTCCAAATACTGTTCAGTCAGTAGCTTAACACTCATAGAATATTCAAGTGACAAGCAAAGGCTCTGATCAGACTGGGCGTATACGCAGGCTGATCTGAGGCTTTGCTGGTCACAAATACCACATCATTGGAATTCTTAAGTCTAGGCTCAAATAAGAAAGTTACAATTTTTTTGTATAATAGAGAATTACAAGCTATAAAGGGAAGCCATTTTAGGCTGAGTAAAATCACACAGCTCTAATTAAGTATGCATAAACAGAATTTTTAATGATTCTTCTGTTGAAGATAGGTGATCTTGAAAATAAAAGCTGCACAGTTTGTGATGGAATGGGAATTTAATTTGATTAAATTAAATATTCAAAATGGTGGCCTCCATCGGCTTATTAGAAGTTCCGATTGCTAATTAATCATTTCATACTGGGTCCAACTAGGTAACAGTAGGTAACTTCTGGATTATGTGCAAGACAATACAAGACAATAGCTAGGAAGCATGCTTTAGTGGGGTATCAAAGAACTTGTTCAGAATTATTTGAGGTAGCCAAATCTCAAAATGATTTCACAGAACACTTTGTGAGTATCCCTTGTAATCAGTAACAGCAATTTCAAAGACTACTCACAACATTGGTTCAGCTTACACAGGCCCCCAGATAAGGGTGCGTAACGGAAAATTATTCTTCTTATTTCTCAACCAAAACATATGTTGTGGGTACTCAAAAGAACCGTCTCACTGAGATGGTTCTTTTGAGCACCCAAAACACATGTTTAAACTGATGGATAGGAAAACAATCGCAATTTTGCGCTGAAAATATTTGCTTAACTGGCCCTATGGCTTACAAAGGAAAGTTACGGTTCATGTTCTAAAATTTTGAACACTTTTCTCTTTCTCTTCTAAAATAAAATATTGGTTTTCAGGGCTGGAATTCACAAAATGCTTGTCAGAATAGCAAACAGGGAAGACCCTGATCAGACTGCTTCTTCAGAAGCAGTCTGATCTGGGTCTGTCCTGTTTGGCCAGACCTTTTTTGACTGGCAACTAGTTTTCAAAAAAGAAGATTTACCATACTCTTGAATTATCCTAACTTAACAAGTTCTTTGTGCATTCACCAGACAGTAATCTACACAGACTGACAGGAAGACAGGCAGCAAGCTGTGACAAGAATTACACCCAACCCAAGTTCTACTGGTTCTCTGCCTACCTTTTCCTGTTTGGCATGAGAGGTCTGATGCCCACTAAGAGGTTTCCTGTTATTAGTTCCAGAATCTTCCTGTTATAAGGTGAGATAAATGTAAAACTCATCTATAAGCTTAAGTGTTGATTAATCACACACACTAAAATTCATGTACAGTAATAATGCTCAGTAGCTCTCCATATTAAGCACATACTTTGCAGTGTTGTCAAGTAGTTCTTCGCTTATTTTATTCTTGTTTTTATCATATGACATCGGGTCTGGGAGTGATATAATGCCATGCAATAAAATCGATAAACCACTAGTGGTTTACAGATTTAGTAATGTAACACAATGACGTCCATTATACTGTTGTGTAAAAGATGGCAAAATCTTAACTTTTTTACACCAGAAATGAGATTTCAAAGTAATCTTAATGTCATTTGATAAATAGAATCTAATATTCGTGCTTTTGTATTAATGAATTTATTAAACTTGTTGCGAAAAAGAGATAAAATGCTCGGCAAGCCTGGCATTTTATATCTTTTCCTCAACTCGTTTAATAAATTCAATAAAACGAGCACTCATGTAAGATCCTCTATGTATATGTATGTCTTTGTCTTTGTTCTATTGTCTCTTGGTACCATTTGTAAGAATTGTATCTTTGATTATGGTATTTCCTGGTCATAACCACTTCGTATATGTTGTTGCTATTGTTTCTGTTGTTGCTATTTTTCTAATTTTGTTGTAGTTTATGCTTAGTTCTGGTCTTGTGAACTGCTGCTTGGTGTCCATTCTAGTTTGGCAGTCATCTCACTAAGTATCTTGTTACTTCACCTGTGCAGCGATTTTTGATGGTTTCAAGGGGTTGAAATTCGACTCCATTCCCAATGGAAAATATGCATTAAACTTCAATTACTTCCCAAACTGATTGTAAAAAAAATGCTTTAAATTTCTGCTTTTATTCCACCTTTTTAATAAACATGTTCCCAATTCAGATTTTACACCACTCAATTTCCTAATCAGAAAGGCCCCAGTGCCCCTTCCTAAATGCTGAAAAAAGATCCCTGCTATGTGAGCCATAGATTGGTCTACTATCTGTGATAGTGACATTTTCTAGTCACATTCACTTGTTTTGTTTTTGCAGTCCAAAGTTGATAACTTTTGATAACCTTTACAAACAGGTTTGACAGTAGACACTTTGTAGAACCATTCTTATATTGTTATGTGAGTGCAATAGTTTAGTATTGTGGCAATGTAATGAATAAATTTATCTTGCAAACTTTGCTACCTGTAAATGAATTTTAGAAGCGGTGAAGTTATAAGCAAGTTATCAAGTCATATATAATAACATCAGATATTACTGTGCAAAGAAAATAAATGTTTGTTAAACTCTTGTGGAGAAAGTTTGCTTAGATAATAGCTATCTTGCAAACTTTCAACATCTTTCAAGGCTTAATTTCTAGTTTTTGGAAGATATTTCCAATTAAACCCCCAGCCCCTCTAAAAACAAATAAAAATACAATTGAATGTAACAATAGTAAATATACTTGTATGCTTTTAACTAAACAAGTTGTGAATATTAGAGCACAAAGCAAATAGGTACAAGTTTGTGTTTGAAAAGTTTAGAATTGATTAGCTGTTAGTAGCATTTTTTACTAGGTTTCCTATAACTGGTACTCTTAAATTAAATACTAACTATAAAAGGAAATAGACAATCATATTAATATTACATAATGATGCTTAAAAGTTGTCTTAACCCATATAAGCCTAGCATCCTTTTTATGGGACATAGACAAACAGTGCAGATCCAGATCAGACGCTGCAGAATGCAGCGTCTGATCGGGTTCTCCACTGTTTGCTTACAAAATGTTCTTTTAAAATTTGAATAAGAATGAAAAATACCCCCAAAACAACCTGTTAAACTGAAATGGACTGGTCCAATTGATAAGAATGTGAAATTCCATTCCGTTTATATGGGTTAAACAGCAGTGTATTATCTCGTATAGGAATAAATGTTGGTTTGTACGAATCAATCATGTCATAGAGTCAAATTCAAAGAAAGTATTAAATGCTCAAATCATAATCCAATATATGAAACCATTAACAATTTAGCCATCATAAAATGAGCTGTGACATGAGATTTTCAACAATGTGGTATGTGAAACCAGCAAAGCCTCAGATCATCCAGCGCATATGTGCAGTCTGATCAGAGCCTTTGCTAGCTGCTTGAATATTTTATGACTCTTAAGCTACTGACTGAACATCATTTGGAGTTCCTAAGCTTAAAAGTTGGCTGCACAGGCTTGTCTGAGTCTACACTTGTCAAAATGCCACATTGTTGGAAATCACATATCATGGCTCAAATGGCTATTCTAGGAATTCAAAATTCAAAATAAAAACAAAATGTCAACACAGGGGACAAAAATATTTAAATATTGCACTTGTTCTGCAGGACGAATGACTTACAATTTTCACTTGTCCTGCAAACACATACACTTGTCCTTAAATGCATATGCAATAAAGAACATGTTATATGACTTCCTCGAGTAATTCTTTCCAACGCACTCGTCCTACAGGACGAGTGCTTTGGGAAGAATTACTCGTCCTTTCTAGATTTCACTCGTAATTACGAGCGGAGGAGTGGAATTTTTGTCCCCTGCAACACAAATATCACTAAGGACATGACACTTACTGGAGCAGGTCTGTCTCTTTCCTTCTTTGTTGTCTCTTCTTTCATGCCCCTCACTCTATCTCGTTCCTTCTTTGTCCGTAATTTCTTCTTCTTTTTAGGAACCTAAAATAGTTAGCCAACCATGTGAATAGAGTACTTATGTCATTTTTTAACCAATATAGTGCCACCTATAAATTGCAGCCGATGACATTCTCAATTTTGTTATGTTAAAAAAACAAAAAAATAAGAATTCAAAGTGGTCCCTTTAAAATGCCATGAAGGGGTCCATAAGCATGGACTATGTTACAAGTGAATCCTGTTGACAAGGGACAGTTTTTCAAAGGAATTATTTGAAAATGATGATTTCATGTTCATTTTACTATAATTCCTTTGGAAAATTCCATGATGGTAAAAACAATTGGGGGCTACAACATGAATGTGTTGTATCCAAATCTGTGTTATAAAGAGACTGTTCTGTAGGACTTAAAATGTTAAGTCTTCTAGAACTGCATAAGTATAAGATGTCTTAAATTTGTCAGCTGCTGATGTTGTAAGTGGTTAAAAGAGCCTGCCAGTTATCCAGTAGATGTACACATCTAAGAATCAAATTGAACTCATCTATTGTGTGTTGTTTGAGCAGTGATGACTCCCTTTAATGCATAAGGAACAAAAATGCTGATTATAGTCATAAAATATAAAACTGTCCTTGTATAATTGATTTTACTTTAATTGTGTTGTGGCTGTCTGTGTACTGTGTCACTTCCTCACGGTGCCATGGGTCGGTATGCAGTCTGTGATTGTGGCATTTCCTAGTAATACTCACTTGTTTTTTTACGTATATTACTTAGCAAAGTGATATTACTGTATTCTGTTGTTTAACCCAACATATTCAGAAATATCTTACATTAAGATAACACTAATATTACAGGATTTTTTATCACTACAGCAGAACATATTCCAGGAAAATTTCCAAAAACTGATTCCAGGGATATCTTTTATAAACAATTTATTCTGGGACTATATTTCATTAGCCTAGCATAACAGGAAAATCTAAACATTTACATAACATATTCCTCATTAACATAACTTATTATTCCAGGAAAATATTTCATTAACATGAATCATTCTAGAATAGCTTTTGATAACCAAGTCCATTCCAGGAATATTTATTGCTAACAAAACACATTTCAGGAATATTTAGTGAACAAAGCCCATTCCAGGATTTATTTTAGCAGGGATATCTTGTTGATATTCCAGGAATAGGTTTTTTCAACAAAAATATTAGAGGAAGATGGCATTGAGTATCTCACAATCACGCAAATATGGTTAGCTTTGTAAATCATTAAGAACTGTTATTATAAGTAAAATAATTAGAGAAAGAGAATAGACCGTTATATATTTTATCAAAAAATATATAAAAATAAAGGAAAAAAACAAACATTTAATAAAAATGTATGCAAATACTTCTGTTTATATAGGCTTTACACTTGGGGCAAGTGATAAACTCACAAAGCTCATTTCATGGAAAAAAATACTTTTACATATAACATGTATAAGAAATCATTTGGGAAAAAAGTAAGCACTCAATTTTATACAAAAATTGGTTTATATTCTACATATATGTATTGATAAAGAATCAAAAAACAAATTTGAGTAGCTGTTATGGACTGGCTTGAATCCGAAGTTAACATAGAATTTCAAACAAAAATAAGAACTCTGCACTTATAAAGAGTATTTGAGCCGTGACATGTGATTTTCAACAAAGTGGCTTTTTGACAAGTGTAGACTCAGACGAGCATGTGCAGCCTCCTTTTAGGCCTAGAAACTCCAAATGATGTTACACTCATAGAATAGTCAAGTGACTAGCAAAGGCTCTGATCAGACTGCGCATATGCGCAGGCTGATCTGAGGCTTTGCTGGTCCCACATACCACATTGTTGGAAATATGATGCCATGGCTCATTTAAGATTATAAGGTTGATATGGTATTATTCAATCAGGCTTGCATGACATTTATAAATTAAGTCTTGACTTACCAGAGTAAAGTCCAGAGAGGCAAAAAAGTAAAGAAAATGTATAAAGAAAGAATAAGATATAGAGAAGATACTAAAACTATCAAAATTAATAGAACAAAAATAGCTTTCTATTAAATATAAATTAGAGTCAGGGATGTTAGCGCAGCCGATAGTAAATTAGACTGGTAGTCACAGTTATCGTTTGCTATTAGTCATAAGCCTAACCTGGCATTACATTTTTTCTGGTGATTAGGCTTTTGCACATTTCATTGAGGTGTGTGAAATATTTTAAGGATTGGGCCAGGCATTCTAGAGGTATGGTAAAGACACAAATTATGTACATGTTACTTTTGATCTAACGCTATGACTTTAGACTTTAAAGCAAAGACTTGAGTGTCTTAAACCTTCGCTCAACACATTGTCTCAATGAGGTTGATATGCATGTGAAATATTTTCATAATAAGACGATGAGTCCGGGAGATATATTCTGTACATGTGACTTTTCACCTCCCACTATGACCTTAAAGCAGGGTATATCTGAAACCTTTGCTTTGCATGCTGTCTCATTGAGGTGGACCAAGGTTCATACAGGCAAGTTTTAGTGAACTTCAAGGACTTTTCAAGGACTTCTAAAAGCCTTTCCTACAGTTTTCAAGGACAAAAAAATTATGAAAAATACAGATTTAAGTGTTAAAATTCTACTTCAGAAATACTAGACTGAGATAATGGAGAAATTAGTATAACTGTTTTAGAAAATTAGAATAAAATTGTTGTGCTTTTATTTGGTGCAGCATATGCTGCACCAAATAAAGGTAAGCCAATTTTATAATGATTTAGATCTCTATCAACTGTGCCAAGTCCTACCGAAAATAGTAGAATTCAAGGACATTTCAAGGCTTTTGAGTGATTTTCCAGTACTTTTCAAGGCAGATTTAATTTTCAAGGACTTTTCAAGAAAGCCCTCTAAATTCAAGTACTTTTCAAGCCTGTGCGAACCCTGTGGACATGTGTGAGAAATATTTTGCTAATCAGACCAGGGGATTTCAAGATACTAGGAAAAAACCCAAACATCAGGGACTGAAAGACAGACATTGTGAAAAAGCTAAACTACAAAATGGAATCTTAACTCTTTACCTACTAGTGTTAACTACTACAGTTTGGACCTAGATCAGGCCAGACAAAACAGCAGGCTTCATCTGGATCCAAACTGTTTGACACTCTGATGGTATTCCAGAAAGAATTTTTCAATAAAGTCGATTTTTAAAGAAATCAGCAGACAGCAAAAAAGCATGAAAAACTACCCAGTTGGCAAAGAGTAAATGACTAAGCACTATCTAGACAATAATAAGAAATTTGACACTGAGGGCAATTCTTTAAATTTAAAGTTGGTCAATTCTCTTAGAGCCAAAGAGGATGACAGTAAGTGTACTTTCGTTGCAGCAAATAGATCTGAATAGAAATGTAAGTTGTATAACTCAGGCCTTTAGTTAAGAGCGCATATCAAAAAATTAATTTTCTTATTTCTCAACCAAAACATATGTTGTGGGTACTCAAAAGAACCATCTCATTGAGACAGTTCTTTTGGGCATTCAAAACATATGTTCAAACTGATGGATTAGAAAATTTCAAAATTTTACGCTCAAAAATTTTGTTTATCCAAACCTATGATCTTGTTTAGCTACATAGGCCTTTCAGAATGTTTATAACATGGATTAAGTCAAGCATAACTATCATCTTTCTAAATATAGATCAATAAACAAGCTGATTTAAGAACAAGCTGATTCTGTATCTTTGTTAGTGCTCTACAGCAGGAACAGGTTCTCTTACTCATTTCATTAATGAACATAGAATATGCATAGTTTGAAAGCATTTTTAAGAACTCATTAGTAGCTATATCAAGCTATAGGAATGTATTGGGAGTCATGAAATATGAATACCAAACAACCATCCAGAGAGGTAGACTTTTCAGCCTGGAAGTATTGTAGAGACACACAATAACAGTTTATCATTACAACTGGGTTTCAGCTTCTTGTGTTTTAGTAGACTTATTTATAAGATTAGAATGATTTTACTGATTATAATTTGTTTGCACTGACTTTTTACACGTGCCCTTATCCCCCATCCCTTCTTCGGAACACAATATGCTAACCCACTTGCACAAGTTTACTATCAAACAACAGAAGTACAGGGTGCCCACTCTTAGTCTGAAATGAAATTCCCTGACTTTTCACTGACTTTTCCCTGACCAAAATTCATTTTTCCCTGACCATTTTACCACGCGTTCGCCCCCCCTCCTCCCCTTACAGCTGTCTGCTACACCCGCGTTTTATTAATACTGACATCAATCAAACTTAATCCTTAAAATGTATGAGCTTTACATCAGAAAAATGTGTTTAAATAAAAAAGACAAACAATAGGCAGCAAAAGAACATTACATACATTTTTGTTGCATAAGATTATTTGTCAATAAGTTATACTGCAAACCTGAGCTGTTTGCCTCATGGTTTCAGAGATTTTTTTCCATTTCTTTTAAATATGAGACTATGGGAGCAAATGAACCCCAGGACATGGCCAATTTGGACCTCAGGGGCATGGTTGGCAAGATTTATGCAAGAGATCACTTAACAATGATATATACAATACATAATACATTAGATGTTGGCCTCATGGTTTTAGGTGTTTTTTTTCCTTTTATAGTCAATGGACAATCATGACACCCAGGGTGTGGACAAATTTTGACCCCAGGGGAATGGTTGGCAGGATTTAATGTAGGGGACCACTGGACATTGCTTTATATCAAATATATAAGCTGTGGGCCTGAACTTAAATGGCGCGAAGTCTGATGGCTCACTCAACTTTTAAATTTTTTATGTCTATGGGAGCTTTATGTTGCCCATGGGCCATGGCAACTAGAGTTCCAATTCAGTCAGCCCAAAAACCGTATGCATCCTTTCCCCTACTATATGTGCTTTTCATGAAATTTGATCACAACTCGAGATATATTACTTCTTTGAAAATGAGAACAGACAACGACAACAGACCATCAATATACTCATTAACATACCTCGCTTCAGCCTTTGACTCGGGTGAGTTAAAGCAATGTTACAAAAAATTAGGTCTGAGAATAAAATAACAGTTACTAACCAAGAGAAATATAACTGGATTGCATATTATATTCACCCTAAAACTATTGAAGTCATCATCTCATATCTGTTTGTTCAATATTTGAGGGATTAACAAAGCATGATTTTAAAATTCCCTGACTTTTCCCTGACTTTTGAAGATTTTCTAATTTCCCTGACCATTTTACAGAATTCCCTGACTTTTCCCTGACCTTGAAGAAAAATCAAATTTCCCTGACTTTTCCCTGACCGGTGGGCACCCTGAAGTACAGTGCAGTCTCTTTATAAAACACCTTGTTATAACACAGATTTAAAGTAAAACCTGTCTTAAGCGGCCACTCAAAAATTGACAAAACAAAGATCTTAATGACAAATGGGTGCTTAATGAAGGTCAAAAGTTTTGCAGAATGCTCCCCTTGGAGCATTCTGCAATACTTTTGACCAGCATGAAGCGATAATCGGTCTTGAAAACCAATTTTGGTCTTCTTTTTGAGTGGCACCGTAAGACAGGTTTTACTGTAGCATGGCCATGTTGTGGCTCCAAAAAATTTAAACGTGGAATTTTACAAAAGAATCATAGGAAAATGACCATTTCCTATAACTTCTTTATAAAATTGTCCCTTTATAATTTTTGTTTGTTTGATTTGATAAGCCTGGTTTGCTGTGTATTCGACCAACTTATCACAACTTTTGCACATGCGCATTATGGCTTCTCCCTACATTTTTTTATCTAAGCAAAAATATTAACTAAACATTTGTAACAAAGAAAAAAACAAACTTAACATAGCCGCAACAAAAAATTTGTAAACAGCGGTCTTTCATCAACATGATGTCATCTCTCTGGATCAATTAAATGCTTTCTGTTAAATCGATTGCTCTGATTGGTCCGTTGATAAAACCACCAAGGTCAAGCGTGATATATGAATCTACAATTCAGTTCAAATAATATGTTTCTTCTGAATGATTCCTAAACTTTAATGCAGGTTTTCACTTTTTCATTATTTTTTTTTAAAAGGCTACAAACGATAGGGTCACTAAAAAATAACGAGACAAACTTACAACTGCAGGATGGACATTCAATGATAGCAAATTTTAATAGCTCACCATCAGTTAAATGGGTCAGGAGACACCAAAAATGTACCAAAAATGTATATCACTTCATAGAAATGTCTGTGGTCTTAGTTATTGGATTGTAGTCCCACTATTTCCTGTCTAACTGCTTGGGATATGCTTGAAAAAAAAGTCCAAAATTGATTTTTTCATTCAAAAAGTAGAGACAAAAGATCGATAAAGGTAACAGAATTTATCAAGTGAACTGCACTGTAATGTTCAAAAAAAAAACATAATTAGGTCGAACAAGCCTCTCCATGATCAATAAAGAATTAGTCAGTTAAAAAGGGTGATTTCAAAACGAATATACCAATCCTTATTGGGCTAAAAACTTTTTTGAGAAGGTATTTTGGAAATTTTAGACATAAATTATTATTTCTTGAATGAAATTGCAACTAGATTCACCTTTTTCCGCATTTTATCTTTACTTTATGAACTGTCGCTTCGATGCGTCCGAATTTTTGGACGTTCCAATACTCGTCACGAGCTAAAATTCCTATTCACCATGGTGCTCGAACTGACAGGAAGGGTTGAATTGACAGGAAGCAAGCATAGTTATGTCCCAGTCAACAATTTTTCAGTTTTGTTGGGATGGGTCTTCCTGGGTTCTTCCTGGGTTGAACCAATACTAAGCTAGGATTAACTTGTCTTGCTATTGCTAAAGGACACTAGGCGGTGATGCCGGTAAGGCTCAAATCCGGAACCCCTATGTCTCAAGTCAAGCACTCTACCACTGCAGCCCCGTTGTCCCTTTATAACATAGGTCATCTCCTAGGGACCCTTAAATATTTGGTAATACAGGGACTACACTGTACATATATTCAAGGAAATTTAGTGAACCCTATCTAGACTGATGGACTGAACCAGATGAGATGCCACATTTGTACACGTATGGCACATCATCTGTGTAATCAACATTTTTCATAATACTACTGACAAATTATCAGTTCCAGGACTTTACTTAAGAGTGTGTAACAGAAAAGTAATTTTCTAATTTCTCAACCAAAACATATGTTGTGGGTACTGAAAAGAACCGTCTCAATGAGACGGTTCTTTTGAGCACCCAAAACATATGCAAAAAGTTAATGGCAAGACAAAATTTACAATTTTACAATGAAAAATTGTGTTTATCTAAGCCTGTGTAAGAAAGGGTTTAATCAACTACCAATTATATATTCAATATATTTTCAATTATGTATTTGAACATGAAAATTATATTCAATATATCAGGGGTGTAAAATTCCACTCGCCCTTAGCATTGGCGAGTTAACTTATGGTTCGGGCGAGTAGAATACCTGCCAAGCTCGCCCTTACGGTCAAGTACATTTTCTGATATGTAAAATGCATTTTATCCTTTAGCAAAGACTCAAAAGAGTAACACTACAGATCGTCGATATTTTTCATCGTAAACCGGATGTTTATATCTGACTGTTACAACTACGCATGCGCATTTTCAGACAGGTTGCCGTTAACTCCCCAGCGACCGCCAGTAGAATTTATTTGCAGAACCTCCTCTATATGGGGAGTTTGACCACAGAGGTCCTCAAAAACAGTGGGCGAATTCAGACATTGAACACCGCATTTTTGTTTACATCAACAATGGTCGATAGTACCACATTTGCGGCCCAAATTAAATGTCACAGCGAGACATTAGATCGTTTTAAGGGAAGAAAATAGGGGAGGAGATAATGAGAGACAGAAAAAATGAAGCCTCAGCAGAAAGACTATGATATAAAAAACAAACACACACACAATTTAAAATTAATGCAATTTTTAAACTGAAAAAGAGTAGGCTAAATGTTTATCAATATGATTCAAGTACATGTTGATCAGTCCTTAAGGGTCAGTGATAATGCCATGAGTTCAAGTAGCTTTTTCCAAACACAAGTCCTGCAGGGCGAGTGAGTAAAAAAATAATTTTAGACCCCTGATATATTTTCAATAATGTATTGAACATGAAAATATATTTTCAATAATTTATTGAACATAAAACAAAAAGGGCACATCATTTCAAGGATAATTATAAAATGTATCCCATTTTACATGAAAAAAAATCAACCTACAATACAGTAAAACCTGTCTTAAGCGGCCACTCAAAAAGAAGACCAAAAAATGGTTATCAAGACTGATTATCGCTTAATGCAAGTCAACAGTATTGCAGAATGCTGCAATACTTTCGACCTTCATTAAGCTACCATTTGTCATTAAGATATTTGTTTTGCCTATTTTTTTCAGGAGCAGTCTTATCAGGGTCTTCATTGGCTGCTATTGTTGCAAGCACTGTAGGAATCAGATATCTGGCCCAAGGCAAATTGCAGATGATCTGGTGATTCATCTGAGATTAAACTGTCGGAGACACAAAGAGTGGAGACCAAGTTCATCATGCACCTTCAAGTTGTAGCTGAGAACAGTAAAATGCATCACAACATGTTTCAAGTAATAAAGACATCTTACCCTTGCTGGAGCAAACTGTAGATGAACTGGTGGTCCATCAGAGACTGAACTGTCAGAGCCACCATCACTGAAATAACAAATTCAATACATATATTAGCTCTTTCATATGTTTAGATAAATAAATATTTTCAGCGTAAAATTGTAAATATTTTCTTACACATAATTTTTAGCATATGTTTGGGTTCTCAAAAGAACCGTCTCATTGAGGGGGGGGGGGGGGATGGGGGTTGGGAACAACACAGGCACAATTTAGCCTGCGCATCTGTGCAGTCTGATCAGCACCTTTGTTATTCGCTTTTTGGAAAGTTACATATGCAAACTTGCTACAGGTGAACTTTCAATTCTCTAGCCAGTCTCTGTAGCTGAGGAGACTGGTTTGAAACTCGCTTTGCCGGAAACCCCAAAGACAGGTTTTGTCGCGATGGGTCCCATATGTCATGATAATGATGAGCTGTATATGCTAATGTTGTGATTAAACTACTACTTCTAATATTTGAGCCAGTTGCACTTCAGAGTGTTGTATAACATTATTGCTTTGAAAATAACGCCAAATCAACAACCAAGTTAACTTCCTGCATAACTTTTGCATTTCCCATTTTTATTTTTTATTTTCATATACATGTCAAGAGTGTAAAATCAAGAACCTTAATGAAATCTGTTCTAAAGTTGTGTAGTATGTAAGTCCAGAGAAAACTTACCTAGTTTCTAGTTCATACTCGGAGAGATTGTCACTAAGGTCGACTTCTGTCATATCAATACCCTTCTGTTCCAACTTATAGCGGATTTCTTTCTTCAAATTCTCCTCCAGATCACATAAAACATTGGCACACTGAAAATATACCATAACATATACAGTACAGTCTCTTTATGTTTTAGATCTAATCAGAATGAACAGTGTTATAAGTAAATTGTGTTATAAATGGATAATTTCACAAAGGAATTAAAGGAAAATGACCACTGATGGTCATTTTCCTTTAATTCCTTTGTAAAATTACATAGTAAAAAGAATTGGGAGCCACAATATGACCGTGTTACAGGGATATTTCTGGGGTGGGCCCGAACCATTTTATGAAAAAACTATGAGTGATAGAGTAATTCTGATTCCATTTTTGGCTGGGCCCCATACATAAGCTATTCGAATCTGGTGTTCATTTTGCTGTAAGGTGGATATCAAGGTTTCTTGGGACCATCAATTTTTCCGAATGGCCCATCAAAATTTTAAATGGCCCATCAAAATCTTGATTTTTGCTTGCAAATGAATGGGACATGGGCCATTGGCCCATTTTCATGGCCCACATTCATATTTTGAACCAGAAATATCCTTGGTGTTATATCCAAGTCTGTGCTGTAACAAGCTGTATTATAAAGGGACTGCACTGTATATACTAACATAATGCTTCTTTGTTCCTTCTTTTTGACTATAAATCTTGGGATATCAAAACTCCATGATGAACATTTGCGGATCTTTGTTAAAACATAATATAATTAAGAAATAAATTTCATTTTACGAGTATTTGTGAAGTAATGAACACCATGAGTTTAGATCAAAGTAAGTGACAGCTCTATAACTTTGAAATGAGTCCATGGCAATCATACTTTCAGGAACCTCCGTAAAACGACATTCATCTCTTCTTATATTAACATTTCTATAATAGATATATAATATACAGTAAAACCTGTCTTAAGCAGCCACTCAAAAATAGACAAAACAAAGATCTTTATGACAAATGGTAGCTTAACGAAGGTCTAAAGTATTGCAGAATGCTCCAAGGGGAGCATTCTGCAATACTTCTGACCTGTCTTAAGCGATAATCGGTCTTAAAAAAAAAAATTAGTCTTCCTTTTGAGTTTCCGCTTAAGAAAGGTTTTACTGTAGACTTTATCTATACCTTTGGACACATAATAATTACAATCTAATATTGTATGTTCAATCATAATAACTGTTTTGTTGGATGTGTAAGTTGAACAGCAGAAAAAGACCTTACAGAATTCACAGAAATCAATTAAATTTTACGAAAGGTATGGTTTGTTTTATGTTGACTATTGGTGCATATACTTTATTTCTGTTGTTTTGATGCTTTACATCTCGGTCAAGAAATTTTCAGCCATGTGGGGACAATTTCCTGTCTTCCTAGGTTGAGCCAGTACTAAGCAGCAGATAAAGTGTCTTGCTCAAGGACATAACTCAGTGACTCCGCCAGCATTGAGTCTCAAACTAGCAACCATAGATCCAGAGTCTAATGCTCTACCAACTTGAGCCACTGCGCTCCAGAGTCTAATGCTCTACCAACTTGAGCCACTGCGCTCCAGAGTCTAATGCTCTACCAACTTGAGCCACTGCGCTCCGCACACTCTTTCTAAACCTCAATAAAAGAGTTAGATGGAAAAAGATTGTCAAAACTAATACACTTCTAGAAGCAGGATTCATTGAACTTTCTTTTTAAAAAGAAATAATTGGGTTCACTAGATGGGTTAGAGAAAACATGTAACAAAATAATACAGCGTTGCATAATAAATTTGGCTCAGTATATGCCTGGAACAAATGCAAGAAATACACTTTAAATTATTCTTCTTTAAAGAACATTTTCTAGAAATCTAAAATTCAAATCTTCAACATAATGATAATGTAAAGAATACATTCTTCATGCAGCCTGCGAAGACTTATCAGATTGGGCATTTTTGTTTGTTTGATTTGATTCTTTACATCCCAGTCAACAATTTTTCAGTTATGTTGGGACGGGTCTTCCTGGGTTGAACCAGTACTAAGCTAGGATTAATAAGTCTTGCTCAAGGACACAAGGCAGTGACACCGGTGAGGCTCGAACCTGCGGCCCCTCGGTCTCGTGTCAAGCACTCTACCACTAAGCCACTGCACTCCCTAAATTGGGCATCTGCCCAGTCTGATCAGAGTCTTTGCTCGAAGCATATGCCAGTTTGTTGGTTTAGCCATGTGATAATTCATGTGATGGGCCCTTGATAGATCAGAGAAAAGAAATATGGTATGAAAATTATGCATCAGGTACTGATTTATATGAAAGAATAAAGAGCTTTTTCAAAGCAAAATGAGTTTTAAAGTAAAACTTGAAGAAAGGAAATTGTACAACAGGCAAGACCACTTATTCAGTCAGACCTCGTTATAACGGTGAAGGATACAACGGAATAGTTGACATCCGACGAGAATTTCTTGGAGATTCACTTTAACGTCACAATCTACAGGGGACAAACACTGCCGTTATAATGAGGGTTGACTGTCCCCTGTTTCACATCACTTTAATAAATCCTTTGTAGACTGAAAAACCCTTTATGGGTACTTTTGAAAACAGTGAAGATGTAGATGAAACGACACGGAACATGGCATTTCATCATCAATCAATGTTTATCATCAGGATCTGCACTGTCTGCTAAGACAAAATTGATCTTCAGAGAATTTAGGAATACAATATCATTTGGAAATTGTAACTTATAAATTATGAAAAACTACCCAGCATGCAAGGAGTTTAAAGTTAAGTATGATGAGATGTTTCATTTTTGGTCTAGATTATCATATTAAGGAAAGCCCTGGCTAGACTGCTCTGAAGGGCAGCCTAGCCTGATCCTTAGTTGTTGCCTTAGTGGCAAGTACAGTATTGTGATTCTATGGACTGTCATATGAAGGTAACTACAGTAAAGTCTGTCTTAAGCGGTCACTTAAAAATAGACAAAACCAAGGTCTTAATGGAAAATGGTAGCTTAATGGAGGTCGAAAATATTGCAGAATGCTTCAAGGGGAGCATTCTGCAATACTTTTGACCTCCATTAAGCGATAATAGGTATTGAAAAAGCAATTTTTGCTGTTCTTTTTGAGTGGCAACTTACGACAGGTTTTACTGTAGTATATAGTGATGTGAAAATGGCCTAGACATCAAAGGTGTTAAGAATCTAATGTGTTACAAGAAAATAACTGAGCATATGATAGCAAAGACTAAAATATAACAGGCAGAAACTCAACCCTTCTCCCGTCACAATTTTTTATCCTGAAAATGCTGTCCGCTTTTTACGCTTCCAGTCACTTCCGACTAGATAAATATGGAAGCAAACACTATGAACCCTGATCAGACTGTTCCCTTTGTAGCAGTCTGATCTGGGTCTATATTGTTAGCAATTTATGCTAAGAATATAAGCGTATACAAATTTGACTTAACACCAAATGGTTTATGATATATCACATAGTCCTGCTGATACAAACATAAATGCAAACAGGTTCCAGACCAAAAACAATATGTCCCCCTCCACTTAAGTGAAAGGGACATAAAAGTGGAAACAAGAAAATCCATGCAAAATGTACACAAAATACTACAAGAGAATATTAAGTCTATACACAAAAGTTAGAAAGTATAACAGTTAGATGATATGACAGTTATTATATGAGAAAATTCTTTCTTTCTTGGAGTTTGGAAAATAGCTGGATATAATAGTGGAATTAATGGGTGAAAAATCATACACTTTGAGTCTCTAAAACCTCTAAAACCTACAAGTGAAGAGATTTAGTTACATGGGTGAAAGTTAAATTTTTCAAATTCCTGAACTTTTCAAATTTGAATCTTAAAACTAAGTGTTTACCTACAAAACATTACCAATTTCAAACTTAAATGGCCAATTGTCTTTTGATGGATTGATCTTAAATCATAGAAGCTTTTATTATCTGCTTTATTCAATATTTTGAGGCTGACTTTCTCTGGAAAGTCAGCCTCAAAAGTCCTGAATTAAGGAATAATCATGAAAACCTTTGGCTACATGCATGTAGCTACTGTGCTCCTATAACTGCTAGCTTAAAGTTTTCAGGATTCGTCAGCAGCTTTAATACAGTAAAACCTGCCTTAAGCGGCCACTCAAAAAGAAGACCAAAAATGGTTTTCAAGACCAAATATGGCTTAATGCAGCTCAAAAGTATTGCAGAATGCTCCATTTGTCTTAAAGACCTTTGTTTTGTCTATTTTTGAGAGGCTGCTTAAGACAGGTTTTACTGTATGTATATTTTGGTGTGCACTGGCCATTTCATCATTGGAAATCAGCAGTGAGCAGGTAATATATTGATATTGTTTGTATGAGTTGATGCTTTACACCCCAGTTCACAATTTCTCAGTTTCCTGGGTTGAACCAGTACCAAGCCATGGGAATTGTGTCTTGCTTAAGGAGTCAGCACAATGCCTACTATAAGGCTCAAGCCAGTGACCTCTTAATATAAAGTTAAGCACTCTACCACTAAGCTCCCATATTACTATTATTACTGTACTGTGTATACTTCAAGTGACACTTAGAGAAAGGACAGCTTTATGGTAATAATTTTTGCATTAATTTCTGGAAAAAAATGATTACATGTTGATAGTTTGACAACTGGTAATGGAATGTTATTTGCTGTTATCCTAAAATAACAATTTTCAATTCCCAGGTGCACATGGCACCTTGAACCAACCACCAAAGTGACAATCAGTCACATAGACTGATAAAGTAAGGTCATGCTTCATATTAAAGAAATCACAATGACTACATTTTAATAGGAGCATGCAGCTATATCTGATACTGGTATGTAATGGGTTTCACTTGCCTGCATGGGTTAATGTTACTGTCACTCAAAATGACATTTCTGGACCAATCTCAGTGCATAATGACATTTAGGGACCATTCTCAATGCAGAATGGCATTTCTTGACCATTCTCAGTGCAGAATGACATTCATGGACCATTCTCAGTGCAGAATGACATTTATGGACCTATCTCAGTGCATATTGACATTTATGGACCATTCTCAGTGCACAATGACATTTATGGACCAATCTCAGTGCACAATGACATTTATGGACCATTCTCAGTGCAGAATGATATCTATGGACCATTATCAGTGCAGAATGACATTTATGGACCATTCTCAGTGCAAAATGACCTTTTTGGACCATTCTCGGGAAAGAATAACAATCGTGGACCATTCTAAGTGCAGAATGACATTTATGGACTATTCTCAGTACAAAGTGACATTTATGGACCATTCTCAGTGCAGAATGACAGTGCATTGAGAATGGTCCAGAAATGTCATTCTGAGTGACAGTAACTAAGAAGCAATATTTGAACCTTGAAAACTTGGATTCAGAAAGATGAGCTATTATTTTATCGAGGGAGCATATAACACTTGTACTGATCAGCCAGCTGTAAAGTGCAGCATAAACAGTTTCTCTCATGGCATGGCTAAATGAAACCCATTAATCAACATTTTTAACCTTGAGGAAAAGTTAAATGTTAACAAGTGTTGTGAAGTGTGCTTCTACTGTAAAAAGATATTTACCATTAATTAGTTAGAAATCTTTAGTGCTTGTCCAAAGACTCACCAATGATAGGTTGCACAATGAATAGAGGGGTTAGCAAAGTTTACATATATTTCATTAATACTAATACAGCTGAGATATTAACTAAATACACTTAAATACCTCTTTTTTTAACTAATGGGGTTTCAGTCAATCTTTATGGCCCATTATATATTTTGGGGTGTTCTAGTTTTACTACTAGTACATTATCGATTGCAACAACTCAATATTTAAGATTTCTTTTCAAACTTTTTATCCACATCAAAACATGCAAAATGCATCCATTGCTTTATATCACGTGAGCATAAAGAAATATATTTTTCGTTCAGTTTAACTTTTATAGGGAATATAGAAATTGACATAAAATCCTTTTTCTGATAGAATCTTACTAAACTTCTAGATTAGTGTAGATGGGTACCTACCTCTGATTTACTTGGGGAAAAATGTATTCTTGTAGACTATGAATATGTTTTGATGGTGTTTATTGTTGCGATACATTTTTTATGGATCTTATGAGTGGGCCAAAAATGCATATTTCTTCATCTCAGACATAGCAGAACCATTGCTTCCCTATCTTTTCAACATTCATTTTCGTAGGATCAGAACTTTAAAAGTGATTAAAACTATTCTCAATTATTTACATTTTTTAAGGTTTATCTCCAGTATGTAATCAATTACCAAAAGGTCACACCCACAAGAATTACCAAACACCAGTTAACTACCAAACAGATGATATCTGCATGTTATCAATTATCAGCATTTGCAGAGAATAAGTGTCTGAGTTCCTTCAGATCGATAATATAAATTTAAACAACAGTGTATGCTAAAGGCTCAATTTTTCTATGAAGTTAGCATTTGACCCCAATTTGGTTTGAAGCAAAACATTTTGAACACGTTTTTGAGCAATGGTTGGAAACATTTTACAATCCATCATTTACTGACATGTCTTTGTAGTGATGTAAAAGAATTTGTCCAACAACTTTCAGTGAGCACCAGAAACAAATGAGTCTCAACATGAGAAAACCTGTCTTCGGGGCTTGTGAACAGCAAAGGCGCAGACCAGCCTGCACTTCCGTGCAGTCTGATCAGTGCCTTTGTTATTCACTTCTTGGAACATATCTAAACGTTCTACAAGTGAAATTTCACTTTTCTAGCTAGTCTCTGTAGCTGAGATGACTGGTTTGAGTCTGGCTTTGTCAAAATCGCTGAAGACAGGTTTTGTCGCGTCAAGACCCAAATATTTTCATTGAGAGGTAAAAATAATATGGCCATACTGAAAATTGTCTTATCTAAAGCTGGGAATGAAAGGACTTTATTTTAAGAGGGGTGTCCTTAATACCTTGGTAGTATCAGGATCACAGTAATCCAGTAAAGTATCACAGAAATCATAACCCATCTGTTCAAAGTCAGCAGCACTGAAGTGGAAGCCCTTTTTCTTCCCCAGACTTGACCCACAAAATGTCGCCTGTAATCAAAACATATTTAAACATACAGGACATAGTTTAAGAAGTACATAACATAACACTATATTAATATAATATAAAGTTAACCTTTATCTAAATTTATGAAAAGTACTAAATATGAAACCTGTGCAATTTTATATTTTATACACTATCCAATTAGAAGCAAATAGTACTGTCACATGCATTTAAAGAGGTTTATCTTTCAAACGTAACCTTGAAAATATTGACAGAGTATTCTGGATTTCCCATGATGTCTGCACAATTGTATAGAAAGTCAATTCTAACTTTATTGCAGATATCAGTGAGCACTTAGGAATATTTGAAGATCACATAGCTTTCTAAGCTGTTCTCTAAAAGAATCACATTTGCACGCTTCATCAGAAGGAAAGTAGTAAAGTTTTCCAAATAAATTTTGGTAAATATACAACAAAACAAGACCAAACTCTGCTCTGGACCTGGGTCGACCGTGCACGTCTCAATGTGTGAACAATCATTATGCAAAGTTCCAATATAAAGGAATGAAATCTGTTTGAGCTATAGATTTCACACAAATTACACAATTTAAGCACTCCAAAGGTGGTGAAGACGTAATCATGTCTAAGTTCAACACTCCAAAATATATTGTCAAATGTGCAAAAGATATATGGTGCACATGATCAATGTGTGAACCATTATAATGCAATGTTTGAATATAAAGGAATGAAAACTGCTTGAGTTACAGATGAATCAAGCCAGACACCCACTAAGCATTTCGGTTGGAAATATGTCTATGTTCAACAGCCCTAAAAATAAGAAAATATTTATCAAATGTGCACAAAATAGAAGGTGCACATCTTTAATATATGAGCCATTGTTTGCAAAGTTTGAATGTTGAGGAATGCAAACTCTTCGAGTTACAGATTACACAAAGCAGACACCATCTAAGCATTTTGAACAGAAAAACGTAAAGAACTCCAAAAATGAAAAAAAAATCGTGAAATGTGCACAAAAGGAGGTGCACATCTTCAATGTGAGAAAAATTATTATGCAAAGCTTGAATACAAAGGAATGAATACTGTTGGAGTTACAGATTACACAAACTAGGCACCCCCTAAGCATTCCGGATAGAAAAAATGTCTTAATTCAACACCTGTCAAAAATGAGAAAATATTTTTCAATTGTGCACAAAATGAAAGGTGCACATCTTCAATGTGTGAACAATCAAAGAATGAAAACTGTTGGAGTTACAGAGTACACAAATCAGTCACCATCCAAGCATTTTGGACGGTAAAATATCTATGTTCAAAAGAAATGAAAACTTTTGGAGTTACAGATTACACAAACTAGGCATCCCAATAGTGTTGAGGATGAACAGAAAGACAGAAGGATAGACTGAGCGGACCCATAACTAGGCCTGCTTTCCCTAAAGCGACACAGGTAACAAACAGGACAGAAGAACTCAATTGGCATGATTGAGTTAACCCTTGCCATGATGAAATTCTGTTTTGAAAATGATCAAGATCAGCTGGCTTCTGAATAGTCAGCCGATCAATGTCCTCACTGTTTCATCTCTGCTTGTTAAAATTGCTAGAAGCTGGAATCCAGCAAGTTAACTGGATAAAAATTGGGGAGGAGTTTTTTTTGTATAAAAAATGTTCAGCTCAATAGAAGTATACTAACCTCCATGGTGTAACTATTGAGAATACCCATATTCCACATCACCACTCGGCCAGTTCCTTCCTTACTCTTCTGCACCTTGAACTTACATGACTCAAAACTGAACTGTAAACAGCAAAAACATTTCAAATAAGTATAGGATTAGCTCTCATTCACCACAGAAAGGATCATTGATGGTTTTGGCCTTATACGCCTATTTTTCTGATTCACAGAACGCTGCTTTTGAGCTTCTAGTGTGGTGCATGTAGTATCAGTGCAATAGATGAATCTAATGGCAAGTGCCAGCTAGCAAAATATTTTCAAAATTCCTACGCACTCGAGAGTTAGGGTGGGTAGAAAGGGGAGGGGGTCTGAAATTTCATGAAATAAAAAGTGCTTTAAAAAATTATTTCTGCACGTTTTCTTGATTTATGTGGTAGGCATGGTGATATCTATTGATTATACCATATGCAGAGTATTAACGAATCACCATAATTGATGAAATTGTTTTAAAAACAAAATATGTTTTGTTATAAAATGATTTTGGGGAGATAATTTAGAAGTTACCTGTACATTTTTGACTACATGTACCGTAAATAATACAAAACTGAAAGCTCAACAAAAGAAATAAATATTTTTGAAGGAATGAAAGTGTCCCATTCAGCATTGGAAAGTAAAATTGATTCTCAATTAGATCCTTTGAATATAACTTTTGCTTTGTTTAAAGGGCATGACATGTTGAATGTATACTATGCACAATAAGTTTAGCAATTTCTTATGTTTCCGCATATTGATGTGCTCATCTTTGTGCAATGTCGAACAATTTCTATTGCGATGACGAGAACAAGATCTTAGGCAAATGAAACCACGAATTTATAGACGCCATCCTTTAAATATGCATTTGGGGAGAGCAAGAATTGCAGGAGAGGTCAGTAAGCAAAAATGACATCGTTGTAAGTAATGCTAAATGATAAGCATGTGCTTTTTCGTTTGATGGTCTTACATCTTCCTCATGCATCATACGCCTATAAAAACTATTGGTTGTGTGACAGATGTGATAGAGATTCCATGCTGAAAAAATCAGCTGCCATCCATGACGTCAAAACGTAGTCATCATTTGATTACACTTCTAATGCTAATTGGCGTGCCAATTCAACAGAGACTCAGTTAACAAAAATGACATAGGCTTATAATGTAATTGATCTTATGGTTGATTAAAACCTTAAGTTGCCAGAAAATGGTGTGACGCATTTGCGAGATAATGGTGACCTTAGATTTTATCTTTTGGCTCGTGCTATATAGCCATGAAGATGTTTCATTCAACATTATATTTCTGAATGTGTTGGAAGGCATACTACAGTTTCACTTGTCAATGTGGTTCAAGAAAAAACGACTAGAAACACCGTTAAAAGGCGAAAGCGTAAAAGCATCAATAAAAACGTCAAATTGTGAAAACTTGGTCCTTTATTTCTCTTGGACAGTTCGGAAAATTGCAGCATTTGTTATGCTTTTTTTGGTTTCAGTGACCAAACAATCGCTTGAAAATGTTTTTGGCTTCTCCAAATGATCAGAAATACCCACGGTACCCGCTAGCCTTAAAACTAAACGTCACTTTAGCACGGCCGCTGCGTTTGGTAATTCCTTATTTTTTTAATGGAAATTCTTGTCAGATGTTCGGCGCTTGTATCTTCATGACAGCAAATGAAACTTGAGATCTGATGTGGATGAGCTCACCTATACAAAACAATTGCTAAACATATTGTGCATAGTATATTTAAAGTGTCCGAATATTTATGGTATATATATGCATGTATATCTCTATATGAGACAATATATTGAACACTAAAGTACTTACCTGTTATAACTCTTTGCATGTCAGTGGATAATTTTGTCGTTTGCCAATACGCTTTTGCAAACATTTTGAGCCCAGATGAAGACCAACAGAATGTCCGTCTTGATCTGGATCCAACTGTTTGACACTCTGATGGTGGTCCTGGGTGGTTTATTTTTAAAAACTTGATTTTGAAGAAAGTCAGCAGACGAAAATAAAAACATGAACAATTCCCTAGCATGCAAATAGATAAGTACAGGACGTTTGCAAAATAATGTGTCATTTAATAACAGTGAGATTTTTTCTTATGAAAAATGCATAAAACCTTGCTAATTCTACTTTTAATCTTTAAGTACTTTATATTAAACTAGCACAGAATACAAAGCAATTTAGGAGGTTGGTTCTAGAGAATTTCATTACTGTCATTAATTTCTTATTTGGTAGAAAAGGCATTTTATGGACTTAGGCCCTGGGTTTTTGGGCTGCTGAACATCTTTCCCCCCCTTGTGCCAGCAAGCCACTTTCATACAATGTGCAAAATATGGTAACACATATACATGCAAAAGCTTTTGCTGGCACACGGGGGGGAATGATATTTTAAAAAATAATTTCGGATTTCTATATATCTTAATGTAAAACTGATTGTTCTACCCAAAAAAATTACATCTTTGAAGCATTTAATATCGAAAACGGATTTCACAGCCATTAAGTACTCAGGTCAGGGTAGCTTCAAGGTGAAGAAAGGGACAATTGACAAACTTTTATTTTTACTGAAAACCATAGGCATTTACCCATAGCAAGTGTCAATGATCCTTTAGCTTTTAAGATTCAAAGGATAACTAAGCCTTTTTTCAGCTACATAAAAATGTCTACTTTTTTATCCCAAATTTTGCACATTTATCTTCTTATAGATCTATGTAAATCCATTTCTTTTTATTGACCATCACTATTTGCAATACAAAAAGTAAAGTATGACCAGGAAATGACACATTAACAGGAACTGCCACAAACACAGACCACAGACCAACCCACAGCACTATGAGGAAGAGACACAGAACACTAAAAGCCACCCGACAACAAGTACACAGCTGACTATATCAGTGAAGTTGGATTAAAAGTGGCCCTGTTGTATAGGAGGAATTTTCATTTAAAGCATACTGACACACATCCCACAATTGACAATGAGTGACTACAATATCGAAAGCTAAATAGCACTTACAATAGCAAAAGCTAGCCCTGGATGACTTGCCTGTTTTGACTGGTCTCATTGTTTAAAACATAGGCTTAAAACAAGGAGTTTAAAAAGTGTGTGGCACATATGACGACTAAATATGATATAGGCAGTACTTGATATAAATTCCAATCTATTCAAAGCTTTTGTGTTTTGATTGTAGCATTTTATCCATGAGACTAACTAGCAATTGGTCTTTTTTTTAAACTGTTACTGTATAACATTATCAAAAGCATTTTGTTCACTTTAGAAGCTGATGACTGCTGACATATCTACTGAATATTCAAACATCTCATAGAATTTGGAAGATTTCAGTCTAGAAAAGATAGCCCTTACCTTTTTTTGCAAACTCAACTTATTCCATAAGTTATTTCAGGAATACTATGAGGGTGTCAAACAGTTTGGATCCAGATCAGGACCGACGTTATGCCGGTCCTGATCTGGGTCCAAACTGTTTGCAAAGGTTATCACTAGATGACAAAAGTCGCCGCTAGCAAGTAAAGGGTTAAAAAGGGGTGGTGTTAAATACAGGTTAAGTGGAGTTAATCTACTTACCTTTCCTGGTGAGTTTTTACCAAGCATACAGGGAAAGATTCTCTCTCTTAACCGTCTCTGAGGATTGTGACGATTCTCACACCCGTAAATGAACACATTTTGTCTGCGACTATGGCCATGAAGATCACAGTATGCTACTATATCTCTCTCTTGAAGTAATCTGAACAATAAAAACAATTTGTTAACAAATACAGGGAATGTGACAATAAGCTAGTTAACTTCCTTCGATTCACCTAATCAAGTAGCAGTTACACTATTTGCTCGGGCCTATCTGTCCGCAAAATTAAGTTTAGTAACCTGTATAGATAGCATAAGTTTGAAAGAAGACCGTTTTTAAATTCGGTGTTCATATAGGCAAAGCTATGTAAAATTCAAAAACTTTTCAAGTGCCTTTGAAGGACTACAGTAACTACAGTTTTCAAGGACTATGGTAAATGTTCTAAAATTTCAAACACTAGTTGCCTGCCAAAAAGGACTAGACCAACAGTGCAGATCCAGATCAGACTGCTTGTTAAGAAGCCGTCTGATCAAGATCTTCCATATTTATTATTCTAACAAGCATTTTGTGAATTTCATCCCTGAAAACCAGCATTTACTGTAAGAGAAAAGAGTTCAAAAAAATTTATCATACAAAGTTTTTGATTAATATTGAGTTACATTTGAGCCAGTGCATGAGATTTCCAACAATGTGGTATGTGCAACCAGCAAAACCTCAGATCAGCCTGTGCATACATGCAGTCTGATCAGAGCCTTTGCTAGTCGCTTGAGTATTCTATGATTGTTAAGCTAATGACTGAACATTATTTGAGGTTTCTAAGCCTAAAAGGAGGCTGCACAGGCTCGTCTGAGTCTACACTTGTCAAAATGTCACATAATTGAAAATCACATGTCACTTATCTCATTTATGATACATCTTCTTAAACACAAGACATTGGAGATACTGATTACATATTGGTATGAAATTATTTTGCCTGAGTGTGGTGCAGCATATGCAATTAAATTAAAAGACAACACTGAACCATAGGCCTTTAGTTAAGAGTGTGTAACGAAAATTTCATTTTCTTAATTCTCAACCAAAACATATGTTGTGGGTACTCAAAAGAACCGTCTCAATGAGACGGTTCTTTTGAGCACCCAAAACATGTTAAAATTGATGGGTAAGAAAATATTTACAATTTTACGCTGAAATTTTTTTTGTTTACCTTAATCTATGATGAACAAGACTTGATATGTCACGTGAATCATGTGCTCCCACTTTTCAAGGCCTTAGAGCCTTTCAAGGAAGATTATATTTGTAAGAAAGCCCTCTAATTTCCATTATTTTTTTTACTTACCTCCTAATCATCTGCCGGGTGTGCCACACAGAGGGATAGGAGTCTTTGAGCACTGTCTTGTAATTTCTGTTTAAATCTCGGCCTGCTAGTGAACACCGATAGTTACCCACAATCACTCCATCAGGGTTCAACATTGGCACAATTTTGAAGATGAATGTATCTCGCAACAACTGCAATTTAATAAGAACAGGTGAGTCAAACTGCACCTTCAAAAATTTGCAAAAATTTGCAGCATACGGCATCAGGGGACAAAAATATTTCAATATTGCACTTGTCCTGCAGGACCAGTGACTTACATTTTCACTTGTCCTGCAAACACATTTTCAAAAAATTCTTTCAGGAGCACCATAAGAGTGTCAAATTTTGTTTTTTATTTGTTTGGTTTGATGCTTTACAATGTATGTCCCAGTCAACAGCTATGGTGATGTCGGGAGGGTCAGTTCACCTAACCACACATTTTTCCTGGGCAAGCTTAGCTAAGCAGTTAACCAGTACTTTGTGCACATACTTTCTCTTGTAAGTGACAACAACCCTTAATGAATCAGCGGAAGGGAGGAGAATGGCCTCAGAAATTATTTCATTATCAATCTCCACGAAAGTATGGGACTGGGCCGGAATAGACTTCACGTCCCCTGGATCTGCAGTCAGACTGCACTACCCTGCCCAGTGTCAAATGATTTGGATCTGGATCCTTTGTAAAGGTTATCAGCAGATGACAAGTCACCAAGAGCAAGGAAAGAGTTAAGTCAAAAGCAAGATGAGCTATCCAGTGTGGTTGTATGTCTAGGTTTTGAATGAGAACATTCTGACACACTATAGGTGTACAAAAATTGAAGCCTCTAGTGAGACTGAATGGACTGAGCCTTTTCTTGTGACCTATACCATAAGCCCTGTCTTCATATGAGCTCAAGAACTGGTGCTATTTTGTTCAAAAGAGGGTTGGCGAGTCCGCTAGCATCTTCAAAATATTCTTTGGCAATTTTACTTTACATGTATTAAGCCAAGGGATCTTGTCTATTATTACAAAACCATAAACCATTATGATAAAGGGTCCATATTCCCCGAAAAAAAATTTAAAACTGGTAAGTTTCAGACCAAGTGATACAGAAATCCCAGCCAGATGATTTACTCTACACCATCCTCCCCACTACCCACCCCAATTAACAGGGTTCCCACAGATAATCAAAAACACAATTCCATGATTTTCCATGATCAACAATGTAACTTCCATGACTTTTTAATACATGGCCTCCAACCTCCTCTTTACGCTCCATCTTCACCACACTGAGCATAAATACGGAATGCAGCAACAGGTATTTATTTGAATAAGCATGCTTGTAAATAATGCATGCATTTTGAAATAATTAAAACTTGAAACCATCAGTAGCCAGAATACTAGCTGTCAGACACACAAGTTTTGTGTGTCTGACAGCTAGTTTTCTGGTTACTGGTGTTTTCATCAAATTATTTCACAAAATTCAATTATTTTTCCATTCAGGTTTTTTTTTTTTTCAAATTCCATGCATGGTATTTTGAAGTTATTTTCCATGATTTCCAGAGCTTGTGGGAACCCTGCCAATATAATGTCTGTCTGAATTAAGCAAAATCAGCGTGCTTAAGAATTCCACAATTAAACTGCATAGAACCAACAAAGGTTGAGAAGAGCCTGCACATCTGCACATTATACTGACCTTAGCATCAGCTGAGTTACTACAGAGATAATCTAGGAAGCCTTTCATCATCCAACTAGAGTTACTACAGTTATACTGACCTTAGCATCAGCGGAGTTACTACAGAGATAATCTAGGAAGCCTTTCATCATCCAACTAGAGTTACTACAGTTATACTGACCTTAGCATCAGCTGAGTTACTATAGGGAGCGCAGTGGCTCAGTGGTAGAGTGCTTGACTCGAGACCGAAGGGCCGCGGGTTCGAGCCTCACCGGCGTCACTGCGTTGTGGTCCTTGAGCAAGACACATTTATCCTAGCTTAGTACTGGTTCAACCCAGGAAGACCTTCCCCCATAACTGAAAGATTGTTGAGTGGACGTAAAGAATCAAATCAAACAAACAAACAAACAAAAGCTGAGTTACTACAGAGATAATCTAGGAAGCCTTTCATCATCCAACTAGAGTTACTACAGTTATACTGACCTTAGCTGACCTTAGCATCAGCGGAGTTACTACAGAGATAATCTAGGAAGCCTTTCATCATCCAACTAGAGTTACTACAGTTATACTGACCTTAGCATCAGCTGAGTTACTACAGAGATAATCTAGGAAGCCTTTCATAATCCAACTAGAGTTACTACAGTTATACTGACCTTAGCATCAGCGGAGTTACTACAGAGATAATCTAGGAAGCCTTTCATAATCCAACTAGAGTTACTACAGTTATACTGACCTTAGCATCAGCGGAGTTACTACAGAGATAATCTAGGAAGCCTTTCATCATCCAACTAGAGTTACTACAGTTATACTGACCTTAGCATCAGCTGAGTTACTACAGAGATAATCTAGGAAGCCTTTCATCATCCAACTAGAGTTACTCTCCCCTGGATGAACTCGTGCTGTTAGAACTACTGCTTTCTTGTGCTGAAAGGAAAACAAAGTAAGAACTCGGATTTTTTTAAAGTTTTTCCCATTTTCAGTCTATGGAAACTCTTGATCCTTGGGCTGAGACCACTCTGGACCACAAGGACTTGATTGGCAGGATTTATGTAGGGGACCAGTAGACATTGCTACATACATGGGTGAAAGTTCAAAATTTCCAAATCTTGAACTTTAAAAATTCAAATTTTTAAACTTGCAGGAAGCCTACAAAAATTAATATTTTCAGGGTTAAATGTGTTTAGATAATTTCAAAATTAATCAGATAAGTTATTATAATCTCCCTAATTCAGCATTTTGAGGCTGACTTTCATGGAAAATCAGCCTCAAAATCCTGAATTCAGGATTAATCCTGAAACTTTTCATCAATTTATATACCAAATACATAAGCTGTGGGCCTCATGGTTTTTAAAGGTTTGCCCATTATAAGTCTATGGGAGCTATATGTTGCCATGGCAACCAGAGTTCCAATCCAAACAGCCCCAAAAACCTTATGCAGCCTTTCCCCCTACCTGATGCTGCTTTACATGAAGTTACATATTGGCCAACTGACTTTATATTCCATTTTCAGAACTTTGTTTCAACATCTTGACAATCCAGAAAATAAGTGAAAGGCATGGTATACTTATATATGTTGTACATTAAAACACAGGAGCTTGAAGTTCGGTCCTTATATCAGCTATATAGCCTCAAAACTAAAAGCTCACGGTGTCATTACGTAGTAATGACCAGAAGTGAAACTAAGCTCTCGGTAGCCATTCCGGCTCCAGTTTCCGGTCAATGGACAGTGAATGTTGCGACGGCAACGTCAAAGTGTTCGATAACTTTTCTTCTACCTTTTGGTCAAGATGGCGACGATAAAACAAAACAGGACAATGTTTCAAATATACTTTAAGTCGATATAGTACCGGGAAACCTATTTGTTAGGGCATAAACAATGAGACAATGACGTTTTCATCTACGGAATAAACCCAAGACGCTATAACCTGGCGTTACGCTTTGTACGCCAAATCGTGCGCGACGTCAACGTCACATGATCTTTGAAAAACAACGGCTTCAGTTTTGAATTTCCGCAAAGTTTATGCAAAAACAGAATATTTCGTGATGAGTAAATGTAAGGGTTTGATTTATTTAATATTCTGAACACATTTAACTGATCGTTTCGTTTTTTGTTTGAAGAGTTTGTAAGTTTTGAAATGTATTTTCTCCAAGTGTGACGAAGGCTCGGATTTACTGCGTCAAACCGGATACTGGAGCCGGAATGGCTACCGTTATTTTTTCCTTATTTTCAAACGCTCATTAATTTGACTCAGTGATATGTCAGAAAAAGATATCCATGCCTCGCATGATCTGTTGACATAGTTTTTATGGTTAGATGTTCAGTTTTCGCCAAAATCTCCTGGTAACGGCGATTCAAAGATGCCTGAAATTTAGTTTCACTCCTGGTCATTACTACGAAATGACATTGTGAGCTTTGGGTTTTGAGGCTATATGGATAATTTAAGGATCAAACTTCAAGCTCCTGTGATTAAAATAAGTTTTTATTGGAGAGGCAAGCTTTTTTGTGAAAGCTTATACTTGTACATTTTTTTATCAAAAATACTACAGTACACTTTTTTTATAACAAACCAAATGCAGATTTTGATAGATCACGGTCATGATGTGGCTCCCATATTTTTTCCATGGGATTTTACAAAGTAATTGTAGGAAAATGGGTATTTCATGGTCATTTTCCTATAATTCCTTTATAAAATTATCCCTTTATACATTACCATGATTCTTTTACAACACATTCCATTCCTATGGACCCCAAACGAGTTATAAAGGGATTGCATCGTACAACCTTTACCATAGAATTATTATTTCCTATAATTCCTTTGTAAAATTATCCCTTTATACCATGATTCTTTTACAACACATTCGAATTACTATGGACCCCAAATGAGTTATAAAGGGATTGCATTGTACTACTTTTACCATGGAATTATTATTAATATTTACAAAGCAATTATAGGAAAATGACCATAGAATGGTCATTTTCCTATAATTCCTTTGTAAAATTATCACTTTACACCACAATGCACTTATAACACAGTCTTTTCTGTGGACCTCAAGTAAAGGGTTACAAAGGGAGTGAACTCTACTATTACTTACTTTGATGTCTTCTGGATTTTGAGATGGTGAGGTAATTGTAAGAACATAGACTAGATTTCCTGCTAAAGTCCGACACAGAACACGCTGTTTACAGATCTTAGCTTTGATTGGATCATTAGAAAGGTCAAGTAAGTAATCCTGTAAGTCTGTGTAAGTGTAGGGAAAACAATGAGAGAAATACACAGTATCCCCTTTATGGGGCACATCCGTTGTCCATGTCATAGAATAGAATGGTCGGTCTCCTTTTGATGTGTCATATCTGAAACATAGGAAATGTTCAACATGAATAGCAAAGGTCCTTATAGCGGAGCGCAGTGGCTCAGTTGGTAGAGCGTCAGACTGTCACTGGGGATTGAAGGCTTGCTAGTTAGAGTCTCACTGCCAGCTGAGTCACTGTGTTGTGTCCTTTGAGCAAGACACTTTATCTGCTGACTAGTATTGGTTCATCCCAGGAAGACCCATATGGTTATGACTGAAAAAATTGTTGACTGTTATGTAAAGAATCAAAACAAACAATGGTCAAGCTAAAGCCATTATTTGAGCATAAAATTCAGAGATTTTTCCTTTTGGAGCAGTCTGATCACGGTTCATAGTGCTTTCTTTTATTATAAAATCTAGACTGAAGTGCACTTGAATATATACGGCAGGCGTGAAAAGACGAGAACTTTTTCAGGACAAAAAATATTGGAAGACTATGACAGGGAAAATTAATATCATGGGAGAAAATAGCTCAATCTGCCAAAAATGACGAGAAATTATGAATATTTACTGAGAAACTTTTAGTAAATCCTTAGCTAAATGACATTTTGCAATGAGCTTTTTTTCTCATTTAGTCAATTTCACTGTGATTTTTGGCAGAAAAATAAGCAATTCTCCAAAATAATCACTGCTATGGGTTAATTGTATCAAACTGGATGGAAAGTTCCATCAGCCTAAAAAAATACAGGGTTCTCAAAGAAATTAAAAAACACAATTCCATGATTTTTCCATGATTTTCCATATTCAACAATGTAATTTCCATGACTTTTTAATGCATGGCCTCCAACCTCCCCTTTTAGCGGCATCTTCACCACACTGAGATAAATACGGAATGCAGCAACAGCAATGTATTTAAATGATCATGCATGTAGACCATGCATGCATTTTGAAATAATTAAAACTTGAAACCACCAGTAGCCAGAAAACTAGCTGTCAGACATACAAGTTTTGTGTGTCTGACAGCTAGTTTTCTGGCTACTGGTGGTTTTGTCAAATTATTTTTCACAAAATTCCAAGATTTTTCCATGATTATTCAGGTTTTTTCAAGTCCATGATTTTTCCATGCATGGAACTTTTTTGGTGATTTTCCAAGTTTTCCATGATTTCCAGAGCTTGTGGGAACCTTGAAAATAAGGAGAATCTTACTTGAGATTATTTCTGTAATATTTGACACTCATGCCACATCTCTTCCAGCCAATTTTCTTCTGTAAGGCATCTTTCTCACTATACATCAATGGCTTCATTCCATAGTTATATAAACTGTCAGGCTACAAGAGAGAACTTAGTGTAAACAATATGTGATTTCCAACAATGTGGCATTTTGACAAGTGTAGACTCAGACGAGCCTGTGCAGCCTCCTTTTAAGCTTAGAAACTCCAAATGATGTTCGGTCAGTAGCTTAATATTCATAGAATAATCAAGCGACTAGCAAAGGCTCTGATCAGACTGCGCGTATGCGCAGGCTGGTCTGAGCCTGTGCTGGTCGCACATACCACATTGTTGGAAATCCCATGTCACAACTCAAATATTTCCAACTTCTTTCCAATTACAAGTATACAATAGCATGAAAGCTCAACAGAAATTGAAAACAATCATAAGTGCTCAAACCTAGCTCTAGGTACCATCAGACAAGTGTTAAAACTGACATTAGACAAAATTTAGGGGGATAAAACAAAATCTGTGAATAATCCCTAGAAAATACAGATGCCATGAGAGACCCAAGGAAAAAAGTGGGAGCCACCCTCCAACAGTATTATAATGATCACAGCACTATATCAGTCTGTGTTGTATCTGGGTGTCAGTGTATCTTTATAAACAGTATAAAACAACTCAGACTCAATAAACATGGACTGGTTACTTACATACAGGTATATGTATATACTGGAAATATGTTGTCATGGCTCAGTGGTGGCTGAGTTTTCAAAACTGACGTATGTTGAAGATTAAATAATCATATCGTCATTATTTCTCTGCATATCTTTGGATTTTCTTCAAAAAGCAATGGTTCAATATACTATCTTTAAGACTGTTTTGTAATATTTATTGAAAGTTTATCCGTCTTTATGAACATCAGCAAGAAACCTAGGTGCCCTTTTTTTTGCTATTTTTGGCACATTTAGCCAAAAATCGTCAGAAATCAAAATAAAAAGATAAGAAAACTTCAATTCGTTTCACTGTAACTCGTAATATTTCAGCTTCGCATACGTGTATGTTCAGAAACAATTTTATTGGCTGTAGTACTTTGAAATAGCGCTAAGATAAAGCCTTGACAACAAAACTTTGTATTTCCGTCAGTGACCAGTCAGTTTATACTGGGTCCAAGAAAAACAACTAGACAAATTCCAATTATTATGTTTATCTGTGGATTACTATATGTACGTGGCAAAGTTCAAAAGTAAACTCAAGTGACAATGCAGGATTCATTATTTTTTTTGCATTTCAAGAAGAAGAAAATGAGACGTACCTTCATAAAATTGACTATTGAGAACCTGTAGACAACATTTGGCCTTGTGTTCTGTATAGAGAAGTAGAACCACTGAGTGTGTTTGGAAGTATACAAGTCATACCGCAACCACAACTCATAGTCATAGTCCCCACTGTAAATATAACAGAACTACATTAACAAGTATAGAGAAGTAGAACCACTGAGTATGTTTGGAAGTATACAATACATACCGTAACCACAACTCATAGTCATAGTCCCCACTGTAAATATAACTGAACTACATTAACAAGTATAGAGAAGTAGAACCACTGAGTATGTTTGGAAGTATACAATACATACCGTAACCACAACTCATAGTCATAGTCACCACTGTAAATATAACAGAACTACATTAACAAGTATAGAGAAGTAGAACCACTGAGTATGTTTGGAAGTATACAAGTCATACCGCAACTACAACTCATAGTCATAGTCCCCACTGTAAATATAACAGAACTTCATTAACAAGTATAGAGAAGTAGAACCACTGAGTGTGTTTGGAAGTATACAAGTCATACCGTAACCACAACTCATAGTCATAGTCACCACTGTAAATATAACAAAACTTCATCAACAATAGAGAAATAAACCACTGAGTATGTTTGGAAGTATACAAGTCATACCGCAACCACAACTCATAGTCATAGTCACCACTGTAAATAATATAACAGAACTTCATTAACAAGTATAGAGAAGTAGAACCACTCAGTATGTTTGGAAGTATACAAGTCATACCGTATCCACAACTCATAGTCATAGTCCCCACTGTAAATATAACAGAACTTCATTAGCCAGTATAGAGAAGTAGAACCACTGAGTATGTTTGGAAGTATACAAGTCATACCTCAACCTTAACTCATAGTCATAGTCCCCACTGTAAATATAACAAAACTTCATTAACAAGTATAGAGAAGTAGAACCACTGAGTATGTTTGGAACAATACAAGTCATACCTCAACCACAACTCATAGTCATAGTCCCCACTGTAAATATAACAGAACTTCATTAACAAGTATAGAGAAGTAGAACCACTGAGTATGTTTGGAAGTATACAAGTCATACCGCAGCCACAACTCATAGTCATAGTCTCCACTGTAAATATAACAAAATGTCATTAACAAGTATAGAGAAGTAGAACCACTGAGTGTGTTTGGAAGTATACAAGTCATACCGTAACCACAACTCATAGTCATAGTCCCCACTGTAAATATAACAAAACTTCATCAACAAGTATGGAGAAATAAACCACTGTGTATGTTTGAAAGTATACAAGTCATACCGTAACCACAACTCATAGTCATAGTCACCACTGTAAATAAACAAAACTTCATTAACAAGTATAGAGAAGTAGAACCACTGAGTGTGTTTGGAAGTATACAAGTCATACCGCAACCACAACTCATAGTCATAGTCACCACTGTAAATATAACAAAACTTCATTAACAAGTATAGAGAAGTAGAACCACTGAGTATGTTTGGAAGTATACAAATCATACCGTAACCACAACTCATAGTCATAGTCCCCACTGCAAATATTACAAAACTTCATTAACAAGTATGAGAAGTAGAACCACTAAGTGTGTTTGGAAGCATACAAGTCATACCTTAACCACAACTCATAGTCATAGTCCCCACTGCAAATATAACAAAACTTCATTAGCCAGTATAGAGAAGTAGAACCACTGAGTATGTTTGGAAGTATACAAGTCATTAAGCAACCACAAATCATAGTCATAGTCCCCACTGCAAATATAACAAAACTTCATTAATAAGTATAGAGAAGTAGAACCACTGAGTATGTTAAGAAGTATACAAATCATACCGCAACCACAACTAATAGTCATAGTCCCCACTGCAAATATAACAAAACTTCATTAATAAGTATAGAGAAGTAGAACCACTGAGTATGTTTGGAAGTATACAAATCATACCGCAAGTCATAGTCACCACTGCAAATAAAACAAAACTTCATTAGCCAGTATAGAGAAGTAGAACCACTGAGTATGTTTGGAAGTATACAAATCATACCGCCACCACAACTCATAGTCATAGTCACCACTTCAAATATAATAGAACTTCATTAATAAGTATAGAGAAGTAAAACCACTGAGTATGTTTGGAAGTATACAAGTCATACCGTATCCACAACTCATAGTCATAGTCCCCACTGCAAATATAACAAAACTTCATTAACAAGTATAGAGAAGTAGAACCACTGAGTATGTTTAGAAGTATACAAGTCATACCGTAACCACAACTCATAGTCATAGTCCCCACTGCAAATATAACAAAAGTTCATTAACAAATATAGAGAAGTAGAACCACTGAGTGAGTATGGAACAATACAAGTCATACCTCAACCACAACTCAAAGTCATAGTCCCCACTGTAAATATAACAGAACTTCATTAACAAGTATAAAGAAGTAGAACCACTGAGTATGTTTGGAAGTATACAAGTCATACCGTAACCACAACTCATAGTCATAGTCCCCACTGTAAATATAACAGAACGTCATTAACAAGTATAGAGAAGTAGAACCACTGAGTATGTTTGTAAGTATACAAGTCATACCGTAACCACAACTCATAGCCATAGTCCCCACTGTAAATATAACAGAACTTCATTAACAAGTATAGAGAAGTAGAACCACTGAGTATGTTTGTAAGTATACAAGTCATACCGTAACCACAGCTCATAGTCATAGTCCCCACTGTAAATATGACAAAACTTCATTAACAAGTATAGAGAAGTAGAACCACTGAGTATGTTTGTAAGTATACAAGTCATACCGCAACCACAACTCATAGTCATAGTCCCAACTGTAAATATAACAGAACGTCATTAACAAGTATAGAGAAGTAGAACCACTGAGTATGTTTGTAAGTATACAAGTCATACCGTAACCACAGCTCATAGTCATAGTCCCCACTGTAAATATGACAAAACTTCATTAACAAGTATAGAGAAGTAGAACCACTGAGTATGTTTGTAAGTATACAAGTCATACCGCAACCACAACTCATAGTCATAGTCCCAACTGTAAATATAACAGAACGTCATTAACAAGTATAGAGAAGTAGAACCACTGAGTGTGTTTGGAAGTATACAAGTCATACCGTAACCACAACTCATAGTCATAGTCACCACTGTAAATATAACAAAACTTCATTAACAAGTATAGAGAAGTAGAACCACTGAGTATGTTTGGAAGTATACAAATCATACCGTAACCACAACTCATAGTCATAGTCCCACTGCAAATATAACAAAACTTCATTAACAAGTATGAGAAGTAGAACCACTGAGTGTGTTTGGAAGTATACAAAGCATACCGTAACCACAACTCATAGTCATAGTCCCCACTGCAAATATAACAAAACTTCATTAGCCAGTATAGAGAAGTAGAACCACTGAGTATGTTTGGAAGTATACAAGTCATACCGTAACCACAACTCATAGTCATAGTCCCCACTGCAAATATAACAAAACTTCATTAACAAATATAGAGAAGTAGAACCACTAAGTGAGTATGGAACAATACAAGTCATACCTCAACCACAACTCAAAGTCATAGTCCCCACTGTAAATATAACAGAACTTCATTAACAAGTATAAAGAAGTAGAACCACTGAGTATGTTTGGAAGTATACAAGTCATACCGTAACCACAACTCATAGTCATAGTCCCCACTGTAAATATAACAGAACGTCATTAACAAGTATAGAGAAGTAGAACCACTGAGTATGTTTGTAAGTATACAAGTCATACCGTAACCACAACTCATAGCCATAGTCCCCACTGTAAATATAACAGAACTTCATTAACAAGTATAGAGAAGTAGAACCACTGAGTATGTTTGTAAGTATACAAGTCATACCGTAACCACAGCTCATAGTCATAGTCCCCACTGTAAATATGACAAAACTTCATTAACAAGTATAGAGAAGTAGAACCACTGAGTATGTTTGTAAGTATACAAGTCATACCGCAACCACAACTCATAGTCATAGTCCCAACTGTAAATATAACAGAACGTCATTAACAAGTATAGAGAAGTAGAACCACTGAGTATGTTTGTAAGTATACAAGTCATACCGTAACCACAGCTCATAGTCATAGTCCCCACTGTAAATATGACAAAACTTCATTAACAAGTATAGAGAAGTAGAACCACTGAGTATGTTTGTAAGTATACAAGTCATACCGCAACCACAACTCATAGTCATAGTCCCAACTGTAAATATAACAGAACGTCATTAACAAGTATAGAGAAGTAGAACCACTGAGTGTGTTTGGAAGTATACAAGTCATACCGTAACCACAACTCATAGTCATAGTCACCACTGTAAATATAACAAAACTTCATTAACAAGTATAGAGAAGTAGAACCACTGAGTATGTTTGGAAGTATACAAATCATACCGTAACCACAACTCATAGTCATAGTCCCACTGCAAATATAACAAAACTTCATTAACAAGTATGAGAAGTAGAACCACTGAGTGTGTTTGGAAGTATACAAAGCATACCGTAACCACAACTCATAGTCATAGTCCCCACTGCAAATATAACAAAACTTCATTAGCCAGTATAGAGAAGTAGAACCACTGAGTATGTTTGGAAGTATACAAGTCATACCACAACCACAACTCATAGTCATAGTCCCCACTGCAAATATAACAAAACTTCATTAATAAGTATAGAGAAGTAGAACCACTGAGTATGTTAAGAAGAATACAAATCAAACCGCAACCACAACTCATAGTCATAGTCCCCACTGAAAATATAACAAAACTTCATTAATAAGTATAGAGAAGTAGAACCACTGAGTATGTTTGGAAGTATACAAATCATACCGCAAGTCATAGTCACCACTGCAAATATAACAAAACTTCATTAGCCAGTATAGAGAAGTAGAACCACTGAGTATGTTTGGAAGTATACATATCATACCGCAACCACAACTCATAGTCATAGTCACCACTGTAAATATAACAAAACTTCATTAATAAGTATAGAGAAGTAGAACCACTGAGTATGTTTGGAAGTATACAAGTCATACCGCAACCACAACTCATAGTCATAGTCACCACTGCAAATATAACAGAACTTCATTAATAAGTATAGAGAAGTAAAACCACTGAGTATGTTTGGAAGTATACAAGTCATACCGTATCCACAACTCATAGTCATAGTCCCCACTGCTAATATAACAAAACTTCATTAACAAGTATAGAGAAGTAGAACCACTGAGTATGTTTAGAAGTATACAAGTCATACCGTAACCACAACTCATAGTCATAGTCCCCACTGTAAATATAACAAAACTTCATTAACAAGTATAGAGAAGTAGAACCACTGAGTGAGTAAGGAACAATACAAGTCATACCTCAACCACAACTCAAAGTCATAGTCCCCACTGTAAATATAACAGAACTTCATTAACAAGTATAAAGAAGTAGAACCACTGAGTATGTTTGGAAGTATACAAGTCATACCGTAACCACAACTCATAGTCATAGTCCCCACTGTAAATATAACAGAACTTCATTAACAAGTATAGAGAAGTAGAACCACTGAGTATGTTTGTAAGTATACAAGTCATACCGTAACCACAACTCATAGTCATAGTCCCCACTGTAAATATAACAAAACTTCATTAACAAGTATAGAGAAGTAGAACCACTGAGTATGTTTGTAAGTATACAAGTCATACCGCAACCACAACTCATAGTCATAGTCACCACTGTAAATATAACAAAACTTCATTAACAAGTATAGAGAAGTAGAACCACTGAGTATGTTTGGAAGTATACAAGTCATACCGCAACCACAGCTCATAGTCATAGTCACCACTGTAAATATAACAAAACTTCATTAACAAGTATAGAAAAGTAGAACCACTGGGTGTGTTTGGAAGTATACAAGTCATACCGTAACCACAACTCATAGTCAAAGTCACCACAGAAGTCATTCTTTAACACATATTAGCCTACTGTCCATTTCATGGGACAATGACAAACAGTCAGACACCCCTGAATGTGGCATCTGATCAGGTTCTGTACTGTTTGATTACAGAATTATACTCAAGTCAGTGAAAAGTTACCAGTAAATCACATACACTTAACATAGGACAATATTTAGTCCATTCTGAACAAAGAACGGCGGATACTTCAACACTTAATTTTATGGCATAGAGTCCCATGCATCACCACTATGGAAAACGGTATCCATCACACTCGAATGCATTATAATCATTCCATGATGGACACCTGTAGTTTCCATTGCATTGTATAGGAAAAAGTTTTGGTGCTACCTTAAAGTTTGATCCTCATTTTTCGCGTTTAATGGGATAACCTAATCCATTTTGGTGGCGGTCTAGGGAATGCCCTGGCATGTTGTCTTCTGAAAATGATGATTTCTAATATTTAAAAACTGGGAAAAACATAAAAGGTATGTGATGCCATAGTTCCAGAGGTCGTGTAACTGTTTTATCTCTCCAAACCAGCTTGTCGTTGACCAGAAACATGAATGTAACAGTAGCCAAGGTGCTGTATTATATATTTTCCAAAATATTGATATTTTGATACTGGTAACTTTTCATTGATGCTGCGAGTACTTGTAGAATTTGAATGAAGACGTACATTATCACCAAACAACCTTTTTATTCGTAATGGATTCATCCAATTGATAAGGGCTAGAAATTTCATAAAGCACAAATGGGTTAAAGGTGCCTGAACAGCTATGAAGTGGGGTTAGATGTCTAGTCATAGGCCCAGATATGGAAGCTTTATGAGCGTAAAACTGTAATTATTTCCTGACCCATCAATTTAAACATGTGTTTGGGTACTCAAAAGAACCATCTCATAGAGACGGTTCTTTTGAGTATCCATAAAATATGTTTTGGGTGAGAAATGAAGAAAATAGATTTCCAATACACATTCTTATCTGAAGGCATGTCTAGTTTTTGGTACAGATTTAATTTTATGAAGATCCTAGTGGTTTTCAAGTAACATAGTGGACAAGATTTTGTGGCAATAAAATTAATGCAAATGAAAAAAGTCAATAAGCCATGCTTATTAGATACCCCCACACAGTAAGGGTCAGTGAAAAAACTTGGCAAGTGATAGGTCAAACCAGCAGACCTTAGTTTTGAAAAGAAGATTTCAGTAGAATCTGTGCAAACGATCTTTAAGCTTGCAATCTGGAACATTTATTAAGATCAAACACACAAAAATATTCACACCTGAAAGTTCTATATATCAAAGCTTATATATCGGAAAATTGTCTAAGTTATCATAGCTGTGTTTTGTCAAAAAGCATTTTTTTAACCTAACTCCTTCATGCATATGTACAATGTGTCTATATTGTGAGTATCAAATTACTCCATCAAAAGCCGTGGTAGGAGTTAATCGGCCCATGAAGGCACTATCTATGCATATACAAAAGTGATATTAGAGAAAAATTGTCTAAGTTCTCATAGCTGTAATTTTGTAAAAAAAAAATTTTTTTTTTTTTTAACCAAACTCCACCATGCATATGTTCAATGCGTCTACACTGTATAGGCAAAGTATCAAATTACTCCATCAAAAGTTGTGGTAGGAGTTGATCGGCCCATGAAGGCACTAAATATACAAAAGCCATATTAGGGAAAAATGTCTAAGTTTTCATAGCTGTCATTTTGTCAATAATTATTATTTTTAAAAAACTCCTTCATGCATATGTTCAATGTGTCTACATTGTATAGGCAAAGTATCAAATTGCTCCATCAAAAGCTGTGTTAGGAGTTGATCGACCCATGAAGGCACTATCTATGTATATGAAAAAGCCCTATCAGGGAAAAATTGTCTAAGTTTTCATAGCTGTCATTTTGTCAAAAAATAATATTTTTGAACCAAAGTCCTTCACGCATATGTTCAATGTGTCTACATTGTATAGGCAAAGTATCAAATTGCTCCATCAAAAGCTGTGGTAGGAGTTGATCTGCCCATGAAGGCACTATCTATGCATATAAAAAAGCCCTATTAGGGAAAATTTGTCTAAGTTCTCATAGCAATCATTTTGTCAAAGATTTTTTTTTTAATCAAATTCCTTCATGCATATGTTCAATGTGTCTACATTGTATAGGCAAAGTATCAAATTGCTCCATCAAACGCTGTGGTAGGAGTTGATCGGCCTGTGTATGGACTATAATAGCATAAGCATAAACCCATATATAAAAACCCATTTAGAACTACAAAAGGAAATATCTCTTAAAGAATTGGCCCCTAGCTCTTACTTCTTTGTTTAAAGTATTTGTTTTGTGTATATAAATATGTTTGCAAAGTTTGATGAAATACCAGCAATGACTCTTCAAGATATTAAGGAAACAAAGCATTACGGACGGACGCACGCGCGGATGGACAACGTGAAAACAGTATACTCACCACAAACAAAGTTTGCGGGGAGTATAAAGATATGTTTGTTTTTTTTATTCAGCATATCTTTTAATTGATTGATTTTGTGAAGATATCTGGAACAATTTGCAAGTTAGAGAGTGGAAGAGGGGGATGATTACAAGCCTCAATTTAAGTTGTGCTTACACTTGAATAGCTTTGGCAAGATTTCCACTTTCAAACCGTGACTCAAATATTAGCGTTGTATCATCCTGGGAACGATCTATACTAATGGCACATTTCTCTGGACCGGTTCTTATACCACCAACACGGGAGCGAACAAACTGAAAATAAAAATATAGTTCTAGACAAAAGGAGAATGGGACATATCGATATTGCAAATGCATAAAGTATTTCATTAAAGGTGCATGCACAGCTCTCCACTACTACTAGATTCTTTGTTTTTGTAAACCAATGACTATTTCAATAATTATTCCAAAGAGAATTTATCGAAAAATAAATAATTCTTTTTACACTCTGTTTCACATTTTCAGCAACTTAGCCTTTGTCAAAAACAAATATACATTTTCATTGTAGTTTTAGAAAATTTGTGTTTTAGGTTGCTGGTAGTTGGATGGAGCCATGAATGTGCTTTTGAACCTTAAAAAATAATTCCCAGGTTTTAATGACAAACAAAACTGTATCAATTTTCGCTTTTAACTAATTAAAACACTGAAATGTGTGTAAAGATTATGATTTGGAATAATTAAATGATAAAATGATAGGAGCCATTTGGAGCCAACTTGTATGAAATAATAAAAAAGAATTAATCAGGCAAGTGTCCAAATTAGCTTGTCACCTATAAGGTTTCATATTATATGCGTAATATTTAAACCTGTAATTGAATAGATAGGATCAATGTAGTATGTTAACCCTTACCATGCTGGATATTGTCATGTAATTCACTCTTACAAATTTTTTCATCTAAACTCTTTAATACCTAAAAAAATCATTTCCTGATAACATTTGCAAGCAGTTTGGACCCAGATCACGACCAACAGAATGTCAGTCCTGATCTGGAAATCAAGTCTTTCTTTTTTCTTTCTTTTTTTATTATAGCAGCGCCAAGATCTGCTAAAAATTTTAGGTCCCACTTTAAGGTTAAATTTGTTACTCATTTGTAAAATAAAAATAAACCTGTAATAATATGAAAATTAAGCTAAAAGGTGTCACAACATTAAAACGTGCGACCATCTTCCTTCATATCAGATGAACTTTTATTGAGCAGATGTCTTCCATTTGCTGATAAAGAGATTTGCCAGCATTATTTTGATACGTAAAGAGGTTGAGTTTCCAAACGTATTTTTCTAGATATACTTTGAAAAATGTATGATGTTATACAATCAGATGTTGCATTTCATTTACAAGTGCATTAGAAGTGTAAATATAAAAATTGAAATTTCATTTTGTAAACCTTCATGAGGATGTGATGAAGTCGGTGGTTGTCACTAAAATTTTAAATGAAGTGCATCTGGGTCCATATTGAGTACAATATATGCCAGCAAAGAACAGAAGCAGAAGAGAGAGCAGAAGACAACTGCTGTGAATAGCAGAAGGGCTAACCATAAACTATAAAACTGTTATAATTAACTCTTTGCATGCTGTATAATCTTGCATGCCTATTTGTCATCTGCTGATTTTTCTTCAAACAGCATTTTTTGAAAAATTAACATTCATGAACACCCTCAGTGTGCCAAAAGGTTTGGATCAAGAACTGGCCTGATTTTGTGTCTGGCCTGTTATGGGTCCAGACTCTTTGCAGTGGCAGATGCAGAGGGGGTTCAGGGGCTTCGCCCCGTAATTAAATATCCTATGCAAATGAAATAATTTGGTCTCAGTGAGACCAAATTATTTCATTTTCATGGGATATTTAAGGAAAATGGGATAAATTCAGCAAAGTGAACCCACCACACCATTATTCATATGACCCCCCCCCCCCCCCCCCTTTCCAGAAATTATAGATCTGCCCCATGTATTTGCATAGGTTATTAGCAGTAGACACTGGCAGACAGACAAAAAGCTAACCCATGGTTGACTGGAAACCTGGATGTGGGTACCTTGGCAAACCATGAAAACCAAGATGAGATGCCACAGAATGCATTATTTCATAACTTATTTGCACTGTTATCATTGACCAAAACAATGTTCAAGGTCAGAAAACCAACACAACCTGTGTTCCCTTAACTCTTTCCTTGCTAGCCGTCACTTGTCAACTGCTGATAACCTTTGAAAATAGTTTGGACCCAGATCAGGGCCGACAAAAAAATTAGTCCTGATCTGGATCCAAAACCGTTTTACAATCTGATAGTGTTCCTGAAATAATTTTTTGAAAAAGTAAATTCTGAAAAAAGTCAGCAGAGGACAACAAAAGCATGAAAAATTACCAAGCATGCAGAGTAAGATTATAAAGTCAACCTTTTATAACTGACATTCTTTATAACAGCAAAATTCTTTACAACATCAGTTGTATTTGCACAAATGTACCACTTTTGATTGAATTTGATTTCAATACAACAGAGATTTGGTTCACCGTCAAATTATTTGGGGACCAGTATACTAGCAAATTCGCCACACATAAAAATCATATAATAATCTTATGAGAATTATATACGATAATTACGTGTGGTGAAATTGGCTTAGTACTGTCATTGTAAAGAGGGTTGACTGTACAATGGACCGTCCAAACTTGAGTTTATCAACAAAAATGGGGAAATCCAACAGTGAATAAACGGTAACTTGTACTCATAACTGAATTAATTAAAACAAGGGCAGTACCTCATTCTTCTGATTTTCCTAGAAAGAATTATGCTGGTTGGATGGTGCAATTAACATTTCTTATGCATAACAAAAAATGAATTTAGAACTTGAAAACTTTAGAACAAAAATGAATTTCAAGCATGCAAATATATATTCATGCATCTCGGCATATTCAGGAACTGATTTTTTTTCCTTCAAATAATACTTTGGAATTAAAGCAAGAAAAAGAATCCATTACTTGTGTGAGGATGGGATAAAAAAAATCTGTCCCTTGGGATCACCATTGGTCATCACTCAGCAAGCCTCCTGAAGCCAAAGGGCAATCCTCGAGACAGATTTTTCTATCCCACCCTCATACTTATGATAGATTCTTTAGTCAACCCTAATTCACTCAAAGTTTACAAGACAAGAATTTCCAGTTTGAGCTATATAATAGATCAGTAATTAGAATTTGAGATGGTCTGTAAAGAACAATTAGCCTCCAAAAATAGTTTTCTAAATGATTTCCTATCAAAAAATATAGGTTAATAGGTCGGGGAAAAAAAAGGTGTAAAATTGTTATTATTTTCTTACCCATCAGTTTTAACATATGTTTTGTGTGCTCAAAAGAACCATCTCATTAAGATGGTTCTTTTGAGTACCCATAACATATGTTTTGGTTGAGAAATAAGAAATTAAATTTTAATTATGCACTCTTTACTAGAGACCTGAGTTTGGATACTTTAAAGAAAAAGTCTCTGATAGTCTCTTTGCATGTTGGAAAATTTTGCATACTTTTCTGTTGTCTACATCCAAAATATATGAATTTTTCTAGAAATTATCAAAATTGTTCATAAATATGCCTATTTTCTGAATCCAAAGTAATAAGGTTGCAAAGATCAGGAATCGATACAATCAAGTACCACACCTGACCCAGGATACCAATGGGAAAGTGACAAACTCACAGAAGACACCACAAACGACAGCCAAGAGGTCAGCCCTTTCCCAGCAGGTGACCACAAAGCACATATAAACAGACGCGCACAAATCATAGCAAACACAAGACAGAACAAAAACATAAAAGATCCACAAAAGAAGTACCGCCTTGGAACGGTCAGTAAAATATTTTACTGGAGGGCTTAAACCGGTTTAACGGCGCCAACCTCACCCTTAATTCAGATGTGGATCAAGACACATAGAAAGTCAAAAGTATTGCAGAATGCTACCCTTAAAGCATTCTGCAATACTTAAAACCTTCATTAAGCGATAATTTGTCTGGTAAACCAATTTTTGGTCTTCCTGTGTGGCCGCTTAAGACAAGTTTACAAAGACATAGCAAACACAAGACAGAACAAAAACATAAAAGATCCACAAAAGAAGTACGGCCTTGGAACGGTCAGTAAAATATTTTACTGGAGGGCTTAAACCGGTTTAACGGCGCCAACCTCACCCTTAATTCAGATGTGATCAAGTCATATAAATATTTGGTTTGCATGAAAGACCCCTAACTTATCAATGCATCATCTCCTAAAACATATAAATCAAGATATAACAAGGAGATAAAGCAAGGATAAGGACTCAACAGTAAATTAAACTGAATACCGGAGCAAAAGAAATCCAACAGGTAAACCCCGGTGGGCCCGACAAACAGCCAAAGCATCAGGCCAAAGTCTCCTGAATTTAATTCGAATTTGTGAGTACTTGAAACTATCTGAATTCAATTGAAAGATTTTTTACTGAACTGAATGTTACACCTCTACATCTAAGACATATGTTGTGTTTATCGCAAACATCTTCACATCATTTCAATGAGCAAAACAACATTTTTTTAACAAGAAGGCCAAGTGACCCTAAATTACTCACCTGAGTTTTGCTTAAAGCTTACAAGGAATCTGTTGAAAGCTGACCATGTCCCTGGTGATACCTGTGGCAAGCCATTTTTGGCTCCAAGGGCATGATTTGAACAAACTTGGCAGAGGTCAACTAGGTGATGCTACATACCAAATATCAAGGCTCTAAGCCTTATGGTTTCAGTCAAGAAGATTGTTACATGTTTTTCCCTATAAAACATGTGACCACTTGGAGGGCCATTTTTGGCCCCAGGAATATAATTTGAACCAACTTGATTGAGGTTCACTAGGTGATGCTTCATACAAGAAGATTTTTTCATAGTTCTCCCTATATAAAACATGTGAACACATGGTGGGGCCATTTTTGGCCCCTGGGGCATAATTTGAACAAACATAGTAGAGGTCCACTTAGTGATGCTACATACCAAATATCAAGGCTCTAGTCTTAATAGTTTCAGACAAAAAGATTTTTCCTTATAAATTATAAGCCTGTGTGAAATATGTGACCCCCGGGGCGAGGTCACTTTTGGCCCCATGGGCATAATTTGTCATCTTGAAAATCTATTTTTAGCCTGTGTGACCTAGATATGCAATAGACTGGACCCATTTGAACAATTTTTCTGTTTCTGTTTTTTGTTGCTTTACGTCCCAAGTCAACAGCTATGGTCATGACAGGACTGTCAGTTCACCTAACCACTCTTTTTTCCTGGACAAGCTTCAACAAGCAGTTAACCAGTACTTCCTGCACATACTTTTGCTTGTAACTGACAACAATCCTTCTTGAATGATTCAGCGGAAGGGAGGAGAATGACCGTAGAAATTATTTTATAACCAATCTCCACGAAAGTATGGGACCGGGTTGGGATCAAACTCGTTACTCGTGACCCCTAGATCTGCAGTCAGACTTGCATCTGTTGCCAGACAAGTTACCTACTGCACTACGAGGCCCGTTATTGAACAATTTTTAAAGAGGGTCATGTAAGGATCATTCCTACCAAGTTTGGTCAAAATCCAGCCAGTAGTTTAGGAGGAGATGTCCTTTGAAGCAATTGTTGACGACGCACGACCTACATCCAACGATCACAATGGCTCATGAGAGCTAAAAATATATAAACAAAAAAATTTCTTCCTTGTTTTAATGGTTTGGATGGCAAACCAGTATGACAGGCGTTTCATTACTTACAAAGGTACTTCTTGGTTCATACTGAAACACAAGTCTTCCCCCTCTCTCTTCACCTCGTACCATAGGACTCTTCTCCAGCCCCGCTGAAATAATATTCTCACTTATTGTAGCAGTTATCAAATTTTGAAGCATATTTCTTAAAATAAGGCTTGTTATTTATGTAATTTTGGTTTCTAAACTCAACAGCAAAAAATTTAAAATAACAACTGTTGCAAATTTTAGGGTAACTTTAGCTTGGTAATTTTTTATTCTTTTGTTGTTGTCTGCTGACTTTTAAAAAATTATTTTTTTCAAAAAATTCTTTCAGGAACACTATTACAATGTCAAACAGTTTGGACCCAGATCAGAGTCCAAACTGTTTGCAAAGGTAACAAGCAGAAGACAAAAGTCGCCGCTAACAAGGAAAGAGTTAAAATAAGACAGTACTTTAGTTAAGAGTGCGTAACAGAAAAATAATTTTCTTATTTCTCAACCAAAATATATGTTGTGGGTACTCGAAAGGACCGTCTTAATGAGACGGTTCTTTTGAGCACCCAAAACATGCTTATAAATTATAAGTAAAAAAATATTTACAATTTTACACTGAAAATGTTTGTTTATATCTAAGCCTGTGAAATAAGGCTTGCTATTTCATGTAATATTAAACCTTATATGGGAACTAAAATAAACAACAAAAATTTGATTATAACATCTGCTGCAAATTTTATGGTAACTTTAAGGTTTTTAAAACAATTGCATTCTGAAACAGCTGGAAACAGATCAACCATGCATTTGTTGGTCCAATTTTTCTTTGTTTTGTATGAATCAGTTGCCTTTTAACTCCCGATATCAAATTTTCTATGATGACATTGCCTAAATTAGAACCAAAGTACATTATATAAACAGACTATATAATCTTTTATACCACCCTTACCAGCATAAGCACAAAATATCTCATGATGTGCAAGTTCTACACTGATGTAGGTGGTATGAAATAGTTAAACCATGATTGTCCACCTGTACGTAAGATAGTCCACAAGCTAAAGCTTGTGGATTATCTCCACGTACAGGCGGACAAACCATGGTATAACTATTACATAGACTAAATAAGATATGTATTGAAACTATGTCAAATCCTGGAAAGCATTCATCAATAAAGCATGTAGACTATCATTTATCCTAAGTACTGTATAAATCAACAAAACAAATAACTATTGAATGATTTGTTTGTTTGTTTGTTTTACGTCCCAAGTCAACAGCTATGGTCATTGCGGGACAGTCTGTTCACCTAACCACACTTTTTCCTGGGCAGGCTTGGACAAGCGGTTAACCAGTAATTCGTGCACATACTTTGCTTGTAACTGACAACAACCCTTCTTGAATTAATCAGCGGAAGGGAGGAGAATGACCGTAGAATTATTTCATGATCAATCTCCACGAAAGTATGGGACCGGACCGGGATCGACCTCGCGACCCCTGGATCTGCAGTCAGACACGCATCTGTAGCCAGACACGTTACAGACTGCGCTACGCGGCCCGGTAACTATTGAATGAGTTATCAAAATTGTTTACCCTTTGTAGACCAATGAACTTTCCCATAAAGCTGATACAGTTAAAGAGACTAAGTCTGCAACTATGAACATTTTTCGAAAATTTTTATTTTCTTTTTAAATCATTTGTAAAAGTAGAATTAAGTTATGTTTTCACAATTAATCTGTTTACTATAGCTGAAAACTGCACGGAAAGGTGAATTATCTTATAAAACAGGTGTGTTTTTCTCTTGTTGGCATCCCTCCAATAATTGCAGACAGTTAATTTTAACATAACTGCTGTTGTTTTGATACTGATAATTTGTTAAGATTTACGATATTGGTAAAATGTATACCTGAATTTTAGTTTTTTTACTAAATAGAAACATAAGTTCTAAAATTAAAAGATCAAAAGTTACAGACTATGCAGCTTTAAATCAGAATGGCCCATTGTGTATATTTAGGGCTCACAGGTTATAATTTTCAAAATATGTTGTATTTCTTTCTCTGAAGATTGAATTTGTCTTAGCAAACAGTACAGACCTTGATGAAGGTGTTCACTGTTTGTTTAAGTACCCATCTATGGGTATCCAGACTACAAAGGGGTAAAAGTGAAGTAGCAAATCTATTCTTATATGTAGGATACATAGAGGATCTTACATGAGTGCTCATGTTTTATTGAATTTATTAAACGAGTTGGGGAAAAGAGACAAAATGCGAGGCTTGTCGAGCATTTTATCTCTTTTTTTGCAAGGAGTTTAATAATTTCAATAATGCAAGAGTACGAATGTTAGATTCTATTTATCTTATGACATTGAGATTTCTTTGAAATCTAATTTCTGGCGTAAAAATGTTATAATTTTGTCATTATGTACACAACGTTGTTTTGGACGTCATAAACTAGTGGTTTATTGATTTTAATGCATGGGTTATTTCACTCCCAGACGCAACGTCATATGATAAAGGTATCTAAACACTGTAAATTAAGAGCTTACTTTTTCTGTAGAATGGTTCTGGTTCGGCAGGTTGATATTCTATATGCTTGATTCTCTGTGGAATAACCTGTATGTCTGAGGGCCTGAAATGTTCAATCAATAAGCTGACTGTGCATACAACTCTTTCAAAATTAGATATTTTCTGTAGATATGAATCAGCTTGCATCATCAGAACCCCATCATGTCAGGGTCACAAAAAGATAGATTTGCTGTGGCTCAGTGGTAGAGTGGTATACTTGAGGGGGGTGGGGGGGGGGGTTGAGATTCACTAGAAGCAATGTGTTGTGCCCTTGAGTAAGACACTTTATTTTCTGCATAGAACTGGTTCAACCAAGGAAGACAGGAAAACATCAAACATGACTGAAAAATTGTTGACTGGGATGTAAAGCATCAACACAAACAAAATCATCAGAACCCATTCATTCGAACCCAGCTGATTAGGATCCACATTTTTTCAGCCACATACCCAGTCCATACTAATAATGCAATTACACCACTGGAATGACTAGAAATAAGAAGCTCATATACAGTAAAACCTGTCTTAAGTGGTCACTCAAAAAGAAGACCAAAATTGGTTTTCAAGACTGATTATCGCTTAATGCAGGTCAAAAGTATTGCATTCTGCAATACTTTTGATCTTCATTAAGCTACCATTTGCCATTAAGACCTTTGTGTTGTCTATTTTTGAGTGGCCGCTTGTAGTTAAGACCCATAGAGTGTTCTGCGTGTGCTTATAAAAGTGCTTGTGTTTATATTAGGTCTAATATGGTAACCTGTGTTATACCAGAAAATAATTCAACAAGTATTTCAATTAAACTCCAACAGTAATGTTTTGAGAATTAATTTTTCGTGATGAATTTTTTACCTTGTCATTTTTTAAGTCTAAGGTGAGCTTAAATTAGCTTAACAATGTTTCAGTGTCTTCTAAAAAGAACTCACCATCTTGCAGCTTGCTGTGGACCCAGTTCTTTTGCAACAGCATACAAACTCCGGGGCTCTCGTAACCGTGGTACCTATAAATATAATAAGTAACATATAGTAGCATTTAGTTAAATTATAGTGGTATTCTTTTTATTGTGTGACATAGTTCTTAACTCTTTGCATGCTGGGTAATTTTTGATGCTTTTGTTGTCTTTTCTTTGCTGACTTTTCACAAAATTAACTTTATCAAAAAAATCTTTCATAAATACTATTAGGTCAAACTGTTTGGATCCAGATCAGGACCTACATTCTGGTCCTGATCTGGGTCCAAACTGTTTGCAAAGGTTATCAGCAGATAACAAGAGATGCCGCTAGCAGGAAAAAAAGTGTTAAAGATGGTACATGTATTGTCAATTCAAAATGTCATGCTTTAGGTATTGAAGTGGTTGATGTGAGTGAAGATTGACCTGAAATTTTCAGGCCAAGGAATGACATCTGAAATGCTGCCACCGATAGTTCAACATTAAGATACAGATAAAACTAATATGACACAGAGCTTTATCCCTGTATAAATCGCTAGGGCCTGTGGAATGACTGAGTAGGTATTATTGAAACACTGTCCTGTGAGAAAAATGCAATGTTACACAGTCCTGTGAGAAAAATGCAATGTTACACAGTCCTGTGAGAATAATGCAATGTTATACTGTCCTGGCAGAATAATGCAATACAAAACTGTCCTGTGAGAATAATGCAATGTTACACTGTCCTGTGAGAATAATGCAATGTTACACTGTCCTGGCAGAATAATGCAATGTAATCCTGCCCTGTGAGAATAATGCAATGTTACACTGTCCTGTGAGAATAATGCAACGTAATGTAACACTGTCCTGTGAGAATAATGCAATGTAATGAAACACTGTCCTGTGAGAAAAATGCAATGTTACACAGTCCTGTGAGAACAATGCAATGTTAAACTGTCCTGGCAGAATAATGCAATACAAAACTGTCCTGTGAGAATAATGCAATGTTACACTGTCCTCTGAGAATAATGTAATACTACCCTGTGCGAATAATGCAATATAACACTGTCCTGGGAGAATAATGCAATGTAATGTAACACTGTCCTGTGAGAATAATGCAATGTAACACTGTCCTGTGAGAATAATGCAATATAACACTGTCCTGGGAGAATAATGCAATGTTGCACTGTCCTATGAGAATAATGCTATGTGACACTGTCCTGCAAGAATAATGCAATGCAAAACTGTCCTGTGATAATAATGCAATTCAACACTGTCCTGTGAGAATAATGCAATGTTACAATGTCCTGTGAGCATAATGCAATGTTTCACCATCCTGTGAGAATAATGCAATGTTATACTGTCCTATGCGAATAATGCTATGCAAAAAATTACTGTCATGTGATAATACTGCAATGTAATACTACCCTGTGAGAATAATGCAATGCAAAAATATCCTGTGAGAATAATGCAATGAAATATTATTCTGTGAAAATAATTCAATGCAATACTGTCCTGTGAGAATAATGCAATGCTACACTATCCTGTGAGAATAATGTAATGTTATACTGTCCTATGAGAATAATACAATGTAATACTTCCTGTGAGAATAAGGCAAATGTTACACTATCCTGTGAGAATAATGCAAATGTTACCCTATCCTGTGAGAATAATGCTATTGTTACACTTTCCTAAAAAAATAATACAATACTGTCCTGTGAGAATAATGCAATGCAACACTGTCCTGTGAGAATAATACCAATGTTACACTATCCTGTGAGGATAGTGCAATACAATACTACCCTGTGAGAATAATGCAATGCAATACTATGCTGTGAGAATAATGCAATGCAATATTGTCCTGTGTGAATAATGCAATGTTACACTGTTCTGTGAGGATAATGTAATGTTACACTGCCCTGTATGCAAAGTTACACTGTCCTGTGAGAATAATGCAGTGCAATACTGTCCTGTGAGAATAATTCAATGCAATACTACACCGTGATAATTATGCAATGCAATACTGTCCTGTGAGAATAATGCAATGTAAAACTGTCCTGTGAGAATAATGCAATGTAAAACTGTCCTGTGAGAATAATGCAATGCAATACTGTCCTAAGAGTATAATGCAATGTTACACTGTCCTGTGAGCACAATGCAATGTTACACTGCCCTGTGAGCATAATACAATCTTACACTATCATGTGAGAATAATGCAATGAAATATAATCCTGTAAAAATAATGCAATGCAATACTGCCCTGTGAGAATTATGCAATGTTACACTACCATGTGATAATATTGCAATGTTACACTGTCCTGTGAGAATAATGCAATACTAGCCTGTAAGAATAATGCAATTTTACACTGTCCTGGGAGAATAATGCAGTGTTACACTATCGAGTGAGAATAATGCAATGAAATATTATCCTGTGAAAATAATGCAATGCGTGACTGTCCCGTGAGAAGAATGCAACGTTACACTTTCAAGTGATAATAATGCAATGTTACACTATCATGGGAGAATAATGCAATGTTACACTATATTGTGGGAATAATGCAATGATTTGAGAGTGATCTCAGGTTGCAAATCTAGTCAAGACAGGTTTTCTGATTACAATGCTCGTATGAGCTGCGACATGAGATTTCCAACGTGGTATGTGTGACCAGCAAAACCTCAGATCAGCCTGCGCATATGCGCAGTCTGATCAGAGCCTTTGCTAGTTGCTTGAATATTCTATGAGTGTTAAAGCTACTGACTGAACATCATTTTGTGTTACTAAGCTTAATAGGAGGCTTTACAGGCTCCTCTGAGTCTACACTTGTCAAAATGCCACATTGTTGGAAATCACACATCATGGCTCATATATTAAGCACTCACCATTCCTTTTCCATCCTGATTGATATAGACGAGTTGCGTTGTCTTGAGTAGTTCTTCTTGTAGTTTATTGTCTGAAAATACAGTAAAACAATGATTAGTTGCAGCTTTTAAACCAATGACATTGAGCTGTACTTAACTCCTGTCAGCCTGAACTTCAATCCTCTTTGGCAAACTTTGATCTGGAGCAACACTGTCAATCATAAACAAATGAAATACATTTTAGCAGGTAAAGGTTTAAAAAGAAACAACTCAGAATTATTTGAAATATACTAAATTATATAATTATGTGTGTTATATTGTATATTTATTTATTTATTTAAACGATACTTAATTATGTATCATTTATCTATCTATTTAACTATCTATTCATTTCAGAAGAATGAGCCTCAATTTATTTATTTATCTTGAGAGCATTAACTCTTTGCCTGGTGGCTAACTTTTTATATCGTCACTTTTTTTAATTAACTTTTTCAAAAAATTATTTTAGAAATACCATCATGGAGAGATCAAAATCAAAACCAGTTTTTTGTCAGGTCTGATCTTGGTCCAAACTGAGACTTTCAATTATCTATCAGTAGACGACACCAGAAGGCAAAGTGTTGAGTAGGTTTGAAAATTCAAAAGAAGGTTGTAACTAAGACTACAAGGAACCATCATACATGTACAGTTTGGTGATATCAATATAATGAATTCAAAAAGATGGAAAATGCTACAAAGAACAAGTTCCTTTACTTCAAAGGTATTAAAAATAAATGCTAGGATTCTCAAAACCACTAAAAGATGAAAAAAAGCAAGCATCACAAATGATACCTTGTCAGGGATTTTCCTACCTTTCTGAAGTCGAGCCAGGGGCCTGTTGAATTTGGGGAAAAAAGCATTTGGACTATCAATGGATTCTATGCTTAAATTTCTTTGTAACATCTCAATTCCAAATAATAATAAATGGGTGGGGTAGCTCATATGAAGTAAATGGATTAAGTTCATGAGATTTTGGTACAATTAAAATACAAAATCATCCTTTAACCCTTATCCCACCAGTATTTTTTTTTCTGAAAATGTTGTCTACTTTTTATGTTAGTCATGTGCACTTCAGACTAGATTTTATCATGGAATCAAACATTGTGAACCCTGATCAGACTGCTCCCTTGGGAGAAGTCTGATCTGGGTACATATTGTTTGCAAAATAGGCTACCTTAGAAAATAAGTGGATGACAGAGCAAACAACAAAAGTCGTGACAGGCGGGAGAAGATTTAAATAAGCATGCAGAGCCTTATAGGGCTATATATATGTGTTAATTTTGGTCTGAGCCTTTAGCTATGTCCTGCCCTTATTTTGAGTGAGCATTTGCAAGCAATGGAGGCTCAAGAGAGTCTGTGTCAGGATACACAGGCTCATCTGAGGTTTCACTTCTTGCAATTGCAATAATTAAGTACCAAAATTTCATGAGCGGGTTCAGATTATGCTGGAATTTTATGTGCTAGTGCAAATGAATAAAGTACTACAGTGTATACATGTAAGACAGCATGCAGTGCCTTAAATTTTTTCCCCGCTAATGGCAGCTTACGTGGTCTGCTTATGCATGCACAGAGTTAAAAATAATTTGAAAAAAAACATGAGGTCCATGAGATCCTGGATCTCTCACCTGAGTCCAGGTTGAGAAAGAGGTATACTGTTTAAAATATTTTTCTATTTTTAGCTCTGTTGACCATTTTGTTCAGCAGAGCATGCAGAACTATATGTGCAGCTTTGGTAGAGGGTATTGTTTACTGAGAAACATTTGCCTTATGTAAAATTGTTTTGAATTATTATGCTCAGTGGTTCAGGATGTGTTATTCAAACATTTTTTTTTTTATTTTTAGCTCTGATGGCTATTTTGTTCAGTGGAGCGGATCCATTTGTGCAATTTTGATAGAGTGCATTTTGGGGAATATATGCATAAATTATTTTGTGTAGACCAGTGGTTCCGGAGATGTCGCTTTTGTAGCTATGGTCATCAGCTAACCAGAATAATGTTTGCCATTTGAGTAGAGGGCATAATAATAGGGAACATTTGTGTGAAATTATTTTGAATTTAGGCGGAACCATTTGTGCAATTTTGTAGGGGGCATTATGGGTAAAATTTATATGAAATTATTTTTAATTTGGACCAGTGGTTCAGGATCTCAGGTGATTGACAGTCTCAATATCATAAAGTTAGGGACAGAAAATATACTAAAAATTGAACAGCTGAACTTCAATTAAAATGATTAATTTAATTATCTTAATTATTATGAAAAAGCTGGCCAAATTGTTTGCCATTAGATGACCTGCATTTGAAAAAGCTGTATGTGTGGTAATATTTGGAGTTTCCTATATATTCATGTGGAGATGATGGAGTCATGCATACTTTGCTGCATAGATAATTGGGTTTCACATGTGTGGAGAAATCTTCGCATGAAAAAATAATGTATGAAAAATATGGACTTTTCAAATGATTCTAGTGTGGAGATGAACAGAAAATACCAACTTAGAAAACTTCTGTTACTGAGGTGAGCAGAAAAAAAAGACTTTGAAAATTTATAGTGAGAAACTTGCATAAAAACTTGCATAAACAGAGAACTTAGAAAATGAAGGGCAGGGAACTTTTTAAATCTTTGTTTGCTGGAGATAAGAGTTAGAAAACATGTACACCATTCAATTAGAGTAAGAGTAATCAAAATTTGATTGGATGTGTTTGAATCACAGCATTCACAGTAGTTTATTTTCTGTTCTAATTTTTAGGGCATTTACTGTAATAACTATAATATTTTCTATAAACATATTGAGGAATGAAAATAGATAATTCAAGGGTATATAAAACAGAGTAATATTTGTATTGTCTAACATGGAAGGTTCAGGAAATAAGCTATAAGGGATGCTTGGGTGAAGTGCATCTTACATTTCATTGATTTTTCTAATACAGACAAACAAAGAGATCTTAATGTGTGAAGACTATAGCTCTTTGAAGGACAAAACTCCTTCTGATCACCTTGAGGAGGTCTAGCGTTGTCAGATACTGAAAATGAAATAAAAATATGTGTTTTCACAGAAAAGTAAAGGCTAGAAAATTCCACTCATCCGCTTATATTTATGAGAAGCAATTGAATATTTTCCTCATATATGCCAATATTTTTTATGATGTAGGGCAACTGCCTTCTTTTAAGAATTTTCAAGGACTGGAAAAAGGCCTATAAAACTCTTAAAATGGCAAAAATTGCTAACACATATAATCATCTAGATTAGAAAATCATTGACTCAAAAACAGGTTCTAATCAGATTGCGCAGATGCACATGCTGATGGATCTCCACCTTTTCTGTTTGCATTTGACATAAATAGGCTTTCTTAATTATCAGATTATGTTGCAGCTCATTAGATCTGTCAATTACACAGGTTTATAGATAAACACAAATTTTCAGCTTAAAATTGTAAAATATTTTCTTACACATAATTTTAACATTGTTTTGGGTGCTCAATTAAAAGAACTGTCTCGTTGAGAAGGTTCTTTTGAGTACCCACAACATATGTTTAAGTTGAGAAATAAGAAAATTGTTTTTCTGTTACGCACTCTTAACTAAAGTCCTGCAATTATGTGAAATCTTTTCTGGAATTCCTTAGTAGGATCAATACAGCAAAATATAATTGATGGCAAATGAATATTGTCATCAATATGTATTATCAGAAACCTTCAGCTGTGAACACTTGAACAAAAGTTGCATAAAGATCTTTTGCAAGTTCCTGACTTGAAGCAAAACAGTCTGTATGCAACAATGAACATGGGAGTTTGATATCATACTGAATAAAATCTGCAGGAAGTCAATTAAGTATAGCACGGCCTCCAATCTCGGCCTCCTTCTCCAAAAAGAGCAGAACGTAAAGTGAGGCGAAGGCCCTTCCGGGAAGCAGGCAGTGGGCAAAACAATGGAACACGGTAAGTTGTGTTGACACATTTTCAATCATAAGTAAATTTTCAGCGCAAAACTCGAAAATCTAAGAATGCTATGCTTCGGGCAATTGTTCAAGCTATCCGTAGAGCATGCTGTTTGCACATTTGAACTAAGTTTGTAAGCGTGAGAGTTTTTCTCCCGTTGCACAGTTGTCCAAGAAACGGTGGTTCCCGCATGGTTTTGCCTTCTAACCAAACGTATAGTAGCGTTTGGACCCTTATTCATACTACCGAGGCCCCTCCACACCCATGTTGTCCCAAATGCAATTTTTCGAGATATTTCAATGATAATTGAGTGATTTAGAGCCAAATTTCTTTAAGAGCAGGAGGCGAAGGGCAGGAGAAGCAGGCTGGGAGAGGAGGAGCAGGCGGCGATGAAATCAAAATTTGCATTGATTTTGCTTATTTTTAATAATATATTATCCAATCTATATCAAACTTGCATGTATGATACGAATGATTAAACGCTATTGTTAACTGAATTATTCTGATCACAAACATTGCTATATATACCTCTCTTATAATATATATACCTCTAGCAAGCTCATGACATTCTGGGTTAAACAAACAACACAATGGGAGAATAAGCGAAACGCTTTTGTTTCCTTTATAATGCGTGTACGGACATTATCAGATTTGCAATAATTAAGTTAACATCTTATGAGACTGCTCTTATACACGAGTTGTTATATCAGTTATATGATGGTTAGGTTTGGTTTGAATTCCTCTTTTTTCTGCGTCTAAGTCTTTCGCACCATCAGTAATTGTTGCTCTTAATCAAAGCTTGAGAGGGGGTGGGTATAAAACAGAGGTTCGACCCAGTCTGAGATTTTTGATAATCCTTTTCCCAAGAACTTGGGGAGAAATTCACAAGTATCACTAATCTGTGAGCATTACATGATTCCAATGAGAAAAAAAGTGAACCACACATTACGTTGGTGGTGGCATTTAAAGCGAAAGAATTTCGATTTATTTAAGTGGTTTGAAATATTCATACATGCAAGTTTGATATAGATTGGATAAGTATATTATTAAAAATAAGCAAAATCAATGCAAATTTTGATTTCATCGCCGCCTGCTCCTCCTCTCCCAGCCTGCTTCTCCTGCCCTTCGCCTCCTGCTCCTAAAGAAATTTGGCTCTAAATCACTCAATTATCATTGAAATATCTCGAAAAATTGCATTTGGGACAACATGGGTGTGGAGGGGCCTCGGTAGTATGAATAAGGGTCCAAACGCTACTATACGTTTGGTTAGAAGGCAAAACCATGCGGGAACCACCGTTTCTTGGACAACTGTGCAACGGGAGAAAAACTCTCACGCTTACAAACTAAGTTCAAATGTGCAAACAGCATGCTCTACGGATAGCTTGAACAATTGCCCGAAGCATAGCATTCTTAGATTTTCGAGTTTTGCGCTGAAAATTTACTTATGATTGAAAATGTGTCAACACAACTTACCGTGTTCCATTGTTTTGCCCACTGCCTGCTTCCCGGAAGGGCCTTCGCCTCACTTTACGTTCTGCTCTTTTTGGAGAAGGAGGCCGAGATTGGAGGCCGTGATAGAGAAGCTGATCAATGATAATAACCTCACATTTTTCACTGAGGTAAATGTGAAGCATTAAATGCCTCTGGGTGTCATACGCAGATCTAGAGAGGGGGTGGCACCCGTCCCCCCTGAAAAATCACAAAAATGTAGGTTTTTAGCAATACTGGTCCAGATCCCTTGAAAAATTACTAAGCTACCAAGCCAGAATTCAATATTGTGCCATCATCGGCCCACTTAAAGTGGTATTTTGATCCTCTCATCAACTAATAAAAAAAACCCGTCAAAATCGGACCCCATCTGACAAAACTTTCTTGATCCGGGCATGTACCCTGTAAAGAACCTTTAACAGTTAAGATGAAATTTTAGCAAGTTTTCAAGAGCAATAACCCATTGATGCCAGCTTCCATCAAAAGAATTGCTGTTATCAAACAAACAAGGCTTGACGTAAACACAGACTTGCCATATCTGGGCAATCACTGTTGACTCAATCTGCATGCTGGTGTTACAGGGTGAGTTCCATTTTTCAATAACTGTTGTTATTTCAATATGGAATCTTTATACAAGAAAGGCTGTCCTGATATTTAATAATCCCTTGATATCTCTGTGAATTTTGGACAAAGATATATGCAATTATAATAAGTCAGCATGTGGATGGTAAGATCGGAGGACTTGATCAGTTGGCAGACAATAAGAATGACCTGATCTGATAACGTGCTTGCAATATGACGTCTTATTAATGTGAATAAGTAGGTGTTGATTGTGAGCCAATCGATCATCTTTTTAAAAAAAACACATCATCAATTTCTGTATCACCACAAGTTCCTGGTCAGAAACCTTAACCAGTTAGTGTAATTTATATAATCTATTTTAACAAGGGAATTGGTGAAATGGTATATAAATGTACTCACAATTATTTCACAAGTGATTTTCTCATGGTTTTTGTCTATGCCATTTTCAGACGCTTCATGTCCCAAGTAAATTACACTAGATTTGAAAAACTCACACTTGGATAAAAGCACATTGCCAGTTTCTTTATCATCACATCTGGAAATAATTCCACATTTCCGGAGGAGGGGATGTCTAGAGAGACCATCAGCATCTGTGTTAGATTTTCCAGATCTATATATTAATCATATGCATCTTGCTAGCTATAACCACTTATGACATGTGGCATCTTATTTTGCCAAAGTTAAAACACAAGTCAAGGTACAAAACATGTCAAGGGGTATAAATATAATATGTATTTCCATACAGAAAATCATGGAACTTCCCGGTGACAGTCCATTTCAGATATATCGTATAAATGAAAGCAATGAAAGCTCTGACAAGACTAGGCAGATACACAGGCTTGTATCTGTAGCTGGACCCACTGTGGCTCAACTTGAGGTTTTCTTTAGCTCTGACTATCTGTGAGTCATGAGCCCTTTTCTTTGTTTCATCATGGTGAGTTAATTTGATTAGTGTGTTTCTCCATGATGATACATTGCATTATTTAGATGGCCTCCATGCAAGCTGAACATTTCTTGTACTTCAACAACAGCAGAATCTAGGGATTTGGTACCAGTAAAATGCATTTAAGCCAGCTGGTGGCTTAGGCTGCTGTCCGTTCTATGGCGGTGGTTCTGTTGTTGTTGACTTTTTGTTTATTGTTACTCCCATTGTGGGAGTCTGTAATTGTTCTGTGTTTTGTTGTACGTTACTTTATGTCCATTCTAGTATTGCAATCATCTTGATGGGGAAGAGAGCTGGTTGCCTTGCTTAATTTGTCTTTCTGTGTCTCGTGATGGTTGAGCGGCTCTTCCTCGCGGTGCCACGGGGTTGTCTGCAGTTTGTGATTGTGGTATTTCCTGATCATACTCACTTACTATTTTTGGTTAGGCCTTTGCTGATGGCCTATGCAATAAGTACAAAAAACCCATGAACCAGCCCAAATATTGAACTAACATTTTTTAAGATTGGTCAAGAAATGCCTCTTAATCCCTCACTCCACTTCAGTAAGCTATATCAAGGTATCTATAATCCACAGGTTTTCCTCAAAAATGTGGATACAAAATCTTAAGATTAACAATTGGTTCATTGAGTGAATAATAACAAACAAATATGGCTTACACTAGTGTACATGCATCTGTTAGTGTATCCTATCAACATATGATATAGCTTCCAAGAAGTCATTTTAACTTTATAAATAATTAAACCAAGTAAATGCAGACTTTAAATTGACAATAATGTTTGTCTGGTAATTTGGCATGAATATTTGGATAAAGGTTATTCTCCCAATTTTATTTTTTCCAAAAAAACTTGTAACAGGTTACACAAAACTGTTATTACATATACAGTAACACCTGTACGCGGTACATAAAAAAAAGCCATTCCTTTACTGACATAATCTTCCATCTACATGTCTAGTTAAAGAAACTTCAGCTTGCTACCCCGATACTCACTTTTTTAACAATTCTAGTGGTAATTGCCATAACTACTTGTTCATGTGTTCTGAATAGGCACAATAGAAAATTTGGATGGTTCATTAAAGGGGTGCAAAAAGAATTTCAATACATCAATCATAATGCATTCTCAAACAATGGAGACCCTGATAAAATGTAGCATTTCATCTAGGTCTACAAAAATTGTCAATGAACCCATTTATGAGTTTTTATATACCCCAAGATTCCTTTTGAAAATATTGTATGTCCAAATCAGCTGGCCTCTGACAAAGCCATGTGATCAGGATCCACAGTTTTCCACTCTGCTTGTAAACCTTCATATATTTACAACTGTAATACTGCAGGCTGACAGGATTATAATGTGAAAGGAATGTAGAAAGTACATAACAATATTCAGCATGACAGGGGTTAATATGTAAGAGGCATCTTGTTTAGAAAAAAATCAAGATCAATTACTGCTGGCTCTTAAAATAATGTAACAGTTTACCTGCATTTTTGTAAAATTCCAGGTCTTCCAGAACCTTTGCTGGAAGGAGTCTCCAAGGTAAAGCAAAATAAGCTTCATCCTCATCTGAACTTTTAACAGTCTCCTCTTTACCATTCACAATTAAAGCATTCAAACTTTTAGCTGATTCTATTCTTTGTAACACATGATCATTTTTAGATTCTACCAATTGCCTACTAGTGTAAGCACTATTCCGCTCATTTGCACACATGTTTGGTTTAACTTTGGACTCATCTGCACTACTGTCATTTCCATCTTTGGGATCATCCACATAAATATACTCTAAACTATCAGCTATCGACTCAGCAGTAGCATTACTGGTGTAATGAGTTGTTCCAAATTTAGCTATAGATTCCATAATTGGGAACATCGTCTTTCTTCTTGGCAGTGACATAACTTTTGGTTCAGACTGAAATTCCTCAGTTTGCATTTCTTATAATTAATCCGTTCTCAGAGTTTGCCAATCCATTTGCAACATCAATAATCCACAAATGATTTGTTGAGTACTTTACATCACTGTGCATTTTGTTTGTTTCTGTAACTTTATTTGTACATTGTGTTTCGATTACATGTACCATTTGTTAAGTTTTCTTATCAGCATGACACTGAATTTTTCTTCATCTCTCATTGTTTTTTTCTGCATTGAATTTCAGCATATCAATTAAAGATCTGCTAAAGTCTGGTTTCAGACCAGTCTTAATGCTAAGAGTATTATTGAATCAGTATCCCATCTTTCTGATTAAACTAATATGGCATATTGGATTCTGTTTTCCAGACAGTTCAATTGTGAGATTTCAATAAGTACAGTTGATTCTAAGGCTTCATGGAAAACAGTGTAGATCCTGATCAGTTGGCTTCATCAGAAGCCAACTGATCTGGATCTACACTGTTTTCTAGAGAAGTATATCTGGGTGCAGTAGGGCAAGGATTAATGAATCCTTATTTCCCTACAATCAATCTCAACTTGAATTAGAAAAGGATCGGATAACAAACTAGTATATATAAGTTGTTTGGATAAGAAACGAGTATATCAAGTTGTACAAATAAGGAGAGATAACACTTATGGCTACTGCTACTCAGAATGTACAATGAGATCTCAAAGATATTCGACAATAAAATCCCCCAGTGTTTTAAACCACATTCTTACAACTAATCATGCACTTGATAAAAGGTCTTCCATTGTTCATTTGTTAATGATACACATTCAAATCTTCATGTACTTTGTCAAAAAATACAATCATTAATTTTCTAGATAGTTCATGCTGATTTTGTTATTCTCCAATGCTTAGATGTTGCTGAAAAAAGCCCTTTCAAGAATTTTTGAGCACCAAATACTGACTGATTGGTACTAACTGTCTGGTGATGGCTAGATTGGTGCCTAAGCTATGCACTGTAATGAAGTATTAAGACACTTTGAAAATTACAGTTAAATCTTATATGCCTTAAATATAGACTTGATCTTGTTGGTTTTTACCTATGCATGGAAAAACTTCATCAGATTAAGCCATCTGATCTGGATCTACACTAGTTTTTAAAATGGATATATAGCTAGGTTCAACAAGACAAGCATTTAAAGACAAGTCTAAACTATGAAATCGGAAATAAATTCTATGAGCCAAATAAATTATTATATAACATCTCTTCTTCTGCAAATTAATCCCATTCCATCATGAGTTAATGACCAAAGAATCACACTATCCAAGTATAGACCAAACTAACAAACATGTTGATGTTAAGAAATATGGTACAATGAATCTTCAAATATTTCAAAGTCATCAAATTACATATTGTGGTCTATGATTGCTAACTTATTCACAAACAAATCAATAAAGTTTTTAGTAAGTTTTTTGATCAGATGATATAATACACCAGACTGAGTATCATCAATACAAACTTGAAGTAAATGTTCCAATGGTGCAAACACTGTATTTACCCTTAGTATTTGGATGCCTTAGCTCTTACTTAAACCTTAAATTAAAACTTAAAACATGTCCATTTATTTGGGTTGAGGTAGGGGGTGGTTATTGACAAGAAGGGATATATTTAAGAAATAGATCAGCTCCAGCAGTGAATTGTTGAGTAATAATTCACTGTTTGGAGGTCAGTTGTAAAGAAGATCAAATGACGAGCGCGCAGCGCGAGTGATTTATCTTCTTACAACTGACCGACAAACAGTGAATTATTACTCAACAATTCACTCACTGGAGCTGATCTATTTCGATTCTAACACACAATAAACGACGAAAACACATTCGAAGTCTTCAGCTTCTTCCATCTTTCCACCATTACACTGAAGAACTCCCGCCAATACTTAGACTACATCGCATATGTTTACATGTTATTGTAACGTCTTTCAAGCGTAAAAACCATGTTACACCGTCTAACGCCATGAATGACGTCATTTTCCAGTGACGTCAGCTATCACACACTTTAGCTGTGAATTATTGTCGGATATATCACAGTTTGTTACCGTTGGCTCTATAGGCGAGGTGTGTTAGAATCTTATATAAACCCAAGTTCAGTCAAAGTTCAGTATAAAGATGATACCACCGTTCCATCCAACACATTGCAGACACTAAGAGTACACTCAGTGTCTGCAGCTCTGTTCATATTACTTTGACCAACATTTTGAGGATGGCAAATGCATCATTAGTGTTTGATCATGCACTTTTTAGTTTGAGTTTTCAGTAACATGTTCTAGGTCATCCCATTACCATTGGAAAATCTATATAAACCTGTAAAGGCCTGCCTATCAGATTATATATTTTTCATCTGCTGTGCTTATGATTGACACTTTACCTCTCTCCTTGCAAGCAGCAACTTTCTGTGTCTGCTGTTATCCTTTGCTGACAGTTTGGATCCCAAATGTGAGTTTGATCAGGACCAATTGAACATCTGTCCTGATCTGAATCCACCCCAATTGATACTCTGATAGCGTTTCTGAAGGTGTTTTTTTTAAAAAGGTTAATTTTGAAAATAGTTAGCAGATGACAACTAAAGCTTGAAAAATTACCCAGCATGCAAAGAGTCAAAAGTAATAATTGCTTACAAATATGGTTAGAAGTTAAACCAATCACCAATAAGAGGAAATCAATGGACCTAAAGCTTCAGGAACAAAATACCGGATATCTAGAAATAAAACTCTAAGGTCAAATTCCATTTGAAGCTATAAAAAATCTAATAATGCACAAGTTATGGTCATTTAATAATATAGCAATAAGGGCCATAACTTCTTATAAAGATTGTAGCAATCAAAACTTAAATATCATCATATAGAATTTAAATGAAATTAATAGATTTGTTCAACAGGTCTGTCCATGATCTAAATTATCACTCAAATGGGCGACAACATCCAGTACTGACAGGCAGCCATATAACAGGAGGTTTCATATCACAATATAACTGGAGCTGTTAAAATAGTCATGGTTCTGTGTGATAGAAGTTTCATACAAAACCTATCATTTAGCCTCGTTTTCCACAATTAAGTCAGTGTCTTTTCGGATGCATTCGGACCATGAGTAGAGAACCTTATAGTAACAACAGATAACAGATGAAAATTTTCCAAAATATTCACCAAATCCAGAGATCTGCTGACAGAATCATGTAATTTTTTAAATCATTTTCATTCTTGATCTTTGAAGGAGTTTCAGGTATAAAAACGTTTATTTGTTATCTTTTATTTGTGGGTTGTAATCTTTCTTACAGAAGGGGACATTGTTGATGGAGACCACACCATAAGTATCAGCGGTCATGGAAATGTGTGATCCATAACCAGAAGCTGATGCTGTAATAATTCATTCAGAAACTGCAGTTTTGGAGTGATTCCCCTTTATATGGATTTAGATCATGGATTTCCAAGATTCCCAAGGACTGTTCAAGAGACCTAGAAAGATAAAATAAAGGGCAGTAAATGGGTAACAGATTTTGTCACATTAAAAATCCGGAACAACTCAAATCTGAATTCCAATGCATACGTAAAATTTGAATAAAATCTACTGCAGAAGTTAAAATCCTGCAACAAACTATTGATGGAAGGACCTACAGATAAACAGTTACTGGCATAGTATATATCAGATTCTAACAAAACAACCAAAACTAAAACACATTGGTTGCAGGTTCAATCCCCTTCTCTTCCAGTCTGTTGGTTAAAAGCTAAAGCCACATAGCCTAAGCTGTTGCTGTAATGTACAGTGTCAAGGGAACATTCTCACTCTTATCATTTGGACCAGCCCATTACCTAGTTTTAAGGTTATTGGCTTTTCATTCAGATTTTTATAGAATATTCTGAACACAACAGTGAAGACACTGATCAGGCATCACATTCTGTGGCATCTGATCTGGTTTTGCACTGGTTGCCTGTATGTCCAACAAGAAGGACACATGGCTTACATGGCATAAATTCAACACACACTCACAGAATTAGAAAGTAGCTTTAGCATTATCAGGGCATTCATGATGACAAAATCGAGAATAGATCCTGAACAGAGAGTCAGTTTCAACTGTTTATACTGAATACTGTCTACAGAAATAGACACATCTATCCTTATTGCAAAAACTTGTTTCACTTATTTCAAATGAATATTTAAATATAACTTTTTCATCCTGTTCACTTCACAAACAAGTTTCAAACATATTAAACTACCGCTTTAAACCAACAAATGATATGCACAAGAAAGAAATCCGTCTTCCACAATAAATTATAACGGTACACATAAACACCAAAATGAATACAATTTCAAGAGACACCGAGATGAATACAATTTTGAGAGGCGCAGTGATACAATAAAAGATCGAAATACATGAGTCTCCCCATTGTGAACTTATTGTTATATAGCGGCTGTGACAGTTTAAACAATAAAACATTCATACCATCTTTCTGTATACCTAGGTCTCCAAATAAGATCACAGATTTAAAAATTATTTTCTTATTTCTCAACCAAACCATGTGTTGTGGGTACTCAAAAGAACCATCTCAATGAGATGGTTCTTCTGAGCACCCCAAAAAATGTTTAAACCAATATTCACAATTAAACGCTCAAAAGTTTTGTCTATTCTGGACCTGTGTTACCTATGTCATGGCCCCAATTTAAACTTGATTCCTGTCGGACTTAGTCTGCTGCTAATTTAAAATTCAACGACTAATTAATGCAAATTTTGGTCCAAAACAGTTTTGGAATAAACTATGCCATCCAGTACCCACATTATATGTTTTGTGAAATTCTGAAATTATTAATTGATAATCATTAGATTAATAAGTCTTCACCATTAATTTTGATGACAGGCCTCCATAGAATATAATTATTATAATCAAAAAATCATTTTCATTTGTCAACTAAAACATAAACGTTGCGGGAAAATTGATGAGACAGTCCTTTTGTGTACCCAAAACACATGTTTAATTGATGAATTTAGAAAATTGATCAGAATTTTACGCCAACAAAGTTTGCCTTTCTGGACCTATGATTCGACCAAATCACATTCCAATGAGCATATTGTTACAAAAAAAAATATTTTAACACCATATGAAAACAACAAAGCTGACATAGAGCAGTTTGCCTTTCCAAGCAGTCTGAGAGAATAATAGCTATTCTTACTACATAAATTGAGCTGTGACATGAGATTTCGAACAATGTTGTATGTGCGACCAGCAAAGGCATACGGGCAGACTGATCAGAGCCTTTGCTAGTCACTTAAATATTATACGACTGTTAATTAAGCTACTGACCAAACATCATTTGAGGTTTCTAAGCTTAAAAGGATGCTGCACAGGCTCGCCTGAATCTACACTTGTCAGAATGCCACATTGTTGGAAATCTCATGTCGGGGCTCAATTATTTTGTGTAGCTGAACAGGTTTTTTTCTGTCTTAGCTGGCCACAAGCACCAAAAGACAGGTTTCATGTAACAGGGCTCAGAAATGGGCCTCGTCAGGAGAAAACCTGCCTTTGAGGTTTCCGACCAAGTAAGGCCCAAACCAGCCTGCTCAGCTAAAAAGACTAGTTAGAATATTGAAATAGCCAAATTATACTTTCCAATTAGCAAATTACAATGGCACTGACCAGACTGCTTAGATTCACAGGCTGGTCTGTGCCTTTGTTGTTTGCATACAACAAAATCAGGTTTTTTCGCAACAAAGCCCAACTAATGATACAAAAGAAACAATCTTGATACTTTGTCTATTTGAAGAGAAACATCTTGAAGCCTTATTCAAATATGGGAGCATTTGTTTACAACATAAAAACACAGCCATAACGAGAGGTATTGTCAACACTTAGAAAAATTCAACACTTTAGACAGTGCCACCAACAATATGAGCTCTTCAAGCAGGTTTGAAATTTGCTTTTAACAACGCCTATTAATCGAATAATTACAAAATAATTCAAACTATCCAGGTTTTTGGAATACTGTATTTTACCTTAAATAAGTGTTCTGTGCACATATGAGCCAGGACATTTTTCCAACAATGTGGCATTTTGACAAGTGTAGACTCAGGCCAGCCTGTGCAGCCTCCTTTTAAACTTAGAAACTCCAAATGATGTTCGGTCAGTAGCTTAACAGTCATAGTTTATTCAAATGATCAATGCAAAGGCTCTGATCAGACTGCGCCAATGCACAGGCTGATCTGAGGCTTTGCTGGTCCACATACCACATTGTTGAAAATCTCATGTCCGGGCTCAATTATGATAATCAAAATTCTAAACCTATTATTGACAACAGTTTAGATCCAGCACAGATCAAAATCCACACTGTTTTTTATCCTCAGAATAAATCCATTATTGATAATAAAATTGCACCAGCAGAATGACTGAAAACCAGACATTCATATACAGTAAAACCTGTCTTAAGTGTTCATTCAAAAAGAAGACCAAAAATTGGTTTTCAAGACTGATTATCACTTACTGCAGGTCAAAAGTATTGAAGAATGCTCCAAGGGGAGCATTCTGCAATACTTTCAATCTTCTTTAAGCTACGATTTGCCATTAAGACCTTTGTTTCTCTATTTTTCAGTGGCTGCTTAAGACAGGTTTTACTGTAGTATAAACAAGACAAAAAGTACCCATTATGCGCTAATATGAGCATGTGTGGTCATTAGGCTGCAACTTTAATTTTCACATTTGGGTATTCCCTTTGGAAATAAAAGAACAGATAATTTATGGCTTTGGAATATAGTAGAATATAGTACATCTTTCAAAATCTTTCAAAGCACTTTCCTTAGCTAAGAAAACACTTTTTTTAAATGTCCATTCAGAAAAAAATGCTTTTCTAAATTCACAAAAATACTTTTGCAAAATGTTATACTACTTCACATTAACACAACAAAAGTAAGATGGCAAAGTCTGATCAAAAAATTCTTGACCATCTTAGTTTTTCCACTCAAATGAACGCACCCCGGCGTGCTTATCTTTACTATCATTTGAACTTTGTATAAAAAGTCCCTAATCTGATCATTCCGCAGCACTACTGTAGAATAGAGTATCAGTATAAGCATTTAATGAGCCTGATCAAGCAAAAAGAAACATCGATGAATTAGAAGATATTGACATCCTTAAGTTTAACCTGCACATATAAGGCTCAGTCTTTACTGCCTAGCAATACATAATAGCTGTTCATTAAGAAGAACAAAATGAAGTCAAATAAAATCCACCCATGCTTGCATAATATTGGACCTGTTGTAAGTGGGCTCTTGTATCAAGAACATGCCGAATATAAACATAATCAATTGAAATTTATCAATAAAGCTGTTATTTATTCTTTGATCAGTAGTTGCTCTAAGTTCCATTGATAACAGATTAGGACCCGAAAAGATTTAGACTGCTGTAAAAATAAAGACTTGAATAGCTTGTCAACAACCATGAGATAAAAACTTGTACCCAAATAAACTTTTTGAAAAGTTATGTCTATATTTACACTAAGTATTCAAGTATAAGGTAGGTAGCAGGTGATTGATATCGCAAATATAACTTTTCCTTTTACTTTAGAAAGAAATAACCAATAGAATTTACTTCCATGGTTATTTCATCTTAGACCCAGCCATCATCTTCCCGAAAAAGATCATCATTAGAGACAGGAGGCTAGTAAAAAAACTTCAAGCCAACAGCCTAACTTTTCATGCTCTTTTGAGCTTGGGCCACCACCTTTAAAATAGCTGGGATTTCATAGGTCACAAAATATACTGCAAAATTGTTTTCTTAAAAGTATAACTTAACTCCTAAGCATCATAACTTTCAAAGCTGCATTGCCCTACAATGTGAAAACCTTTGTGGTCAAAACCATGACCACAATGAGTTTGAACTCTGGATGCCATCATCTGAGGTGAACTTTATTTCCTTTAGAACCTGGATGCCATCATCTGAGGTGAACTTTATTTCCTTTAGAACCTGGATGCCATCATCTGAGGTGAACTTTATTTCCTTTAGAACCTGGATGCCATTATCTGGGGTGATTTTTTCCCTTAGAACCTGGATGCCATCATTTGAGGTGTAATCTATTTCCTTTAGAACCTGGATGCCACTGTCTGATGTGAACTTATTTCCTTTAGAACCTGGATGCCATCATCTGAGGTGAACTTTTTTCCTTTAGAACCTGGATGCCATCATTTGAGGTGTAATCTATTTCCTTAAGGACCAGGATGCCAAGTTCTATTTCATTTAGAACCAGGATGCCAGCATCTATTTCATTTAGAACCAGTATGTCAAGATCTATTTCATTTAGAACCATGATGTCATCATCTGAGGTGAAATCTATTTCATTAATAACCAGGATGTCATCATCCCTCTTTAAATAAAGACTTAACTTACTTACTTACTTACTTACTTACTTACTTACTTACTTACTTACTTACTTACTTACTTACTTACTATCTGAGGTTGAATCTAATTCATTTAAAATCAGGATGCCCTCATCTGAGGTGTAATCTATTTTATTTGGAACCTAATTGCTAACAACTGAGGTGTAATTTATTTCTTTAGAACCTGGATGCCAACATCTGGGGTGTAATCTATTGCATTTAGGACCAGGATGACAACATCTATCTCTTTTAGAACCAATATGCCACCATCTGAGGTGTAATCCATTTCATTTGAAGTTTATTTCCTTAAGAACTTGGGAATAAACATCTGAGTTGAAATTTGATGCCATCATGAGATTAACTTCATTGACTTTAGAATCTGGGTGTCATCATCTGAAAGAATATTCTTTCTGTTAGAACTTGACTGCCATCATCTGACCTAACTTAACTTGGATGCCATAATTTAAGGTGAAGTTTATTTCCTTTAGAACATGAGTGCCATTACTGAGACAAATTCCATTTCCTTTCCAGCTTGGATGTCATCATCTGGCGTGACTTTTATTCATTTGACTGCCATCATCTGACGTGACTTTTATTCATTTGACTGCCATCATCTGACGTGACTTTTATTTCCCTTAGAACTTGGATGTCAACATCTGGCGTGACTTTTATTTATTTTAGAATGAGGGTGTCCTCATCTGAAATGAATTCCATTTCTTTTAGAATTTGACAGTCATCATCTTATGTGACTTTTATTTCCCTTAGAACTTGGATGTCAACATCTGAGGTGAAGTCTTCTTCGTTTAGAGTTTAAATGCCATATTCTGAGTTAAACTCTGTTTCTATTAGAACTTGGATGCCATCATCATTCTGAGAGAAATTGGATGCCATTTCCTGACGAGAACTCTTTCTTGAAGAACTTGGATGTGATTCTTCTGAGTTAACCTCTTACTTCTTTTATAACCTGGAATCAATTCCTGAGGAGAATTTCATTATTTAATAATCCAAGTGTCTGGGTTTCCTAAGATGAGCTTTTGTTCCTTTATAACTTGTGTAAATTTATCAGAAGTGAACTGTATGTCTTTTAATACATGGATGCACTCATCAGAAGGGAATTTTTATTTCTTTTATAATCTGAATGCTATCATCTGAGTTGAACTATAATTCTTTTAAAATATGCACACCATCTTATAAGGGAAGCTTGTGTCTTTTTGAACTTTAAGTGAACTCAATTTTCTTTAAAACATTAAAATCTTTTGAGAGGAACTGTATTTCATATAAAACAAAGGTTCACTCTGATTTTACCTTTTTCTATTCAAACTTATGTGTAATAATCTGCGGTGAATTCTGTTTATTTTATAATGAGATCTTGGGTGCATTTTTTTAGTTGGTCTTTATTCTTTGCTTGCCATCATGCGGTTGAACTCAATTACACTTAAAACTTGGATGTCATCTGAGTTGACCTCCATTTTTTACAAAATTTTACTTTCATCTTCTGAGGTGGACTCTGTTTCTTTTATAACTTCGGTTTCATCATCTGGGTTGAACTCTATTTCTTTTAGATCTTTGGATGCTACCATCTTAGTCGGCCTTTATTTCTGAGAGAACATGGTTGCCATCTTCCAACTTGAACTCTGATTATTTTATAACTTGAATGCCATTTTCTGACATGAACTCTGTTTCTTTTAGAACTTCAATACCAACTATCAAAAGTAAACTAAATTTATATAAAAACTTGGGTGCAATCTTTTAACCCAATTTGTATACTAATGGATTCTTCCTTCTGGTTTGATACAATCAACTTGGGATAGTCCATTACACATATCTAGGGGTGTCAGGCTATAATTTAAAAAATATTGTACTTATTGTCTGATGATTTTTTTTACCTTAACAGTGTAGACCCTGATGAAATGCCAAATCATTTCCTCTGTGTCTTCACTGTTTGTAAAAGTACTCATTTAGGGGTTTCCTGTATACAAAGGGTTAAGGAGAACCTCACTTCTCTGTCATCTGAGCTGACCTCATTTCAGAACTGGTAAACCACTTAACCATTTTCATTCTGGATACCAATAGACAGGTACTTTGGCAAACAGTGAAGTTGAAATGCTGTATCTGAAATTTTAGCAGGGTCTAAATTGTTTGCAAAGATAAAAATGGATCTTCATGGCATAAATGCATTTAGAATTTCTTCTTTACTAAATGGGCCATTATTCTACCAACATGCATCAGAAATCCATCAGAAAGAAAAGGTTTAAAAGACACTAGCTCAGGAACAGTGTGATAACTCCAACTTGTTGCTGACTGTGCTTAGTATGTGGACTACCTATCACCTCAGTTGAAATCATGTGAAATTAACTTTGTTTCTCTAAGTACCTAGATTCTATCATCTGACTTTATAAGGTGGTTCTACTTCTTTAAGAACTTATGGCTGCAACCAACTGATTTCTAAAAGGGTGTGATGTGAACTTATTTGTTACAAAAGGGTGTGGTACATGTATACCATGGAAATTAAGCAACAGTCTGCATGTCAGGTTATAAAACCAATCACAAGTTATAGCTATGGTTCCGCTTTAATTGCATGATGGTGGGTCAGGTCTCAGAATGAATGTCCACTGCATGTGAGTTAAGAGCCATTTTCTATGTTATACCACATTCACATTAGTACATTTGATTTGATTGATTCCCTGTGATGATATGTTGCAAAAGATGGGAAGCCTCCACTGTGAGCTAAACGCTTTTTGTCTTTTTAACAACAGCAGAATCCAGGGAGAAGATTTGGCCATTAAATATATTAACCCTTTACTCCATAATAATGCCTTTTGACGCCTTTGAAATATCACATAAACGAATTTAAAATATTATGAAAAATGGAGCATTTGCTCTTTAGGAGCAAATGCTACATTTTCCATGATATTTTCAAAAGTATTCAAGACTTAACTTAAATTTTTCTTTAATTTTTTCAATGTTGTCTAAAAATATAAAATGATGTCATGATCTAAGAATAGCCTATGGAGTAAAAGGTTAAGCCTTGTTGTTGATACATTTTTTGTTGCTGCTCCCATTGTATGTGGGAAATTTGTGTCTCATGCTTGTTTGTGGTGCTTTCCATGGCGTCCTTTCTAGTTTGGCAATGGTTGCTTTACTTTTTTATTCTTGCTGTTATGTGGGTGTCTGTGTTCTGTGTCTCTTCCATGTTGTCCATGATTGTGGCAGTAATCCTGGTCATAAACACCTGTTGTTTGGGTGCCATCATGAGAGATGAACTCATTTATCTTTCAGAATGTGTACTTGGATGCCATCATCTGACATTTCAGAGGTGGTTCTATGTATTTATGAACTTAGCTACAATCAACTAAGTTGACCTCCATTTCTAAAACCTGCAAAATATTTAATTTCAAAAAAATAAAAATTGAAATCATTTATATAAATATTTGTTAACTTATTTCTTTTCATAATAATCAATTAAAAATGTTCACAAATAATATATCAAATAAATATTGAAAACTACTCTATTGTTCTCCTAAAACCTTGCACTGTGTAGCCTGTCAAGCATGATCCCTTAGGTTCAGGTAATTGTCCCAGCAGACAATTCACTAGAATGTCAAGTATTATTAGATTTGTTAACCCTTTGTAGTCTGGATATCTATAAACAGGTACTTTGGCAAACAGTGAAGACCCAGGATAACACAACAAATAATGGGTAAAGTTTATAAGAATCCATCATGAGTGTGAGGGTGAGATATAAAATCCGTCCCAAGGATCACTGATTGGCATCACAAGGCTTGCTGAGTGATGACAAAAGGTGATCGTGAGGGACCGATTTTTCTATCGCATCCCATCCTCACACGAATAATGGATTCTTTTTTTTGCTCATCACTTCTAAAATACCTCCTGTTATATTGGAAAAATATAAAAAAAACTTCCAGAAAATCCTGAATACACTTAAATGCGACATGGTGATGTAATTTTAACATTACAATGACGTCACAGATCAACATGTAGCCAGCCTGTGGCCGACGTGGGGCTGTCAGGTTTTTTATCTTTCCCACGTGCTGGTACGGGTATGTGAGATAGAATTATCTCATATGGGTAAAAACAACGAAATCCTGATCTGGTGAGCGAGAAAATGCTTTATCTTGAGGCAGCCTTCCATTTAGTTGCATACAATATAATTTTATGTACTTCCCAGTTATCGCATCAGTTACAGCAAAGGCTCAGGCGAATCTGCGCCTTTGCTACTCTCAAACACGAAGAATGGATTTAGATGAAGACTCAAACCAAAATTTAGACCTAGATTTCCTGGATACATCAGCATTAATTAGATCCATTTAGTAATGTACATTATGTGATAACTGTGCAGTGGCCCATATAGTTTAGATATTCCAATATCCAATTTAATTAAGGGGTTACAGGTTGGAATTCCCAAATTTAGTGTTGTTTTTCTCACCCTGGAGTCTTGTCTATGCATTACTGAATAGTAAAGATCCTGATGAAATGCTGCATTCAGGCAGCATTTCATCTGGGTCTTCACTGTTTGCCAAAGTACCTTTCCGTCAACAATGGGTTCAATCAAGATCTCCTTTTGTAATTGAACATTTAAAGACCAGACAAACAAATTGTTCTAATTTAATCAGTTAACAAAATCTCACTATTTGGGAGTGAGCCTTACCATACATGTTTTGGCGATCGATCAGGCCTTTTATACAAAGGTTGTTTTTACAATTTGTAGGAGGTTTAGGACCAGGTGATACCCACATCAGCTTGTAGAACTACAGAGCTACAATCTAATTTTACAATCTTAAAGTTTATCAAGTACAGTTTATACCATGAAGGCAGAGAACTGAACAATCTAACTGATCAGATTGAGCAGATAGACATGCTGATCAGTGCCCTTGATGTTCTGAAAAAGCATAAAGAGGTTTTCTTGTGTCATGGCTAACAGAAGTCCATAATGTTACAGGGGAAGTAACTACTGGTAAATGGTTTCATTTATACAAATGGAGTTATCAGGATTTCTTTTTGTGATCAAGAACACAGTTAAGGTACTGATCTGCTGGTCTGATCCAGGTACACACTGTTTGCATGCAGTTAAAATTAATCTCTAGTGAAAGTGAAAAATTGCAGCAGGTGACATCAGAAGACATTCAATAATGTTATGGCTGTACTAATTACAATATGCTCCCATCTGTCAGATAATTGAATGAAACCATTTCCTTCCTGCACTGATGGGTACTCAGTGCATGCTCACAATGCAAAAATTAGCTATAACATTGTAAAGAATCATTTGCGTTTGTAAAGAATCATTTGCGGCAAAACAGTTTCAGACTATGACATCCGTCATAGGTTCAATGTAGTTTAATATTTAATACAGAGCCCAATAGCAAGATAGTTAGTTACAACTGCTATGTGATAAATCTTTTTTTTGGTTTTGTTTGTTTGATTTGATTCTCTACATCCCAATCAACAGTTTTCAGTCATGTCCAGACTGACCTTCCTGGGTTTAAGCAGAGGATAAAGTGTCTTGCTCAAGGACACAACGTAACGCCTCTGCTGAGGCCCGAACAAATTTGTTTTGGAAAGGCATGACAAGACCACTGCCCGGACCACTGATGTCACAATGATTGCTTACAACAAAGGTTTCAATTCATCAATATAACCTTGAGTAAAAGGTCAAGGTCACTTAAACCTGACTCAAACTCATCTTGTGTAAAGACTTTTAAATAAATTTTTCAATGATGAATGTATCCTGGAAAGAGATGGTTTTGCAATTGGGTGCTACATTCTGCTAACTCAGGCTGTACTTAAGTCTTGCTTACCTTTACCCACAGTATTGTATAAACAGCACCCTATTTTCTGCACCAACTCTAAATAACATTTTTTCAAAAAGATCATGAATTGCCAATGCCAGACAGAGAAGATTGGCATTCCAAAGTCTGTCTTTACTTGGTAATTTAAAAGGACTTATTGGAAGCTATGTGTGTTGATAGGCATTTTACAGTAACATTGCATAAACCATAAGATTGTTATTATCCACTGATATAGCTAAATATTACTCCAAAGATCAAAACTTGCTCAAAAACTTGGTTTGAGGATCTGAAAAAAAAGACTTCTGGTGTATAAACCAAACCTCATATCATTTTCTCACAACATTTCTGAGGGAAAAGCTGCTGGTTATACATAATGCATATTATGGTAATTTCTATTGCTGGAATGATTGACCACAGCCAAATACCATAACAACATACTTGTTATACAACACTTATCCTCAAGTAAAGGAGCCTTTCAACTGGACAATGCCAATTTGTATGCATAAAAATAATCTTTGTACAATAAAACCCAAACTATTATTTTGACTAGAAATTACAGCTATATTGATATTAAAAAAACTCTATTCAAAAATGAACTCTTAGTAACAATAAAACTATGAAAGTATCATGAGCCAGTGTATTACAAAATCAGCTTAAATCAGTATCAGATACTGTGAGCCCTGGAGTCTTTGCTGTCTGTATAAAGCAGTAATAAATTAAGCTCCCTAAGCTGCTCATTGAGTGAAAGGGATTAATTAACTCTGATCTGACTGGGTCCAGGGTGGCCCGAGTCTCGATTAATAGGCTAACCAGTCATTATTTGGTTGTCATCATGCACTGTCTCATGATATTCCCCTGCCATCCACACAGCCCTTGCTATGACTTTCAAATATGGTAACCATATCCTAAGATGAAAATGGGGTTTATACAGGCACGTCTGAGTAAAATACTAGGACTTTTCAAGGACTTTCTTTCAGTTTTCAAGAACTTCAAATATTAATAATTTGCACATGGCGAGATAATGGAGAAATGAGTATAAAAAAATTAGCATAAAATTGTTGTGCCTTCAGATGCTGCACCAAATAAAAGACTTTGGAGGATGCTGGTCAAAACCCCTCGATTCAGGTAAGACTATCTTTGATATTTTCATTAATATTAGTCACATTTACATGGGGTTTGAAGCAGCTAACCCGGTAAAGTTACAGAAACTTGCCCATATTATGAGACTTTTGGACAAAGATCTGGTATAAAAGTTATTGAAAAGCAAACAATTTTTTTTCCCTGGAGTGGGTTTACAAAGTAAGGAGACGAAGCAGGAAAGCGGCCTATCTTTCTCATGTTTGTGTGTTTAATGTATTCCCTTTTGAATCAATTGCTGAAAAAATGAAGCAACAAGAGAGTTTTTTTTTGTTTTCTACAGTTTTTGTGGTATAAGAAGCTAAATGAATTGGTTCACATCAGGAGTTTTGTATGATAGGGTTCACAGAATCATTGTACAAAAGGTAACTTTTCTTGCCTTGGTCTAGAAATTAAACGCTGTCCTTAATGGGTCACCAATCTTATCACACTACAAACATGTGAATAATCTCTGTATTGGTCATGCAGACTATGAGTTCATTAATATGGTGATGTCATGGAGGATTGTCGATGTGGTGTCTATTGACGACTTCCAGTTTGGCTTTGTCCTAGGAAGAGGCACTACAGATGCAATCTTTGTGGTCCAGCAGCTGCAGGAGAAATACCTAGCAGTGAACAAGAGGCTTTATATGGCCTTCATGGACTTAGAGAAAGCATTTGACTGTGTCCCTCAGAATCTGGTGGGCCCTGAGAAAGCTAGGTGTTGATGAATGGATTGTGCGTTTAGTCCAGGGAATGTAAGCTAATGCGAGAAGCCGGGTACATGTTGGTGAGGGTTTCAGCCAAGAGTTTGAGGTGAAGGTCGGGGTCAACCTGAGATCCGTACTCATCATGCTGGAGGCCTTAATTGTCATGTGAGTTTCCGGCTGGTGTTCCCTATGAGGACCTATATGCAGATGATCTTGTCATCATTGCTAACTCCCTGGAGGAATGTGTCAGGAGGCTCTTGATATGGAAAGAAGCCATGGAGAAGAAGGGGTTGAGGGTAAATGCAGGAAAGACAAAGGTCACTCATGATCTGTGGTACAGGTAGAGTTCAGGCCAGTACTCAAGCACTGTCTGTCGTACAGGAGTAGGCAACAACAGCATCTACTGCAATGGCTGCAAACATTGGGTGCATAAGAGATGCAGCAGGCTACAACTAATGACACCAAATTCTGATTAAAGGTGCGCACAGTGCATAGGGAATGCCCACCCTATTGACGGCAGGCCAGAGTGAAGTCCAGGTCGGACCTGATAAGCTGAAGGTGGTAGCTGCCTTCTGCTACCTAGGTGACATGCTTTCTGCTGGTGGAGACTGTGAAATAAAGGTCACTACTCATGTGAAAACAGCCTGGAAGAAGATCAGGGAGCTAGTACCAGTTCTCACATCCCACCACATCTCTTACAAGACCTGTGGCCATGTATACAGCTTTTGCTTGTGGAGCGTCATGCTCCATGCCAGTGAAACTTGACCACTGACCAAGACGAACCTGCAGCGCAATGGTAGGGCCATAATCAGACAGATCTGCAGTATCAAGCCAGAGGATGTGGCCAGGGTAAGGTCAAGCGAGCTACTGGCAAAGCTTCAGCTTGAGGACCTCTACCTCATTTTGAGAGAGAGAGAAGGCTTCGCTGCTTTGGGCATGTGGAGCGTTCTAGTGGTGCAGTCAGAACAGCATGTGAGATACAGATTGATGGCAGATGGGGGCAGGGAGGCCCAAGCTAACATGGAAGAAACTGACGGAGAAAGACTGCCGTGAGTGGAAGCTCACGACAGTTGACCCCCAAGAAAGGAGCACCTGGAGATCAGGTGTGAGATCTGCTATGCATGCAGCTAGCCAGTTACCTTCAAGGGGGCCCACTGATGTGGATGATGTCCCTGCCAGGGTTCGCGCCTCCGATCGCCATTGTCGCAAAATGCGAAGAAATAATAAATTTGGCGCAAAAAATATCAATTTGGCGACAACTATTGGCGAAAGAAAAATCGCAAGTAAATTTTTTTATCTGGCGTCGGAATCGTCACCTCCGGCTACAAGTCATTGCCTCGTGCCGCTTAATGGTCATCAATGTGTATCTTAATTGTCAATTAACACCCCAATTATCGACCACACAATTCAGTAGCTGATCGAGTCAAACCTGGACACGCGCTGATAACCTCGGATCCAGTATAAAAGTTTATAACCTACGGCGATCGGCACACTTTTAACAGCTGCTACCGGTAACGGTCATAATTACAGACTAATATATACATGGTGCCATGCTGTGCATGAAATAAACTGCACCAACATCGTGACATCTTTGCTTTTTGTGGTCAATAATAATAGTCATTACATAGCTTTCTGAATTCGTAACTTTAAACATGTTGAAAAGACCGCTACATCGACGTACACGAAGAAGAAAAAATCAAGTGTCACTTGCAAGCTCACTTTCCACTCGTAAGAAGATAGATATATTGCTTCGAGCTTTCCATCAAGCTTTGTGAGAAAGGAGAAAGATTTGCATGGTGTTCACTGTGCCATTCTTTCATCTGACAGCATCACTCGGCATGCGAAAGGATACGCGCATCTCGCAAAGGCCGACAGTAGCATTGCTTCTCTTTTCAAGACAGCAACTGCACACGCTGTTCAAAGTGCTTTTCTCGACAGTTTCAGATATCTGAACCTATCATTTCTAAACAGAAACCTTGTAGATGATGTTATGGCTCACTTGATTTAAATTTGTTTTGTCAGAAAAATTCGGGCCTGTATTCCGAGGTAAAAATTATGCAATTGTGCTCTCCCCTAATATTTTTGAATTAGCTCCCTTGTTACAATATTTAGCAAACTACTTTGGCAATGCAGTTATCCGTTCTATTTAACATATAAATTCCCAATTTAAACATTTTAATCAAAGTATTATATGTTCTTTTATAATTTTATATTCAAGCGAGAATAACATTGATTGCAAACTTTTAATCACTAAAATCAAATACAAAAAAAAAATCGAGAGAAAAAAGTCATATTATTTTAAAATTGGCGTCATACATATATTAGCAATTATTTTAATCTAATGATGTGTTAAAAAATAACCTGTCTCATGTTCAGGTGTTCATACCTGAATGGAGGTTTTCCATATAAACTCTATGTAAAGATTGACAATTACATCGAAAGTCTGATCATAAGCATCCCTGTGTTGGTTTTTGCTTTACACCTTAAACGTACAATGTTGGTTAATCCAATTTATTCTGAATACTTGCAAACAGGTACTTTGGCAAGCAGTGAATACCCAAACAGCATTTCATCAGTGTTTGCTCTGTTTGTTAAGAAAAATCAACAATCTCCAGGTACAAATATACATAAATTTAAAGACTGTCAACCGCTTTAAATACAAAATGGACTATTCCTTAGTTGTTTTATCAATGTGTGTACAATAATCCACCAGAATTAAGGGGGTTAAAGACAGAAGACATTTTTTGCGAAAAATGCCCCCAAACCCGGCTCTTTTTGGGCGACAAATGGCCAAAATCTGGCTCTAAGTTCGAGAAAATGGCACAAAAAAAATCTGATTGGCAAAAATGGTGGCGAAAGAAAAATAAATCCTAGCGCAAACCCTGCCTGCACCTGCATGTTAATCAAAAATCTGATTATGATGATGATGATATCATAATGGCAAAATATGTCAGGTTCCTTTAAATATTTTGAACAGAGAATATTTAATATAGTGCATATTCCAAGTTTTTACTGGTTGTGTGAACCCTATCATACAAAATGTCCTGTTGTGAACCCTTCTTCTTATACCGCAAAACCGTTGAAAAATCAAAACTCTCTTACTGCTTCATTTTTGCAGCATTCAATTCATAAGGGAATACATATTAAGAAATATAGAAGATCTTTGTCCGTAAGTCTCATAAGTTGGGCAAGTTTCTGTAACTTTTCCGGGGTATCTGCTTTAAACCATATGCAAATCTGACAAGTATTAACAAAAATATCATAGTAAGTCTTACCTGAATCAAGGGATTTTGACAAGTTCTGCCATATTTGTTCCTCTAAAGTCATGTGATTCTCCACCTTTGGTCTCCATGTCTTTGAAAAAATAGTGAAATTGAGTGATTCTCCAGCATTTTCCAAGGCAAATTTACTGGTTATTTTCAAGGGGCTTTTCTAGAAAGCTTTTTCATTTTTCAAGCCTGTGTGAACCCTGTTATACTACTATTTTTCTTATCTCTCCATTTTTGTTGGGTACTCATTGGAACAGGCCTCCAGATAAGAGTGCGTAAACAATAATCAATTTTCATATTTCTAAATCAACATATATGCCGTGGGTACTCAAAATAACCGTCACAATAAGATGGTTCTTTTCACAATGAGACAGTTCTTTTGAATGCCCAAAACAAATGTTAAGAAAATATTAATAATTTCAGGTCCCTAATTTTTTCTGGAGGATCGACTGTTGGAAGCATCTAATTTAAACTGAGATATGCACCACAACAAATGGTTTCATGAAGCAATAAGAATAATATCCCCATTCCTAATTTGAAGCACGTAAGAAAGTGTGACATCAATGCTTCAAAGATTAGATCAACCTACCCCAGCAATTATATATCATAAACTAATAAAATGAATCTGATATAGTACAAACTCTTACCATTATTGGTAAACCATGGACATATGGGTAAAGTCTTCACTACAAACAAAAACTTTCATCTAGGGTAAAATTATATAACTTCGGACATCAGGTAAATTCAGACAGTGACCTTGTTTGATTCATATTTTAATTATTGGTATAAAAAATTAATTAACTTAGCAAACAGTGAAAATCCTAATGAGACGCCTCATCAGGAGCCGTCTCATCTGGATTTCCACTGTTTGCAAAAGAATGTCTGAATTTACAAGCTGTCCGAAGTTACCTGACTTTACCCTATACTTTATCATAAAATCAAAATTTCTGCCAAGAAAAGGATAAACCACAAATGAGAATTCCACTCCCCCACAGTATACCCTGGGCATCATCACCCAGGATAAACACTAATTCTTGTACAATATGTTAATGTCAAGTTGTAACAAATACTAAACTTGAATTGAGTTTTGATAATTTAACTTTCACCCATCCCAGGGGTCACAGACCAGAGATGTAGGGCTTAGTTTTTGTTTGCACGTTGTTCAATTCTTCACTTTCTTCAATTTGGTGTGCAACCCAACCATTTTCTGAAAGAAATATTTTTGTCCACTGTCCCCAACACAGGTTGTGTAAGCTGCTGCTGCGATACAGGTTCGCTTGCATTTTGTATGCAACTTGACAACTGACGCACAGACAATGACAAAACTATGTCCCTTTCCATACTTAAGCAGGGGATAAATCAGATGTATCTTGAAGTTTGTAATTTCAAAAAATATCAAGCATGGCTTTCTAAAAAGTATTTTCGCTTTGACATTAACTCTTTCCTTGCTTCTAAGCAGCAATTTGTCTGCTGCCGACAACCTTTGCAAACAGTTGTGACCCAGATCAGGACTGACAGAATGACGGTCCTGATCTGGATCTAAACCGCTTGAAACTCTGAGAGAGTTCCTGAAAGAATTCTTATAAAAATTTAGTTTTGAAAAAAGTCAGCAGCTTGAAAAAATTATCCAGCATGCAAATAATAAATTCATTTCAGGCATACACATTAGAGTTCAAGATTAAGCCTAATCTGATTAAGTACTTAATGAACTAGAAAACTGTTTCATTTCAAAACAAACTTAAATGAAGTTTTTAAAAAGCTGGTTTATTTTGATTGATTTGAGATTTTAATTCAAAAGACAAACCGTATTTGACCTGATAAGTGCACTTCAGGTTTATAGTTGATCCAGTGGCGCATTTTCATTTTTAATTTAGGCAGGGGTGTTTTCTACTTGCCCATGCAGGGACAAATTAATTGCCATAATGTACATGTCCAACAAAAATTGTACTTGTCTGAAAGAACAGATTACATGTAGCTTCTACCTTTCTGTGCTGAAACAATTTACACTTTCAAAAACAGTATGAAACCAGATATCAACTCCCTTGTAAACAGTGTAGATCCAGATCATCTGGCTTCTGAAGAAGCCAGCTGATCAGGATCCACACTGTTTTCAATGCAATATGTGAACTCATAATAATTAATCAAAATAGATATACAGAATTTTAATTACTTTACATTTTGTACTTGTCCAAGTATATAAAAATTTTCAACTTGTCCTGAATGAAACGGGACCAGGACAGACAAGTCGGGCATCATGGTATTTCCACAGCCCTGAATATAGAGATCAAAAATGATTTTCATGTATTAACATTTGCCAGTACCCAAAGGATAAAGCCAGAGAGGTTTTCAGCATCTCCTGAGTGACCTGGCAAACGTTAATGCACTGAAAACAATGTTTGATTGTTATTATTGCATAAATTCAATGACCTATTCATCTAAATTTATTTTAAAAAAAGTATGACACTAAACTCGATTTTTTATGTTTTTCACATTGATTTTCGGCGATTACTTTTTTATTATTGATTTTAGTAAACTGTGTTCGCGATGAAAGTTGTAGAGAAAAATTAGCGCCAACTTCTCCAAGCGATTCCAACATCATAGATGCTGATATTAACTCTGCGCATAGATGCACTCTTTGAGCATTTTTAACAAAGCGCAAATAAACTGAGTCAAATATGTCAGTCAAAACGTTACATTGCACCGCCCCGATTCAATAAGAATGGCGATGGATGGCTTGTTCAAATATATTGGAAATCGCGCCTGATTCCCCCGTGCGTTAAGCTAGTTGGGTCATCTCGAAACTGTCCGTTTAGGAGCACGTGCATAAGAGAAGAATGGCGCGTCATGCGATATCACAGCTTCTGTACCTACAAGTAATCATGCTCATAGTAGATTCTGAATATGCATGGTACATTCAGAGTCTACACACGGCAGGATTATGTTATAAACAACCGTTAAATAACTATATATACACCCCTTGTGAATATTCTTTTGAGACGAACCCTTTCTGTCACGCCTCTACGAAATTTACCTGTCAATAAAAGACTTAGAAAATTTGGCTGAATTTAATTTATTGCAAAATCTTCATCTATGTACACAAAAATCTGTTTGTGCCACAAACCTCGGACCTCTTGGAGAAATCGGCGCTAATTTTTCTCTACAATTTTCATCGCTAACACAGTTTGCTAAAATTAGTAATAAAAAAGTTATCGCCGAAAATCAATGTGAAAAACATAAAAAATCGAGTTTATATTTTGTTGCCATTTCCAGGTGGTTGGATGCTTATTTAGTGTTCCATGGCCAAGCCATATATGTAAGAGCAATAACAAATCAGCTGTAAAAGAAGTGGCCTAGAATGAGAGTATCTAAAGTACCACATCTGTGCATTAACAGCAAGTGCATTGCTTTGTTAATATTTGTGCCTGGAGCCAGCTGACGTTGATCTACACTGTTGATTTTCTAGAGAGGATACAATTTTGATAAAGTTATTCATACAGTACATTTATCAGGTTAAATAAAGTATGCCATGAAAAACAATGAGCTCAACTTAAAAATTGCACTTTTATTTTTCAACCTTCATGATGTGATGAAGACAGTGGGCAGAGCTAGAATTCCATGAAATTTTAGTTGTCCTCATCACATCAGAAAGGTTGAAAAACAAATTTCAATTTTTATATTTACGCTTTATATACCATGCGGACAAATATCTTACTCAGCAAATGAAGACAGTTTCAAATCTCTTTATCAGCTTATGAAGACAGTTGATCTAAGGGAAGGCACTTGCAAGTGTAAATATTTCATGATAGGAGCGCAAGTTCCATTAATTACACATAAAAAGAAATATTTTCAAAGAAAAATAAGAAAAAAAGTACTTTTATGTATGCAAAATTCTTAGCATGAATATGTGATCACACAGTATATAGACACTATGGGCGAATAACTCTGGATGATATGTAAAAGGATGATCTTTCACCATAAAAACTACTGTCACTTTACCTGATGCAAATGCATTTTGTTCTGCATACAATCCTGAAAACATTGAACAAACATGATTTCTACAAATACTGTAGTAATCCTAATAAGTGATCATGCTCCTATGAGTGTACAATGAGTACGTTATGGGTTGATCTGGCTCCGTAGTTATAAAACTTTTGTCATGCTCAACTCAACAGAGTAAGAAATTTCAACTGCTCATAAAAACAAAAATACCGACAAATAAAGAAGTTTCTTGCTTTAAGTCTCTCAAATGTTGTATTTATCATGCATATAAATATTAAAATGCCAACAATTGTTTGCATTTTCACATTTATGAGCAGGATAAATTTCTTGCTCAGCTGAGTTGAGCAGGGAAAAAGTTATATAACCTCAGTTTCAATTTCATTATTAATATGGATTTATTGTATGGATGCAAAACAGTGTGGATCCTGATCTGATGGAAGCCAGCTGATATCAGTGTATATCTACACTGTTTTTCAAAAGAGAGAAAAGAATTTTGAAAAAAAAATGTACAAAGCATGTTATTAGGTTTGTAATGTTTGATTTGATTCTTTACGTCCCATCAACAATTTCAGTTAAACAGGGACGGGTCTTCCTGGGTTGAACCAGTACTAAGCTAGGATAAATGTGTCTTGCTCAAGGACCACAACGCAGTGACGCCGGTGAGGCTCGAACCCGCGGCCGCTCTGTCTTGAGTTAAGCACTCTACCACTGAGCCACTGCGCTCCCTGTGTTATTAGGTTGAATATGATAGATCAATTTTACAAAACATGGAACTTCAAACTCCACAATTTACACGAAGCTCATTAACCCTTGTACTGGTGATTCTGGATATAACCTATTTTGAGAACAATGTAGATCCAGATATCCTGGCTTATACTTGACTGGTATCAACATTGATCTTGGAATTAGATTTTCATTCTTAAATGACTGGGATCAACACTGATGTTAGAATAATATGACCGGGAACAACACTATGTTGGAATTAGATCTGCATTCTCAACACTGATGTTGGATTGTAACACTGATTGCCTATATAGCCAATGGTTAAATTCAGAGATATATTGGTTGGTAAATCACTGCACAGACTGGCATGAGGTCATTTTGATTTCATTTTCATGAAGTCATCTATCACATAAAACCTTGTAATGTTGACAATAGATGGCGTAACGACCATTTTTAAAACTAATAGACATTCAAAACGTACATAAAAATATGCATTTCAGTCCAAACAAGAGTTACGGGAAATTCTAATGCTCTGTTCCAAATGGCTTCATTGGTTATAGACTCTGAAGGATTCGTTCATATTTTTAATCCTTTTGTGTGTTAGAATTGAAATAAATTTGCGCTGGGATTTGTTGCTTAATATATCACTGTCGGTCAATCAGTCGTAAGTGGATAAATCACCCGCGCTTTGCGCTCACAATTTATTCACTTTAACAACTGATCTCCAGCTAGTGATATATTAAGCAACAAATCACCGTGAGTGTGAATCTATTTCCTAAGTAATATGACTACAAATTACACTATGTCTGATTGTGATCTGCATTCTTATAAAACTGGGATCAACCTGATGTTGGAATAATATGACTGGGATCAACACTAATGTTGGAATAATATGACTGCAATTAACACTATGTTGGATTGTGATCTGCATTCTTATATGACTGGGATCAACACTGATGTTGGAATAATATGACTGTGATTAGCACTATGTTGGAAGTGATCTGCAATCTTATATGACTGGGATCAACACTGATGTTGGAATAATATGACTGCCATTAACACTATGTTGGAATGTGATCTGCAATCTTATATGACTGGGATCAACACTGATGTTGAAATAATATGACTGCCATTAACACTATGTTGGAAGTGATCTGCAATCTTATATGACTTGGATCAGCACTGATGTTGGAATAATATGACTGCCATTAACACTATGTTGGAATGTGATCTGCATTCTTATATGACTGGGATCAACACTAATGTTGAAATAATATGACTGCAATTAACACTATGTTGGATTGTGATCTGCATTCTTATATGACTGGGATCAACACTGATGTTGGAATAATATGACTGTGATTAGCACTATGTTGGAAGTGATCTGCAATCTTATATGACTGGGATCAACCTGATGTTGAAATAATATGACTGCAATTAACACTATGTTGGATTGTGATCTGCATTCTTATATGACTGGGATCAACACTGATGTTGGAATAATATGACTGTGATTAACAATTTAACACTACGTTGGATTATGTTCTGCATTCTTATATGACTGCGATCAACACTGATGTTGGAATAATATGACTGTAATTAACAATTTAACACTATGTTGGAATGTGATCTGCATTCTTATATGACTGGGATCAACACTGATGTTGAAATAATATGACTGTGACTAGCACTATGTTGGAAGTGATCTGCATTCTTATATGACTGGGATCAACACTGATGTTTGAATGATATGACTGCGATTAACACTGTGTTGGAAGTGATCTGCATTCTTATATGACTGGGATCAACACTGATGTTGAAATAATATGACTGTGACTAGCACTATGTTGGAAGTGATCTGCAATCTTATATGACTGGGATCAACACTGATGTTGGAATAATATGACTGCCATTAACACTATGTTGGAATGTGATCTGCATTCTTATATGACTGGGATCAACACTGATGTTGAAATAATATGACTGTGACTAGCACTATGTTGGAAGTGATCTGCAATCTTATATGACTGGGATCAACACTGATGTTGGAATAATATGACTGCCATTAACACTATGTTGGAATGTGATCTGCATTCTTATATGACTTGTATCAACACTGATGTTGGAATAATATGACTGTGATTAACACTATGTTGGAAGTGATCTGCAATCTTATATGACTGGGATCAACCTGATGTTGGAATAATATGACTGCCATTAACACTATGTTGGAATGTGATCTGCAATCTTATATGACTGGGATCAACACTGATGTTGGAATAATATGACTGCCATTAACACTATGTTGGAATGTGATCTGCAATCTTATATGACTGGGATCAACACTGATGTTGGAATAATATGACTGTGATTAGCACTATGTTGGAAGTGATCTGCATTCTTATATGACTGGGATCAACACTGATGTTGGAATAATATGACTGTGATTAGCACTATGTTGGAATGTGATCTGCAATCTTATATGACTGGGATCAACACTGATGTTGAAATAATATGACTGTGACTAGCACTTTGTTGGAAGTGATCTGCAATCTTATATGACTGGGATCAACACTGATGTTGGAATAATATGACTGCCATTAACACTATGTTGGAATGTAATCTGCATTCTTATATGACTGGGATCAACACTGATGTTGAAATAATATGACTGTGACTAGCACTATGTTGGAAGTGATCTGCAATCTTATATGACTGGGATCAACACTGATGTTGGAATAATATGACTGTGATTAGCACTATGTTGGAAGTGATCTGCAATCTTATATGACTGGGATCAGCACTGATGTTGGAATAATATGACTGCCATTTACACTATGTTGGAAAGTGATCTGCAATCTTATATGACTGGGATCAACACTGATGTTGGAATAATATGACTGTGATTAGCACTATGTTGGAAGTGATCTGCAATCTTATATGACTGGGATCAGCACTGATGTTGGAATAATATGACTGCCATTAACACTATGTTGGAATGTGATCTGCAATCTTATATGACTGGGATCAACACTGATGTTGGAATAATATGACTGTGATTAACACTATGTTGGAAGTGATCTGCAATCTTATATGACTGGGATCAACCTGATGTTGGAAGAATATGACTGTGATTAGCACTATGTTGGAAGTGATCAGCATTCTTATATGACTGGGATCAGCACTGATGTTGGAATAATATGACTGCCATTAACACTATGTTGGAATGTGATCTGCATTCTTTATATGACTGGGATCAACACTGATGTTGAAAAAATATGACTGTGACTAGCACTATGTTGGAAGTGATCTGCAATCTTATATGACTGGGATCAGCACTGATGTTGGAATAATATGACTGCCATTAACACTATGTTGGAATGTAATCTGCATTCTTATATGACTGGGATCAACACTGATGTTGAAATAATATGACTGTGACTAGCACTATGTTGGAAGTGATCTGCAATCTTATATTACTTGGATCAACACTGATGTTGGAATAATATGACTGCCATTAACACTATGTTGGAAGTGATCTGCAATCTTATATGACTGGGATCAGCACTGATGTTGGAATAATATGACTGCCATTAACACTATGTTGGAATGTGATCTGCAATCTTTTATGACTGGGATCAACACTGATGTTGGAATAATATGACTGTGATTAGCACTATGTTGGAAGTGATCTGCAATCTTATATGACTGGGATCAGCACTGATGTTGGAATAATATGACTGCCATTAACACTTTGTTGGAATGTGATCTGCAATCTTATATGACTGGGATCAACACTGATGTTGGAATAATATGACTGTGATTAACACTATGTTGGAAGTGATCTGCAATCTTATATGACTGGGATCAACACTGATGTTGGAATAATATGACTGTGATTAACACTATGTTGGAAGTGATCTGCAATCTTATATGACTGGGATCAACCTGATGTTGGAATAATATGACTGTGATTAGCACTATGTTGGAAGTGATCTGCAATCTTATATGACTGGGATCAGCACTGATGTTGGAATAATATGACTGCCATTAACACTATGTTGGGATGTGATCTGCAATCTTATATGACTGGGATCAACACTTATGTTGAAATAATATGACTGCCATTAACACTATGTTGGAATGTGATCTGCAATCTTATATGACTGGGATCAACACTGATGTTGGAATAATATGACTGTGACTAGCACTATGTTGGAAGTGATCTGCAATCTTATATGACTGGGATCAGCACTGATGTTGGAATAATATGACTGCCATTAACACTATGTTGGGATGTGATCTGCAATCTTATATGACTGGGATCAACACTAATGTTGAAATAATATGACTGTCATTAACACTATGTTGGAATGTGATCTGCAATCTTATATGACTGGGATCAACCTGATGTTGGAATAATATGACTGTGATTAGCACTATGTTGGAAGTGATCTGCAATCTTATATGACTGGGATCAGCACTGATGTTGGAATAATATGACTGTGATTAGCACTATGTTGGAATGTGATCTGCATTCTTATATGACTGGGATCAACACTGATGTTGAAAAAATATGACTGTGACTAGCACTATGTTGGAAGTGATCTGCATTCTTATATGACTGGGATCAGCACTGATGTTGGAATAATATGACTGTGATTAGCACTATGTTGGATTGTGATCTGCATTCTTATATGACTGGGATCAACACTTATGTTGAAATAATATGACTGCCATTAACACTATGTAGGAACTCGGCCATAGTGAGATAAATAATAATGAGACATTTTAATTACAAATGCTTCTAATCCTACATCATATGCTTCCAGAAAATATTTAGGTGAGCTTGGGTCAAAAATATTTAGGTGAGCTTGGGTCTATGCACAGACTCTTCAGGGCCTTTGCTTTTGGTATGCAATATGGAAGCACATTAATGTTCGGACTAAAAGATGTAATCTTGCACCATTGAATAGCTGTACATGGACGTTTAAAGAAAGATTAAGTGAAAGAGGGCTCATAGCTTAAATTGATGGTACAGATGGCTGAACATCCCCAGCAGGCACACAAACTCAAAACAATGTACAGTCAAACCTGTCTTAAGCAAGCGACCAAGGGATAATCCAAAATCGCTTGCTTAAGACAGGTGGCTGCTTAATAGAGGTTCAGGTAAGATGGCCATATGATTGAGGATATTCCCATATGAGTTAAATTTATGAAGAATTAGGTCTACACCGCCAGTGTAGGGTTCAGTTATTGCATTATAGAAATAAAAAAAAAGATAAATAAAAAACAAATATCAAAGTATGTAATTTTAAAACAAAAGCAATTCCATATGTTTTTGTTTTTTTTAAAATCAATGTTTGTCAAAAGAGTTAGCCTTTGGACTAAGAGGCTTCTTGTCACTGGTATACCCATTTTTTCTAAAGCTAAACCTTGATTTTTGATAAGCAAAGGCATTTTTAATGGACATCGTGCTTCTGAACATGAAGAGAAAGTTGTTTGATTTGTAGATTTATTCAGGTGTATGAGACTTTGAAAAAATGATTCTGTTACTCAATTTTTTTTTCTCAAAAGCTATTGCTTGTTTTCTTCCCCCCAGCAAACATTTCATCTTTGTGTAGTAAGTATGCCTCCAGCAAAAGGTATAACTACTTGCATTTAGTTTTTCACACATTTACCGTTAAACATCTGCCACGGTATGGATGAATGAACTTTGGCAGCGGTAAACGCTTTGATGTTGACAATTTATCGGTTGACTGACTTTGCACTGGTACCCGCATACACAAAAACTACAAGTCGTGTTCGTTTAGCGTATTCAGGTTTTAAGTTACGGACTACGCTATTTGGAGGTTTCTTGAAGCATGTCGTGGTGTTCGATTAGCATAAACACTCGAACTTTTAAAATTTCAGTTCCATTGTGTCTCGAGTGGCACACAAACACCCCAACTGTTGCGTCCCATAGCCTCAACATAGGGTGGCGGCTGTTATAGAATTTCTTTTAGGAGACACCACTGCTGGGGAGTTTAATAGCTCCAAGCATTTGACCGGTGCAAAAAAAAGTTTATCGATAAAATTTAATCAAACGGCCGCATAGAACCATGGAAAGTGGCCGTTTACGGATACAATTTCAGCGTTTTGGGGCAAATTTCGCCGACCGCTGGCCGCGTTGGACAGGTGCACGCTTAATAGAGGTGCATTTGCATTCAAAATCATTTGGGGGGACCCTGAAGTGGCCGCTTAAGGGAGGGACACGCTTAATAGAGGTGACCGCAACAGCAGGTTTGACTGTAGTATCAATGTGCATGCAAAGTCATGATGTCACATCGACATTGGTATGACATTGTTTCGACGTCATGTGTCTGTTGGGCCTTGCCTGCTGGCCTCAGTTTTTAGATGAAAGTTTTCTTCATTTACGTACCTTTCTTTTCATCATCTGAGTCTGACTCAGACTGACTAGTTTCACTGGAGCCACTGCTTAGGGCAAAGCTGTAGTTCTTCTCCCAGTCGGCATAGCTTGTGAAGGAGTTCCTGTAGCCTTGGTTACGACCTTAAAGTACAAACAAAAATAATGGCACTGAGAAATAGCATTCTACCACACTGTTCCTGGGAAGGAACTCTTAATTCTTCCCTGCTCAATAAAGTGTAGCTTTTAAACAGTAGGACCCAGGTCAGGCCTGACAAAATGGATCGATCTAAACTTGTTGACACAGTGTTCAGCACCTTTGTTATTTGCTTATTAGTAAAGTTTAATTACTACACAATTTTGAGTTTCTAGTTAGTCATTGTAGCTCAGTACATTGTATAAAGTAAAACATGTCTTAAGCGGCCACTCAAAAAGAAGACCAACAATTGGTTTTCAAGACCGGTTATCGCTTAATGAAGGTCAAAAGTATTGCAGAATGCTTCAAGGGGAGCATTCTGCAATACTTTAGTCCTCCATTAAGCTATCATTTGTCATTAAGATCTTTGTTTTGTCTATTTTTTAATGGCCGCTTAAGACAGGTTTTACTGTATATAGGTTTGAGTGCTACATTGTCCCACCCTGAAGACAGGTTTTCTCATAATGGGCCCAATTCAGTCAATCACCATAGGCCTATAATGGTTTACATTTTACCAGCTTATATACACTGCTGATTGTTGGGCCTGATCTGGGTCCAAACTGTCAGCAGACAAGGCTAGCAGGTAAAGAGTTTATTAATATCAAGGCATAAAAGATCATATCAGCTTACTTTGGTGTAGTTAAGACAATAGTAGTGGATCAATATTCTTCTACCCCTGGATAGTTTTACAGGGCCATCCATTCAGTTTTTTAAGTATTATCGAAAGAAAAGGAATAAACTTTAGTTTTTCCTTATTTAGGTTATATTAATGATAGTTTTTTGTTATTACAGTAAAAACCTCAAAAATTCAAACTTTGATTTTTAAAATTGTAACACACTAATTCGAAATAAATTTGGGACACACTGAATTCAGATATTAAATAGGATCTATTCATGATATTTTTAATAACTTTCTATAATAACATATGTTTTGCGTGCAGAAGCATTTCTTTTATGCACCTAAAAATAATGTTTGATAGAGAGAACAAAATTATAATAATCATTTTTGGGGGTTATATATTTTTGTGTCTACTTCTTTATAGTTTGAACTACTGATAATTCGAAATAATATATCTAGTCCCGATGACTTCGAATCATATTAGTTTTCATGTTTTAACTCTTTGCTTGCTGGTGTCATCTGCTGATATCTGGAGACCTCCCATAAAATGTCGGGCTGATCAGCTGGATCCAAAGTGTTTGACACTCTGATGGTATTCCTGAAATATTTTTGAAAAAGTTAATTTTGAAAGAAAGCAAGCAATATACGTAAAAACTGAATTTTAACCAAAGTGCCTCTGCCTTAAATTCAGAGTGTCTTCATAGTCATAACTCATGTTTACCGGAAGCCAATTTTAATCAAATATCAAGCCTTATAGTGTTTTTATAGCCCCTTTTTATATACTATGCAGTAAGATCTAAAACTGACCAAAACTACTTTATTCATTTGAGCTGATTTCTACCTTTTAGTTGTAGGCAAGTTTTTTTTAGGGTGTGTTTCAAGTCTTTTTTAACAAGACTCGTGAACAGCATAAATCAGTAAGTAAACTAAAGCAAGGACATTTTCTTTATCTACTAACAAACCATCTGTGTCATCTCGCTCAAAGATTACATTTCTTACAATGAACAAAGCACTTTATACAGGCACTCTATCCTTACTCTTTTATTCTAAATATGTTACAAATAAGCTAATTCCATCAATGGATGAAACTACAAAGTTAATGTTCGCATCATTATCGTCAGGTTTTTTATACAGTAAAACCTGTCTTAAGCGGCCACTCAAAAATAGACAAAACAAAGACAAACAAAGACAAACGGTAGTTTAATGAAGGTCGAAAGTATTGCAAAATGGTCTCTGTGAGCATTCTGCAATACTTTTGACCTGCATTAAGCGATAATCAGTCTTGAAAATCAATTTTTGTCATCTTTTTGAATGGTTGCTTAAGACAGGTTTTACTGTATTAACATTTAGGTGCAGAGCATCAGTGGGTCCCCTTTCAGGTAAATGGCTGATCTCTAGGTGTTCGTTTCTTGGGGATTGACTGTCGTGAATGGTAATTGTCTTCTTTCAATTTCATCCATGTCATCTTGGGCCTCCCTGGACCATACCTTTACTTCCCACACCGGGTAGGCAGCAATCGAAAACGCTAGCAACAATCGAAAAACGTGGATCAAAAATCAATATAAACAGTGTTTTTGATTGCCATTTAACCAGTATGGTGACAAATGGCAATAAAAAACTCTGTTTCTAATGATTTTTGATATATGTTCCTCGATAGTAATGGCGTTTTCTATTGCCGCCTACCCGGTGTGCTTCCATTAACTTGTGTATCACATGCTGTTCTGACTGCACCACTAGAATGCTCCACATGTACTACCAGGGAAAATGAGCTCAAGGTCCTGGAGCTCAAGCTTTGCCAATAGCTATCTTGGACCTTTCTATGACCACACCTTCTGGCTTGATATTGCAGATCTGTCTAATCATGGCCTTGTCTTTGCACAGCAAATGCAGAGGGTTTGGCTAGGTCAATTGCAATGTTCCACTGGCATGATGGAGCAGCGCACTCCACACAAAAGAGCTGTACACATGCAACAGTCCTTAAGCTTGTAAGATAAGTCACAGGATATGAGAATTCCCTGAACTTCTTCCAGGCGGTTTTCACATGTGTAGTGACCACCAGCTCACAGTCTCCAGCAGTTGGCTCTCAGTCAGTTGGGACCATACTATCATGAATAATCGCAGAAGCAAAATTGCGGGTCATGGTGGCACCTGTACCACCTGGGCCTGCCTCTTTACCTTACTTAATCTTTCAGATGGCCTTCTTCATGATCACCATGCATAGGTCCAAATAAGGACATTTTATTTGCGTAAAATTATAATCATTTTCTTAAACATTAATTTAAACATGTCTTTTGGGTGCCCAAAAGAACTGTCTCATTGAGACGGTTCTTTTGAGTACCCACAACATATGTTTTTGATGAAATATCTAGAGGCCTGACCATGTCAATATATAGTGAGTGTGATGGGAGAGCCTTCTAGCAGCTGTTTGTTGGACAGATCACTGTTCAGGGTCCCACTCGAAATCAACATTGATAAGCCTTTCATAATGTTCAGCCCATGTATTGTGCTTTGCCACCTCGCTCATTGACATTTCCCCAGCATCATTTTTCACTGGCTTGTGTAGCCTACAACATTGACATTCTCTATCCTGACATCTGAGTTGTCAAGGCTATACTTGTGGTCAATGCTCTCATAGAAAACCTTGTCTGCTTGGTGGAGTGCATGGACCTAGTAATGGATCATTCCTGCAAAATCCAATCAGTAGTTTGGGAGAGGATGTTGTTTGAAGCAATTGTTGACAACATATGAGCCACGACATGAGATTAAGTCCAACAATGTGGTATGTACGACCAGCAATGGCTCAGACCAGCCTGCCCATACGCCCAGTCTGATCAGCGCCTTTGCTAGTCACTTGAATATTCTATGAGTATTTAGCTACTGACTGAACATCATTTGGAGTTTCTAAGCTCAAAAGGAGTCTACACAGGCTCGTCTGAGTCTACACTTGTCAAAATGCAACATTGTTGGAAATCACGTCACCGCTCAATTATGTTGAAAGAGTTTTCATCAACATCCAACCATCATTAAATGCTCACCTTGAACATCATTTGCTCAGGTGGGGCCCCTCAGGTGAGATTAAACACTTTTGATGGCAAACTTAAAAGAGGAATGAAAAGGAATGATTTTATTGTGGAATACTGAGCCTTTTCATTAAATTTTCAAATAAAGGGCTGGAAACATAAAGAAGAATTACATAAGGTACATAATGAGAGTCAAAAGCCAGGAGCTTTGTTTGAGTAATAAAAGGCAACTTAGATATTCCTATACAGAACTTCAAAGACTCTGCTAAATATACTCTAACACATTTCCGTTAGTTGCTGAGGTTTTGTGCGGACAAGATCTAATACAAGGTTTTATCAAAGGGCCATACCTCAAAGAAAAATCAACCAACCATAACATTCTGGCGATATACACACAATGAAGTTTCTTTGAAATCCAGTCAGTATTTGCTGAGAATTTGTGCAGGCAAGATAAATGAGATGGACAAATTTTCGGACACAGCTGCAACTATATGGGGCATAAAAATTAAAAAAGAAAAAAAAACGTATGCAAAGAGTTTAGGGTTAAGAGATGCATTACAAAGCATTTTGAAAGAACTATATTATATATGACATCTACTAATTTAACTTCCAAATGTTACTAGAAGTCAGGAATTAAATGTATCAAGCTGTCAGCAATAGGTAGAATATATAGTCCAAATATTAATTCAGATCATTAAAACAATGTATCATGACTGGGATGTTTTATTACAAGGCCTCCTGTGAGACACTCAAATATTTGGCAATGTGACATTCTTATGCAAAATTTCAAGGATCCTTTTCGGCTACCAAGTTGCACTTTTTAGTGTAGCCTTAAAATCTGCAGTACTACCAGTATTTTCAGGCTGCATTCTAAACACAGGGTTCCCACAGAAATTCAAAAACACAATTCCATGATTTGTCCATGATTTTCCATGATCAACAATGTAACTTCCATGACTATAATGCACGGCCGCCAACCTCCCCTTTCAGCAGCATCTTCACCATGCTGAGCAAAAATGCGGAATGCAGCAACAAAAGCTTGCTTGTTGACCATGCATGCATGCATTTTGAAATTATTAAAACTTGAAACCACCAGTAGCCAGAAAACTAGCTGTCGGACACATAAGTGTCCGACAGCTAGTTTTGACAGCTAGTTTTCTGGCTACTGGTGGTTTTGTCAAATTATCTCACAAAATTCCATGATTTTTCCATGCATGGAATTTATTTTAGTGATTTTCCAGGTTTTCCATGATTTCCAAAGCTTGTGGGAACCCTGTAAATAGGTCCATTGTACAGAGCAGTCACTTATAAAACACTTCTTATAATACGGATTTGAAATAACCATGGTCATCTTGTGACTCCCAAATATTTTAACATGTAAGTTTACAAAGGATTTATTAGAAAATTACAATGAAATGGTAACCCCAACATGACTGAAAAATTGTTGAATGAAAACAAAACAAACTAGAGCGCGCAGTCGATGGGGCGCCATCGCAAATCCCCACGCTAAAGTTTTTGACTCCCCCCAGCATCCACAAGTCCCACCCAGCGGCATGACCCCAGCAACAGAATGAAAATTCTGTTCAATATGTTTTCTATCTTTTATTTGTGAGAACACACACAAAGAGTTTGGAATAAAAATCTTTGAAATTGACATGTTAATGATATTTGACCTTTTGACCTCGCCCCAAGGTCACCAGTTTGACCCTAGGATAAAAATATGTTACTTAATTGCATTCTGTTCTGCCTGTCATTCCTCCTCGATTTGATATGCCACATGACCATGTTTGAAAAAAAAAATTGACCCCCTGGGCACCCCCAGTACCCAAAAGTCCCATGACCCAGGAATCCCGTCGGATATGTTTTGTATCTTTTATTTGTGAGAACACACACAAAGTTTAGAATAAAAATCTTTAAAATTGACTTTGTAAATGAAATTAAATGATATTTGACCTTTTGACCCCTCCCCAGGGGCGGGGCCAAAAAAAATTGATGTTGCACGCCCCATTCATGTGAGTAACTCACACACCAAATTTGCTTGAATTTCGTCCAAAGGTTTAGAAGGAGAAAGCATAACGGACAGACAGCAGGACGGAATTTGATTTTGACCCCTAAGTACCCCAAAGTCCCACCCCTAGGGCATGACCGAGGCGACAGAATAAAAAACCTGTCTGATATGTTTTGTATCTTTCATTTGTGAGAACACACACAAAGTTTGGAATAAAAATCTTTGAAATTGACTTTGTAATTGAAATTAAATGATATTTGACCTTTTGACCCCTCCCCATGTCCCCAGGGGGCTTGGCCAAAAAAAATTTTACGTTGCGCGCCCCATTCATGTGAAAAACTCACACACCAAATTTGGTTGAATTTCGTCCAATGGTTTAGGAGGAGATGGCATAACGGAGGGACGGACGGAGGCGATAACAATATCCCCTTCGCTTTTTTAAAAAAGCGTGGGGATAACTTTTGAAGTTGATGGTACACCATTGCAAATGACCGCTTTTTAACTGACCTAATTATCTGAAATGTTTGAAGCTAGTTGATACGTTCTACCGTGCGGTTTAGGTGGAGGTGCATTTACAAGAAAAATTGTTTGAACCTTGACCTTTGATCAAGGAACACACGAAACATTGCCCAGCACCCTCTATATCATGTGACCTATGCATGTGCAAAGTTTGAAGTTGCTACATCCAACGGTTTCGAGAAGAAAATACAATATTTGAGCTTTGACCTTGACCATAATAATAGTCTGATTTTTTTTCTGTAAAAGTTAGAGACTGTTTGGGCCTTTTGATAGCAAGTCTACCTTACATTTTCTACTTTACACACCTTGACCAGGGGTTAAGAAGATATTAAGCAGACACCATTTCTGTACATGTGATGTGTCACCCTAATTTTGACTACTGACATGTTCACTCTGCATATTATTGTCTCATTGTGGTGGACATGTGTGAGAATCTGATCAGGGGTTCTGAAGATGTGACCTTTGACCTGCAGCTATGACCTTGATCATGGAGCAGCTGGGGCCACTGAATCCTCCACTCTGCACATTGTCGCAATGAAACACATGGACATGTGTGTGAGATACTTTCAAAATGGAACCAGAGGTTCAGGCAATATTGAGTGGATACTAATTCTGTAAAGGTGATCTTTGACCTGCAGCTATGACCTTGACCTATGAACGTGATGACTAAAATCTCACTCTGCACATTGAGATGGACACGTGTGGATATTATTTCAGTAACTGGGACCAGCTCACAGACAGTGTTTCAGGTGGTAATGAAAAGAAACAAGTTCTTTACAGGTGACCTTTGATCTACCTGCTATGACCTTGACCTTGGAGGGGGCAATTGAATATTTATAGAAAGAAAAATATACCTCTTCTTGGATCATTAAATGCTAGGTAATCCAAACTTCTGAATGAAAGGTCTATTTCATATGGATTTTCACTGTAACTATACTGAATACTAGGCGTAGCTCCAGAGATTGGCGGCAGTTTGGGCACATTTTCCATAGGTGACGGCCTGTCCCCTTTGCCAGCAGACTTTACCATGACCATTGTGCTTGCTTTATGGTTGACCCTATATGTGTCAGTGGTATCGTCCATGTCATCGTCAAAATCACTTTGTGAATCATATTGTTCTTCCCCTTTTGTATACACTTTCATCCGGTTTTGTTTCATGAGCTCTCACTTTCTGAATTTCCATAGCTCCATATGTAGTATTTACACTAAATATTTGAATAGCAAATCATGAACAAATAGTGTAGGCCCTGATCTGGCTGCTCCTCTAGGAGCAGTCATATCAAAGCCTTCACTGTTTGCCTTTTCATCGCTATATTTTACACATATCATCAGGCAGTTAAACAATAGTTGTTAAAATTCTAGGAAAAATATTCAGAGTTATCCAGATGCCCGAAAATATAGAATTAATATGGTGATAAGATAAAAAAAACCCCTCTTTGCTGGTTAAATCTTAGGTATATGCAAGGTATATATATCTGGTCTCACATAATTTTAGACTATCTTCCCCTAAATTAATATAGTAGGGTATCAACTGCAAACTTGAATGTACATAATGTATGAACTTCTAAGCTAGCTATGTTTGACCATTGTTCTAAGTCGATACTCTTTGAACATTATTCCCATGCAAAGTCCATATTTTGAAAATACAAAAAAAGATCCTAAATGATCACAAACAAGTAATCTGAACTAAAGATATTTCCAATGTCTGAATATATATATCCCAAACATAAGGCTAACTTATGATCACACCAGTACGTTCAGACCACCGGTTTACTCAGTCGTGAGGTTAAGACCCCACTTTATAATTCTATTATGTTTTCAATGGTTTTTAAATTTCGCACAAAGATCAAGGCTGGAGTGAAGATTAATCTCGATTCTTCTTAACTAAAATCATGACATGCATAATCTTATATGAACAAGTTTGAATATCCATGAAAAAGTCAATAATTGTAAATCATTTTTATAAACTTAACACCGGTTCATCAAACAAAATTGATCATTGTCTTAAAGAAACATGACCACTTCAAAAACTTATCAGTGCACTGGTATATTTTTCTCATTAATTATAAAGTATCGTAATCCTTGGAACTCTTTAAAGACCATGTATGACAATATTAAACGTAATCCCTACATCGATCAATCACCCATTTTTGTCGGGTATGAGACTAAGCCAAGCTAAGACTATATATTACAATCTATAAATGGTCCTGTTTGATCAGACCGATATACACCCTTAATAATACGGCTACTAACAAAAGAACCTCATTACAATATGTACAAACTTTTCGAAGAGTCCGTTACAACTTAACTCTTTGCCTACTGGATAATTTTTCATGCTTTTTTGTTGTCTGCTGAATCGTGCTGATATTTTTCCAAATCAATTTTTTCCAAAAAAGACTTTCAGGGAATTAACCATCAGAGCGTCAAACAGTTTCAACCCAGACCAGCCCCGACATTTCTTCGGGCCTTGTCTGGGTCCAAACTATTTGCAAAGGTTATCAGCAGACAACACTGGTAGAGAAAGAGGTAAATTGTTTGACAAGTCCAATACATATTGCAGTAAAAAAAAAAAAAAATTGATATTATTCCTATAATTTTCTTTCTGATTTTCATAAAAAATGACATTTTTTGCCACTCATTGGAATTGTCTCACAAAGGCAATTCCAATGTTTGAGTTAAAATCATTAAGTGCAATAAATACAAATCTCTCCTGCATGGGGAGAAGTCAAACTTTATCTAGAGTTCATTTAAAGCCCTTTTATAAAACTTTAAGTGGCGGGCATTATCTGGCTATTTTTCAACAATTTTTCTACCATATCACACAAAAAGATATCTTCCATTTACATAGCAAAACACTGTGACAAGCATGATCAGAATGTGCGCATCCTGTTTAACCACAGCTTAAATCCGTTGTAATGTACATGTATCTGTATACTTTTGTTAAGAATAAAACTCAAGCTGTAACTTGAAATGAAATTAAACTTTTATGGCACTTTAGCTTTAATAATAGCTCAATTTTTATCTGATTTCCATATTTGCTAAATGCCAATGTAACACTATGGTAAATAAATAAGAATATGCATGAAAACACAATTAGTCACCTTTTAATCAAAACTAGAATCTGATATTTTTATTATAGCTGCTAAAATAAATTGATCAACCATTGGACATGTACCATATAAATCCTAAATCTAAAATTGGACAGATAGATCATGGAAACCCCTATACCAGTACTTTTGCAAACTGAAACATTGAAGCCCCAGTTAGCACTTTAAAGCAGCCTGCCCGAAACAATGTCATATGATCACTGCACCACCATTCACTTCTGTTTCCCCATGCACAGGTCCAGAGGGATCGACAGGGGGGTCCAGACCCCCCACCCCACTGAAAAATCACAAAAAATATAGAGTTCTTTAGCAATACTGCTTCAGATCCCCTGAGACATCACAAAGCTACAAAGCCAAAATTTTATGTTGGGCCATCATCGGCATGCCAGTGAAACACCATTTATTTCACTGGTGGGCCGATTATGGCCTGCTTTGGTGGATCCTCTCACCTCTAAAAAAACAACAACAAAAAACGCCTAGGGAAACTTTCTGGATCCCGGCATGTTCACAGTCGGTTCAGTTTTCTGACTTCAAAAAATACATGGGATTCTGAGGCTGCATAGATAACTGCTGATCTGGATAAGCACTGCTATCTAAAGAGGATATTATATAGGTTCAGCAGGACAAGGGTTTACAACAAACACTGGGCTCCTAGTATAAAGGCTTACTTTGCACTTAATGATCATCAGGTCCATTAGCAATTTCTACTGATGTTTATCAACAATGGTTTCTTCTATAATTCTCTGCTCTTTTGTCAAGTTGGACAATAAAGGGAGCATTTAAAATCATATGTTTCACTTTTGTTGCGTTCTTTCAATTATAAGTGAAATTGTATTTTTCTTTAACACTATACAGTTATTTAACAGCAGAAGGGAGTATGTAACAAGTTGCTTAAATTTTGAAGAGCAACCTCTCAATGCCATTGCTTATAGATGCCAAAGTTAATAACATTTCTTTCAATTCCATCTCCATCTTTCATTGTTCCCAAATCCCAATCAAAATGTGAAATCTTTGCTTAGCCAGATGACATAAGTCGCCACAAGCTTTCATATTAAGAGATATTTATGGCAAGTAATTCTTGAAAGTAGATGAAACAGAAAAATCAGATTTATTTCCCTTACATGGAAGCCAAATATTTAACATGTTTGTATGGACACATGAAACTAGATTTATTAAACATTTCCTTTCACAATATTCTAATGCCAAGCATTATTAAGTCAACAATTTGAAGCTTATGATATTTTAAAGGTAACATGGGCGGATCCAAAGGGGGAAAGGGGGTCCAAACCCCCACCCCCTGGAAAAATCACATGTTTCCTTAGAAATACTGGTACAGACCCCCCTCGAGAAGCAATTGGACTCCAAGCATTACTCATATTATTGAGAAGACTTCAAGATGCTGCATTACATATAGATACTCTCTTTACAACGACACTGTTTTTCCCCAAATAATTTAACGTTAAATGTAATAAATTCAAATTCAAGCCAGACTGGTACATTTGAGCAAATACAAGTGACGTTGTAAAGAATTTTGCTGTTATATGTATCAAGAATGTCACTATAAAGAGTTTTCACTGTATGATAATGCTGCATTACATATAGATATAATAAAAGTAAGAAAGAGGGCAAAGATCAGGAATCCGTACAATCAAGCACCACACCTGACCCAGGATACCAATGAGAAAGTGACAACTTCACAATTATACATCACAAACGAGAGCCAAGCGGTCAGCCCTTCCCCAGCAGGTGCCCTCAAGGCATCAATAAACAGATGTGCGCAAAGGCTTTTATCTGAGTGATGTCCAACAAACTGCAATTTGCATTCTCCAAGCTTTGCTCATATTACAGAGAAGACTTCGAGATGCTGCATTACATATATAAATATAATAAAGGCTTTTATGTGAGTGATGCCCAACAGAATGCAATTTGCATTACATAGAAGACTTCAAGATGCTGCACTACATATAGATCTAATAAAGGCTTTTATCTGAGTGATGCCCAACAGACTGCAATTTGCATTACAGAGAAGACTTCAAGATGCTGCACTACATATAGATCCAATAAAGGCTTTTATCTGAGTGATGCCCAACAGACTGCAATTTGCATTACAGAGAAGACTTCAAGATGCTGCATTACATATAAATATAATAAAGGCTTTTATGTGAGTGATGCCCAACAAACTGCAATTTGCATTAATTACAGAGAAGACTTCAAGATGCTGCATTACATATAAATATAATAAAGGCTTTTATGTGAGTGATGCCCAACAGAATGCAATTTGCATTACATAGAAGACTTCAAGATGCTGCACTACATATAAATACAATAAAGGCTTTTATGTGAGTGATGCCCAACAGACTGCAATTAACATTCTCCAAGCATTACTCATTATACAAAGAAGACTTCAAGATGCTGCATTACATATAAATATGATAAAGGCTTTTATGTGAGTGATGCCCAATAGACTGCAGTTTGCATTTTCCAAGCATTACTTATATTACAGAGAAGACTTCAAGATGCTGCATTACATATAGATATGATTAAGGTTTTATGTGAGTGATGCCCAGCAAACTGCAATTTGCATTCTCCAAGCATTACTCATATTACAGAGAAGACTTTAAGATGCTGCATTAACTCTCTGCATGCTGGGTGTATTTTTGCATGCTTTACGGCAGACCACAGAGTGAAGTCCAGGTTGAACCTGATAAGCTGGATCACAGGTGGTAGCTTCCTTCTGCTTCCTGGGTAACATGATTTCTGCTGATGAAGGCTGTGTAATAACGGTCACTACTCAGGGCAGGGAGGCCTAAGCTAACATGGAAGAAACTGATGGAGAAAAACTGCCATGAGATCAGGTGTGAGATCTGCTATGTGTGCAGCTAGCCAGTTACCTGGAAGGGGGCCTACTGATGTGGATGATGCCCTTGCACATGCATGTTAATCAAAAATCTGATTATATGATATGATGATTTCATCATCTGCTGAATCTTTAAAAAATCAAAATATTATCAGAGTGTCAAACAGTTTGGATTAGATCAGGCAGGCCAATCTAGGTCCAAACTAGAAAGGTTATCAGCAGGTGACTCTAGCAGGCATGTTGTTGTGTGTTTGGGCTTTACTAAGCTTATAACAACTTAAGTTCATGACGGTCGCAGTTTTCATTTTACACTCTTCCTGGGCAGGCTGCTCTTTATCTATGGATATCTTCATCAGTAACTGACAGATGCCCTGTAGGGAGAGAATAAACTCTAGAGAGTGTGTGGCCTAACCTGGGTTCAAACTCCCGACTGCACCATTGCAGTCCCTGGAAGTAGCATAAACAATCTGGCTCACTAATATCTGGGCTACTGACGGTGACAGACTGGCCCCAAATGAAGAGCAAAACAAAAACCCAAAAGTTGAAAATTTAGCTAGAAGCCTTTTTTTATAAATCACATGATTTTCAATCAAGGCTGTCCGTTCACTGATGCTGTCTGATCTGGGCTTGTTTATAACTTTTCTTGGGCTCCCGTTCAAGGTATTCGATTATCAATTACACTGACAGCGAAAAGTGTTCCAGTGTAATGTTGATTTGTGAACATTTCAAGTTTTATTGACATAGACATAGATATTTGTATTGAAGGATCAGATAATTTTGTCAAAGTCAACAACTACTGACATAGTACTAGAAAAGTTAGTTTGGCAACCGAAAAATTGGCATGCTTTTACTTATTTCTTCCTGAAAAATTATATTGTGGTTGCTCATTGGAACCATTTTATGCTTCCAATGAGCAACCACAATATATACTTTCTTGGAGAAATAAAACACATCTAATGAATACCAATAACATTCTTTTTAGAAATAAGAAAAATATTGCTAGCAACTGATAACTTTTGCAAACAGTTTGGACCCAGATCAGGATAGACAGTATGTCGGTCCTGATCTGGATCCAAACTGTTTGACTCCGGACACTGTTCCTGAAATAGTTTTTTGAAAAGGTTAATTTTGAAAAAAATTAGCAGAAGACACCAAAAAACATGAAAAAAATTACCCAGCGCAGACCTTTAGTTAAGGGTGCATATCAGAAAAATAATTCTATTTCTCAACCAAAACATATGTTGTGGGTACTCAAAAGAAGCGTCTCAATGAGACGGTTCTTTTGTGCACCCAAAACATATGCTAAAATTATGGGTAAAAAATATTACAAATATTACGCTGAAAATTTTGTTTATCTAAACCTGTGGTTAAGGGTTGCTCTCTCATTTAAGGCTTTGACCTAAGTCAGCTCATCAATATATTGATTTAGGCTAATATCTACATAAAATTCCAATTTTGCACCAATTTTGATCATATCTTCACTGAATTGACTACTATTGATTTTGAGAAGTGTTGTTGTTACTTCCTATTGCTGATCTACTTGGGCAGTTGTCAGTTATCTGAGAAGTACTGCTGAGTGTCATGTAACTTCCCAGCAGGCCACCATAGCCCGGCCAGGGAAACACCATTCAAATGGCATTTCCCTGTTGGGCCAATGGTGGCCCGCTCTTAGCTATTTACTGGGATTTGACACTCAAAACAATCAAATGTCACCATAACCATAAAACAATGAACATAAAAATTAATGTATATCTTGTTTTGAATCAAGAAACCTATTAGCTATTTCAAATACAGGTAGACCAATTATATTAATGTCGACTGGCCCTTGTCATTCATGAGCGGATCCGGAGGGGGGACAGGAGGTCCCGACCCCCCCCCCCTCCTGAAAATTCACAAAAATATAGGGTTTCTTAGCAAAACTGGTCTGGATCCCCGAAAAATTACAAAGCTACCAAGCCAGCATTCAATGTTGGACCATCATCAACCCGCCAGCGAAACATCATTTAAATGGCGTTTCGCTGGCGGGTCGATGATGGCCCATTTATAGTGGTCTAGGGGCCAAACTGATATATATGGGCTATTTTGCGAGTTTGTTGCACCCCCCAGGAAGAAAAACTTGGTTACTATTTTCAGTTAGGGACATGTCTTGGGGCCTTAGAAACCCATGTTTTAGTAAGTTTTCTGTGGTCAGCTTTCTGTAAATGGCTTGTAATCAACGTTACCCTACTAACATTGGAAATAGTAGTACTCAAAATACAAGACTAATAGGACATTTTACAAAAGTATCAATGAAATTATAATAACTTTAAATGGTTAATTGTGTCATAAACATCAATTGCAGACACCTGTGAGATGTATTTCTGCTCATCAGTGTTACGTACGTTACATTTTATACAAAATTGCAGATAATGACTTTAGAGATTGCATATAAGAATGAATCATGATCCCCAACCCCAGGAAGAAAAGCTTGGTTACTTTTTACAGTCAGAAACATGTCCTGGGGCCTTAGAAACCCATGTTTTTCTAAGTTTTCTTCGGTCATTCGTCTGTAAATGGCCTGTAATCAATATTACCCTAATACCATTTAAAATACCAACAAAAAAGACAAGACCAATAGGATATTTTCCAATAGTATTAATGAAATTATTTGAGCTTTACACGTTTCAGCTAGACATGAATATTAATTGCGAACATCTTTGATATGTACTTCTGCTCTCCAGAGTTACTTATGTTACATTTTATATGAAATTGCAGATAATAACTTAAAAGATTGTATATCAGAATAAACCATGTTCCACAACCATAAATGTGTAATAAAGATTTCGATTCTAATGATGAATTTTCATTTTCATATATTTGAAGCAATTTATAAATTGCAACTGGCAATAAAGTGTAGTAAAATAAATATTTCAAGATGCTTATAAGCGTCTCACTTCTACTGGCGTACATATTTTATTTTCGTCCATTTACATTGTACTGGGATGGGCACTGTCTTCTTTCATCTCTTTCACAATGAAATTAAATAGCGACTAAACAAACAGGTTTAACTACCATGGATATTTTATTTCTGTCAATATATAAATAAGGTAACGTAGGCAACAAAATGATGTTTTGAATAAATGGATAAAGATAGTATAATTTGTGGAGAATAGACTCAAATTTTTGTCTTTGCCTGACTAAGCGCAAGGTAAAATTTAAGCATACTCTCAACATGTTTTAATAATTTCAATTACAGACAAATTATTCTAAATAATTACTAATATAAGAGTTTTATATGTTTGGTTCTGTTACTTTGATATGGCTATTTGCATTTTTTGTCAATAGTTCATGGCAATATACATGATATTTACTTCATGATTCAAATATTGGCCTGAAGATACCGTACATCAATTAATAATTAAAAGTAAAAAAGCAAAGCAATATTTCCATCATCTGGCGGCAGGGCAGAGATGATAGTGCTGGGTGTCTTCCAGAGCAGGGGCTTTCTGTTGATTTTATACATAGAAAGACAAATCTTAAAACTAATAAAGTTCTGGTTAACAAGGGCGAATGGGTAACAGATTGGTCAGATTTGATGATTAGCTGTTTTACCAATTATATACCCTTTACACTAAATGTATATGTAAGGTAAGTCCATAACATATGTAACAGCACACTGCCATTATTTTAGCTTATATATAATTTTCCCGCAAGTTCTGGCTCTTTTTGCCATTAGAAATAGTTTACCAGGCTTAAAAAGAACTATGTTTGCTAAAAAGTGAGTATGACCAGGAAATGTCACAATCGCATATTGCAGACTAACCAACGGTACTGTGAAGATGAGACACAGAACAGTTTAGGTCTTGACTGCATTTTGCTATACATGTAATCTAATCTCACTTTTAAAGACTGCAAACATAGTATCAACCAAAGTATTTATCAGAACAGAAGTAGCATGGTTTAAACCCAAATGTACCTGATGTTTTGAAGGTCTAGCCTAAATGCTTAATACATTTAATTTCCACTGTTGGCAATTAAATTTTGAAAACAATTAACAACAATGTTTCATCTGTCACAATTGCAATCTTCTCTACTTTTGTTAAGCATGATTCTTTTATATCAGATTGTAATGCTTATTATTTTATTATATTATACAGAAATTTTGAAAGAAATTATTTTGTTTGTTAATTAAGAAAAGTTAAGGTACAGCCATACTCATAGACTGGAAAACATAGTATGTGGTAACACTAATTACAAAACTATAACGATATTTCATGGTAACATTAATTGCAAATCTTTTGTCAGTTAATGAATCTTTTTGAAAGTCCATTTTCAGGCGTTACAACTTGAATCATAAACATGTCACAACAAAATTAAGCAACATGGTTTGAATCTCTGAAGCTCACAGATTAAGTTGCCAAATGATCGTCAGTTGAAAAAAAGGTGTCACAACTAACACGCAGCTATTGGCTTTCTTACATTGTTAATAATGTAGTTTTGTGTTGTTGTTTTTTGCACTGTCGGAGTTATTTGTAACAATTATACATGTTTGCACATGATCTATGAAATGAAAAGTATGAGACTTATGGTCAGTTTGTTGGTTTCAAAGATTTTTTCAATTAGGCTTATTATATGCAGAGCCATCAGAAAATGCGAATAATACTGCAGATAACAGCTTGTAGACAGCATTTTAGTCATAAACTGACCCATTCTTGTACCCATTTGTTAATACTAACATTGTTTGAGGTCTGTCTAGTCTACAGTGAAAGGAAATCATTTTCATTTAATTTCAAGTGTAGTGCCATATTAAGATTACAAATATTTAGTACTGTATGTTGCCAGTTACAAGTGCTAGCTAATCTCGTATATTGCACTGTTAATACATGTAATATATGATACTGACAAACCTTATATGCAACGAATCACTGTTTCAGCAAACTGATATGGTTGAAAAACAGATTCATTATATGTTAGGAAGGCGAGTATCCCAACTAAGGGATTGTTTTCTACATCATGCAAATCAGAAATATTAAAACAATTTATTATGTTTGTAAATTTGTATTAGATAAATCTTTTATGATGTAATTTCTCAAAACATGAGACATGACCTCTAATTAACTGAAGAAAGACTGGGTATACACTGAAGCTGTCAGCTGATCCAATGTGGTGAATGACAGCTGCGTGCATAGCATGTTTACATCGTTGAATAACCTTATTAAGAGCCTCTGTCACAAAAAGATCAACCAAGACACACCTACCGTAATGGGATATTTTCCACAAGTATCAATGAACTTATTTGAGCTTTAAATGTTGACCCAGACATAAACACTAATTTCAGACATCTGTGAGATAGGTTTCTGGTTGTCAGCATTATGTATGTTACGTTTTATACAAAATTGCAGATAATGACTTTTTAATTGCATATTAGAATAAAACATGTTCCCCAACCTTAATTTTATAATGTTGGTCTCTATTATAATAATAAATTACCATTTTAACATATTTGCAGCTGTTTATAACTTGTCACTGTAGTGAAATTAATATCTAAATACGCTTATTAGCATGTTACTTGTACTGGCTGACATATTTTCTATCCTGATTTTATATGGTAGCGTAATTTACAGGCCCATTATGAGTTTGACAACAGGAAACGTAATAAAACATTCAGTCCATTATTTGAATCATGAAGTAGATATTATGTTCATTGTTGAGTCAATGTCAAAATTCGTCAAAATTCTTGTCCGTTTCATATCTTATGAAAACCGCTGATGTGATCATGAATTTTTTTTCTTCACACAATACTACTGATCATACTTAATAAGGCTAGCTGATAAAACTAAACAATATTGATGTGTAAATATATTTTTTATTGGATTAAAACCCCATTTTTTGGCATTTTTGCCCGTCCGGCGGAAAAAATTGAACTTTCGACAAGAATTATAAAAAAAACAGTTATTTTCTCAGGAATTTTAACTGGCTGTATTAATAAAAGCATTATCAAAGTAAATGTAGGAGGTTTCAATATGTGATTTTTCATTACATTTTTTGCATTTTTTTTCCAAAAAACCTCTGTCCGAAGCGTTTATGTCAAGACCGTAACACTTGATAAATTGCAAAAATAATACTGGATCCCTAATGGTGCTGAATCTGGTTTTCTGTCATACTAATTTGACACTTTCTGTTTACTAAGAATACATGTGTTTTGTAAAGCATCTACAGAACGGGCAAAAGAAAATACTGTTTTGGTGAGTGAAATTTTTATAGTATATTTTTTTTGTGTCAAATGACCGTAACACAAAAATGGACAATGGAATTTGATAAAAAAATTCTGGTTTTAACATCTTGACCAAATAAAATTTCTCAACAAGAAATCACTCTTGTTGCGATGTTTTAGGGAGTAGTCATTATTTTAGGTAAAAAAATATGTACAGTATATCAATACCGTAACAGTCAATACCGTAACGATGAAAATGTTGCGGTATTGACACATCTTGTTATGGTTTTGACATATACTGTCAAAAAAGTACAGTTTTGAATGCAAAGATATTAGTTTTTAGTCAAGTTTATTAAGTGAATTTATGATAAGAATGCTTTATCAAATTTAAACAGAAGCATAAAACACAAATTAAATGATGAACTCATATAAACTGTTTGTTACGGTATTGACATATTGTTTTGTTTTCAGGCAGGGTTTGTCAATACTGTAACGGTTTTGTCAAACCCGTAACAATATTTTGAAATAATGCAATCTACCATATATTCCAAAATTCTTTCTGTGCACATGTGTCAAGAGTATTAACATTGCAATCTGATCAACAGTGCTCTACACCAAATCTTAAACAGAAGAATTACGCTAGCATATATTCTTTAAAGGTCAATACCGTAACATTTTTGTCAAGTACCGTAACAGTGATATTTTTGGGAAAAAAGTATATCAGACAGAGACAACATGTAGATTTTAAGTACCTGATCAATTCCTTTGGTTGATTACAATCATACCAAAGCATTGTAATTTTCTAGAAATGTGTTTTTTAAACAAAATACAGAGAAAATAGTATGCAAAATCACTTAAAAGATAAAAAAATGCATTTTAAGTTTGCTCATTGTCATAACTAATCATTTTGTTCAAATTTTACCTTTGACACAATTAAACACATGATTTATTGAACTTATCCATTTCAATAAAATAAATATCCATGACGAGATTTGATGAAAAAACAGGAAATAAAGTTTGTTACGGTATTGACATTTTATCTGGTCATGTGATCTTTGAAACTTAATTATAAGGATCTGATTGGCTGTTAAGGTTTCTTTTCGCTTTTCATAGTATTTTCAGAAACAACTTGTTACTTTCATGAAAAAAGAATATCATTCTATTTAATTCATATTTTTCCTTTTACTTCTTTCAAAATTTGACGAATTTTGACATTGACTCTGTTATGAACCATTGGTAAAAAATCTGCAAACTGTCATATCAAAGTAACAGAATCAATCAAAATTGCAAAACTCTCTTATTTTATTGTTTATTTAGACTAATTTGACTATAATTGAAGTTATTTAAAAAAGCGATAGAGAGTAGACTCAAATATAACCTTATTGACAGGCTATGTCGTCAGGCTTAAAGGAAGAGTTTGAGTCTACTTTCCACACTTTATTGTTTTATCTATTTATGCAAAGGACAATGCTGTTACCTACGTTACCTTTTATATATTAACAGCAACAAACTTTACTTTCCATCGTCGTTGAATCTGTTTATTAGATTATTATTTTAGTTCACTGTGACAGAGATGAAAGAAGACATTGTACATTCCAATGCGATGTAATTCAGGTCAGATAGAAAATATGTACGCCAGTAGAAGTAACGTGCTGATAAGCGTATTTAAACGTTTATTTTGCTACCTTTATGGCGAGTTACATGTTATAAGTAGCTTTTATATGTAAGAATGGACATTCATCATTTGAATAGAGATCTTTATCACATATTTAAGGTTGGGTACCATGATTTTTTCTAATATGTAATCTAAAAAGTCATTATATGCAATTTAAAAAAAATGTAACAGAAGTAACTCTGACTAGCAGAAATACACTCCACAGATGTCTCAAATTGGTGTTTAAGTCTAGCTCAACCATGTAAAGCTCAAAAAATTGCATTAATACTATTGGGAAATATCCCATTTGTCTTGTATTTTGTGTAGCTATTTTTAAAGTCAGTTGGGTAATATTGATTACAGGCCATTTACAGACGAATGACCAAAGAAATCATAGTAAATCATGGGTTTCTAAGGCCACAAGAATGTCCCTGACTGAAAATAGTAACCAACTGTTTCTTCCTCCGGTTAGGGAACATGGTTCATTTTCATATGCAATCTATAAAGTCATTATCTGCAATTTCGTATAAAATGTAACATACGTCACGCTGTTGAGCGAAAATATATCTCACAGATGTCTGCAATTGATGTTAATGACTAGATCAAACATTTAAAGTTCAAATAATTTCGTTGATACTGCTGTAAAATATTTTATTAGTCTTGTATTTTGTATACTACCATTTTCTATGTTAGTAGGGTAACGTTGGTTACAGGCCATTTACAGAAAGCTGACCACAGAAAACTTAGTAAAACATGGGTTTCCATGGCCCCAAGACGTGTCCCTGACTGAAAATAGTGACCAAGTTTTTCTTCCTGGGGGGTGCAACAGAACTCAAAATTTGAGATTTGGCCCCTACACTATAGTGATATTTGGATCCTCTATCCCCTCATCAACTAAAAAAAAACTTATAAAATTTGGACCCCCTCTAACAAAACTTTCTGGATCCGGGCATGTCATTATTGTTATTACTATTTTCAACTCAATCTCAACTGTTTACACTGGCTATCTTTTTCAGCCAGGGAACTTAAGCCTGTAAAACTTATTCAAGATTTGGGTTCCTTCAAAAGAAGAAACAAATTCAAAAAAGAAAGGTGGAGTCTTGGGCCAGACTAATATTAATGAAGAGGTCCAACTTTTTCAATATGTTAAGCATGTGGGTTACCAAAATAAAAGACAAATGGATTAATACTTTGTTCCATTATCAGCTGAGCTCCTTATCATGTTAAGCCCAGGTAAATTCTCTTTAACAGACAGTACTAGTGTAGACCCATATCAGCTGGCTTCTGGAGTTGGGTGGTCCTGGTCTAGAAACCTTTCCATCTACAGTCATAGCTAGAATGCACTGTTTGTAAATCTGAAGCGGCTATATATAGCACATTTTTAAATCTTTTTGTAGGATTAGGTTTAACTCTTCAAGTGCCAGAACCAAATCACTTGGACAGGAAAATAATGTGCAAGCAAAATAGTCCCAGATCAGACTGCTCCTCCTCTATCAGACTGCTCCTAGAGGAGGGGCAGTCTGATCTACTTTCTTCAGCAGATTATTTATTGCCAAAACTAAGATCAGGCCCCTAGATAAGAGTTCATAACTGAAAATTATTTTTCTTATTTCTCAACCAAAACATATGTTGTGGGTACTCAAAAGAACCGTCTCGATGAGACGGTTCTTTTGAGCACCCAAAACAAATGTTTAAACTGATGGATAAGAAAATAATCGCAATTTTTACGCAAATTATTTTTGCTTAACTGACCCTATGTAAGATGGATTAATCCAGATCATGAACTGGAAGACTTCATTTTTAGAAATTCTGTACTTAAAGAGTTAAGTCCATGTGAAAGCTATTTTCCACCTGACCTGTGATCAGTGTTAACCATAAAAGCACCAATAATATTTTGAAAAATATTTTTATGTTTCATTAGAAATAAAGATTTACAGAGGTTATGGCAAATCTCTTAACGAGAGAAATGATTTTGTGGCCTCCAAATAGTCTCTGAAAACTAGGAAGACAACAGTCCAATAAATTAATTTGTTTTTCAATCTTAAACCATATAAGCCTGGAGTCTTTTTTGTTGGACATATATATATAGGCAAACAGTATAGACCCGGATCAGACACCGCAGAAGAAAGTGTATGATCAGGGTATCGACTGTTGGCTTAAAAATGCTCGATTAAATGAAAAGAAATGATAGATATGTCTTAAAACTCTAAAAGGGGAAATGGATTGGTCAAATTGATAACAAGAAAAACTATAACATGAAATATCATGTTATACTGGGGCGTTTTAAGTGGCTCATTAACGTTTCACCCAGTTTAGAGGGCATTAGATATCCACGTAGTGTATATGTATTGTCTTTTGTTTGTTTTTTCTTCAACGGTTGTTGTTGTTGTTTTTGTATTCACTTGAGAAGCAATTTGGATGGTTTCTAACACATATAAGTAGGCTACATATTTAGACTTTTTTCTTGATTTAAAAATAGATTGATCCTTGAAGTTGCTGCAAAAGCACTCAGACAACATATAATTTGCGTACAGAGGGGTTGAGGGTTGGTGCTCAAAAGAACGGTCTCAATGATGCGTTACTACTATTTTCGGTTAAAATGACGGCGTTTTGCCAGGCATATACATGACTGGGGGTGCTTGATTGATGGATACCGACAGTCAATATATTACAACACTAATAGCACACTATAAGCAAGTGACTAAATTAGTCTTAATCGCTCCCCTTGTTTAAGAAAAGATTTGTCTTTTTCTTCTGTTTAAAAAAGCAAATGTCCCGAGATAGTGATCATTCGTTTTGAAAACACTAAACTTTGCTACATATTAAAAGTATTAGCTGTGGACAGAAGATTTTAAAAAAAATCTCCATTATGCCATATGGAAGCTCGGACCCAGTATCCGAGATGGAAGTGATCATCAGTATTTGGTAAATTTGAACCCAAGAGGCAGTGCTTGCAGTATTTATGTATGGGACTACAAGCTGTGGGTATCATGGTTTCAGAGGAGAAGATTTTTAAGTGTCTCCCCATTAATGGAAGCTAATGACTCCTGTGGCATGGCTAGTTTAGACACCAGTAGCATGGATGTAGGAATGACTGTGTTTTCCCATTATAATTCTATGGGAGGTGTATATGCCAGAGATCGAATCCAATTAACCCAAAAAACACATTGGACCTTTCCCCTTCATTACCAGTAACATGACGATGCGTTATATTTAATTTGACTAAAAATGGTCTTTTGAAAACATGAACGGAAGATGATATAACGAAAGTTTGACCATTGGTATTGTTATTCCTCCCACTAATATTCGGCTTGGGTTAGCTAACAATATCGTTACTCAACTGCGTCCGCATTTAGAGTATTGCCCAATTGATAGAAGGAGGCGAAGGTAGTGAGATCATTCCTAAATGCTCCCATCTACCAATTGTTTGATTGTTAGATCTACAAAATGGCGTAGAGTGAGGTTTTGCCAGTAACGACAACTGCACTTCTTTGAATAAGAAGGAATGAGAATGACTGTAGAAAATATTTCATGACCAATTTCAACTTTGGAATGGTGCTGGACTGGAAGAGCGAACCCCATGACAGCCTGGTTGCCAGTCAGCCTCACACACACACGCACGCACGACTAGTATGCGAGACCCACATCGCTGATACGATAGTGTCAAAATCTTGTGTCAAATTAATTTTGTTTAAAAAAGTGGCTTATCGCGTCAAAATCTTGTGTCAAATTAATTTTGTTTAATAAAGTGGCTTATCGCACTCAAAATGTTGTACAGGAAAGGCTTTAGATCACATGTGAAACTTTGATGACCCAAATTAGAATGCCGCGGGGCTGATCTGATTCTAAATTGTTTGAAAGGGTTATCAGCAGATGACAATGTCATGTAAAGGTTTAACGCAAAGTTAAAATACATCAGTTCAACTTGTCATAACCTCTAAAGTGTCAAACAGTTTGGGCCCCTATCAGGTCCGGACAGAATGTGGGGCCTGATCTGGGTCAAAACTGTTTGCAAATGTTATCGGCAGATGACATGTCAGATATTTTAATGCAAAAGGTAAAATACAATGGATTTGATCCAGAGTTGTCAGAACCAAAAGAGTTACCTAAAGAGTTCTGACGTGAAAAACAATATGGATCCTGGTCGGGCCACTATGGTTGTTGTATACATATAGGGATACCCAGGTAGGTTCGAAATCGACAACTTTTTCTCATATCTAACTTTTGTCACAGCATCCAGTCCATCCAAACATTGCATGCGCAGATCCAGAGGGGGGGAGGGGCAAATGTTGGAGCCCCTCTGAAACCTTGAAAAAATATAATTTTCTTTGAAATAAACCATTGGCATTCTGTAAAATAAGTTCGGGACTAAAGAAACGTTGTCAGAGATTTTCTATGTCAGATGGACCTGGACACCCAGTAAATGCAATCTTAAGGACATATAATTAGCAGAATAAGGTGTGCTCGATTTAAAATGAACTCATATATGAATTACAATAAAAGAGATAGAAACTATCCCAATATTCTCATTTTCCGATGCATATCAATAGTAGGAGAATACTGCTAAAAATTAGCTTACATGGGATAAATGAAAAAAAAAAAAATAACGAAGCCTTGTGGATTCGAACCTGCGACCATTTAAATGCAAAAGTATAGCTGCGCGACAGTTACCGTCGCAACCGATTGCGCCATGGTATGGTCAACTGTATGTCACTGTATTCGTAAAGGTATAATAATTTGTTATCGCTTATTCAGCATCTTTCTATTTATAGATCTATCCACGGTTACTAAATTTACCCTATAACGCATATTCTATCGATCTGTCCTGTCACTGCATCACTATTTTTCACAAGTTATTTTTGTTATTTGATTACAATTTAGCTTCGAAACTTTAGTATACGGGAAATATATATATGACGAATTGACAGTGTCCGATATTAGTCACGTAAATCTCTCGCTTCGATTTAGCTGGTTTCCAGCATGCCTTGTATCTATATGGTAATAGGTACCAGCTAGGTCCAAGTTTTCTGAGTTGAGAAGAATTTTTTAACCACGCCCACCTTTGATTGACAGAATTTTAGAAATATATGGGGACTATATGTACTAATTTGAGCATTGCGTAGTCTGTAAATACTGTCTTTGAATTCGCATTTATATCTTTGTATTTATCAATAAGTTCGCCCCAGAAAAATTCCATTCAGCTTAAATGGTTTAGGTAATATGACATGAAAAGTTAATACCTCTCTATGGCTTAGATTTTTATCAATCTTATCCTTAACTCTTACAGTGCTAATTCAAAGTTGTTGTTTTTTCTCTTGGAGGGGTACACTTACCAGAACTTTTTTCTGAAAAATTCCATGTGTGGCTTCAATTTTGTTGACTTGTCCAAACACACTTCACCAAACATGTACTAAGCAGCCATTTGCAGAAAGTAATTGTGATGACTGAACCATTATCAATAATAAAACTAGATGTGGTGTCCAGTGGGAGCATGTTTACACAGACTAGTGCTACTGTCGTGCCAACCAAGAGTGACAGTGATATATGTTTTGTTTTCAATAGTTAAGTTAAACATTCACTTGTACACATCACTGGAGCTAACGCGAATCGATAGATCACTTGTGTATTAATCCTATCCTGCGGATAGGATTAATACACAAGTGATCTATCGATTATAAGTCCCTGATAACTTTGTAAACAAATCATGACATCACTGTCACTCTTTGCTGGCAGGACAGTACCACCTAAATTAAAAAAAAAATACAAATATTTAGCTTTGGCTCTGGAGATAGTTCAGTTATATGGTCTATAAGTTTATGGGAAGCCCATGACAGTGACATGGCGCTTAACCCAACATTAGACTACAACTATCTTCATAACAACTGCTAGTGAAATCAATTAAAGTCTTTTATATACAAATTAGAAAACATGGAAATTCAGAGTTTGTGGCCTTGACCTCAAGTCATGGGAATTGGGGATGGTGCAAAGAAAACATCATGCAAGCAAAATTAATAATGAAATTAAAGAGTTTTGAGTTTTGATTATTATGTATGCTATATCACAGGAGCTTGAAGTTCTATCCTTATATCGCTTTTAAACCCTAAAACCGAAAATCTCATAATGTCTTTACGTAGTATTGACCAGGAGTGAAACTAAGCTCTCGACAGCCATTCCGGCTTCAGTTTCCGGTTATCAGCAGTGAATGTTGTGACGGCAACGTAAAATGTTCGACGTTACGCTGACCAAGATGGCGACGTTTGAAAAAAAAAACAGGACAATGTCTATTGCAATGAACAACCATAGTTTGTTCATTTCTGGCCAAGGTGGTACCGGGAAACATGTTTTGTTAAGAATTAAAAACCAAAAGTGATTGCATTTTTTACTCCAATTGGCCGTATATGGTATATCGGAGTTTGTAATCCTATCGATTTCTGCAATCCACGAGCATCTTGCATTTTATCCGGGTCCTCTTGTCTTACAATCAAAACGATTGATACAACTACAATAATCGTAATAAATCTTCCTAACCCCCAGTAACCGGTCTCTGGAAGTTTGTCGTAGGTATTTCGGAGTATGTTTCCCCACACAAATGAAATTACGGTTGAATTTATGAAGGCTACCCCCGGGGGCTACCCGCCCTGACTACGCTTGCTGAAAAGGATTTGCTTTTTCAAACAGAAGCTAAAACCAAGAACCGAAACAATCTCAAGGAAATATAAATAAAGCCTTTAACATGCAATATTCCTACCTTCACGTTTTCATACTAAGCAACAACGTAGTTTGGAGGGGCTCTGAACTAGACGTATTTTCCAAGAATAAGCTGCTTCCAACAGTCATAAAGAACACAATAATATTCCAAACAAGTTATTTTGAAACTGTTTTTGTCATTTCTACCGTGTTTACACATGTGATTGTTAAGCCAAGTTCATTTCCTTGAAAATATGTGACGTCATAATGTGACGTGTACAGGTCGATAAATTTATTGGGGCCTCTAACGGGAGAATATTGTAAAATAGAACAGAACTATCAAAATCGGGGAGGGGGGGGGGGGGGGGGGGGGTAATTTGAGGGCGATTTTGGTACGGGTGTGCGGGCCTGTTTTTTGAAACATACCATATATACGTTTTCTTAGAAAAGGGGTGGGGGCTTAACGTATACCTAGAAGGGCTGAAAAAGGAGGCTATTCGCGCCGCACATCCGTACTATGTCATATATAGGTATCTACCCCCCCCCCCCCCCCCCGATCAAATTCTGTTCTACTACTAAAAGAAAGGACTACCTGTTATCAGTGAGATGTAATAAGAGAGTGGCGAGGACCCGGGTTGGAATCTTAGTTATATAGTACCGTTGTTGCCCAGTTCTCCTCCATCGTTTACTTATCCGTATAATATCTCTCTTCCAGTGTGGTCTACCCAAAGAGACACCCATCTTGAAGAATGTACTCTTGTGTGTTGTTTTAGTCCCGAAAACCCCGGGACACGTCATAATCTCCTCCACCCACCCCGGCACCCAAAAAGGATCATTGACGGTTTGGGCCTTATACGCCTATTTTTCTGATTCCTAGAACGCTGCTTTTGAGCTTCTAGTGTGGTGCATGTAGTATCAGTGCAATAGGTGAATCGAATGGCAAGAGCCAGCTAGCATAATATTTTCAAAATTCCTACGCATTCGAGAGTTATGGTGGGTAGAAAGGGGAGGGGGTCTGAAATTTCATGAAAATAAAAAGTGCTTTAAAAGTGATTTCTGCGCGTTTCTTGATTTATTTGGTAGGTATGGTGATATCTATTGAACATTCCATATGCAGAGTATTAACGAATCACGATAATTGATGAAATTGTTTTAAAAACAAAATATGTTTTGTAATAAAATAATTTTGGGGAGATTATTTAGAAGTTACCTGTACATTTTAACTACATGTACCGTAAATAATACAAAACTGAAAGCTCAACAAAAGAAATAAATATTTTTGAAGGAATGAAAGTGTCCCATTTAGCATTGGAAAGTAAAACTGATTCTAACTAGATCCTTTGCATTTTACTTTTGCTTTGTTTAAAGGGCATAGCATGTTGAATGTATTTAGAGTGTCCTAATATTTGTGGTATACATATGCATGTATATCCCTATATGAGACAATATATTGAACACTAAAGTATTTACCCGTTATAACTCTTTGCATGCCAGAGGATAATTTTGTCGTCTGCCAATAGCCTTTTGCAAACAGTTTGAACACAGATGAAGACCAACAGAATGTCGGTCTTGATCTGGATCCAAACTGTTTGACACTCTGATGGTGGTTCTGGGTGGTTTATTTTTAAAAACTTAATTTTGAAAAAAGTCAGCAGACGAAAATAAAAACATGAACAATTCCCTAGCATGCAAATAGATAAGTACAGGACATTTGCAAAATAATGTGACATTTAATAACAGTGAGATTTTTTCTTATGAAAAAATGCATAAAACCTTGATAATTCTACTTTTAATCTTTAAGTACTTTATATTAAACTTGCACAGAATACAAAGCAATTTAGGAGGCTGGTTCTAGAGAACTTCATTACTGTCATTAATTTCTTATTTGGTAGAAAAGGCATTTTATGGGCTTAGGCCCTGGGTTTTTGGGCTGCTGAACATCTTCCCCCCCCCCTTGTGCCAGCAAGCCACTTCCATACAACGTGTAAAATATGGTAACACATATACATGCAAAAGCTTTTGCTGGCACACGGGGGGGAATGATATTTTAAAAAATGTTTTTGGATTTCTATATATCTTAATGTAAAACTGATTGTTTTACCCAAAATTTTACATCTTTGAAGCATTTAATATCGAAAACGGATTTCACAGCCATAAAGTACTCAGGTCAAGGTAGCTTCATGGTGAAGAAAGGGACGATTGACAAACTTTTATTTTTACTGAAAACCATAGGCATTTACCCATAGCAAGTGTCAATGATCCTTCTCTCGTTTATACTTATACAAACTTTTGAGTATCACGGCACCTATCCCGTCCACAACCCGCCTGGTCTTCTGTTTGCGAACATTTGCTTAGGTTCCCATGTATACACACAAAAATGGGGATAAAATCCTGGTGCTCATCAATCTTTTAGACATAAGTGATGGCCGGAAAGCAGTAGTTTTCGTATTTCAGCAGATATTTAAAGATATGAAGGAAGAAGATCAACACACCAAAATACCGTCTCCACATCGTACTTTAAGTCTTAATCCCCCCCTACCCCTCCATCAACTATGTGACCCCTGCGACAGGGCCATTTTTGCCCCATGGGCATCATTTTAAACTTGGAAGGTGATGCTACATACCAAATATCAAGCATATATGCCTTGCGGTTTCAGTCAAGAAGATTTTTAATGTTTTCCCTTAATAAACCTATGTAAAATATGAGACCCCCAGGGCAGACCTATTTTTGGCCCAATGGGTATGATTTGAACAAACTTGGTAGAGGTCCACTAGATGATGCTAGATACACGTTCCAAATATCAAGGCTCTAGATAGGCTCTGTGGTTTCACACATTTTTTTTAAAGTTTTCATCTTGAGAATCTATCTTAGCCTGTGTGACTTAGATATGCAATGGACCGAGACTACCGGTATTTGAAAAAAAATAAAGAGGGCCTCTGCCAAGTTTGGTAAACACCCATCCCATCCAGTAGTTTAGGAGATGTCCTTTGAAATAACTGTTGATGATGCAACGAACACACTAACTCAGGTGAGCTAAAAATGGGGGGAACCTCAATAATGATTACTTTCAGTATCTCGCGTCGAAACATAGACATAGAAGACATAGACATCGAAATTTTATTTTGTGTCGAATATTGTACAACATGTAACATATGCCCAGTAGGGCTTTTACTTCGACAAACAAGAATACACAAACATTTTTAAAAATAACAAGTATCACAGCATGCACATATATAAAACAGTATTTTAAGAGGCAAAGCCCAGTGTACAAAATATATCGCAGCATGCAGAAAGCAAATTAAGATATAAGAAGGTAAAATGTATATACCAATAGAGAACGTCAGCAGGGGGGTTGATGAACAATCAACCCACTGCTGGCGAGAACTATTGGGTACTGCACTATAGCTGGGGAAATTTTTTTTGATGTGATACAAAAAAATACATTTTTTTACAAAAAAACATGTATTCTGTGTGTTTCAAAGAAACGTCAAGGCTCATTTTGTCTCATCGAAACGGTTTTTAGGCATCCAAAATGTTGTTTTGATAGGATAGTGCTAAACAAGTGTAAAAACGAGCCTTTTATCAGACTCCAACCATGTATCCCATTTTAGCTCACCTGAATTTAATTTTAGTGACCAATTCAAAAAGATTATCAAACGTTATAAAAGCTTTGGATATAACTTGGATATCATGTGTGGTTGTAAACCCAATCATGGTTTATATCTATGGTTTCCTCTTTAATTGCACGACGGTGGGCCAGGCCTCAGACTCAATGAGGGCTCTGGCGTAAAGCTTTAATCAATCGGTAGGTTGGTGCCTGATGCTTGGCTGTAGCTGGGCCCACTATGGCTCACAATAGAGGTTTTCTTTCGCTCTGACCATCTGTGAGTCATGGGCCCTTTTTTCTGTATTATCATAGTGCGTTGATTATATTGTTTCTCTATAATGATACATTGCAATAGTTAGGAATCCTTCATGTGAGCTTAACATTTTTTGTGCATCAACAAGGGCAGAATCTGGGGCGAAGATTTAGTACCAATAAAATGCATTTAACCGGTGGCTTTGGCTACTGTCCGTTCTAAGGCGGTGGTTCTGTTGTTGTTGTGGAAAAAAAAAAAATAAAGAGACACTGACGATATGTCCACGCCACATGCGCATCTTCAGCGTCTAAAAGGTAAAGAACATGAAGAAAAGTGTCAAAAAGCTGCGCCCACAAAGTTCCCACTCATATCTTCTACGGACGGACGTACAGACAGACCCATTTTAACGTTGGCAGGAAAAAGTACCAGCATTGGTATTGCAGTTAACCAAGGGCATCTCGTGCTATGAGATTATATATGTTTTGCAAAGAATGGAAGATCTCCGGGAATCTAAGACAATAATCCAGTTCGATTTCTCCGTGCGCGTTTGCACCAATCAAGTCGGCTATACCTGCGAGCAGACTGCGCATTTTCGCAGCTGGAGAGCCAGCGAACGCGCAACTCAGGTATGTCCCCAGTAAAATCTAAAAGCGGGCCACCATCGGCTCACTGGTGGGATGATGTTGGTCCGACACTATATGCTGGCTGGGAATGGTCTAACATGAGTTTTGAATCTAAATAACATAAACAACAACCTTATTAAAATCACTTCGCACAGAATTTAGCGAATTTATCTGGAAACCCAGATTTTGTTGCTTTAGTCCGCATAGCCTCTGATCCATGCATTTAAAATCTATTCCTTGTAGCTGATCAGGCTAGTTTGAGCATAACCTGGTCACAAAACCCGATGACAGATTGTGTTGCGACGAGTCCGATGACATTACGGAGAGCTGTCCAAATATTATTTCACAGAAATGTCTCCGTACAAGTTATCTCGAATTTGCAGGGGAAAAAAGATACTATTGAAAAACGGATCCTTCAGAAATAGAGAGAACCTACAACATTAGAAACTGCAGACTCGGTTTTAGAGAGTCTATTCATGAGAACTCTTAATAAATGTTCTGCCCCAAAGCACTACACTTTTCCCGGGCAAGGCTTGAAAAAGCGGTTAGTATGACAACATTCCTTATTGAATGAATCAGCAGAGGGGAGGAAAATGACTGTAAAATGAGTTCATGATCAATCTCCTCGAAAGTATGGGACCGGCCCGGGATCAAACTTGCCACCCATAATTATTTCATACATGTTACACTACGATTTCAGATTCGGGCCACCCATGCTTATTGAAGCTAAAATGCGTCTTGACTTCCCCCCCCCCCCCCCCCCCGCATTAAGAGCACCCCCCACACACACACCACCACCACGACGACGACATCGGGGCACCACACATCGACATCCAGGATCCATGATAAACCCCGTTGGTCGCCTCATAGCTTGAAATCGATTTACAATCAACCGGTGCGTATGTAAACTAATGTCACACCGCGGGTATTTTTGAAAACAACAGACGTTTGTGCTTTGAATTTCTTTATGATAATACGATTTTTTCCTGATAAGCAAAGGTATGGATATGGGTCCGGATTGAGTTAATTTAATGTTCTGAAGACTTTTAACTGGTCGTCTTATTTTTTGGCCAACGGTAAATCATTTTATATTTTTTCTACATTTAATTTCTCCAAGTGTGACAACGGCTCGTTTTCGCTGCGTCACAACCGGATACTGGAGCCGGAATGGCTACCGTAATATTTTTCTTATTTTCAAACGCTCATTATTTTAACTCGGTGATATGTCAGAAAAAGTTATCCATGCCTCGCATGACCTGTTGACATTGTTTTTATGGTTAGATGTTCATTTTTCGCCAAAAACGTCCTGGTAACGGAGATTCAAAGGTGCCTGGAATTTAGTTTCACTCCTGGTCATTACTACGTAATGACATTGTGACCTTTTGGTTTTGAGGCTATAGGGGTGATTTAAGGATCGAACTTCAAGCTCCTGTGGCTATATTAGACTTTTATATGTGAAAATTCTAAGTGTGTAAACCTTACCTCAAGGGCATATGCCCTAATTAGGTCCAATATGGTATTTCACTTACCTGTATAATAGCCATAATGTTGTAGATGTTTACGCATGAAACTGTCATAGGGATTCTGAAACAGAAATAGAGAAACAGATCATTCCTGTGTCTAAAACAGATCATTCCTGAGTCTAAAACAGATCATTTCTGAGTCTAAACAGGTCAGTCCTGAGCCTAAAACAGGTCAGTCCTGTGTCTAAAACAGATCATTTCTGTGTCTAAAACAGATCATTACTGAGTCTAAACAGGTCATTCCTGAGTCTAAAACAGATTATTCCTGTGTCTAAAACAGATCATTACTGAGTCTAAACAGGTCATTCCTGAGTCTAAAACAGATCATTCTTGAGTCTAAACAGGTCAGTCCTGAGTCTAAAACAGGTCAGTCCTGTGTCTTAAACAGATCATTCCTGAGTCTAAAACAGATCATTTCTGAGTCTAAACAGGTCAGTCCTGAGTCTAAAACAGGTCCGTCCTGTGTCTAAAACAGATCATTCCTGAGTCTAAAACAGATCATTACTGAGTCTAAAAAAGATCATTACTGAGTCTAAACAGGTCAGTCCTGTGTCTAAAACAGATCATTCCTGTGTCTAAAACAGATCATTCCTGAGTCTAAAACAGATCATTCCTGAGTCTAAAACAGATCATTCCTGAGTCTAAACAGATCATTCCTGAGTCTAAAACAGATCATTACTGAGTCTAAAAAAGATCATTACTGAGTCTAAACAGGTCAGTCCTGTGTCTAAAACAGATCATTCCTGTGTCTAAAACAGATCATTCCTGTGTCTAAAACAGATCATTCCTGAGTCTAAAACAGATCATTCCTGTGTCTAAACAGATCATTCCTGAGTCTAAAACAGATCATTCCCAAGTCTAAACAGATCATTCCTGAGTCTAAAACAGATCATTCCTGTGTCTAAAACAGATCATTGCTGAGTCTAAAACAGATCATTCCTGTGTCTAGAACAGATCATTCCTGAGTCTAAACAGATCATTCCTGAGTCTAAAACAGATCATTACTGAGTCTAAAAAAGGATCATTACTGAGTCTAAACAGGTCAGTCCTGTGTCTAAAACAGATCATTCCTGAGTCTAAAAAAGATCATTCCTGAGTCTAAAACAGATCATTCCTGAGTCTAAAAAAGATCATTACTGAGTCTAAACAGGTCAGTCCTGAGTCTAAAACATGTCATTCCTGTGCTTAAAACAGATCATTCCTGTGTCTAAAACAGATCATTCCTGAGTCTACAAAAATCATTCCTGTGTCCATTACTGAGTCTAAAACAGATCATTACTGCTTCTAAAACAGATCATTCCCGAGTCTAAAACAGATCATTCCTGAGTCTAAACAGGTCATTCCTGTGTCTAAAACAGATCATTGCTGAGTCTAAACAGATCATAACTGAGTCTAAACAGGTCAGTCCTGTGTCTAAAACAGATCATTCCTGTGTCTAAAACAGATCATTCCTGTGTCTGAAACAGATCATTCCTGTGTCTAAACAGATCATTCCTGAGTCTAAAACAGATCATTCCTGTGTCTAAAACAGATCATTGCTGAGTCTAAAACAGATCATTCTTGAGTCTAAAATAGATCATTACTGAGTCTAAAAAAGATCATTACTGAGTCTAAACAGATCATTCCTGAGTCTAAAACAGATCATTCCTGAGTCTGAAAAAGATCATTCCTGTGTCTAAAACAGATCATTCCTGAGTCTATAACAGATCATTCCTGTGTCTAAAACAGATCATTCCTGAGACTAAAACAGATCATTCCTGAGTCTAAACAGATCATTCCTGAGTCTAAAACAGATCATTCCTGTGTCTAAAACAGATCATTGCTGAGTCTTAAACAGATCATTCTTGAGTCTAAAATAGATCATTACTGAGTCTAAAAAAGATCATTACTGAGTCTAAACAGATCATTCCTGAGTCTAAAACAGATCATTCCTGAGTCTAAAAAAGATCATTCCTGTGTCTAAAACAGATCATTCCTGTGTCTAAAACAGATCATTCCTGTGTCTAATACAGATCATTCCTGAGTCTAAAACAGATCAGTCCTGAGTCTAAAACAGATCATTCCTGAGTCTAAAACAGATCATTCCTGTGTCCATTTCTGTGTCTAAAAAAATCATTCCTGTGTCCATTCCTGAGTCTAAAACAGATCATTACTGAGTCTAAAACAGATCATTACTGAGTCTAAAACAGGTCATTCCTGTGTCTTAAACAGATCATTGCTGAGTCTAAACAGATCATTCCTGTGTCTAAAACAGATCATTCCTGAGTCTAAAACAGATCATTCCTGAGTCTAAAACAGATCATTCCTGAGTCTGAAAAAGATCATTACTGAGTCTAAAAAAGATCATTACTGAGTCTAAAAAAGATCATTACTGAGTCTAAACAGGTCAGTCCTGTGTCTAAAACAGATCATTACTAAGTCTAAAAAAGATTATTACTGAGTCTAAAAAAGATCATTACTGAGTCTAAAAACAGATCATTACTGAGTCGAAACAGATCATTCCTGAGTCTAAAACAGATCATTCCTGAGTCAAAAAAAGATCATTACTGAGTCTAAACAGGTCAGTCCTGTGTCTTAAACAGATCATTCCTGTGTCTAAAACATATCATTCCTGTATCTAAAACAGATCATTATTGAGTCTAAAACAGATCATTCCTGAGTCTAAAACAGATCATTCCTGTGTCTAAAACAGATCATTCCTGAGTCTAAAAAAGATCATTACTGAGTCTAAACAGGTCAGTCCTGAGTCTAAAACATGTCATTCCTGTGTCTAATACAGATCATTCCTGTGTCTAAAACAGATAATTCCTGTGTCTAAAACAGATCATTCCTGAGTCTAAAACAGATCAATCCTGTGTCTAATACAGATCATTCCTGAGTCTAAAACAGATCATTCCTGAGTCTAAAATAGATCATTCCTGAGTCTAAAACAGATCATTCTTGTGTCTAAACAGATCATTCCTGTGTCTAAAACAGATCATTCCTGTGGCTAAAACATGTCATTCCTGTGCTTAAAACAGATCATTCCTGTGTCTAAAACAGATCATTCCTGAGTCAAAACAGGTCAGTCCTGTGCTTATAACAGATCATTCCTGTGTCTAAAACAGATCATTCCTGAGTCTAAAACAGATCATTCCTGAGTCTAAAACAGATCATTCTTGTGTCTAAAACATGTCATTCCTGTGCTTAAAATAGATCATTCCTGTGTCTAAAACAGATCATTCCTGAGTCTACAAAAATCATTCCTGTGTCCATTACTGAGTCTAAAACAGATCATTACTGCTTCTAAAACAGATCATTCCTGAGTCTAAAACAGATCATTCCTGAGTCTAAACAGGTCATTCCTGTGTCTAAAACAGATCATTGCTGAGTCTAAACAGATCATTACTGAGTCTAAACAGGTCAGTCCTGTGTCTAAAACAGATCATTCCTGAGTCTAAAACAGATCATTCCTGTGTCTAAAACAGATCATTGCTGAGTCTAAAACAGATCATTCTTGAGTCTAAAATAGATCATTACTGAGTCTAAAAAAGATCATTACTGAGTCTAAACAGATCATTCCTGAGTCTAAAACAGATCATTCCTGAGTCTAAAAAAGATCATTCCTGTGTCTAAAACAGATCATTCCTGTGTCTAAAACAGATCATTCCTGAGTCTAAAACAGATCATTCCTGTGTCCATTTCTGTGTCTAAAAAATCATTCCTGTGTCCATTCCTGAGTCTAAAACAGATCATTACTGAGTCTAAAACAGATCATTACTGAGTCTAAAACAGGTCATTCCTGTGTCTAAAACAGATCATTGCTGAGTCTAAACAGATCATTCCTGTTTCTAAAACAGATCATTCCTGAGTCTAAAACAGATCATTCCTGAGTCTAAAACAGATCATTCCTGAGTCTGAAAAAGATCATTACTGAGTCTAAAAAAGATCATTACTGAGTCTAAAAAAGATCATTACTGAGTCTAAACAGGTCAGTCCTGTGTCTAAAACAGATCATTACTGAGTCTAAAAAAGATCATTACTGAGTCTTAAAAAAGATCATTACTGAGTCTAAAAACAGATCATTACTGAGTCAAAACAGATCATTCCTGAGTCTAAAACAGATCATTCCTGAGTCAAAAAAAGATCATTACTGAGTCTAAACAGGTCAGTCCTGTGTCTTAAACAGATCATTGCTGAGTCTAAACAGGTCATTCCTGTGTCTAAAACATATCATTCCTGAGTCTAAACAGGTCAGTCCTGTGTCTAAAACAGATCATTCCTGTGTCTAAACAGATCATTCCTGTGTCTAAACAGGTCAGTCCTGTGTCTAAAACAGATCATTCCTGTGTCTAAAACAGATCATTCCTGTGTCTAAAACAGATCATTCTTGAGTCTAAAACAGATCATTCTTGAGTCTAAAAACAGATCATTCCTGAGTCTAAACAGGTCATTCCTGTGTCTAAAACAGATCATTGCTGAGTCTAAACAGATCATAACTGAGTCTAAACAGGTCAGTCCTGTGTCTAAAACAGATCATTCCTGTGTCTAAAACAGATCATTCCTGTGTCTAAAACAGATCATTCCTGTGTCTAAACAGATCATTCCTGAGTCTAAAACAGATCATTCCTGTGTCTAAAACAGATCATTGCTGAGTCTAAAACAGATCATTCTTGAGTCTAAAATAGATCATTACTGAGTCTAAAAAAGATCATTACTGAGTCTAAACAGATCATTCCTGAGTCTAAAACAGATCATTCCTGAGTCTAAAAAAGATCATTCCTGTGTCTAAAACAGATCATTCCTGAGTCTAAAACAGATCATTCCTGTGTCTAAAACAGATCATTCCTGAGTCTAAAACAGATCATTCCTGAGTCTAAACAGATCATTCCTGAGTCTAAAACAGATCATTCCTGTGTCTAAAACAGATCATTGCTGAGTCTAAAACAGATCATTCTTGAGTCTAAAATAGATCATTACTGAGTCTAAAAAAGATCATTACTGAGTCTAAACAGATCATTCCTGAGTCTAAAACAGATCATTCCTGAGTCTAAAAAAGATCATTCCTGTGTCTAAAACAGATCATTCCTGTGTCTAAAACAGATCATTCATTACTGAGTCTAAAACAGGTCATTCCTGTGTCTAAAACAGATCATTGCTGAGTCTAAACAGATCATTCCTGTGTCTAAAAAAGATCATTACTGAGTCTAAAAAAGATCATTACTGAGTCTAAACAGGTCAGTCCTGTGTCTAAAACAGATCATTACTAAGTCTAAAAAAGATCATTACTGAGTCTAAAAAAGATCATTACTGAGTCTAAAAACAGATCATTACTGAGTCGAAACAGATCATTCCTGAGTCTAAAACAGATCATTCCTGAGTCAAAAAAAGATCATTACTGAGTCTAAACAGGTCAGTCCTGTGTCTTAAACAGATCATTCCTGTGTCTAAAACATATCATTCCTGTATCTAAAACAGATCATTCCTGAGTCTAAAACAGATCATTCCTGAGTCTAAAACAGATCATTCCTGTGTCTTAAACAGATCATTCCTGAGTCTAAAAAAGATCATTCCTGAGTCTAAAACAGATCATTCCTGAGTCTAAAAAAGATCATTACTGAGTCTAAACAGGTCAGTCCTGAGTCTAAAACATGTCATTCCTGTGTCTAATACAGATCATTCCTGTGTCTAAAACAGATAATTCCTGTGTCTAAAACAGATCATTCCTGAGTCTAAAACAGATCAATCCTGTGTCTAATACAGATCATTCCTGAGTCTAAAACAGATCATTCCTGAGTCTAAAATAGATCATTCCTGAGTCTAAAACAGATCATTCTTGTGTCTAAACAGATCATTCCTGTGTCTAAAACAGATCATTCCTGTGGCTAAAACATGTCATTCCTGTGCTTAAAACAGATCATTCCTGTGTCTAAAACAGATCATTCCTGAGTCTAAACAGGTCAGTCCTGTGCTTAAAACAGATCATTCCTGTGTCTAAAACAGATCATTCCTGAGTCTAAAACAGATCATTCCTGAGTCTAAAACAGATCATTCTTGTGTCTAAAACATGTCATTCCTGTGCTTAAAATAGATCATTCCTGTGTCTAAAACAGATCATTCCTGAGACTACAAAAATCATTCCTGTGTCCATTACTGAGTCTAAAACAGATCATTACTGCTTCTAAATTAGATCATTCCTGAGTCTAAAACAGATCATTCCTGAGTCTAAACAGGTCATTCCTGTGTCTAAAACAGATCATTGCTGAGTCTAAACAGATCATTACTGAGTCTAAACAGGTCAGTCCTGTGTCTAAAACAGATCATTCCTGAGTCTAAAACAGATCATTCCTGTGTCTAAAACAGATCATTGCTGAGTCTAAAACAGATCATTCTTGAGTCTAAAATAGATCATTACTGAGTCTAAAAAAGATCATTACTGAGTCTAAACAGATCATTCCTGAGTCTAAAACAGATCATTCCTGAGTCTAAAAAAGATCATTCCTGTGTCTAAAACAGATCATTCCTGTGTCTAAAACAGATCATTCCTGAGTCTAAAACAGATCATTCCTGTGTCCATTTCTGTGTCTAAAAAAATCATTCCTGTGTCCATTCCTGAGTCTAAAACAGATCATTACTGAGTCTAAAACAGATCATTACTGAGTGTAAAACAGGTCATTCCTGTGTCTTAAACAGATCATTGCTGAGTCTAAACAGATCATTCCTGAGTCTAATACAGATCATTCCTGTGTCTAATACAGATCATTCCTGTGTCTAAACAGATCATTCCTGTGTCTAAAACAGATCATTACTGAGTCTAAAACAGATCATTCCTGTGTCTAATACAGATCATTCCTGTGTCTAATACAGATCATTCCTGAGTCTAAAACATGTCATTCCTGAGTCTAAACAGATCATTCCTGAGTCTAATACAGGTCATTCCTGAGTCTAAAACAGATCATTCCTGAGTCTAAAACGGATCATTCCTGTGACTAATACAGATCATTCCTGTGTCTAATACAGATCATTCCTGAGTCTAAAACAGATCATTCCTGAGTCTAATACAGATCATTCTTGAGTCTAAAACAGATCATTCCTGAGTCTAAACAGATCATTCCTGTGTCTAATACAGATCATTCCTGAGTCTAAAACAGATCAATCCTGTGTCTAAACAGATCATTCCTGAGTCTAAAACAGATCATTCCTGTGTCTAAAACAGATCATTCCTGAGTCTAAAACAGATCATTCCTGTGTCTAAACAGATCATTCCTGAGTCTAAAACAGATCATTCCTGAGTCTAAACAGATCATTCCTGAGTCTAAAACAGATCATTCCTGAGTCTAAAACAGATCATTCCTGAGTCTAAAACAGATCATTCCTGTGTCTAAAACAGATCATTCCTGTGTCTAAAACAGATCATTCCTGTGTCTAAAACAGATCATTCCTGTGTCTAAACAGATCATTCCTGAGTCTAAAACAGATCATTCCTGAGTCTAAAATAGATCATTCCTGAGTCTAAAACAGATCATTCTTGTGTCTAAACAGATCATTCCTGTGTCTAAAACAGATCATTCCTGTGGCTAAAACATGTCATTCCTGTGCTTAAAACAGATCATTCCTGTGTCTAAAACAGATCATTCCTGAGTCTAAACAGGTCAGTCCTGTGCTTAAAACAGATCATTCCTGTGTCTAAAACAGATCATTCCTGAGTCTAAAACAGATCATTCCTGAGTCTAAAACAGATCATTCTTGTGTCTAAAACATGTCATTCCTGTGCTTAAAATAGATCATTCCTGTGTCTAAAACAGATCATTCCTGAGTCTACAAAAATCATTCCTGTGTCCATTACTGAGTCTAAAACAGATCATTACTGCTTCTAAAACAGATCATTCCTGAGTCTAAAACAGATCATTCCTGAGTCTAAACAGGTCATTCCTGTGTCTAAAACAGATCATTGCTGAGTCTAAACAGATCATTACTGAGTCTAAACAGGTCAGTCCTGTGTCTAAAACAGATCATTCCTGAGTCTAAAACAGATCATTCCTGTGTCTAAAACAGATCATTGCTGAGTCTAAAACAGATCATTCTTGAGTCTAAAATAGATCATTACTGAGTCTAAAAAAGATCATTACTGAGTCTAAACAGATCATTCCTGAGTCTAAAACAGATCATTCCTGAGTCTAAAAAAGATCATTCCTGTGTCTAAAACAGATCATTCCTGTGTCTAAAACAGATCATTCCTGAGTCTAAAACAGATCATTCCTGTGTCCATTTCTGTGTCTAAAAAATCATTCCTGTGTCCATTCCTGAGTCTAAAACAGATCATTACTGAGTCTAAAACAGATCATTACTGAGTCTAAAACAGGTCATTCCTGTGTCTAAAACAGATCATTGCTGAGTCTAAACAGATCATTCCTGTTTCTAAAACAGATCATTCCTGAGTCTAAAACAGATCATTCCTGAGTCTAAAACAGATCATTCCTGAGTCTGAAAAAGATCATTACTGAGTCTAAAAAAGATCATTACTGAGTCTAAAAAAGATCATTACTGAGTCTAAACAGGTCAGTCCTGTGTCTAAAACAGATCATTACTGAGTCTAAAAAAGATCATTACTGAGTCTTAAAAAAGATCATTACTGAGTCTAAAAACAGATCATTACTGAGTCAAAACAGATCATTCCTGAGTCTAAAACAGATCATTCCTGAGTCAAAAAAAGATCATTACTGAGTCTAAACAGGTCAGTCCTGTGTCTTAAACAGATCATTGCTGAGTCTAAACAGGTCATTCCTGTGTCTAAAACATATCATTCCTGAGTCTAAACAGGTCAGTCCTGTGTCTAAAACAGATCATTCCTGTGTCTAAACAGATCATTCCTGTGTCTAAACAGGTCAGTCCTGTGTCTAAAACAGATCATTCCTGTGTCTAAAACAGATCATTCCTGTGTCTAAAACAGATCATTCTTGAGTCTAAAACAGATCATTCTTGAGTCTAAAAACAGATCATTCCTGAGTCTAAACAGGTCATTCCTGTGTCTTAAACAGATCATTGCTGAGTCTAAACAGATCATAACTGAGTCTAAACAGGTCAGTCCTGTGTCTAAAACAGATCATTCCTGTGTCTAAAACAGATCATTCCTGTGTCTAAAACAGATCATTCCTGTGTCTAAACAGATCATTCCTGAGTCTAAAACAGATCATTCCTGTGTCTAAAACAGATCATTGCTGAGTCTAAAACAGATCATTCTTGAGTCTAAAATAGATCATTACTGAGTCTAAAAAAGATCATTACTGAGTCTAAACAGATCATTCCTGAGTCTAAAACAGATCATTCCTGAGTCTAAAAAAGATCATTCCTGTGTCTAAAACAGATCATTCCTGAGTCTAAAACAGATCATTCCTGTGTCTAAAACAGATCATTCCTGAGTCTAAAACAGATCATTCCTGAGTCTAAACAGATCATTCCTGAGTCTAAAACAGATCATTCCTGTGTCTAAAACAGATCATTGCTGAGTCTAAAACAGATCATTCTTGAGTCTAAAATAGATCATTACTGAGTCTAAAAAAGATCATTACTGAGTCTAAACAGATCATTCCTGAGTCTAAAACAGATCATTCCTGAGTCTAAAAAAGATCATTCCTGTGTCTAAAACAGATCATTCCTGTGTCTAAAACAGATCATTCCTGTGTCTAATACAGATCATTCCTGAGTCTAAAACAGATCAGTCCTGAGTCTAAAACAGATCATTCCTGAGTCTAAAACAGATCATTCCTGTGTCCATTTCTGTGTCTAAAAAAATCATTCCTGTGTCCATTCCTGAGTCTAAAACAGATCATTACTGAGTCTAAAACAGATCATTACTGAGTCTAAAACAGGTCATTCCTGTGTCTAAAACAGATCATTGCTGAGTCTAAACAGATCATTCCTGTGTCTAAAAAAGATCATTACTGAGTCTAAAAAAGATCATTACTGAGTCTAAACAGGTCAGTCCTGTGTCTAAAACAGATCATTACTAAGTCTAAAAAAGATCATTACTGAGTCTAAAAAAGATCATTACTGAGTCTAAAAACAGATCATTACTGAGTCGAAACAGATCATTCCTGAGTCTAAAACAGATCATTCCTGAGTCAAAAAAAGATCATTACTGAGTCTAAACAGGTCAGTCCTGTGTCTTAAACAGATCATTCCTGTGTCTAAAACATATCATTCCTGTATCTAAAACAGATCATTCCTGAGTCTAAAACAGATCATTCCTGAGTCTAAAACAGATCATTCCTGTGTCTTAAACAGATCATTCCTGAGTCTAAAAAAGATCATTCCTGAGTCTAAAACAGATCATTCCTGAGTCTAAAAAAGATCATTACTGAGTCTAAACAGGTCAGTCCTGAGTCTAAAACATGTCATTCCTGTGTCTAATACAGATCATTCCTGTGTCTAAAACAGATAATTCCTGTGTCTAAAACAGATCATTCCTGAGTCTAAAACAGATCAATCCTGTGTCTAATACAGATCATTCCTGAGTCTAAAACAGATCATTCCTGAGTCTAAAATAGATCATTCCTGAGTCTAAAACAGATCATTCTTGTGTCTAAACAGATCATTCCTGTGTCTAAAACAGATCATTCCTGTGGCTAAAACATGTCATTCCTGTGCTTAAAACAGATCATTCCTGTGTCTAAAACAGATCATTCCTGAGTCTAAACAGGTCAGTCCTGTGCTTAAAACAGATCATTCCTGTGTCTAAAACAGATCATTCCTGAGTCTAAAACAGATCATTCCTGAGTCTAAAACAGATCATTCTTGTGTCTAAAACATGTCATTCCTGTGCTTAAAATAGATCATTCCTGTGTCTAAAACAGATCATTCCTGAGACTACAAAAATCATTCCTGTGTCCATTACTGAGTCTAAAACAGATCATTACTGCTTCTAAATTAGATCATTCCTGAGTCTAAAACAGATCATTCCTGAGTCTAAACAGGTCATTCCTGTGTCTAAAACAGATCATTGCTGAGTCTAAACAGATCATTACTGAGTCTAAACAGGTCAGTCCTGTGTCTAAAACAGATCATTCCTGAGTCTAAAACAGATCATTCCTGTGTCTAAAACAGATCATTGCTGAGTCTAAAACAGATCATTCTTGAGTCTAAAATAGATCATTACTGAGTCTAAAAAAGATCATTACTGAGTCTAAACAGATCATTCCTGAGTCTAAAACAGATCATTCCTGAGTCTAAAAAAGATCATTCCTGTGTCTAAAACAGATCATTCCTGTGTCTAAAACAGATCATTCCTGAGTCTAAAACAGATCATTCCTGTGTCCATTTCTGTGTCTAAAAAATCATTCCTGTGTCCATTCCTGAGTCTAAAACAGATCATTACTGAGTCTAAAACAGATCATTACTGAGTGTAAAACAGGTCATTCCTGTGTCTTAAACAGATCATTGCTGAGTCTAAACAGATCATTCCTGAGTCTAATACAGATCATTCCTGTGTCTAATACAGATCATTCCTGTGTCTAAACAGATCATTCCTGTGTCTAAAACAGATCATTACTGAGTCTAAAACAGATCATTCCTGTGTCTAATACAGATCATTCCTGTGTCTAATACAGATCATTCCTGAGTCTAAAACATGTCATTCCTGAGTCTAAACAGATCATTCCTGAGTCTAATACAGGTCATTCCTGAGTCTAAAACAGATCATTCCTGAGTCTAAAACGGATCATTCCTGTGACTAATACAGATCATTCCTGTGTCTAATACAGATCATTCCTGAGTCTAAAACAGATCATTCCTGTGTCTAAACAGATCATTCCTGAGTCTAAAACAGATCATTCCTGTGTCTAAACAGATCATTCCTGAGTCTAAACAGATCATTCCTGTGGCTAAAAACAGATCATTCCTGTGTCTAAAACAGACCAGTGCTATGTCTAAAACAGATTTTAACTCTTATTCTACTGGATAATTTTGCACGATTTTTGTCATCTGCTGATTTTTTTCAAAATCACCTTTTTGGAAAAATTCTTTCAGGAATACCATCAGAGTGTCAAAAAATTGGAACCTGATCTGGCCAGAAGTTATGTTGATTGCTAAGATCTGGGTCCAAAATGTTTGCAAAGGTTATAAATCATTATTTGGTTACCTCGAACTACTGATAACTCAACATATTTTGTCCAGTCCCTTGGAATTCGAGGTTACAAGAGTAGAGTCTAGACTGTCGTTATGGCCTCATATGCCGTGTGTTAAAGTAATGGAATGACAAATATGGTAAGGGAATTGGGCATGACATTTATAATGCTCATAAATGTTAATTATTGCATAAAAAGCTGTGTCGCACGCTATTAACAGCCATGTTTTAACCCACAAAAACCCATGTATTAATCAGGCAATTCACATGCTGTTGATGCACAGCTTTTGTACTTTACATATTTATATAGGCATTCTGGGCTGTCACAAAAATTGACGTCATCAACAGTAAAGTGCATAGAAATGAACATAATTTAGTGACGTTAGGATTACGTATGTCTTTGCTCTGGAACAGGTGTTTTCAAAACCTACGAATCCTTCATGCTTTTGTGTGCTATTATAGTAATACAAAAATTAACTTTTCGAAGCTTTATTCTGAAGTTTTCAAGTGACAAAATGACTTAAATTTATGCAATTGTTAACGATCAAACATAGTGTTCTGATATACTAACATCTGCTAGACCCCTAGGAGTTGTTAAAGCCCTCACCTTTTGTTTCAACATCACCCTCGGGGTCCAGCAGACGTTTATGCATAGAAAAACATGTTTGATCCCTATAACAGTTGGCATTTCAACACTAATCAGCATGAAATACAACATCTGAGATGAACAGTCTTTATTTTCAGATTTTTCATTTTTATGAGCTGTTGAAATTTCATGCTCAGTTGAATTGAGCATGAAAAATGTTTTATAACCATTTTCAATGCCCTTCTAACCAAATATTCAAGGTAAACTACAGAAAATAAGGTATCACTCACCTGCATTCTGTTTTCATTTAAATTTGTAGACTAAAGATATTTAAAATCAAGTAGCTAATCTCACTTCCTTTTTTCTTGTCCATGAAAATGTTTTAATAGACACACAAGGTCTTCACTACCTTTGTATTGAAAGTTTCAAGTACATTTATATTCAATAAAGTTTTTATGTTTTATATTTCAATAAGTTGTCAAAATTTCATTTCTTTATTCCACTCAACACCAAGTTCATGAATCCAAACCATGTCAGACAAAAAGATGCCGTACTGTATTTGTACATTGTATGTGCTACTGTGTGATATTTAGGCTAGTATATTTTCATTAGTTAATTTACGAGAATTATTTTTCAGATTTAGGGTCGGGGGGGGGGGGGGGGGGGGACAAAAAAAAGCTCTGAAAATGACCTTTCAGAGCTTTTTTTTTAATATCTTCAGAACAAACATTAAAACTCGTAAAGTAAACCAACAGTCTGTATTCAATCTTTAAATATTTCATTATTTTCCTGCATAGGACAATCACTGTGGCACTCTCGAAAATACACAAACAGATCCTCAAAAATATATTATTTTTTTCAGCGAAACAAAAAAATTGAGCCGTGACATGAGATTTCCAACAATGTGGTATGTGCGACCAGCAAAGGCTCAGACCAGCCTGCGTATACGCGCAGTCTGATTAGAGCCTTTGCTAGCTGCTTGAGTATTCTATGACTCTTAAGCTACTGACTGAACATCATTTGGAGTTTCTAGGCTTAAAAGAGGGCTGCACAGGCACATCTGAGTCTACACATATCAAAATGCCACATTGTTGGAAATCACATGTCACGGCTCAAATAATGTTTAGAGTCGGCGATTAATAAAAAAAAAAAATTTTAGAGTTTTTTCTCCTATCCTGGAAATTACAGTAGGAGGGTTCGTAAATTGACTAATAACAAAAATCTGACTTTATTAAGAATTTGGCCATGTTGATGTCCTGGGTTTTACTCTTTCGCTTTTAGTCTTCTGATAGCCTTTGCAAACAGTTTAGACCCAGTCGGCAGATCAGGCCCAACATTTCCCAACCTGTTTAATAGGCCGGTATGGTATTTAGAAATGTTAATTTTAAAACAAAATCTTCAGGTGACAAATTCACAAGCAAAATTACCCAGCAAGCATATAGAGGTTCAGCTTCCAATATTGCATCATGCAGCATGTATACACTCACAATCAATAATTTATGAAACTATATTAAGCTTCATAACGAACAAAAATATTGGCAATATTGTCAATATTTATTATTCTTTTCAGGGGACAAAAATTCTACTCGTCCGCTCGTAATTACGAGTGAAATCTAGAAAGGACGAGTAATTCTTCCCAAAGCACTCGTCCTATAGGACGAGTGCTTTTAGAAGAATAACTCGTCCTTCCTTATGTTCTTTGTTGCACACACTTTTAAAGGACAAGTAAATGTGTTTGCAGGACGAGTGAAAATTGTAAGTCACTCGTCCTGTAGGACTAGTGCAATATTGAAATATTTTTGTCCCCTGCTTTTATTGATATAGATAAAACAAATTTAAAGAAATATAAGTCCAAAGCCCTTGATAAAAAATATTTTCTCATTTCTACATTAAGTCTTCGTTTGCAATCATTCAAAATTACATGAAAATTGAACATGTTGTAGTGATCATTAAAACCATAACAGTTTTCTGGGAAATAAAAAAAAAATATGATGGGCTGGCCAATATAATAATAGCACACAGTCCTCGAGATCTAAAGAGTTTGTGATTAGAAATCAATATTCTTATTTCCCAACCAAAACATATGTTGTGGGTTTTCAAAAGAAACGCCTCAACATGACCATTGACGTTCTTTTGAGCACCTGTTACTAATGGCTAAGAAAATATTCTAACTCTTTTGCTTAAAAGTTAACTTATGTTAGTACTACTATCATAGATTTAGATAAACAAAAACTTTGAGCGTAAAAATGTAAAAAAATTCTTTCCCATTAGTTTTAACACACATTTTGGGTGCTCAAAAGAACTATGTCATTGAGGAGGTTCTTTTGAGTACCCACAACATATGTTTTGGTTGAGAAATAAGAAAAATATTTTTTGTACGCACTCTTAACAAAAGGCCTGTACTATTTTGCTTATATTTATCCCCATATGAGAGATTAGGAATCTGGATGGCGCTTCCATCTATGAGCACAACAGTACAGTAGATGTTTTCACAGGTATTTCCACTGGTTTTATGTTGAAATTATCTTATCTAGAACTATGTTTCCTAATTCTCTTCTCAAATACACAGTACCAACACAATAAGATTAGGTGAAATAAGATCCGAGAAAATTAAGGGTTTGGAGGACTTAAAAGGCAAAAACTAATTCACTTCACAAAGGAATGACATTTTAAAATAGAATTTTCTTATAGTAATGACCTACTAATTGATTAATTTTTCAGCGTTTCCAATTATTTATATATGTTACATAAAACCTTCGAAGACAATCAAAATTTTTTAAGACAAATATCCCACCAAATTGCTTTAAGTATGCTGGTTTGCGAAATACCATACTGCATGATACTGGCATTATTATTTGCATGCATAAAAAAATTGTTTCAAGGTTACTATGACCTAAATGAAATATTTTGACCCAGCTTAAGCCCCTTCAGATAAGAGCATGTAATCAAAAATTAATTTTCTTATTTCTCAACTAAAATATATGTTGTGGGTACTCAAAAGAACCGTTTCAATGAGACAGTTCTCTTGAGCACCCTAAACTTGCATCATGGCCCATAAATGCTCATAATTACAAGCATACCAAATTATATTTTTCAATGACATAAAGTGAGAAAATTGTCCCAAGTGACAAGTCTAAAACTGGTGTATTAACCCAGTCTGTGGGGAGGTGGCTGCAGGTAAGAAATTAAAAATTATTTTTCATAGGTTAAAAAAAATAAACAAGAGTCTCTCAGGCAACTTTTTGAAAAACAGATGAGGCAGGCAGGTTTTTATTTTTATAATTTTTATTCACCAAAAACAGATGAGGCCACTTTTTTTATTTTTTATTTTACCAAAACCTTATGAGGCACCCTTCTTTGTTTATTTTAAGCATGTGATTTTTCAGGAGGGTCTGTCCCCCCTCTGGATCCGCTTATGACTGAAATCCCCCTTTTCTCTGCTTAAGGAAACATACCATATTTTATCTAATAGGCACACATGCTCTTATAAGCTCAAACAGGACCCGTATATGAACTTCTGATTTCCAGGCAATCCTGTGGTGTTATTTAAGGGATAACTGTATTCAAAAATTTCATTTGGGGAGGTATATCGTCGGATATACGGTCGAAAATTTAGTTTTACGGCGACGCGCGAGCGGAGCCGTAAAACGTGATTTCCGAACGTATATCCGACAATATACCTCCCCAAATGAAAATTTTGAATATGGTTATCCCCATTCTAATGCACTTTTGCAGTTTTGTCTTGAATCAGAGCGTTGAAAGCCCCATAAAGCGGCACGTCAATCAACGAAATATGACGTAATTGATGACGTCAAACTACTACCTGCAGTAAATTGCAGGATATACTGTCGCAAATTTTTGTCGTTATCCAATCAGAGGTCGCGTTACAAAAGCAAGTGCATTAGAATTCATTATTAACCCCTTGAGGATGGGAAACCCCATGAACAGGTACTATGACAAACTGTGAAGACCCAGATGAAATGCCGCCTATAAGGGTCTGCACTGTTCTCTTATGCAAAATCAATCTTCGGAGAAAGAAATTTTTTTTTGGACATTGTACATGTAACCCCTCATTATATACAATGAACCATTCTGATCTAACCTCGACCTAACTGCATTATAAACTTTATGGAAAATTCCATTGGTTTTAAAAGGGTTAAATAATACATGAATGCATTCAAAGTGTGGGCCATGCCCCCAGGGACTTGGGGGTACCCTGGGGGGGGGGGGGGGGGGGGGGGGGGGTCCAAAAAAAATATTTTTTTCCCTAAATTCAAACAGAGTTGATGTGTGAGTATTTACATGAATGGCACATGCAATAGCATAATTTTTTGGGTCCCCGCCCCTCTGATGTCTTGGGGAGGGGCCTAAAGGTCAAATATCATTAAATCTCAATTACTAAGTCAATTTCAAAGATTTTTAAACCAAACTTTGTGTGTCTACTCACAAATGAAAGATACAAAACATATCAGACAGGATTTTCATTTGGCCCCTGGGTCATGCCCCACGGGTAGGACTTGAGTACCATGGGGGTTGGGGGGTCAAATAAAATTGTTTCCTTGCATGAATGGCACAATTTTTGGGTCCCCGCCCCCTGGGGCTTGGGGAGGGGCCAAAAGGTCAAATATCATTAAATCTCAGTTACTAAGGCAATTTCACAGATTTTTAAACTGAACTTTGTGTGTCATCTCACAATTGAAAAATATAAAACATATCAGACGGGATTTTCATTCGACCGCCTGGGTCATGCGGCTCATGCCCCAGGGTGGGACTTGAGGGTACTGTGGGGTGTCAAAAATAATTTTCTGAAATTCAACTAGAGTTGGTGTGTGAGTTACTTACATGAATGGCATATGCAACAGCACATTCTTTTGGGCCTTGGGGAGGGGCCAAAGGTCAAATATCATTAAATCTCAATTACTAAATCAATTTCAAATATTTTCAAACCAAACTTTGTGTGTCTTCTCACAAATGAAAGATATAAAACATATTATATGGGATTTTCATTAGGTCCCCTGGGTCATGCCCAAGGGTTTGGGACTTGGGGGTGCTGGGTGGTCAAAAATTTAATTATCTGAACATGGTCATGTGGCATATCAAATTAAAGGGGATGAACAGTAGCCCAGGATACACTGAAAAATTTTACCCTAAAATCAAACTGGTGACCTTGGGATGGGGTCAAAAGGTCAATTACCATTAGATTTCTTTGAGAGCATGGGGATTTGCGATGGCGCACCATCGAATGTGTTCTAGTTTCATTCTCAGGACTTAAATCCTATTTCGATTGAAATAAAATTAACTAGGGCAAGCATGCCGTATTGCTATGCAATACATGCAGGGTTGGGACAAGTATTGCCTGGCCGGAAAATTCCAGTGCAAAATGCCGGCATGGTAAATACTCCAAAAGTCAGTAAAGTGGCAAATACTGGTATTTATGAATGATATTGTGTTTAAAATATGCAAATTAAAAACTTGCTGTGTATCTTAATACATGTAGGTGAGAAGTGAGAACAATAGGATCTATCAGGCATATTCATTATCATAAAACAGTGTGGTAATTATTTTTTGTTTGATTTGATTCTTTAAGTCCCATCAACATTCTTTCACTTAAACAGGGACAGGTCTTCCTGGGTTGAACCAGTACTAAGCTAGGATAAATGTGTCTTGCTCAAGGACCACAACACATTGATGCCCGTGAGGCTTGAACCCGCTGCCCCTCGGTCTCGAGTAAAGCACTCTACCACTGAGCCACTGCGATACATGCAGGGTTATGACAAGTATTGTCCGGCTGGCAAATTCCAGTGGAAAATGCCGGCATAGTGAATACTCAAAAGTCAATAAAGTGGCAAATACTGGCATTTAATATCTTTGAATGAAATTGTGTTAAAAATATGCAAATTTAAAAACTTGCTGTGTATCTTAATACATGTAGGTGAGAAGTGAGAACAATAGGATCTATCAGGCATCATTTCATAAAACAATGTGGTAATTACACATGCTTCCGAGTGTTTTTACAATTATAACTGTAATTAAAATGTTTCAGATGGGAAACAAGCTCAGTAGATATCTTTAATAGTTGAGCCAATTCCTAATTTAAAATTTAAAAGGTATATCGTGATCAAACATGATTAAAGTAATGTTTTTACTGTTTTATTAGATATAAATTCTGGTTGATTTAACCAAATCAATTCGGTAAACATTTTTAACCATAAATGTATTAATTTTTACTTTTAAATGCCAAAATATGCCAAAAAACCAGTAAAGGAGGGTCAAAAACACAGCTAAAAGTTTTTTTTGTTTTTATTTGTTTTTCTCTCTCAAAATTTCAAAATTCCCACTCCCTGGCATAATGTTTGGAATGGAGCCAGAAAGTAGATACAGACTGAGAGATAGATAGCGTGGTAGCTCAGTGGTTAGAGTAAGACAGTGACTTGCCTCTGGTGCTACAGGTCCCAGGTTCGATAGGAAAAAATGGGTGTCCGAACATGCTTTCTCTAGTGTCATTTGCAGGGATGATGCTAGATAAGGCCTAAATGAAATATATGTGTGGTTCCTGTTGCATACCAACAAAATTTAGGGTAGGTAGGGAAATTATTAAATTTTGTTATAACATTTAATAAAGAAAATAGTGACATAGTCTGAAAAAGTGCCCATTTTAGGTATTTTTTCTCTAAAGAACATTTTAATGTTTAGGGTAGGGTTAAAAACAATAGGGTAGGTAGGCAACAGGAACCACACATATATTTCATTTAAGACTAAGTGCATTCACCATATCTACATTAATTGCTGGTTACCGGTTTACAGGTGGTCAGTAATGGATAAACAGGTAACCAGTACCCCCCCAATACCTGGAAATGGGGGGGTTCTGGTTACCTGTATTTACATTAGTAGTAGTAGTAGTAAGATAGTTTATTTAAGTGTCACATCTCAAATATATACAAATAAAACATACAGTAAAACTAAAGATATTCGAGATCCTGCCTAAAAGGCACATGAGACACTATTTGACAGTAAAAAGCATGAATATATAAAATGAAATTAACATTAAAATAACAATACATATTGTGTAAGATCTTCACATTCTCAAAATTTGTGAAGAAATCTACATATATGTACATTATGGAGGAGAAGGGGCATCATCCTCTCTATGGCAAAGTCAGTTACAGACCCCCTTCCTTAGTTGATTGTGATATGTCGTCCAAAGTCTGGGCTGATACAGTCGACCCTACCAGACACTGGACAATACAGTGACATCTATTATAGATCTAGAACTTAGCAAATATTTATGTGTTCAAAAATCGTCTTTTGTTCATTCTAAGTAAAACATTTGCTAACTGTAATTGTAATTCTTCAGAATTCATTAAAAAGACAAGTTTATCTAAGGATGCATAATGTTTAAAAGTCGGGTTTATTCTGAGCGCAGATTGAAACAATTCGTATCTTAGATCACTGTAAAACTCACAATCAACCAAAAAATGGGTCTCATCTTCCACTGAGCTTGCAGAACAATATGTACAAAGTCGCTCAAATATGGGAGTTTTCGGTCGGGTATACCTTCCAGTTTCAATTGCCAAAGGTAAATTACAGCTACGAAATTTGGCAAGCACACGTCTGTGGCCCCTGCTCATAGTTTGTTTCACATAAGATTCTGTCTTCAGGACGGTTTTATATTGTCTATAAGTTCTCAATTTATTTCCATTGAGAGCGTTACCATCACTCATTAACTTTTGTAACCATTTGTCTTTATCTATGTCATTCAATATATCACGAGCCACAGAAACACAGGATGATTTATTAGGGTTTGGGGCCAACATCAAGTCACTCAGGTTATGTGTATCAATAAATTTTAGCATCTTTTTCTCCCATGATCTACCTTTAGTGAGAGACCAATTGTGGACCCGTCGTACAATCCTGTGCTCTGGCATATTATGTAGCCTACACCACAAACGAACAGATTCAACTTTTTGTTTAACTTCGCAAGAGCTCCATCCTAGATCACCCCTCGAAGACACATTAGAACAATGCTTAGTTACACCCAGAAAATATCTACATGCTTTATTAAGCACTGTCTCTATTTCAGAAAACTTTGTTAGGCCCCATATACCTGAGCAGAAGAACAATACCGGTTCCACTATGGTCTCTACTAATTTCGTATAAACATTTATACTCATGCCTCCAGCATGTAAGAACTTTGAATATAAAACACCTAAAGCTCTACTAGCTGATTTAGCTATTTCTCGTACAGAAAACTTCATATCTAAAAACTCGTTCAACCAAAAGCCAAGATACTTATAATTACTTGACAGTTCAATTTTCTTTTTACCACATATAAAATTGTATCTAGTTACATTTTTAGCTTTTGGTCTAAAATGCAATATTTTGGTCTTATTTTCGTTTATAACAATGCGCCATTTATTGCACCAGTCATTTAATTTGTCTAGCATTTGCTGCATACCACCCTCAGTTTCAGATATGATAGCTATATCGTCTGCATAGAATAGCACTGATATGTGTAATGTCTCTTGAATCGTTAACCCACATTGCATGTCCTCTAATTCTTTTGCCAAGTCGTTAACGTAAATAGAAAACAAAGTCGGCGAAATTACACAGCCCTGCTTTACACCCTGTGTTACTCTGAACCAATCTGTTTCCTGGTTGTTTATTCTGACAGTGCAAGATAGATTATCGTACAAAGATTGAATTGCATTTAAAATTTTACCTTTTATACCTATACTCATCAGTTTAAACCAAAGACATTCTCTGTTTACTGTATCGAATGCTTTTTTGGCGTCAACAAAGCACACAAACGTATCTTTATTTTCTGACTTTCTGTTGCTTATTATCGTATGTAAAGTATAAATATGGTCAAGACAACTCCTGCCTTTTCTAAATCCATTCTGACCATCAAACAGAACATTATTTTCCTCAAGCCACTGTGTCAATCGCTTATTGAGAATATCAGTGTACACTTTGCATGGGATAGAAAGCAATGTAATGGGTCTATAGTTCAGAGGGTTGCATCTATCTTCGCTTTTATAAATTGGATTTATTATACCCTTTGTCCATTCATTTGGTATCTTCCCTGCCTCAAAACAGTATCTAATTATCTTGAACAGTAAGTCAATACATGTCTCATTTCGGAGCACTTCTGCAGGTATCTCGTCGACTCCAGACGCCTTTCTAACCTTTGTGTTATACACAGACGTTCTAACTTCTTCCCTACTAATGGGTGCGTTTAACAGAGAGCAATCTGACTCTGGGAAAGCATGGCTTCCAGGCTCGCGGATGATTTCTCTTACTTGATCTAAGTGAGCTTTATCAAAGGATGGGTTGTTTTGATCACCATTAAACAAACACTCATAATCTACTTTCCATTTATTTAATACACTGTCTCTATCTGAACTTATTTGACCTTTATCATCTTTGATTTCCCACGGAATTGACGTTATGCGATCGTTAGCTATACCAAGCCTTCCAATTTTTGACCAGAAATTGCGAGGATTTTCAATGTTTTCTAAATCATCTTGCAGTTTCTGTTGTTGATGTGTTTGGTATTTCCTTTTACACTGCCTATTCAGTTTATCAAAACGCCTTCGTGCAGAACGGAAGTTCTCTCTTAGCACTCTACTATTAACACACTGCATGTTTCTGGACCTACTTTTCACACGTCGTTTGCTTGTGAGCCATAAACGTTCCAGTTTACAAACTTCATCCCACAAATCTTGTAATTCGATTGTCCAGTATGGTTTTGCTCTTGATTTATGTGGCTTATGTGGGGCATTTGTCTGATATTGTCTCTGTTTAGGTAATTTTGCATCCATCTCTACTTTTACTAATTCAGTAAATTCAGTATAAGCCTTCTGTACATCTCGTTCCTCAGTAAGGTACTTCTCTATTTTATCTATAGTATCCATTATACGCTGAAACGAAGTTTCACAATTAAGAAATGAGGCCGGGATATCATCTAGCTTATACCGTGGTTTCACAGCTGAGCTCTCTGACGGACTGTTCAAATTAGCTACGTTATCAGTTTGTAAAGTAACTTCAAGTATAGAGTGTTCTGAGCTTCTAATATGACCCTGCATGTTAACACGGTTTATCACAGACGACATAGTGTGCACCTTAAAGCTTTGATACCTTTCTAACTGTTCGTGTGGTACAATCATGTAGTCCACGACGGAGCTACCGTTCCCGTTGATATTCGTAAAGTTATTCTCTCCCAACCTACCGTTCAACATGCACAGATTACAGTCTGTAAGAAAATCTAATAGCAACTGGCCATATGGATTCAATTTGAAGTCAATAATTTCTCGTGGTGGTATGTTATCCACCCCTTCTATATAGTCTGATTCATCACCACATCTAGAATTGAAGTCACCACAAATGATGACGTCACCATCATTTTGATAGTCGTAAAACTTCAGCATTAGGTCACTATAAAATGCTTCACCATCACATCTTCTCGACGATCCCTCTGGTGGTAGGTAGCATATACACACTGTGAACTTATGCCCAGACTGTTTATGTTCAAGCTTAAGCCAGATAACGTCTTCCATGGCTGTATCAGTTACACACGAGTATTGTTCTAAGAGAGAACTCTTCACAAACGCTCCTACTCCACCTGACCCACGTCTGGCATTCTGGTGTAAACTGGTCCTATTATTACCAAACCAGTGATACCCGTTAAAGTTCAATGTTTCACTATTTTTCAAAAACGTTTCACAAACTCCTATGATATCTAGATTTATGTCATTTAAAACCGTACAGTTAAAATTATGCGAATCTTTATTAATAAGGGACCATCCACCTACATTCCATACACCGACCTTTATACCCCCTTATTGTCGCCTACTTGGTTTCCCAGTCTTCTTCAAGATTCTACCACTACCTGAGACAAAATAGTCATTTGCTTTTCCAAGTTCCTTTAAAACAGTAAACATATTTGACTCATTAATTCGAGTTGAGAAGCTTCTGTCATTTTCGATGTACACATCTTTGTATTCAGGTGTGTTTTTCAGTCTATTTTTGATCTGCATGATTTCTTGCTTCTGATCAGCTGTTTCTATTGTTACTATGATAACTCCTGGTTTTTTACTTTTTGAAGATTTTCTTTCACAACTGACAATCTTAACAGTTTTCAATTTCAAACTATCACGGAACAGTTTATATACTTTATTCAATGTAACTGTTCTATCAGTCTCTTCTTTTGGATCACATCTTAAATTTCTGATAATAATATTGCGTTCTATTCCCTCACTTGAAGATGACGCAGGCACGGATGCACCAGCACCTGCCACACTAGCATACGTTGTTTTCAAAGAAGTCACCTCTTTTTGTAACTCTGATAGTCCCAAGCTCTTTTGGAGATCGTCTGAGACCGACGAGACCTTCTTCTCTATATGTGTTTCAACATATTGTACCAATTTGGACTCTAGTTTGCTCTCTAACTTATTCGACAGCCCATCTATACGAGTATTGAAATCTTTTTTCACACTATCGATCTCTTCATGCACGACTTTCATGACAGTGTTAGTCAATTTAGCTTCAAACGAAGTAAATCTACTTTCAAAGGTGGATGTCATCTCACTGCGCATTTCTTGCAGGTCTGAACGGAATGAAGTAAACTGGGATTTCATTAGATCTACTAGGTCGCAAATCCCTTCTGCTGGACTCTGTTGTTTCAATTTCTTTGAAGTTTCACCCTCATCGTTTCCTGAAAGGGCCCTTTTCCTCGAGTATACATCATTCTCTCCTTCCTTAACAACACTAACTGGTTTCAGTAGGCTCTGGGACATAACCTCGTTCACATACTCAGCGTCACTTTTCATAATGCTCGCCATGTTTATTGAACGACCCTCGTGTAAACGCCGTTTTCTTGCTGCCCGTATAACAAAATCAGCTCTAGTCAAGCGTGACGAAAAATCGATCAAGACTTCACTGTACTGTGAACTATAATCACTTGCTCACATCCGACAATAGACAGACAAAGGATGATAAAAGTTATTGAATATAAAGTTTGTCCAAATATATTTTTAAAATGTAAATCGGTAGAATAAAAGCTTACTAATTCCTATACTATATCCGAAAGTCCTAAATGAATCTGTCACTTCAAACTATTAAAATTTTCACTAAAATTGTCCTCGATAAAATGTGACTCCATAAAACAAACTGGTTCCCTAATTTCATTACTGACCACCTGTAGACTGGGAACCAGCAATTAGTGTAGATATGGTGAATTGTCCTTTGGATCAGGATGTTAACTAGATATCCCCTGAGCAGGGAAAGTCACCCCTGTGCAGGTTAAAGAACCCTACGGTAATTTAGATATGGTTACTTGTAGGCTTTTGTCCTGCAACCCGGAGTGTACAAAATACACCTGCTGATATTACTAACAAGAGGGTCTGGCAGTATATGGAGAAAAAAAAGATAGAAACCCCTGCACTGTGGGGACAGCCAGCTGGTAAAACCATGCAGTTCTCCCCCGCAGTCTATTATTATATTGCAGTAATGCACTGCCATGTTTGTCTACGTATATCGAGTCTCCGACATTTCCCATGCACTATGGGGATAATAATATAGTAAAAAAACAGCACATTTGCCCGGCTATCCCCCGCCCTGCTCAGAGGCTGTGGTTACTAATGACTGACCAGTGCATAGCCGGCAGAAAACAGAACTGATCATTTCCCAGGGATTTGACACAGAATCCAAGAATCTGGTAACTTTCTAACTGATTACCTGTCCATACTGAAATCCTTCATCTTTTCCATGGCCATTCCACATTTTGAAAGAACTTGTGTGTTGTGCACTGCAGAACAACTTTTTGTTTCACACTTTCAGTATCTTTTGCCCAATACTGTCTGTTTTGCAAAGTTATTTCGTACTGGACACATAGTTAAAATAATCTTGAAAAACTAAGCCATTCTACTTTCATTCATGTTAGCCATAGCATTTTGATTAATCCACTTTAAAGGTGTTTACATGCATGTTATTTCTTCAGCAGCATTCAACCATGACATCTTGGAGCACTTGCCAACGAATTACGCCAAAAGACGCCTTAGTCCGCCAAAATATAGTCCATAATATATTTCTTTTAAATTTCTACCCCAAACATTTGACACTAGCCAATCAATTAAATCTCTTTGTCAAAACATTTCAATTTTTGCGACAGACTGATTTTATAGTGTTAAACTTTATCATTTATGGATAAATTTAAGACGGAGAGATTATTCTTTCCCCGGTGTAACTCGGGGACTATTTTTAAACAAGTGTTAGCTTTTATAAAAAAAATATCAGGAAATACCACAATCACACAAGTTGCAGACAAACACACGACGCCGCGAGGAAGAGTCACAGAACATCCACAGCAAGAAGACATCCGTAAGACATTAAAAGCAAACCAACTCAAAACTTCTTCTTCACGATGATTGCAAAACTAGAAACTCGAAGCCAATATGCCTACGCATGGATATGTACAGTGTCGGATTTAGGTGGGGGGGGGGGTGCTTTGGGTGCTTCAGCACCCCCAGCTGAGTCCATGGTAAAAATATCTTAACCTACCTTTTTTCTTCTCAATGTACGGTAGGTACCTTTTTGTGTGTTCTGTAAGCCCGGTTTTTTAGTCAGCGCCCAAGAGATTTAAATGGCTGTAAATTGTCACACCTAATCATAAAGTAAGTTTCAAATCAGCTGACCGACTGCGTAACCAGGCAACCTGAGTTACCTCTACATTTGGATAGCCTTATCTTAAAGTCAGTGCGAAAAAGAGAATTCCTAAACAGGGACCTATTCTTAACAACTGATACATTTTGCATAAATTGGAAAACAAGTCTTAATGACTGGCGAAATGCTTTCCTTAAATTGTGCGTTCATTATTGAAAATGATATATACCCGCAAACCGCTGAAAAGGCGGTTACTGGGCGGTTATGAGTTTGTCAATTTTTCATATTATTATGTTATGTATATATTTTCACGCGTTATGGCCACTGACACGACGCACGCGACCTGATAGAATACCCGTGGTCTGTTTTAGAATTGTCGGTCTCTTTGATCATGAATCACCACTGGTTGTAACACCACTGCAAACATTAGCAAAAAGTCTGGACTCAGATCAGGCCCGAAATTTTGATAAGGTTTCGAACTACTTGAAATTATGGCTTATACATGAACTCGGACCCGGTCCGAGACATGAAAGAAGTTAATATAAAAGTCTGCAGATAACATCAGTTAGCATGCAAAGTTGATACACTAGCATGTTGACATAAATAATGGGGTTGCGACCAGGTAAGGCACAATTCAGTTTGCTCAGCTACAGAGACTAGCTGTGGTATAGAAACTTTGCCTGAGGTAGGGTTATCTGTTACAATTGCAACAGTCAAATATGCTTGTTTTTGTTCACTAGCAACAAAATCGAGTTTTCTCGCAGCTCGTCGCTTCAGTGCTATAGTGTTCTAAGTGACATTTTGGTCAAAAATGAGTTATGCATACCGTTGGAAAGGGGATCAAATGTTCTATCTACTGGTGAAGGTTTCATTTGCCTAGCTCCTCCCAGTAAGCTTAAAATCGCTGTGCGTTTCTGTTCTATCTACAAAAAGACAATTTCGTTCAGTGCTATAGTGTTCTAAGTGATTTTCATCCAATAACCAATGATGATTATGTCACGTGACTGGGTGAGCTCAGTGTCATACTGTTCTATCTACATAAATTCACTTTCCTTGGAAAAATCGCTCAAAATTGCAGTTACCTCCCCTACATAAATTTAGATTTCCTAAATTGAAGTCGTTTGTCGGTCTTATGACGAACTAATGGCTATATCGGCTACTTTTAGGTCAAAATAATCTGCTCAGTCAAAAATATAGCGCAAATTGATCCATGGACAGAATAATAAGCTGTAGAAACAGATTACCTCCCTTACATATATCTAAACCGCTTTAATTGAAGTAATTTATCAATGTTATTACAATACAATGGTTAAATCTGCTACTTTTAGGTCCAAATAATCAGATCAGTCTAAAATATTATACAAATTGACCACATTGACAGAAAAATTAACTGTAGAAACAGATTACCTCCCTTGCATAAATTTTAATGGCATAATCAGTGCTTTTTGTTACTATTATGCCAAATATATAACTATATCTGCTTTTTTAGGTACAAATAATCATTTCTGTTCAGACTAGTATATGAATTGACTCCTTAACCAGAATAATAAGCTGTATGAACATATGGAACATTATAGCACTGAACGCAGAACGCGATTTTTAGGGCATAATGTTCTATCTGCAAACTGTAAAATGCCCGTAAATTCCATATTACTATAAAAAAAAATTCAAACCAAGGTCATTTACACTATATGTATACATTTTAACCCTCTGGTATGATTCAAAGGTCTGTGATAAATAAGGCATCAAAAATCAGGATGCTAAAAATTTCAAACTCATTTTTCTCAAAACTTGTGCAATGGTAGATAGAACACTATAGCACTGAAGCGACGAGCTGTCTCCCATAATATGATTTTTAAAGGATTTAGTTTTAAAATCGGAAGATAGAAATAGCGTTTTCCCCAACCACATTTTGCCGCAGACATTTGCCTTGCTGCCCTTTCCAATACCTGTTACGCGGCAGTCTTACTGGGGTATTCATGATGCGCTGACATACGCGGATGCATGTTCTGATTTGTCATCCAAGGGAAAGCCTTCGCTGGGCAACATTGCATGGGATTAGAAGTTTTTTTTAAAAAAAATTGACCTTGCACACGAGATTTTGATACTTATCGTATCCAGCAATGCAAGTCTGTGCATATCGTGTGTGCGTGTCACTGCAACAAAATAAGGCTTCCTTATCCCATAAATTGAACTTTTCAAAGCGGAGAGGGTATAATTAGTCATAAGCACTTTTTGACGCATTTTCTCCAACAACATTTTTCTTTTTAAAAATCGCCGCACACATTTGCTGTGGTGCTCTTTCCATGACCTGATTGCAGTCTTGCTGGAGTCTTCATTTTTTGCTGACAAACAGGGATGCGCACTCTAATTCAGTTCATCAAAGTTTCAGCCTTCTGTGGGGAACATTGCGTACGATAAGACGCCTCAAAAACGAACAAGCACATAAGATTTTGACACTATCGTATCAGCGATGCCAGTCTTGCATATCATGCGTGCGTGTGTATTTCAACTCTGTGGGATGTGGGTCTGACTAGCGATCAGGCTGTCACGAGTTAGCTCTTCCCGTCCAGCACCATTCTACTTTATTGAAAGACGGGAGCAGTTAGGTATTAGTTCACTGCCTTCCCCTCCAATCAACTGGGAAATAATCTAAATGCGGACCCAGTTGAGTAGCAGTATTGTTAGCTCACATGACCACGAAAATTCATTTGAGGTTTTAGTGTACCAATGGTCTAGAATGTTCGTCATGGCATCTCCCGTTCACGTTTTCAAAGAAGTATATCAGTGGACTAATTTTAGTCAAATTACATATAAAACATCATCAGGTATGGACGGGGAAAGGTTGCATGTGGTTTTTGGGCTGGCTGGCATATGCATATAGACTTATAATGGGAAAAACTTTAAAAAAAAACTGAATCGGTGAGACCCACAGCTTATAGATGTATGAATTGTGGTCACCTACATAAACCCTGCCACCCATGCTCCTGGTGTCTATACTAGCCAGTAGACATGGAGTCATTAGCTAAAACATCTTCCCTAAAACCATGAGGCCCACAGCTTGTAGTCCCATAAATTCTGCCAGCCATGCATCTTGGGTCAAAAATTACCAAATACAGACGATCATTAGGCTTTATAGCGTCCAGAATCATAATGGGGAAAAACTTTTTTTAAAAAAATCTTCTGTCCACAGATTTTAATATGTAGTAAAGTTAAGTGTTAAGTGTTTTCTATACGTTAACCCAACCACGCACCTGTGGTTCAAATTGATCACGCGCCGGGGACACAAAATATCTCTGAAACCAGAAAGCCAGATGCTCAAGGGAATGGTATATAGGCTAATAGAGTATCTTGCCTCTATGGGACACAGTTCTGTATGGAAACTGATTTGCGCTATTTGTGTCTGTAATATATTTGACTATCAAGCACCCCCAGCATAAGTGGTCCTGGATCCGCCACTGATGTAAAACAAAGACCAACACAGAACCCCCACAAATAATGGGAAGTCAACATTAAACAATAGATCAGCAACAACAGAACCAAACCACCGCCTTAGAACGGAAAGCAGCATAAGCATCTAAGTATTTTACTGCATGAAAGATGAAACTATGGAACATTTTTTAGGAAGTGTCTATTGACAGCCGGCTGTCAATAGCGTTTTAGGTCTAGTGCCAGCCGGCTGGCAATAGACTTTTTGGTCTAGTGCCAGCCGGCTGGCACTAGACCTAAAACGCTATTGACAGCCAGCTAGAATTTATCCTTCTTTATCATTTTAGTATGATTTATATTAAAATTCAATTATCTTTTATATTTTTGCATGTAAAATAATACATTTTCAACAGAAAAAGACATATATGGAAATTAATGCATAGCTAAAAAAACAGCTATTTTTTTATTCAATACATGTATTTTTAAATAATTTATATTGCAATTTATTTTTAGGCTTTATTTTGTTTTTTTTGGCCTTGTTTTTTTTAAACATCAAACAACCATTTAATAGGCATGAATTAGTCTTAATTAAGTGACAAATACAGGTACACATCATGCCAGTGACTTATGGATAGGTGTGAATTTTAACAGGTATTGCAAGCAAAATGTGGTCTGTTGACAAGTATCTGAAAGCCTCTGAGTTCTTCAAAAAAATGGCATCATTCTTGTCAACATGTGGTGAAGCAGATTTTTTTGATAAAAGTTGAATATCTGAAACTTTTAAAGGAAACTTGGATGTTAAATGAAAATGTGCCTTTACCAAGAAACACAGAAAATAAAACAGATGTAGAAAACGGGTTTGTGCACACAGTAGTTGTGGAGACTTGTCCAGATATACCAAAACAATCAGAAAAATGAATGGACACAATGAAGAACTGAAAACAATTAACAACCTATTGAAACAAGCAGAGACTGTGAGACTGAACCTTTATTACCAAGCAAAGAGACTCAAAGTGACTATGATGAGGGTTCTGTGAATGATACATGTAACTCGGACAACAAAAGTGACCCTCCATTTTATCCAATAAACATTCCAGTTGTAAAATCTAGAATAGGTAGACCTCAGGGAAAAAATAAGCCATTTTGGGAATTTTCCAAACGGTAACGTCCACTTTCTTTAAAAAAGATTAAGATTTACCAAAATCTTACTATGTACGACAGCTTTTCTCCATTTTCCCTTTCATTCTGACGATTCTGTATACAGGTTCAAACAGTGAAGACCCAGATGAAATGCAGCTTAAGGTGGCATTTTATCAGGATCTGCACTGCCATCTGCAAGGACTGCAAGGACTGCAAACATAATTTTATATATTTTACATACCCCTTGCTAGGGAGCGCACTGGCTGTGCTTGACTTGAGACCGAGGGGCAGCGTGTCAAGTCTCACCGGCGTTACTGTGTTGTGGTCCTTGAGCAAGACATATTTATCCAAGCTTAGTACTGGTTCAACCCAGGACTACTCGTCCCTGTTTAACTGAAAGATTGTTGATGGGGCGTAAAGAATCAAATCAAACAAATCATACCCCATACAATACATGTTCAGAATGAAAAGGGTTAACATACAGCATTCTATCTACTGACTACTGGACAGGTATAGCTTGCATGTAATTTCAATTCTATTCAGGAAAAATGTGGGTCCTGATCAGACGGCTTCATCAGAAACCAGCTGCTCTGGATCCAAAGTGTTACCAAAAAGGATGCAGTATTGTTTGTCTCATATATTTTAGAGGAAAAAACTCGAGGGTTTCAGCAAAGAGTTTGAGGTGAAGGTCAGGGTCCACCAGGGATTCCTACTCAGTCCCTTGCTCTTCATCATTGTGCTGGAGGCCTTGTCTCATGAGTTTCGGGCTGGTGTTCCCTGGGAGCGATAACGTGTCTGGCTACAGATGCATGTCTGACTGCAGATCCAGGGGTCGCGAGTTCGATCCCGGCCCGGTCCCATACTTTCGTGGAGATTGATCATGAAATAATTTCTACGGTCATTCTCCTCCCTTCCGCTGATTCATTCAAGAAGGGTTTTTGTCAGTTACAAGCGAAAGTATGTGCACAAATTACTGGTTAACCGCTTGTTCAAGCCTGCCCAGGAAAAAGTGTGGTTAGGTGAACTGACCGTCCCGCAATGACCATAATGTAGACTTGGGACGTAAAGCAACAAAACCAACTAACCAACCTGGGAGGACCTATATGCAGATGATCTTATCATTGCTGACTCCCTGGAGGAATGTGTCAGGAGGCTCTTGATATGGAAAGAAGCCATAGAGAAGAAGGGCCCAGGGGTTGAGAGAAATGCAGGAAAGACAAAGGTCATGATCTGTGGAACTGGCCTGGACCTCTTGCAGAGTTCAGGTGAATACCCTTGTGCTGTCTGTCGTACAGGAGTAGGCAACAACAGCATCTACTGCAATGGCTGCAAACTTTGGGTTCATAACAAATGCAGCTGGCTACAATGACTGACACCAAATCCTGATTATAGGTGTGCACGGTGCATGAGAAATGCCCGCCCAATTGATGGCAGGCCACAGAATGAAGTCCTGGTTGGACCTGATAAGCTGGAGGTGGTAGCTTGCTTCTGCTACCTGGGTGACATGCTTTCTTCTGGTAAATAACTGTCACTACTCGTGTGAAAACAGCCTGGAAGAAGTTCAGGGAGCTACTACCAGTTCTCACATCCCACCACCTCTCTTACAAGACCCATGGCCATGTATACAGCTCTTGCGTGCGGAGCCCCATGCTCCATGCCAGTGAAACTTGGCCACTGACCAAGACGAACCTGCAGCGCAATGATATGGCCATGATCAGACAGATCTTTCAAGCCACGGTAAGGTCAAGTGAATTACTGGCAAAGCTTCAGCTTGAGGACCTCGACCTCATTTTGAGAGAGAGAAGGCTTCGCTGGTTTGGGCATGTGCAGGGTTCTAGTGGTGCAGTCAGAACAGAATGTGATATACAGATTGAGGGCAGGGGGGGGGTGGGGGGTGCCGAGCTAACAAGGAAGGAACTGACAGAGAAAGACTGCCGTGAGTAGAAGCTCACGACAGTTGACCCTCAAGAAAGGAGCACTAGAGATCAGGTGTGAGATCTGCTATGCGTGCAGCTAGCCAGTTACCTGGAAAGGGGCCCACTAATGTGGATGATGCCCCTCCATCTGCACGTTAATCAAAAATCTGATTATGATTATATGAAGGGTGTGACTTCTAAAATGGAATGTTCCAGCTGATCGAGAATGATGAAGAAAGCAATCTGATAGTCCTGACCAGACTGCTCCTCTAGGAGCAGACTGTTCAGGATTGTTTATTTGCTCATGCTTTTTCTGCCAGGATAGTTTGGTGCTGGCACTCAAATTAACTCCTTGGTAATTATGCAAGCTTTTTGTTTGTGGCATTTTTCAAAATGAACAAGACAAATTCGACGAATTTATATCCCCCGACGAAGGGTTATTTGAGAGAAACATGTAAATCACAAAACATAAATCCCATTTATCTAATCCTTAGTTCACCTTCAGTATCATTCAGATCATAAAAAAAACACCTGTCAAGTATGTTTTAGTGCTTAGTTTAATAAAAAGTATACTTACAATTTCAATATCTGACCTTTAAACCCAACCCCAGAGGTCAAGGGTGTGTGTAAATTCAAAGTTTTACCTTGCATGTAGGTCTACACATCTTCCACTTTAATTTGATATGCAACATGACCACTTTTAGAAAAGAAAACAAAATGACCTTTTGACCCCACCCCAGGGGTCGCTAGTGTGTGTAATTACCGCATATTTGCTTTCACGGTGCGCTCATTTGCCTTTAAGATATGCAACATGACTACTTTCAGAAAAAGATATAGTTTGACCTTTTGACCCCACCCCATGGATCGAGGGTGTGTCTGTGGGCAAAATATTTGCTACCATGTTGCTGCCAGCATCGTCAGCTTTAATTTGATATGCAACATGACTATTTTCAGAAAAAATATATAGTTTGACCTTTTGACCCCACCCCCTGGGTCAAGGGTGTGTCTGTGGGAAAAATATTTGCTACCATTTTGCTGCCAGTGTCGTCATCTTTAATTTGATATGCAACATGACCATATTATGAAAAAGTTTAATTTTGGCCTCGGCCCTGCCCTCTAAGTCCACCCAACGGACTCGGACCCAGGCCTTCAAACTGAAATCCCGTTTGATATGTTTCATATCCATTGCTGCTCTGCCTGCATGCAAAATTTCAGCAAAAATATTAACAATTGCTTTAGTTATTGCGAAATTTAAATATTTGACCTTTGACCCCTTAAGTGGGGTCAAAGGGGGTGGGGTAAAACTTTGACACTGCCATGCTTATCTACAGGCACTTGGCAATCATGGTCTGTAGTGAGAAGTTGTTAAATATAAAAGCTTTGATGAAATGTGAAGATCATCACACAAAAAACTAATAAAGGTTTTGCCTTATAATTGCCTATACCAAAACAAGGGCAATAACTCAAGTGTTAAGGGGTTGATTTTAACCAAACTTAAAGGATATTGAGAGTTCATGGTACTTATCATTTGTACCGAGAATGAATTAAATCTGACCAATAGGTACTGAGATATGGTTCCGGACAGACAAAAAGTGTGGACGGACGGACAGATATCCGTAATACTTATATCGACTTAGGGACCTTTTTAGTTGTCTGGTGATAGACAAGGGGCCATCAATTATCTAGCGGCCATGGCCCTCTGTAAGTTGCCTCAAATGATTCAGGGGACCTCAGGGGAGGTAATAAAATAAACTTCTAAAAAGGCCATTTTATGTCTATGGTGATGGACGTCCAAACTGGAAATGGCCCGTAGTAATTTGTCAGTCTGATATAATCAGGCCAATTCGGAGCTAAACTGGCCGGTTATTTCGGACACTTGGCCCCTTATTAATGGCCCTTTATAAACTGGCCCGATATTCAATATTGGGCATATGGACGGACGGACGACGTAAAATTATTCTTCCATAGTACCAAATAGTTTGGATCCAGATCAGGTCCAGGCTGACCCTGGTACACACTGTCTGTAAAGTAGAAAAGTATATATAAAAGCAATAGTTGCCACTAGCAGGGAAATTTTAAGTAGCTAATGCTATCTTTTTAGTTGTTATTTGATAATAACTAAGCATGTATATATATAACCAATTTCTTTGTTACCTTATATACATGTACATGTATCACTATTGTTAATACACTTAAATATAAATGATATTTATAGCTTTTTACTTCTTATTATCCCTTTTATCTATATTCCAGTAGCTGGCTGTCAATAGCGTTTTAGGGCTGGCACTAGACCAAAAAGTCTATTGCCAGCCGGCTGGCACTAGACCTAAAATGCTATTGACAGCCGGCTGTCAATAGACGTCGCCTTTTTTTTTTTTATTAAGTTGCACTGCTTTGCATAGTGTTAGCCAACCCCATATTAGAAATTATTAAAGAACCATTAACCACGCTGCATGCAGCCCAGCTTGTTAGAATTACTAGTGGGGCCCCCAGGGGTTTTGTGGATCTGGAGAGAATGGCTATTTATTTTCAGGGAGCTGGGGGAGCACTGGTAATTATTTTCAGGGATTTGGGGAGCAAGCTCATAGTTTTTGGGATCTAGGGAGCCCTGCAAAAAGTAATAAAAAAATCACCTTAAAGGAAAAGCCTTCATTTCGTTTGATTTTTTCAAAAAAATTCTTCGGCTTCTGGGGGGGGGGGAGCCCCCCAGACCCCCTTCGATACCTAAATGTATTTGCTTTCATGCTGACATGCTGAGCTGGATTGGTATTCATGACTGATATGGCAATTACTTTTTACTATTATGGAAAATTAGCCTGGAAATTGTTGATTTTTAGATTGCTAATAACGTATTTGGGGCCCGGATTCGGGGACACTCGGAGTGCGCCGAATTGAACCATTTTAATTTTTAGAAAAAATCTGGACCCCCCTAGCATGAATCTGAATAGACATCATTACATGATATATCTTTGCACCTGGTATGAAAAACGTAAAGCCTCCATTTTTTTACATTTCTTTGGCTTCTGGGGGCTATTGTCCCACCAGATCTCCCTTGTAAAATGTGAATGTATTTATTTTTGTGCCAAAGTGCGCATCTGGATTGATCTTGGAGAAAAATATGGCACAAAATTTGGATTGTTGATTTATTATCAAAAAAATGTTGATTTTTAGGTTGGAAATAACTAGCTTTGGAACACTCAGAATGCACCAGATCGCACCAATTTTATCAATTTTTTTTCGGGAGAGCATTCCCCCGGACACCCTTAACACAAGTGGTAATCAACAATCTCAACAGGGCTACTTACGCATCTGGTATATATTTAATTAGATTTTTTTTTTTATATTAAAACTTTGATGAATGTTGATCAGATATATTCTTGCTTGTTGAAACTAAAGTTAAACTAGTAGCAATCATAAACAAAACACTTTCTATGGTTACAAAAATAAATGCTTTCACTTTATCTAGGAAAATCTAGTTTCATCTATTGGAAAAACAGCCCCTCCCCACCAGAAAACCAAATGGTCTAGCTGTCCCTAATAAAAATCAAATCTAGAGAGCATTCCTCCATATCTCTCTACCAGGTATAGCAACAGAATTTTAAGGATGGCCCCAGACTTTGAGCTATACATCATGCATTCCATCAAAATAAGTATATATCGTTTATTCCGTGGCCAAGGACTCTCTATTTATAGAGAGTTCCTGTCCTTGGCTAAGCCCTATCTTTACATGTATAACGTTAAATATTAAGTGAACATTAAGTCATCTGCTCATGTATAGTAGCCTGGGTCCAGTCGTCAATATTTTCTAATGCTTATATTCTAAAAAAAAAATACAACATCAAAGGTATCGGTTGTCCGTTATTGATTCAATAATATTTTTGGGAGAATTGGCTTATATTTTTGGGGGATTTGGGGAGAAGCTGAATTAATTTTAGTGATTTGGGGCTTTGGGGAGCAAAGGAAAAATAATTTCAGGGAGCTGAGGTACTTTCTTTCAGGGAGTTGGGGAGATCAATGCATTATTTTCAGGGATCAAGGGAGCACAGACTCACTAGTGACTTGCTCCAGATAGTATTAGACTGTAGTGCCTTATCAAGTCATCCTAATATACAAAAATACAGTAACAACCTTAATTTAGGACATCCATAATTCATTTTAGGATATCATACAATCAGTAATATTGGATGTCCAAAAAATGGTTTATGAATATCCTAAAAAAATCAAAAGGGTCAAGATGACCCTTAATCGCTCACATGAGAGTTCACTGTCACAATGTTGAAAAAGCCTAATGTGTTGCAGACTTTCAGCAATGTTTAATAGTCTTGTAGAAAAACATATAAATACATTATTGGAAATTGTGAGATCTGTGATAAGCCGACCGAGACCCCTGGTGGCCATGTTTTTCGACAAATCAAATATATTTAGCTATTTTCGTAGAGGGTCACCTCTATAGTGACTGTTTTGGCAAATCAATTTCAATTCTGAAAATTGGTATCAGAGGAGAAATCGTTTAAATTTTATATAACTACATAAGGAAAACAGACCACGCCTTATGGTGGCCATGTTTTTCGACAGATCAAATTTGTTTGAGCTACTTTGTAGAATGTCACCCAGTGACTATTTCACCAAATTATTTTGAATTCTGGTAAGTGGAGAAGATTTTTAAGGGTTTTAAGTTTAAAGTTTTTTCCCTTAAGCCTTACAATAAGCCTCGCACCCTGGTGGCCATGTTTTTTTTGACGAATCAAATTTCTTTATTTTGTAGAGGATCACCTAGTCACCATTTCTGCCAAATCATTTTCAATTCTGACCTCTTGTTTCAGAGGAGATGTTCAAAGTTTCCACATAGGTACATAAGGGAAGCTGGTCACGCCCCTTGGTGTCATGTTTTTTTAACGGATCAAATTCGGTTTAGTTATTTTTTTGTAGAAAGTCACCATTGATCATTTCTGACAAATTAATTTTGAATTCTGACCACGGGTTTCAGAGAGGACTATCTATATCGTCTTGTTAGCGTGATAAGCGATTTTATATGATGATAATGATTCTACTAAATGATATAAGCATAGTCTCAGGCATGAATTAGAATTAAAATGGATAAAACTATTACAAACACCTCATCCACTTGAATGGCTTAAATGATAATATTTACAACGAAGGTAATATTTCTAGATAACCATATTTTGATGTGTTTTTTTCTCTCTTTTAGATACAAATGTATTCGTAAACGAAATCAAAACGGTCTCACGGTAAACGTAAAAATAGGAATCTGAAATGCAAGATGTTCATGAATTGGTTAAATTTATTAAATAGTACTGGTGCCTTAGTCAGGAAAAACTCATCTTGAAAAGTGTTCGTTTATAATAGTAAGTAAGTGTGCAAAAATCAGGAATCGATACAATCAAGTACCACACCTGACCCAGGATACCAATGGGAAAGTGACAAACTCACAGTTGGACACCACAGACGAGAGACAATAGGTCAGCCCTTTCTCAGCAGGTGACCATAAGACACAAATAAACAGGTGCGCACAAAGGCATAACAAACACAAGACAGAAAAATCATAAATGATCCACAAAAGAAGTAACGCATTGGAACGGTCAGTAAAAATATTTTACTGGAGTGCTTAAACCGGTTTCACGGCACCAACCTCACACTTATTTCAATTGTGGATCAAGACATATAGATACATTTCGGTGTCAAAAATAGTAAGTGAGTATGATCAGGAAATACCACAATCACAATCATAGCTAAAGAAAATCAAGAAAAAGTTCCTACGTTGTACAGGTACCTAAACTCAATAAAATACCCTATAAAGCAAGATTTATTGCTAATTCTAGTTCTTGTACAACTACAGAACTTTCTAAATTGTTAACCTCGTGTCTTACAGCCGTTAAAAACCATGTTAACAAGTACTGTGAAAAGGTATATGAAATTCCGGTAAAAGCCTATTTTGGTCTATTAAAAATTCAGGTGAAATTTTAGATAAACCTAAAGCTAGAGATTTCAATGCGACCAGTTTGACTACTTATGATTTTTCTACTCTATACACTACTTTACCTCATAATTTAATTAAAGATAAACTTATTGATCTTATTGAGAGAACCTTCCAGAGAGAATGCTTTCCTTACCTTGCATGTAATGAAAGAAATGCATTTTTTACTTCGGAAAAACCTAAAAAATATCATCCATGGTCATGTTTATATGTATGTGATGCGCTGACCTTTTTGTTGGACAACATTTTTATTAGATTTGGTACCAAGCTGTATAGACAAGTAGTTGGGATTCCTATGGGCACTAATTGTGATCCCCTGGTTGCAGATTTATTCCGGTTTTGTCATGAAAGGGACACCTATGATGTCTCTTTCTGGTGATAAGCAGGCTGATGGTAGTGATGCGTTTAACACTACATCCAGATATTTGGACGATATTTTAAACATTAATAATGTTTATTTTGACAATATGGTAAGTCAAATATACCCTTCGGAGCTCAAAAAATGTTTTTGTTCTGTCTTGTGTTTGCTATGTCTTTGTGCTCGTCTGTTTATATGTGCTTTGTGGTCACCTGCTGGGAAAGAGCTGACCTCTTGGCTCTCGTTTGTGGTGTCTAACTGTGAGTTTGTCACTTACCCATTGGTAACCTGGGTCATGTGTGGTACTTGATTGTATCGATTCCTGATCTTTGCACCCTTGGTGGTTGAGTGGCTCTTCCTCGCGGTGCCATGGGATTGTCTGCGGTTTGTGATTGTGGTATTTCCTGATCATACTCACTTACTATTTTTACTTTAATAAAGTCAATACTTCTGATACCCATGCGGCATTTTTAGACTTGCATTTGTCAATTTCTAATGATATTGTTTTTACTAAAATAATGATAAACGTGACGACTTTGATTTTGAAATTGTCAATTTCCCATTTTTAGATGGTGATGGTCTTCGCTCTACATGCTATTGAGTCTATATATCTCAACTCATTCGTTTTGCTAGAGCATGTAGCTATGTTACTGACTTCAACACTCGCAATAAATTGTTAACTCTTTAACACTCGAAATAAATTGTTAACTCTTAAACGCTGAAACTTCTTAAACAAGGCTATCCGTATCATAAACTTCGCAAAACCTTTTCTAAATTTTATAAATGATATTATGATTTGATATCTAAATTCCAAGTTGGACTTAAATCTCTCTTGCGCCAAGGACTTTCAGAACCTGAATTCTGTGGTGACTTGGTATATAAATTGAAGAGGATTGTTGGCTCTAATAAATTTTCAGCGCAGTTCATTAAAATAATTTCCCATTATAAAAAGCTACAACATTAATGTATTTGAAAAGACTGCATGCTTGGTGGTCAACCCAATCACGGTTTGGCAACTTTGCTTTCCTCTTTAATTGCACGCCAGTGGGTTGGACTTTAGACTCTATGTCTTATCTGTTGATGAGATGGTAGGGGCCTGATGCTTTGGCTGTTTGTCGGGCCCACCGGGGTTTACCTGTTGGACTTCTTTTGCTCCGGTATTCAGTTTTGTTTAATGTTGAGTCCTTATCTTTGCTTTATCTCCCTGTTATATCTTGATTTATTTGTTTTAGGAGATGATGCAATGATAAGTTAGGGGTCTTTCATGCAAACCAAATATCTATGTGTCTTGATCCACATCTGAATTAAGGGTGAGGTTGGCGCCTTGAAACCAGTTTAAATCCTCCAGTAAAATATTCTACTGACTATTCCATTTTGTGGATCTTTTATGTTTTTTCTGTCTTGCGTTTGCTATGCATTTGTGCTGGTCTGTTTATATGTGCCTTGTGGTCACCTGCTGAGAAAGGGCTGACCTCTTGGCCCTCGTTTGTGGTATCTAACTATGAGTTTGACGTTTTCCCATTGGTATCCTGGGTCACGTGTGGTACTTGATTGTATAGATTCCTGATATTTGCACCCTTACTTAATTTGCATGAAAGACACTAGCTAACTTATAAATGCATTATCTCCTAGAACATATACTATAAGTTTGCATAGGTGTATATAAATTAGGTCTTCTTCTGCCTTAACCAAAATTCACTTTAGAAATATGAAGAAAGGGGTCAAGGAATTCCATTGGAAGTTGTTTTAAATATGGCTGCTAACAAAATTGTGATCGTTTGAAAACTATACTATATTAACACCTAAAGCAAGAACTTAGCACTGCTAATACCAATGAGCATAATTTGCTAATGAGCATAATTTGCTTCATGAGAGGTCTGTCGTTGATAAGAATTGGTGCCATATTATGGCTGTTGAAAATAGTAAGTGAGTATGATCAGGAAATACCACAAACACAAACCGCAGACAACCCCATGGCACCGCGAGGAAGAGTCGCTCAACCATCACGAGACACCAGGAAGACAAGTTAAGCAAAGCAACCAGCTCTCTCTTCCCCATCAAAATGATTGCTATACTAAGATGGACATAAAGTAACGTACAACAAAACATAGAACAATTACAGACTCCCACAATTGGAGTCTCAATAAACAAAAAGTCAACAACAACAGAACCTCCGCCTTAGAACGGACAGCAACCGAAGCCACCGGGGGGGGGGGGGGGGGGGGGGGGGGGGCTTAAATGCATTTTACTGGTACCAAATCTTCGCCCTAGATTCTGCTGTTGTTGAAGTACAAGAATATTCAGTTAAAACTAGGCATGCAGACTGTCGCATGATATCCAAGTTATATCCAACCCTTATAAAACGTTTTACTATCTTTTGGAATTGATCACTAAATAAGGTTTTCCAACAATTCGTTTGAATTCTTAAACTAAATCAACATAAAATATAGGTTCTGATATGCCTTGTTGCAGAAGAGTTTTTAACCGAATATTGTATTCAACAATCAAATCTGAGTGTCTGTGGTAGAAATTAGAAAATGCTTTTCGAATTTTATGATATTTTTATCCTTGTTTTAATAACTTAGCAGTTCAAAATAAGCTTCTGTTGTTGAAGTCATCTACATTAGAACACACTCTAGCAAAACGAATAAGCTGAGAAATATATACACCATAGGAAGGAGAGCGAGGAACATCTCCATCAAGAAAGGGGAAATTTACTATTTCAAAATTAAAAACATCCCGTTTATCATAAATTTTAGAAGAAACTATGCCATTTTTTATTGACAAGTTCAAGTCCAAAAACGGAGCTTCAGTATCCGAAGAATTCGCCTTATTTAACTGAAGTTCAGTGGGATATATCTGACCTATCATTTGTTCAAAATAAGGATTATCAATATTAAGCAAGTCATCTAAATATCTGGAGGTTGAGTTAAAAGCTTCAATAGCCAATTTCATACCGAGTTTTCCCGATACATTCCGATTTGCTCCGAGTCCTCCCTATGAAAATAATCTGGCCAATCATGGAACATCCCAACAACGTGACCTATATTTAAATAAGCATCGCAGATGACAAGTGATAACGTGCGAGTTTATGTAATTTTCGGTTATTTTAGGAATTTCTATCACCAGATTGGCTTGATAGCTCGATACCACGCTGCCAATGATGTTTTTGGTGAGATTTTGAGTCATTCTTCAAATAGTGAAATGTTTACATGAACACCGACACCGGTCCTGCGGTGTTCTCAATATTGACCTCAGAATGTAAACAAATAGATGCTGTTTGAAAAAATCATAAAATTGGTTTTGGAAGAAAGAAAAAAAAACATACAAAACGGCGCAAAGTGCCCCTTACAACTAATCATCACTTCGCATGCAGTATATACAAGTATGTTTGCTTACAAAACAGATTTTTTTTTGTATTTTGATGCTGGCCTCGAGCACATGACTACTGGCATCGTGGTAACGGGAGTTATGTTGATTGGCTGAGGTAGTCATATGATATAAGTCTCTCTCATAACAAAACAAAAACAAATCTGCAACAAGAGGAGCACAATTAGTACCCATTGGAATACCTACAATTTTTCTATATAATTTTGAGCCAAATCTTATAAATATATTGTCCAAAAGATAATGAAGCGCATCACACATTTTCTGACATTACCACAATTTATATCGTTTAGGTTGTTCAGAAGTAAAAAATGCATTTTTATCATTACAAGCCAAATAAAGTGAGCCCTCTCTGTCAAATGTTTGTTCAATTAATTCTGTTAGTTTTTCTTTGATTAGATTATGAGGTTAAGTTTGGTGTGTTTGGTGATGAGGATAATAGCAAGCTTCCTTCGTTATACTGGTTATTTGAATTTCATAAAAGACACTATAAGTCACGTTTTATTGCTAATTCTAGCTTATGTACTACTACTGAGCTGTCTATAATTTGACTTCTTGTCTTACTGCAATTAAAATCCAAGTTATAACAAAAATGTGAAACAGTTTTTGAGAGAGGCAAGATTCTTAATAGATTAAAATCTAAAGGTTTTCTAGTTTCCAGTTTGTCTACATATTCTTTTTTTTACTCTATATACTAAAAAAATCCTGTAATGAACCAGCAATTTCTTCATGACATTTGTTTAAGTCTATCTGTTTAGGAACCTGTATTCATAATCTAATAAAATAAAATGAATTAATTGAACAAACTTTTAACAGAGATGGCTCACTTTATTTGGCTTGCAATGAGAAACGCGCAATTTTTCATTTGTGAACAACCTAAAAGATATAATTTGTGGTCATGTCAGAAAGTTTTTGATGCTCTCCATTATCTTTTGGATAATATATTTATAAGATTTGGCTTCAAATGCAAATTGTAGGTATTCTAATTGGTACTTATTGTGCTCCTCTAGTTGCAGATTTGTTTTATTTTATTATGAAAGAGACTTCAAACAGCTATGTGTCTTGATTTACATCTGAACTAAGGGTGAGGTTTGTGTGCCTCGAAACTGGTTTAAGCCTTCCAGTGTTGTAAAATATTTTACTGACCGTTCCAAGGCGATGCTTCTTTTGAGGATCATTTATGTTATTTTTGTCTTGTTTTGTTATGTTGTCATGCGCGTCTGTTTATTGATGCCTTGTGGTCACCTGTTGGGAAAGGGCTGACCTCTTGGCTTTCGTTTGTGATGTCTAATAGTGAACTTTCCCTCTCTGTCAGGTGTGGTGCTTGATTGTATCGATTCCTGATCTTTGCCCTCTTTCTTACTTTCAAGTAAGAAAAAGAAGACGTTGTCTCTTTCTGACAATAATTAAGCTGATGTTGTTGAATCATTTAACTATACCTCAAGATCTCTAGATGACTTATTTAATATTGATAATCCTTATTTCGAAAAAATTGTAAGTCAGGTATACTTCACTGAACATCAGTTAAATAAGGCAAATTCCTTTGAAACAGAAGCCCCTTTTTGACTTCGACTTGTCAATAACGAATGGCATAGTTATATCTAAATTTATGATAAACAGGATTATTTTAATTTTGAAATTGTAATTTTCCATTTCTTGATGGAGTTGTTTCTCGCTCCCCATTTCACAACTTATTCATTTTGTGAGAGCATGTAATAATGTTGGTGACTTTAACAATAGAAACCATTTTTAAACATTCTTAGTTATTAAAACAAGGTTAACAATAATATAATCTTCGAAAGCATTTTCTAAATTTTATCACAGACACTCAGACTCGATTGTTAAATACAATAATGGGTTAAAAACTCTTCGCAGCAAGGCATGTGGGAGCTGGTATTTTATGACAATTTAGTTTATAGATTAAAAGAATTTTTGGAAAGCCAAATTTTAATGATCAATTGAAAAGAAACATTAAAAAGTAAGTGGGATATGATGCAACCATTTACATGTCTGGTTGTAAACCCAACTCAATGCATTCTCGTGAGACCTGACGATACCTCATCTAGATCTCTCGCATTTTGCCCTTTGCATCATGGGTAACTAGCGATATTTGGCTAGTCCCATTCAATTCTCGCACTCCTGTAGTGACAGAATTTAGTGTTAAAAATAGCAAAAGGTTAAATTTTTGACAGTTTATCATTTCTCTTTTAGTCAATATTTTCTGAATGTAAAGCCCTGAGTCATGCAAGCAGTAATCGCATAATATATTTTTTAATAAAAATGGCGGCCAGTGTGCATCGAGCGAAAGGCGACAGGTGAGTACGTGCTAGCGTGCTTCCTGTTTGCGACAATGAACTCAATGTTTATAGCTATGGTTTCCTCTTAAATTGCATGTCCGTGTGTCAGGCCTCTGACTCAATGATGGCCCTGACGTAAAGCTTTAATCCGTTGGTTGGTACCTGATGCCTGTCTAAGGTTGGACCCACCGTAGCTCACCTTGAGGGGTTTTTTTTAGCTCTGGCTATCTGTGAGTCATGAGCCCTTTTCTTTGTTTCATTATAATGTGTTAGTTTAATTAGGTTATTTCTCTGAGATGAAGCATTACATTAGTCAGGAAGCCTCTATGCGAGCTAAACAATTTTTGTAACTTAACAACAACAGAATCTAGGGCGAAGCTTTGGCGCAAGTAACATGCATTTAAGTCCCCTGATGGCTTAGACAGCTGTCCGTTCTAAGGTGGCAGTGGTTCTTTTGTTGTTGATTTATTGTTTTGTGTACCTCCCAGTGTTTGTGGGGGTTCTATGTTGGTCTTTGTTTTGGTTTGCATTACTTTGTGTCCTTTCTAGTTTTGCAATCATCTAAACGAGGAAGAGAGAGCTGGTTGCTTTGCTTTAATTGTCTTTCTGATGTCGTATTGCTGTTAATGTTCTGTGGCTCTTCCTCGTGGTGCCGTGGGTTGGTCTGTAGTGTGCTATTGTGTTATTTCCTAACATATTCACTTACTTTTTGGTTAAAATTGGCCCAATGGTATAGGAGGTGCTGTCATTTTAAGCAAATTGTTGAGGTTGACGCACGACGGACGATGGACATGAGCTTATCTCAATAGCTCAATTTGAGCACCTCATCATCATGTGAGCTAATTAGTGATATTCTAATATGCAACCATATTTCAGGACATCTTAAATTCAACAGCGTTTTATTAGAAGAAAGTTGTCCCAAAGTCAGGTTATCAGGTGCTTGTTGAAGTAAGTAAACGCCTTTTCCACATTGTTCAATGGCCAGACCGAAATCATTTTAGACGCTGTGGACGTCATTTTGTGACGCAAGTATGATAAGTCAGTAGACTACATGAATGCCACCTATCGGATGATAACGGGCGTTTTTGACTATTTTTTGAATTACTGGGGAGTTTTAATGGGTTTGTAGGAACCAGCAAAATACAACTTCCTTTTCCGGTTTCCGATAAACCTACACATTCGGAAATATGGTTCGCTATGTTTTTTTTCTGTATTTTTGAGTTTATAGAGCGCGTTTAGCGAATGTAAACATGTTTTATGAATCAAGATTTGAATTATGATGCTTGATAATGCGTGATTACAGACAGATGCCTGAAAGAAATATAACTTTCAAAGCCTTGCAGTTTGGGCATTTTCTTATGGGGGCGCAGTGGCTCAGTGGGAGAGTGCTTGACTCGAGACCGAAGGGCCGTGGGTTCGAGCCTCACCGGTGTCACTGTGTTGTGTCCTTGAGCAAGAACATTAATCCTAGTTTAGTACATGTTCAACACAGGACGCCCGTCCCTTTATCAGGTAGAGGAAAGATTTGTATTTATAGATGTACTATAAATTTCTAGTACATCTATTAATGCATAGAAAAATCGTTCTATAAATTTATAGATATCACAGAAAGATCGTCACTAAATTGGTTTTAAATGAAAACCGCATTCCGATTGTGCATTCACAAATGAGTTTAGGGTTAAAGATACACTGGTTGGCCGTTTATTCTGGCACAGGATGTGTAGAATGCGGGTCCGTAGAATTACCGAAAACCACTCATTTACCGAAAACCACTTAGAAAATCAAATCTATAGGGGAATTATACCCTCCTAGTATTTGTTTTTTAGTAGTTTATGTTTATATTTAATAGGATAGAAAGAAAAAATAAAAAATGAAGCCATCTTATACCGATTTTGCCCGTGTAAAATGTATCGCGTCTACCGAAAACCAAAAGCAATCGCCGAAAACCAATCCGAATAGCTGATATAATAAGTTACTATGTTCTTGAAGTATTTGTTTTTGATAATACAGATGTTTATAGCAGTACGTTGAATAAGAAGGATAAAATAAATCAAGTTTGAAACCATCTTATACCTAATTAAAAGCTTTAAAACGTACAGCGGCAGGCCGAAAATCAAAAATCAATTACGGAAAACCAATCGAATTATCCCATCTATAGGGCTACTTTCGGCTGTGTAAAATTGTAGATTGGGAGCAGACGTTGCATTTTTAGGAAGGACCCAGATGAATAAGGGCGGATGAATAAAGCTGTTTCACAATTTCATTAATGGGGATTAGAATCAAACTGTGTGACCGTTAACTTAAAGGCATTATCTTTCAATCACTCAGAGGATTAAGGGAGGTGTGTGTATTAATTGCAGTTAATAATTGGGTTATTGATTTAACTGGTAATTGGTACTCAATCAGTGTCATATTTCTGACTATTGGGATTTTCAACCTGGAACAGGCTGTTCAGTATTTCGGCCCATATTATTCAGCAATATGACAACAACCATTATAAAGAATATTAATAAGAATAATTTCACAATTCTTTATTATTTTCAACAAAGGAATATTACAAAATAATAAGCACCAGGCATTGGATCACTTAAATATCCCAGCATCTCAATGTCCACTGTATCCAATGAACCTACGAACACATTTACAGAAAAATGGCCTAATTATTAGCTTTTCAAACAAATTATCATATATTATGTTAAATCTGAACTAAATGCAAAAAAAATAAGAAACACCTAAATTGCTTTTTTCCGTGGCTTAGTTGCTGCTGCTGTACGTTAGGTTAATATGCTTCAAAAAAACTCAGTCAAATGACTCAACGTTGTTTTTAATAATAAACGGTCATTACATTTTCTATAGAATATTGACTTAGTGCATCGCATTTTCATAATCCAATGGTAAATTTAGTGCTTATATTTTATATATAAATTGGTTTTTGTTTCATGAACTCAGTTTTGTATGTACGTTAAGAGCGCGATGATCAAGAAGTCAAATGCTGCCTGAGAAGTACACAGTTAATTGGATTAAATATTGAATACTTGGCGTAAAAATATAATATATCAGTCTGTCAAAATAAAATTAATGAACAAAACTTAAGAACATAAGCCTAATAATACTGCTTGTAAATTGTTTCTCGGCGTCCGCGATGTAATAATTTGCATAATTTAACACGTTCATTTGGCTTAATTATTAAATTTTTACTCATATTATCATACATTCTAAAGAATAAATCGAAGCTTTACAGATTAAGCTTAAATTAAGTACTTGAATTTGATATAGAAGTTGGTTTTCGGTCGAGGGACTAAGATATAGAAAATGGTTTTCGGTCGAGGGACTAAGCTTTTCGCTAACCGCTATATGTTATAAGTCTATAAATCCATGATAAAGTTTCCTCACCATATACCCTGTAACAAAATATCATAAATAATATGTATATAAACATAAACTACTAAAAAACAAATACTAGGAGGGTATAATTCCCCTATACGCTTGATTTTCTAAGTGGTTTTCGCGATTGCTTTTGGTTTTCGGTAGACGCGATACATTTTACACGATCAAAATCGGTATAAGATGGCTTCATTTTTTATTTTTTCTATCCATCCTATTAAATATACTTATATATAAACATAAACTGCTAAAAACAAATACTAGGAGGGTATAATTCCCCTATAAATATGATTTTCTAAGTGGTTTTCGGTGGTTTTCGGTAAATGTGTGGTTTTCGGTAATTCTACGGACCGGTAGAATGCGACAAAGGCTGCGTGCCAAAAAGCATGATTAACGGTTTTCCTGTTTTACTGTGTCTTTTTTTTTTTTACTGAATTTGAAATAGCTTATAAAAAGCAGAAATTCGTTGATATTCTGGAACAGCCTTTCTCAAACTCGTTTGTGCGCCATTTTTAAATTCGTAGACTGGTTTACAATTAATTAGATACTGCGGCTGACCTCAAATAAGTAGAGTCTACGGTCTTCAGGAAACAGTTTTTTCTCCTGCCAACTAACTGCCAATTTAATATGGTTGTGTAAAATGACATATGCCCCTTTTGGACATGAGTGGTCCAATAAATATGAACATCTAACTGCCTTTAAATGAGAACTATTAAAACTTAAACGGATCCGGATCTATGCCAGCCAATTTATCTGGAGCCCACTTCAAGATTACTGGGATCGTGTTGCACGTGGCCCTTGTTCAATGCGATACTCGCACGGGCTAAGTAACTCTATTTCAGAGCTTATTGATTATTTAACAGCAAGGTAGACAGTTAACTCACAGTATTGTCCATGCTTGCATGTGCAACCTCAGATTGCACTTATCTTATCCTTTAGCTTTCTGAAAGGGCTTTTGGCAAAATGATTGTGCTGACCACTTACTTTTACATTAGAACTTCTTCAGCTCCAAAGCATTTTTGACCATGAAATTTGTTCAAGATATTGTAGTTCGAGCCACAGAGAGTTAATAATTGCACAAGATCCGGATGCTTTATAAGGATAATATTTTCGATCTCGTAGTTTTACTACGGTCAGTATTTTTATTTTTGCGACGACGAATCATCACTGGACCAGTCTAGATCCAGCCTCATCACGTGATCAAGCAAATTCAAAATGGAATACGTAAATGTGGAAGCTGATAAAAACTTAAAAAGTAATTGAATGTTCACAAGTTTTGGCAAAATTAAGCAGTGCTTGCACAAACCACCAAAAACAGGAAGTCACATGACTTCCAGGGTTCATCATCTGGAAGTCATGCTCAATCATAAACTTGGCTTCTTCAAGGATTTCGCTCTTAATATTGTTTTTCTCTTCTATGATATGTGAAAATATCATTTTTATATCAATATAAACACATAATACAAGTAAGTACTCAATTTTTGAGGTGTAGATTATGATAATATTGGAAGTCACTGACTTCCTGGCATCAAGTTTTGGAAGTCAAAGGCCAATTTTTGGGAGTCTTTGACTCCCAGACTTCCACTAGTGCAAGCACTGATTAAGGGCTTGTAGCCTGCATTGATGGTGACTATTAATGTAGATTGAGTTTTCTCAAAAAATAGGCATTTCAAATTAAATTATTATGTACATTATGAATTCTTACCTTATCGATGTTCATTCTTCCAAATATCGCGTTGCGGTTTTCGACATGCACGATTTTCACACAATTTTACCTGGTGACTCTATAAATATATAGAACGATTTTTCTATGCATTTATAGATGCACTATAAATTTATAGTATATCTATAAATAAAATTTTTTCCTATACCTGTTTATAACTGAAAGATTGTTGATGGGACTTCAGAATCAAATCAAACAAACAAACAAGTTTTGGCATTTTCCCCAACTGTGGCTTAGTGGTAGAGTGCTTGACGCGTGACTGAGGAGCCGTTATTTGAGCCTCCCCGGCGCACTGTGTCGTGTCCTTGAGCAAGAAATTTATATTTGCTGAGTACTTGTCCAACCCAAGAAGACCCGTCCCTGTTTAACTGAAAAATTGTTGACTGCGACGTAAAGAATCAAATCTACCAAACTAATGATTTAATCCACATGCCTGCGACAATTGGATTTTGCCAACGTATGCAGTTACGGCTCTGTGGATAGAAAAGTAAAAATCTCCCCAGAAAAGATAAAGAAGCTTTATTTAAAGGGGACATATCAAAGTTTTTCATTGCAAATTCCTTTTATATGTCGGATTTAATGTATTTATTAAGAACCCAGATCATTTTCCACAATGTTCAGTGATAAAATGAGTATAATTATCATTTTCTTTAAGCTTGTGCGCTTTGTCAATAAAATATCGACTCGCTTACTTCCCTTGAATTAGTTACTTCCCTTTGCTATCGGAGTGTCCTGATGATGTCACAGAGGCAGTTTATGAAGGACTGTTTGTATAGAATCGTGTTGGATTCCGATATTTTTATTAATATTCTCGGATAAAAAAGGGTTTATGTGTTGCAAAAATCACTGCAATACGCATTCTGATCAGTAGGTCTGCTCTCAATGAAATTGTGGATAGATTTTTTGTGTTTTAGTGAATTGAATGCCCTACGATAATCTATTTTAGCGGCTCAGAGAAAATGGAAATCTCCAAGACAATTCAAACGATTACGCGTCTATGCGCATGAAACAGTCGTGAAAGCATTTGTAGACATGAACATCGAGCTATCGTCAATTCAAGCAATAAAAACTGCAGTTTAATTTTGCAATGAAATGAGTCATAAATATTATTTCAGTCCTCCGTTGAGTATGTGTTAAAAGAATGTTTTTACTTTGCGTCATGTCAGGTTAGTCTTCCTGGGTTGAAACAGTAGCCTACTTAGAAGAGATTAAGGTGTCTTGCTCAAAGACACAACCCGCAGCAGTGTCGCAGGTGAGGCTCGAGCCCGTAACCCTTCGATCTCGAGTCAAGCACTCTACCATTAAGTCACTGCGCTCCCTAATTCAAATTTTGCCACAATGGGTTAAACTCCAGTGGGGATTCATCAGTCTGTACATAGGGCTCTAAAATTGCACAGTCTTTAATACGCGCGGATACTGAACGTTTTGTCATAGGGGGTCCAAATTTGACTTCTTGTTTTATAAACATTTTTAGTTGATGAGGGGATAGAGGATCCAAAAACCACGATAAGCGGGCCATCATCGGCCCGCCAGCGAAACGGCGTTTTGTTGGCGTGCCGATGATGGCTCAACCGTGAATGCTGGCTTTCTAGTCTGTGATTTTTCAGGGGATCCAGACCAGTATTGCTAAGAAGCCCTATATTTTTGTGATTTTATTCAGGGGGGGGTCCTGACCCCTGTCCCTTCTCTGGGTCCGCCCATGTTTAATCACCGAAAATTAAAACATTCATGCATGGCGCACCACGATAATGTAGGCTATGTGGGTAGGTGAGTGTTCATTACGGCATCAGTTAATTGGGAGAGAGAGATAGAGAGAGAGAGAGAGAGAGTTCAAAGCCGGCTCGTGAATTTTTGCACTTACCGCATATTTTTAGACATTATTTATACATGCATGCGCAGCCATCTTAAGTGGGGCTAGAGCCTAGCAGAGCGGTCAAATTTTGCCCTGCTTCTTCATCACCGACTATGCTCCTAAGTTATCTGTATGTGAGAGTGGCAGAAACTGTCAAGACTGTGCGCAGATAAGTGTTTTGGACTTTATTGGTAGTACTAAAATCTCATGAGCTCGCCTTTTCTGTGTTCTTTGAAAGCGTCTCGTGAGACGCTTCCAATGAACGCATTAATAGTTTATATTCTTGTAGAAAATATAAAAACCGCGATCTGTGTTGCATCAGAATTTGAACTTAGCAGATGCTCACGCAATATGCTCTTTGATTTCGGTGACTAAATGGCGAGTCTATCTCCCCTTCCCGATATGACATGCATTTTGTCATGTAGAATTCCTGGGCCACGTGCAACTAAAATCAATAGGTTGTCAATTTACATGTACACTCCTCGGGTCGACATGCGCCCAAAGCTACAGTTTTGGTATTCGTAAAGGAATCCTTCATACTTGGTCGCGCAGCTATCTAGCGGGGCTAAGGGCCTGAGTCGCCATCGACGCCGCCAGTAGGCCGTTAGTGGCCCGATCTTGGATACTGGATGGGTCTCTACTTTATGTCTATATTGTTGGAGGAGGCCCTTGCGATACTGCATGTGCGCAAGCTCGTCTGATCCCTCAGTGCAAGAATGAAAATCGCACGAGCTTGCTATAATTTGTCAATGTGCTCATTGGAAGCGTCTTGTCTCAAGAAATGCGTAAAATGATCCCGATGGGCAAGTGGTCAAAGAAAAACTAAAGCGACATAACAGACAATAATTAATTCAACAAACAAAAAAACTAATCGGTGTTCAAGTCAGTGAGTGAACTTACTGAGTTGGCTCGTACATACATGTAGCCCGGCGATCTTGATTCCAAGTTCTTAAAAAACGCAAAACTGCGTTTCGGACAGTCAAAAGTTACCTTTTTGATCGCAAAATTACATTTTTTTTGCAATCGATAACAATATATTTTGCGGAACACGATCATCGTTTGAAAATAGAAAACGTTGTTGTCGCCGATCAAGTTTTAATCAATGCGTTCGCTATTGTCGCATGCCGGTGTGATACGACAACGTCATCCGTTTTTTGTATTTGATAAGTCATGTAGACAAATAGTAGACCTAAAATCTATATAAAATGGGGTTTGATTAACAAAGACATAACCTAGGCCCTACAATTTTATTATGTCCTATAGGCGACTGCCGATGTGAGCCTACGATTATGTTTTCAACGGGTCTTCAACTTTCGAGGAACTCGTTGGAATATTGATGAGTGTGTTACAGAGACTCGACAATGTCTACCCCGAAACATCATTTAAATCGCTATCAAAGGCGATATATGTGCTGCATTATTCACTGCGACAATACAGTCAATACACAGTCATCGGACAAACTGCCCTTGTGACGTCACAAATCCAAGGGAAGTGACTCGCCGCTACAGAAATCAAGGGAGATAAGCAGGATAATAAATTATCGGCACTAATTAATTAACGGTCTAATTAGCGAAGATATTCTTAATTTTTTACCACAAAAAATGATATATTTAGCTCTTAGTACCATTTTCTTCCAAATTTTACTGGATTTAGAACTTTAATATGTCCCCTTTAACGTCCCTTCAACCATAACACATATTTTAGCTATGTTTGATCCTTAAAATCTAGGCAAACGTGTGCACAGGATGCCATATAAAAGTGAAAAGCTTCATTATTTTTGAACATGCCCCAATGTGATTTTTCATATTTGGGCTGGTACTCTAATATGCAAATTTCTGGCTATTCCTGATTTGCTGAATGGATAAAGTGAAAGTGATTACATACCGCAACTGTTCTAAATCCTCTTGACGCTTCATGTCACTTCTTGTGGCTTCTTGACGCTTTTTAGGGAGACCTTTCATAGCGCATGTTTATGTTTGTAAAGTAGAGACACTCTTTATTACAGGGCTTCCGTTAGGCGGACGTACAGCGTATATTACGTCCAAAATTCGGCTGCGTACGCCGAAATTACACATCAAAGACGTACCACGGACTTCTGAAAATTCCCCAGGACGGCCAAAATGTGATATCGAGACGTCCTGTCTGCAGAAAAAAAAACGCCAACAATTACCAGATTAAGTGATTTATGTCCCGCCTCCGCATTGGAAACTCATTTATTTTGTTTATTGACCATGCTAGGACGTCCCACTTGACTGATTTCGAGAGCTTAATTGACAGTCAGTGTCAAGTGTAGGCTTCAGTCGGAAGCGTAATTATTAAAGCGTGTCATCCAACAGGTGTGAAAACATCGACACATCTTGACAACAGCCTCAGAAACCATTCTCCTGAGACAGACATCCACTCCCTGGGCAATCAAGTGAAACGGCCAATCAGTGTCCCTTTTGATTGACAGTTGAGAAATCTTTGAAATACAGAAAGTGCCGACGTGACACTTTGCACGCTTGTGAATTAAAATTTATAAACTCTACACGTGTGCGTCGTAATTTGAGGTTGTAATTAATTGTTTTGTTGAGCCTGCGCATACGATAATTTAGTACTTGAACGCTCCTTCTACACTGGCACTACACCAACAAACATACAATATATAGAAACGAAAGTCATGTTGTTGTGTTTTTTACGCATAACAAGTATAAGCTTTTAAAAAATAATTGTTACACAAACAAGTACAAGCTTTTAAAATAATAAATCGCTACACAAGCACTCTCCCAAACAAATTGCCTACCTATCTACCCACCTACCCAAACCACTCACCCACCCATCCATCCATCCATCCATCCATCCATCTATCTATCTATCTATCTATCTATCTATCTATCTATCTATCTATCTATCTATCTATCTATCTATCTATCTATCTATCTATCTATCTATCTATTGCATGAATATGACTGCAGTTTACATAGGTGCAGGTTATTAAAAACGAAATTGATTTGATGAAAATCCTCTGCTCAGCTGATCATACTGCAGCCATAGGCATCAAAAAATATTGAGTATGATCAGGAAAGCCACAATCACTACCTGCAGACAAACTTGTGGCATCGTGTGGAAGAGTCACACAACAATCACCAGGAAGACAAGCAAAGCAAAGCAACCAGCTCTCTATTCCCAATCTAGGCTAATTACATGACAATTCGGGAGATGCCAGACATCCCCTCTGTAGCATTATAAGCAATTAAAAGTAAAGATGCATTGTAAGGAACAAGGAAGAATTATCTCTGAAATATATATGTTTATTTTTCAAAGCAAGTTTGACAATCCCCAACATCGCTACTGGACTTCCAAAAAAATTCAATGGGACTTCCAAATTTCAAAGGTAGGAAGTCTGGACTTCCTGGATTTGAAAGTTAATGGAAGCCCTGTTTATTAGGCACATAACATATTTAAACTTATAAATGCGTTAAGCCCCTTTGGATGTAAATCTATCAGGATTACCCTGCATGGAATCAAGATTCCAGTTATCTCCATGCCAGTGTGCAGGGAAACTCGTCCTTTGGTAGGTCAGATAGAAAAAGTGGGCATAATTCCCCTAAAATAAATCGCCATATGGCTGTCATTTGGCAAAAAAGATCTTAGCGCCTGCATGGGGGAAAGGTTATGGAAGACCTAGACTTGCCACTTTTAGCGGCATCTCTTACCTGTAGATGCTAGAGTCAGAACCGTGCAACTGAACTGTGTGTGTTTTGCAATCTCCAGAGGAAACTTCAAACGAAACATTTTCATGCAGACGCTAAAATCCCAGTTGTTATCCCCAGAAGAAGTCGGAGGGATATAGTTTTGGCGTCGTCCGTCTGTCTGTCCGTCCATTCCTTCCGTCTGTCCGTCCATCCACACTTTTTGTCTGTCCAGAACCATATCTTTATTCTTAGTACCTATTGGTCAGATTTGATTCATTCTTGGTACAAATGATAATTACCATGGACTCTCGATATCCTGTAAGTTTGGTCAAAATCGACCCCTTAACACTTGAGTTATTGCCCTTGTTTTAGTTTAGGCAATTATAAGGCAAAACCTATATTAACTTTTTTGTGTGATGATCTTCACATTTCTTCAAAGCTATTATATTTAACAACTTCTCACTATTAGACCATGATTGCCAAGTGCCTGTAGATAAGCATGGCAATGTCAAAGTTTTACCCCACCCCCCTTTGACCCCACCTAAGGGGTCAAAGGTCAAATACTTAAATTTCGCATTAACTAAGGCAATTGTTAATAATTTTTTGCTGAAATTTTGCATACAGGCAGAGCAGCACTAGATATGAAACATATCAAACGGGATTTCAGTTTGAAGGCCTGGGTTAGAGCCTATTGGGTGGACTTAGGGGATGGGGCCGAGGTCAAAATTAAACTATTTCAGAATATGGTCATGTTGCATATCAAATTAAAGCTGACGATAATGGCACCAACATGGTAGCAAATATTTTGCCCACAGACACACCCTCGACCCAGGGGTTGGGGTCAAAAGGTCAAACTATATCTTTTTTTGAAAGTAGTCATGTTGCATATCAAATTAAAGCTGACGGCGCTGGCAGCAATATGGTAGTAAATATTTTGCCCACAGACACACCCTCCACCCAGGGGGTGGGGTCAAAAGGTTAAACTATACCTTTTTATTGAAAGTAGTCATGTTGCATGTCAAATTAAAGGGAATTGAGCACAGCTCATCATGAAAGCAAACATGCTGTTATTACACACACCAGCGACCCCTGGGGTGGGTTCAAAAGGTCATTTTCTTTTTCTTTTCTAAAAGTGGTCATGTTGCATATAAAATTAAAGTGGAAGAAGTGTAGACCTACATGCAAGGTAACACTTTGAATTTACACACACCCTTGACCTCTGGGGTTGGGTTTAAAGGTCAGATATTGAAATTTTGCAGATGTAAGTACATTTTTTATTAAACTAAGCACTAAAACATACTTGACAGGTGTTGGTTATGATCTAAATAATACTGATTAGATAAATGGTATTTATGTTTTGTGACTTACATGTTTCTCTCAAATAACCCTTCGTCGGGGGATATTAATTCGTCGAATTTGTCTTGTTCTTGATTATTTCACGGAACTTATTCAGCGTACGAATAACCATATGGTAGCGTTAGACAAGACTAGATTCTCTTTAAGCCAGGACATTGTAGTTTCGCTTACGAGTTGAGTTTTCGTTCAGCAAATAGGGTTACAGACATTGCCATTTTTACAGATACACACCTACTTTTTTCTTAAAAAAAGTTTGTGACTTGTTCCTGTGCCCATATTTTGTCCTATATTCTTCTCATAGAAATTTATTTTCATGAAAATAAAAATCATATATGGGTTTGATTCTATCCAAACCACATTTCAATACAATGCAAAGACGATTTCAGGTGCGGATAATTACAACAGCAATTGTTGACAGTCGGTATTGGCCACCGTAGAAATTCATGTAAAAATTGGGGTTGGAGTTTATACTTGATTTTTCTAACGATCTAAGCGACACAGAAATTAATACTTCCGCAATTAAAAGTCAACGGATGACAAAGAACACATGAAAGAAGGAAAAGGGTGATTATATTGAAAATTTACGTTTTATGCAGCTTTATTCCAAACTCTGCAAATATTTGCGCCATAGAACGTCATTTGCGCAGAAACTGCCACGATAAAAATCCATTTTTTGACGTGTATCGATTGACCTCGAACATGTTTACAATTCGTACCGGGAACCTATTTGCGATATTGTACATATGCTGAAATAAACTCATGTTTATAGGTTTTATACACGCTAACAGAACCTCAAAGGAGGTTTAAAACCTCGATGTAGGTAAAGAACCTAGAAATCTCACTTTTCCTGCACCTGTCATTTGAAACAAACAACAAGCTCTGTAGTATCACAGTGATTTTGTTACCTGTGCATCCTGCATCTTTTGCGCATAAGTTTTTATTTCAGTGAGTCCCAGCGAGTCCCCGGATGCAATAGTATTGCAGACTTGTCATTAAAAAAAGTGGTTTGGACTCATAAGTTTGCAGTTGGGACTCATTGATATTGGAAACAGCGAGTCCCAGGACTCATAAGCCCAAAATTGTAAATAAATCACTGGTATAGTCTGTCAAAATTGACCTTAGACTGATTAATTTTCGCCAAAATCTTTGTGATATTCGTGCGTTTTCGTGAATTACTCCGACCTTGGTCACGCTTTTACAGAGAATATGAAGATAATGTCAATTCGTTATTGCAAATGGTCTGATAGCCTAGTGGTTAGTTGAATACTTACAAATCAAGCATACCTGGATCGAAACTTGGAAGGAACCTCTTTTTATTGCTTTCTTTTTTTTTAAGTTAATATTGTTCGTATATTTTAAGTCATCTTGTGATGAGCTTTCATTTGTATTTAGCATGTTTAGCCGCTTTTGTATTCATTATTCCCTAAGTTCCCCACTCTTTCCTTGTCAGCTGATAACATTTGCAAATAGTTTGGACCCAGTTCAGTACCAACAGAACGTATGGTCTGATCTGGATACAGACCATTTGACACTGCGATAGTTTTACTGTAAGATTTTTTTAAAATGTTAATTTTGATTAAAAGTCAGCAGATGATAACAAAAGTCTCAAAAAATATTCAGCGTGAAAAGAGTAAATCACATGTAGGCTTATTGAAATTATTTACGGTGCTGTATTTGTTACATAAACGCATGCCAAATTCAAAAAAATGTAGGCCTATCCAGTTGTGCACAAAATCAAGAATAAAGAAATCGAAAAAAATGAACAAAAATACTTAACTGCTACTGGACTCGAACCCACATCTATTCAGTGCTAAAACACTCGACTATCCACTAGGCTATCGGGGAATTGTGATTAATTCCATTCAGATTAGTAATTGTACAACAATCTAAAGCGCACCTTTTACGAAGATTCACGAAGACTGAGTAAAAGGTCATTGAATATTCATATGTCTCGGGTCAATTTTGACAAACAATATCACACAATCTTTCGTATGTCTCACCACCTATTGGTTGTTTACATTTCTGCTTCAGTAACCGGGAAGTCATTCAACACACTCATCAGCAATTAGGAGAAAAATGTCAAGACTTACTATACTTGTGAGCGCAAGTGATGTTTAAACAAAGGTCTTTTATTTCCAATTTACCTTATTTGTCCCTACCCCCATATCAATGCAACTCATTTATTATAACAATCAGTATTCAAAAATATCTCTTTTGCTTGAATTAGCACCTGCATGACCAACCATGTGACAAACTAAAATCACATGATTGCTGTAAATCACACTGGTAAATGTATACCTCGATTTGCTGGTATTTACGCATATTGCCGGTACTTCATACTGTTCATAGACCGGATGTGATCGATATTGGTGTAAAAACTATATAGAAAAGCATGCCATATGCCACAAGGACTATGGACATCAATCATTTTTAAGTATTCAGTTTATGCATGGTGATTTATGTAAGCATTTAGGAATAGATTCGAGTACCGATCGAATACCTATCATTGGATTTGAGAAGGAAGAATATTAATTTTTGATTATACACCCTTATCTAAAGGCCCATTTATATTCTCTTTTTCAGGCAGCACACAAGTCATTCCGCACTAAGATGCGATTAGCAAAAAAACAGAAACAAAACAGACCTATCCCACAGTGGGTGCGGATGAAAACAGGAAATACAATCAGGTAAATATATACATGTACAGTAAAACCTGTCTTAAGTGGCCACTCAAAAAGATGACCAAAATTTGGATTTCAGACCGATTAACCCTTAATGCATGTCAAAAGTATTGCAGAATGCTCCAGGAGCATTCTGCAATACTTTAGACCTTCATTAAGCTATCATTTGTCTTTACAATCTTTGTTTTGTCTATTTTTGAGTTGTCGCTTAAGACTGGTTTTACTGTAATCAGCAACCGTAACTCCTTTTGAGGCAAAATTGTGATCCAGGACTCCAGATGGGAGTATGTAATCATTTTCTTGAGTTCTCAAACAAAAATTGACATGGGTATTTTAAAATAAACATATCTATTCTATAAAACGGTTCATTTGAGCATCCAATACAAATGTTAAAACGTATGGATAAAAATATGTTCACAATTTTAAATCACAGTCAATTTTTTTTGTTTTTATCTGGACCATTGGTGGTATTTGGCAATTTTTATTGCTAGTCCAGATAGAAAAATGGTGAGTATTTGTCTTCCCAAGTCTTTTGGGACAAAAAACAGTGGAAAATGTTATGTGCTAAATGGCACAAAAGTGCAGCATTGGGAGAACACAGTATTATCCTTTAACACAGCTATTTTTTTATTTGGCCTAATAGCTGAAAGCACAGAACCTGTAATTATTGATAAAATATCTGCCAAGAAACTTTTTTCTCTTTCTCTACGGAATATTTGACCACACATGAGAAAAATGAGAAAATGGTTTTATCTATCTTTGACGGTTTTATCTATCTTTGATATTGATAGATCTACATTTATTATGTCTTGAAAGTGACATATATTCATGTACATTTGTAACATTTTTTGTTACAATCATATTAATGTGCATGTGGTCACTCAGGCCATCCATTCTTCTCAACGAATCTTTAGATGTTCAATCCTTGCTAGACATAAAAATTTAAAAAAATCTCCCGCGGCCACTAGAGCTGTATCAGTTCCAACTTAAATCACTTCAAAACCCTTTCTCATGAATATTCATGCTAGGCTCCATCCACTATAAATAATTATACAGGCCTCCAGATAAGAGTGCGTATTGGAAAATTATTTTCTTTATTTCTCATCCAAAACATATGTTGTGGGTACTCAAAAGAACCGTCTCAATGAGACGTTTCTTTTGAGCACCCAAAACACATGTTTAAATTAATGGGTAAGAAAATAGTTAAAATTTTACGCAAATAAAATTTCCTTATCTGGACCTATGATTATATAGATAAACTTTCATGCTGGTACATAGAATAAAGAAATAATTTGTCAGGTCCACCAGTGTAGGATCAGATATAATATACTGAACAGCAAAAGAAACGCATATTTTGCATATATGGTAAAGTGTATAAATTGGGGTTTAAATACTGCACTAATGATATTTAAGGTATCATTGATGAATTAAACATGTGTATTATCAAATGCATTACAAATGGATGACTCATTAGAATCATGATAATAAAGGGGCGTAACTCTGGGCATAATGAATTAACTCATAATTAAGGCAACTTTCGAGATGGTTTATGCCTAAAACCACTGAACGGATTTGAATGAAAATCACTCTGCGCGACAATTATGACATACAGACTAATTATGAAGTTTAAATTTTCCGTTATTCTTTACGGTGGACTATTGTGACCCAGTTACAGTATCGGACAGTTAACCGGAAGTGTGTTTAATACAGGCAAGAAAGGGTCCAAACAATTGTTGTAAACGGTTCTGTTAGACAATACCTTACTTGACATCAATCATACTGTTCCAGATATTCTTACACCCCAAGATTCCGGTGGTTTTCAATGCCAATGCAAAAAAAATGCAAAAAATGAAGAATTTCTGATTAGCAGTATAATTTATACAGCAGTGAATTTTAAAGTCTTATGTTGTTTTCTTATATGTTACAGTGTGTTCTGTTGACATGCAATGAAATTGGATTCAAATCCAGTGTTTTACAAAGTATGGCGCTGTTTTTGCGTTTTTTGCATTAATTATCATAAAATATTGTTGAATAAAATGGTCTGGAACGAACGCATGAGTACGATCAAACATGTTCATATCATTAAGGGTAAAATTTGATAAGGGTTTCTGGTATAAAATGGATATTGAAAATATGCGTTTCTTTTGCTGTCAAGTATATATTTCCATAAGCAGAGTAGACCCTGATCAGGCAGCTCTTACAAGAGCTGCTTTATCTGGATCTGCTCTGTAAAAATGTTAAAAGGCGTCTCTATGAGGTAAAAGGTTAAGGAAATCTGATTATTTGCTTCAATGCGGAGTGAAGTGGCACTCTTGGTAGAGCATTAGACTGGGAATCCAAGCGTTGCTAGTTCGAGGCTGGCCGATGGCAGTCACATATGTCCATGAGCAAGATTTCTTATCCGCTGCTTAGTTAGTACTGGTTCAACCCAGGAAGACATGTCTGAAAATCGTAAAGCATCAAAGCAAACAAAATCATTTTCAAATTTTATTTAATGACTCATTGTTCAGCTCCGTTATCATATACTTAAAGCCAAAAGTAACTTTACACTGTTATTATATATACTTTTTCTGGGTATTGGTGAGTGGTATTTTAAATGTGTTTAATTCATATTAAACTTTAATCATTTATT